>CM060593.1:29650024-30892524 GCA_030578255.1 Tiaroga cobitis
AGGGTGTTTCTAATATAGTGGCTGTGGGAGTGACGGTAAAACTGACATCTTTCTGTTCTTTTCCTCTTTTGAGCAAATGAGAACACTAAAAACATATTTAATGTAGTCACTCATTCACCACTCTAGAAGTTTACCCAACTATGACAACTTCCACTTCTGAGAAACCCAGAAATGTGAAAAGGGTCAATTAACAGAAAAACGAAAATTCATGTTTCCTTAAAAAATGCTTTTAGCTGTAAAGGTATAAAATGGCTGTTCGGTTTAAATTGTCCTGTGGTATAACATAATGATACCAAAACATTATAAATTATAAATACTGAAACTGCTTAATTATTATTGAATATTTTTACTTTAAAAAAATATTTATCATTCTGTGAAATGAACTATAGTGAAATCAAACTGTTGATTAATAGTGGTGATAACCTGCTTTTAAAAAATCGATGTTTTGTGATTCCCAGTTCCCATCATGTTATCCTGTCATGTGATTTTGTCATGTGGTTCCCTTTCAGTTGAGAACGTCAGACGTAGTTGACGTCGACTGAATGGGGATCACGCTAGGGAGCCAATTGTCTTCGAATACTATTGAATGAGCCAATGGAATTGGCGCGTGTGATGACATCACACACTCCGCCCCCGCAGCACGGGTATAAATAAGGAAGTGGATGCACGCACTAGTTGTCTTTCGCTTCGGAGCCGATCATCTGATGTCTCTGAAGAGTGCTGTTGTTTACAACTAGCGAGTGTGTCGGTGTTCTTCTGGAAGACTCCCAGTGCTGGTGGTTTCTACAGGGCGAGTGCAGCGGTGATCGCGAGCGTTGAGCTCTCAACTGCTGTTTTAACAGCAAGAAATTTCTAAATGTTTGTGTGTGTTGATGGCTGGTTAGAGGGCGGAAAAGTGAGTGCTTCACTGTTTCAGTTCACTGTTCAGTGTTGGCGCGGTCATTCCCCTTTGTGCTCCGGCACTGGTGATGGGTCCTATTCAGCCCGTTCTCATCCTTTGGCGTCATATAGGTGACGCTATATGACAAAACGTCGAAATACTACGCACATGGCACCCTTTAGCGTGAATATAACACGCGAACCAAAGGCGTCATAAAGTTGACTGGCATCCTTTAGCGTGAATATGAGACGCAGACCCTACAACACACCTAAACCTACCCATCACTTCGCGTGTTATATTCACGCTAAAGGGTGCCATGTGCGTAGTATTTCGACGTTTTGTCAGGCATCACTTATATGACGCCAAAGGATGAGAATGCGTTGGTCCTATTTCCTGAAAGAGCACGGGTGCGTTTGCGTCTTTTTCAAGATGTCATTCCTTGCGTCATTCCTTGTGTCATTTCGTGCGTTTCTGGATGCGGTCATTCCCTTTTCCTCTCTGACGGTCACAATTGTTGCATCACGTGTTTGGGCTTACAGCACGCTGAAGCAGCTTTTGTGGACGGTTCATGTTCCCATTGCGGGAATATGACAGTCGCGGTGTTGAGATCGAGATTCACCTTCGTAAACGAAGCGCGAGTCCCCATTACCATTGCCCCACCCCTGGGTGCCATGTGGGATGGCTGATCGGAGGATAGTGATGATGCCTCGCCCGGTAACCATTCCCTGTGGGCTCCTCACTCCTCCATCACACTGCAGCCGATGGAATTTCTGTTGAACGTGCTGATCCGTCTGTAATGGACCGATCAGCCATTTCAATTGGGGTTCCCCCAGAGGATAAGATGCCGATAGCAGCATCGGAGGGTGAGCTGGCCTCTGGAGATGATGACTCGGCTGTGTTATCTCCCTCTGGGAGTGTTAGACCGCTTGGCCCACCAGGTCCTGCCAGTGGGTAGGCTTCATTTGTGGGGGAAGTTCCATAGAACTTTGTTGGAAGAGTGAGTTTGTTGGATTCTTCATTAAATATAATCATATTTAATGAAGAATCCAACAAACAACAAATTTGTCTGTGTCTGATTGTTCCAGACGCTACATCTCTGTTGATTAAACCAAACCTTGCTTTCTTGAGGTATGCTGGCTCCAAAAACACGTCCAGGAGTAAATTCAGCCAACCCTGGATTATGTTCACAATTAACACACACGACATCCTCAACAGAGCGAAGAAATCGATGAAGAAAGAAAAACCGGTAACGCTTCCTTTTACAGTCCTGTTACCCATGTACATACTATGTACTTATTATAGTAATTACAATTACTGGGTAATAACTAGGTATTAACCCTGAACCTACCCCTAACCCATGTACTTACCTTATATTAGCCAGTAGTTTCTAAGTAAGTACACTGTAAGTACACGTAAGTACTGTACTGTAAAAGGAAGCGTTACCGAAAAATCGCACCATTCTTCTTTCGTTTAATGGCAATTTACGTTCTGGGTGCAAATATATATACAAATATATATATATTTGTGCTTTATAACTGTCACATTCACCTCCTTCATCATCTGTGTCTTCACTACAATTCCCAGAATCCCCTGTCATCATCACCTGCACCTGCGCCTCATCACCCTCATCATCACCGTCACCTGTTGTCCTTGTCATTATCTGTGTATTTAAGTTCCTCTCTCACCCCTTTTCATTGCTGGTTATTGTTTGTGCACTAGCACACTGTTCTGTTTGTTTGAGTATTTACCTATTTGGAATAAAACCTTTGCTATTTTGAATCTTCGCCTACCTCCATCTTCTTCATCCACCCAAGGACGTTACAGAAAGTTACAGAATAACCAGCCCAAAAAGGTGACAGAACGACCGACCTTAAACCGTACAAGGATGGCTGAAGAGAAACATCTCCATGTCCCAGAATGGGCGATCGTTGGAGAGGTATGTGGAAGAGTTCCAGAGTATTTACCATCAGGTAAGCTGGGGTAACTCTACTATTAATGCCTGCTTTCGGTTGGGACTGGATGATGACTATTTATTCAGCTTCATCTCCAATGATGATTGTTACAGGTCGATCCCTGACTTTCTTAAATATATCCTAGAGTTACATGGCTCTAACTTCTTTGTCGATGTAGTAGACGATAGTCAAAGTCGTCATCCAGTTCCCTTCCGGAGGCATGTGGTTACCCCAGTTCGCCTCGAACCGGCACCTTCCACATACCTCTCCAAGAGTTCGAAGTCCCCCGGTCCAGCGCGTCCCGGTGAGTCTTCACCGATGGTTCCGTCCAGCCACGCCAAGCCTGCGCTTCACGTCAGCCACGCTGAGCCTGCACTCCGCATCAGCCCTGCCACCAGATCGGTCCCTGGACTTCCCCGGAGGATATCCAGTATGACCGATCCCCCGCTGATGCCAGTGCGATCGGCCAGAAAGATGGCTGCCGAGGCTGGGCTTCACGTCACGCCCGCTGAGCCTTCGCCCTAACCGCTGGTCCCGTCCAGCAAAGATTCAGAGCCTTCACCGCTGGTCCCGTCCAGCACAGATTCAGAGCCTTCACCACTGGTCCCGTCCAGCACAGATCCTGAGCCTTCGCCCTCACCTCTGGTCCCGTCCAGCACAGATCCTGAGCCTTCACCGCTGGTCCCGTCCAGCACAGATCCTGAGCCTTCGCCCTCACCGCTGGTCCCGTCCAGCACAGATTCTGAGCCTTCGCCCTCACTGCTGGTCTCGTCCAGCACAGATCCTGAGCCTTCGCCCTCACCGCTGGTCCCGTCCAGCACAGATCCTGTGCCAGCCCGCTGATCCTGCGCCAGAACCCACTGATCCTGCGCCAGAGCCCGCTGATCCTGTGCCAGAGCCCGCTGATCCTGTGTCAGAGCCTGTTCACGTCCCGTCTGCCCAGCCAGAGACTGTTCACGTCCCGTCTGCCCAGCCAAAGACTGTTCACGTCCCGTCTGCCCAGCCAGAGACTGTTCCTGAGCCGGTGTCTGTTCCTGAGCCGGTGTCAGTTCTCCCCAAGAAAATCTGGGGGGATGAGCATACTTCACCACCATGGCCACCCGAAGGGTCCTGCTCCGCCCTGGCCGCCTGCACGTCTTACTCCGCCACGGCCGCCTGCTCGTCCTGCTCCGCCACAGCCGCCTGGACCATCTTGGAGTCCGTCCAGCTGCACCCAGTCCGGCTTCCCATCACGGACTCCAGGATGCCCACCCCCTGTCACATTCACCTCCTTCATCGTCTGTGTCTTCACTACAATTCCCAGAATCCCCTGTCATCATCACCTGCACCTGCGCCTCATCACCCTCATCATCACCGTCACCTGTTGTCCTTGTCATTATCTGTGTGTTTAAGTTCCTCTCTCACCCCTTTTCATTGCTGGTTATTGTTTGTGCACTAGCACACTGTTCTGTTTGTTTGAGTATTTACCTATTTGGAATAAAACCTTTGCTATTTTGAATCTTCGCCTACCTCCATCTTCTTCATCCACCCAAGGACATTACAGAACGTTACAATAACATTGTGAGAAATCTGCCACGCCCACTGGAGTCTTGTCAATAGGTTACACATGTGCAGCTGATAGCTCTAAAGTAAACTAACACTGGAACAGAAGCTGCGTTGCCTTGCCTTGCTCTGGCAATACTTACCCTGAACAAAACACACCTGAAAGCAATAAAAACAATGAACCACATGACAGGATCCCATGATGAGGGGAACAGGGAATAACAAAACATGAACATTAAACAAAACATAGAACAGACATGACCTAGCATCTAAAACATTCACTTTCCCATATACCAATATTTAAATTTCAACCTAAAATCTTGATTCTGAAAAAAGTTAATGTCCATTTGTCAACAGTCCAGCAGACAAAATATGATCATTCATTTAAATGATCTTTTGCATGTCTCTTTTCTCATTATCCGTTTCTTGATAGATATTCAAAGTTCAAACACAAGAGAAAAAGAGGTAAATAATCTTCCATATACTCATTCTCTCTCACCCTGTTCATTTATCATTGCAGCCTGGGATGAGCATCTACTCTGTGTTCTGTCCAGAATGAGAGTTCAGTGTCTGCTGACAGAGGACTGATCTCATTCGAAGCCAGGTTATATTGGCCTGTCACTCCAGTGCCGTTTGAGCTGGAATAGTGTGAGATTGGGGTGGGGGTGTGGGAGCCGCAGGGCTTCAGGTGTAACAACAGATATTGCTCCCCGGAGCCCCATTCTGCCAAACAACAGACCCACTTTAGCATCTCCTGCTGTTACTGCACATAGACGAACACAACCTGATTGTTTATGACACAAAATTCCATCTCTCACTATGAAAATAATGTTGCTGAATTGCAAGATATTGGGCCAAAAGCCGACTAGTTTTTGATGAGTTTGAAGTTTATGACACAAAAAAATAAGAAGGTTCTGTAGTTGTAATCTCACTGAAGCTGGGGCATAATGGCTGTTGCAGTGGTTATTAACATAAAGACCCAAATTCAGTCTCATGTTAGCAGGAATGGGATGATGAGTGGCGAAATACAGGCAAAAACTCACATGATAGACATCACTGTGTTTGGTAGGTTAGTGTATCTAAGCTATAATGCTCGACTTTTTTGTGTTCACAACTACTCTGCAAGTCAAACTGGGGCAAATGCACAGACTTAACTTGATGCAAGTTGGTTTTAATAAATAGAATGTTAATATAACTTTATAAAAAAAATACATTAAAAATGCAATTAATGAATTTTCCACTATCACATGCACTAAAAACTACAGTTAAGTTTTACCCCATGTGGCCTAATATAATTATATATATATATATATATATATATATATATATATATATATATATATATATATATATATATATATAAATACTTTGAAATATAAGGTCTGGTAAAAGAAATATATATATATATATATATATATATTTTTTTTTTACCAGACCTTATATTTCAAAGTATTTCTTTGAGGAATTCAAAAGTGCTAGTGAGAATATTCATTCTGAAAGTCAGTGGCAGCTTTCTGATCGTGGTTATACAATGCTTTCTGACTCTGATGCCCTTCATGCAGTGAATATTCCCCCGTAGATGAGTGTTGGATGCTCTTGGATTCCCCCTCCACACCAGACAGACTCGTGGCCTGGCTCTGCATTCATCAGAATTAAATAAGCCACTTTTACAGAAGGCCCAAGTGAATTATTTATGGTCGCAATAAAGTTATAGCTGCCGCTAATTTGGAGTTTGATGAGGTTATCCTTTAACTGAGGATCCTGGGCAAACATGAAGTATTTATTGTTTTCACAGATTTGATTAGTCCTTCATGGAGTCTCTCAGACACAGTCCAGTGACTTGCACAGCACTGAGGCTGCGTATCTGTGAATGTGAGATGAAATAAACTGCAGCCTGAAAATCAAATGTTACATGTAGTTATTTTAGGCCACATTTTGAGGGCAGTTTTAATATTATCCTCACTAGTTAATATATATATATATATATTCAATTGATCTTAATATGCTGTTTTCTCCTTTAAACAACATTTTTATTGACTGTAGATTGACAAGAACTAGCAATGCCTAGAAACAGCAGCACTAATGGCTTCCACCATATAAAAGCAGCATTATTTATTTCAGTGTTAATACCAAAACACTCTGTGCATGACTGATATAATGTCTTTATAGTTTTATATTAATAATGTTGTGTCTTAATGTTCTTCTGTTTGTTTCCCTTTAGTTTTACAAATATGACCTAATATATGTTGTGTTACTTAAAATAAATGTTTAAATAGCATTTATTTTTGTATTGTGTATTATTTTTATGCTATAAGTGGTGTTAAAAAATATTCTGCACATTAATGGGTCAATGTGTTATGATGTGGGATGTGGTGGGCTGCTGTGGGCCAGAAAGTCCAGGGCCACTTTTTGGTCCCAGTCCGCCCCTGGTGCATGTAAGTATATAGTAAGTGTGCCACTATTAGGGCATTTCACTTTGTTTCTTTTCCTGGAATATAACAACAGAAATGTTGAATAGCATTTTTGTACCCAAGACCATGCCTATTCAGAAACGTTCTTTAAATATACACCTAATGTAAAAAAAAAAAAAAAAAAAAAAAACCCTGAACTGGATTGCACCCTACAACACTAATTATGACTGGGAGAGCATGCATTTAGATGATTTTGAGAAACAAAATATTTTGCTCACTACTTCTCTGTAAATAATCAAGTTGCCATCTTTCAAGTTGCCTAAATTAATAAATGCAAAATAATTAGCTGAGTGTTATGAGAGCATGAGGAAACGTGTTCCTCCAAGACCATCATCGCTTGCCCCCCTGCCCTGAAACCACAATACATTCAACATGCAGAATTTTGATCAGCATTGGCAGGGTACATATTTCCTGTCTTGTCAACAACCCTGCTTGGCCCGAACAAACACATGGCCCATTTGTGAGTAAACCGAGTGTTAGGGAAGCATTAATATTCATCCTTTTCCATCCAGCTTGCACTGTCTGAGCTCCCTGAGGTATTCACGTCTGATCAAGACCAGCAGGCACGCATGTGAGAAGTCTGAAGAGTGCAGGAGGTTTAATGAATCAAAGCCGTCTCTCTTGTTCCGTTATACATCTCTTTTTCTTCAACTTTCTCTTTCCTCTTTCCATTTACATCAAAGTGCTGTTGTTGAGGGGAAATCGAAGACGATCTCCCATATCTTTCCTGCGATTAGCATCCTGTTGTTTCTCTGTGAACTCAAGCCGGTTAATCAAACACACAGCAGGCTTAGGCCGTAATGACCCCGAAGCATAACCAGCGATTCTGCTCTTATACAAAGTGAAAAAAGGAGTATCTGTCTTGCTATTTATAAGTCCGTTAGCCATTTAGCAGTCAAAACGTAGCGAAAACATTCAATATCGTGTGATCTGATTTGACTGATATTGATATTATTTATTTACTATTAAGCAGCACAATTATTGATAATAATAAGAAATGTTTCTTAAACAGCAAATCAGCATTAAATGATTTCTAAAAGATCATGTGACACTGCAGACTGGAGTAATGATGCTGAAAATTCAGCTTTGACATCATAGGAATACATTGAATTTGAAAATATATTAAAATAAAAAAAGTATTTCACAGTGCACAGTAATGTAAATGCAGCCTTGATGAGCATAATGGAGTTCTTTCAAAAATATAAAAAAATCTTACCGACCCAAACCTTTTAAATGTAGTGCATATAGTTCTGTACTTAATCTTTTATGTCGAAGTTAATAAACTGCAAATATGACGTTCTGTTCTCAATTAGCTGCACCTGCATAAACCAGTATATTCAGGGCTAGACAGAATTTTGAAATGATAAAGGTAAGAGCGCACTACCAACATCAGTAATGCACATAAGCATGCAAACAACAGAGTGAGTATTTCCCTCTGCTGTTGTACACAAGTAGCTGTGGACTGTGCTGAAAATCCTATTACACAGAGAGAAAAATGTCATTACAGTAAGAGAGCCGTTTCTGATTCTATTTTCTGTTGCGATGAGGGAAACCCTTGTCAGGGCCGAGTGAAGGGTGTCATCCATCAGATGCTATTGCCTGTCTGGATGATAACTCTTAATCCACTTGTTTCAGCAGTAGATAGATTAGCGGCAGACTAATGCACCGTGAATGAAGCGCTGCCACTTGTAGTCAAACACACAGGTGTCAGGAGCCATCTGAGGCAGGTGAGGAAACGGTCACTCTCTGAGCCCAGAGCCAAAGTTAATAACACATAAGGCCTTAAAAGCTGATACAGCAAGAGGGAGAGAGATATTATTTAACTAAAGCATTTGTGATGGAATTGTCAGTGATGGAAGAGTGTCAGCATCTGCAAAAAGTATTTGGACATGCCACATTTAAAATGAATATTTTTGCATTGTATAACAGAATATCAAGGCATATACAGTAAGAAATATAAAAAAAGGCATTTGTGTAGCTCAAACAGTATAGGAATAATGAAATGTATTCCTTCAATGGATTGTATGTCACTTTGGATGAAAGCTTCTGCCAAATACATAAGTGTAAACGTAAAAAAATTCAAAAACAATTGTTCAGGTTTAAATGATAAAAAAGAAATATATTGTTCAAAAATAAGACAAAAATGTACAACATATTTGGACACTTTCAAATGTAAGTGAAACATGTTCATAGTTAATTTTATAAAGTTGTGGTTACTTTGCTAAAGATCTGTATGAACTTAAGGAGAACTGACTTTATACATCGAGTTAAGTGTCAAGGTTGGCTCAGAACAGTGACGTTAGTTTACAGATGCCATATTGTTTGACATTTTGCATCTAATGCCATGAAATTCACACATGTGATTTTTACTGTAAGTATCCAAAAGCATCCAGTCACATTTTGGGACACTATGTAAAATAGAAAATATGAGAAAATGTTTCATTTTTATTATAGCTTTCAAGCTGTAAAAATGTTTGGTTATAGCGCAAGATTACTATTTTACTATTTTATTTTATAGAATTATCCAATAGTTGATTTATTCATCTATTGTTATGCCATCTTCTACAATACCACTCGGATATGGGAAAAAACCCTGGAATATCCAAGAGGGCATTATTAAAAGGTATGGGGGGTTGGGCGGAGTGCTGCCACGCGTCTTAAATGAAAAATGGCTTTCTGTGTCCCAGGAGCCTGTGAGCGCTGATGCCTTTAGATGCCCAAGCAGGCGAGCGTATAAAACCAGGGACATGCAAAACGAGGGAAAAATGAATATGCGAACAAAGGCGGAGCTCCTATCCCCTGGGGTGTGAGGACGAGGACGGGTGTGGGGAGAACTGAAATCACCTCATCCAGCGAGCTACATCATTTGCATGGTGCATAATCTCCAAGGCTCTACCATGCAAATACCTCATAATGTTGATATGGTAGGCTTTCGAGTGGCTGTCAGCGGTGAATTTATATATGCACTGCCAGCCAATGCAGGGCCCTAAATCACTTTCAATTAGGTGACACTTTCAATATACAGACTCTGATTTAGAGATATGGTTAGTTCTCCCTGCTTTGAGGCCTGACTCGAGTGTCCCACCCTTTTCTGCCAAGTCTATTTCCATTTTCTCTGAAGTGCATGCATATACAATTTCTGTTTTAGTTAAGGAAAGGCACATTTAGTATGTTTATAACACCCCATGATTTCCTTAAAAATAAGAAAGAGAAAAAGCAAAATGATCACTTTTTCTGACTGCTATATACCATTTGATAAGCACCAAAAAAAAAAACCAAAAAAACCTTCCAAACAAAAAGCCAGAATTCAAGCTTTTGCTTAATCACGTTTCACCACAAACAGCTTATCCGACTGCTCGTCTGGATGGATGGAAAGGATGTATGCTAACGCATATTCGGGGCAGAGAAAGCAGTCTCTACAGCACAAGCGCACACAGCGGGAAGTTTATTAATAGCTCTAATTTGATAATCAGGCATAGGGATCTGGGGCGATTTGTAGAGGAAGTAATTGTGCCTGTAATTGTGGCTCAGTCCAGCTACGGGCTTTCATTTCCTCTAATGGAGTGGCTGTGGCACAGGACAGAGGAGCACTGGCTGTCAGAGTATAGTCAAAGGAGAGAGCTAAGATTTTATACTTATCCATTCATCATCCCTCCTTCATTTACATTTCCGCTCCTGACACTGATGAGGCCTATCAGATAAAGACAGAGATCATATCATACCTCAAGATAATAATCGTATCTGACACTATGATTTACGGTGTACCAGTCACAGTATAGCCAAGTCAAAATCTGATTAAAATGTCTGCCCCCTCTGCTGAGTCCACTTCACAGCTCATTTAGGGGGCAAATAATGGCTTAAATAATGGAGTTAAAGTTTTAATTTTAAGGAGAATACGATTTCATATCCTGAATGATTTTACCTCCTTTATTGGGGTGCTTTTAGTGATTTTTTTTTTTTACAGATGTTAAGAGAGTGTCAGGAAGTTTGCACTTAGCTTAACAGAGACATCAACTGCAGTTAAAAGATCCATATCCTGAATTAAAGGTTCAGTACTTTCCACCACAATTAGATATTTTACACAATTCAATTCAATTAAAATGTATTTGTATAGCGCTTTTCACAATACATATTGTTTCAAAGCAGCTTTACAGAAAGTGCATTTCAGAAATGTACATAGAAAAAATACAGATAGTTAATCATGTATTAATTTAGGGCATAACATATTGCCGGATTCGAGTCGTCTCTTCACAGGTGTTGGGGCATCTGAAGTCTCCGTGAGAGACTAGCGTCCCGAGATAACAGCAGAAAAGCAGATGGGAAATATTTAGCATTGCTGCTGTTCATAATATTAATTCGATCTGATTCAACAGTGGTATAAAAGGTAAGCATTATGTGAATGCTTGGCTAAAGAGATGCGTCTTTAGTTTTAAACTGGGACAGCGAGTCTGAGCCTCGAACAATACCAGGAAGGCTATTCCAGAGTTTAGGAGCTAAATGTGAGAACGCCCTCCCTCCTTTAGTGGACTTAGATATCCTAGGAATGACCAGAAGCCTCAAATTTAGTGATCTTAAAAGGTCCCATTCTTCACGATTCCATTTTTCAAACTTTAGCTAGTGTGTAATGTTGCTGTTAGAGCATAAATAATACCTGTAAAATTCTAAAGCTCAAAGTTCAATGCCTAGCGAGATATTTTATTTAACAGAAGTCCCCTTTCAAAGCAGTGAACGGCCGGTTTGGACTACATCCCTCTCCTTTTTTTAATGACGTAACTAGAACAGTTTTTTGACTAATCTCCACCCACAGGAATACACAAAAAAGGGGGCGTGGTCTTGTTGCGCTCCCACGGAGAAGAGGAAGAGTTTTGTTCGTTTTAATAAAAACATACTCTGCTTCAGTTCTTCGCCTCACTCGTCCGTATTCAGCACTGTAAATACTATTTATGTTTTGTAAGGTATATGGGTTTAAGCAGTTTGCTTCAAAGCTCGGGTGATGAACCATACATGTAGTAGGGTCTGCAATCTGCATCATTCGTCGACAAACCTATACATTGATGTGAGGCAGTAATAATTTAATGTGCAGTCACGTAACATTCAACTTTTAATAAATAAATTATTGTAATGCCTGGCAACGATTTCTTTTACACAACATGGCAGCTTTTAAGGCTATATTCATGGTAAAAATAAAGTGTGTTTATATAAAGTTGTTTGGATGAAAACAATTTAAAAAGAACTATACGCAACAAAAAATTATTTCATTAGGAGGTGTTACAGTACTTTTGTATTTCTTTGCAGCAGATGTTTTCAAACTCCGTTGGCATTTTGTCACAGTTACCACATGTACACCTATAAAACATATTACTAATCAAAACTCATGCACACGTGTAACTAAGGTAGGAAAAAAACAATGGACTTATTTTAAAAATTTAACAACACCATCGTTAATTCGACAGACGGACAAAACCATATACCACAATCTTTTATAACGGTTTGTAACACTTAACATTACAATTTAACCAATTAAAAGTATGACAACTACTAAATAAACAGCTTACCTCTGTGAAACATCCTGCAAAAGTCGTGTTTGAACAGGTTCTAATTGATTCTCTTCATCTATGTTCTCCGGGTCTGATTCCGGCTCAAATTGATAAGGTAATTTGTTTGACATTTTTACAATAACAATCAGCGCATGCCTCTCCAATTTATGGTAAGAGGCATGACCTTTCCGGGCAACGTGCGATAAGCTGCTGTCGAATCACAACACAGGAACCGCTGGCACAATCAGAACTCGTTACGTATTTCTGAAGGAGGGACTTCATAGAACAAGGAAGTCATCAGTCATTTTTGGACAGTGAAAACAGCAGTATACAGATAAATAAATTGTGTGAAAAATACTGTGTTTTTTTACACGTGAAACATGAACAGATGTTACATTGCACACTGTAAACACAATCAAAGCTTCAAAAAAACCTGAAGAACGGGTCCTTTAAAGAATGCGATGGATTGTAGTGCGATTGAAGGTCCATTAAATACACAGGAACTAAACCATTTAGGGCTTTATAGGTCAGTAGTAATACTTTGTAATTGATACAGAACTTAGGTAACCAGTGTCGAGTTGATAAAATTGGTGTTATCTGATCATATTTTCTTGACCTAGTAAGAACTCTAGTCTCGTCGTCATGAATGCATGAACTAACTTTTCTGCATCAGAAACAGATTGCATGTTACGTAGCTTAGCAACGCTTCTATGGTGGAAAAAGGCTGTTCTTGTAACATGAAATATGATTTTCGAAAGACAAGTTACGGTCTAGTAGTATAACACCCAGGTCTTTTACTGTAGTGGATAAAGTAACAGGACATCCTTCTAAATTAAAGTTGTATTGTAAGAGGTTAATAGTAATGAATAGTACTCTTTATTTGAAAATAGTACACACTCACATGAAGACTTCAGTCTTATCATTAGCCTAATAAAAGCTATTTTATTCTATATGAGAAGGTAGCCTCATGGCAGCCAACATCACATTACCAGCAAAATAGTATTTACTTTAACATAGATGCACCCTTTTGCTCAATAAACAGCCAAACTGAAGCATTTCTACAAAGTAATCAGAACGTTTAAACTGAACATTTTAATTGTGTGTGGTGCTTCATCCACATATCAGCTAGTGCAACATTGTACCCAAAAAAAACAACTCTATGTAGCCTGTGGGTTTGAGACGTTCTTTGTTTCTCTCTCTCATCTCTCTCCTTCACCGCTTCGGCTCGCTTTCACTCCCCCCCGTGTTGCTACGGTATCTAATGTGGGTGGGAGTGGTTAGAAATTGAGAGCAGGAAGGTATATAGGCACCTGGGGTCCTCATGCCGGTAGTCATACATTGTAGCTAGCTGCTAACGGGTTGGAGTGCAGCAGTGTTCTGGGGTGCTGTTTGTAGCGCAAGGTATGTCCAAACTATCTGTGTTGTATGATTATAATGGCTAATTGGGTTCAGTGCACTAAGCGAGGTCTTATTGTCTTCCTGCTGGGTTAAGGTGTTGCGAGTGACTGCCAACAGCACTACTGTTTGTGTGTGTATGCTTCCGAAACATGTTGGAATGCCTAGATTGATGAACACAGAGGAGGTAATTTGGCTGTGTTAGCGTATCCCTGCTTGTTTATTGTTTTGGTTGTAATGGGGCTCTGTTGTTATGTTCGCCAGCGTTTCGTGACCCTGGTGAAATTGTGCAGGCCCGAAACACCGTCTACCTACGCAATCGTTAGACGGCAGGCAGGTATGTAATGGCTATGATTATAATGTGTTTGGTAAAAAGGAAAATGTGGATGGATTTATGGTCTGGTGTTTGGCGTGTGTGCGTATGTTTAGTAGCTATATGTAATAGACTGACTGATTATGAATTTTAGGCACACAGAGCACTCACTGCGTCTCTTGTTTTTTTTATAGAGGCTACAGCCAATCCATTGTCGGCTGCTGTTCTCTTGAATATGTTTAAATGTGTATTCGAATGTGCAGGTGCTTTCTTTAGACGCTTTTCGGTAATGTTTATTTCTTTTTTTTCTTTTCCCGCTAACCAGTGGGTTGTAAGAGATTTGTGTTAGTGAGCTTAAAATCGCATCTGTATTCTTTGGCTTTTTAGTACAGTAGTACTTGGATGTTTTCTGTGTGTTTTGTATGTCTACATGTCTGCTGGTTTCTTTTTATTTTAATGTACAGCACTTTGGAACTACAGTGGTAGTCTGTAAGGTGCTATATAAATGAATAAACGAAACGAAACTAACCAATTGTGACCACCGGCTAGCGGTTTCTTCTTTTCTTATTTGTTGTTGGTTTCATCCCTCTCCCCAGGAATAGTCTTGGGGTGGATTGGGCCCATAGGCAAGACTAGCGCACTAGGTTCTAACCTAGTTTCCTTAGTCCTCAGTGTAATGCTGTGACGTGTGCACCTTTTAGAAATGGCTCAAAGAGCATGATTGCTGTGATTGTGTAGGCTAAGTTTATAGTGTTGGTTCTACCTTAAGGGTGTGCTTTAGTTCACATGTGGTATTGAAACCTAGGCCTGGGCAAGCTTGTAATCCGGTGGTCCACCCTCCTATGGTTTATCCCTATGTCAAATGATGTATGCTTGTGTTATTTATTGATAACCAAAAGCGACTCATTTTTAACTGAAACAAAAATAAAGATTGTACTTTTTACTTAATCCAAGCCTGTGCATGTTTTTTGTTGCAACATTGATTCCCCCAGGGAATCAATCAAAATGATCAGGGACAAATATCAGGGACAAAATTATAACTATGCAACCGTCTACTACAGTATCGCATCAGGGAGTGCATTGTAGTCTCCCTGAGGAAAAATTGTATTCATGTGTTGCTATAGGAGAGGAAGAATTCTGCAAACTCGTTAATTCATCTAAATCGACAACTTGTATGTTAGATCCTATACCGACTAAGCTACTGAAAGAGATGTTTCCAGAGGTCATATATCCTCTTCTTTATATCATTAATTCATCTTTGTCTCTAGGATACGTACCAAAAACCTTTAAACTGGCTATGATAAAACTGGCTATGATAAAACCGCTTGTTAAAAAACCACAACTTGATCCTACAGAATTAGTCAACTACAGGCCGATCTCGAATCTACCTTTTCTGTCAAAGATATTAGAAAAAGCAGTATTTTCACAACTGTTCCTTTCTAGAAAGAAATGATATCTGCGAGAATTTTCAGTCCGGATTTAGACCGTACCATAGTACTGAGACCGCTCTCAGAGTCACAAATGATTTGCTCTGATCATCCGATCGTGGTTGTATCTCTCTATTAGTGTTACTTGATCTTAGTGCTGCATTTGACACAATTGACCACAACATTCTTTTAAATAGACTAGAAAACTATGTTGGCAATAGTGGAATTGCACTAGCATGGCTTAAATCATGCTTATCTGACCCGTTATCAGTTTGTAGCAGTAAATGAAGAGATGTCTTATCGATCACAAGTTCAGTATGGCGTACCACAAGGCTCAGTACTAGGACCGTTGCTGTTCACTCTGTACATGCTACCATTAGGAGATATCATTAGGAAACATGGAGTTGACTAACACTTGATGGCTGCTCTGTTAAGTCTTCGTCGTCGGTTAGGAACCTGGGTGTGCTCTTTGATACCAACCTTTCTTTTGAAAGTCACGTGTCTAGTATCTGTAAAACTGCATTTTCCATCTTAAAAATATATCTAAAATACGCCATATGCTCTCATTGGGAAATACGGAACAATTAGTTCATGCGTTCATGACCTCAAGGCTAGATTATTGTAATGCTCTACTGGGTGGTTACCCTGCACGCTTAATAAATAAACTACAGCTAGTTCAAAACGCAGCAGCTCGAGTTCTTACCAGAACCAGGAAGTATGACCATATTAGCCCGGTTCTGTCAACACTGCATTGGCTGCCTAGTAAACATGATATACATTTTAAAATATTGTTGATTACTTACAAAGCACTAAATGGTTTAGCTCCGCAGTACTTGAGCGAGCTCTTAATGCATTATAGTCCATCACGTCTATTGCGATCTCAAAATTCCGGCCAGTTGATAATACATAGAATATCTAAATCGACTGCTGGCAGTAGATCCTTTTCCTATTTAGCACCAAAACTTTGGAACAGTCTTCCTACCATTGTCCGGGAAGCAGACACACTCTGTCAGTTCAAAGCTAGACTAAAAACACATCTCTTTGACCTAGCATACACATAATACACTACAGTCTAGACTTCTATAATTCAATGTTAGGCTGCATAGATTAGGTCAGCCGGAACTGGGAACACTTCCCTTAAATCTTGATGTACTCGTTACATCATAAGAAGAATGGCATCTACGCTAATATTAGTGTCTTTGTTTATCCCCAGGTTTTCCCGCAGCCTGCCGGATCCAGGCCGTGTCCAGATCTGACGAGGGAGCTTTGCCTGGACCCGATGACAATGCAGTGCTGAAGTGTCAACTATCCTCTCCCTATGGAGGATCCCTTTCCCACTCTACAGATAAAGCGTTGTTGAAAATCCGGCTCGCGTACCCCGAAGTGATAAAATAAAACAAAATTCTGTATCAATTTATAGGCAAGACAAGTAGTTTGTTTAGGCATGGGTTGTATGGAATTGCAAACCTGCGCACATATTTTCAAAAGTACATAACTATAGAATCAATTCTTAATGCGCATGTGAACGCATGTGAACGCCGTCAGCGTTAATCACAGGTTCGCGTTTAAAGTCTGTTGAGAGAGAACGGCGTTGTCTTAGTGGCCCCTAATTTAATAACAAATGATCATTTCAATGGAGGTGAATCAATCAAAACTAACTTTAGCTGGAAATAACATTATTCAAGAACCGCTATAAAGCCAAAACAATCTCTGTTACCTTAAATTATATGTTTATCTCTGTAAAGCTGCTTTGGAAAAATCCATTGTTAAAAGCGCTATATAAATGAAGATGACTTGTCTTGACTTGGAGGTAGATGCCAGTCACGGAGGCCTTGGTGCAGTCCTCTCCCAAGAACATGAAGGGAAGGTGTGTCCAGTCGCATTTGCCAGTCGGGGACTCAGAGCTGCTGAAAGAAATATGGAGAATTATAGCTCCATGAAGCTGGAACTACTTGCGGTAAAGTGGGCAGTAACGGAGAAATTCCGTGAATATTTGCTGGGGAACCATTTCTCAATCCTCAATGACAATAACCCCCTGAGCCATCTGCTTACGGCAAAGCTGGGCATAACCGAGCAGCGGTGGGCTTCTCAGCTGGCGTCATTACATTTTACCCTCACATATCGGCCGGGCAAGAGCAATCAGAACGCGGATGCTCTTTCTCGTCAGTATCTGGAACGTTTCACCGTCGGGACGGAGGTCCCAGCATTGGGCGCATTGACCAGCCTTGGTCTGACGCCTGTCATAGAGGGCCAATGCGGGGAGGTGGTGGCCTTACCGGGGCGTACACCTCAGGATCTAAGTTCGCTTCAGGAAGCTGACCCAGTCATTGGACCCGTGAAGAAGTACTATCAAGAAGGGCGACGGCCAGGGGCAGCGGAGTGTGAAGTGTTTTCCAAATCTAGCAGAGCCCTGCTCCGACACTGGGACCGCCTAGTCGACGAGGAAGGAGTTCTTTGTCGCCTGATTCATGCAACAGGGGGAGGTCCGGAGACTCTCCAGCTATTGCTGCCCCAGTGCCTGCAAGCAGAAGTTCTACGGAGTGTCCACGACGAGCAAGGGCACCAAGGCACGGAAAGAACACTCCAGCTACTCTGGAGTCGATGTTTTTGGCCCAGTATGACTAAAGATGCTGAACAGTGGTGCCAGCAATGCCAGCGATGCGTTGTGGGGAAGGCTGTCCAGCCCAAAGTCCGTACAAATTGGACCACGATGCAAGCCACTCGACCAAATGAAATCTTGGCTCTTGACTTTACCCTGCTAGAGCCGGCTAGTGATGGACGAGAGAATGTCCTTATCCTCACAGACATATTCACGAAGTACTCGCAGGCTGTCCCTACTAAAGACCAAAAAGCGCACACGGTGGCCAGGGCTTTGGTGCAGCAATGGTTCCATAGGTTTGGTCCCCCAGCTCGTATACACTCCGAACGGGGACGAAACTTTGAGAGCCTCTTGATCCGGCAACTGTGTCAGATGTACGGTATACAAAAGAGCCGCACCACTCCATACCACCCTCAAGGTTATGCCCAACGTGAGCGGTTCAACCGCACACTCCACGACTTGCTGCGCTCCCTATCCGAGACAGAGAAGCGTCGTTGGCCACACCATCTGCCTCAGCTCACCTTTGCCTATAATGTTACCCCTCACCAGACCGCAGGGCATACCCCATATTATCTGATGTTTGGCCACCATCCAAGACTGCCAGTTCATTTCTTGCTTGGTACCAGGGAGACTGTCCCAGACACCAACACCCTAGAAGAGTGGGTTGAAAAACACCAGCAAAGCGTCAGAATTGCTCATGAACACGTCAGACAGAGATCAGAAGAACTGGTCCTAAGGCGGAACCAGAGCCATAATGATCAGGTGAATTATGCCGGTTTCCAAGAAGGGGATTTAATCTATCTGCGGAACCACCCCTATGGAAGAAATAAAATCCAGGACTACTGGAACTCTGTAGCCTATCGAGTTGTGCGCGGCCCTTCTGGAGCAAGAGCGGTATACACGGTGATCCCTGCAGATGGGGGTGGATCTGTTCGACAGGTGGATCATTCTGAGATGCGCAGCGTCCCTGCAGGATTGAGGCCCGGGCCTGGTGGTTTCCCTGGTCCAGCTCGGGAAGAGGAGACCTCCAAAGGCCCTCCTGTTGGTGACGATGGTTATGCCCGGGACGTGATCATTTGGTATGGTGCTGAACAAGAGCCCCAAACAGCACCTGCTTCACCTGGCACTTCAGCGTTGGAGGAAACTGACATTGAAGATACAGCTGAGGTGCCTGAGGAGAACACTGTGGCCATGCGCCGTTCAGCGAGGTCTACGGCCGGGCAACATTCCAATCCGTACCATCTACCCAGGTCGACTAGGGGCATAAATTATGGTCCATCAGAAATAGAGGATGAAGACTCTGAGGTGTCATCGTCGGGCCGCCGATTCATTTGGAGGGAGTGGATTGTAGCCTGTGGGTTTGAGACGTTCTTTGTTTCTCTCTCTCATCTCTCTCCTTCACCGCTTCGGCTCGCTTTCACACCCCCCGTGTTGCTACGGTATCTAATGTGGGTGGGAGTGGTTAGAAATTGAGAGCAGGCAGGTATATAGGCACCTGGGGTCCTCATGCCGGTAGTCATACATTGTAGCTAGCTGCTAACGGGTTGGAGTGCAGCAGTGTTCCGGGGTGCTGTTTGTAGCGCAAGGTATGTCCAAACTATCTCTGTTGTATGATTATAATGGCTAATTGGGTTCAGTGCACTAAGCGAGGTCTTATTGTCTTCCTGCTGGGTTAAGGTGTTGCGAGTGACTGCCAACAGCACTACTGTTTGTGTGTGTATGCTTCCGAAACATGTTGGAATGCCTAGATTGATGAACACAGAGGTGGTACATTTTAATTTGGCTGTGTTAGCGTATCCCCGCTTGTTTATTGTTTTGGTTGTAATGGGGCTCTGTTGTTTTGTTCGCCAGCGTTTCGTGACCCTGGTGAAATTGTGCAGCGCCGAAACACCGTCTACCCACACAATCGTTAGACGGCAGGCAGGTATGTAATGGCTATGATTATGTGTTTGGTAAAAAGGAAAATGTGTGTTTAGCAGCTTTATGTAAATAGACGGACTGAGGATGAATTTATGGTCTGGTGTTTGGCGTGTGTGCGTGTGTTTAGTAGCTATATGTAATAGACTGACTGATTATGAATTTTAGGCACACAGAGCACTCACTGCGTCTCTTGTTTTTTTTATAGAGGCTACAGCCAATCCATTGTCGGCTGCTGTTCTCTTGAATATGTTTAAATGTGTATGAATGTGCAGGTGCTGCTTTCTTTAGACGCTTTTCGGTAATGTTTATTTTTATTTTATTTTATTTATTTATTTATTTTCGCTAACCGGTGGGTTGTAAGAGATTTGTGTTAGTGAACCAATTGTGACCACCGGCTAGCAGTTTCTTCTTTTCTTATTTGTTGTTGGTTTCATCCCTCTCCCCAGTAATAGTCTTGGGGTGGATTGGGCCCATAGGCAAGACTAGCGCACCAGGTTCTAACCTAGTTTCCTTAGTGCTTAACCCATTACATCTAACCCATAAAACAACAGTTTTAATGTATTTTTTATCAAATAAATTGCCGTGCTAGTGCGTGCCAGGGCCAGTCGCGTTTCCACTGTCACTTCCGGGGCTTGATCGGGGCTTCCTCAGGGCCAACGGCCAGGATTTCTGGCCCGTCGAATACCTTGGGCCAAAGCGGGCCAGCTCGGGCTAGACGCGTGCTCAAGGTAAAAGGCGGAGTTTATCGGTGTTATGGAACGTTATGATCTGAAGCAAGATGCACATTTCACTTTTTTATATCGCGCAAAATAATCGCTGCAAAGCTCTTCTGAGCATTTGGGCAGAAGAAAGGGTACAACGTCAATTTGACGGCGTGTGAAGAAACAAGGAAGTCATTAAATACATCGATGCTGAACTTTCTAAGCTAAGCATGCGGCGATCAACGCTTCAAGTTCAGGAAAAAATAGAAAAGTTGCGGGCGCAGTATTGTTCAAGGCGATTAAAACGCACAACGAACAAAGCGGAGCTCAGAAAAGGATTTTTCCATGGTTCGACTTGACGGACGTGTGTTGGGTCACCGTCCCTCTGTTAGTGACAACTCGCGAGACAATCGGGACACTATTGCAGCCACGGCCGGTGAGTTAATATACATGCTATCTTCCTAACTTAAATAAATAAATTCATAATATCCGCTGAAATGGGTTGGGTTGTATGTATGACGTTTGATCCAGAAAGGCGTGTTAGGGGCGGGGCGGGGCTACTGGCCCGGCAGTGGAAACGCAAGCCCGGTGCTTAAGGCCCGAGACCACTGGCTCGGCTCGGCTCGCTGTTAGCCCTGGCCCGGCCCTAGCCCGGCAGTGGAAACGCGGCTAATGTGTGCGAAAAAAGCTTATGTCAGAATGGAAAGATTAGACTAGTCAAGAAAAATAGGGCTGTAATTGTATTTGTGTTAGATTGATGTGCTTGGTCAAGCATCATCACTGCTATTATGTTCACAATAGAGTCATCATGAGGCAAACAGGAAAGAGACTGACAAAAGGGAACAACAAGATCAGGAAGAGGACAATGAAGATAAAGGAGAGTGGTTAGATAATCAATAAAAAAAAATCATATTCTGAAAAAAATTATTCTCTTTGTATCTGCCAATATTTGTATACAGACAACCATTTGGCACAATTCAAATTTATTTAGTACATTGTCAGCATCTAAAAATAGTACTGTGGAAATGACAAACCGAGAGGGGAAAAAAGGAATATGAAATACATTAGAAATGTCAAAGGAGTGGAAGTAGCTGTAATCCTACCACAGAAGATCACCTGTTTAGAGTCCTCCTCTCCCCTCACAATACATATTTTCTGCCTTATTCTTTGGTTACAACATCTCCCCGTCTATATCTTTCCTGTGGTCAACAGAGATATTCATATTAAATTGATGAATAGATTTCAGTCGCCACACATCAGTCGCTAATTAAGCACGATGGAGTCTCCATGTTGTTTCATCTAGAGAAAATGTCACTATAGCCTACTGCCTTAACATGTTAGAAGAGAAATCCAACATAAAAACAGTACACTATAATCATGATGATAAAACAGTAAGGAGAGAAATAAAGCAACATATTCGCAGTTCAGAGGTCCATAAGCCCTTGTTCACCTTTAATAAACACTGCACTTCTACAGGCAAGGGTGTTTCCCTTTATTGTTTAATATCAAGAGGCAAGCAGATTGAAGCTAGCAAATCAGCAATTTCCCCTTTCCCGCAGGAAAACTCCAGCTGAGAAAAAGAGCTGGGCTGTTCAGAGCCCATCAGAAATTTTATTTAAGGATTTGATAAAGCTGTAAGAAAAAAGAAAGTCAAATATTGGGAGTTAATACTAACATAAAAAAGATATAATGAGCAGGGTTACATTGGTTAAAGTGCTGTTCTCAAAGATATTACTCTTTAATACCATGAGAGCATATTAATACGGACAAAGAATATGTACAAAATTAAATACATCAAATTGTATGAAAATGTAAATATAACCAAATATGAAGTGATGAAAGTTAAAGACTCATGCATTGAAGAAAAACTAAATGAAAACTCGGCGATTGTGGGAAAAAAAATATTCTATATAATCTTCTTTCACTAGTTGTCTTGCCTTGAACTGCTTTTCAGTAGTTGTCTTCAGTGTAATTGCTCCGAAGAGGCGCAACTAATAAGATACACTGACATTATTATGGAGATATTTTTTACACTAGACCTGACATTTAATAGCTCAAGGTTATAGTATTTATTTTCTATCATTCTATTCCAAGAAAATTAAGCTTTCAGATCTGACGTTGCTATAAATACACATGAATTTCAAGAATATCTGGGGGCAAAATCCTAATCTCTTAATGTTGAAATCAACTCCTTAACATATCTCATTCTAATTGATCTCTCTTCCATACTCACTACCTTGCATGATTATATTTTTCAATGACTCGTGGTCCACTGTGTCTCTGCAGACGCCTGACGGCACATTCCATTTACTGCCAGTTAACGAAACAAGATTACACGGAGACTAGACTGTTTATCATCACATTCGAAGCCGAGCAGGTTAAACCCTCAAATGACTGAAAAAACTGCAAAAATTAAGTAGCTATCTGTAAATATTACAA
Source organism: Tiaroga cobitis (assembly GCA_030578255.1). Classification (NCBI taxonomy): domain Eukaryota; kingdom Metazoa; phylum Chordata; class Actinopteri; order Cypriniformes; family Leuciscidae; genus Tiaroga; species Tiaroga cobitis. The sequence goes on from CM060593.1 coordinate 29,673,201, forward strand.
TATGCAATAACACAATGACTTCATGGCTCACAGTTATATTTGTTGTTGTGAGACTCTGATTTCTTCCTGTAATTCCACATAAATACATAAAGGATTGAAAGCCGGCATGTCTGCCAAGGCCGCTGATGAAAACTAAACATGGCTTGAAGTTGAACTGGCCCCTGGGACCCTTCCTACTCATGTTTGCAAGTCTCTTTCTTTGTATTCTTTCCTCTATCTAATTTTCGGCAGGATGTGAGAGCTAGGCGCACTACACTGATTTCCATCAGCACCCAGGAATATAACCTCTTTGTTGCCTGGGCAACCTGCATTTGCCTTAGTGGCTTTTTTGCATATTGCTGCAATTTTTTTCCATTAGTGAGCCAGTGGTAAACAGGAGAGGAAGATAAGGCTGGAGGAGGAGGGAGAAGGTTGGCGGCAGAGATGTGAGTGGAGGGGCACTGTGCTGCAAAAACCAGCAGGTTTAGGATCAGTCTTTCGGGTCGCACCATGGCACCTACAGCACCCAAAAACAATAAGCTATTCATTAACCAATGAGTAGATCTCAGGAAACATCCTCTTAGGCCTATATGCTTTTGGGAAAGCAGCCCTTATCAGGAAGGAAGGAAGGAAGGAAGGAAGGAAGAGAGAGAGAGAGAGAGAGAGGAGAGAGAGAGAGAGAGAGAGAGAGAGAGAGAGAGAGAGAGAGAGAGAGAGAGAGAGAGAGAGAGAGAGAGAGAGAGAGAGAGAGAGAGAGAGAGAGAGAGAGAGAGAGAGAGAGAGAGAGAGAGAGAGAGAGAGAGAGAGGATGAGGGGAAATCCCTCATTTCCTTTTGATGTGATGGGGAGAGAGAGAGAGAGAGAGGGAGAGAGATAGATAGATAGATAGAGGCATTATTTATTATATTTGGCAAGTGTATTTTCTCAGTTTATTTATAACATCCAGGAATAAATATGTACATTGTGGCCACAAATTAACAATTCGTTCACAAGACTTTATAAATCGTTCCCTTGATTAAATCACGCGCACAATATAATAATTCCTACCCTTGTTTTAGTAAATCGTGTCCACGTCTGTACCAAATCGTTCCCTCGTTTTGATTGAACTAAAACAAGGGAATTAATTACTACAATGTCGCCATGATTAATTAAAACGAGGCAACAAATTATTATATCGCGCTCTCGATCCACTTATACGAGGGAACAAATTAGCAAAACGTGCTGACGTACAGTATTAGTATAAGAAGTTGTGGGAACGAATTGTTAAATTGGCCACAATACACATTTTTTTCCAGCATATCATGTGCATGCAAAGTTTGACAAGTTTTTGTGACACTCACCACTGCGGAATAAATACCAGACATAAAATACCACATTATGCATGACACACTCAGCATCTGTGTGGGTTATTCACATAAAGACCAAACGGTGTCGTGAGAGTATAAACAGGAACAGGAAGACATTCCAGGATCTTTTGTTACATCAAATAATATACATCTCATGGTGCTATATACAGTAAAGAAAGCTTCATCATCTCTTTAAGTGGTATGAGCATTAAATTAACGCTTCGCTGTTGACCTATGACCTTTCGCTGAGTCAGAGGGAGTTATAGAGATTGTAGTTTAACGCTGGGTCTGGGAGTTACTGTGGGCTAACGGGACACAGGTTAACCCGCAGATCTCCTTCGACTCCCCTTTGCATCCCTGCACGCAGAGTGCAGCCAAGGAGAAAATGAATTCCTTAGTACCTGATTATACTATTAGCCTTAGCTCCGACTTGTCCATCCAATGTCCCACATCAGCACTTTAATGGCCGCAGACGTGACTCCCCGGTCGAATGAAATAGAGACTGGCTCCTGCAATATGCTAGTAAAGGGCAATTTACCTGATGGAAGCCCCTTCAGCCTCTTCTTTACAGCCATAAGACCACTCATCATCTCCTCAGTCACCCCCTCTTCTTTTTATTCATCCGAAACTCATTCTCCAGCCATCCTGCGGTCATGCATCATCTGTCCCACATCGAGTGCACCTGATTGAATACATCAAACAATCTCTCCAAACCCTCCATATTTTACATGGACGGCGCAAAATGAAGAAAAGCAGGAGGGATAGAAAGACACAGAAAAGGTGTGGAGGTTAAAGCGGTGCCTTGATTGTGTTATAACGTTCCAAACGCCACTTGCTGTCCAGATGGAATACACTCACGTTCTCCAGAGAGAAAACGAATAACTGGTTTTATGGATCCTGATGTTGAGTAGCTCTTGCAAAGCAAGGATTGGCCAGTTGCTTCTTAAATGTAAAGTTATAAAGCCACCAACAGGCCAGATAGAAGATGATATATGAGAAAAGTGATTCAACGAAGACTCAGAGGCCTTCATCTCACCTTGGATAAGATGAAAATAACACTCAAAGTAAATAAAACCTGTGGTGCATGTGACTCAATGCATAAAAGTGTGTGTGAACAAATGTTTATTTTACATGTAAATGTATTCTGAATAAGAATTCTGAATGTAGAATCACATGGAAATCAAAACAAATAGCAAATGCAAATAGCATGGTATCCCAAATACACACACAATTCTCAGGCTACTAAAAGGGGGCAGTGTAGCTATAGTCAGGCGCTTGCAGAGTGAATGAGACGATGATAAATGAGTGAGCTTCTCTCATTAATGCAGATAATTAACTCCAATGGAGCAACAGCAGGCACACAGCACAGCACAGCACAGCACAGCAACAAGGAAACAGGCCACTGACTCTACTGAAGCAAGATGGAAATATGCTCCCGTGATACCAAATTGATTTAGACTGACAAAAAGTAATTGCATCATCTCAAAGTTTGTTTGGGGTCTGAGAGAGCCCTGTTTATAGCTCTTCTATGGTTTTAGGTTTCAGGATTCAGGACACAATAAAAAAAATCATCTGGACCTTGGCAGGTCTTAAAATTAGGTAAATACAACCTAAGATGAACAACAACAGTACACATTACGACAACGGACAAAGACGGTATACGTCAAATACAGCAGTGTATTGATCGCAATAAGCTTTGTATTTTGTTACTTTCGATAAAAAACAACGTGTCATCTTTCAAATTCCGTCCATTTCAAAACAAAATTCACGCTCTTTAATGTGGCGTGAAAGATCTCATAGGCGCCTCAGTTCAAGCAGCAGGGCGAGTGAACGCGATCATCTCTTCCTCGTTATAGGCCTATAGTCACAGAATAAACATGAATGAACATCTGAAGGTATGTTGAAAGATACAGTACAACTTTCTGAAACGTATCATCTCAATTGAATTTAGGCTAATTGTTTGAGCTCTGTTGTTAACCTTTATCATTATAGTAAGGTGCAAGTAGGGCACCCTATACAGTTTACAGAATTAGCAGAGATACTTTTTTATCCTTAAGAAACAGTTATAATTGAATTTATTTAAAGACAGAGACACAATGTGTTCAGTAAACCACTGTTACATAATACAAAAAGCTATTTTATGTTTAGTTTTCTCCCCCCTGCTGTATTGAATCCATATCGAATTTTGAATCCAAAACCAAGGTATGTACCGAACCGTCTGTCTTGTGTACAGTTACACCCCTAATATAAATATATATATATATATATATATATTTTTTTTTTTTTTTTTTTTTTTTTTTTATACAAACATTCATATATAAATACTATAGGCTACATACACTCACCTAAAGGATTATTAAGAACACCTGTTCAATTTCTCATTAAAGCAATTATCTAATCAACCAATCACATGGCAGTTGCTTCAATGCATTTAGGGGTGTGGTCCTGGTCAAGACAATCTCCTGAACTCCAAACTGAATGTCAGAATGGGAAAGAAAGGTGATTTAAGCAATTTTGAGAGTGGCATGGTTGTTGGTGGCAGACGGGCCGGTCTTTCACAATCTGCTCAGTTACTGGGATTTTCATGCACGTAAACAGTTACAGAATGAGAACATGTATCCATCATGCCTTGTTACCACTGTGCAGGCTGGTGGTGGTGGTGGTATTGGTGTGTGGGATGTTTTCTTGGCACACTTTAGGCCCCTTAGTGCCAATTGGGCATCGTTTAAAGCCATGGCCTACCTGAGCATTGTTTATGACCATGTCCATCCCTTTATGGCCACCATGTGCCCATCCTCTGATGGCTTCTTCAAGCAGGATAATGCACCATGTCAAAAAGCTCGAATCATTTCAAATTGGTTTCTTGAACATGACAATGAGTTCACTGTACTAAAATGGCCCCCACAGTCACCAGATCTCAACCCAATAGAGCATCTTTGGGATGTGGTGGAATGGGAGCTTCGTGCCCTGGATGTGCATCCCACAAATCTCCATCAACTGCAAGATGATACCCTATCAATATGGGCCAACATTTCTAAAGAATGCTTTCAGCACCTTGTTGAATCAATGCCACGTAGAATTAAGGCAGTTCTGAAGCGAAAGGGGGTCAAACACAGTATTAGTATGGTGTTCCTAACAATCCTTTAGGTGAGTGTATATGTATGCTGAGAGACAGTCAGACAAGATGGAAAACCATGCCCACACCCACACACAAGCACCACTGCATACAATATCAAAGCACATGCACTACTATCTGACATCAAACTTGCATTTTGGTGGGTTTTTTTTTTTTTTTTTTTTTTTTTAAATACACCAGATTACTTGAGTGCAAATAGATCTGCTGTGTTTCCAGTGCCATTTACACCAGGGTGCCAAAAAAAAAACGTATAAAAGGAACTGCTCGCAGTCGCACTACATCACACTGATCTACAGAGGGTCTTGCCCATAGATGGAGATCAGAGAGCCATCTAGAGGACAAAACTGAAAATGAAATTGTGGAATGCAGTCAGTTGCAAAAGTAACAGAATGCCTTATAAGATGTTCAAAATACTTTGACCATCGCCTATTCTTATGTGGCCTGTGATTGTGACAACTTATAACTTGAGTTATTGCTCTTGAGAAATTATAAGAAATTCTGCGTTATAGTGACAATGGGTGTTGCTATAACCTACAGACAAATTTCATAATGCAACATAACTTCAATCTTTAGACCAATGCAAAAGTCTAATTAAAAGATCCCTTGTGAATTTCCTAAGTGTTTTTAGAATGCAGCTTTTCGAATTAAAGCAAATTTAAGTGTGTGGTTAACATTAACTCAAAAGACTTTCATGTGTTGTGAAAATTAGTCATAGGCTCAAACTTATTTTTGAAGCTGCTGCTGTAAAATATCAAGCACTGGGAGATTTAATTGTGAATACATAGATTAGTAAACTTAAATTTGAACACTCATAGGCAGAACTCAAAGTAAGCTAACACTTACTTTACACAAATATTGAGTAAACTATTAATTTTTAATTACACTAAACAATAAAAAAAACCAATACTACGTATTAAATGGAATTTATTTACATGCCATCTTAGACTTTTTACTGAGCTCAACGCAGTTCAATCTGGAATTGTCTTTGTGAAGACAAATTGGGCAAAATTGGGCAAAAACTAGCTACGTTAAGCCTGCATAATTTACATTTCACATTTATTCATTTTAGTAAATGTTTTTAGCCAAAGTGACGTACAAATGAGGAATACAACAAGCGATTCATCTTAAAGAGGCAATAAAACAAGCAGCACTAAATGTTTTTCAAACATCATCCTGAATAGTACAAGCTAGAACAGGGGGGGGGGGATATAAGAAATGGTGAAAGCATAAAAGTTTTTTTTATTATTATTATTTAGTAGTCTACCTTTTTGAACAGCCTTCACGTTGAGATCAACTATGTTGCTTCTAGGGGTGGGAATCTTTTACCATCTCACGATTCAATTCGATTCCGATTCTTGAGGCCACGATTCGATTCAAAATCGATTTTCGATTCAAAAAGATTTTCGATTTAAAACGATTCGATTTTATCCATAATGATTTCTAATCGGGTTTCTGATCATGATCTACTCTCATCTGCTTTGCTATACAGAATGACAAACGGAGACCAGTGTTTCCTCTAGGATTTTTTCCAACTGTGGTGGCAGGCCCATTTCGCCAGCGGGAGGGGGCGTGGCCCATGAGTGATATTGCCATTGGCCACGCCCCCTTACCCCAGGTGTTTAAACCTCCCCTAAGTATTATAACATTATAACATGAAAGGCTCGAATAAGAGCGGCAAAGCGATTATGCGCATCCCGTGCGCAGAATAATGCACTTGAAGCAACGCGAACTCACAGCGCGCAGCTCTCCGGATTGAAAAATTCAGAGCACAAAGCGAAGAGATTATATCTGTCTATCTATGCTTAATGTATTATATATTTGCAACAGTTTATTGAGCATTTACTTTTAACAGTTTTAAATTTCAGTTACAGTGCGGATGAAGAACAATTCATAGCGCTCTCCAGTGCTGTAATCTAACAGACACCCGGGAGAAAGAATTATGATTTAGAAAACGCTATAACGCGACGCGCTGTGTGAATGCTGAATGGAGAATGACTGAGGAGATGAGTTTCCATTAACTTTAACTAACGACTTAAATATTAATTTTTACCTCACATTATGCTGAATGACTTTAGAAGTCTTGGAATATAGTGCGAACACTTTATGGTGCTTTACAATGTTTTTTATGCCTTTAGCTTAACAATAACACAATAGTATGCACATTAATATCGGACCTCACTGAGGAGCTGCAGCCATGGCGGGATTATTTTAGGTGTGGCGGCCCGCCACGACAGAATGAATGTAGAAGCATCATATTTAGAAGCATCAGAAGCTCTATAAAAGCATCCATATTTGCTTCCTCTGATTTGCCGCTCACGTTCAAAAACCGGCTGCGTGCATGACGTCCGGACGTCCCGTATAGGCTATAGTTACAAAAATGGAGGCGAACAGTCAGCTGATTTTATTTATTTATTAAATCGATTCTTGGACATTTCAGATCGATTCTGAATCGTTGCAAATGAGAATCTAGATTCTTCTGTGAATCGATTTTTTGGCACACCCCTAGTTGCTTCCTTACCCAGCGGGCACCATGATATCAATTTGACGTCAAAAGTTGGTCAAGACTTGATCAAGATATTGTATATCATTTTAAGGTCAGTTTGAAAAGAAAATGTCTTCCAGTGCTAATTAGATGAAAAGAGAAAGTTAATACCCACACTGAAATTGGTTTATGTATATGCAGGTCAATATGTTTGACATTCAGTTTACATCAAATCAATGTCAAGGATTGGGTTTGACGTCAATTTGATTTGCATATTTGACCTGTTCCTTGACGTTGATTTTGACATCAATTTGATGTCTTTTCAACATCAATTGCCCACTGGGTAGACAGCTCACTAGTTGTTGTAGCAGAGCCCATGTGCGTTTTACTAAAGAGCAATACCCATCATTAGGGATCGCCCACACAACCACAAATCATCATCAGACAGCCTGAGAGTTAGTAGTGGGAAGTTCGGATCATTTTACTGACTCGGATCTTTGAGTCTCGTTCAGCAAAAAGAACGAATCTTTTTTCGAGTCATTTCGTTCTTTTCATTCATTTCAGCATATAATTAAAAAGGCATGTTAAATATCCCAACACATCTAGTACTTATGAAAATGTTGATTAAATTTGTAAAAAAAAAAAAAAAAAAAAAAACTATAGGGTAATGCAGCCAAAGCCAAATTATAAGAAACCGAAATTTGTATTAATTGATTAGTTGTTGGGTCTTAAGTTCAGGCTATTGCAGTCTGATTCTGTTAGTTCACCTCACCTGCTGATCCGAGACGTTCTTTCCTTTGCAACTTCATATTTATCAGGTTTGTCCTCCTTTCGTGTCTCGAGACGTTGTCGACTCGTCAGTGTCTGACTCTGATCTGTGCTGTCTGCTGGGCCGTGCCGTGTGTGATACAGCAGGGCCGGAAAGAGTAATGATTAGTTCATCTTTCGAGTTCGGGTTCGGCCGGGTCCGAGTCTTTCGTTCTTCCTGTCAGTCCCATAGAGGCTATGCTGTCAGTACCGGAAAGAGAAATGATTAGTTCATTTTCTTCGAGTCTTCAGGTTTGAGTCTTTCGTTCTTTTGTCACGTGACCGCTGGTATTTCGCATCAAATACAACATTAGATTCGTATTATTGACTGCGTCTGAATTGTATATTGTTTTATATTTAGGAATTAAAATACAAAATATGTGAAATATACATTATCTGAAAAATAAAAGTTCCATCTTATTATTGTCCCAGTTCGTCTCTTTTCTAAATGTTTCTTGTGCATCTGTGGTGTGTTTTATTATATATTATACATTAATTAACTACTATTATATTATACATGAACTATGTGCTTGTTTGTAAAAAGGTTGTGAATTAGTAGGCTATTCAATACGGTGACAAGTCACGTGACAAAAGAACGAAGGACTCAAACCCGAAGACTCAGAAAATGAACTAATCATTACTCTTTCCGGTACATACAGCATAGTCTCTATGGGACTGACAGGATCGAGGAACTCGAGACTCGGACCCGGCCGAACTCGAGACTCGAAAGATGAACTAATCATTACTCTTTCCGGTACTTACAGCATAGCCTCTATAGGACTGACAGGAAGAACGAAAGACTCGGACCCGTCCCGAACCCGAAGACTCGAGAGAGATGAACTAATCATTTCCAGTACAGATTCAGATTCAGAAACCATATGTTACGCAATGCGCATGCGTGGTCAACACAAAATGAACAAATCACTCTCTGAGACAACTCGGTAGTCCCGAGTCATATTAAAGATTCGTTCAAAATGAACGAATCGTTCATGAACGACACATCACTACTGAGAGTGAGACTCTTAATATGACCGAGGTGTGTAGTAACCCCAGAGACCCTGCCATAAAGAGAGTGAATCCAGCCTAACAAAAACCTCAATGTGTCGCATGCACTCAACCACCTATTTTGTCTTTTTTTACTTTCTATTGACGTTTCAGTCTTTAACAAAGACCCAGACCCATGAGCATTCCTACAAGAATGAAATGCCAGTTGAAACAACAGCTAAGGAGGATGAAGAAAGATGCTGTTAGGTTGGTACCTTGTACACGTACAGTATTTGAACTGGGCCGTAACTGCATAAATGAATGCCACCCCTTTGTGCCTACTTTTCCGACAACACATACACACTAATGAAAGCACACAAACTCATTCGCACAATTAGTAGCCTATACATGCACAACACAACACCACTGTCTCACTCAATGTTATGGCAGCAAGAACACTGGAAACTGATCTGCGTAATTACCTCTCAGCCATTAGCTTCAGGAAAAACCATTACATATAATAAACCGTTGCGCATGCAAAGGAAATGGACCACACTTCATTGATTTCAAATCCGGACACACCTGATGTTACAAAATCTTTCTTATTAAAAATACTACATAGTAATAAATAAAATTAAGAAATAACAGTTTTAAGAATGAAAAAAAAAAACATTTATAATGTAAAATAATAACACGCATGCAATAGAAATACACAGCACGATTTCAAAATCTGACACCTGATATCACAAAGTTTTGCTTATTTTCATTAAAAAAAGAGATAATGTTACAATAAATAAATGGAAAAAAGTTATAAATTGTTAAAGTTATAAATAATAACAATACATGTAAGAAAGAATTTATCAAAACCATTACTGGAACATCAACAAAAATCTGTTTCTGTAAAAATGTAAATGTCAAAAATATCACACTTAACAGAACTCACTCACTCACACGCACGCACGCACACACACACACACACACACACACACACACACACACACACACACACACACACACACACACACACACACACACACACACACACACAAAGTTTAATTGAATTTGTTGCTGCCTCCTAATCAAGGCCAGTATGATTTGCATATGGCTGCATCCACCCCTCTCTTGCATGTCTGAGAGCCTGGCATTGAGCCAGCAGACAGAAAGGAACAGACACATGAAACACAGGGAGAGAGATACAAATAGAGAAAGTAAGGTAGAGCCAAAACAACAACAGGAAAATTAAGCCATTTAGAAAGGACAAGAAAAACAAATTCGAAACAAATCGCACAGATGCCTGCAGAGACAATCAAGGGGTAAGGCGGAGCATGACGGCAGGTGTCCACAACCATGCCCGCTCTGAGCAGTGATACAAAACAAAACGGCAGGTAATGTGTCTAAATAAAGTGGGGTCCTTAAAAAAGGAAATAGGCAGTTTTAATTAACACAGTTTTAGAGCAGCTAACATATGCAGATTAGAGAGGTGGAGGCAGAACTAGAGCCGCCGACTTTCTGCTAATCACTACGAAGGAGACCTCAAGGACGGCTCGAGCATGCTGATTATTGTGGGGAAAAAATGCAGGAGAGTTGAACAAAGGTCATGCAGACGAGTTGCTACTCTAGATGATGACGACAACATTACCCACACCTCTTCAATATAATTCTGTACATTTGGTATTGACATGAATACTCGCACCATCCAAATATATCAAAGCATTTTTTTTAGGGCTGGGCAAGTTAACGCGTTATTATCGCGTTAACGCATTAATTCATTAATGCCGACAATTTTTTTTATCGCACGTTAACGCAGTTTTTAATTTTATTTTGAAAGTCAGTTGCTCACTGGCTCAATACACATAGGCCTACAGTCAAACCATGGATCACAAGAGGGGTGGGATGTTGGTCAGCCAGCAAATAACCCACCCAAACAAGCAGTGGAGGGGCTTTAGCAGGTTATCTCAGGTGAACAGAAATGGAGACAGCGCTCCGCGAGTGAATGACAGGCGCTCTATGGATAGTAACCATGGCAACGGCTTCTGTGCGCTAAGCAGCTGTAGCCTTTTTAACTTAAATTAAAATTATACAAACTTTACCTGATAGGCCTGCGTTTAGTTTAGTGGAGATGCGCTGCCATGTGAATTCCCTTCTGTTGATGACGTCCTGATAACTATTTAGATTGTGGAAACTCACAAACAGCGAGCTGATGATCAGTCTCTCTTCCAATGATTTGTCCTGCGCGTCGTCAATTTAACTTCAGCAACGGGAGGGCGCGGGCGCGTGGGTGAGGCGAGCATGACCGCAACAGTTTCACAGGAACGCACTCGCTTGTCGCTGCACCTGTGCTCGACCACTTCACCTCACTCTAGGCTGATTTATAATTCTGCGTCGGATCTACGCCAGAGCCTCTACGCTATAGACTACACGTTGGTTTTTATTTATACTTCTGCGTCGTTGTCCCCCTTGACGCGCAATTACACATGCAGAGGGAGCATGCATGTGATACCCGGGGAGCGGTTCTAGCAATCACAGCGCTTGCGGTACGCGTAGAATTGACGCATTGTTACATTTTTGGAGAGGTGCACGTCAGGGTACGCGCGCTACACACAGCAGGTACGTAACTACGACGTGAGTTCGACGCAGAAGTATAAATTGGGCTTTACATCTGTTTAATGTAATCTACGTGGGAAACCATGTCATGACCAAACCTAAGCTACTATCAGAGAAGTAAAGTTGGTCGACTTATATCTGTAGTAGTGGTCATGACCTGACTACATAGACTGTTTCTGCTGCTCCCTGATAAAAGACCTGTTGATACCTGTTCATAAAAAAAAACAAGAAAACTGGACTCGTTTTAACAAGCTAGATAAAAGGTAATGCCCTGGCAGTGGCATAGCTTTGTTTTAATATTTGATTTGATTACATTAATGTTTAAGTTGAGATTTACAATAAATATTTTATTGCTACTGCGTAAAGGGAATACTGCGGGTATAACGCACCTTATTTGTTTAAAGTTTTGGCAAACCACATGTTATTGCACTTTTGTGTGTAGCCTATAGCAGTACATTTAAATCAAAAGTGCACAATACACTACTTTAGAATTCAGTATTCACTCTTGCGCGTAACAATGCGATTAATCGCGATATTTCATATTCATGTGATTAATCGCGATTAAAATTTTTAATCATTGCCCAGCACTAATTTTTTTACAACGCAGTGTTGATATTTATTAATGTGGTCAAAACAAATGTAGCCTCCCCATTGCTTTCCTCAATGTGAGGAAAAGCTACATACGGGACTGATACTTTTTCCCACAGTAGCTATAGTTAATTAAACAAACAAACAGAGACAAAGAATGGATAAAGTTTATACACCAGTGGTTCTCACTGGTTTGGCTTTACGATCTACAGTGGCAAGTCATAATAGCACAGCATTTAAAATGATTTTAGAGTCATCAGGCAAATTAGTATAGCATTTTATTTGGCCATAACATAAAACTGATTCAGTTTATCTCTGTATTGTATAGAATCTGAAGTCTTCGACTGCTTGAGCTGGTCAGATGACAACCGTTAGGTTGCTAAGCAGATTTATTTTTCCCCAAGCGCAGATGAGACAAGACAGCATATAATTAGTGACCGCAAATACAAACACGTGCATCAAGCAGAGATCAGGAATTAGTCTTCAGGGGCAAAATAAATGTGCCACCTTTAGAGTTTAGTGCACTGTAACAGTGGGGGGATTTGCCCACTAATAAGTGCACTCAAGGGGCTCTCTCATCTTCATGAAGATGGCATCCAGACAAACTATGCTCATTCAAATGGCAAATTAATTTAATTACAGCAACATGCAAAAGCGCAAATAAAGGGAGGAGCAGGAGGGAGGGAGAGCACACAGACCGTAGTGGGGAACAGACGCCCCGCTGTCTCATTCCGTGAGATACGGGACTGGGAAACCGAGTTCTGTGAGCTGAAAGGCAGAGGTGTAGACATAAGGTGCAGGCAAAGCAGGGCACCATCTGTTTCTGTTAAGGTGAGAAAACGGGGTGCCATTTTAACAGTGATAAGAATGCATCTCCATTTTGAGATGGATGGGGAAGGACATAAATACAGATATGCAACACATCACAATTATAATGATGATGCAAAAGAGGACATTATTTTAAAAGCATCTTACAAGTGAATAAGATATTTGCTGGAAATGCCTGGGTGAAATCAACTCCAAGCACCTAAATGATCCTAAAAAAAAGGCCAAAAGATAATATATATATATTTCAATTACATTTCAAGGCAATAAAATAAAACTTCAATAAGTGTGACACTGACAGGTGCTTTAGGTGTGATTGTGCTCTACTGTAAGATACCTCATTCAAGTAAGCTGTTTAGACCAAGCATTGATTAAAACGGTGTACATGGTACCTGCTGAAAAACATGAATTACTTGCATCTGGAGTATCAATTCTGTAAAGGCTTCCAGTACATGTAAAGTTAAAAAAGATTTTTAGTTCATCTCTATGCTAAAAAAGCAGAATGGATCCAGAGGAAATGAGAGCATGTTACACTAAATTAGAAATAAAAAACTCAAGATAAAAAAAAAAAAGTAAAATAAATTGTGCCCTGTTAAAACGCCATATAATCAGTACTGATCCAGATATAAATAAAATTGGCTAAAAGGCAAATAATGTATCTGGCATAATGAATATACAATGACCTTATTAATAAAAGCAATTACAGAGAGGCATTAGAAATAAGCAATTTTCATATACTTGTTGAAGAGCAAATGTCAAAATTATATGGCTTTAATAAAAGCAGGTCATTTAAACTGACAGACAATTTAATTTAGTACCTAGATGCAAAATAATATCATGGAGTGGAAAACATAACTCATTGTTAATCAACAAATCTGTCCCGGGACCATATAATTTGAGCAATTACATTTATAAAAAGAGTCAAAATAATTATTTACCATTTAAATCTTTATTTCCTTAAAATAACAGGATATCAAAGTTATTTGTGTTACTCTGAATACCAATCCAAAAATGGTATCACTATGAATATACAGCACAGTACAAAACAAAGATATTTTCCCAATGACGAGCATTAATAAAGGGTATTGCAGACAAGAACAAAGCCTGAGGAACTTCACCGTTGTTAAAAGTGGCTCCTCATCAGACGTGGCAGGCAGCTTTAAGGCACAGACATCTTGGCACTTAAAATTTCCTCTCCTGTAGGCCCTTTCCTCTAGGCTAAGACAAAAACAAGACACCTAAACTGACAAGATTTCCACATATTCAGCATGACTGGAAGAGAACGAGGCGTTCTGGAAGGTTTAAGATAAATGGCACTGAACATGGCCTGTTAAAAACAGTGTACCAGGTGGACATTATACACACAATTAAACGATCAATTAAAACACATTGAAGACATCGCTATTCTCTGTCCAGTTCAGGTCACATTCTGCACTAAATAAGATCGTCTGTATAAATTATGAGACGATCTCATTTAATCCACATAAATACTATTCAATTTGGATAATCTTTCCAACACAACTCCCAAACCTCATCACTATGTTTTTATATGGTACTGGGGGTCCAGAGTCAAAATGCCTGTAATTATTTGCACAGATTTCATGAAAAGATTTGCAGAAACAATGGCACACCAGTTTCTCCACAATGTTGTAGGAAACTAGTATTTGCTTTGTATGCAGAGACATCAGATATCCTGTAGTTTTATAAAGTGGAATGGATGTTAAAAGGTGCTGCCACTTTAGCTTTGGGTTCAAAAGATGACTTAGCCTTGTCTCTTATCTGTCTCGCTCAAAATTAAGCATAAATATTAAGAGAGCATTCGATGAATCACATAAAAGGAGCGTTCTGAGCATTTTCCTGTAAAATAATCATGGCGATATCGAAATGACGAGTGATGCTGCATGTGAAGAGCTTTTTGCACAGCTTGACCAATCAGAAACTGCCTCGTAATCAACTTCTGCACGCACAGACCTGAAGCATCAACAGAGTGAGTCAAACGCATGCAGTATATAGAGAAGCTCTTTAACGGCTGTATTTTTGACCTCTTCGCCCCTCCAGCGCTCGTGCAGACGGCTTGAGGGTTTAAGAGCACTGTGCTGGAGTTGCTTGGAGGTAAAGTCATTATGTGCTTCTCTTGATGGACCTCTTCACCTCAGGTCCATGGTTGATTGAAGGGGGTGGAAAGGAGTGTAAGGTGAATGGAGGGTTGGGGATTGGAGAGGAGTGAGGAACAGGAGCATAGGGGTTTATTTCGGGGCGCTAGATTTCGTGGGAGGCCGGATGGTGCTCGCCGAGGCCGTTTGCCTGAGTGTTATTCTCGTTGAGCCGACGGACGCGGTACATCTCGTAGTGGATGCTGCTGGTGATGTCTTTAATGTTCTGCATGTGGGTTCTGCAGAACATAAGCCAATCACAGAGTTATGATGATGAAAACTAACCCAGCACGTCACTAACACTATCAGAATTAAAGTGCACATCAAAATTACAATTTTTTAATGACCCTCAAAAAGGTCCAAACCCATATGGCCTACTTTCATTTGTGAAACACAAAATAAGATATTCTGAAAAAATGTCACAGTATTTTTTTTTTTTTTTGACCATACAACAGAAGTCAAAGGGTGCAAAACAACATTTGGACTTTCATTGTATGGATGTGGATATTTTGTTTTCCACAGAAGAAAGTCATACAGATTTGGAACGACATGAGAGAGTAAATAATAGAAAATGACAATAGAATTTCATTTTTGGATAAACAATCGCAGCTGTACAATTGTGAAAAATTGTGCACTTTTTTATTGTGCTTAATATGTTAAGAAATGTTAAGTCATGAACGTGTACTCTCTTTAATAAACCCTTTTATTTAATTCATATTTTATTATCTGGAAGTAGTTTAAAAAAGAAAAACTTTTAAGATTTGAAGTACACTACAAGGGCACATTTAACAAAATTAAGCACAGTTCTACAAGAGTATACTGTAATACTGTTTGTTAAACAACAGGCATAGACTTAATCCACTGACCTTATAAGGAGGTCCCGCAGGTAGGCAAACTCACAGTGGGCAATATTCTCAACTATAGACAACAAAACGCAACAGACAGAGTTAAAAACAGAAGGTAAAGAGCACGTATTAGATCTATTTGAAAGTTCTTCCTCTCTAGCCAATTGGAGCAACATAAAAAGCAAAGACCACTTGTTCACAAGGCAAAGCGGTGGACAAAGATAAGACAACCACCCCATTCTCTAGTAATTCCATTTAAACCAAAGCCTTCCTGAAAGATTACCATAAGAGCTTGACAAATGCCTGGACGTGAAAAAATGTTTATGAATTATAGATTATGTCAAACTCCATGAATGAGAAAGCCTCCATGGAGCAGACATCCAGTACAGGAAATGAAAGGTTTTCAAAGAGACTTTAATAAGAGTCAAGCTCTTCAAAAAGATTACAGGATAATTACAGAGTCATTTGACTCTCAAAACAGCTCACCAAAAATTAAAGAGTTTTACTATGTGAGCAGCTAAGCACATCGACTGCCCAGATTCATGTAGTTACTACTATTCAAGCAAGGCTGTATATTGCTCTACAATAGACCCTTTTCACATTTCTCAGAAGCAGAAGTCGTCAAACTTCTATAGCGATGAATGGGAGACGATAATTATTATATTTGCATTTGCTATAAAAGCCACGATAGCGATAGCGTTTCCACAAGTTTCCAAAAGAGGGATTGATTACAGCAGTTAGAAGAGAGAAAGGTGTCAAATTTGCCATCAGTCCCTCAGCCATTGTATTAAGAAAACTCTCGCAGCAACATTCATTTTATTATTTTGTTTTTTTTCCATTTACTGCCAAGGTAACATAACGATCATCACAGTCCGTGAAAAAGACAATAATATAATATAATTAATATAATATAATATATGCTATTCTTTTGAGCTTTCTATTCCTCAAATAATACTCAAGTGATAATGAATGATTATTCGTGATAAAGGCATTTTAACAGTCCAGCAGCTTGCTGACTCACAGTCAAAATGACGCACTCATAATGATCTTCATTTGATAGGGCTTTCTGATGTTTGACTCATAGCCGTGTGTCTGTGGTTAATGAGCTCCCTTGATGTGCTTTTGGAACGTTGCTGTCTGCATAGTCCGCTAATCACTTTCTCTCTATCTCTTCTCTAAAGAGGTTTAGAGAACAAAGAGTCACAATACCTTCAATAGTTCCCCATTTTGTTTTCCTTCCCAAGAGTCTTCTCCCATTGACCTGGTATTCCTGGTCACTTCCTACTACTGCAAAAGGAATCATCTCCTAAGGGTATAAGAAAGGATACAGATAATATCGCAATGTTTTTAATGAACTATGGATGCTTTTCTAAGTGTAATGCAAACTCACTCTTATTTTCTCATTGATTGTTCTGTCCTCCGCATCCTCATCGAACTCTTTCTGTGGATAGACGTCAATCCCATTGGCTCGAAGCTCTTCCCTGATCTACACAAAATTAGAAAGGAGAAAAGTATATACAAAATAGATAAAGAAAAAACATGTAGTCTTTAGAAACATTGATAATATCGAAAAATCTTTAATACGTCAATATTGTGACATTCTAATTTTTTCCATGAAAGTTGAACTATGAAACGTTTTTGGAATCGTACAGGAGATTTCTCCAAAACAGAGAAAGATCTATGTATGTGTTCTTCCTGTAAGAGGCACACCAGCACAAGCACAAGGAGCCGATAGAGGTTGGCGAGCGCTTCCTTACTGCTATGTGAAACGCCACTAACCACCCCAGAACAGATGTTTCTTACCTACACTTCATCATACCATGTGTCATCTCAGCTTCATACCACTGCTCTAAAACTAGTCCACTGTGGCTTTGTTTCAGAATAATCAAAAAGTTTAGGACTTCCAAGACAGTCCCTGTTTTTTTTTGCCATGCATATTAAGTAATCCACCATCCCATCATAAATAAATCTGCATTAGTGGTTTCACAGGGAAGCAGTGTTTCTGTAAAAGCTTTAGGAGACACCATCTGCAATTTGGGAAATCTCCTAGGGAAGAAAAAGACTTAGTTTGCCAACTACAGCTAGAGTAACAGCATGACAGCCTTTACCAGTTCTTTCACACATCAATGCATCGACTTGGGGCATTCATATTATCCTACTGGGGCTCACTACACACAGATGCACATTGTATTTTGTCTGTTGTTGTCACGCCCCTTCATAGCCGTGAGCTCTACTCAGATGTAAATATTAAGGATGGCATCAATTTCAAACCAATTCAAGCCTGATTCAGACTTAAGAATGTTAACAATCAAGAGGACTGTGCAGAACGGATTTCATTCACAGACGTTGCAAGCACAGATTTCACAGGACGTTTCAGAGTGGTGTGGTTTTTTTTTTAAATTAAGAGTGCATTGTACTCTCTTTGGTTCTAGAAGCTGTTCTCCATAAAATGTGCAGCTCACAGACAAACGTTGGGGTTATAATGTTCAGGAACAATGTTTAAAATAAATTTGAACCACTCTTAAGTTCGTCAACCTTAGGAAGGTTTTGGAAACGGGGACAAAACCCCATCTCATTGACATCGCGACAACACTGTCTACTATAATGCAGCTCAACCAGGCCTTGTCCCCCTTTTGTGGATATTCCGTTGGCGGGGGTTATTTAAATGAGGAACATTTTGACATAAGATCCAGAAAAAACGCGTTGTATTCCAAATGAGCCTTTTGTTGTAGTTTTTGGAAAGTGAGTTCTGTTAAAATACCTAAAGTTGAAAAAGTATTATAGGACCACTTTAAGCTCTTCTTTTCAAGAATTTCATTAGTTTAAATATGTTTTCTTTATAATGATATTAGGACAGGGCCATCCTGACATTTTAATTCTAAAAATACTTAGCAAACACTGGTTTGCCACTTTATGTATGAATGGAATTTTTGAATAAATTAATAAATCTGGACAAAAAGTCAATCTTAAAAAAGTCATGATGTTTTAACAATGACCAGAAGTACAACATGGCAGTCAGTCAAAATAACTGCTTGTTCTACAGTTAATAGTTTGTCACAATAGAAAAATAAGTATAGTGGCACGATTTTTCACTTTATAAACAAGAGAGCAACAACATTAAAGGGATACTTCAGGATTTATTAGTAGAAAACCTGTAATATTTTCGAATTACCATGCTTTCCACCCTCATACCCCCCTGAGACGAGAGATTGATGTATTTTTTGTCTGGAAAAAATCCTCCGATGACGCAAAAATCCTCATTTTGCGTCATCGGAGGATTTTTTGGCCAGAGGCTAAAGACTACAGCCAGTAGTAGGGGCTGTTCCGCATGTTTTTAACCCGCCCATAGAGGGTGGGATCTCACTCACAGAATGTACACATAGTGTCAGCCATCTTTTTTTGGAAGCTAAGCTAGCAGGCTCTTGTTCTGTGGAGAAAGCTGAGTAGTAGGGGTTACCATCCTCTTTTTCCCGGACATGTCCGGCCGTCGATGTCCGGATTCAGCTTTTGCTTTCTGCAGTCGCCATTCGTTGTTTAATGCACACCTTTTGTTTCAATCTAACTGAATTAATTCTGATTGGTGAATCTGAATGTAGTGTTTACATGAACGCTAAACAAGTGATCGGTTGATGTACGTTTTAACATTGCTAAGAAAATCCCCGCTCCTCCGTGAGAGATACGAGACCGGTGCGTCTCACAGGTGTCTCTCATCGGTAATCACGCCACCGGCCTCGCGCCGTTCTCCCGCGGCCCTCACTCGTCCTGCTCGCCACAGTAAACATGATGAATGGCGACTGTAGAACGCAAAAGCCGAATCCCGGACATTTTGGGCGATCTCGTAACACATTTTCGGGCAGACTCATCACGGAGGCTCACTAGTAGCCTAGACTTGTTGTTTAACTACTGCGCTCTGTTACAGGTAGGCATGGCCTCCTAGGGCAGCGAAGCAAGTGCATTCTGGGAGTTGTTGTCTTTCATCCACATAAGCCAAAAATACATTTTCTGGCTTTTCTCAGTCTAGAAAGCTCCAAATTCAAAAATAATTTCACATTTCTTCTACATAAATGACCCATTTTAAATACACATTAATTTGTCTAGAGGTGAAGTATCCCTTTCAGCATTTATCTGTCTGTCAAATTTGAGCTCACCTTCTTTTTGAAGAAATCCCTCTCCTCCAGAGTCAGGGTGTCAGCCTTAGCAATGACAGGAACGATATTCACCACCTTGCTGAGACGTCTCATAAACTCCACATCCAAAGGCCTGAGACTGAGGAAATGACAGGAAAAATAGATGTATAGTGAAACCTACATTACTGTTAACAGGACCGTAACTTAACCACCAGAGGGCGAAAAACACCCAAAATACACATGCTCTAAGATATGACATGCTCTACAGATGTTTGTGGATGGAAAGATTATTCAAACAGAAGGTGAACAGTGACGTTTGAATGTGAAACGAAAAAAGTGAAGAATAAAAAGGCATACAGATCTCCTGCCAGAGTGACTGTTCGACTCGAATTAATTAGCCAAGTTTAGCCATGAAACAGTCAGACTTTCACAGCGGGCCACAGAAAGGCCCGCAGCACACACTCAGGGGGGATCAGGACACAACAAATCCATGAGTGTGTGGTTGGCATGTGCGTTCAGAGTCCTTAGATCTTTTTTCAAAATGAGATGAATGGATGAATGAATACACGGTCTTATGTCTCAGAGGATTTGGTGACATGGACTCTTAAGAGGAACTCAAACAGCTTTGTTCATGTGCATAAATGATGTGCCAAGAAAATGCATGGAAATACATATACACACTACCATTCAAAAGCTTTGGGTCACTAAGATTTTTGTTTAAAAGAAATTAATTATTTTATTCAGCAAGGATGCATTAAATTGATCAAAAGTGACAGCATTGACATTTATAATGTTACAAAAGCTACAAATTCTCCTGTAGTAAATGAGAAATAATTCAAAATGTCTGGAGAGACTCATGCTGTCCAACAACAGTAATAAAAACACAAGCATACACAATGATTCTCCATCAGAGACAAACAACAGAACAGACCACCCACTTAATTTGGCAAAAAGATGTTATTAGATGTAAAAAGGAAATCTGCTAATAGTAAATAGTGACCACAAATCTCTGATGTAAACAGTAGCTGCTCAGGAGGGCAAATCATATTTCATTCTATAAAATGTTTTAATATCCCAAAGAACTGTGTATTGAAATTCCGTTAAAAAAATGCTGTTTGGATTGCTAAATGTTTCTGTAAGAGTCACATTGTTAAAAACCTGCCCTTCCAGCCAGAGGTCAGTGTTATTAATGTGTTATACAAGGTCTTGTAAAAATAAGAAGTGTGGTGACTCTACTCAACATAAATTTTCCAAGCATAACTTGATGATACTCTAACGTTTTGTTCTACATTGTAACTGCAAACACTCAGTGAAAACGTGAATTTAAAGCTGTTATTTATTATTTTTGAAAACGTATGTTTCTAATAAGTAACTAGATAAGACCGTATTGGTGTGAGTGTGTGCAGTTTAAGTTGTAGAACATAATGTCAAAGTATCGGCAAGATGTGTACACCACAGATTTTATTTTACAAACAAAATTGAAAAACCCCATTATAAAAACAGTTTGTGATGTCATACTTGCCCCACTCTATATGCTGATTTGGTGCTCAAGAAACATCTACTATTAATACCAATGTTGAAAACAATTGTAACTATTGAACATCACTTGGAACAGTACTGCCCTCGGAAGGCCCTGACTTTCTTTACCTTCCTTTTCCACCAGTTTTCCCCCTTACTGAACATAAACATCATTAGGCAGGCCACATTTGAATAAATGCACACATGTACAAAACTTATTCATGCTAACACAACTGATATTAGTTACTAGACATGCGGTATATGCAGCACAAGGCTTTCAGGGGGATCCTTACACATCGTTTGAGTATTCAAACCCACAACATGACATGCAAACACATATCCAGTGTTTAAGTCCACATATCCATCTGTTTCAAGTTCATAATGCCACTTCTAAAAAGTACATAGATGTGTGTTTACTAACCAGTGTCCTGTGGGTGGTATGAAGTATATGCAGCAGTGCACTCGTGAGTCTGGGATCCTCTTCTTCCTGTCAATATTGATCTCTTCCTGCAAGTACTGCTCATACTGGTCATTGATAAATTTCATTATGGGCTGCCAACTGTTGAGAAGAGAAAGAGAAGAGAGAGAGAGAGAGAGAGAGAGAGAGAGAGAGAGAGAGAGAGAGAGAGAGAGAGAGAGAGAGAGAGAGAGAGAGAGAGAGAGAGAGAGAGAGAGAGAGAGAGAGAGAGAGAGAGAGAGAGAGAGAGAGAGAGAGAGAGAGAAATGTCATGACACTTTTTCCCTCAAGTGTCTCTATGGGCATTTCCACACCTGGCTTGTTTGGAGCATTTGTTTCAGAATCACAGAACTGCTTTAGACTGTCATTTATATTTCACAGAAGAGATTGTGACTAAATTGAGTGAATTTGACAGCATATTAAAACTGAGGTCACAAACAAACGGTCTTTACCAATTCTCGTTATTGATCTGGTCGCCAAACCCTGGTGTGTCTATGACTGTCAGCTTCATTCGAACTCCTTTCTCCTCGACATCTGAAATTAAATTAATATATTTTATTGCATTCCAGTGGCAGATTACATGCTTTGAACTCAAGATCAAAATGGTTGAATGGCCATACATACATACATGTAAATGTATGATTGACACGCTAATGGACAATCATAGAAAATAGAAAATCCAGCTGTGCAGCCTTACCATGACTGATGGACTTGATCTCGATGGTTTTAGGGATCTTTTCCTCAGCCGTGCCCAGGAAAGACTTACGGCTCACCTTTGACTTGAAGAGCGTGTTCATCAGTGTGGACTTCCCTAAACCACTCTGACCTGTACACATGCAGTACAATACACATTACCAACCCAATAACTAAAGGCTGCAATACACTGCACTCATTTTGCTCAGAGTTTTGCCCTCAGTTGAAGTCTGGACGAGTCAACGCTGGCTGCCGAAAGTCAGAGCCATTTTGCTGATTTTGGGCAGTCAGAGTTGACAGATTTTACCCATAGTGTGATTCCATCCAGTCTGATGGGGTTTGATATATTGAGCCAATTTAATAACACATTGTTTTAATTTGTCATGCATCTCATTGCAATGAGGCACATGTTGCTTCATGAGTTTGTTGTGTTAAGAATGACTTGAAAGTCTGTTAGTGTGTGATTGCCAGGGGTTTTTTTTCTGTAAGTTTCAAAGTTCATAAGTGTATAATGCCTAGTATTTTAAAATCTCTTTAAATTTCAAAAGCTGTCGACTTGTTTCCTGGCTTACAAGGATTGCAAGAGAGCACAGACTACAAGAAACAGAGATACAAGAATATGCACTTAAGTGATTTCAAAACGGCACTAAACACTTGACTAATTACTTCTCTTTAATGTAAAAGTGTAAATAGATCTATACAAATTACCTCAAATAAAACAATCATCAAATCAATCATTAAGAAATAGAAATATCACCGCACAACTGTAAATCTTTCTAGAGTATGAGAGCATGAGTCAATGAGACTTGAGAATTCAGCTTCAGTGACTGAAAAAGCTTCACAGTTTGATGGGAGGGTGGTGAAGAGAAAGCCACTGTTCAAAAATGTCACATGGCATCTCAGCTACATTGTGCCATAAGGCATGAGGGAGACTCTGCAGCCAGCTGGAAGAAGCTTCAATGGTTTCATGAGACCAAAATTAAGCCATTTTTTGGCCGTCAGACCAAACCATGGACCAAACCCCATCTAGAGTAAGCTAAACGCTGCCCACCATCACAAATACACCGTGTCCCCACTGTGAAGTGTGGTGGTGGCAGTATCATTCTGTGGGGATGAAAGAAGATGCTTGCACATCAACACAAAGCTACATAACAATCACTTAAAGCAATAAGAGTCAATAATATTTATAGTAACTTATAAACTATATTAGTAAACAAGCTAGAGAAAAGGTGAAATGCAGAAAGAGGAAATTATTTTATTTTATTTTTAAAGACCCCCTGTGGTGAAATTCAAGTATTTAATGTTGTTCATATGTGGTGTTTTTAATATGCTTTAAGACAAACCATGTGCAAATTCATAAGTCAACACCATTGCTCAGTATTTTCTCCTTAAAACTGGAGTGAACCAAAGACAGTCTCAAAAACATGGTTAGAAATCGCTGGTGTTTCTGACGTCACAAACTACCTTGTAACCAATCAGTGTTTCCTATACATTTATTTATTTGTGGTGGCCCGCCACAAAATCAACATTGACTGCCACAAATAGATTTCATTGCTTCCCATTCATTAATTAGACTGTGATGGCCCGATAATATACATTTCAACTGTCAAAATAAAAGCTCACGTTTATCTATTGCATGTAGGGATGTCAACGATTAATCGACGATCGATTAATTGTTGTGGTGGCAATTTTAATGATATTCATTGATCTTTAGTTAAATATAGATGATTCAAAGAATGTCACATGTGTGTCTCTCACTTGTAGTGAGAGGATTCTGTTTATGTACCTGGGGAGGCAGAAGAGGGAGACACTCCAGAGAACAGACGAACAAGGACCTCTGACCTAGATGTCAGAAGGCCATTTGGTGCAGGGGAGCTTAGTGGGCCAACTAGTGACGTCTATGGAAAACTACTGGAAGGAAGGCTCTGGGGGGAAGAAGGCCTTGAAACTAAGATAAAAGCTAGTTCAGTCTGTCTGGGGGTGTGTCACTCTTCTGCACAGGGTAACAACTGTGTATTAGACTGCTCCTATTCTTGCAAGAATAAATACTTCTATTTTATATAATTTGACTCTGAGTGTCTCTTACGCAGTGATGTTTGTTTGAGAATTTTTGCCACAACATTGTCGATAATACATTTAATCGATAAAACTTATCGATCATCGATTAAGCAGGATCACGCGCGTGCGTGCTGCTCAACCGCGAAACATGTAAGCGAGCGCGCCGGTGTGGTGAAGTGTTGAGTCCCACTGAATGACACACCCCGGAGTTGTTTGGGACTATTTTACACCTTCATCATGACTATAAGTTTGCGTGTGCATTCGCAGCCTTTTGTTTTGTGCAAATGTAAGTTGTAATAGTTTATTTTGTGTACGCTTATCTATATCTGATTGGTCTCATATTGGATGCATTTGGTTAAGAATCGACGTGATCTTTAGCGCGCTCAGCTCAAGCGACAATGCACGACTAATAATGACTGTCATATTACACAAGATTATAAAGAGAACACTATTGTAATAAAACATTGTGAATTATTTGGGTTTAGATGCCATGTCGCGTTGTTCCAGGAAGAGCTCGTCAGAGACTTTGAGCGCGTCCACCACAACATATGAGTCATTCTGAATGGCACGTAACTCAGTTCACTTGTGCATTCACGTCATTTTGTGCAGATATAATTTTGTAATATTCTGCTTATTTTGTATATATCTGATTAATATCAAATAGGATGCGTTTCTTTGAGTTAAATAAACGCTAACAAAGTGCTCAACGGTTATTCATTCAGCGCGCGCCGCTCAAGCAGAATGCACAACTAATAATAACGATGGTTAATTTGGGACTTTCATATTACATAACATGAGAACACTATTTTATTAAATGGTTGTGAATTCATTGGGTTTAGTTGCCGTTTTCAGTGCGTTGTTCTAGCACTTCCACAACAGTCACACATTCTGACAAGCACGCATATGAGGCGGCGTTGGTGACACATTGTATTTGTCGTTATATTTATATATTAAATAGTTAATTTAATTTATCAATCACATCAAAACATTGTACAATCCTACTAAGCCTTTATTTAGATTAAAAAAACATTCTTATTAATTTGGTGAGTAACACAGCTTTTTGAGCAGCATTTGCAGACCCTGTGCTGTTTGCCATTAATGCTAACGATTAATCGATTAATTGATCGTTAATTTAAACGACGATCAATAATGGGAATTTTTGAAAATTGACATCCCTAATTGCATGTATAGAGATTAGGACAAAACTAATTATAAAAGTTTCTTTTTCTTTTCAGTGCATTTGTTTTGTTATAACATTATTATTGCTATTATTGCCACCCACCACATTTTTACAAAATCCTGTGGGAAACACAGAACAACTTGTTGGCAGGCTTTAGCATATGGAGAAAAAGTATTTTTTTTTTATGCTATCTTGGTGATCAAAGATGCGTTTTAAGGGATACAATTATTGACTACATGGGGACTTTTGATCATTTTCAGTGTCAAGTAAAAAAAATAAAAAATAAAATAAATTCAACGTAAAACCTTAAACCCTGAAAACTTCCAAGGAAGTTTAATGTTGTTTATATCCCAGGTAGGTCTTATTCATTCACAGATCACAAGTGATGCTTCCACTCAGGCTGTCCTGTGGTTTGAATGAAACTATCATTCCTTTGGCTTTTGCTAACAGGAGCTTGTGTTTAGCTGTGGTTTTCTTTACCCCTCCGCTAGCCCACATCCGTCAGCCTTGGGTTCATCACACTAGTAATGAGGGCCTGTTCCTTTCTGCACGAGAAGGGCTGCAAATTTTCTCTCTCTAAACACGCTTTCATCCAATCCCACCGCTAGGGGTGGGCAATACGGCCAACAAAATTATCACTATAAAATTTTTAGCTGACATTGGATCAGATGTGCCTTCCTACCCCCGTATACTGCCTACAAAAGGTAGCACTTTTTAGGTTTCAGACACCTTCTTCACGAAAACTGCAGCTGGGAATAGCAATGCTGATCCCGAGGGTTGGCTCTCTCCACTCTGACTGGGTTTTAAGTATCAAAAGTAAAATTTCAATGCATTGTTTTATTATTGTTGCATTGTTGTATGTAATACTTACAGTACCGTATGCCTCTGAATCTATGCCATGCCTACCCTCATATCAATATCAAATTTATTTCTAGAACACAGTTCCAGTAGTGGGATTGAATGTGAGAATGTATTATGTTAGCCTTACTGTTATCTATAAGCTACTGTGCTCCAAAACAATGACAAAATTCACATTTAGATGACCAAACCCAACGTTGAAAATGAGGTTGATGTCAGAATCCAACGCCAGATTGACATTTATCTCCAACATTGGACAGGCGTTGTATTGTGGTTGAAAATGAAAATCGAGTTGACGTCAGAAACCAACATCAGTCGGGTTCTGACGTCAACCTGATTTTCATTTCCAACCAAAATGCAACCCCTGCAACCAAAATCATCCACTTAGTGACGTTACTACTTTCTACTCAAGGACCTTGACAGAATTGTAGTGGACTAAAACGTATGATAGTTGTCTTTCAAATGTAGTGAAGTTAAAGTAAAAAGTTTTCAGAAAAAAATAATACTCAAGTAAAGTACAGATACTCAAAAAGTGTACTTAAGAACAGTACTCAAGTAAATGTACTTTGTCCACCTCTGATGACTTGCGCTTAACTGGTTTGGGGTATTTCAGTCTCCTAAAATATGTGGCCTGTCAAGTATTGTTAACTATTACCTTTTCTCTGAACATAAGCGAACAACAAATAACACATTAAGAGCACTAGAAGAACAATCAGTGAACAGTTCATGCGTGTCAGTTTAATTTCAGTAGATGTTATTCTTTCACTTTTGTAGATGTGAATCTAATAAATCCCATTATCATTAACACTGCATCTAATGGACTAAAATACAAACATTGATATGCTGCAATGAGCCAAAAGAAAAGCATGAACAAATGCATACAGGCAAAAAATAAACTAACATGTAAGAACAAACATAAAAATGCACACGGAGTCTGACTTGTGGCATTTAATTGAGCATTGCTTATGAAAGCCTACGTGTATTTGCCTTGCGTAGGAGTGTGGTTGGAAGTGTTAATCGAAAATTGAAGCTTTGATTACCATAAGCTTGTTTTATTAAAGGTTGAAGTAATTAAATGCAACTCTACAATTAGAATTTATGGCACTTCCACTTTATTATTTTTAAAAACAGTCTCACCAAATGCCTAAATTACAGATCTCTTTTAACAGCAAAGCCATTATTAAAATGACCAATGATGGGGGATTAAAATAAAATTGTAGACTTTAAAATGTCTAAAATTAAGCTATTGAGGTATGAGAAAAAATGAACTGCCTAGAGTCCAGCATCACATTAAATTCCAACTATTTCATTTAAATGTAGCTGACTTATATGTTCTAGATCAACGCTGGAAATGTTGACTCACCCACTACCATGATGTTGAGCTCAAAACCCTGTTTCATGGCCTTCCTCCTCATCTGCTCCAGGATGGCATCGATGCCCACGTAGCTAAAGTCCACGCTGGGTTTCTCCAGGCACATGGCCGGGGGCATCTCATGTATAACAGACTCTGCCATGATGCTACTGCTGCTGCTACTGCTGCTGTAGCTGGAAATTACCTCTGACCCTGAAGACATGAAGAAAAGATACAATGAGGAGCTGTATATCATGGGGTATTTTGATTTAAACCTCATATGCACTCTACAGCAATTAACAGCATTCACCCTACAAGGTATTTTATAAGCTGAGTCTGATACAGACACTGTGCTGTGCAGACAATATCAAGAATGTGCTTCTACACAGCTGGACTATAGACATAATAATCAGGGAATTCATCTCCGGCCTGCAGCCAGCTAGCACATTTTTACTTCTCGAATTATAAAAATATCCATTTATTTGAGGCTTATTATTGGGCCAAAAATGTTCTCAATCTCTCTTCAAATGCATCCATCATGTGAAAGAGCCCCGTTCTCCACATTATCTATAGAAATTATTTAGAGTACAGCAATCTTACGACCCCTCAGTGATCGGATCAGGTTGGGATCCCACTAGACTACAACAGAAGCCAAGGCACATTGTTTATGGATTATGATCAGATCGCTGAAACCACATTTGATCTGGGATTTATATTGACCACATTTAAATAAAGGTGTAATTTATGCAAATGCATTTTTTTGAAGTGCATTCAGCTATGCAAGTAATATGTAAAACGGTTGCGCTGATAAATCACGTCACCTTGATGGACTAAGAAATGTGAGAAATCACTTGGAATGCCTGAGGAGTTGTATTGATAGGATAGAATTTTGAATGCATTCTTTCAATGTTTTTAAGTTCAGTAAATTGCAGACACTGTTCGATTAACACAACCAGCATAAGTATAGCCAGTATGATCAGATCTGTATGATCAGATCTGTATGATCAGATCTCCATCCAATCATGCTGCAGACACATTGGAAAGAAGTTGTAAAATAAAGAAAGATCTGGACAAGAAACGCATGCCAATTCCAGGTGAAAGGGCACCACAATGACCGTTGCTAATCTAGGTAATGTTTCAATATGCACATTTTAAACCAAAGGAATTACAATTGACCAATTCAAATGTTAAACCCCCCCCACCCCCCCCACACCAAAATTGTGTAACATAGGACATTCACAAGAGACTTGACAAGAATTAGATAAGAAATACCTGATGTCTAAAACAAAACTCCCACCAGACTCCTTCATGGTAAAAATACATGAACCACTTCCTTTGTGTGAGAAATAACCATATTCAGTGATAATATACTCATGTGGTGATCAAAACATCATGCTAGCAGTGAAAGACAACAACACATGATGTTTGTACGACTTTTCTTTTAAATAAAAGGCGCAACAAAACTTCAACAGAAGTCAATGGAGCCCCAGAGTGTACCTCTTCAGCGGGCCCCATCACCAAGACTGCGGCCCCATAGCGAGCCCTATGGATCAGCGAGTCCTTCCAGCAGACAAAGCAGTTCCAATTTCTACCAGTCAGTAACTTGATCCACTGGCAGCTTCTCAGGGCTCGGTACAGTTATTCAGAAAGCCTGTCGGCTCCTCTCCACCCTGTCAGGGCGTGAAGCCAACAGACCCACAGCCACTGGATTTCTCGCTTCTCAAAAGACCCGCTCTTCCCCAGAGACTCTCCAATGTTACAATACATTACAGGTATGCTAGGGCAAATGGCAGCACAGAAACTTGTTTTGAAAAGTAACTGAAACATTTAGAATGTGTTCACAGTTCACAGGATATCAAACATCTGGTGATGAAAGAGAAGAGAATCCATCTCTTTTAACACAGAGAATAGACAACCAAGTTGTCAAGTTATTTACATAAAGTATGTGCATTAAAACCATCATTGATTAAATTATATTGATGGACAGATTTTAAAATTCTAGGCTTTTCTGTCTGTAAATAAATGTCTAAATAAAACCTACATAAATTGTAGATATGTAAATAAATAGTTATGAAGAAGTTAATTTTGAGATTTGCCAAATATCATATTTAACAGTGTTATTAAATTAGTGTTTTTCTAAATTAAATTTCAGTGTGTGTTACATGATGGCAAAGGTAATACAGTATCTACATGTAAAAATGGGAAACAAGTACCGGTAAGTACAAATAAATATCCAATATGAACTGATATTGATAAATAAAAATCTCTAACACAAGGCAATAACTGATGGTACTGAAAAATCGTTTCATCTAGTGTCTTCAGTCAAATATCTCAATGTACAAATATGCTGACTGGATTGCACTTTTGAGCTTCCTTTTGTCAGCATAGACTGGAAACACAAACCGAACAAGCCAGGAGGAACAACGAAAACACCCTTTCAGCATGGAAAGAGGGAAAATGGAGCTCCATGCATCTCTTAACAACACTCTCACTCTCACCTGAATGAGGAGTGTGTTCAAACATCTGAATTAGCTGAGAACAGATGGCAGGCATGTGGCAACAACACTTTTCCTATGAAGAAGGCTGTCTGAATAGTCTCTCATATTTCCTTGTTCATACTGCCATTACACTGCACCCGGTGAGGAGACACACAAAGCCTCCACCTTTAATGGCACACAGACTACATCCTCGGTTCATTTAAAACTGTTTGTATCCCCTCCTCCTTTCCATTTAGCCAGGTCAAGGCAAGAATCAACTTCTTCACATTTCACTGCTTGGTATCTGCATCCTCCTCATGGGTAAATACACATAGATGAATGCAGAGAGGGAAAGAGTCATCTCAAGCTCCTATTTTGCCATTGTATCACTTTAACCTCTGTTGACAAAGGAGCATCAAAATGACCCATGCTGACTTATGACAAGGCCGCTGACTATTAAAAAACGTCCTCAAAGGGAACAGAAGACAAACAGTTAGCAGAACAGTATTTCTATTAGGCCTACTCCTGATTCAAAGGAAATTATAATATAAATGACAACAGGCCTTAAAAAAAACCCCCAACCATTCCGCCAGATGCTCTCTAAAGTTGTCCATGTGTAGTGATTGTTGGTTGAACGTCTGATACATAAAAGGCACACAAAATGGGAAACACTTCAGGTAGGGCTGGGCAAAAAACTAGATTTTTCGATTAAAATTTTGTCGATTCAATATCAATTCTCAAAAGTCACAAACCTCTTTCCACAAACATTGAACAATGTCTGATTGACGTTAATCTTATTACTAGTCTTCTCCACTAGACGTCATCCTTTTATTTACCTTGTAGGATGTTACAGCGGGAACCCTGGCTGTGTCCAAAATCACCCTTAAATACGGCATTAAACCCTAAACACGGCACTATTTGAAGGGACAGCCATTTGTAGTGGTGTCTGAAACCACAGTGGACATTGTTCGAGTGCGCTCATTCAATCCCATAATGCACCGCAAAAACGAGTGTACAACTGATGTACACTCAACGACTAGAGAATACCCATAATGCACTGTAAGGGTCGTGCCAAATGAATTCCTGCGTTTGACCAGAATATGGTGACCACAGAGGAATCATCTATCCATCCATTTTCCAAACCGCTGGTCCAATGTGGCTACAGCGTAATATCATACAGGTATACATACATTTTTAATAGATTTTTATAAATTGTTCAAGATAAATATTTTCATCTTACTACTGGAGCTTAAAGTTTGCTAATCTTAAAATAATTATTAAACAGCAAGCACAAATTACAAAAAAGCCCTTCCGGCGCACTCAGTGTCCGAATTCGCTCACTCGTTTTCATTCACTCCTTCAAGAGGGCTGTATTAGTGGACTAATGTAGGGAATAGTGAATGAGTGTATAGGAGATGATTTTGAACACAGCCTCTGTCATTCATTCCATGCTTAACATGGCAGATGCAGCGTGAAAAACGATCCAGACAGTTAAAGGAACTGTAACTGTAATCAGGCCAGTGCTGTATATGGTCTCGGAAGTTTATCATTTGCACACGTTTTTAAGCCTTGCCAATTTAAACATTCACTCGCTGTTTGAGAAGTTTTGTGTGTGTACACTTCTGAGGCGCACACACAGAAAGTTGTGCATCTCAGACAGCGTGCAAACAATAAAATCACTTCTCTTTCACGTCTTCTAGCGCTTGAATGGACAAGTTCACACAAAATTATCTCAAAATGCCTGTCTTGGCTAGTATCCTAGTCGGTTACAGCTTAAAGCTGCAGTCTGTAGCTTTTTTGGGGTTAAAAATTATCCAAAATACATTTTTAAGAAAATACATAACCAGCCAGTGTTCAAAACTATCGGCTTGCTTTAGCTCGATTCAAAACGGTAAGCTTGTAATAATGGTTTTAATTCCAGTGGTACTCTGGATTTCCGCGGGAGATTCGAGCATGTCTTTGCGTCATTACGTCACATCTGTACACATAAAGGAGGAGTCTCGGCTAGTAGACTATATTGTGTGTGAGGATGCTGGAGGTGGAGATTTATAGCCTTTTCTCAAAGCACTTGATATAATTAAACTTATCAATTTGATGGCGGATCCAGAAAGGTTCAAACGACAATCACCAGTGACAACAGATTCACCCGCTGTAAAATGCAAAAGACTTCGTTCGGACTTCGGAGTGGCTACAGAAAAAAAGAGACTGCAACCAGACCCATGCGAAAACAAGGATACATATCGGAAGGACATTACATGTAGTCACGCAATGCTTGCTTACGTTGTTAACATTAACAATTTGAGAGCAAAGTATAATTTGCACAGTTTTGCATGATATTATAAGTGATTGTTAGATTTAATCAGCGCGTTTTACTGCAATGTCAGAACCAGAACAAAAGTGGATGTTACTTTCTTGTTCAGATGACATTTTCCGGTGAAAATTATTATGTTGGTCATGCTTCCAAAAAGAATAATCTGTGATTCTGAATGCCAGTATCCACACCGGCGCGGTGATTGACAGCCTCACAGTCTCCTCAAACATTGTGTTCATCCGCGCTGTGCCGTGTTGAAGTACAACTCACGTAAAGTTGATAATTCCGCGAATGACTGCAATTGCAGATTTCAAACAGAGATGGCGACAAAGAGGAAAAACTGCGGACTGCATCTTTAAGT
The DNA here is from genome assembly GCA_030578255.1 of Tiaroga cobitis. NCBI lineage: Eukaryota > Metazoa > Chordata > Actinopteri > Cypriniformes > Leuciscidae > Tiaroga > Tiaroga cobitis. The sequence continues at coordinate 29,706,341 of CM060593.1, forward strand.
GCGTAAACAGTAGAGAAAGACAATGCATGTGTATCAGTATATTTGATCCGTGTATTATGTCTTAGACAGCAGAAGTTTTATTAGGCTGCTGCTACTTTGTGTTTTAATGTTAATCGAACATCAAAAGAAAGAAAAAATAAATCACTCACTGCTCTTGACTGAATAACTTTTGTAACTTTAATAAGGATTAATCTATATTTAATTTATACAGACTATGCAGTGTTATTTTGCATTCGAATATTTTATCAGTCCTTCCAGAAAAACGCAGAGTTTTTTTGTGATTGTTGCGGGCAAAAATCCTTGATTACGCGGCCCGTTTTCTTTAAAAATGCGATGGAATATGCGGGATATTTATGCAATTTTTTGCGATGAAATTGCGGGAACTTGCAAAAATTGCGGGAACTTGCAAAAACTGCGGTTTGATGAAAAAGAGAAAAAAAAGTGATTCCCCCAACACCCTGTTCTCACTAGGCTACTACCTTAATGTAAAGAGTCCTTTCTTATTACTTCCTATGATAAGCAAGCATACTACATCACAGAAAGTGCTGGAAATATTTAATTTCTCATCTTGTTTTATTTCAGACTGTAACGAGTGGAAATAAGGTGTGGCCCCTTTAAGAGCTGCACGCTCCCTGTTGAACTGTCTGCAGTATTATATTGTATGTGCGCCTCGAACACCCCATGTGTGCGGGTAATTTCTGTTTGATGCGGCTACTTTTATCTTATTTTGTTTATTAAGTAACGATGTGGACGGTAGTACGTGTGACAGACAGTTACGAGTTCGATTTGGGAATAAAGTGCGAGTTGTGAGATGCCAATCGCCTCCGTGAGTCTGTCTGGCCTCTGCAATAACTTCATCTGTGAGCTATCCCTATTTTTCTTCCCGACACAACGCGTTACAAGACCTTAATAAACGCATCAAACTTACAAAACATTGATGAGTCAAACAAGTTCTGTAGCTTTACTAGAGGAATATGCTACAACTTCAGTAAAAATGAATAAATGAAATATTTAAAAATAAAGTGTGCTCCTGTTTTACAGCTTTTCGATGATGTTCGTGTAATTACGTCACTTTATAACGTTCCCATGGCAACAGGGGAAACGGCTGCTCTTGTGTGAAGCAAACGCAACATTTTCCAACTTTCTGCTAAGATATATGTGACTTTTTTGCGACGAAAAATGCGGGGATTATGAAATCATGCAAGCCCTGCATATTTTGCGCGGAAATCAGCAATTTATGCGGCGCAATTGCGGAGTATTTGAAAAAATGCGACCCCCGCATAAATATGCGGACTTTAGCTGATTATGCATTGAATTCAGCGATCGCATAATCGCGTTTTTCTGGAGGGACTGTTTTATTCAATTTCTGTACCTGAAAACTGTTTGTTCTGTTGTATTTATTCATTTGTGCTATTTATATTTATATTAGTTAGATAGTAGTTTTCTCTGTGGTATCGAAAATGGAAGGTAGAATTGTGAAGTATCTACAATTTTGGTGTCATAACCTTATTTATTACAATACAAGGAACAAAAACAATAACTATTTTATTCATTTATTTTTTTGTGTGGTAAGACCAGTGAAACGTATTAATTAAATCAATTGAAAATCTAATTGAATTGAGATCTTGTAAATCGGATTCTAATCTGGACATCTGATTCGATACCAAGCCCTAAATTTGGGAGTTTCGAAGTTGTCATCTGATTGGTTGAATTCTACAGGATTCCTGGAAGATGTGGGTTGCTTGCGTTCTTTAACAGTTCACCTGAAAACAAAATACTGGCTTTTCAAAAGTATGTGCAGTTCAGTTCACAATTGTTGCAATAAACTTGCACAACATTCTCTAATTAATAATTTATTAGATGCACGCCAGTCTGTTATTGTAGGGACTCAGATTAGTTGCTTTACATGTTGGCCAGACGTCCTCTTGGGAAGTCCTTGGCCAATGAAAGCTGCGATGGAGTCCAGACCTTCTGCCGTTAAACTAGTCTATGTAAAATTTCTGAGGGCCCTTTTCCACTGACAGGGTTCCATCAGTTGAAAAGGGCAGTTCTGTGGCTCTGAGAAATTGGCTCCACATCGGCTCCTAAAACCTCAAACCAGGAAGCATGAACTTTAAAAAAAAACATGTCCTTACATGTCATATTGCTTATATGGTGTTTAAATGATTGCTTTTACAAATATCAAATGTGAGAAGTACTGACTGCTGCTAAGAATTTTATTTGTTTTACACTACCGTTCAAAAGTTTGGGGTCAGTAGATAGAACGTCCCCCTATGCCGTTCTAGAAAAGAACATTCACTTGCTGCCTTTAGGGGAATTTGGAGGAGATCCTCTTTGGCTCACATGTAATGTCCGGCATCTTAATACCCTCAATCAAGGAGAGCACTTTACAATAGCTGGAGGTCGCTAAAAAGCCCACCTGTATTGACGAAGGAATTTACAAACTGCACAAAGACTGATCAAACACAAACATTGGGTTTTACTTCACTAAACAGACATAAGAAAAGCAATTTAAAATATTTCCCCCCTACTTTTTAAAGGAATTTTGTTTCAGAGAACTCGTCATGCCAGTTTGTTGAGTTTCTTCAGAACTGTGTTTTGTAGAAATGTTTGCCTATGACACATTTTTGTACCATCGGTTCTTGGTTCAGCTTCAGCCTCTAATGGAACATAAACCCATTAGCCATCACTGCAAAACATATTTAAAGAGTCTAAACTCCCTGACAACAGGCAGAGTCACAACAGAAGAAACAAGCTGACCTACGAATCTATGATTTCCCTTCATACAGGACCACGTGTGACGTCTTTCCTGAGTGATATTGTGCAGCTCAGAAAGGTAAACTGACCCCATGGCCTGTCATAGAGAATGGAAATCTATGCCAGTAAAAGGAGCTGTGAACACAGGTGCAGTGCACAATCAGAGAGACCCCATAAATCTCCAGTACCATTAGCCCGAGCATTACAACCTTGCCAAATAAGCAAAACAGCTGAAAGACATTAAAATCACATTATAACAGAGCAGAAAAAAAAACTAACTAAAAGACTAATATGTAATATTACGGCCTGCTTGTGTAGATTATGTACAGAAATGTATTACACAAATTGACCCTCAGTGCCTGGTTGCAAGAAACTATTTCTTTTGTGTTTTACAGTAGAACAAAGTCATGGATTAGGAACATCATGACAGCAAAGAGGTCTTTTTTCATTTTCGGATGAAGACATTAAAAAAGGCACCTTAAAGTGAGATCAAAGGCCGTTGTGAAAATGCATGCAATTTCTGTGAGTTTGAAATTCTCTCATTCCTGTGAGTCATCACTCAGTGAACCGCTGTGACAGACAGAGTGTCGACTGACAGGTTTGGGGGGCCTCCGCCGCTAACAGACTCCATGCCTGAGGAGATAACAGTTAGACGGGCCAAGTGAACACTGAAACACCCGCAGAGAAAAACAACATAAGGGTGAGAGGAGAGGTGAACACACAGTCCTGCGCTGATGATTAGCTGTTTCCTGAATCGGGGAATGTTGGAACCCCGAGACTTGTTTTTAACCAACATGGGATCTATACAAATAGCGAATCGGTTTCCAAGCCATCATTAGAAAAACATTTTACATTTTGACGTAATGAGAACCAAATCACAGTTCCTGCCATTATAAACAACACAAGCAGCTATTATTATCATCAGTGAGAATTCAACTACATTGTACCTGATATTTTTCAAATTAGCTTTTTGCATATCACAGTGGTTAGTTAAAAACCATCCAGCAAGACCCGAAGATATTACACAGTCTCGGTGGACAAAAACAAAACTTTTCATTTGAAACTGAAGAGTTGGACGGTATTAGTCCACTCTGTTTTCAATTACAGGCAAAAAACATCTTTCATCTATTGCGGTCTCCAAGTCTCCAAGCATGCAATAGCTTTGTAAATAAATGCCAGCGACTCTGCAGTAAAAGAGAGGAAGTCACGCTGAACGACTGATTTATTCCTCTCAGCCTGAGGTAAAGGTTGCAAATCACAGAATGTGTCCGAGGTGTGACACTTGTAAAGTGTACCCAGAGGATTTGCAAGAGTGTAAGGAGGAAGAAACAGTCTCATCCCAGTCTAAGGGGAGTCCATAGGGCTCAGGTCAGGCCACATTGAAAAATTTAGCAACTTCCTGTTTGGGCCATTGCAAAAATGCCATCTTGAGCGGCCTTCTGACTATCGAGACAAACAGATTATATTTAGCCAAAATAGATGTATGGAGAAGATTAAAACTGTTTAGTAGGGGTGCATCGCTATTAAAATTCTGATGAGCTGATAATTATTTTCATGTTATGTCCAGAAACATAAATAGCTGATAATTTATTTTACACTATGTATCCAACTAGTCAAAATAAATTAAAAAATTTAATTAAACATTTCAAATGGCATAAGTGAATGTAGACATTAAATTATAAAATGTTATATATTTAAGTTTTTCTGAATATTAAAATTCTGAAGATTTTAATTATTATTGTTGATTCCTTGTAGGCCTGAAACGAGACTTCAAGAAATTTCCACGACGCGCGAGAACTGAACTGAAGTAGTTGAAGGAGATCGCAATTCTCGCGCATGCGTCGTGGAAATCACTTGAAGTCTCGTTTCAGGCCTTCAAGGAAGAAAAGGAATAGTCGAATAAAGTCGTTATTTTTGTTTGTTTTTTCGCACAAAAAGTATTCACTTATGTGGTAGTGATCCAGCTGTCACATTTAATCAAAAATATCTTTATTTGTGTTCCGAAGACGAACGAAGGTCTTACGGGGTTGGTACAGCATGGGGGTGAGTAATTAATGACTTAATTTTCATTTTTGGGTGAACAAACCCTTTAAGTTGATAACCATTATGGTACAAATGGTGCATCTCTAGCCATTATATTCTCAACTGCACCTGTAACTATCAAGCAGCCACTTGAACATTATCATTCCATTCCCGGAGAGGATATAGACATATAACAAACACATACATTTAAAATATATCTTTCAACATCACCTGATATGACATTTCCTGTGAGCTCTGGAAAAGTGGTTACAAACTCTTTCAATATATCTGCTCTTCTCTACACATTCCCCAACATATGATTCCAAGGAAAAAATGGGAATGTAATTAATTAATCATGTCTTCTAGACAAGATAAATCCAGTCAAAAGGTACCATTACTGTTTCAAATATAGGCAGTACTCAGGGGAGCCATCACTTTGCTACAACCTTTCTTTCTCAGAAATGACTCCAGAAAAAAAAAGATAGTTATGCTGCGTTCCAGGCAGGTTTTTGAGCACGTAAATCACGACTTCAAACCACGACTCACGACTTTGTAGCGTTCCAGGCCAGTCACGCCAAACTACCTGAGCGCAATATACATACTTATTGTTTCAGACACATAACATTGTAATACATAATCGTGTGTGTATTATTATCATTATTATTATATTATTATTCATTTGACTGCAACGTTATATTGTCCTAAAGTGTATTCTCACCGTGTACCGCCTGCAGTTCACTGCATCCATAGGGGCTGCCATTGTTTTTTTGTATGGTTTCGCGGGCTATGTGACGCCAGAGCTCGCAACTGGGAGTACATCGATCTAGTACGAGTTCACGGGTGGGAAGTCACGGGTTTGACTGCCGTTGCAGTGCACTTTTACGGGTATAAGGTTGGAAAAACACGGGTTACAGGTTGCCTGGAACGCGGCATAAGAATAGAATATGCCTGAGGACATGCATTATGCGAGAACATGCACAATTAAAATATTACGATTAAGCTCCTGCAAACTACAAAAGACACCCAGAGGCAAGACCCAGGCATGTAGAAAGTTACGGAACGACTCTAGCAAGGTCAGACCAGGAAGATCAACAACTCAACGCACAAGAGAGAGGGAGAAAGACAAAAAGGAGAGAGGGAATAAGCAAACTTCTGGCCTCCTGCAGAGAGTGGATCAATGCAGAGGGGAAATTGATGTTAACTCTACACAAACGCAGAGTGTTAGACTCATAGTTTTTGTGTGGGTGAGATGACCGCTCGTTCAGCGCTTCGCTGGGCCAGAGAGGATGACCTCTGGGGTCATCCTCTCGGGGTTGTAAAAGCAGATGGTGTCATGCACACAATGGAAAAACGTCTGGAAGTGAGGGATATCGTACTCCCAAACTGGCAAAGGACAGCAGAAGTGTAAGTGAGTGATAAGGATGGTGTGAAATTGAGTATTACATTTGAAAAAAACTGAAATGAAAATAAAAATGTGACTTGGCTAACCAGCTCACCAACTCCTAATGTTGTCATGGTATGTACTACAAACATTCCTGACTGCCAAAACATTAAATGCGCAAAGAGGAAATGTTCTGCCAATAAGCTTTTAGTTGAAATGAAGTCATTCGCAACCCATTCTTCTGGCTAACTAGATATGAGCCACCTGTACTGCATAGTTGGAGTGATAAGGCCTTTGGAAATATGGCCCTGGCATTCTTAACAAATGATCCAACAGTAGTCCAGAGAGGTTAAAGTGTATCGTTGGAACGACCGGAATGACCTTTGGAAGATTCTTGGATCTGACCTCAAGGTGAAAGCGACAACCAGAACATCTGGAAATCAAGGCAAAGCTGATACTGCACGGTGACATCACTTCTACAATGCGTAAAATCAGTGAAAATCACATGAGAGATCAGATGAGAGATAGAAAGCAAGTGATTGTGGGTACTTTTCCTCAGCATGCTTCATCTCTCATGCGAACATAAATTATAGTATCAAAGAGACCTTTTACATTCAGTATCAGTTCTTCAGAACCAGGCTCAATGGAGATTCCTGTACACTATCTGTATTGAGATAAATGAACACACTCACATAGTTGAGCGCTTAAATGAGTCGTATTATTGTCCAAATATGCTTAGAAACCATCTTGATTTGAGTTGTTGATCCTTGAAATGTGATCATGAACAGACGGAACGTGAAACATGAACAGACTGGAAAGGCAAGCTATGAGAAATTAATGTTTACTTATGTTTACATAAATAGCCTGAGGTGATATTTAAAGTTAGCCCTGAAAGCTCTTTGAATAATTCACACTCATAATGATGGTAAACAGGATTCAATTGTTCACAGGAACAAGAATAATTATTCAAATTGTCTTAAAAGACAATTAATTACGGTTTATGAAAGTCACAGGCATGAATTCCATTCCATCTGTTAAACCTAGATGCTCCGCAATACTTTGCATTGCAAATCAATACCGCTTATACATGTGTGATGACAGACACTAGCAGTGCCTCAAATATGAAAGCATAAGTGTTAACCTCATGTGCCCGGCAGGTGTTTATGACACTATAAAGCCGCCGCTCACCCTCACCACAGAAAGGACGAATCAGAGGTCTAGGTCTAACCATGCTCCATTACTGCCAAAGACCAAAGAGTTCAGTGCTAGTAGACATATACAGGAAAGTAGAAACGTTCACACCATGAATATTCCCAACAAACCCAATTATGGAAAACATTATCATCCCACAAGAATCCTTCAAAAGGTTATGTGGAGTTTTCAGTGGAAGCGGGCTGAAACCCTCAGAGGCTGCTACCCTGGGTTTGGGAGAATAGCCTATGTTGACTGTATAACTAGAGAAAGGCCAGCGAGGAGTTTGAAATGACTCATCAAAACTTAGGAACAAAACGTGGTGTAGGAAAGACAGAAGAAGTGGTTTCACTTTGTTAGCAGTGAATATCTCTGTCTTTCAACATATCTAATAGCCGTTTGACATGCTATAAAAGACCACCTGAGACATACAGACTGTGCTAATGATACTTGGCCTAAACTATTTATTTTTAGTTTCAGTGACTTGTTGACCTGTTGACAACAGGAACAAACGTTGGCTTTGCTGTTACTACAGATAGCTCTTATGTTTTTGACAACTCAAAGAACGGTGACAAGTCTGTGATAGTGGGTGGCAACTAAAATGGGCTGAAGGAAACGGATGAGAAACACATGTTTTTTTTTCTCATATATTATGAACAAATGGATAATGACATGGACATGACCAGGATAGAGAGGAAGAAAGTTGTGTGGCTTTCTTCCTGGTCCCCTGCAGGATGTGGGCAGACACATAAATGACACGTTGAGAAAGTCACTGTTGTAAGTTCAATAGCAATACAATAAATTAACAAAGGTCAGATCAAAACTTGAATCTCAAGAAAATATGTAAATACAAAATACACCTTTTTTATTAAAGAAAATTAGGTATATTTTTATCATACTTTTTTTGCATTGTGATATTTTTTTGTAATGTTGTATTTGTAATTTTTTTTTACATTTAAATCTGTATTTTGTTATGACAGTAGTCATTAATTTATGCAATCAATAATAAAAATACAATGCAAAAAAAAAAAAAAAAATTCCTAAACAGAAAAACTATAGGAAAAGTTTGAAATGGAGACTTCGAGGAGGTGAAATTACACAGGACTAGAGTGTCTGGGTCTCATGCAACCCTGTAACCTGCACACTTTTAATTACAAGGCCAAGAGAGAAGGTGCAGACAGGGAGTAAAGGATGAAAAGGGAGAGCGGAACAGGCAAACACGCCCCCTATGCAAACTTACAGATGCTTTAAGAGACCTAATAAATCTTCCCCGCTCAGAACTTTCCAGTTTAAACGTCTGTGAAGCTCTAACATGGAAAACAGGCAGAGTCTCTGCTGTGAACATGGAAAAATCATACTAACAGACAGACATGTATTTACAGGCTCACCTACATGCACACACACAAGTCCAACTGGCTCTGAACTAAACTTTCCTACATTGTTAACGCTCGTAAAATAGTAAATTGTCAGCAGGCAGCAATAGACAACCAGAATGGGAGAGATTGAGTGAAGGAAAAGGAAAAAGAGAGGAAGAAAGAGTGAAAGTGTGTTGACCTACCCTCCTGCTCGTCCCTGCTCAGGCTCAAACCTCCAGTGTGAGCCTCAGCTGGAGTCTCTGGGCTTCTCTCTGACTCCACCCACATAGTGTCATGTGACACTAACTCACCAAACCCCTCTCCAACTACAGAGAAAACAGTGAAAAGAGAAGGCCAGAGGAAAAAGAGAGAGAGAGAAAGAAAGCAGGAGGTCTATCTGCCTGACAAAGCACACGCACAAAGCTTAGCGGCTGGCTGGCTATCCCTCTTCAGTCCTGAATTAAGAGAAAACAGAGCAAGCTCAGAGTTTGGACTGTCCAGCACCAATGATTTATGAGCTCTGCCTCTAAATTACCTGATCCCAGCTTTTGTTCTTCCAACTCGAGGAATTTGCGAGATCTCTATTTAGGGAGAATGTGTTATGTTGCATTAATGAGTTTTGAGACACCCTGATTTAAAAGAAACTACTCTGAGTCTGATCCTGAAAAAAAATCAGTGTATGTGTTTATCAAAAAATATTTTTTTTTATATACATGTCATTAATACATCCTAAAACTTTATGTCAGTAGTTGCCCTATTTGAGACCACTAATCAAATTTCTTGTTTCAAATTAAGCACAAAATCCCAATCCCAATAATATAATTTGTCATAAATAAATGCACAAGAAAAGCATGTTAACTATAGTGGTCTCAGAAGACTTTTGGCCCCCACTGTTTCTTTTTCAGTTTAGACTCAATCCAAACCAAAAAGAAAAGAGAGAGGAAAAAAAACACATGCTTTCAATCGCAAAGAACGATCAGTGTCCCTAAATAAAAAGCAGATCTCACATCATTTCTCACAGAGAGTTTAGCTGAAAAACTGCAACTTAACTTTCACAGAAAACATCATCAGTAGAGGGAGGATTAGATTACAATCCTTAATCAATAAGTCCATCCGCCCGCTTTTCATTCACCATACGTCTGAAATACTGCTGTGCATGTGCTGCATGTCAAGACTCTGCTGCAAATAAGAGTTGTATTTTCAAGGGAAATGAGTAAGACTAATAATATTGTTTACATTATTGAATTAGACGTGCCAGATAATTGCGGTCACTCCAAACATGTACCATGAAACTGAACAGGCAGAACTCATGGCAACTCCTGATGTAGGGCGTCATAGATCGCAGGCCGTGGCCCTTGACAATAAGCCACTTCCCTTCTTTCACACGCCAGAGGGAGGGCTTGAGTTTCAACATCAGCTTTTATTAACACGGAGCAAAAATAAACACTTCTGATGTTTGGCTGGGTTTACAACAATTCTAAGAGTTCTCCGAGGACAAATCCTTCACACTTTGCATCTCTGCACTTTTCCAGGAGGCCGGCTTTCTGCTTTTGCTGAAATGCTTGTGAAAGTAGCAAACTCTGTGTAATCCACTCAAACCTGTGGTCAGAACAGCGCAGACATTTGCTTAATTGGTTGAGCATTTCCCCCAAAATATAAAGAAACCTACTCTATTTTCAAGTTAAAAGATGCCAAAGTTTTCCCACAATGCTTTTCGTACGAACCCTGCAAGGTCTGTTCCTCTCCTCCAACATAGGCCAGCAGGAGATCTTGCTGACATAATGTACTCACCATACAGTGATAACTATTCAACCTCAACATGCACTCATCTCCAATGTTTCTGTCAGATGAACAGCATCTACTGACTTTCTCTGACTTCGTTCCATATTCAGTTTCTGGAAAGCCCTGCATGCAGATGTCAGAAGGAGAGAAAGAAGTTGGAGGGGAGAGCAAGAGACATTTGTTCCCTTGCTAGGAGGTCTTACAGCAGATAAACAATGGAGCTGCGCCATCTTTGTTCCCCAGTGCTGAGAAAGAAGGGATGATTTATTCCTCTGTAAGACTAATGCAAACCATTTGTATCAAGGATTCACTTTTGCAATGGTCACAATTCCCAGCTTACGTGGTTGTGAGCGTGTAATACAAGAGAGGTTCGGATGTTTTGTTATGAGCAAAACACCTCATACAGCAAATAGAGGAGCAACTTTTAAAAGACTATAAAGTAGCTGAATTCTAGCCAGTGACAAAAATGTCAATAAGGAAATTTCAAGCTCGCTATTGGAGGTAATCCCATGCTTTCTGGGTTTTAATTTGTAGTTCAGAAAACATGATTACTCTTGAGCTGCTAGTTTTCCTCATTGGAACATTGTTAACCAGCTTTAATGAACTACATCCATCTGCTCAAATGTTTTTCATTTGAATCTTTGTTGCAGAAGGAAACTAAAACCAAAGTCTGTATGAAACAAACAAGATTTTGGAATCAGATCATTATTAGATCATGATTTGGCACCAATTACTAACATCAGGGTCCCAGTGGGTAATTTAGATCTCTTCCTACTTAAACCACAATAGCAAACAGAGTGAGCTATTACTTTATATAAAGTCAAACAGTCTTAGATAACCATAAACCACTCTGCATTGGATAACTGGGTCTGCTGGGAGCTGTGCGGAGAAATAAGTTCATATGCATTACTATAGGACAAGTTTGGATTTTTACCACAAGGTTTGCCAGGTTACTGAAATCTTTGAAAGATGTTTAATGTTTTGTCACTCAGTAGCACGTAAACTAGATGTCAAAAGAACAGAACTGTGTTTTCTTTTTTTTGCTTCCACGATTTGTCTTTGAAACAATCAACTTTTGTTTTATATTTTTTGACAGAGATGTATTCTGCGTACACCCATTTCTGCCCATTTCTTCTGAGTTTTCTGTACAGTGTTTGAAAGTAACGCTTTTAGTAACACTTCTTCCAGCTAAATGGCACATAAAAACAAAAACTGTGGTTTAGTCAGATGGCTATTCTGGTCTAAATTGCCAGTTCTTGGCCAAAATAAGAGGGAAACTGAACCAAACGGAAGTTTTTAATAATATATAAGCTATATTTTATTTCAGCTTCATTTCAATTAATAAAAAATATTTTTTAAAGTTTCAGTTAACAATAACAACTTAAGTTTTGATGCCTAATATAGCATTTATAGCAAATGGCAAATAATTTAAATATCAGACATTTATCAGTTATCATCTATAAAAATAATCATCATCGTATTTGCCAGAATTGTTATATTACCTCCCTAGCCAGTAGTCACAAGTCTGTGTACTCTGCATTTGTCTAACAGAAGAAAAAAGACTGAGTGGCAGTCAAGCACATCACAGTAGGCCACCATATAATGACGTATGCAGAAACAGCTATATCAGATGACTGATAACTCAACATGCATCACAACAAACAACAAGAGTATCACTTTACAACCTCATGTCTCCTCAACACTCTGACTGCACAATGACCCCCATCCTCTGATCCAGCACTAATTTGTCTGATCAACAGCTTGGCCCGCACTGCTGGGATTGGGTTTATCCCCTGAAGAACATGCAGATAGACAGAGAGGATCAGATATCATTATTTTTCAGATATCTCTCGGATGCCAAGAGACATGATAAGCCCACAAGCTGTTGTCACAAGCCGTGCCAGCTTGTCCATCTGGCCCTAGGTGTGGAGAGGATTGGGGTGAGGGGTACAGCTGGCACAGAGGGTCTCTGACCATGACACAAGAGCAGGGGAGACAGCTGTACTTGCTTATCCCCAGTCAAAACCACAAGGCCAAGTGGAGAAAGAGGAAGCCTGGGGTTTGTAAAAGGATAAGAGCTGCACAAATCACACACTCACAGTTGTGGCAGGCCCCCTGCCTTCACACCGCGGCCCGCAGAGTCAGGGCCAACAGCCAGAGATACTGACGGTGAGACGACAGAGACTCCTTAGACCTCATACTGAGCCTATGAGTTTCTTTGATGCATTTGATAAATGTTTTTCTTCACACACTCCTGTTCTGCCACTGGTCATGTCATATGTAATTGATGTTTTGTCAAAATTAGAATCCATCAGGTAAAATTGGTTAAATTATTATAAATGATTTCAAATTTATTATAATTGCATAAATATTACAATTATTTGTTGTAAAATGTTTATGTTTCAGAGTGGTATGATTTTTTTGTTGTTGTAATTTTCTTATACTGTAGATACTAGAGATGCACCGATTACAATTTTCTAGGCCGATCCCGATTCCGATTTTTTTCTTGAGTTTGACCTGCCGATTCCGATTTTAGCCGATTCCGATTTCATTTTTTCAAACCACTTCATAGCACACACATATTTATTTTCTATCTTCTCTTTAATAGAACATTTTGCATAGAACATTTTTTGAACACATAATCGCTTTAAAATAGAACTATATAAATGACTCCTAGTGTGGGAAACTCCCACACATCTAAAGTGCAGTGTTATGGAAGAACCATTTCCTTTTCACATCCAATATCCAACTAAAAAAATCTGATATATTTAGCAAACTAAACTTCTGTATGAAAACAGGTAAAACAGGTAACAAATAACAAATAAAATAAATATAGCCTTGCAGTATAAAGATATTTCTCTCTCTCACACACACACACACAGGCCTATTGCAATCACTTGTACATCAATGGCAAGTTATATTTCTCAGTTCTTCTCTCATCTGACACATGTCCAGACAAGCTAAACAGAACAAGTGGAGCATGTGCAGGGAAACAATAAAATAATAATAAAAACAAGTTTAAATGGGTAAATTTTCTATAAATATTTTTGAGTCTTCATTTTCTTTCTGACATAGGCTAGCCTACTTAAGTTCTTGTTAAAACACACCAGACATGCAAATTCTGTGCATTTTGGGCACTTTTTGGATGAAATCCTATTTATTTTGTCCGTCAAAAGTGTGCTTTCACTTAAATTGAGCGCAGCAAAAATAGACACAGCGCCGAAACTCACGCTTCACTGTTGCTCACACGACGCTCCTGCTCGACGCTCACGCGCTGCTCCGGCTCCCGGTGTGAATGCACTCATTGATTAACATGCACTCCGAACAAACAAAAAAACGCGCTGCTCCTGCTTGCTGTGTGAATTCACGAGGTTTCCTACATGTGTGCGCTTCGTGTGCACGTGTGATGCTGATGTTGCGCGATGTTAATCATGCGGCGCCCGAGTGCATTTGACCGGCATAAAATCGGATTATGTCAGACTGACCGGCCGGTCGCCGATCATGGTCGATCACGTGAAAACCGGCCGATTACGGTCACCAGCCGATCAATCGGTGCATCTCTAGTAGATACGATGTTATTCACCATTTAATATTTGTCAGAAAACTATGGTAATGCAAACAGTAATCGATCACAAAAGAGACGAAACAGACAAATGATGAGGTTATGATCTTCAGGAACAGTGTTAAAAATAAATTTCAACCTCTCTAAGTTTGTCAGCCGTATAGGACAAACTTTTTCCAGGATGGAAAAAAAAAACCAGCGACAACACTGTTCATCTTCTCTAGCGCAGTTCAGCCAGGCCTCGCCAACTTTTTTGCGTATTCCGTGGGCGGGGATTATTTAAATGAGGAACATTATGACTTCATAAGATCCGGAAAAAGTGTGTTGTAGTTCAAACAAGCTGTTCGTTGTAGTTCTTGAAAAGTGGATTCTGTTAAAGGGGTCATGACATGGTTTTTTGTTTTGTTTTATTATGTTCCCTTATGTGCAATTATAGTATTACTATAGTTTTTTGTACAAAAAACTTTAAAAATGTATTGATTTATGACCTTTTCCCACCCTGTTTCTCCCCCTCTGATTAAAACAGTCTGTTTTAGAGGTGTTTCCCCTTTAAGAGTTCAGTGTTAACGCCCATTGTTATGATTGGCTAACGTCAGTGCTGCTTATGCATAAATTATTAACGTTAATCATTTTGTATCACATGTAGGCTACACAATTCTCCGCCACGTGAAACTTCGGTCTTCCGATCTTTTACCATCGTATCAGTTCTCAATTGATTTTGATTCATATGCGCGAGGGAGAGAGAGAGGGAGAGCAAGAGAGTTTGAAGGCGCGGGCGGCCGGGGCTCTCTCTCTCTCTCTCTCTCCATTCTTTCAGTAACATGCGCTCTGTCACACTCATCTACATCACTCACCGAAAAAATAAGGCTTTGGCGGGCTGCATATGCTGCAAATAAACTGCATCCAACTGCTTTCCCTGACGTCTGGATCGTTCGGCAGCATTCAAACATGTTGTTTGTCCACAGCCAGGAACAGCACATCTGCGTGGCGTAAACAGACCCCCTCGCTGCACGTCAACGCATGCGATGATGCATGCGAAATGAGGCGTAGTTGTCCTGCGCTGGAGGCGGTCATATGCAAACGACTGGTACGTCACTTCGTACCGTGACGTCACTAAGTTCAGAGGATCTAGAACGAGCTGTATTTAGAGCTTGATTAAATAAATGGTTCGTTTATAATGGGGAGGACGTCTTAAGCTATGAAACTTGCAGGAGGTTTTAATGGTACAAAGACCTCTTAAATACCAAAAGATCAAGGCAAATTTGGTTTCTCATGTCATGACCCCTTTAAATAAAATATCTCCCTTTGGAGTGGACTTGAGCTTTGTACCCTTGCAGATCTTTTTAATGCTCAAACAGCAACATTACAGACTAACTAGGGCTGGGTATCATAACAAAATGTTCGATACCGATACCTTGATGATACTTTTTTTCGATACCAATTTTAAGAATATAACATTACCTAATTTTTACTTTTTCAGTTTGTTGACTTTTTTACACTCATATTTTGAGTATGTAAAAAAGCACCAATACTAAAGTTTTCTATGTTTCCTAATCATTTAACAACATGTATTCTTTACTTCAATGACCTCATTGTTTCTGCCTTAACTTAATGCATTGTTTAACAATGAAACTGAATGAAAATGAATTGAAATTGTAATTTAGACACATGCATTTTCTGTAAAGCTGCTTTAAAACGATATGTAGCCAATTGTGAAAAATGCTATACAAATAAATGTGAATTAAATTAAATATAGGCTACTGGGGGCGGGATATATGCCTCGCGCTTAGAACACATGAAGCTTGCCGCAAAGCACTGGCAAAAGTAGGGTAATGATACGAATGTGTCGGGATTCGGGAAACAATAGCAAGGAGATATTTGAATTGTTTATTAATGAACAAGTGTTTACTAATGGTGTGTTCACTGTTCACATTGAACGCGAATTTAATTAATTGCGCGAGTAGATTAGGCTACATAGTCAATGCAAAGACGCGAATAGACGCATCATACGCATCATCAGCCTCACGTGCGACGAGCCAAGTCTCTGGGCAGCCGCGTAAACTATGCCGTTTCTCAATACCAAGTACGCAAACTTCGGACTTGCATCCTTGGTAGTTCGGACTTGCCAAGTTCGACTCGGGAGAACGAACTCCAGAGGACGAGAGGACGCAAGTCTTCTGCAAATGGAACAGAGCGTTCTTGATCGCGTCACTCAGCACGCTCATGCTCCTCCTGTTAAGCTATCTCTTTATGTATCTTTTAGGCAACAATAAAACGAAATATGCTACAACTCTGCCTCTTCGTCAACAATAAAACGAAATATGTTATAAAACACCACCCTGCCTCTTTTCATTAAAAAAAATCTTAAAAATAGATTAGGCCTAGCCTAATGGCAATTCGGTCGGTACCTAAAAAGTACCGAACTCGGTACCCAGCCCTAAGACTAACTAAAGTTGAAAAAGTAAAAGAAAGAAAAAAAGCATAATAGGACCCCTGTAAGGCATGAAGAATTTTTTTTCCCAAGGAAAAAAAAACATTTTATTGACTACAGGGGGACTTCAAAGAAATTGTGTAGTGAAAAATATTAATATATTTTTTCCTCTATTAAATATGTAAACAAAGGAAAGAAACTGCCCAGTGAATCATTGTGATAAGCTTCATGAATTTTATTGAAAATTAATTTTATTTTTTCCATAAAACTAACAGAACCTACCAGTGGCCTAGAATAGATCTCTGATCCAAGGGAGACGTTTAGAAATGGAAAGCGGTCTAGATTCTGCAGTTTTCCTACAAAGTCATCTTCCAACAAGGGTCTGACATACAATCTGAGAGTGACATACCAAGATGTTTAACTACAATATCAGAGCAAAAAAAAAAAAAAAACAACCTCCAAACCGAACTCAAAACAATTTTTTTTTAACCTTTTACATGGGAAACAGCTTATAGAGCAGTAAACCTCAGTGGGCAGCTGCCGCCCTGTTTTCCAGAGCTGTTGGGAATGTAGAGTCACGGTGAGGAGGCTGTTAGAGAAAACAGAGTTAGATGCAGTCAAAGGCCTGTTTGTCACCATGCGTCCAGAATTGCTGCATGCTTCATGCAGACGAGAAACCACCACTCACTTCCGTACCACACAGCAGCTCTTTTGTTCTCAACAGCACAGAGAGCCTGAGGAGGAGACATGTGAACCCTTGTTGGAAGATGACTTAGTAGGAAAACTGCAGCATCTAGACATTATCCATTTAAAGGTCCCCTGACATGAAATTTTCACTTTCTGAGTTTTTTTTAAACATTAATATGAGTTCCCCTGGCCTGTATGTGGTTCCCCAGTGGCTAGAAATTTCAATCAGTGTAAAGCGAGCAAATGAAAGCGAAAGAGAAAATGAAAGCTCAGACGGGCTGATCTTGAATCTCCTCCGTATGACGTCATACAGAGGAAAGGTAAACTTCCCCTTTCTCTGCTTTGCCCGCACAGAGAATTTGGCTCGCCCATGATGAGAATGAGCTAGGAAGTACGCACACGCGTTCGGATGTACAAATGAACACAAAAGTATTTTTTAGTCCCTTCATCCGAGCCTCTGAAGAAACAATGGGTTAATTTTATTTTCTCTGGAAATGCGCCGACACAACTTCCCAAAGTTTTTTATGGTCCAAACATTTCACCGACGACTGTTTCCTCAACTTGGGCCAATACAGAGCTGGCCTTGATGAACGTCTGAAAATAAATCGATCGAGCTACCAACCAACAATTTCTGATGTGTAGCCTAATTGTTCAAGTTCAGACAGGCAATCTTTCTCTCAAAATCGTTCAATCCTGTTTATGCATAAATCAAGCCAGTGACTAAAATATCAACTTCACATCGTTTCTTTTAGTAGGATGAAAATAATCTTATTTAAATTGTGAACAAATTATATCCAGAAATTGATCAAAGAACAATCTTTCCACAGCACGAGTTTATCTGGACAACTCGTTATGAAATCAATGACGCACGTTAGACTGCACAACGAAGCTCTTACTGTATTTACATGATCGTGTTTGCATTGGGGAAAGCATTAGAGAGTGCAGAAACTGCGTTGCAATGATAAGATCTTCATTCTCGCGATCAACAGACTGTCCTCTGCTTGCTCAATGCTCATCACGGCAACATTTTATGTGATGGGAATAGATCTAAATACTTTAAAAACTTCTCACGATTCGTTAATCTCGATAGCTGTAATAGTAAAAACGTATAATAGCTGTAGTAAAAGTATTCGAGAGAGTTTCACATGTAATACATAGCTATTTCATATGCAAGCATGTCAGCCAATCACAGCAGCGGCCGGTTACACTGAATCCCACAGCAGACACGCCCCCTTCAAACAGAGCGTTCAAATCAGAGGCTAAAATCAGGCTAGGAAAAATGCCTTTTATTTCTAAATTATGACTATTTTTGATCTAAAAAACATACTAACATTATAAGGGAAATCCAGGAAACATTATAAAATAATAAGATGACCCCATGTCAGGGGACCTTTAATGTCCATTATCCATTTCCATTTCTAAACGTCTCCCTCGGATCAGAGATCTATTCTAGGCCACTTAGGTTATGTTAGCTTTATGAAAAAACAGATAAAAAAATAAACATTCACTAACTTTATGATTAGTAAGATTGTTGGGTCATTTCTTAATTGCTAATGTAAAATCTAGTTTCTGGGGAAAAAAAAAAAAACAGTTGAAAACCACTGATCAGCCAAGCCAAAAACTACTGACAAACTAACCTCAGGATCAACTCTTTCTGTGGGAAAAGAGTGAATAAAGTGGAGCTTCAAATCAAAGAGTTAATATAGAACCGCTGACCGAAGAAAAAACCTTCACACACACACACACGCAGAGATTCAGCGTGTATCAAAACTATGTAAACTCCTACTGTTTGTGTGAATCGAGGGGGAGGCGACCAAAGAGAAATAAACTCTTGCTATTAGCATTTCAAAGTCGCCACAGTAAAGTCCATTTCAAATGAAGCATGCAGGCGTCTCACCGGGCGGTGTGTGAGTGACGTGGTCCTGAGGGAAGCACATGTGGGGGGAGTTAAAGGTTTTTTTTTCAAAATTTAAATTTCTACCACAATAAGTCTACCACAGAAGTTTCTCTATGATTTTTGTGATTTAAAAGACCACAGACCTCACAGATCACAGGCTACTCCATCTGCAATGCACCTATTATTTTCCTTAAACCAACCTGAAACAAAGTACTGCAAACATTTTCAGTCTCCTATAAGTATCCATAACAGTATATCAGTATCAATAACCAGTTCAGATGAATATTCCATAAATTAACACTAAAGGTGCAGGGGATTTAATTAAACATGAGCAAACTGCATGTTTTCATCTTGATCTCACAGATAACCCGTCAACAAGAACTATCCAACTTGCTCATCTACCCTTTAAATGCATAATATGTATCTCTATATCAGTGGTTCTCAACCAGGGGGACCAAGGCCCACTAGGGGCCTCAGAAAATTTCCAAAGGGCCCTCAAGATGACTTAAAATGAGAGAAAACAAGCATTAACATGGATATTTCTTATATGAATTCATCCCCTCAACTGTATTTTTGAGTTCCAACTGAGTTCCAAAAACATTGAAAAATCTAGATATATGAGGTGGCCTCATTTTTAAAAGTGTGATTTCTAGATCTGAAAATTCATGTTAATTATTAAAATGGGATAGCATTTTTAAAATGAAAGTATTTTTCGTATTATGCCAACTTGCCAAGCTCTAAAATCATTTGTGAAATAGAAATTGTGAGTAAAAACATTTTTTTATCCTCGTCTTTAGTTGATGGGGGCACAACCACTGCTAGAGACACCAGACCTGAACCTATTTGTGAGTACAGAGTGAAGGAATCACATTGAACAAGACATCTGCTCGCTCACTCTCTCAACAAAAGAGCTCTGAAACCACTTTTGGCCAAATGTTGCTTTATTGGCGGTGTTGGCAGTAAGATTCCAGGCAGTGTCAATCAATATCCAACTCCAGAAAAAAAATTAGGTCACATGATGCCACAGCATCACACAGTAATATTGTTATGGATGTCTACAAATGAAAACGCTGCATTTATGTAGTTCAGTGTGGATATATACCATGGTGAATCATATATTTCAGAGATCTGATTTCAAAAACAGGTTTGTTGAACTGCCATGACGGAAATGTGGCCTAATATCTTCACCTGATGGAAAAAGGTAAGACTCGTGTAGAACAGTGACTCCTACTGGCACTTAAAGCAGCTGCAGAGAAAGGCAAAAAGAGAGAGTGCAAGTGAGAGGTCCTTTGATAGTGTAGCTCGCAACTCTAATAGGAATTCAACCTGAAACAAATGTAAATGTAACCAAGCACAATAGCCATCAAAACCATATCCTGTATTTCTCTTACTCTCACAGGCATTTAGTTCTTGATATCCACTTTTTTACTTCACTTATTCTTTATTCTTTCTGAATACAGTCTGAGCCTAAAGCTGGTCTAAATGAAATTGATATTGATGTGGCTGGAAAATATTGCCAGCACCTTTTCAGAGACAAACAAAATGTGATCGAGGGAGGGGACTATTCACAGGAATAGTTCTGGACTGAGTAATAACTACCAACCAAAGCCAACTCAGCCATCCAAAACTGTGTGTGTGTGTGTGTGAATCACTAAAGGAAAAGTTTGCTGATGTGGTGAAGCCTCAAATGAGATCAATACAAACGTTTTAAGAATCCGAACATATAGTTTTCATATTGCTTGTCTCTGACCAGACACCTGAAGGGAAGAAGCTGAAAATGTGACACACAGAGGCCTGAAGGCACAGATTTGGTCAGGTACTGTTAACGCTTGGCAAACTGTGACATTAACTGCTGCATCAATGAGTAGCGCTAACCTCCAGATCACCCTCTCTCGCTCTCTTGTTTCTCGCTCTCCTCGGTAACTTCTCACACAAGAAAAAAATGAAAACAAAAAAAGCTGAAAACTTCTAGATCATCCCATCGCTGACATTCTCAGGGCTCTCTGAGGAGAAAGTGTGTGCCAAACACAGTGAAATTAAGAGTGCTCCTTGCATTCCACTCCTCTCAGGAACTCATTCCTTTAAGCCCTCTAGAAAAGATGCATGGTCACTTAGTTCACATAAAGGTGAAGAAGTGGACGATAGTCTGCAATAAACAATTTTTCAGACAATAAAGGTGATGTATGTAATTTTTCAAAAGTTAAAATACTTGCTATCCAAGTTTAATTTGCAGACAATTAAAAGCAAAACATTGGAAGTTTGATTCTCCCAAAACATATAAACGATGTGATGCTATCAAAACATTTCTCTGAGAATCCAGATCTTCGTGGTGTAAGTTTGGCAAGGGACAATCGGTTTTAGCAACCAATGACAGAAGCAAGGAAATTCAGGAAACCTGTTTGAAACTGTAAACCGTAATTTTCATTGGAAAACAGTGCCTGTGGTGGCGACATATCTGCAAAATGATATCGCATTGCTTCTTGCATATTTTGCAACACTTTCAAAGTTTTGAAATGTCCAGTGAGTGGTGCTAATAGTCTGTTCAGCTTGGTAATGAAATATTCGGTGAGTGCCGCTAAAAGATTAATGCTCTATCGCACTTGAAAAAGGGACTTCATGGGACTTGTACCCAAATGCGCCATATCACAACTGGAACGCTGTAATAGGAGAGCTACTGAGCAAGTTTATTACATTAGAAATGCTATACCTGGTGAGCACTATGTCCTGCAAAGTATATTTCCAACCCCCTTCAGCACACCTTTTCCACTGTCAGGTCAACCGTTCTCTTTGCTTAACTGTTCCATTACGCACGGTAGAGGGCCAGCTGGAACGGATATGGTTTCATTTTTGCAATGTAAATTGTGACACGTTATAGAGGATGATCAGATATTCCTTTAATTTTACTATTAACTTAATTCCTCTAACTTCGCTCAAATAGTGGGCTTAGCCCGCTACTAGGGACGCACGATATAGGATTTTGGCCGATATTCGATATGCCGATATTTTTAAACTAATTTTGCCCGATGCCGATACCGATATATTTGTATTTTTTTTAAGTGCAAAAAAAGCTTATTAAAGCTTCTATTAAAGTTCTCAGTCAAGAGCAGTGAGTGATTTCCTCTGTGTTTTGTTGTTTTATTAATATTAACAGGATAGTTCTCCCAAAAATTTAAATTGTCATCATTTACTCTCTCAAGTTTCTTTCTTCTGTTGAAATTATAAAAGTTATTTGGAAGAATGCGGCTAACCAAACAGTTGCTGTACTCCAGTGACTTCCATAGTATATTTAAGCACAAGAAAGAAATGAATACAGGTTTGGAACATTAGAGTGAGTAAATAATGACAGAATTTTTATTTCTGGGTGCAGTTTCTCTTTAAAGCTACACTGTGTGATTTTTACCCCCATCTAGCGGTGAAAAGGTATATGACCATCCAGTGAATATTAGTTTCTGTTCCTCTCAATTCTGATTTCGTTTTAACTCCTACGGTGGCCAATGTAGTCCAAGATTAACATGGCTTCCAGTTCGACCTTGTCCATGAGTGTTCCTTCAAGTGATGAGGTTATTTTAGAAAACTATTATAATTTGCAGTAATTTAATTTGTCAGGTAACATATAGGTTATGACATCTATGTAAAATGAATAATAGTTTTATGTTTTCGTAATTTTTTTACCATTTCATTGCTAACATCAGTTATCAGGTTCCAGCAAGCTAATCTTAGTAAAGTAACTTTTATTTTTAACTTTTAACTCTTTTTTGCTTCCTTGGCGACTCTGATACGTATCCTCGAGAATAAGAGTGATCCTCCATCAGCAACAGATTTTCAAAAAGGCTTTCAGGTTTTTACATATCAGTCTCAAGCAATCCCCCTATTCACATTCGACACGGAGCCATTGAGTGTTAAAACGTGAAAGGCGAAGCTTGAATTAACGGGTATGTCCCTCTTTGGCTAATGTACTTTCAAGATGGAGGGGCAACATGGCGACCTACATTAGAACCCCTTACCCGTATGCATTTTCAATGGCATATTATACACTCACGAGAATACTTTATTACTTGAACGAAGTAAATATACATTAATGAGCACATATATTTTTGAAAGAACTAAGTGTGTTTAGCTAAGAATAAACTAAAAAAGTTACACAGTGTAGCTTTAAGGACAAGCGGCAGCATATTATTACTGTCTCTTTAAGAGCTGCACGCGACGCGTCTAATATACACGCATTTGACAAGCAGATTTTCTCTGTTTGCCTTCACTTTAGACATAACCAACTTTGTTTATGTAAACCTTGTGTGTATTTGACAGTATCAGCGCAATAAGACTCGAAAGATTAGTCCAGTATGCAGGCGCTGTGACAGGCTTTTAGTTCCTGTGAGCGTCGGGTGTAACGCGCTCAGAAAAGCGGATGTTAGAACAGCGCATCAGCACGTGAATTATATGTTTACCTAGCAAGACTTTGACGCACATGCAAATAATGAACTTTTGTGAATTGCGGTGTCCCGTGAGTGTAACTCTACCTCTGCGTTTACATGTGATGTGATGTGATGTGATGTGATCTGAATGTACGTCGTGTAGTACAGAATGTTGAGATGAAGGCGCCAGAATTGAACTGATAGAATGCACGATACTATGATTTTTCTTCAAAAGCAGATCGTGGAGACATTTTAATCGCCCACGATCAAAAACCGTGAGACGCACACCCCTAGTTGGAAGTTTAAGTTGCTGGCGCTCATGCTTCGTTCGCGGTCGTCACGTGCGCATAGGAAACACGCCACCCTATCGGCAAGGCTCATCGGCAGAAATATTCATATCGGCCGATGCCGATGATGGTCATTTTAAGCTTTTATCGACCTTACCGATGTTGTCCTGATATCATCGTGCATACCTACTTCTGTTTTTTCGGCTATGCGGGAACCACCAGAACTTCCTGTAATAGGTCTGAAAGTCCAAACCATAAAGAAATGCTTTCACACTAGAAATGAACCAAACCTTTGTTCAGTTTGATCCGGACTGAGACTACCTCTTTTCGTTGGACCAAATTTCATCTGTTTGGTCCGGACCGTGGTCTGGGGTAGGTTTCACACCTGTAATTTTGATTCGGACCAAACTGAAAAGTCCGAAAGTCAGGACCAAACAAGGTAGGTGTGAAAGGGCCCATAGAGAAGTGCACTTAAAGGGATAGTTCACCCAAAAATTAAAATTCTTCATTATTTGCTCACCCTCACGTTGTTCCAAACCTGTATGACTTTCTTCTGTGGAACTGATCTGTATCCATACATCTGCTGACCCATCTAAGTATTAGAGACCTGCTTACTTTGTCTGAAACCATTTACTCTGAACCACCTTTAAGGTCATTTAAATGGGTTTTGATTCCAAAGATGCCATAATTTGAAGGTTACTAAGATCCTAATTGTGATTATTGTCCTTGGCACTTGATTGAAAATGTCAGTTAAATTACTTATTTTTTTGTGTTTTGGTCAGAAAATCGTTTACTTCTAAATATGGGAAGTGCATATTTCACAAAGGAAAATGAAGTACTTCTAAGCCAGTACACGACTGTTGGAAAATACAGTATCATAAAATTGTGTCTTCATGACGCATCAAAGAACCATCAAAAGCCAAAAATAGGGTTGCGGGTGGTATTAACTCAGAAGACTTTGACATTCTGTTTTCAATGTGCTATGATTTAAGAGACTACACAGATTCAAAAATGGACTTAATCAAGCCTGTTTTTTCTATACCGACATAAGCTTCAAATCTCTTGTTGCTCTTGCGAATTTTCGTGTTCGTTTAGTTGCTTTGCTGTTTGACCGTCTAATGCACCCCAGAAAAAAAAGCAGAGGACGATCACATCATTTTTTTCAAACACACACTGTAAGTATAATGTGTTACAGTATGTCGCGATGACATGAATCACACGTAAAGTTGCCTTGTTATGATTTAACCTACTTTATTCATTTGGCGAATTTGAACTAGCCTTGTGTATAGTTGGTGATGCAGGTAATTATGCCATAAAAATAACAATATAGTTGCAACGATATGCGTCTGTTCATTCATGTTATCAAAGTTAGTTACCCGCCAAATCGACAACACGCTGACGTCAGACGCACGTCCATTTACAAAACGAATCAATGTGAAGATGCAGACCGCACACATAGATGATGACGACAGGACGCAGGTATGTCACGTAAAGTTCTTTAGTGTGCTCGCATAATTGCAGTGTGAAACCAAACCAAAACTTTCTGAAAGTATAAAATGTATCAAAACGTGAACTTTGGTTCGGACCTTGGTGCGGACTTTCAGGTGTGAAAACGCCCTAAAACATTTCAGACTATTAGCAAGGGCTTTGGCCGTATAAAACACATGATTATGGGCAGACTACTTCCTGAAGTCAGGGTGGAGGTCATTTTTAAGTAAAACAGGAGGTATACGTGTCTGAACAATGTCTGAATAACTAAAGTAATTCTTTCCCCATTCATCTCAGCCTTGGGCAAAGAGCAGAATAATAGTGATGACCTAAATATGACACCTTCTCTGTTTCTGTCCCCAGCTCCTTAGAAACGATGGTCATAGTTTCAACAAGCCCATGAGCAAACTTAAAAGGTTCCTGCAAATGCTGGGAGCAGTTCTGCGCCGTTTACCATGTTGAGTCCAAAGGAAATAGAGCAAGGTCAGCCAGTCAGAGCTGATGGCTCAAGGAAGGAAGCTTGTGTGAATGTGCGCACGAGTGTGTGTTTGTGTAAAAATATTAACTCCACTTTCTCACTTCTGAGAAAGATCACTTCCTGATGAAGCCAACAAAGCAAGAGCTTTTCTTTAATATAATGTGTGTGCGTTTTCAACAACACACAATTTTTCAGAGGAAAATGCATATTAAATCTAAAACATATATGAGAAATTTGGAGAAAACCAAATCTAAATCAATGCAATTTAAAGGAACCGTATGTAAGATTGTGGCCAAAACTGGTACTCCAATCACTTTCAAATTACTGTAGAGCGGTGTATCCCCTCCCCCCTGACTCGAGGTTGCCAGATAGGCTACAGGATCCAGCAGGATTCTTCTCCGTTTTCAGCCGTCTCCATCTTTCAAAGGCATCTCCTATACAAATTCTTGTTTTATTTCGGACTTTGTCACGAAGTATTTCGGAATCATAACAAGGTTTTTTTTTTATTCGTAATGTTAGACATTTTTTTATCCTACACGTTTGTAGCTGCAGCTGTGGTAACTACAACCCGGATGCCGCAACACTACTGACTTCGTGATTGGTAGATAGGCGGAGGGTGGCACATCAGACCAAAACACAACATGACAACATCAACATCAGTTGAGGGCTGCAACTTCACTTTTTAAATGACAATATCCTGGCTGGACTAACTTGTCAGTGATATAAGTATATTTGAAATGAACATTTCTTAATGTCTAGTGACATATCAGGGCCATTTTATGATTAATTGAAATACATTTCTTACATACGGTTCCTTTAAGTATCACATGTGAACAATATTTTAACATTTTTATAATTTCAAGTCCAGGTGTAACTGTCACGTTATGCATAGTCCAGCAAAGTTATGCAAAGTTAAACATGTTTAAATGTAATTTACACCATATGCACAATATGTAAGTTTCAGGAAAATTACAAAAATTACAGTTGGACTTTTTAGGGGTCAAGTAATATATTATAAACTACTCAAAAACTCTCTTTAAACACACTTTTCACAGTCTAAGTTCACATTGTTCACATATATAAGTTCACATATATAAATAAAGGTGACTTGACTTGACAGGGCCAAAGAAGCGGATTTTTGAAGAAACACACGCATATGAAATGAATAGACATAAAAATGTCTATTATCCCCGGTAAAAAATGTGCAGGTTGCAGACAGCCTAAATCTACACCATAACAATATTTCTTAATGCCACAACATTCCTTGCAATATGCAAATCCAATTTCCAAATGCTTGCTGATGGCCCTGTGTATCAGCAGAACAAATTCAAGAGGTCTGTTAGGCTGGCTGGGGTCTAATCAGAGGTCACACCTCATTTAAGAGAAAATTGGCATGACAAGAGTCAGTCCCTGCTGGGATATAACTTTCCATTAGCCTCAGGGTTGAGGGAGAAGGGAATACACACACAACAGACTGCAGGTCACTGAAGGTCTTCCAAACAATTTCTGTGACTAGTCAAAAAGGCATGCTATAATAATATATAAAAACTCTCTGAAAAAGACACACATACATACAGTATGATAAAAATAGAGAAAAAAGATACTCACAATAAGTCTGAGGACCTCACAGTGCACAATTCCCATAGCAGCATATTCACTAATCACTACACATCAATTTTTTCTTTTTAGACATATTTCGACGATCATCAAGATATTTTTGGAATGTTAATCACTGTATAACAATCAAAATAGATAAGAAGAAACTTTCGATGACAAAACTAGCTTTCTGACTGATCTTTAATCAGAAGGAATTTTCCCACAAACATTCACAGGGGGAATTCAGACGGCAGGATAACGGAAACAGACGAACGGTCACTTGGTAAATGTGTCATAATATTCAGCTCATTGTGAAAGCTCATCTCCCTCTCATCCCAACCCTACGAGTCACAATCAAGTCATCCAGCAGTCACTGTTCAAGTCATGAATGCTCAAATTGTTCATGAATAACAGATTTAAAACACAAACTAGTGAGCAAGTCCTCTTCATCATCTCTTAAAGGTCATGTATCAGAAGCAAAAAGTAAAGCTTTCTTTCTCAAACTCTTTAAGAGTGTGACATGGACTAACTTTTGCAATATCAGAGGCATGACACCAGCCTCTGGTATTAAAGGGCACCTATTATGGAATTTTGAAAATTACCTTTCATGTAGTGTGTAACAGATCTAAGTGAACGAAAACATCCTGCAAAGTTTTAAATATGAAAGTTCACCGTATACAAAGTTGTTGTCTCTCAAAAGTAAGAGTCGACTCTGAGTTGCTGATATGAATCGATAGACGAACGATGCTTTTTCTCTAGATGACGTCAACTTGACAAGTTATTTGAATAAGATACGCCCACTCATTGCGCGCACAGACACCAGGGTAAACTTGAAAACATCATGTTGACAACAAGACGTTGTGTTCTGAAGTGCGAATCAAAAGCAACCTTTTTTCACTGCCCAGGGAGGAGCATTTGAAGACTAAGTGGCTACAGTTCATATGTACAATTATACCACACAAGTATAGGCCGAACCTTGTGCTGTATTCGCGCCATTTCAATGACGATTGCTTTACAAACATAAATGCTTTCAAGTGTGGATTCGCGAGCCGGTTGATACTGAAGGAAGGTTTAGTACCAACTTTATTTGGATCAGCTTCCTCCTCTGAATCACAACCTGTAAGTATTATTAATAATTGTTGCTTTTATGTGTTTTGTAGCATGCTCAATAAGTATTTGTGTGTGTTGTGTAAGTTACGCTCAGCGCAGCTTCTAGGTCTCCAATGTCATTTTTTTTTTAAAATGTGTGAAATGTATGTCGTTGTTATTGGAGTTGTCATAAAGAATAGAGCAATACCTTGTAGTACTGCAGTGCTTTATCAATGTTTATGCTTTGGGCTGACGCAAACAATAACTGATTGGGTCATCAGACCAATCACCGCAGATTAGCGTCACACAAAGGAGGGGTTTGGAAAAATGAGTCGTTGAATGAATCATTTGGGAGTCGGTGAGCAAATCCGGTAAAAATAAATGCATATTATAAGACAACAAAAGTGTTTTTTGTCATTGCATGCATGTAAAACTGTTGTTGGGGACTCCCAAAACAATATTAGGAACATTTTAAATGCCATAATAGGTGCCCTTTAATATATAAATCGAGACAACACACAGCCCTAGATGAATGATGACATGAAACTGGATTCAGTGGACAAAAAATTCAATGTCTATGTTATTGGTGATTAATATTATTTATTTTGTAATTAAAGCATTCCGTTGGTTTTAAATATATTAAAACAAAATAATGTGTAAGTGTTTAGTTTAACAATATGACACAGTATACTATATATTAAATAATATAACATAGAAACATACTGTAACATATACACCATTGTTCAAAAGTTAGGGGTCTGTAAGATTTTATGCTGCATGATCAAAAATACAGTAATATATCAGTAATAATGCATGATCAAAAATACAGTACTGTAATATTGTGAAAAATATTCATATAGATTTTTTAAATCATATTTTTGTGTAATTTATTCCTGTGATGTCAAAGCTGATTCAAAGATGTCAAAGATTTTCATCATCATTACTCCAGTCTTCAGTGTCA
Organism: Tiaroga cobitis; assembly: GCA_030578255.1. Taxonomy (NCBI): domain Eukaryota; kingdom Metazoa; phylum Chordata; class Actinopteri; order Cypriniformes; family Leuciscidae; genus Tiaroga; species Tiaroga cobitis. Next base: position 29,735,717 of record CM060593.1, read on the forward strand.
CGTGATCCTTCAGAAATCATTTTAATATGATGATTTGGTGCTCAACAACAATGTAATATTTATATTATCAATATTGAAAACAGTTGTGCCGTTTAATAATTTTGTGGAAACTGATACATTTTTCTCAAGATACTTTGATGAATAGAAAGTTCAAAAGAACAGCAACTATTTGAAACAGAAATCTTTTGTAACATTATAAATGTCTTTACTGTCACTTTTGATCAATTTATTCCTTCTTTGCTTGATAATGTTTATTTAAAAAAAAACTTTTGAATACATTTTATCCTTATAAAATTTAACAAACAGGTTCAATATAAAAATATGTTCTACTGCAGTCTTTTTGATGGTTCTTCTCTTAATAGTTGCACACACATGTGATTATACGAGAGCCAAGTTAATTAAATACCAACAAGAGCAAATGCTAAATTTAGCTTTAGCCTCTGCTATAAACATCCCCCACCTGTAAATTACAAAACCGGCATGTAAATTACAAGATTTAAATGGTCAAATTAAGTGAAAGTGTTAAAAAAAATCCTAAATCAATGCGTGATGTTTTACGACTCATATCACAAAGATCATAATTGCAGAATATTAAATGAACTGCATCAAATCAATGAACTGCAGCATATTTCATATTGATATCATATCGCATTTTTTAAATACGGGATTATATTTGTTTAACATCTGTTTAAAAAAAACCCTACTCAGAGTTCAGTTCATTTTCACTCTTTTCCCCCCACTTCTAGACACTTTACATGACTCATTTGGCCTGCCTGGCACATAGTGCTTTATCTCTCTCTGCCTCTCCTTATCTGGGCTGTGTCAGCAAGGCTCTGCTTGCGCTGAGGCTGTGCAGGAACACTAATTAAACCCAAATGTGCCGCATACTTCCTGCATCCTGAAAAGGTTTTCCATCTCTTTCAGTGTTTCTGTCCTATTCTATACTCAAAAACTCAAGAGAAGTACAATTGGGCCGGTGAAAAGACACCAACACCCCAAAAAAACAGGAAAATAGAGAAAAACATTGTCTAAAGCACATGCTTGCTTTTCAATGCAGTCAATTGAGCATTTCTAAGTAAACAAATCAGATGAAACAAACCAGTCATGTTGTCCACAATGTTTACGATACAGTCTTCTGTATACAGGGTACAAGTTTAAACGGTGTCTATTTTTATGCAGCACATTTTATGAACTCCAGATCTGGACAGACACACCCGCCAGCTGCATGCATGCGTCTCGAACCAACAAGCCCCTTAGCTGGAGTGCAAGGCTGTGTTCTCACAATCTCACCCACAACAATTGTGCCAGATGGGAGCGGAAAGCCATAAGAGGCTATTTATCTTTTATGTGCAAATATGAAATCTGATTGGGGGACAACTTAGACCAATAACACCAATAAGAAACAGATGCATTTACAATGGACGTGCTTGGTAACAGACAGAAAAACAAAGTATAGTTCACCTAAAAATGAAAATTCTGTTACCGTGTACTATCATGTACAAAAAATTGCACATTTTAAAGTTAAATTCATCAATCTGGTGCACTTTGGTAGTTCAAAATTAAGAGCTCTAACCCATTTTCAGGCCAAGTTGAACAAAGAAAAAGTCTGTACATTGACTTGTACCTGAACTTTAAAGGAGACTCAAACTTCTTTTAGTTTTGATATTGTCTCAGTCTACATTACACTATAAGTATTATTTTTATTATTAATATTAATGTTATAATATTATTCCTATGACAGTAATAGCCATATTTTCTAAAACAAATGAACACTTTCATAATTAGTTATGTCCTAATTTCTACGCATGAGCTTCTATTTTGACGGAAACTGCAGTCGAGCTTATATTTTGGCGGAAAACAAGTTTACAAACACGTCTCATTACAAATCTAGTGAAATGCTGTAATCGTCAACTATGCAAATGTGAAAATAATGTGAAACTGGTGCCCGCTACATTCTCAAATGCATGCTAAACTCAACACATGGACAGATAGAGTTCACTGCATTCATTCACAGTGAACTGAGCTGATCACGTGCTGATTGCGTGAGCGAAGTGCACACTTCTCTTCGCGCAGCGCAAACAGACAATCCTTTGATTAGGACACAAAGCCATATCGCACTTTGGATTTTAGTTTGTTTGTCAGCAATGAAGCAAAACACAACATCAAAGACCTTTTACTGTATGTTATTATGAGAAGTTTAAATATATTTTCAGGCTGCCACAGTCTAGTTAAAAAATGGGAAGCACTGAAATCTATTTGTGGCTGTCAGTGTTGATATGGTGGCGGGCCACCACAAATAAATCAATGTATTGGAAACACTGTGTAGTGTACTACTCATCCTTATGACGTTCCAAACCTATAAGACTTTAAGGTGTCTTTGAAACACAAATGAAGAATTTTTTTGTAAAACCTGAGAGATTTCGGTCCCTCCATTGAAAGTCCATTCAACCAAAACTTTGACGTTTCAAAAACAGAAGGTCAACCTTGCTTGCTTGACATGAAAGAACCAGCAAGGTCTGTTCTTCCATGTCATCCATGTACGGTTGGTATTGCATTCCATTGATCGTATTTGATGTGCTTATTGTATTTTATACATGAATAAAAGCCTAAATGAAACCTGTCCATCATATGAAGTCATCGTGTCTCTTGGATTAAGCTGCCGTTTCAAAGACGAACAAACGTTAGGGTGAGTAATTGATGACAGACTTTTCATTGCTATGTCTTTAACCTTGAGAGAAATATAGAAAGTTAATGACAATTAGTACAAGGTTAAGAAAAACTATTGTTTCTGTGTTCAAGATTTACATAAATGCTGCTTTACTTGGTGCTTTAAAGCTTCACTAACCTTTTCCTTCCTAGATTGGCTCAATGCACAGTTTTTAGTCATGATTTTGGAATATGGTTTCTAAGCCAGTGTTGCACTCAGCATAACTAATACCGACCCCCCAAAACAGGCCTTTCCAGTACAATGAGTGCAAAAATAGCCATTGCTTGGGTTCAACTTTGAAACAGCAACACCAAATTTTGGAAAGTTTTCATATTTCTTCTTTACTGCCTAAAAGGAATCTCGATAATCTTAGTGTTGATCCAGCACTAAAACAATGCATCAGATCTGTTGATCTCACTTGATGATACAGTTCCAACATTCTTTCCTATGAGGAGTTTCTGTTTTTCTCATTACCATATGCTGGGATTCTGTGTGATTTGATCACTACTCAACCTGAAGAGTGCTTAGGAAGAAGACGTTCTCATGGGCCCCTGCTTCTCAAAACACTAATCTTTGGCACACATCGATTCCATTAGAACTGACTGTGGGGTTCAAAAGTCTGGGTGGATGATGGGAAATTTGAGATTTAAAATCTAATTAAAACATGAAAATAGGGGTGTAAACCAACAAAAACTGCGTAAAGATGACATACATTTCATAAGGAAAGGGGGGGGGGTCGACTTAATGGAAAAGTAACTTTCTGTATCTACATTGAACTAACCAACACACAGAATATGAAGAATATGAAAAGCTGTCCAACCCTAAACCAGCCAAGATAACAACACAAATCTAATTGGTTCTAATTATCATTTTCGACAAAATACCAAAAAATAATTGCACTAATTTAACTGCACAAATTTAGTGCTGCAAATTTGTGGCAAGTGCAACCATGTGCAAGTGTGGGTATCTGAGGGCCGGAGTAATGGGCATGCCTAAAGGTATAGGGCTTGCTGAAAGGTCTTTACAATTGGTCATGAAAGCTGCTTGTTAGGGTGTGTGGGAAGGTTAGGGGTTATGCTGCCTTCACTTGCTATCGGAATAATCGTAAATACGAGTTTCCTACTTACAAATTGGACATGGTGGGTGTCAATAGTCTCATGGGCAGCGCGCCGACAACAGCTTCATCACCTTATCTTGTTGTGAAATTATTACATATTTACATTCATTCAGCAGTGGCGGGCCGCCACACCTAAAATCATCCCGCCATGGCTGCAGCTTCTCAGTGAGGTCCGATATTGTGCATACTATTGTATTATTGTTAAAGGCATAAAAAACATTGTAAAGCACCATAAAGTTTTCGCACTATATTCCAAGACTTCTAAAGTCATTCAATAGCATTATGTGAGGTAAAAATGATTTTTTAAGTCGTTAAGTTAAAGATAATGGAAACTCATCTCTTCTCAGTCATTCTCCATTCAGCATTCAAACAGCACGTCGCGTCCGGTTACGACAGTAACACGATGACACTCTCTTCAAGATCAATATTCCCATTATTATACTTTATTTGTAGATAAAGGTCTATAGTTTGCATAAGATGACTATCTTACTGGAGTTTATAGCGCTTTCTAAATCATATTCCTTTCTCCCGGGTGTCTGTTAGATGAACGTTACAGCACTGGAGTAGAGAGCGCTATGAATTGTTCTTCATGCCCACTGAAACTGAAATTTAAAACTGTTAAAAGAAAAGGCTCATATAATACATTAAGCATAGATGGATATAATCTTTTCGCTTTGTGCTTTGAACTTTTCAATGCGAAGCACTGCGCACTGTGACTTCACGTTGCTTCAAGTGCATTATTCTGAGCACGGGATGCGCATAATCGCTTTGCCGCTCTTGTTGGAGCCTTTCATTATAATGCTTAGGGGAGGTTTAAACACCTGGGGTGAGGGGGTGTGGTCAATGAGAATATCACTCATAGGCCACGCCCCCTCCCCCTGGCGAAATGGGCCTGCCACCACGGCTGGAAAAAATCCTAGAGGAAACACTGTATTTACATTTATGAATAATCATTTGAAGCATATTGTATGCTTCACATGCAAACATAGCCTGCATTGGACCGAAAATCCAGAATCGTCAGCAAGCTGACTATCTAGATTCTGTGGTGAATGTTTGTCAATGAATCAGATGCTAAATATAATTTTAAAAATAAATAAGCAAGAATAAACCTGGCGTCCTCCACGATTCCTGTTCTTTCTGACAACAAAGCACTTGAATGCGACAAGTGAAGGCAGCATTATTCTTTGTTGTAGCATTGTGTACATTTCGGCATGCCCATTACGACCTGCAGATATACCCGTCTCACCTTGTGAACTACTTTTTACAGACAGTCGATGCTCTGGCGTAAATGTAAGCACAATATGCTTTCACTCAAATTGCTATGCTGATTATATAATTCGGAAATCTGTATTTAACTAGAAAAGTGCAAAATTGTTTTACTCAGTCAGACCCAAACTCCACTGTACAGTATATGAAATAGTCTTAACAGACACTAAGTGCACTTCACAGTGTAAACATCAGATCCAGATCATGTAGGCATCTAGCCAGACAGCAAATCAGAAATGAAAAAGCACGTGCGACTTACTCTCTAGAGGCCTTGCAGGGGCTTCATGTACTGATGGAGGAGTTTTGTATTCATTGAAGGTAGGAGTGATGCTGGCTGCTGAGGTGAAGCTGTTGTCTGACTCCCTTGCAGGAGACGGTGTGTCCAGCTGTCTGTTAATGTGCATCTCAGCCCGTCTAGATGGAGCTGAGATCTCAAGAGGACTTGGAGGCTCTGCTCGCCTCTGGGACAGCTCTGGGATCCGGGACGTAGATACTGGCGGGTCAGGTCTCCTAGGGGGTGTTGGAGGTTCTTGGGGTCTGCTGTGGTTACCCTCAGCCCTTCTGTGAACTGGCACATCTGTAGTTTTATTCTGGAGCGAGACCTCAGGTCTCTTTAACCCGAAGCGGGCAATACCGGGACTGGGTGAGCTGTCCACCTGCTTCGAGGAGATGTCGATGGAGAGCTCTGTCCTGCGTGACCCAGTGTCTTGGATGCGGCCCCCCAATAACTCCATGCGACGCAGGGTGGACTTTGGAGAGCGCTGGTTGGAGGAGGAATCTGAAGCATGCCTGGAGGTGGATTCGGAGTTGAGGGATCTCGCGTCATAAAAGCGGCTGCTTGTAGAAGAGGTTGAGGAGCGTAGAGGGTTGGTTGTTCTACGGGAAATAGGAGAAGGGTTTGTGGATGTGTCTTCCTCCACTTCAAATGACCTCTTTAGTGCTGTGAACAAATATTGACAAAAAATGTTCATAAAAACCAGGCAACTTTCAAAACTTAAAACAGAACAACTACTTAAAATAGATAACTAACTAAATACATTTATTTATACTTAAAATAATGATTTTTAGTTATGTTTAGGTAGGATTTATACTAACTAAACCTAAAACTAAATCATATTTTAAAAAGGAACACGGGTGCCTTAATAAAAAAAAAAATAGCCTATAGGCCCTAGGCCTAAATAAAAATAAAAGAAGCCAGACTGATATAATCATCAGTCCATCATATCGAGTTGACTGGTAGACAAAGCGTAAAATGTTAAACCTTTTTCAATGATTTAAAAATGTAAACAAAGTTCGCACGGTCGCAATAAACTCTGTAACAAATGTAACAAGACGCTGAAACAAACGTTTCTTTTGCGCTGGGGAAATAAGCTTAAAGAGTACTTGGCTGGTTGAAATAAGGAAATACTTTCTGTATTTTAAAATACCTGATTTCACACGTTTCAAATGTTTCGTAAACATAGCTGCAGCTTGAGAGCGCTCGCGCCTTAAAACACACCCTTCCTCACCAAATCGTACTTTTGAGTCAATGAGTCGGCTCACAAACACTTCTTCATTGAATCGGTCCGAGTGGGAGCCAAAAACCGAGTCATTAAACCGAGAACCGCTGTATGCAATGTAGGTACAATAAACTCTCTTATTGATAAAACTGAATTGAAGAAAAAAACAAAACCTAATAAACAGCAATATGTGGCCTACATATAGCCTATTGTTTATGCACTTTATTTGAGCGTTCAGGAACCACATGATGGACGTAATTACGCGATGACGTAAAATAATCATTGAATCCATTTTTTCTTTGAAATGACCTGTTTGAAAGAATCTATTCGCGAAACCGAGTCATAGTTCTTAAACTATGAAATATTTTCGTGGCCAGGAATCTTGTTTTTAAATATCTATAAATAGTGGACTTTCTTTCCTTATCTTCTTGCATTACTTGTGCACTTAGAAAGCACTAGGAGGGTTAGACAATTATTTTATTATTATTATTATTATTACCCTATTAAGGAATTATATTTGACTTCAAATGATTTTCTCGAGAATTGCTTTTTTTATTTTTTTTTATTACAATTATGGGGTAATTTTAGGTCACTATGGTGTCTGCAGACAGAGTAGCAAAACCTATACAAACTTAAATAATATGATATATTAAAATAAATGTGAGGTTCATATAAATCTAAATATATAAATTTGATATATAATTGATAGAAAATGGTACAATTCACAGTAATATATTTATTCCCATTACATATTATTGCATCAGTTTTGTCCTAAGCCCTGGTTAATTTCTGACACTACAGCGAGATTTCTGGCATTGCATCAAGACAAAAAGTTTTCCTCTATAGCTAAGAGTGCAAACATTGATGAGTTTCTGAAACTGGAGCTGGAGAGCCTTAAGATTGGATTTTTCAATTATCTGCAATGTGGTGCTTGACAGAAACAGACACAAAATGGCATGCTTGGTCGCTCAGGACATTTGTCTGTACTAATCCCCAGAAAATTTCTAGACACTCGAGTCATGCACACAGACACAGCAGTAGTGACCAACAGCAGCGCTACGCCTTCAATTTCTAAGTAGGTGGTTGCTATCCCATCCAGTTGGTCTGTACAACCCACAACCCTCTGTCTCTTTTGTAGAATGGCTTGGCACTGCTCTTAATAGCATCTCATCATTTTTTTAATTGTTCTTGCAATATACTGGACATGTGTAACTTCCAAGTGGTTCATTTTTACACATGGTTTTGAAGCTCAGCGACTATTTCATGACTGAAGCAGCAGTTTGACCTAATAAGATAAAATAAACAGTATAATCTACTTACTGTAACCTTTTGTTGACATCTCTCTGAAATCAAAGTTTAGCAAGTTTTGTTTTTCTATAGTCAGTCCTGGGTGGATGCAAAAGGGACTTTGCGATTCGCGTTATTGCGTTATACAAACTTCAAGGCATCAAATTCACAGCTGGGTCTAAGTTAAGTGTGGGAGAGGATCAGTGTTTGAAGTTCTATTTGGCAGCCATATTCATGAGAAATAAACGATAGCTGTTTGTGCATGATTAGATATGCAGCCAGCTGTGGGAAAAAATGGGAAAATCAAGAGTATACCTGGATACCATGCTATATGGCTAATTCTATTCTTAAATCATGCAACAGACTTTCTCAGGATTCTCTTAATTCACAGCAGTGTTGCTATTGTTAACTAAAACAATTACAAATAATTTTCATTGAAATTAATCTGAAATAAAATAAAATATAAATATGACATGAATTTTGAACTTAAAAAATGTCGTATACATGTGAATTCTAAAGCATTTTGCGGTGGCATGCTTATCATAACACAAAAGGACTTGTTGAACCCAATGGACATGGATCCAGTTTCTTCCAACACACAGGAAAAATTACCTCCGGTCAGCAGGACAGGATGGAAGCTGATGGTCCTGTTTTACAGTACCTCCCTTGCACTTTGATGGAAATGAGGCCTGCCAGGCATTTGATTCTTTTTTTTTTTTTTTTCTTACACATGTGATACTGTACATTCAGGCTCATAACATACAGTTGTTTTGAACTGGTTTACTTTTTTCTCATGAGTCAGAGGACAGAATGACCATTTTCTCATGTCTCATCTTCAGAGGGGGCTTTATTTAAAGCTGCGCCCTGATGATGTCATTTCCTGTCATTTCAAAGTGAGCCTGACAAACAACACAACTTTAGTAGCAGTCCACACACACACACACACACACACACAAATTCCCTGGGGCAGGATAATGATTCAGTGTATGTGAATGGGTGTAAAACAGGAAGAGATTTTGTCAGTCTTGTTCCTTTTATTCCTTTTAGTCCAGGCAATAATATGCTTGGCACAGCATGGTATATAGAAGTATACACATATGAATCATAATAGTTTGATATACAACAGGATTAATAGCTCTTACGTTCTGTCCTCAAACAACCTTTTCATGCACAAGCAGGAAGTGAATGATTACAGACAGATTTTATTGTGTAGTTCATTATCATCGCTCTGCACTTTTGGGCTGCATTAAGTACAGTATAAAAAACATACAGTCCACTACAGCCAAACCAAGCACATGAACTCTTACATAAGAATCCTCTTCTCAATGTGGTGCATGTGTATTTTTGACAGGGTAAGCTGGCTAGACATGTTTGATGAGATCTCCAATGGTGTCTGACTTTGAAAAATAAACCTCAGTCTATCTGTGGTTTCAGAAACTATTTAAAAAAACATTCCTGTAAAGGTAAACAGCATTTTTTAATTTTCTGAAGATTTTCATATACACTTTCTGTGCTTGTCTGTGCGATACTCATTCCCATGTGTAATATAGACAGTGGACTTTCTTTCCTTGTCGTCTTGAAGTAGCATTTAGCCCATTGCTATGCAGTTGCTAGGAAGATGCTAGTATGTTATGGTTTGTTGAAAGGTAGTTGTTTACTGTTTTAGTACAAGTTTTAATACAAATCTTTATGTTATGGTTAGGGTTTATGACTTGTTCACACGGGCGATAACTGTAATGACAAAGTTTAAAGATATAGTTTTAAACTTTTAAATTTAGAAGAATAGCAGTCCACACCACAACTGTACTGATAGCAGCACAGAGGAACAATATCATTGGATTTTGGACATTATCAATATCATTTGGATTTTTTATCATTGGACATTGACAGCCCATCAGAATCCATCCTTATTTAAAGAGCTTGAGCATTTTTAAATCTCTGATATGTTTGTCCATTTTGATATTTAGCAGATAAAAATCATACGTCTGATCATAAAGCAAGAGCCTGTGTCTCCTCAAGTTTCGCTCCAAAGTATGAGCAATTGCAATGGTGATGCTTGCCTTATAGCAAGCGGCACTAACTAAAATTAAAGTGGGTAATTTGATAGCTAATTGGTCCAGAAATTATCTTAACAGTTCAACTATAATCTAAAGAACAATCTGTCGTAATTATCACAGTCACATCTTCCCAACCAGAAAAAAAGACTTAAGTAGCGGCTCAACCCCATACTGCCAGAGAAACAGAGGTGTTTGAGGTATGTGCTGACAAAAACAACAGGATACATACAGATAGTGTAATTCTGCTGTAATGATATGTTTGGCCTTGCTGATCTGCGAGACTTGGGAGCTGTGTGACGCAGCCTCGGGCTGTGGTGGGAAATGGGCTGCACAAAAACACATAAGAGCCCTCTCTCTCTCTCCCACAGTACACACAGCTGCAGCTTTGAGTAAACACGTACAAACACACAGATGCGATTGCTCTCACAAAACCCTATGCCCAAACATATGCACAACTATGGAAGCAAGAGTGTGTGTTTGGTTGTATGTATCATCAATTATTTGTCCAGAAAATAGCCAACTATCTACAGGTTGAGGTTCAACAGTCTTTTCTGTTTCTGGCAAGTTCAATGCTCTGTTAACAGAGATGATGTAGGTGGGAAACAAACCTCTGCGTATCTCCATAGCCATATTCAACATGGTACAAAAAACAATCGTGTCCCACTCGCTAACGGTTTCAAGCCTCGGGGTAACAGTTGATTAGTTTTAGGGCGGCTTGCAAGAAATTTTGGCTTCTAACATTCAAAATGATCTTCATCTCAAATGTCCACAGCACCAGTGTGGTTTGCTTATAATGTGATGCACTTTTCACTTAATTCCAGGTTACAGGTAACTGTGCAAAACTATAGCAATGCAGTGTGACATACAATAGTTGATGGAGATAGAACTGAAGTCATGTGAAGCAACTGAAATCATGTGATTCAGGACTAGTTGATTACCCAATTGGAAAGTTCACCCAAATATGTTGGCATGTTCTTCTGTGCATATAAAAAAGTATTTTGATAAACGTCTCAGTGTCCATACAATAAAAGTCAACGGGCACCAAAGCCTAATTAACATTCTTCAAAATAACTACCTTAATTTTCCACAGAATAAAGAAAGTCATAAAGGTTTTGGAATAACAGGAGGGTGAGTAACTGAATTTTTTTTAGGTGAACTATCCCTTTATGATAACCAAGCTTATTTAGAACATTACTGGTTAATCAGCTATAGACCAGTTTAGACCAGCTAAAACCAGCAACAAAATTAAACTTTTTATTCCAACTGGGAAATCAGCAAGTCGATAAATTGACTAATTGGGCTGGTTTCATAGACATGGTTTAGATTAAGCCAGGATTATGCCTTAGTTCAATTAGGATATTTAAGTAGCTTTAATAAACATGCCCTATGCAAGTTGCTTTCCGTTAAAACACCTCAAACCTTTTTTTTTGTTGTCGTTGTTGTTGTTGTCTGGGACGAGGCTTAAGCCTTGTCTGTGAAACCGGGGGCAAATAAAGTAAGTGTTTGTGAGTACAACCCAGAAGCGCTGCGCAGTTACACTACGTGAACTAACTCGAGGCCCACAGAGAAGGAAATGAATTGAATAAAGTCGTTATTTTTGTTTGTTTTTTGCGCACAAAAAGTATTCTCATCGTACACTCAGTTTCAGTCAATCTCATGTTAATCTTGAGTACCTATAGAGTAGTATTGCATCCTTCGTATCTCCAAAAAGTCTTTAGTTTTATTATATTTATAAATGAAAGATAGGCTGTACCGAGAAAAAATCACTAGCGTGCAAAGCTTTTGCGTTGAGAGCAAGGGGGTAATCCATCAGCCGGAAGTTGAAGCCTCGCGGGAGCCGCCATTGTAGCAGAACTTCACCTGCTGTTAGCATTCCATTGACTCCCATTCATTTTGGCGCCACTTTGACAGTGAATAACTTTACATCTGAGGCATCCAAAGACTTCATTTGTCCATTATTTATTTTTAAAGAAACACAACAATGTATAAAATGCTCTACTTTGTATCTTACGTTATGGCCCCGTAGAAGCCGTTTTTGTAAAAATAGGCTAAAGATTGCGTCATAACCACGGGACTTTCTGTCGCACAATAGAGACATTACCGTATAGACAGGAGGAGAAGCTCGCGGCAATCTTTTACTGTCTATGAGGCAATCGGGGGGACATGAAGGCACAAAATCAAGGTAGAAGCCCATAAATAGAGAGTCCATAAAAGCAACGGGACAAAATATTTCAACAACGTTTTTGAGGAATTAGGTGATTCAGATTTGTCTTGGCACAGCTACTAGAAGATTTTCAACTGTCAGACTGTCGTCACGCTCAGTTTGAGCCTGCGCAGTCGCTCAGACATCAGACAGGAAGTGCAATAATTGGGCTTCAGTCTTCTCCGTTGAAATCAATGGGGTCGCTATGTCCATTTCTTTTACTGTCTATGGTTGAGAGCGCCTGGAAGCTGTGACATCCCAAAACAAACCATGGCTAACAATCAGATTCAGCCATAATTTACATTTTTGATCCCGAATCAGATCCCGAGGCTGAAATTGAAGACGAGCAGCAGCAGCAACGACTAGGCCTACAGCAGGACGTCTCTATGTGGTGTGTACTGGAACTGTATAACTTTAATTTGCTTAGCGGTTTTTGTAAATGACTAATTTTTCACTTTATCTCGTCGTATTTTTTTTTTCTTTAAAGGTGTACATGTGGGAAGTGTAGTTTGATGCCGACTGAGGCGGGAGTTTTTTAAAAGTAGAAATGATGTGAACTTGAGCGCAGTGTTTTTAGAACACCATGTCATGTGCGAGTTATATCTTACAACATTTGTGTGTGTTTACTCGTGGTTTATGAGGACATGATTTGGTTTTACAATAAACAAACAGACACCTACAGTGGCCAGCTAAACAAAATCCTATGCAGCGCTGCCGATGATTTCCTGTTGAAGCGCGTTGATGTGTGCGGTCTCGCTCTCCTCTGCTCGACGTGTGCGCGGGCACGCTTTTCCGAGAGAAATGCTCATATAAGGAGTTCCACTCTTGTCTACGTCATTAGATCCACGATCGAAAAAACCCAGCCGAAACTTGTACCAACCCGGAAGTAAGATTTTCGGCACAGAAATGATCCGTTATTCGTCCAAATATTTTTTTTAAACTTTGGCCATGTTTAGCATGAGAATCCATCTCTTTAACACTATAAACAACTCTGAATACATGAAACACCATTGTACCCCCCCTTTAAGATTGAGCCACTGTAGTCACTTGGACTATTTTAACGATGTCTTTAATAACTTTTCTGGGCCGGCAAGTTTTAAATCCCTTAGAAGCCTATGGAGGAGTGATCCAGCTCTCAGATTTAATCAAAAATATCTTAATTTGTGTTCCGAAGATGAACAAACGTCTTATGGGGTTGAAACAACATGAGGGTGAGTAATTACTGACAGAATTTTCATTTTGGGGTGAACTATCCCTTTAACGAGCTCTGCGCAAAAACTTTTTGTGTTAAACTGAGGTAAACCAATGCTCGTAACAATCACCCATTCCCATATACTGCAGCTTAGCAATGGTTAACTTCAGGAATAGTATGAAAAACTGGAGGGGATGATGTTTTATAAATGAGAACTTTTAATATCCTCTCAGTTACAGATAGCCATAAAATTCAGTCATGTGACTGCTCTCACCATAACACATGCACATAGCACGTTTTCAGGGAGTATATCAATATGTTTTCACTTCAAAAGTAGAGCTATGAACTTCAGAAGTTATGAGCTTCATTTATTAAGCCCATTTCCTTGTGCGGAGGCCAGCACTGAATAAAGGGAAGTCATTTATTGCTTTGTTCCCAACCTCAGGCCTTCACTGAAAGAGTGAAAACAGCATTAGGCTGTAAGTCATGTGATGTCATTAGCAAGAGACACTGCTAGGAGATATAGCATCTCATTGAATTGCTCTGGGAGCCGCTAACCCCGCTAAGAAGACTTGCATTGCTAGTGTAGCATATGCAGTGCACAGGTTTCCAAATAGGATTCTTAGCTAGCAAGACAATTTTAGTGAGCTATTTTTAACAAGAAGAACATGTTGGTTGACAAGTGTGTCACCAGCTAAGTTTAGAAAACTATGCTAGTTCATCAGCTAGACAAGCCAGGAAATTCATGCTGGTCTAAATGGTTTTTCTTTACTGAACATATTTCCCTATCTTCACTTGAAAGTTACCATAGAATTGAAAAGCATTTGCTTGTTTATTTACTAGTCACTAACTGAAGCTAATGGTCTTTGTTAATATAGCAGCAAGACGTTTTTCCAACCCTGAAGTAATGTTGCACAGAACCACACTATAAAGTGCATACTTCTCTTTATATTGTGGTCAGTCCTGCCTTTACGTTCTGCAAATAGCCACGATGATGAATTTAGATACAACATTTAGCTTTACATGCAACAACATGAAAGTGTCTTGGTCGCAGTATAATGTGAGTGCTTTTCCTGTGCTGATGTCTGATTTGTTAGCAATGTAATGAGTCCCAGTCTGAAATAGTTGTCATGTGTCGCTAAAATGACCAAAAGCTGCCAATTTAGGTCATCCAGAGCTCTCTGCAATCCAGCAGGATTCATTTAGAGACACATAAATACTTGGGCTGGTCTAGAATTGTCATAGTCTGTGAACAAACAAATAAACAAATATGTTTTTCTATCAATCATCCAAGCACTCTCGCTCCAGTGTTTACTTATGAATGACACTGAATGTGTCTGAATTGGTTTAGTCTCAGCTCAGAGTCCGCTGACAGTCTGTTACATAACGCACAGGAAAATACCTTCTAGTTTTATAAAGCTCTAATCCGGTTTGCTGGCTTAGAAGAATTTTTTTCTTAGAAGCAAATTTGTACCTTTTTTTTTACATTTGTTTTTTACTTGTTTAACTTTGTTAAATTGAATCTTTAGCCTAGAAGTAGTAGTAAGTAGAAGTAGTAAGAGTAGTTAGGACTAGATGTGAGGAGACGGGGTGGTGGACGGATGCTGTTAAACTGTCAACGAACGGAGGTAAGTCTGCTGCATTATATATAATGTGCTCTTATTTGGCAATTGGTTGATTGTGCGCTCCTCTTGTGTTAATTTAGGTTAATTATCTGAACGTGCTCCTCCCGAACTTTGTTAATAAAACATAATTTATTGTTATCAGCCATAACATGAAAATATTTAATGGCTTATTAGTATCGCCCAGAATATTCCCTGTCTTACACGGTTCTAGGCCACAATAAGCTGCAATGTGGACCAGACATTTTGCAGTTTAGTCAAATGTCTGGCTTTGTCAAATACACACAAGGTTCGTAAACATGCATCTAAATTGAGAACTCGATGTCTGGCAAACCCTCCATTTTCGGCACCCGCAGAATTCAGCGCTTTCTGTGAGTCTGTAAATTTGAGCTCAAAGCCAGAACACACTGCTTCTTTTTCTGTCAGCCTCTCATCCATTCACTCCGTTGGACAAAAGCATCTCTTTTTGTCTGAGACAAAAGTGGTATATCCATGAAGCAGCAGCCAGGTGCACAGCTAAAGCCTCTCATCCAGGTGACCCAGGTCATCATGAAGACCACCATGCCCTGTTCCGCATCCCATTCCTCGTCCTCTAACCTCCCGATTTTGTCTCAAAACGCATTCCGTGACTCAATAAGTGATGACACTGAAAAAGCCAGACAAGTGGGAATACGTCTTGTCTATTAGAGGCGTGTGCGTTTGTCAGGGTCTCTCGCAGCTGGATGAGAGGTGTTGAGAGAGGAAAAGCGAGAGGAAAGGGGGAAGGGGGGATGAAAGAGCAAATCAATGCCAGGAGCACAGCGATGAAAAAAATGAAAGACAGAGACGTGAAGCTCAAGGAGGTGTGCAGGATGAACGGACGGCAGCCAGGTGTGATCCCCATAGTCGCAGTCAGTGATGGTTAGTGTTGCTTTCGTGTTAGTGCAGTGAGGACGTTTCCTGTCATGCATGACTGTTTGTGTGTACAGCACACAGAAAAGAGTGAATAGCACATAGTGTGTATGACAAATACACACAGAGCTGTAGACGGCCACATGACCTGCGTGACACATCCACAGCACACTCCGCTATAGACAACAGTGAGACTCCAGGGAAGATATAGAAACAGAGACTCCAGCTTCACTTTATATTAGCAATTAAAAGTAATAACTATTTCAAATGTATCTGATCAATGATTTGTACTTTAAAACTCAACGTTTTCTTTTTAAAATGTGAGAGAATCCTATAAAAAAATGAACACAAACCTTCAAAGTCTGAGATTATTCCCTCCAAATGCGGATTGACAGTGGAATCAGACATTTTGAAGCTGAATCTGCGGGATCAAAGCAACCTTTCCCAGTAAGGCGAAACTCTCACAGACTTTGTGCTCTCCAGCTCCCAAACAAATCCCAAATTAGGAGGTAACGGGGGGAGGAAAAAAGAGAAAGCAGTCAGAGCGGTCCCCAGATCCAAGCCCACGACTTTCTTAAAGGACCAACTAAGTTTTTCCCACTTCCTCCAGCTCTCTGAACGCAGCAGACCTCAGAATGAGAAACTGATGACAACCCCCCACCCCCTCTCGCTCTCTTTCACTCTCTCATTCCTGCCCTCTCTCCTCCCTCTCTCACTCTGACCGAGTTGCTTGGCTTCTAACGTGAGTTATTTGAGTGAATGCTCAAATTGAACTTTCCAACACGCCCCCATACACCCTGAAACGAGGCTCTTTTTTAATCGTAAAAGAGATACTGTGAGTATTTTTAGATTAAACTCATTCAGATTGTGAAACGTGGGTGGAAGAGCACGGTCCGTGCGAGAAGTGGAGGGCAGTGGCGGTACATATTTCATCAGAATCCCTGAGGAGAGCACGTCTGCGCTTGCGGTTTCCCCAGTAGTTTCCTGAATTTGAGCACACATCTATTGCCTGAGGCCACCAGCGCTCCTCGTGTAACAGAGAGGAGGACCGGTTGAGGCCACAGGGTGTCATAAATCAGTGACCTCATCTTTAGTTCAGACTCCATCAGGGCAGCATTTCTGCCCACACCTTCTTCTGAACCACCGGCACACGTTTTCATTTCATCCAGACATCAACGGATCTGTTTGTGCACTGGCTGCCGAGTTGAAGAGCTGGTTTTGTTTACAGATTCGATCTGCTAACTGCAGATATGGCGCTGTATGACTGGTTTATTGGGTTTTTTGCGTCTCCCAGAAGTAAATCTCTCAGGCTGATGGGAAACACTAGATGGTGGTGACATGATGTTGCACTGAGGCCTGAAGTGTCATGGGCCGTAGCCTACAAAAACAGGAAAGTCAAGCTGTATGTGACTAATCATACAGCAGATTTCACAGCTCTTCAGGCATGTCTAATCTAAACACCAGGCCTTCTGTATACAGACTTGCAAACACACCATATACACACCACACACAAATCCGGTAGGGGAAAAGATGATGAGATCCTGCCCTCTGGTGTTCTTCGGTCGTTTCCGACCGGAATTTTTTAAATAAAAAAATGTTAAAAATCGTAGCTTCATCGGAATGGTACGAAACTTGGTGACTTTTATGGTACTTAGTATATGAACACACAAAAAAATTGGGGACATGATTTGAAAAGTCTAAGTGGTCGTAAAAAAAATAGTCACACTCATGGCCTTCGGTCAAAAATGACCGGCCATAGGAAATGAATGGGAAAATGGCAAAAATATGAAAATACAGAGGTTTTTTGTGCGTACAATCTACAAATCAGCCACGATGCAGAAAAAAAGCATAACACAGTGAAGGGGTGAATCTCTAAAACATCAAGAGTGCAAAACAGACAAATACACTCACACACACACACACTTATACACACAAAAACACACGCACACACAAATTAACGTGTGTCATTGCAAAAGCTAATTTTGGGAAATGTGTGAAATAAAAGCAATTATTCATCAATGTAAGGAATAAAAAGCACACAGATATGAAAGCATGAGACTGTAAGCCATCAAGGTTGCAAAATAGACATGCTCACACACACACACACACACACACAGACACACACACACATAGGGAAATATGAGACTGGTGAAACTGTAACAGAGAAATGTGAGAATATGTGAAATCAAATCAATGAATCAAATAAAGGGGAGACATTGGGTCCAAAATGCAAAGGTCACACACTATGTCTCTCTCTCTTGAACACACGCACACACACACACACACACAGTGTAAGATCAAACGATGGAATTCTTCCCTAGTAACCTCCAGGCCTATTGCAGCACATATGTGCTCTTTTGATGTGTTTATTAGAGGTTGAATTCAAATCAAATACTGTCAAACTACCCATACTACTTCTGAATAGGATGTCTACTTCATAAATTGTATGAAAATTATGGAAATACATGGTTCAGATCACTCAAAACATATATGAAAATGGAGGCGCCCTTATATGGTCAGTAAGGAAGCTTGGCGTTCCATGCATCTAGTGAAAAAGTTTGGTATGCGCCAAAATAAAATCTTGACTGAAAGCTTATTTTTTGAGATATCAACCTAAAATTTGGAACACAACTTCTTAAGATTTTTGGCTTTCATTTTCTTGCAGTTTTAGAGTAAAATATATTTTATAATATATATATTTTATATAAAATATAAATAATAAAAATTTTACATTGTACTTTTACATAACTTTTTTTCTGTTTCACTTTCATAATTTCTTTCACTTCTACAATAATCTGGAAAATGTCTTCTTTAAAACAAGACCAACCATAGGTCTATATTCCAAAGCATTCTTGAATTACAACCATTTAAGTTTGGATAGTGATTTTCATGTCTATGCGAAAATAATATAATTTTTATTTTATTTTTTAAAAATAAAACAACCAAACAAACAAAAAACTTGACAAAAATAGTCTTTGAGAATCACTTATTATAAATTAAAATCCACAACCTGAAAAAAATAGGCAAATATGTGCAAAAACAACTAGAATTCACAAGCCTTTCTACAGAGGCTGTAAATCCATCTAGTGGTTAAAATATGATATTGCATGATAATTATGCTCACTACATCCACCAGATGGCTCCAATGTGATTTAAAAAAATGTTTTCTATAGGCCAAGGATCCACTTTAACCTGAAATACAGCATTAATTAAAAAATAATAAAAATAATATATATATATAAATTTTCTGTTATATTCAATGGGAAAAAATTTATCATAATTATTGCATAAATATTAATTATTTTCATAAAATTCTCTCAAAACACAAAAAAGAAAAAGAAAAAATATTATTGAACAAAAATAAATTTCATTGAGTTTACTGAAAAAAAATAAAAATTGATTTCAGGGGTCCGGTCACTTTTGACCGCGAAGGTCTTGAGTGTGACTGGAAAACGAAGAACTCCAGAGGGTTAAATGTATAGGAACCATCTGAAAAGTTTCAGGGGGGAACATGGTATTAACCTTGTCAGCCTGACTCATGAATATTAATTAAATGAAGTACTATACACCCATAAGTCCTAGCTCATTTGCTTATTATTCAGAAAGACTACTCAGAAGTGAGCATAATTCATATTCCCCTGAAGTTCTGAAGTTATATTTCGGATTTAACAATTTCACTTCTGTAGTCATTCATTTATTTCCTTTTTGTATAGCTAAATAAGTATTTTTTTGATAACAGTAAGAATTCTTTTAAAATAATTAAATACTTTTATTCATCAAGGATGCAAAATGATCGTAAGTGACAGCAAAGACATTTATAATGACACAAACCATTTCTATTTAAAATAATTGCTGTTCTGGGAATTTTTGAGTGTATGGTGTGTGAATGTTGTATAGAGTTGTGTATGTCACATGACAGTTAAATTACATAGCCTACATATTTAAAAAGCAGTTAATAAAAACAGTAATATTATGAATTATTATTACAATTTAAAATAACTTTTTAAGTTTAATATATTCTAAAATGCAATTTGATGGAAAAATGAATTTTCTGCTGCCATCCAGTCACATGATCCTTCAGAAATCTTCTTTTGATTTGTCATACTCATGTATCATTTCCTATTATTATCAATAATAATCAGTTGTGTTTCTTGCAGCTTATAACATTTTTGTGGAAACTGATGCATTTTTTCAGGATTCGTTGATGAATAGAAAGTTCAAAAGAACTGGTCTTTCATAAAATTAAAAAGAGCAGTATAACCACTAGATGTCGCTATAAACGACAAAATATGCGCAAACGATTGTGGAATTTGACACTCGTTTGAGATTCTCGTCTAATTTCTAGCACCTCTTGCATGCAAAAACTGAAATGAAATAATTAACACTCGCATGATTTCTTTCTCAGATGGTGAGATCACACTTGTTATATTATGGAGAGCTGTGCCAGGCTGAGAGAGGCTTCTGTAAACACGTTCTGTCTGAAGCCACAACTCATTGCACATACCACAGAGAGAGATCTCCCTGACACTGGAAAATGTAAACAATCACTTCAGTATTAGCTTCCATTTAGGTGGGACCTGTAAGTGACATGTGATGATGTTGCATCTGTGTTGCTAATTCTCCTGATGTGTAGGCCTATAAATTGTCTGTTGACCTCTGATTTTAGAAGCAAAGTAGAGCTTCAGTGTCCTTTTCCTCCTCCCTCCCTTTGCATGTTTACACACTGCCTTTAGATCACCAGTCAGGCTATCTTCACTGCCGTCATCTCCCAGGACCCCATAACACTCTCCAGCAGCAGCAGAACATCTGGAGTGGGTCTCTAACACCCAGACATTAAGGGAGCCAGACCACAGTTTATGAGCCACATGCAATAAATAAAGTAAATAAATACATGATAAATACAAGAAATAAATAAGTAAATACATACATAAATCATGTATACAAATTGTTAATATTTTTGTGTTTGAGATAATCATGTATACAAATTGTCAATATTTTTGTGTTTGTGATATTAAATGCACCCAGTAGCCTATATGTGAAAAATATTATATAAATTAAAAATGTCTAGTTTTTCTACGTCCCCTCCGCCTGTCTGCACTCTGCACATCTCATCAGCTCTGGGGCGCTGGAGAAATTGCCCCAAGGAGCACCCAACTCTAACTCGGTACAATCTCTCCTCCATGGGTAAAAGTTTTAAATATGGATCTTTTTCTTACACTAACGCATCGCTTCACTTCATAAGGCCTTTATTAACCCCTGGAGCTGTGTGGAGCACTTTAATCAGGGATGGATGCGCTTTGATGGACTTCCAAAGACATACACCCATTCACTCCCATTATAAAGCTTGGAAGAGCCAGGATAATTTTTTAATAGTCATATACACCTTGATGGCTTCAGGGTAAGTAAATCATGGGCTAATTTAAGTTTTTTGGTAAACTATCCCTTTAATACTATGTTTGCTATTTACTGTACATGTTGTGGAATATTTGCTTGAAAAATTACTCAAAATTTTTGCAGTCAGGTAATATTTTTTTATTTAATCAGCTAATTAATTAATCACTTATATATATATAGGCCTATTTATATAATTAGATTTATAGATGTTATATTTGATGTTATTGTATGTATATAGTCCACTGTCCACTCAGTACTTGCGTTGCCTTTTACTACTGATAGCATCGTTTTGTGCTCATCATGTCCACCACAAGGGGAACTGGTGTAGATAAATAAGTCAATAGTTTGAGTTAAATTTCAAATGCAAATGGAAAGTCTGAGGATATGTTTGTTTTTGTGTACGAATGCCTAAACCTTTTAATATTGGCATTAAAAAATTACTTGTTCACAGAGCACTGGTATCCTGCAGTTTGTGTTAAATTGTGTTTGAGTGGTTGTTAATTACAATACAAAAAATATTTATATAGCCTTTCCAACACCCAAGGTCGCTTTACAAAGATAGGTTAAGGAATTGAACAAAATAAACCTCAAAATCAAACATAGACATACCAAGGGCAGAAAGTAATATACAGAGGTCACTTACAAAGTTAGGTTAAAGATTCAAACAAATAACATATCCATAACAAGTTCGAATTTAAAGACTGTGAGCTGAAGAGTAATATGTGTTTTTAAGAGGTTTTTGAAGGAGAGAAGGGTGGATCCTTGAAGGATGTCTTGAGGAAGAGCATTCCACAACCGGAGAGCCACAATGCTAAAAGACCTGGCATAGTTAGCAGACTATTGAAACTGACTGAATATGGAACAGCCCCACCTAAGATATTTTTCACCAGCCGCCACTGCTCAGATACTCTTTCAGCTTTGTCAGGTGAATGTAGAAATGTAGGAGCAGTAGAATGTGCCTGTAAAATTTGTCCTCGAAAGGTACTGGAATCTGTCCAGAAGCATCACGCCAGGTACCTCGGCAGATTTTTGAGACAAAAGTGAATTTGAAAGTTGTTTAAAAAATAAGCTGTGTGTGTGTGTGTCTGAGCTTTGGTTAGGGGTGACTGAAAAGCAACTTTATGCACAAATGCCAGCCTGCATGGAGAGGTTCTTGAGACTCCAGAGACACCAGCGGCTTCAAATAACTGTTTGCTGCTCAACAGTGATTTTAATACAATTAATTTGTTTGACAGAAGCTTTCCTTAATACGCCTTTATCTGAGTGAGTTCGGCCCTGTCCCAAATGGCACCCTAAGCACTCGCGGTCTTCCTACGAGTCCTTTTTGGATCCCAAATGGCACACTTCATGTGGACTCGCGGTCTCGTGGCCTGAAATTGCAGCATTTCAGCGTTCAGAAGTGTGCTTGCGAGCCCCGCCTTTGTGCCCTCTATGCGGATTTCGGTGAAGCCCGCACTTTCGCACCCTCCACATGAGTTACCTACCCAGGAATCATTGCGAACACCTAATCTGATAAATGAGGGGAGGAGTTTCGTGGCTGTTTGACTTTCAGTAGCATGATGTCATTAAGCCCGTCCCAAAATGCACTCTCGCATGGACTCGAGGCCAGCACCCCTTAGGTCTGCACTTCCTTACGTCACCAAGTGTGAACTCGAAAGAGGTCCACAAGGCCTCTTGGGATCCAGCCATAGACTGTCGGGAAGAGTGTGCATCGAGGGCACATATCGACCGCAAGAGGGAGCTCGAATGGGACACCCTATACGGTCTCATGGACTTAACAGACATTCGCACGCGGCAGCCATTGCAAGTCCACAAGACCTAAAGTGCATATAAAGTGTGCCATTTGGGACAGGGCCTTCCTCTGTGCTCTAAATCACTCACAAATCTTTTGACAGTTCAACAATCTCTATTCAGTTTTTGTAAAAATATTAGTTGTTTTCATGCCTTCTGCAAGACATTGCACAATTTCATGCTTTTCATCTTCAGAAGGATCTTTCTTCCTCCTCATATTGCATGAGAACTGTGACTTCTGCCTTGTCCAAAATACACACCCAAACCTATCTTGCCCACTTGAGAGCGTGTGCACACGGCAGGAAGTAAGTGCGCAAGACTGTCCCTTATCTTAAAAATACCAAAGTGCAGTGCCCTTAATGGACACTAAACCCACACTATCTAAGTGTGGCTAAGCGTATCCCATCATGCATTATGTTCGGTATACCGAAATCGCGAGATTTCGAGGAAACATTCCACTGTAATTTAAATTAATTAGATAGCTACATACACCTAAAGGATTATTAGGAACACCATACTAATACTGTGTTTGACCCCCTTTCGTCTTCAGAACTGCCTTAATTCTACATAGCATTGATTCAACAAGGTGCTGAAAGCATTCTTTAGAAATGTTGGCCCATATTGATAGGATAGATGCAGTTGATGGAGATTTGTGGGATGCAGATCCAGGGCACGAAGCTCCCGTTCCACCACATCCCAAAGATGCTCTATTGGGTTGAGATCTGGTGACTGTGGGGGCCATTTTAGTACAGTGAACTCATTGTCATGTTCAAGAAACCAATTTGAAATGATTCGAGCTTTGTGACATGGTGCATTATCCTGCTGAAAGTAGCCATCAGAGGATGGGTACATGGTGGCCATAAAGGGATGGACATGGTCAGAAAACAATGCTCAGGTAGGCCGTGGCATTTAAACGATGCCCAATTGGCACTAAGGGGCCTAAAGTGTGCCAAGAAAACATCCCCCACACCATTACACCACCACCACCAGCCTGCACAGTGGTAACAAGGCATGATGGATCCATGTTCTCATTCTGTTTACGCCAAATTCTGACTCTACCATCTGAATGTCTCAACAGAAATCGAGACTCATCAGACCAGGCAACAGTTTTCCAGTCTTCAACTGTCCAATTTCGGCAAGCTCTTGCAAATTGTAGCCTCTTTTTCCTATTTGTAGTGGAAATGAGTGGGACCCGGTGGGGTCTTCTGCTGTTGTAGCCCATCCGCCTCAAGGTTGTGCGTGTTGTGGCTTCACAAATGCTTTGCTGCATACCTCGGTTGTAACGAGTGGTTATTTCAGTCAAAGTTGCTCTTCTATCAGCTTGAATCAGTCGGCTCTTTCTCCTCTGACCTCTAGCATCAACAAGGCATTTTTGCCCACAGGACTGCCGCATACTGGATGTTTTTCCCTTTTCACACCATTCTTTGTAAACCCTAGAAATGGTTGTACGTGAAAATCCCAGTAACTGAGCAGATTGTGAAATACTCAGACCGGCCCGTCTGGCACCAACAACCATGCCACGCTCAAAATTGCTTAAATCACCTTTCTTTCCAATTCTGACATTCAGTTTGGAGTTCAGGAGATTGTCTTGACCAGGACTACACCCCTAAATGTATTGAAGCAACTGCCATGTGATTGGTTGATTAGATAAGTGCATTAATGAGAATTTGCAGGTGTTCCTAATAATCCTTTAGGTGAGTGTATAATTTGGTAGTAAAAAGATAAAGTATTGCACATTTTATTGGTGCAAATACGGTATGTGTAGGCCTTTTTTGTACAACATTTGCAACTGTTTTTATCACTTAATTAGAAGCACCACAGTTTTTTATTTGTGTCTTCTGTTAGATATAGCGACTACTGAACAGACATGTAGAAGTTTATTTTGAAATGCAAAGTATTGAAAATGTAATAAATAAAAGCTCTGTAAACACTTGCATATTTTGTAAGACTGGTCAAGTACAAAGACCACAAGTGTGGGTATTTGGACAAGGCATTACTTAAAGCTGCAGTCTTTTTTGGGGTTAAAATGATCCAAAATACATATTTGAGAAAATACATAACCAGCTAGTGTTCAAAACTATCTGCTTGCCGTAGCTCGATTCAAAGCGGTAAGCTTGTAATAATGTTTTTAATTCCAGTGGTACTGGTGGATTTCCGTGGGAGATTCGAGCATGTCTTTGCGTCATTACGTCACAGTACACATAAAGAAGAGTCTCGGCTAGTGCGATTTACTGCAATTTCAGAATCAGAACAAAAGTGGATGTTTCTTACTTGTTCAGATGACATTTTCCAGTGAAAATGATTATGTTGGTCATACTTCCAAAGAGAATAATCTGTGATTCTGAATGACAGTATCCACACCGGTGCGGTGACTGACAGCCTCACACTCTCCTCAAACATTGTGTTCATCCGCGCTGTGCCGTGTCGAGGGTGTTGAAGTACAACTCACGTAAAGTTGATAATTCCGCGAATGACTGCAATTGCAGATTTCGAACAGAGATGGCGACAAAGACGAAAAACGCCGGACTGCAGCTTTAATAATGTGGAACAACCTCTTTGTTTCCAATGACCTAAGAAGACCTGGGAAACTATTTAACAAACCTGTCTGAGATTGATACCAGTTATCTAAAAAGATATGAGAAATAAAACAAACAAGTGTGTGAGAGTGTGTGTGTGTGTGTGTGTGTGTGTGTGTGTGTGTGTGTGTGTGTGTGTGTGTGTGTGTGTGTGTGTGTGTGTGTGTGCGTGTGTGTGTGTGTGTGTGTGTGTGTGTGTGTGTGTGTGTGTGTGTGAGAGAGAGAGAGTGAGTGTGAGTGTGTGTGGGTTTGTTGTATTTGGTTTATGGTCTAAGGACACAAATGTGTATAATGACATGGACAACATAAACATGTCCTCATAAAGCAAATGGCTTTAAAAAATGGTGTTTTTTGAAATTCACAAAATGCAGAAAGTTTTGTGTGATGGGTAGATAGGGGTATGGTTTGTGTAAGGAGATATAATATACCGTTTGCACAGTATAAACCATTATGCCTATGGAGAGTTGCCCGTAAACCACATGTGTGTGTGTTGCGTGTATAAAAAAAGTATTTAAATACTATTTAACCATTTACTAAAAATTGTTTTATAATAATAATAATAATAATTATTATTATTATTATTACTATTATGAATCGCAATTTGAACCAGTCATTACAGGGACCAGTCGTTACACACACGACCCCCTCAACAACAACAACAAAAAAATTGTTGCATGACAACCCTGAAACTGCACTGTAAGCACCGCAGTTTAACAGCTCACTTCACACCCCAAAGCTTTCTATGCTTCACAAGATATTGTTTGCATGTAAACAGGAAGGCTGTTTCCACTTTAAACATGCACACACCAAAGGGGTCCTGTTGAAGGGTCTTTTTGCTTTTAATTACAAGTTTCTCTGTCTCATCTTGTTTTGGCCTTGTGTGAAGGAGTTTTACAGTACATGATGTTTTTTACATCTGAGGCCCTGGTGACAACTCTGCTCTTTTAGCTGATGTTGACAGACAAGAGACGTTGTTAATCCACAAGGATTTAAACACCCTTGGTATATTTAGTTTCATCAGATAATAAATAATGAGATTAAAGGATATTGTAGGAGCCTCATTTTACTTATGTTCAGTGACAATTATTGCATATTATGTGTTGCATTTCAGTATTTGAATATTTGTCTTTTGATTGTAAACTTTCTTTATTTGTGTGTACTAATTAGATAAATATTCTCTAGCCTATATTTACATTGAAATATGTTATATGTTAAATTGTGCACTGGCCCTTTAAGAATTGTAAGTGATGCGGTTGTGCGTCCTTTTTTGGAACTCTTTACCGCATCCGTGATATTTAGGATTTAAAATTATATTTTGTTTCTTTTCTTTTCTTTGTTCGATTTACTAACGAGTCTAGATTAAAGGAAGAATTTACATGAAGAAAACGGTGTAGCCTATGTGAATTGTTTTATTGGCCACGGAGCGAGTTGACTGAAATTCATGCGATGCGCACTTACAGATATCATATATTGATATAGTAATATATGTAACAGACTTTGATGTGTTAATTCTTCTAATTTGTTTTTATATACTTTTTTGATAGTCCTGTTAGTTTAAATTAGGTTTAGGTAATGTATTTAGGTCTTATTAAGGAGGGACTTTTATTTTGACGGGTTTTGTGGTCTACGGGGCTAAACGGGTAAAAGGAAGTGAAGGGAGAGCACGCGGTTGATAAAAGGAAAGCAAAGGGAGTGCACGCAGTTGTAGGAGTTGTGCAGGCTATTAATGTTTAACGGTGATAAGCACCCCCCGGAAAAGGCATAAGGTCTGTATTGACATTTGTTTATGGTTTATTGTTATTTATGTATTTTGCTATATGTAATTGGTAGTGTAACAGAGAGATAGTTTGTACGAGTCGTTAATGCTAGCTTTTGTATTTCCTTTGTTCAGCTCTTACGGTGATTTATGAGGTGATATTTGCAGTGAAAACGGACTCAATAAACTTCATCAACATCAGTAAAGTTTTGTCCATCATTCGGGAGGGGTCTGCTACAATATATAATCTGCGATATGATATTCAAATGCAGGGTCAGCACCTGACTGTACCAAGTGTGATCATAGACAGTAAAATAAATGGACACAGCGACCCCACGGCCAATATTATCTACGCCCCGGGGCCCGAGCAAGGAGGGGGCCCGTGATTGGCTGTGGAGCAGATAGCCTACTGCTAGCCATCTGATTGCCAAAGCCTTACCACGCAACGCCCCCCACAAATTAGCCCTGTTATTTACGCTTTGCCATATATTCCGTGCATTATCATGGAATCATTATCATTAATATTATAGAGACGTTCGCAAAGACCCGCCTTTTTTAGTTACTGTATGACAAGCCAGGCGGCTCTCACGAGTCACGCACGTCATGTTCTCACTCACGCAGTGAAAAAAACATCGCGTGGCAAAGACATTGCCTGGCATTTCCCCGAGTGACTACGAGAGAGAGTTCAGAGCAGCTTACTGTTGATATGAAACAAAGTCTCAACTTTCAAATATTGTCATTTAAGTAATTTAAACAATACCGTTTTCAAGTTCAAGTCCACCGTATTCGGCGTTATGATTGGCCAGGCCGCTTGTCAATCAAATCCTCGTGGGCAGCAAGACATGGTGAATTGAAACGTCACGTTTTAATTTGATATAACAAATACATTTATTCTATATTTAACTTTCGACCTGCTGCTGCACGTTGGCCTATAGATGGCTGCCTGCGCCTTATTAGAATGCATCAACCAATAAATCGCCTCCACTCTTCACTTCATTCTAGTCTAGATTATTCTTAAAACACAGCGTCATCATCGACCCCACAAATTTTCGGTAAGTTTCAATATTAACTTGATGTATGTATGATATTGCTTTTTGTGTTTGATCATACTCTATATTCGCCTAAAGGGCTGGCGATAATATATCCTATAGAAATATGTAAATTTTGCTGCGCCATCATGATGGAAGTTTATAATTTAAACGCGTTTTTAAGCATTGTGGTTTGGACACAAATTATTTTAAACTGCTCATGCACAGTAAGCAGCGGGAGAGAATTAATTTTGTAAATGCTCGTTTTGAGACCATGGTAAACTTGAGACGGTTTTCCACAGCGGCAGCGCACTTGAGTTCCGACCCTAAGGTCTTAAAGTGACAGAAGCTGCTAATAAAGCTGCTGTCGCCTTTTGTTTCAATAATGTTAATCAAACATCAGAAAGAAAGTAATTTACTGCCCGTGACTGAATCACTTTAGTAAAATTAATAAGAATAAATTGTTGAATTTATAGTGAAAACTATGTAGGCCTATTGTATATTTTGATTACTTTATACAATATAATATTATTCAGTGCTTTAAGTTTTTCAAGTAGGTCGATTTCTTATGTGCCTTTGTTCTATTGTTATTTGTGACTCTTGTCATCAGTAAGCTTGAGATTCTTTTCTTAAGCTATATTGTTTTTTGTGATATTGAAATTGGTCACAAGAATTATGAAATTTTAGTGGTATTACATTTTGATATGATAAAAAATCGTGTTAAAAGTAATATAACTTAACTGTGAAGAATATCATAGATGGATAAAATGACTTGTATAGTGATATAACATTTAGCTCATGTAGTTGGTGACCTAAAGTGGTGGGGGGGGGCCCTGCAGTAACTCATAGCCCCGGGGCCCAGTGAGCTCTTAATGCGGCCCTGAGCGACCCCATAGATTTCAACGGAGAAAAGTGAAGCCAATTAGAAGCACACACTTCCTGATGGCTGAGCGCACTGCGCAGGCTCAAACTGAGCTGGACGACGTAGATGTGACGTGAGCAACCTGTCTGATAGTTGTAAGTCTTCTAGTAGCTGTGCCAAGAGGAATCTGAACCATTCCCTTCCGAATCTTGCAGAGACGGAGAGCGTGAGTAGGAGCTGTCCATGAGCTAGCAGCAGGAGCAACTTTATGACTCTCTATGGGCTTCTCCCTTGACTTTATGCCTCCACGTCTCCCCCGATTGCGTGCGAGCTTCTCCTCCTGTCTATACGGTAATTTCTCTACTGTGCGACAGAGAGTCGCGTGTTATGACGCAATCGTTAACCTATTTTTACAAAAACGGCTTCTTTGGGGCCATAACGTAAGTTCCCTTTCGAGAGGTCTCTCCTATTGCGTAAGTAGCTTACGCTATGGGAAAACTCCTTTTCTCGAGAAATATTGAAGTCTTTATGTAAAACGCATTGCAGCTGCACAGCATACAGCAGTGAGCGAGGCAGCTCGGTCATTGGCTGTGCTGCGGCAACTGCACGAACCTATGACGGGGCGACTCTGAACCCGCTTCCAATGAGCGTGCTTTGCGCCCGCGCGCGTCAGAGCCCGCCAAGATGGGCGTGGCTAAGGGCTATATATTGGGCGCCCCGTCATCTGAGTCCTTTAGATTTAATCTCCTTCAGCAAAGACCTTTCTCTTCGCTGGATCCTTCCAAGCCTACAGCAGGACTGCTACGAGGACGCCGGCGCCTTCAGCCGCCTTCGAACGCCTTCTGCTAAGCCATCCGGCGCGCATCACCTCATATCCTTTGACAAAAAAGCTATTATTCTAAGTGTTCGCCCCCGCGACATTTTTTCTAAAAGAGCAAATTAAAAGGCGTTGTTCCAAATGCCTTCCTGCGCCTCGTGTCGAGGCCTCCTTCCTGACGGGGATCGTCACATCATCTGCTCTCGTGGCCTGGGCCCGGACCATGCAGAGGCTGCCCTTACTCGAGGCGGATGCCCCGAGTGTGACACCCTGGGCCTCACCGAGCTGCGCGCTCGCTTCGCCGCTTTCGCCGCGAGAGAGCCTACCACCACCTTGCTTCCATCCCCTCTAGTTGAGCCGCGCAAGAAGGACCGCTCACAGAGGCCGCCAGAGCACGCGGAATGTAGTGACGTCACGCCGGGCCAATCCCCGCGTGCTTCACCGCCACCCGAGGATTCCCCGCCGCCAGTTCAGTTCACGCAGGCGGACCAGCACCCCTCCAGCAGAGCGATGGGTCTCGTCTCGTTCGGCACGTCAGGGGATGACGAAAAGGATGACAGCCTTTCACTTGATGCTGCATCCGACGACTGGCCGGGCTCGTCCTTCGACGCTAGCGGACACGAGTGTGGGCTCCAACATGGACTCGGAGATCGTCCGCATCCTGTCCAAGGCCGTGGAAGACCTCGGGCTCCAAGTCTATCAGGCCAAACTTCTCCGCACCATGGACGAGTCTGGACCTGATCCTGAGGCGTTCAAGGACCTGCGCAGCGCCACCGACATAGCCCTGCGAGCCACGAAAGCCACCGCCCAATCCATCGGCCGTGCTATGGCTAACTTGACTGTCCTTGAGCGCCATCTGTGGCTGACGCTAACAGAGATGAAGGATACAGATAAGGTGGCGTTCCTTGACGCGCCTATCTCCCAAAGCGGCCTGTTCGGACCGGCGGTAAGAGAGTTCGCTCACTATGCGTCACTTCCTGCCCAAGCGCTCCAGCTCGTCGCAGAGCCGCCAAAAGCCGCCTCAGCAGCAGCGAGTCAGGACGGCACCTCCCGTCTCTCAGCCCAGACCTGAATCTGACTTCCGACGCCGCTCGCGCTCCGCCAACAGGAAGCAACCGGCCGAGAGACGGGGACCTCGGCCCAAGATCGTGCTGAACCCGGAGCCTCGTAAGTCTTCCTAGCTATAGGGAGAAAAAGAGAGAGCGCGTGTCTCGCAGAAGCCGGACCACTCTCTCCAAAACGTCTAAAGCATTACCCAGTCCCCTTACAGGCGGCTGGAAATGTCTGTACAGCAGTCAATGGGCCAGCCGCACAGCTCGCTCACCTGCAAACAAACGCCGTTTTAACGGCGACACACAGAAATCACATAAAGAGTCATTTTCTGCCTGTGTCATTAAAGGGTCACGTGTCCACACTAAAGTGCGCATTCCCACTTTTCAAAACTGTCAAAGGAGTGCTAAATGCTTCCCCGGCTCAGGCTGGACGCCCCATAAATGTAGATCGTGTGCCCACTGTCATGTATGCACCACTACACATAAGCACTGTTCCCACAGTTATAAACACTTCCCCAGTAAAAGCGGGAAATCCTATCAAAGTAGCGCGTGTGCCCGCTGTAATGCACGCACCCCTACTCACAAACACTGTTTACATGGCCAAAAACCTACCGCCACGAGCGGGAGGTTTTATGAAAGTGGCGCGCGTGCCTACCACAGTTTATGCACCCCCACCCATAAGCACTGCAAAAAAAAACAAAAAAAAAACATACAGTCCCAAAATTTTCTCCAGCCCGCGCTGTGAGCATTACAGATGCGGCGAGCGTGCCTGTAATCTCACACGCACCCCTGCACTCGGCACTCAACAAAGCTGCTCAGCGCGCGCCCGCGCCTCTGAGAGCTGTAAGCTCAGTGTTAGCACAGAGCGATTCGCCGGCGGGAGCCATACGTCACTGCGACACGCCCCCAGCCAGCATTCAGGCCATATCTGTGCGAGCGAAAGCTTGGGAAAATATCCCCGACATGCCGAAATGGGTTTTGAACATAATAAAACAAGGTTACTCGCTTTAATTCGCTCGCAGACCACCCCGCTTCTCAGCGGTGGTCGAGACGAAAGTGAGAAAAGATGTTTCACATGTTCTACGCACCGAGGTGCTCAAACTAATAGAGAAGGGCGCTATAGAAACTGTTCCTCCCTCTATGAGCGAGGCGGGTTTTTACAGCCGCTATTTTCTCGTCACAAAGAAGGATGGTGGTCTCCGCCCCATCCTAGATCTCAGACATCTGAACAAAGCTTTAATGATTCGCTCATTCAGAATGTTAACAACCAAAAACATCCTCGCGCAAGTTCGCCCAGGGGATTGGTTTCTATCAGTGGATCTGAAAGACGCTTACTTTCACATTCCGATAGCGCCTCATCACAGGCCATTTCTGAGATTCGCTTTCGAGGGACAGTCATACCAGTACACAGTACTACCATTCGGCCTATCACTGGCACCCCGTACATTCACGAAATGTATGGATGCAGCACTTTCCCCCCTGAGACAACGGGGAGTGCGAATACTGAATTATCTCGACGATTGGCTAGTCCTAGCACAATCAGAGAGTCAGTTAATGACGCACAGGTCTTGGATTACCAGCCATCTAGAATGCCTGGGTCTAAGAATCAATTTTGCAAAAAGCACGCTATCTCCCAGCCAGAATATTTCTTTTCTGGGAATAGTGCTAGACTCAGTGCAGATGACGGCGCGCCTCTCATCAGAACGCGCGCTCACTATTCAGCGCCTTGCAACATCGTTCAGAGCGGGCGCGCGCGCCCCGTCAAGCGTTTTCAAAGGATGCTCGGTCTCATGGCCTCGGCATCAGCTGTACTCCAGCTAGGATTGTTGCACATGCGTCCTCTCCAGCGCTGGCTCAAGAGCCGTGTCCCCACTCACGCGTGGCGCTCGGGCCACTTTTTAATCAGAGCGAATCACGGCTGCATAAAAGCCCTGACGCCCTGGAAAGCTGCCGACTGGTATCAGTCCGGTGTGAGTTTGGGCGTGAACACAAGGAGAAAAATGATCACGACAGATGCCTCCAAAATAGGTTGGGGGGCCCTTTACGAGGGCAGGCCTGTCTCCGGCTTGTGGTCAAACCCGGAGAAGCGCCTACATATAAACTGTCTGGAACTGAAAGCGGTCGCTTTGGTCGCTTTTTTTTCTGCTTCCGTACTTAAAAGACGAGCACGTCCTGTTCTTTTCAAAGAGCACAGACGCGCTCGCCCAAGTCTGGCCGAGCCGCCCACTGTATGCCTTCCCCCCGATCGCGATGCTACCTCAGGTCATCAGTCGGGTCAAGGAAGAGAAATGTGCAGTGCTCCTAGTAGCCCCACTCTGGAAGAACCAGACGTGGTTTCCGGAACTGATGCAGATGATGCAATCTGCCCCATGGCCGATTCCGCTGAGGCTAGACCTCCTCAGGCAGGCCAACGGGATGATCCTCCATCCCCGCCCCGATCTGTGGGCCCTCCATGCATGGCCCCTCAACGGGTTCCCGGGAACCTCCCCAGTGGAGTGTTGAGAACCATCACAGAGGCACGAGCGCCCTCTACGAGGCGCTTATATGCCCAGAAATGGACGGTGTTCAGTGACTGGTGTAAAACCAGGAACCTGAATCCTGAGACATGCGAGGTTCCGAGCGTGCTCGTGTTCTTACAAGAGCTGTTGGAGGCAGGCCGCACCCCCTCCACGCTCAAAGTATATGTGGCTGCCATATCGGCGTCACACGATCCTGTGGGAGGACGCACACTAGGGAAAAACCACCTAGTTGTTCGTTTCCTGAGAGGCGCCAGGAGGATGCATCCCCCACGCCCCCCCTCAGTGCCGATCTGGGACCTGGCCACGGTCCTGGACGCACTCAAAAGTGCCCCGTTCGAACCTCTACGAACTGTGCACCTTAAACAGCTCTCGCTCAAAACCGCTCTCTTGCTGGCTCTCGCCTCAGTCAAAAGAGTGGGCGACCTGCACGCGCTGTCATCAAGCGCTGCCTGCCTGGAATTTGGACCTAACGACAGCAGAGTTGTCTCGACACCCTTCAGAGCACAGGTGATATCTCTGGCTGTGCTATCGTCTCCAGCAGACGAAAGCGACGCTAATTTACTCTGCCCAGTCAGGGCGCTCAGAGTATATTTGGAACGCTCTGCCCTGTTTAGGCAGACAGAGCAATTATTTGTATGCTTTGGCGGCCGCACCAGAGGTCTCGCTGTTTCAAAGCAGAGAATATCGCGCTGGATAGTTGATGCTATAGCGCTGGCTTATGAAGCCAAGGGCCTTCAGTGCCCCTTGGGCATCAGAGCTCACTCTACGAGAGGCATGGCCTCCTCGTGGGCGTGGTCGAGTGGAATACCCATTCAGGATATTTGTGCGGCAGCAGGCTGGGCCTCGCCGTCAACATTTATCAGGTTTTATAACCTACAGGTCCCCTCATTGCATTCCAACATACTGTCGGTCTAACTATGTATAGACTGGAGTGTGTATATGCTGAGCATTATCTCCTCCCTTATAGGGTCCGTCTCTGACTGACTTGGAGGGTTTTTTATGCATATCAGTACATAAAGGTGCTTGTGTGTTTTTCCACTGGACGGCCATTGGGCCGTTCTACATTGTCCCTTATAAAGCCCGCCTTCGGCCGGCTCGTTGGATAATTACTTTGCTTAAAGGCTCAGGCATCTGCCTCTGGCTATAATAGAGCGAAGTCAGCATGCACGGCGTTTTACATGGTGTTCCCATAGCGTAAGCTACTTACGCAATAGGAGAGACCTCTCGAAAGGGAACGACTCGATTACTAACATAACCTCGGTTCCCTGAGAGGAGGGAACGAGTATTGCATAAGCTGCCGTGCTTGTGCTTGGTCAGTTCGCTTCAGTCGATTGAACCTAAAGGACTCAGATGACGGGGCGCCCAATATATAGCCCTTAGCCACGCCCATCTTGGCGGGCTCTGACGCGCGCGGGTGCGAAGCACGCTCATTGGAAGTGGGTTCAGAGTCGCCCCGTCATAGGTTTGTGCAGTTGCCGCAGCACAGCCAATGACCGAGCTGCCTCGCTCACTGCTGTATGCTGTGCAGCTGCAATGCGTTTTACATAAAGACTTCAATATTTCTCGAGAAAAGGAGTTTTCCCATAGCGTAAGCTACTTACGCAATACTCGTTCCCTCCTCTCAGGGAACCGAGGTTACGTTAGTAACCGAGTCGATACAAAGTATTGGAAACTTTTATACATTGTTGAGTTTCTTTAGAAATAAGTAATGGACAAATGGAGACTTTGGACGCCTCAGATGTAAAGTTATTCGCTGTCAAAGTGACGCCAAAATATATGGGAGTCAATGGAATGCTAACAGCAGGTGATGGTCTGCTACAATGGCGGCCCCCGGGGGAAGCTTCAGTTTCCAGCTGATGGATTACCCCCTCGAGTGCGGTGTGTTTATAAAGGTGCGGTAATGCACTAGCCCAACGAATATGGGCAACAGGATATGATGTCATCCTCTAGGGTAGGGCATCTGAATTTAATATATACAAAAAAATATTGTTAAGGAGATCTAACCAATCAGCGAAGGACTTATTGGTGACGCTGAGATGACGTTAGGTGGCGAGTTAGAAACTTCCCGATCAGTTGGCAAGTGGAGTTAAGAGAAGAAAGCGCATTATATCTTCCTGTATATTAACCTTCAGTGTTTATCTTCTGTGTGTGCGTTCATGAGAAAATGTAAGTCTATTTACTTAATCGTGCTTTAGTAATAGTTATCTGCCACATTACTGTTTAGTTGATGTAAATTATCGAGCTGTTTATTGTTTAGTGATACTGGCCTCACGTCAAAGTCGGACTGTCATAAATATAATAGATAGGACGTTATTTAAGTTACTGAAGTAATTTATTTTTGTATACTTTGTTTGTGGTTACTTGGTACAATGTTAACACTTTAATGAGTGTCAAGTTAAAAGTATTAGTTAAATTTGAACTGATATGATGATATGATGTTTTCTCAGATTCACGTGGAATTCGCGATCCGCATTATATGCGCTTTATACGACATCTAGTGGTTAATTTCGGTAGTGCATTTCAAACCCTGATATTTGTAATTGATGTAGAAAGACATGTATATTCTTATGTTTGAATACTGTAATTACTTATTGTAATGTTTTTCATTTGTTTATTTCAGACCATACACATATACATACACACTAAGTAAGTAAAGATGAGAAGATTCTGAATCCTGTGATGTGTTTTGATTGACACCCTGGGGCGAGCACAATCACCTAATCAGCACATTACCCAAAGCTCCTTTACAAATATTCAAACTTAAAAAAATAGGAAGCCCATTTCAGCTGCATAAGGGGAAAAAATCATACCTTGGTATATCTTAATTGACATAAACAGTCAAAATTATCCAATTGAAAGACATAATTCTGACTTTTTAATCTAAGTCATAATTATGACCACGTTTTGACTGTCATAATTATGACAAACAAATCGGTATTATTATGATTATGATGAAAAAAAGATGATTTTGTTTTATGTGGTGGAAATGGGCTTCCATACAAAATGAGTGCAGGAGCACCCACTCCACATAATTCACAAAAGTCCCTCAAGGACCATCTCTGGGGAGGCGTGGAACACACAGAGGGAGCGGTCAGGTTAGTGAGTAAGGCTTGGCAGGCCCAGAAAATCCCTTGTGTGGTCCATGAGGGAACGCTCCTCTTGCTCCAGGAGGAGGGGGCGTACTGCTGGTAAATCCATAAATGGTAAATGGTAGATATCAGAGCCAGAGGCAAACATCAGAAGGACTAGCCAAGGTAAGGCTGTTCCAGGCGGGGTACATGAGCGCCGAGCGCCCGGAGATCGACTGGATCTCACAACTCCGAAAACGTCAGATCAAATTTTGAAATACAGTAGGTGCTATATTTCAAAAGTAAACCACAGATTTGAGCTTTAAACAACTACATGCTCGCCTGAAAAACTCTTAAAACTACATTTCTTGACACAATAACAATAACAATTTTTTTCTCCTCCTCTATATATACTGTATATAGGGAGTTGACAGACTTAAGAGTCACAGAACATGTTCAGTGAGTCTAAATACACCAAGAGTTACAGTTTCTGGACAAGACTAGACCTGATACCATCCCTCAAAAGGATCAATCACATCGTCACATTTCATTGTTTATGACTTATGAATGACTTATGAACCATGCCATTCCGAATTGTCCAATGCCTTTTGTTTTCTATTCTCATTCTATCATTTCTTTTATCTTTCATGAGTAAAATATAAAAGAGAGGAAGCCATAAAGCATAAAGACATTTTTTTTTTTTTTTTTGATTTGAGGAAGTGGCTCGAGTTTGGACATGTATTTAAGGAATTTTTTACTGTTAAATTCTGTGAGAACACGCATTATGGTTAATGGGACAGTTGTAAATATATTATATTATAGTAGTCCTCACTTTCCATCATCACAAGTCGTGGTCAGTGTAGACATGTTATTTCATTTGACACAAAATGAAAATGATACTACAGTCTGAAGTAACAGAATGTAGCCTGGGGAATATGTTGTGGGTACTGTGTCAATCATTCACCAACAATTCGATGTGCCTGAAGACCCTAAGACAGTGTGACCTATAACACATACTGCACATTTACCCCTTAGGTTCATTCTCATACCATTCTATTATTCACCACTTCCTGTTTTTCATCACTATTAGTCTCTCTCTCTCTCTCTCTCTCTCTCTCTCTCTCTCTCTCTCTCTCTCTCTCTCTCTCTCTCTCTCTCTCTCTCTCTCTCTCTCTCTCTCTCTCTCTCTCTCTCTCTCTCTCTCTCTCTCTCTCTCTCTCTCTCTCTCTCTCTCCTCCTCTCTCTCTCTCGTCTCTCTCTCTCCTTCTCTCTCCTCTCTCCTCTCTCTCTCTCTCTCTCTCTCCACATCCCTGATTCTATGTTCTTAATTATGGTTTGTCATACAGCTCTGCTTACACCACTAGCTTTACACTAACAAAAAGTACCATAGGATTACAACAGCTCGACAACAAAATATAATATGCAGATAAATGTATAGTCACTATCATTTTAGTCACAATATTATATAGATTTACTCAATATGGTTTCTGTAAACTCAGGATAGAAAATTTACATTTATGAAATTTTATAGTGTGCTAGTCATTTTTAGCAGTACATCTCAAAAGACAAAACAAGGCAAACAAGATAAAATGATTATTATGACAATTCCATTCATTATTTTAAAGTTTAGGCTTGGGTAAAGTGACAGAATCTTTCAAAAAGAGTTTAATCCTTCAAAAAGTGATGCATTTAAACACATTTAATGTCATTGACCTATTAAACCCATTAAACCCAAGTTCCTTCACAACAAGTCATTAAGTCGCTCTCCAAAACCTTCACCCTCTCTGCTCCCCTCTGGTGTAATGATCTTAATCAAACTTCATCTGCAACCCCTTACTATTTCAAGGCACTTGCATACAAACACACAAAATTATTTTCTTCATTGCATTTCACCTCTGCTCTAGTTTTCTTCTAGCTTTCTAAAAAAAACTGGCATTGTACACTATGAATATTGTTGGGTCTGTGACTAATTGCTTAGTTCCTCTGTTGTATATTGCTTCGGATATAAGCATCTGCTAAAATCCATAAATATTTTTTTGATGTTGTTAATACACTTTGAATGTACATTTCTATGTCTTTACAAACATACGATGTGTGCTAGAACTACATTTCACATACAAATACCCACGTTCATGCCGATTTCTTTTCTCTTTCCCAGTTTCTGCCAAATCCATTATAGACCCACCTGGACTGATGTCTAACTATCTTAGAAGTGATCTGGGACTTGTGCTGTGAGATCACGGAGATCATAAGGGTCATTCCTCATACATTTATCCTGGCACTGGCTCTCACTCAGGGCACCAGGTGTGTCAACTCAGATAAAGGATAAAGGCCGGTATTATATACTGTCTTAACCTTTTTTGTGTGTTGCACAGCGCTGTTTTTTTCTTCCCACCAGAACCTCTCTAAGAGTCCTTGGCACATTTACAAAAAGCCTGTGTGCTGACAGTGCAGAGCACACCACAGCACTGATACAGAGAGTTTCATCCACACACACAGCTCTCTTTATTGGCTGTTGTCACAGCCTGATGAGCGGGTTCCCTCTTCCAGTCAAAGCCTATGGAAAATCCAGCCCTGTCAATGTTACAAATGCACATTGCTCTGCAGCACCAACGCCACCAGGGACAAAAGTGGTATAGCGTAAATGCTATGTCTGGTAAAAAAAAAAGTAAAAAAAGAAGCCAGATGAATCCAATTTTAACTAAAAATGTGTGAAGAAGCAAAGTCTCCATAAGTGACAGATCCCAGCTAAAGCAACAAACACAGGACCACTGCCATAAAAATCTTACAGAGCAATGGAGAAGAGCGGAAAACAAACTTTAGCATGTGAGAATCTCTTTAGGTTGTGTCCCAATGGTGGTGCGCCGGTCTCTTACCTGCGATTTTGTCCCCCTCCATGGCTAAGCGCACACCCTCCTCTGCCACATGTAGCCTGTCTCTCCTCCAACCTTTTTTTGTTGGACTTCCTGTTTCTCTCCCAGCGCACCAACACTTTCTCCTCCTTGTTTGCTTTCCCTCGCTCTCTTTTGGCTTTTCCCTCCCTCTCTCTCTCCTACTCTCTCTTTAACTCTTCCCCAATCTTCTTGGTTTAATGTCTTCCGTGTGCCGTAATAATGAGCGGATGCAGAATTACGGCATGCCCATGTGCTGATCATATGGAGCGTTCTTGCTTTTTTGCTTTTAATGTCCTCTCTTATGTGTCCGTCCCTCTCTCTCTCTGCGTCCTCTGACACTGAGGCAGCATTGTGTACAAGATGAAAACCCAAGGCCATGTGATAAGAGCATTTCGTCCCAAAATATCTTCTCTCGGCAGCTTGAGGAATCCTGAACTGCCCTCTGATTTTCTTCAGGGCTCTGGTGAGTCACGAGAGAAAGGTTGAGGAGATAGACGTGACCGACATCACACCCCTGTGATCGAAAACAAACATCTGAACACTGACTCAGACTGTAGACAAACAGTTTCATGCGCTGCCTGCCGCTCCTAATTTCAAGTACAGCCAAGACACACAACGCAGATTCCTTCGTTTTTCTTTGTGTTGCTCAACGAGAGCAAATGCAGACCTCTGTTTGAAAGCATTTGGAGTCAGGGTGATGTGTCTTTGTTCAGGAAGTGGGAATGACCTTTGGCTTTCCTTTCTTGGGGGTTGCAGGGTCGTCAAGCAAAGCAGGCAGCTGGGAGACGAGCCTAAATACTTGTGAAGAAATACACCAGCCAAGATCAGGCTCCCCAGACTCATAGCATAAATACAAAAGATATTGTACTCTAATTAAATTGCCTATTTATCAATAATATTCATATTGATGCATATAATACAGAAAAGATAGCAAACGAAAAATAATATTGATTAACAAATGCCAATATGTTATAAGTTGACAGATGTCTTGCGCTTGTAGCCTGTTACTTTGTAAAGCATTCTCCCTAAAGGCCTCTTGACGCAGGAACAATACTGCCTCTATGAGAGTATTCATAGATCTACACCCACTGCCAGACTCACAGCCTAAAATTCCCAAACACATGACATTTCAGCCCTCAAAGAGAGGTTGTGTCATAGTATTACCGTAGCAACAGGCTTTGCTAGCAACATACAACACAATCCAATCCACTCAGAAGAGCTAACAGATCGATAATGCTGTTTAAAATACTCAGAAATGTGGCCAAAAGTGATCACTAGGCTTGATTAGTAAATAACTGAAAGTAATAGTTACTGAATAATTATGTTTTTATATGGATTTCCGTAATTTCCGACCTGAGAAGTATGACCCATGTGAATCATGAAATGGCCTTTAAACAAATACTAAACAAACTGCAAAATGCTGTCTTTTCAGATATTTCATGCATGGATTGCATCTGCATCTGACACACTGTGTGCAGGACACCCATCTCAGCCAGGGTCCTAGATGAAGCTTGTCAAGTGCCAAATGTAAGTAAAATTTGGCGTTGGCTAGTATATTAAACAGTTTTACTTGCCAGTTGGTGTGATTATCAAATTGCAAAGGCTGTGATTTAATTATATATAGCCGCGCCAATCTAGGGAGGAGAACTTTTCTAATGGATGCCAGTGGATGAGAGGCTTTCGTACGCTCTATGGCTTAAAATAATAATGATAACAATTATTATTATTATTATTATTAAGAACTCAATACAGTCAAAGATGTTTAGCACAGTGTGTGCTTTAAATACATTTTCAAGGACTTCTGGCATCTTATACACACTCAACAGTAGCCAAATGTCTCCTGTTTTAAGTAGACATTCAGACTCGGTGACGCCAGGATATACTTCTAATCAACAACATGTCATGTTTGTTAAGTGCAAAGGATAAAGACAAAAAATGTTGACATTTTTTGTCAAAAGTCAATACTTCTAGGCTATATATGTTAACTCTACTGTGTATTTACTGTAACTCTACTGTGTGTATATATATATATATATATATATATATATATATATATATATATATATATATATATATATAAAAGAGATGTGTTACAACTTCACATTTACATTATGAAGGTTTAAAAGCAAACTTGACACTATACATTAAAAGAACAAAAACGTGTAACTTAAATAAGACTGAATTTTTTTATTAGTATTACAGTTATTTTTATGCTTCTCTAAAAAGTATTTTTTTATGTTTTCTGATGGCTGACACACATTAGCACGCCCTAAAAAAAAAAAAAAAAAACGGAAAAAAAACAAGCACATGCACATACATGTAACCACACATACACAGTTTGGAGAAATCTGTTTTAAGTTTTATGTAAGAGTAAAACAGGTTTACAATTTGCGACTGCCTGGACAGCACACAGACAGAATTTGCTTTAATTAGCATTCTTTCTCTTGTGTGCGTCATTCATGAGCATGTGTTTATGTGTATGTTTTGTTCGTGAAGTCTGTCAGGCAGATCTCTGGATCTTCAACCAGCCCCCATGCAGACGTGCTGACATTGCAAAAGCAGCCTACGCTCCCCGCTGAGAGAGGATGCTTCAGTGGTGAGATAACACACACGCACACGCACACGCACACACACAGGCATGCAAGGTGTGAGCCCTCATGCAACCACATATGTGCAAAGATATACACATCCACGAATGTAAAAATGCAAAATCATTTGCTCTGTCCACTGCGAGAGACTGCTTCCTGAGACTGACACTCTTTGTGGTTTTCTCCCTCTCTAAATATATATATATCCTTCTTACACAGAAAACAAACCAAATAGACAGCAGCTTTAACCACTACCCACCAAACACGGGCACAGACACACATTTAAAAACTCAATTAGCCTACACTTTACAAAACACATTTAGGTCTATTTATCATTCATTTAGATCAGTATGTCTCTAAAACACTGATTCTCTACTGGTTTTACTTCAAGATCCATATTACACTGGACGTCAAGTGGAAATCCACCATGGTTCCAAATGTTTTTTAATCATTCAATCACTGGTGGTTTTCAAATGAGAACTTCAAAAACGCAAACAGAACAACCAAGCAACATAGACAGACAACTAGACAGGACTAAACACAGGGCTTAAGTACAGCACAAACAGAGCAACTAATGGGACTACCGGTAGTTAACAAGACACCTGAACTAAGGACTCAAATCTGTAACCAAGGAGACAAACAGGCAGGGCATGGAAGAAGACTGAGCTAATGAACACACAGATAGCAAAACACTAGAACATAACTACACACATGAATCGAAACACACGAACACGTGACACAAGCTAAATGCCTTAGGAGTCATGACAGATTTACATTAACTGTAGTCTATCTCTGAGCACTCCATGAACAGCTGTGTTTTTAAGTTACAAGCATTGTCAATCATAATTCAAATCCTAATGTCCAATGCAGTGGATCCTTTTGCCAACGCATACATACAGTATACACTTTATTTTGTTAGTGTTGTGTGCGGTAATAATAATAAAACTAACACAAAATACAAAATATTATTATTAGTATTAATATCTATTGTCTAATATATTTTATTTTGAATGAATAAAATTAGCATAACCTGAACGAATTGGCTTTCAAACATCTTTTACATTTTAATCGTTTTAAAGATGTTCATCAGCCGATAATTCAGCACATTAAACAAACTGATCAGCATAATGCGTAAACCATATTTATTCTTGCTGCAAACCCATATCAAATGTAGTCTGGATCATATTTTTTTCTTGGATAGGTTTGTCCATGGTTGGCATCTGCCTGATTTTGCTGCTTCTTCCGCAGTACTCTACAGTTTAATTGGACGCACAGCATTTGACATCATCAACAACAGAGGTTCCTCTTCCTTTTACAAATTTTACTATACAAACTATACATAATTGTATAGTTGCAGTTTATTATTTGCATTGAACATGTTTTTTTCCTCCTGTCCAAGACTCCTGTCCACAGATCAGATCAGATCTGTGACCCATTTTTTGGTGAAACTACTTACAGTGTATCGTCACTAGAATCAACAACAGCAAACCCATGGGTGAATGTGAACACTTACCAGTACCAGTACCAGTACCAGTAGGACTTGTTGCCTCTCCTCTCTCTGGCCTCCTCAGCCTGCCACTGGTGGACCTCGCAATGCCTGTCAGCACAGAAGA
Organism: Tiaroga cobitis; assembly: GCA_030578255.1. Taxonomy (NCBI): domain Eukaryota; kingdom Metazoa; phylum Chordata; class Actinopteri; order Cypriniformes; family Leuciscidae; genus Tiaroga; species Tiaroga cobitis. The sequence goes on from CM060593.1 coordinate 29,779,516, forward strand.
CATAATAGAAACACGTATCAGAATGATCTGCTTAGGAGGAAGGATATAGAGGAAGATGTAAAGGACACGGTGTCCAGAAGTAATGGATTAGAGGAAAGCAGATGTGTTGGCAAAAGACATCAGAGCATTGAAGCTCGACCCACTCAATTAAGGGCTGCATGTGTCTGTAAAATAAAGTCAGATGGGTCACAAACACAGAGAGACGGATCAAACGCTGCTGTCTTTTGAAATCTAGGCTGGTAATAGAACCCTTAAGATCGGCAGGATTAAAGTCAGCTTGAAACGGAAGTTGCGATAAGTCTTTTCCTCTCTATTATGACTGATATTCAAGTGAAACAGCTTTTCGAACAAGAAAAAACAACATAAAACGACCTGATTTTGTCTATCAGAATTAATTGGATGGTTGTATGGTTGTGGTTATGCTATTGCTGTGATGTCATGTGAGTGACAGGTTGTCCCGCCCTCACGCCAGTAAACACATCATCAGAGAAGAGAAGAGATGTTGCTGAAAGAGGCAGGGGAAGTTATTTTGATGAAATATAATGAGGGCATGAATTACAAAACATTATGTGCACGGATAAATCATTCATAGTAAATTCTGCAATATCCCATAAAAAAAATAGAATTGTCAATTTTGATTTCATAGTGACTAAGTATCAGACATCTTACAAAAAAGTGATTCAATATAGAGTTTTTCAAAGTGACAGTGTTTATAACACCAGTGAGATACAGAGATGACTCAAAAGGTCAAACTGTAAAGGCCAAACTCCTTTGCACAGGTTTGAACTGTGATATAGGTCATGCTGTATGTCTGAGATGTGTAATGCTACTGGTAAATGTGACCATGCCTTTCCATTAGTGGGCCAACACATCCAGATATTTAACCTCAAAATCTAAATAAATAATGAAATAAAACTTGTTTACTTTCATGATAAGTCCATTTTAACTCCTAATTCTATAACCATAATGCATAAGAGTCTTGTTCTCATTACTGTAATCGTGGTACCATTTGTTGCAATGACTTTAATTTATGCTGACTGTAATAAAACACATCATGTTACAGTAATTTTAATGAGAACTATGCTTAACATTTTTTTTAAACTTTACAGTCTTGGGTTAATTGCCATGAAAATAATATCACACTCTACGAACACAGACCAATATGATACAAATAAAAAACACAGGCCTTTAGTTACCAGGAAGGTAACTTCTGAAAAAGGTTCTCGTAAAGGGTTGAAAGGGTTTAATGCAACTGGCTTTCGACTGTATCACTGAGAGATACCACAATCTATATGTGTGTGAATGTAAGTTCTTACAGGTCAGATTTTTTTGCTGATTTCAAGAAGTTTGTGACAAAGAAAAAGCTAAGACGTGTTGAATGTGTGAATTTCCTGTGTGCCGCTAACAAACAATAAAACCACTCTACGCCTGTAACTACAAGCATAAGAATTATTCTGTTTAACAGGCGACAAGGCATTCATTTGTTTCCTTTCAGATGTGCAGGTTTATTTATCGTTTCTAGCGAATCCCCAGAGACTCTTTCCTGAAACTCTGATGAGTCTCCGAGTCAGTTAGCTCTTCCTGCAGATGAATCTAATTTTGCCTTATAAACTCAAGCTGTCTGTGCTTTTATTTATTTTTAGATACTGTAATAATTTAGTAATTAGTTTTTTTTTTCACATACATGAAAAAAAAAAAAACATTAAAATAACATACAAATATACAATCTAAGAAATAAGTTAAGAACCTGTGTGTCATTTTGGGCTGTGACCTGAGTTTTAAGTCAAGTGACAAAAACGTGCTTTTATCATCTGAGAAATATTGCTAATATTCGTCCTTTTTTATTTTTGGATGATGCTAAGAAACTCATTTATGCTTTTATCTTCTCTCATCTTGATTATTGCTATGTATACTGGCTTACCTAAGGGTTCTATAGTGAAGTTACAATTGATACAAAATGCAGCAGCCAGAGTATTAATGAACTTAAAAAGGAGAGAGCATATTACACCAGTTTTAATTAAATTGCATTGGTTACCAATTCATCAAAGGATTGACTTTAAGGTTCTTTTATTGGTTTGTAAAACACTGCATAATCTGGCACCTTTATATATTTCAGACTGTCTGTCGAGATACGCTCCAAATCTTAGTTTATACCATCCTCTAGCGCTAATCTTCTGGCACATTATACAGTAAATCATGGTGGTACTTCTTTGAGCCACTAAGCACCAAAAAATGTGGAATTGTCTACCAAACGAAGGGAAAGAGGCTTCTAGCATTCATATTTTTAAAACAATATGGTGGGAAGTTGTGTGTAAGTGATTTATGTTTTCATTTTATCTTCTGATTCTCTTCTAGTTTTTTTAATGTTTTATCTATATTATTTCATATTGATATTGAGGTGAAACTTTATTGTCAATTCCTTTCTTTTACATTATGAACCTTTTATAGTTGTTTTCGAATATCTTTATTTTGACATTGTGTAAATTTGTATTGCCATTATTTATTTTTATGAATTTGAAGCACTGAGTTGCATTCCACGTATGAAAATTGCTATACAAATACATTTTTATTACAAAAAAAAAAAAAAAAAAAAAAAAAATGTTAACTACATTGTGGCGAGGGGGGCGTGGTTTTGCGAAGTCTGTAGCAGGAGAGAGAGGACGGAGTAAGTAGGTCAAGTGCAGATGATGAAGACCATATATATATATATATATATATATATATGTTGCCACTATTTTAATTTTTTAGAGTTTCACCCTGGAAGAAAAACTGCAACACATTTAATCAGTGCTAGTTGTAACTTCGGCACCATGTTGATTTTACTTAAAACGAGAAGGCAACAATTAAAATTAAGTTTTAAAAAAATCCTTTGAAAAAAGTTGCATTCCTTATGTTTACAGGTATAAAATATAAATAAATTCTCTTTTTTTTTTTTACATACTAAGATTCAAATGCACTGTCTACAGCTAATTATCTATTTGGATTATATGTACAGTTATATAGCTGCCATTCAAAATAAAATTGGGGTAAAAAAAATTGTTGTTTTTAAACATCCCGACCAGCCTGACGTAGCAACACCGGCTCAACCAATGTTGTGAGTTTGGGGCGCTTTAATGTCTTTGGCTGACCAGTGACAGACAGGGGGAGTTTAGTTTGGATACAATCATTATTTTTGCAGTTCTATATGGTAATGCTAGCAGAAATCCTTAGCCTTGCAGGACATGTGACAGTGACTGTAGGTAATCTTTAACTTTGCTCTCCTGATTCTTAACCATACACACCCTGCAAGATGAAGTGGCCATTATCAATCCACGACATTCCTGTGTCCGCATTCAGTAATCACTAAGCAAACAGTCTTGAGTGACAGAGACAGAAGCAGTGAGACATGGAGGAGGAGGTATAAAGACCAAACCATCTGTCAGTTTCAGTGTCAAGTCAAGTGCTGTCAAAAGAAACATTCTAGCACATGTGAAATGTGTGACATGGTCCTGAAAATGACTGTGATCAACCTTCCAAGTCGACATGCCTCTGGAGAGGAGAGGAATTTCAAAGCCTGGGTTAATTTTACAGGAGATTCGTGTTGCCGCTGACTCACCTGTCAGCTCGACTCTGATGACAGGGCAAGTCAGGAAAGGGGAGGGAGGCAGTGAAGGAAAAGGAGCCAGAAACTGATAAAATATGTGCTATAGTGCAGAGTCTCTATTGCCTCAGTAAGCTCTGTTGGGCAATGATCCAAAATAAAGGATTAACAAAGAGATTCATTCATCCGCTCAAAATTATTCACTTCCAGATGAGACATGGGAGACATTTTTTTAGCATGAAACCTTACAGAATTCCACATGGAAGTATTGCATTCAATCCAACATTTCAATTCAGTTTTTGACGATGATCTTCACAATTAATCGTGTCCAATAAACAAAGAATCATAAGTTCATCCAAGCATTAAACTGTTGCAGAAAGAGCTGACAGTGTGTCATAATTAATAAATGATCTGATTTACGCCCTGTATGCATGAACATGTCTAGTGGAGTCTTATTGTGTTAGTGTTTGATTACTTTTCATTGTGAGTTACTGATTTACATTTACCTCAAGTTCTTAGGGTGTGTTACATGTGCACACTCAATACAAAGTGTTTCATAATCTTTGAAATATGTAAATCAATAAACACAAACTTGAAGTGCTTATGACTTTTAAGTGATATTCCAGCCAAAAAAATTAACACTCTGTCATAATTTAATCCCTCTCATGTTGTTCCATGTTGTTGTTGTTGTTGTTGTTTTTTGACACCATTATCATTCCTTCAATGGGCAAAAGCAGTTGAAACATTCTTCAAAAAAAAAAGTCATACAGGTTAGGAACAACAAGAGGGTGAGTAAATGATGACGGAATTTTTATTTTTTGGTAAACTATCATTGTTCTTGGAGTGGGGGCCAAAGTTGTACCTGAGGGATATTCTCTGAATGAGATCACATACACTGTGTGCTGCCAGAGAAAGAAGGAGAAAAAGGACTGACTGATTACATGATCCAACATGTGTGTGCTAGGAGTTGGGTGTGCTGTGACAATGACTTTGGCAGGCCCGAGGAAACACTACATTCCTGCCAAATCATTGTGTACACAGAGAGTTCGGCTTATGAGTTTGTCAAGATTATAGGGAAGAAACATGCGGCTGTTCTCAATGGAAGAGCTCTATGTAGCGCCGCAGGCTCCGTTACACAACGAAGGGGAAATAGTGAAGTTAAAACTCTGGGAACAAGCAATGAATGTTTGCCACTGGCAAACAGTTAACACTGGCAAATGAGTTGCTGTGATGATCTCCCTTAGGCCTGCGGCACTAGACGATTTTAAAATCTTAACCGATTTTAAAATCTTAACCGATTTTAAAATTGTGAGAGTCCACAGACATAAGGGCAGTTTCAACCGATTTTTAGCATTATAATCCTCCGAATGCACACACTAGAAGATTCGTCCGGAACGCGAGACCACACACCTGTCGATTGCAGTAACATTTTCACAGTGAGACTAGATCTCACAGAGACTCGCGAGATCAAACGTGACTTGAGAAAAAAACGATCGACATCGGACGATCGACATCGTCAGCTGGTTCTCATGGCGTGAGTTTTGTTTTACTGGATGAAAAACAAAGGAGAAAAAAAGAATGTGGGTGATCTCCTTTGTCAGTACTCCACTTTTGTGGGAAATTTGTGGCTGGCAAGTTTCAGCTATAGAAGCAGGCAACATCCGGTCATTGAAGCTTGCTCTTTCTTATTGGCTCAAGAGTCCTAAAAATCTAACATGTTTGATATTTACGATTTGGGATTGTGCGGGCTCCGGGAACAGTAAAACACAATTGAGGATTTGATTTTTTTCAGATCGTTGGGAGTTGCTAACGGGCCAAAATTGGGCTTAAAATCTTGTGTGTGTGGGCCAGCCTTAATAGCCGCGTTTCCACTGTCAGGGCAAAAGCGGGCATGCTAGTGCGTGCCAGGGCCAGTCGTGTTTCCACTGTCACTTCCGGGGTTTGATCGGGCCTTGTCGGGGCTTTCTTGGGGCCAACAGCCAGGGTTTTTTGGTCCGCCAAATACCTTGGTCCCAGAGATGTATAGTAACGAAGTAGAACTACTTCACTACTGTACTTAAGTACTAAAAGGCTGTATCTGTACTTTAGTAGAGTATTCTTTTTTTCTCCTACTTCCACTTTTACTTCAGTACATATTTTCGATGAGTTTAATACTTCTACTCCGATACATTTTTTATGTGCTGCATCGTTCCTCGTTACAATTATAAAGATGTTGAATCTTTCCAAACCCACATAATCAGTGCCAGAGCGGTAGATGGCTCTGTCAACAGGTTTAATGAACCTTAATGAATCATTGAGGGAATCAAGCGATCAAGAAGAGCACGCGCGCTCGTACTCCCGTTCTGCCTTTCGCTCTGCTGCCTGCCTCCATTGAGAACACTTGAGATTTGTTAGTTTTTTTTCGAGATGGAAGAACCAGAAACACCACCTTCAACTTCGAGTGATCGTGGCGCCGGTGGCGGTGTTTTCATTTGTTGGAGTGAAAGATAATTCATATAGAATGTGCGAGGACGCCGACGCACTGAATCGTTCTTTGTTTTTAATAGTTCAAAGTTACTATTAAATTTAATGTTAAATTAATACCTTGACAAACTACATCATTAAAAAGATATAAGACTCAAGGTTTAGTATTTGACCACTATTTTATTCTGAGAAACTTATAGTGACAGTTATTTTTTAATTTGTGTCAGGAGTAATGATAAAATGAGTCGATACCTTTAATATGAATTATGAGCCTCAGCCACTCCCATTAAAAAAAACCCCTCCCGTGTCATGAAAGCGCTTGACCAAACAATGTCCCTCAGGGCTTTTAGCTTGTGCAGTTTAATATTGATAGATTTTCATAGATTTACGTCAGATGTCTTTAGAGAGGAATAATATTTATTGAATTTATACCCAAAATGGGCCGATGTAATTATGAGCACTCTGATATACTGTATTTTCAATCCATACTGGCAGTCTGAGGGCGTCCTGTGCACATTAGTCCATATATGGAACACATGAAGAAGAACCATATGTGACATTCCAGGAACTCCCTGAAATAAAGCTTTCAGATATTGCTGTAACATGCAGATAAAAACCCAATAAGCTGTGGAGAAAAAAGGCACAAGCAGGGAGAAGGGTGAGATGCTTTACTACATAATACAATACTTGTACTTTTACTTTCAGTACTTGAGTAGTACATTTTTTTTTTAAACTACTTGCAATACTTAAGTAAAAAAAATGTTGAATACTTTAGTACTTCCACTTAAGTAGGGTGCTTAGAGAGCACTTCAACTTCTACTCAAGTCACTTTTTTGATAGAGCACTTGTACTTTTACTCAAGTCTGGGTCTCTAGTACTTTATACATCTCTGCTTGGTCCAAAGCGAGCCAACTGGGGCTTGAGGAGTAGTTGCGAACAAAGGCAGAGTTTATCTGAGTCATGAGATGGCAGTGCCATGGATTATTTAATATACTAGCTTTTAGCATTAAATACTTTTAAAATCATTTCAGCTCAAACCTCACTTTCAGCCAACAGCCAGTGTTTGTGATAACTTCTGTTTGTGATCTGATGCGGATTCTGATCATCCTATGAAGCAGAAATGTTTATATGAAATGCAAACAACTATGCGCGCCGCTAACCATTACCACTGTAAACATGGTAAATACGACCACTTGAAGAAATCAGACAAATCATATAGTCTATCACATTCGTGTATTTATTTTATCTGTCATTACGTCTCGTCTCTTTATACCGGACTTTCTGATATCCATATTTGGCTCTGCATATGTCATAAAATAAAGTAATTCCAGTTTTTCGGGAGCTTCCTCTGTTTCTCTGACTGAAAATCTAACTGTATTGGGACTGTCACTGGAGAGAGTGCTAAAGCTCCTCATGTCGTATTTTTGGTGTAAAATTTGTAGAAATTATCATATGATTACAATGAGAAAGTAGGCCTACGTGTAAGCACGTTTGTCCTCTCCTTATTTGTAAAATAACGGTAAATACCACTTTATTTCTGTGTGACTAATGTGCAATCTTGGCACAAATTAATTCATTATGATCAATGTATCACTTATTTAAGTAAACGACAAAAATGCCAACAAACGGCCACTTTTATCATGTTTGTTTTGCGATCTCGCTACCCTGATAACACACATCACAGAGACAAGGATTTGATGTGCGTGTTTACAACTGAAAGGCGTATTTTTGCTCATCTGCAATACCTGCTCATAGGATGCTTCCTGTCAGATGTCAAATAGACGTTTAGAAAATGCCTTTAAGATGTTTATGATTTAGAATGTATGTTAAACTGACATCTTACAGACATCTATCAGATGTTAGTAAACAGTATACGCTTTCCAGATTAAGTGATCTTTTAAGGTGAAATAAGTAACTTTTTTACCTTAACCGAACAACTTTGGAGTCATTGTAATGTTTAAATTACTGATTTCGTGTTGAATGGTGGTCGTCTCGCACCCCCCTGGTGCCTGTGAGTGGAAAAAACACACTTGCAACTTTGAGCCGGCGGGCTGGCGGCCACAGCATCAGGGAGTGTCGCGTGATATCAGGTCTCGCGATGTAACGAATTGCTTTACGGCAAAAAAGATCTGATAAAATTCTGATAAAATAAGCATCAAACAGAAATAACCCGGCGCACATACAATACAGACTGGCGACAGTTAAACAGGGCGCGCAGCTCTTAAAGGGGCCACACCTTATTTCAACTCGTTACAGCTTCCATCCTACTGAACAGGTACCGGTGTACATTGCAGACGTACTTGTGCTATAGTTTCCATGGATTTCTTTCTGATTAGTTTTCTGATAAAACTTCCATTTATTGTGAAATTTGTGTGACATTGTTCCAGAGAGGTGTGTTACGGGCAGGTTTTAGTGAAGCACTGCGGAGCTTCTGGCCCGACAGTGGAAACGCAGGGTAGTTTTGGGCTCGGTGCTACAGGTCCGTGCCTATTAGCCCAGCCCGGCCCGTTGAAAGTCCTGGCTCGCATTGGCCCGACAGTGGAAATGCAGCTAGTGTGTTATTATAAATTATAACTCGCATTATAAATACATCTCTTTATGTTTAAGAAAAATATAAAATGCTTTAAAAAAAAACGAATTTAGGGTGAAAAAAATATGGTGGATTTGGAGGTGTCAGGCAACCCCCAAAGATATATGCTTTCTTTTTTCCTACAAAGGGTTTTTCAAATGTTTCTGCAAATCATAAAATTAGGTTAGCCTACAGGTTAGTCAGTGTGCGTATTTTCACTCGAATTTTTCACTTGCCAAACAGAAGTCGCGTTCTTTAGAGGTGGTAACCATCCCAACAACAGCATGGCGTGCGTTTATAATTGCGATCAGTGTGGGCGGTGCCTACATAAACACTGACAAATGATTATGTAGGGCCATAAGTTTATTATAAATGTGCATACCACAAATGTATCACAAAAATTTAACAATTATAATAATTACATTTGGCTAACTGCGCTAACTTTGTCTATTTCATTTTCACACAATGCAAAACGTAGCTACGACATTCTCAAGGAAAGAACCCATCTAATAAATAATTGTGCAAGACCCCAACGTTTGTCATTAAGTAGGTACAGTAGGCTACTGGAAATGTTTATCTAAAAAAGTATACATTCAGTAGCAACTTTCAATTTAATATTTTTTTGTTCAGTCAATCGGTTAATTGCCTATACGTATTATCCTACTATGCCTATTTTAATTTTTTTTATAAAATTATTACGTTTTTAGATGTTACAATGAATTCTAATAATTTGCATACATGTTGTGTAAGTAAATCGATTGTTTAAAATAGAAAAAAGAGGATATCACAGCACAAATGAACTTTTCAAGTTTGGTTTCACTTTTACATAAACTATAGTGGTCTCTAGATTAACAGCTACTTTATGAGAGCAGATATCACATCGGTTGTCAGTTGACACGAAACTTTCGGTGGTCCTGTATAGGCCTACTTACCAGAATATGTTTTCTTCATGTTCATCGGGTCCCTTTTGTCCTGAGAATTTCAACTTTAGTCTAGGTCCTTATCTGAGATTGCAACATCTGAAATATGTTCGATCGTTGGGTAGACTTTCTCTCTGGCACTCCGCAAAGCACATGAATCACGATCAAAATGTGTGTATTTAATTCGTCCTTACACTAAACCAACTAAATCGGTTAGAACTAAACTTCTGCACCTCCAGCTTTACCTGTCCACACACACGCGCTCACACACCTGTGGATAACTCCGCCTTAGGGATAGAGATAGGACACCTGAAGGTTTGACGCTGGAATTGTTTTTTAGGCTTCTTGACAAATAACATGATGTTTTTTTTAATAACAAGATGTTTTTTAAACAGGGTTTTAGGATAAAATTAGTATGTCTATAAAAGGAAAATGTAGGCTACATACATTTAGTTTAGTGTAACTGATCTGCATTTCTCTTAAAAGTGCACGATTTAATATAGCTTGTTTTTTCGCAGCTATATTTCTCCAGTAGCAGTATTAACATTAAGTGACATGGCATCTGACGCACAGAAGCCAATATGCGTATTGGCACATCAGGTGGCATCCGGTCTTCATTGGCATGTGCCCATGGATAGTGGCATTTGTCACTGATATATTGGCATGTGTCACTGACATTATCGCGACACACTGACAGGACACCTGACTGACACCGAGTAGCGAACATGTCACCGTGTTGTTGTGACACCTCCAGTAGTGACTGACAGATTAATCGAGCACCTATCCTGGCGTAATTGTGACACAAAATCCTTAATAAATAGCCTAATTTTGTTAGGCAATTAAACGCATTAAAGTCAATAATATTTCTTCAACGTGTTATTTGTGTCACGTCTGTCTTTGATTGGTATATGTGCCACTGAATGTTTTGTAATACCAGTGCTATGTTGTTTATCTCGCAAAGTCACAAACTGCCCATTTTAGGATAGACACGAAATAAATCTATCATGGGTCACTACGAATAACGTAGGCTATTAGAGTCACGTCCATTACTGTAAACCTTTGTTCCCTTATCGAGTCGGTCTCTCGACATTACGTATGGGGAAATCCATTTTCCTCGAATCATGAAGTCTGATAGAATAACTCTTTTGCTTGCAAATAGCCAATGGCGGTCCCGCCATCACCTGATTGGCTGACACTGCTCAATATAGGTGACGGCGGGCGCCAAAAACCTCAGAATCTTTTTTCTTCACTCGAGTCTGTTTTCACCGTTGATGTACGCATTCAGAGCGGAGTATATTAAGGAGTTTTAATTCCCCTCTCGCGTTCCGGTGGATTATATTATGTCTCTTTGTCGCCCGTGTGGTGGACCCATTGAATCCCCGGACCCACACAACTTGTGTGCTGTGCCTGGGTCGGGACCACGCAGAGGCGGCACTCGAGGGATCGGGATGTCCCGCCTGTGAGGAGCTTCCCATCAGATCCTTCGTGCAAGGCTGGCCGTTACACGTAGCGACGACCTTGTGTCTCCTGCCTCTCCCCAGTCTGCCGCCTTCGAGCCGCGGACCGGGAGACGGCAGCGATCTCCATTCGCGGGTTCTGTTGAGGCGCTGACGTCGGCCCAAGGTCCACGCCATCCTCACGTGGCAGAGCCCGTGAGTTACTCTTGAGGCCATTTACCGCACTCTTGAGGAAGCACGGGAATTATTTCGTTCGGTTACGACGATGACGACGCCAATGGTCCGAGTCTCCGTCTGAAGGCGCCCTCGCCTCTTTGGATGCGGAGCTTATGGCCATTCTCACTGAGGCGGTGGCAGATATGGTGCTGGAGTGGACAGCGCCCAAGGAGCTGCCGTCGGAAAGGTGGCCTCGGCGGTCAGGGAGGAAAGAGCGCGGGACGTGTTCGTCGGACCGGTGCGAAGAGGGCGTGTTCCCGCCCAGAGTTCGACGAATGTGTTGTTTCTGAAACCGCTGTGTTCTGTTTCAATAACAAGGTACATTACATGCCTCAGCAAAAGAGCTTCTCTCTCCAACATTATTACCCGCCTCATAGACGGGAGACGCATCGCAGAGCGGAAGCTCGGGGAAACCCGAGGAGATGGCTATCTATGTCCCCGTGCATGATGCCGCGGACGAGCTATACCATTTCATATAGCAGTCAATGCTTCCCGGTGGCTGGCGCCCAGCCCCCGCCGCAGCATTCATTGCCCTGTATGGCGATTCTGATTACTACACAGTGTGTATTCGCAGTTGTTGCGCGATGCGACTGACGCTGTGTTACGTACACACCACACTGTTATGTGTAAGGATTTATGCCATTATATATTGCCCTGTGTCCTTCAGTGCAATGGCTATTCTGATTACTGCAAGTACGTGTTCACAGTTGGTGCGCGATGCAACTGACGCTGTGTTACGTGCACACCACACTGTTATGTGTAAGGATTTATGCCATTATATATTGCCCTGTGTCCTTCAGTGCAATGGCTATTCTGAGTAGGCTACTGCAAGTACGTGTTCACAGTTGTTGTGCGATGCAACTGACGCTGTGTTACGTACTCACTACACACTGTTATGTGTAAGGATTTATGCCATTATATATTGCCCTGTGTCCTTCAGTGCAATGGCTATTCTGATTACTACACCGTAAGTATTCACAGTTGTTGCGCGATGTAACTGACGCTGCGTTACGTACTCACTACACACTGTTGTGTGTAATGATTTATGCCATATATTGCCCTGTGTCCTTCAGTGCAATGGCTATTACTACAAGTACGTGTTCACAGTTGTTGCGCGATGCAACTGACGCTGTGTTGCGTACACACCACACTGTTATGTGTAAGGATTTATGCCATTATATATTGCCCTGTGTCCTTCAGTGCAATGGCTATTCTGATTACTACACCGTAAGTATTCACAGTTGTTGCGCGATGTAACTGACGCTGCGTTACGTACTCACTACACACTGTTGTGTGTAATGATTTATGCCATATATTGCCCTGTGTCCTTCAGTGCAATGGCTATTCTAGTTACTACGCAGTACGTATTCACAGTTGTTGCGCGATGCAACTGACACTGTGTTTGTGTACACACTGCACACTATATGAATTTGCCGTTGTATATTGCCCTGTATCCTTCAGTGGAATGGCTATTCTGATTACTACGCAATTCGTATTCACAGTTGTCGTGCGATGCAACTGACGCTGTACACACTGCACACTGATATGTGTAATGATTTATGCCTTATATATTGCCCTGTGTCATTCAGTGCAAATTGCTATTCTGATTACTACGTATTCACAGTTCGTGCGCGATGCATCTGACGCTGTGTTACGTACACACCGCACTCTGTTATGTGTAATGTTTTATGCCATTATATATTGCCCTGTGTCATTCAGTGCAAATGGCTATCCTGTTTACTACGCAGTGCATATTCATAGTTGTCGTGCGATGCAACTAACGCTGTGTTTGTGCACACTACACACTGATATGTGTTATGATTTATGCCTTATATATTGCCCTGTGTCATTCAGTGCAAATGGCTATTCTGATTACTACGTATTCATAGTTGTCGTGCGATGCATCTGACGCTGTGTTTGTGCACACCGCACTCTGTTATGTGTAATGATTTATGCCATTATATATTGCCCTGTGTCATTCAGTGCAAATGGCTATCCTGATTACTACGCAGTGCGTATTCATAGTTGTCGTGCGATGCAACTAACGCTGTGCTTGTGCACACTACACACTGATATGTGTTATGATCTATGCCGTCATATTTTGCCCTATCCTTCAGTGCAAATGTCTATTCTGATCACTACGTATTCACAATTGTTGTACGATGCAACTGACGCTGTGTACACACAACGCACTGATATGTGTAACTATTACGCCGCTATATATTGCCCTGTATCCTTCAGTGCAACTGGCTACTCTTTTACTGTGTAGTCACAGTTGTTGTGCGATGCCACAGACGCTGTGTTATGTACATTGATATGTGTCTATGATTTATGCCGTTATATGTTGCCCTGTATCCTCAGTGCAGCCGGCTATTCCGATTAACTACGTATTTACAGTCGATGTCGCTATGCCTCTGACGCTGTGTTTTTTGTACACAAAAATGTAACTATGCTTGTGCATAGTCTCAGTCGTCGCTACGGCGACTTGCATTGCATCTGTGTAGATATTGAAGCGTTATGCTGCCCTTCAATGTAATGGACCATTGTGTACGCATATTCATGCAGTTTCGGTCGCTTCAGCAACTTGAGCTGCATTATACACACAGATGTTTAAAATGTGCACACTGATGTGTTATGCTGTTATGTTGCCCTCTATCATTCAGTGCAACAACCAGCTATCCTATCTAACTGCATTCAGTTGTCGCTACAGCGACTACACTGCACTTATGTACGTATAAGGACGCGTGTTGCTATTTTGTTGCTCTGTTTCTTTCAGTGCAAAACTAGCTATCTTAATCTACTGTGCATACTCACAGTTTCTGAATGTATGTACGTACACGGATGTGCAATTTACCATGTGTTATGCTGTAATGCTGCCCCGTTTCCGTGCAGCTAGCCATCCTGATCGAACTGTACATCTCAGTTTCTGTCTCTACGCAGTTCTGTCGCTACGGTGACTTATGCTGCGTTATGTACATGCATGGATGCGCTACAGCGACCGATGCTGTTACGTACATGTGCTATGCTGTTATGTTGCCCCGTTTCCTTCAGTACAACTGGCTATTCTGTGCTAACTCGTCTACTCACAGTTGTAGCTACGGCTATGTGTTTGTTGTTTACTGAGGTGCTATGCTATTATGGGGCTATTATCTACTGCGTATATTCATCAGAAGCCAGGTGGTTGCAATTCCAGCATTTTGCCTGGATGAGGTCAGTGTTTCAGAGTCTCAGAAGTACGCTTGTGCCCCATGCGTTCCCTGCGTGATTATGTGAACAGAACTAGCCAGTTTCGAACTTCAGAGCAGCTCTTCGTCTGCTACTAAGAGGTGCTAAGAGGCGGCGCGCTGTCGAAACGGAGGCTATCTCACTGGATAGTGGAGGCTGTGCACTGGCTGGCTTATGCTTCACGGGAAGCCGTTCCCTATAGGGGTGCACGCCCACTCCACTAGGAGTTTGGCGTCATCATGGGCGTGAGCGAAAGGCATGTCTATTCAAGACATTTGTTTCGCGGCAGGTTGGTCGTCTCGTAATACCTTCGCGAGATTCTATAACTTGAATATCCCTTCATTCGCACCACATGTCTGTCAGTGCAGGGAGAGAAGCTGAGCTGTCGTTGGACTAGGCTAGACTGCCCCAATGGCGCGCGCTCTAGCCACGGTTCAACTAGTCGTCAGACAAGTGCGAGTTATTATTAGCATAGCTATCATGTTCACTATATTGTGCCCTTTGTTATGTCCGCATTCATAGCCGGCAGTATTTTCCTAAGCACCAATCACTTGCTGCAATCTCCCTCCATTCAGTTCAGCGTGCTTAGCTTGATGGGAGGGGCCTTCGTTGGTGCAGATGCCGAGTTGGCTCTGTGCCAATAGATGTTTCAACCAGGTCCGGTGTCTGTTCCTGAGAGCTGGGCGGGGTTTCTCCCACGCGGCGGGGGTTTTATTGTTCCCCATACGTAATGTCGAGAGACCGACTCGATAAGGGAACGTCTCTGGTTACTCACGTAACCGTAGTTCCCTGAGAGGAGGGAACGAGACATTACGTAACCTGCCGTGTGGGAGGGACTCTCAGTCTCCTTACTCTCGTTCAGCTAAGATTCTGAGGTTTTTGGCGCCCGCCGTCACCTATATTGAGCAGTGTCAGCCAATCAGGTGATGGCGGGACCGCCATTGGCTATTTGCAAGCAAAAGAGTTATTCTATCAGACTTCATGATTCGAGGAAAATGGATTTCCCCATACGTAATGTTTCGTTCCCTCCTCTCAGGGAACTACGGTTACGTGAGTAACCAGAGACGTTTTTGCGTGATGCTGTACGGACGCACGCCAGTAGGTGTCAGTATGAGTGAGTGTAACACTGGCCAGCGCAAGATTCTCATCTGTTGCTTTAATAGCCTATTTCAAAAATAATGAATTATGTATAATAGCTATTAATGTCGTAGCCTACACATTAACTCAGCGATGTAATAAATCATTTGTTTGACAGCATAAAGCAAATTGTTATGCAAGTGACACATGATGGAATGCATTGACACATCACACGTTTTAGTGACATGCCAATATCCACTGGCACATGCCAGTTAGCCTGTGGCTACGAGGAGCCGGGTTTCGTGACATCATCGCGTACAATAGAAGTCCTATTTCATTGGCTAGGCGCCAACCAATAAAACGGCTCCTTTGAACACCCCCGCTCCCGCCCCCTTTTCTCCATCGCCACTAGTTACAAGTGCACAAATCAGTTTTGCACCTCTTATATCGCGAAAAGAGTAGCAAAAGTCAAGGCGCGAAATTTGAACTTGCAGTGACAGATTTGAGAAGTTGCAAGTGCCGATTTGAGGTTGTACTGCGAATTTTAATGTTAGAAGAAGTACAAATTTGTATTACAAGTTTCTGTCTGTCGTTTTTGTGAATGGCATTTTTCACATTTGTGACTAAGTTACTTGTCTGCAGCTTCAGATTCAGAATACAGGTTTGTGACTATTGTCTGCGAGTGCAAATCTCAGCGTTTAAGTTCAGATTTTTATTTTACAGGTTTTCAGGTCAGAGCTGTGAGTGTAAATGTAACAGAAGATGCACAGGTATCTTACAAAAATATCATAATGTCGGGCCAGAAAATAGGCTATACATAAGTTTATGAGCCGTTTCCGCTCTACATCCTAAACTCCTCCCATCGATGCAATCCACTTCCGTTCTGGCGGGCTGGGTTTGTTTTGCTAGCTAGCTCCGACAAAGCGCTGATATCGCAGTGACATAACAATTACTACACACTCCGGTACAGTAGATGGTGGTTTGCACCTGAACAAAGCTGGTTGCGACCCACCATAAATACTAGAGAAGAAGAAGAAGAAGACATAACATGAAGAAAGGTGGTTCGGGAACGATGTGTGTGGTAGTTGGTTGTAAACACTCGAGAAAGCACCTGAACGAGTGGTTAGATGGAGAGTGCTACGACCGCAAACCAGCTACGAAGAGGCAATGTCCATGCGCTCCATTGTTTACACACAAACACACAGTATCGCGCGCCCGCGCCTCTCTCTCTCACACACACACAGTTCGATCGCCTAATTATTATCATCATGGCACACACACACACTTTGCATTCTAGCTAAGAAGCCTATGATATAGTTCGGATACCAACAGGAGGACATTCACTGACAGCGCGTTCTCTTTTGTCTTGTCGCGCATGAGTGGTTTAAAGCATTTGCGTGAATAAGAGCATGGTCATAACCCTAGCAAAAGGATGACAGAAAGAACAGATTCTGCGTTTGCATTAAATATTTTAACACGTTAAAGCTGGACAAAAATGACTAGCGGAAAAATGTTTTCCTCACGGCCGCACGCCGGAGATCCGGCACGGTGCCGTGTCGTGCCGAAAAGTGATTGCCTTATTTATTGCAATAAGTAGAGGCTTCAATCGTTTTGTTGAAAGTAGAATAGGCTACTGCATTTTATGGGTTAGTTTTGACATTTAACAGGTAAAAGGGTTGGATTGGTTGTTACACAGCAGGTAAAACAATGCAGTCATAAGGATAATTGCAAAAGAGATCATGTCTTTATTTATAGCTCAGCAGTAAGTCATGTTGTTATAGGTTACAGTCCGTTTTCCAAATACAAACACGTATTCCATCCGCAACAACAGGCTTCTTTTATTTCCTATAATCATGTAAATGTCATCCCTGATTAAGCTATAAACTGCAAACACTTATTTGGCCACAATTGTTGTTATTATGTTAAAAGAAACATTAAAGTATCACATACATACATTTGCTATTACCACGGACATAAACTGATAGTTATTTGAACGTTATATCTGTTTGATCTAGCTGTGTATGACATGACACAACCCACTTTGTTGCTGTGCAGATATTGAAATGCCTCGGCGGCTTTCAGATCGTCCAATTGCTTTTCCATCTATTGCCATGGATTGCACAAAGTAGGAGCAAATCTCGCTGCACGTTATGCTGGGCCACGTCGTCATGTTAGTGTTCTGCACTGAATTCAAGTGGGGGATAGTAAGTAACGCCATCTCCAGTCAAAGTAGTGGAACCGTCGCTGTGTTTACACCGGCAGATGCTGTGCAAACCACTTCCGGCGGAAATGAATTGCATTTGAGTAGAGTAATGGCGGCGCCCCTGATTTGGCGCGTAAACTTGTGTATAGGGCTTGGGCGTCGTGACGTCATTACTGGCGTGGCGGCCATGTTGACAGCTTCGCGCATGTAAACATACAGCAAGTCGAATGAGGAGAAGCAGCAGAGTTGGGATAAAGAAAAGAAAAAAGATGTTAAAACCCCTAAAAGGATGTGGAATTTACCGGAATATGTTAAATGGGGAAGCCAGAGACCGGTATGTGGACAAAACCGGCACTTTTAACGGTTTGGATCCATATGAAATTTCCAACAAAGAGTCGGCAAACAGTGGGAACACAGTAATCCGGACAAAGGTAACGTTAAGATGCACTCCACCTAGCTGCTAGTTTAGTAACTGTTAGTGCTAACAATCATTCACACATGTACGTTTAACTATGTGTTTCAAACGTGTAGTTAGTAACGTTAGCTGTCAACCCTCCCGTTTTTTCCGGGTTTCTCGTGTACTTGAGCTCTTTTCCCGCTGTCTTCCCGTTTTAGTATTTTCCTGTAAAATATCACGTATTTTAATATTCTCATAACATTAACCCTTCAATCGGACCTGTCAGTCTCTGTACTGTTGTCCTGTTGCTACCCCCTTGCTTTAAGCATCGTTTAGCTTACTAACTTAAGTTTTGCTTAAAACCGCTACTAACTACACTTTTGAAACACATAGTTAAAAGTACGTTACATGTGTGAATGGTTGTTAGCACTATAACTGTTAGTAAACTAGCAGCTAGGTGGAGTGTAGTTTACCTTTGTCCGGATTAAGTTACTGTGCTCCCACTGTTTGTTGGAAATTTCAAATGGATCCAAACCAGTGATGCGCGGGTTGATCCAAAATGAGCGGGTGCCTGCGGTCAACCGCGGTTACCCGCAGTTACGAGTCATCCAAAAATATTTTGAATGATATTCGGGTTGCGGTTGGTCGGGTCGTTTGAAAAAAGATGCAAATTAAACCTTTGTATTTATATAGTACTAGACATAATTTTCTATGAAATATATAGGCCTACACTTTATTGGCTGAATAACTGGCACGAAGATGACACACAAGCTCAGTCAACAGTTCTCGGTTCTGTACTGGTGATCCGAGAACCACTGTACCTGTGCGTTCGGTAGTACGCGGATGCGCAGTATCAGCTGCTCGTGCTCATCACTTCTCTCAGCAGTGGCACCAACATGTCTCAGTTCAGTGAACTGTTCCTGGAGTAAAATATACTTCGGGATATTGGTTTATTTCGATTCGGAGGGACTGTCAGGCATGTCTGAAAGTGAGTAACTTTAGTAACTTGTGGATGATCAGCACTGACGCAAGACGCGAACTGTTTCGAACGATTCAGTTCGATTTAGTGTACTGGTTCGACCGGTTCACTAAAAAGAACCGGTTCAAAAGAACGATTCGTTCACGAACCGGCCATGTCTATGATCACTAGTCTGCAGAGAGATGGAGGCGGCAAGAGAAAAGGTGAAGACTGGGGAGTGGAAGCTCCGAAATAATGAAAGATGATGGCTTTGTAAATAATGAAAGATGCTGGCTTTGTTATGTGTACGTCTTCTTGCGATGCTGTGTTGTTACACGTCTATGGCCCAATGACGCTACGATGAGCATTTACTACTTTTAAAAAATGCGGTCAGGAAGCGGGTCGGGTACAATATTTTCATACTTTTTTTTGCGGTCCGAGTTGCGGGCGGGTTAGTTGAAAACAGGGGTCGGGTGCGGGTTCTTTATACATTGACCCGCGCATCACTGATCCACACTGTTAAAAGTGCCGGTTTTGTCCTCATACCGGTCCCTGGCTTCCCTATTAAACGTACGCCGGTAAATTCAGCATCCTTTTTGGGATTTTAACATATTTTTAACTTACTTTCTCCCAACTCTGCTGCTTCTCCTTGTTCGACTTGCTGTGTTTTTACATTCGCGAAGCTGTCAACATGGCCGCCACGTCCCAGAATGCAACTCGGCGCTCAAGCCCTATTACTAAATAGTATAGATTTTTAAGATTTAACACAACTTTCCCCATGAAATTTACAAGAAGCCTTGCCTGAAAACAGTTCAAACCTTTGGTTTAGATCTACCTTCAGTATAGCTGAGTCTGGATGTTTTTCAGTGTAAAAAATATAATATTGAAATTTTAGTGTGAATGACTAACCTAGGTGTTTGAAACAACATACAAAACAATTGCTATCAAAAACGCATTTGTTTCAAAGCTACTTGTTATAATAGCCCTTGTGAGAGGCTGTGATACCTATAGCAGTAGGAACATGCAACTGCTATATAATTGAGAATTTATCTTTAAAGTTTTGTAAAATGTTTTGAAACGTTATAGTTTAGGATTACGGTTAATGGGTTTTAGTGAACAATTGCGAAAGGCTGTAATCACACCAGATCTTGTTTCCTATGCTGTCAAAAACAAAACTTTTCACTGGTTAGATGTTTCCAGTCACTTACACATTACAGCAAATGATAGACTTTTTTATTCTTATTTTCCAGAAAATACTTTTTGAAAAAGAGTTTTGCTGAATGGTATACATGACATTTGCAGGTACAATGTTAAACTCAAAAACAGGACTGACTGTGCAATTATTCTGACAAACACTTTTAAACCCACACATTTTCTCACACATCCTCTTGTTTCTGGTAAGACTATCATAACAGTTTTTCCCCAAATGTATTTTTTCACTTTAAGGTTTCAAACACCACTCAGATCTGAATAAAGCCCTTTGACATATGTACATTTAGATGGACTAAAGTAGCTGACATTCTTTGAAGCAGCGGCAGTTTTCCTCTAAAGGGGTCTTGACACGAATGTGTTCCACCACACGAGGAAGTGTGCAGACTAAGATCACAAGTCAAATAAAAACCCAGACTGACATTTCAAAACCTGTTTTTCATGGTTTGTCAGAATGACATGCATTTCCCATTATTCCTGTATACACTTATGTGTGTATTACTGAAGCTAGACATTGAGGTTATAAAAAATATTTACATCAGGTGATTAAGAACAACTTCCACACTACACAAGACACACGTTACAAATATATGTTTATTTAGAACCCATAGATAACAACTAAAGTATCAAAACAGGAACTGTCCAAACTGAATCGCTCATTGAATGCTAAAGTATTTGAAATATCATGTAAAACCGTGGACATATACATAATAACTCTTATTTACAGAGGATAGAAGACTGAGAATTGAAAAAAAAATACTAATTTCTCTGAATCTTTGAATGTTATATTTCAACAGCAATACGTCAGAAAGCCAACCTCAAATCAGTCTGAACTTAAAAAAAGAGCTTAGTGGGACTGAATGATTTGCAGCAACATGCAAAACAGTACAATATGTATCGCACTGAATATATTGTGTATGTACTGAATGTGGAACTATATTAATAATAATAATAAGTTTAATTTATATAGCGCCTTTCCCAAGCTCGAGGACGCTTCACAATGACAGTAAATAACAAGCAGTTTACACATAAACGGACAATGGACATTTGCCCGGTCCAAGTAATGAGCATTTGCAGTTGCAAGTCGCATTACTTTTGCAATACAAACATAAAAACAGAGACAACAAACATTAATTACAGACAGCCTAGTGGGTAGTTGGAGTAAAGATGCAAAATTATTGGAGCCTAAGTTAACATTGGCTCCAATGTTAACCGTTGCCTATATTTACTAAGCAACAGCAAATCATCTGGTTGTCCAGCTTTGTTATTTATGTGGATGTATCATGTAAATTCTTTCCTTCGGGGAACGGTCATGACCTCGTACACTTCATTGCCAGACCTTTTCTCTTCTTCTCTCTGATCTCTGATCAATTTCTTCATCTGGAACAAAAGAGATGAACAATCAAACTTGCTTATTACACATTTGCTGAAAAATGCCTCTAAAAATGAAGGTTTAAGTATTGGTCATAGACAATAAGTGTGTAAAGATATGGCTGGAGATAACTGAGAATACACACACAGACAAATCTGAAATCAGCACTTTCCAGTTTGGATATGTGCAATGCATTTACAATGTTTCTGATGACTTTCAGATTTACAAACAGGTGTTAGGTGTATGAATTTCACCTTAGGCACCATCCACACTCCAAGCACAAGGAGTAACAGCAAGAGCACACTGCCAGCTGTCAAA
Source organism: Tiaroga cobitis (assembly GCA_030578255.1). Lineage (NCBI taxonomy): Eukaryota > Metazoa > Chordata > Actinopteri > Cypriniformes > Leuciscidae > Tiaroga > Tiaroga cobitis. Next base: position 29,801,480 of record CM060593.1, read on the forward strand.
GCCGTCACTGGTATCAGTAAATCATTCATGCCATTGGACTTTGAACTTTTGGAAGAGGCCGGGTCTATAAAGAAAAATATAAATAACTTCAGTACGGACAGATTCGTCCATCACTTGCTTCAAAACTATAACGAACCATGTTTTGCATTAAATCCTTTTACACTGAATGTCAAACTGAGTTTTTGTACAGAATTTGGCAGGTAAGAACAGCACTTTTGACAGGAAACATGCATTAGTTTATTTTCATTTTCTTAGATTCTCACTAGCTGTACCTTTAGGACAAGGGGAAAAAAATAAAGAAAATAAATACAGTTCAAATGCTTGGGGTTGGTAAGATTTTGATGCTTGTGAAAGAAGTATCTTTTGCGCAACCAAGGCTGGATTTATTTGATCAAAAATACAGTAAAACCAGTAATATTGTGAACTATTATTACAATATAAAATTACGTTTTTTTATGCTGATTTGCTGTTTAAGAAAAATTTGTATTATCATCAATGTTAAAAACACTGCTGCATAATGTTTTTGTGAAAACCATAAGTTTTTCAAGATTTTTTTTGATGAATACAAAGTTAAAAATTAAACATCTTTAATGTCACTTTTGATCAACATAAAGCGTACTTTTTGAATAATTTTCTTTTTAAATTACTGACCCCAAACTTTTGAACGGTAATGTATATCTTAAATGATACTTACCACTACAGGCATTGTGAATTCTAAATTGCCTGTAATTACATGCTGAAAATTAAATCTCAATAAAAAAACAGAAATGTGCGCTCACCTTGAACCAAAAGAAAAACACCTGAATCATCCATTTTACACATCCCAAAGTGAACCGTGCAGGTGCACCAGTAAGCCCCAGTGTCTTTCAGTCCTAGATTAAAGATGTCTATAGTTATAGTCTTCTCGTCTTTTTTGACTTTAACACGTCCTTCGTAGTCTTTAAGAGGAGTTAAGCCATCACCGAAATGGTAGTAGAAGATATGACGGATGACCGAACGTCGGGTGTACAGATTCACACCCAATGCTTCTGCCTGATGTGAAGGACACTTTATAGTGTAATTGTCCCCTTTATATTTGCTCACATCTAAAAATGATTCAAAGAAACAGCCTGGATCAGTTCACAGCATCCATCAAAACAGAAATCAAGAGAAGAATTAGGTGTTCTTGGCACTAAATGAGACAACAAGACCAACACCTGGACAGTGTAGATGAATGTACCTTCTGGGGTATGTCACCTATTTTCTTATCATTATGAGTAATATTGCTTATTCCTCATCATTAAATGTTCAGTGCTACATGTGATGTTTAAAAAATTTGAAATTTATGTTGTTCCTTGTGTCGTCTTAAGAACTTTCTTGTGTGGAACTTAAAAGAAGATATTTTGAAGAATGTTCCAAAACAAACAGTTTTTGTGGTCTTTGCCTTATATTGCCCAATATGCACAAAAACATTCTTCAAAATATCTTCTTTTATGTTCCTCAGAAAAAAAGAAAGCCGTACAATTTTGGAATGACATAAGGGTGAGTAAATGGTGACAGCATTTTTAATTTTTATGTAAATAAAAAAAACTCTTGTAAACCACATTTACAATTATAAATGTTTTAAAACGGCATTTTGGATGCACTCATAAAAATGAAGTGAAAAAATAAAATGTATCGCTGTCTAAAGTAGGTCAACTAATAACACTTTGTAACACACAAATTACTAAAATGTATAATAGTGAAAACACAAAGCACTAACCTGCACTTGCAACAAGGTTGCAGAGACAAAGAACAACCAACAAGAAGACAATTTGCAGAGACCACATTGTTATTGCCATAAGTGTATCTTAATCAGTGTCCTCCATCTAAACACAGGAAACTAAAACTGAACGTCAGTATGCATTGCACGTTTATATATATGTGTGCTCCAGCCCACAACCTCTGATACCCAGAGCCGGCTCTCCCTATAAGCGAACTAAGCGGCTGCTTAGGGCCCCGCCGCCACTAGGGGGCCCCCTAACTACAGATGGTAGTCGCCCGCGTCGCCGCTCAAAGTGTGGGGCGCGCCCACGTGACAGGTGGAGCGCGCCAACGGGAGGAAATTTTCCTTTTTATGCCTCTATATCTTTATTCGTTCATGGCGAGTCCGCATCGTCAACTTCATCTTTGCAGCAACGCAGAAAACACCAGTTTATTAATAAACAAGTCAATGTCTCCTTGCTATTTTTTACACATTCAAAATCATTAGCCTACTTTTGCCGGTGCGCTTGAGTGCGGCTTTATAACACTCGTTATCCTGTATAGCCTATTTCAGTTATTAAATCAATATAAAGGGGCGATTTATCCACTAATGGCTTAAATAAACAACTACTAGTCGACTAGAAAAAAACTTTAGTCGGAGGCAGCCCTTATTCCACATATTTTCGAGCCAGCAGGGTTGAGCGCGCGACCCTGAGCGGAATGAGCGAGCCGAGGAATATTCAGAAATGCGCTCTCCGCTCAAGGAATATTGAAATAATTAATCATTAGTTTATATCTCATACTCTGCCCATCATTTTAATCCCATATCAAACACAGTAGCCTATGTTATGTCTATTTTTTTTTTAAATAGACCTGTCTTGCCAAATGGATTTCTCTTCTTTTCTTTTTTTAACATTTTGACACAGCTGCACTTTTATTTTGTCTATTTTTGAATTCCATGCAAGTTATGACACAGCTGCACTTTTATTTTCTTTATTTTTTTACTCGCTGGAATGTTATTTGATGTAGATAGTTAGTTTGTATTTAGATACTACTTGTTACTTCAATAAATTGGAACATTTTAAGCTTGTTGCGTATTTCATTAGCATTGTGTTGGGGTGATGGGGGCAGTGGGGCTTGAAAATTCCCCTTTGTCCAAAGTGAGAACCACTGCGTTAAGTCAACCAACCGTGTCAGATCGTTGTCTTCCCTGGACTTGGAAATTTGACCGAAAAAATGAAACGAGTCTATCCATCGGGTGCAGAAAAAAGAAAAAAGAAGAATATGTTTAAATCCCTTTAGAAGGAAGCAAAGAAATTACCGGTCCAACTTCTCCCTCTTTTTAAAGTGTGGAAAAGGGAAAAGAAGTTCAAAGATCGAGACTCCAGCAACACCTGTAGTATATGCAACAACTTTATTGAAGATTTGTTAGATTGGGGTTAGATTGTATACAGTTTCCGGTTTGCGGTAGCAATACTCCATTATTTACTGCAAGGCAGGGCCCCAACATTATCCTGCTTAGGGCCCCCAGATTTACAGAGCCGGCCCTGCTGATACCACCGATATCTTAGTCAGCAAATCTCAAACGATTAGCATCATACCAAAACTAAAACATTTCCAAGAGTTCCTCTTATAAATAAGAAAACACAATCATTCGATTAATTCACTTATCAATTGAGGTGATGAGCTTGAATTTATAAGAAAAGTGGCAAAGTAAACAGGCCATTGTGCAGCAAGACTAACTGCAACATCCTTTAAGGTGACACTGAAAATGCTACATGTGCATATCAGTCAAAAATGAAAATACTGTTTAAAATTGTTGACTCTAAAACCATTAGCTGCCATTCTATCTTTCTAATCCATCATGACTCATTTAAACTCTAATCTATCTATCTATCTATCTATTTTCAAGCTTTTAAAACTTTCTTTCTAACTCAAAAATAAATTCAAATTTTGACAGTTGGAGAGGCCCATTAGACTCCATTCGCTGCCATACTATTTCTAATCCATCGAGACTCGTTTTCCATTCTATCTAATATTTCTAAACTGAAAACCTTCAAACTTTTAAAACTACCAAACTAAAATTTAAACTATTTCAAACTGAAAACATTAAAACTTTAGAAACTACTAAACTAAAACTTAAACTAATTAAATCTAAAAACCTTCAAACTTCAACTTTCTGGCAAGGCTTTTTCATGCCAAATTAAAGGTGCCCTAGAGTGGTTTTTTATATTATTTTATAATGTTTCCTGGGTTGCCCTTATAATGTTTGTATGTTTTTTAGATAAAAAATAGTCATAATTTAGAAATAAAAGGCATTTTTCCCACCCGGATTTTAGCCTCTGATTTGAACGCTCTGTTTGAAGGGGCGTGTCTGCTGTGTGGAACCGGCCGCTGCTGTGATTGGCTGACATGCTTGCATATGAAATAGCTACGTATTACATGTGAAACTCTCTCGAATACTTTTACTACAGCTATTATACGTTTTTACTATTACAGCTATCGAAATTAACGAATCGTGAGATGTATTTAGATCTATTCCCATCACATACAATGTTGCTGTGATGACTGAGCATTGAGCAAGCAGAGGACAGTCTGTTGGTCGCGAGAATGAAGATCTTATCATTGCAATGCAGTTTCTGTTCTCTAATGCTTTCCCCAATGCAAACACGATCATGTAAATACAGTAAGAGCTTCGCTGTGCAGTGTAACGTGCGTCATTGAATTCATAACGAAATTGGCAAGTGTCCAGATAAACTCGCGCTGTGGAAAGATTGTTCTTTGATCGCTTTCTGTATATAATTTATTTACAATTTAAATACGTTTTTTTTTTCATCCTACTAAAAGAAACGATGTGAAGTTGATATTTTAGTCACTGGCTTGACTTACTGATGCATAAACAGTATTGAACGATTTTGAGAGAAAGGTTACCTGTCTGAACTTGAACAATTACACATCAGAAAGTGTTGCTTGGTAGCTGATCCGAGGCCAGCTCTGTATTGGCCCAAGTTGAGGAAACAGTCGTCGGTGAAATGTTTGGAAATTTCCAGAGAAAATAAAAGTAAGCCATTGTTTCTTCAGAGGCTCGGATGAAGAAACTAAAAAATACTTTTGTGTTCATGTGTAGGCTACATCCAAACACTGAGCAACTGCTATGCTTCGGCTGCGCAGTTTCGCCTGTCATTGAACATGGGCTGGCATATGCAAATTTGTGGAGGCATACATATGAATGATCCCGACTATTGCGTCACAGTCGGTATTGTGTGGAGAACCGACCGTTTTTCAGGGGTGTTTTTCATAAACGTGAATTAAATGAGAACGCGAAAACAGTCCAGTTTGAGATTCACTCTATGTCATGTCCATGCACTGAACTCTTGTTATTTGACTATACCAAGGTAAATTCAATTTTGAATTATAGGTCACCTTTAAAGTTTGTCTACAAACCTTTTTATCTAGTTATTATTATTACGGTGTGCGTGTCGTTTTTGTCAGTTTTGCTGCAGACATAAATAAACTATGCACTGCACAATAAGTAATCTGTGTTGTTATTTTCATTTACGATATTTTATGATACTCGTCTACCAGGAGGCATAGAAAAAGTGCCCCCAATATATTGGGTGCCATTTAATATTTTGAATATTAATGCATTTTCTTTATTTTTTTGTATGAGTCACATAGTTGCTCGCATCAAGTTCAAGGCATTGACACTTGCTTACAGATTGACCACAGGCTCAGCTCCCTCCTACTTCCAATCACTACTACAAGTCTACATCCCTACCAGAAGCCTACGATCGGTCAATGAGTGACGGCTCGTGGTACCATCACAGAGAACCACAAAATCACTTTCCAAAACATTCTCATTCGGTACCATGCTGCAGTGGAACGATCTGCCTACCCTCATCTGGAATGCTCATCCGGAATTTCGTTCCTTTTCCTTTAAATCCTCGCTTGTCTAGCTTATGGTACTCTGAGAAATGTCTTAACTTTGTATTTTGAGCACTTCTTGCGTTATTTTTGGCCCTTCACGATGACTCGCTTGGTTTAGTCCTCAGTTGGAAGTCGCTTTGGATAAAAGCGTCTGCTAAATGACTAAATGTAAAATGTAAATAGTTTGCACCAAAATGAGGAACTTTAATGAGGAAGTGAAATAAGCCATTAATGAATGTTCTGATGAACACTGAATTTATAGTATACTTGCTAAAACAGTCAGCTTGAAATGTTGGTCCTAACAATCTAGGAATTAAATTATTGCACTAATAACAAGTATGCTGCGATATTAGTGCTGAATTACTCACGTGATAACTCATCTTTGTGTTACCATAAGCATTTCCTGAATGTCTGCAAGAACTGTTGAGAGCAAAAGTCTCTCTCTTCTGTGTGCCATCCAGAAACACTGTATAAAGTGCAAAGACTTTCAGCCACACTTACACAATTTACCACAATAAAGGTGAATTAACTGTGCTTATTGAGCATTAAAATATTACAGTACCTATGTCATTTATAGTTTCTTAAACATATAAACATATAAAGTAAACATATAGCCTGACTTCGTCATATTCATATTCTAGTCTAGTATCTATGAGTCTGATACTGCTCCATAGGCCTTTGATTATGAGGCGTGTCTTAACCGAACCAGGAAAAAAAAACTCTGCACTCAATTGGATAGACATATAACCAGTCAGAGCAACGCAGTAAGTGTTTTTTTTTTTATGAGCTACCCAAGTTGTCAACAGAACTCAACTGCACGCACACTGGAAGAAGTAGTAAAATAACGAGTGTTGCTTCTTTTACTTGGTCCTCCATGAGTGCTGTGCGACCAAAGGAGAAACCACAACGACCACAGGGTTTTCATTGCGTCCCATCTTCTTAGCGACCATCGGAGCCAGCTGATAAGATAAACTTTTGCCGAATCACGTAGGAAGGACGGCAAACAAATCTTTCCGATCGACAAATGCCTTGATTGCATTTCTCTGTTCGTCTTTTAAAATGAATGCACTGTCGATTTCTTTTACAACAGACGCGATGGCGGAATCTATACATCTCAATTCTCCAGCTGCATTCACCTTTGCGGGAAACCAGTTCAACCCAAGCGCTCTTTGATAACGTGATGATTACGTAACTGCAGATCATCTGTCCATCATCGTATAAAGCCCGCCCTGGCAATTTGATTTGCCCGACTAATTCTGAACCGATCATAATTACTCCTCAATGGATCGAGTCTAGACCGAACTTCCCGACCAAAAAATGTTGTGGGTGGGGTTCGGGCTGGCATCCAGGCTACAAAACATACCCATCAAAGTAGCCTGGTGGATCTGGAGGCACATAGACTCTTGAGTTATTGATTAATCGCCTAACGACTATCGCCTAACGACTACAGCCCCATTGACTCCCTGTGCCAATGCATTGATGAAGTGAACAGTTGGATGTGCCAAAACTTTCTTCAGTTAAACAAAGACAAAACTGAAGTCATTGCGTTTGGAAACAAAGATGAAGTTTCCCAGTGAATGCATACCTTGACGCTAGGGGTCTAACAACTAAAAATAAAGTCAGGAATCTTGGTGTGTCTCTAGAGTCAGACCTTAATTTCAGTAGTCATGTCAAAGCAATAACTAAATCAGCATACTATCATCTGAAAAATATTGCAAGAATTAGATGCTTTGTATCCAATTAAGACTTAGAGAAACTTGTGCATGCTTTTATCACCAGCAGGGTGGATTATTGTAATGGACTCCTCACTGGCCTTCCTAAAAAGACCATAAGACAGTTGCAGCTCATACAGAACGCTGCTGCCAGGATTCTGAGCAGAACCAGAAAATATGAACATATCACACCAGTCCTCAGATCTTTACACTGGCTCCCAGTTACATTTAGGATTGATTTTAAAGTATTATTACTGGTATATAAATCATTCAAGGGGTTAGGACCTCAATATATTGCAGATATGCTCAGTGAATATAAACCTAACAGATCACTCAGATCATTAGGATCACATCAGCTAGAAATACCAAGGATTCACTCAAAGCATGGAGAGTCTGCTTTTAGCTATTATGCCAGCCGCAGCTGGAACCAGCTTCCAGAGGAGATCAGATGTGCTCCTACAGTAGTCACATTCAAATCCAGACTCAAAACACATCTGTTTAGCTATGCATTTACTGAATTAGCACTGTGCCACTGTTCGTCCGGCTGTTTTTACCGTACTGGTTTTGTCTTTGTTTGTTTTTTAATTTTAATTATTTATTTATTTTTTATAATCTCTGGAAGAGATTTTGAAGGAGAGCGGGAGAGTCTTTACTTCGATGAGGCGAGTGAAGGAGTAAGTTAGTTATACTGCTGAGAGTATAAGAAGTCGCTAAGAGCGTAACGGCAGCAGACAGCGTACGCGAAGCGTGCTCTGTGGGGGCCCCACTGGGCATTACTGGTGTAGCACCACCCCAGCAGAGTACGTCCCTGGGCTAGAGGTCCAGTGGCACCGTAAACCGGCTCAATCTCTTTCATCTCAGATAGGGGTGGACCAGTATTACTTTATTTTATTTTTTATTCTAAAATGTTTTAATTATTCTTATTTGTTTTGATTATTTTAATTTCTACTATGTAAAGCACTTTGAATTGCCATTCTGTATGAAATGTGCTATATAAATAAACTTGCCTTGCCTTGCCTTGATTAGAAAGATATGAAGGTGACAGATGAGTTTGATGAACATGGTTTCTAACATCCTGATTAACATCCAGCCGGAGTGATGAGATACTTAGCAGACTATCCTCACTCGATGGCTGGCTGTAGGGTTCATAGACAATTGGAAAAGATTTTGGGGCAGACCTGACCTGTTGAAAAGAGATGGTATTCATCCCTCCTGGGATAGTGCCGCTCTTCTCTCTAGTAATATGGCACATAGTCTCAGAGTTGATCCTTGACTATCTGATTCTGTGGCCCAGGTCAGGAAGCAGACGGACTGGTTAAACCGACCGTCTGCTAGATGTCTCACGTTGCAGAGGTCAGATAAATCTCATCATATAGAGACTCTTTTACCTAGATATCATCATATAGAGACTGTGTCTTTTCCCTGAACTAGGAAATACGAAAAACTCCCAAACCCATTTAAGGGTAAAAATTGAATTGATGTTCAACAAATAAATAATAGATTTAATACAGATGAACAAATGATAAAGCTTGGGTTGCTGAATATTTGATCCCTTACTTCAAAAGTACTTATTGTCAATGATATGATAACAGATGTGCTGTGTTTTGACCTGGCTAAAACCAGACGATTGCATTACTTTAAATGAGTCCACCCCCCAAGATTTCAGTTATAAAAACGAGCCATGTCTGAAAGGAAAAGAGGGAGGTGTAGCTGTATTCTATAGTAATAACTTCAGAATTACTGCAAAGTCTAGTTTCAAATATGATTCTTTTGAAGTGTTGGTGCTTAATGTAACACTATCTAGTGTAAAGGATAAATCCCTCTTGACATTTGTGCTAGCTACTGTATACAGGCCACCATACAGACTTTATCAAAGAATTTGCTGATTTTTTATAGCAGTTAGTACTGGCTGCAGATAAAGTCCTAATTGTTGGTGATTTTAATATACATGAAAAGGACGCATTGGGATTGGCATTTAGAGACATTCTGAACTCTATTGGAGTTAGACAACACATGTCAGGACCCACTCATTGTCGTAATCATACTCTAGATCTAATATTATCACATGGAATCATTGTTGATGCCGTTGAAATTCTGCAGCAGAGCGATGACTTCTCAGATCATTATCTAGTCTCGTGTATACTCCTTTTAGCCAAGGTTGCAAAGCCGACTCAGTGTTACAAATATGTTAGTCTATGTTAGTCTATCACTTCTGCCACTAAAGATTGCTTTATTAATATTCCTGATCAGTTCTATCTCCTTAGCATCCCAGATAGCTTAGAAGAACTCAATATTGTGACAGAAACTTTTGTCTCTCTCTTTTCCAGCACTTTAGACACAGTTGTTCCTTTGCGGTTAAAGAAGATTAAAGAAAATAGTCCAACGCCGTGGTACAACGAGCACAAGAAGATTAAAGAAAATAGTCCAACGCCGTGGTACAACGAGCACACTGGGGCAGTAAGAAAAATGGAGCGTAGCTGGAAGAAAACAAAACTAGACGTTTTTCGAAATTCGTGGAGAGAGAGAGAGAGAGCACGGTTCCGTACAGAAAGGCCTTTTAAAACTTCTAGATCTGCTTATTTTTTTACTCTCTTAGAAGAAAACAAACACAGCCCTAGGTATTTATTTGATACAGTGGCTAAATTAACAAGAAATAAAGCTTCTACTTCTAAAGTTTCCAAAGACCATATCAGTAATGACTTTATGAACTTCTTTACTTACAAGCTTGATAATATTAGAGAGAAAATTATAACTATGCAACCGTCTACTACAGTATCGCAGTATCGATACTACTACAGTATCATTCGTTGCAATAGGAGAGGAAGAATAGTCTAAGCTCGTTAAATCATGTCATAAAGTCATAAATCAACAACATGTATGTTAGACCCCATTCCGGCTAAGCTACTGAAAGAAATGCTTCCAGAGGTCATAGATCTTCTCCTTGATATCATTAATTCATCTTTGTCACTAGGATATGTATCGACAACTTTTAAGCTGGCTATTATTAAACCTCTTATTAAAAAACACAGCTTGTTCCTAGGGAATTAGTCAATTACAGGCTGATCTCAAATCTACCCTTTTTGTCAAATATACTAGAAAACGCAGTATCCGCACAGCTATGTTCCTTTTTAGAAAGAAATGATATCTGCGAGGATTTCCAGTCAGGATTTAGACAGTACCATATTACTGACACTGCTTTCATTAGAGTTAAAAATGATTTACTCTTATCATCAGATAGTGGTTGTATCTCTCTATTAGTGTTAGTAGATCTTAGTGCTGCATTTGACACTATCGACCACAACATTCTTTTGAATAGACTCGAAAATTGTGTTGGGATTAGTGGAATTGCATTAGCATGGTTTAAATCATACTTATCTGACCGTTATCAATTTGTTGCAGTAAATGAAGAGATGTCATGTCGATCACAAGTTCAGTATGGAGTACCACAAGGCTCAGTACTAGGACCGTTGCTGTTCACTCTGTAAATGCTACCCTTGGGAGATATCATTAGGAAACATGCAATTAGTTTTCACTGTTATGCCGATGATACTCAGCTCAAGCCTATATTTCTTCATGCCCCACCGAAACTTGCCAATTCAAGAAATTAACAGAATGCATAGCTGAAACAATCATTTGGATGACTAGTAATGTCCTACTACTTAATTCTGAAAAAAACTTGGACCTTTCTAATGATTGGACCAAAAACCTCTGCACGTACTAACCTAGAAAACTGTCTAACAATTGATGGCTGCTCTGTCAAGTCTTCGTCGTCGTTTAGGAAACTGATTGTGCTCTTTGATACCAATCTTTCATTTGAAAGCCATGTTTCTAGCATCTGTGAAACCGCATTCTTCCATCTTAAAAATATATCTAAATTACGACATATTCATTCAATGAAAAATGCGGAACAGTTAGTTCATGCGTTCATGACCTCAAGGCTAGAATATTGTAATGCTCTTATGGGTGTTTGCCCTGCACGCTTAATAAACAAACTACAGCTGGTCCAAAACGCAACAGCTAGAGTTCTTACTAGAACCAGGAAGTATGACCATATTAGCCCGGTTCTGTCAACACTGCATTGGCTCCCTGTTAAACATCGTATAAATTTTAAAATATTGATGATTACTTACAAAGCACTAAATGGTTTAGCTCCCCAGTACTTCAGCGAGCTCTTAACGCATTATAGTCCTTCACGTCTATTGCGATCTCAAAATTCTGGCCAGTTGATTATACACAGAATATCAAAATCGACTGCTGGCGGTAGATCCTTTTCCTATTTAGCACCTACACTCTGGAACAGTCTTCCTAACATTGTCCGGGAAGCAGACACACTCTGTAAGTTTAAATCTAGACTAAAAACACATCTCTTTGACATAGCATACACATAAAACATTAAATCAACTTCTATAATTCAATGTTAGGCTGCATAAATTAGGTCAGCCGGAACCGGGAACACTTCCTTAACACCCGATGTACTCGTTACATCATAAGAAGAATGGCATCTACGCTAATGTTAGTCTTTCTGCTTATTCCGAGGTTTACTGTAATCAGTCGGATCTGGGCCGTATCCAGATCAGATCAGATGGTGGACCTGCATCACGACCACAAGTCATGATGTAGTTAGCCGGACCCTGGTCGTATCCAGATCAGGTGGAGGACCTGCGCCTAGACATGACCACAACGCATCCCTGAAGTGTCAGCAGAGATTGTCAACTAGACTCTCCCCTGTGAAGGCTTCATCGACACGTCAGCCATCGGCACTGATCCACAACAAACTCGTCTGTATACCGCATGATGACTCCGATCTTCAACCAGATGGGTATGGATAATATTCTGAATGTTCCAATCCAATCTGACTTTTGACCTATAATGCTGCCATTCTGTCACCTGATGGAGTTTTGGTTCATTGCCACTGTCGCCTTTTTTCACCTTTGTTGCCATTGGTTTTTGGCTTGCTTAGTTGGGGACATTTAATTTAATATTCAACAATATTATTGATCTACCTGCATTGAAACCATTATATGAGAACTGAACTGAGCTGGACGATGACATCACGGTTTTCTCTAGAGGCTATATACACTAAATTGATAACTTTTTTACAACAAAAATGAAACATCACTGAACTTACTTAAGCTGGACTGTGACGCTATTTTCTTCTGGAAACAAACTTTGTTGCATTATTTTCCTGTTATCTCTGTAAAGCTGCTTTGAAACAATCTGTATTGTAAAAGCGCTATATAAATAAATATGACTTGACTTGTGGCTGATAAGTGTAATTGTATGTAATTCTATCGAATAATGACTGTATAAAGTCTAATTAAATGCACATATTTATTATAAATCCATTTAATTTAAAATATGTGGCAAGCACGTATGGTTGAGCTTCTAATTGTAATATTTGATGTGCTTTATGCCTGATGTTGATCAGGGTTTATGTGTGAACACAAGCTTAAAATAAATCTCTTCATCATATAAAGCGATCGTTTCTCTTCATAGAAGACAGACTCCTCGATTCACATAGATCGCGTTACTGTCTTTATGAAAAAGTGTCAAAGTATTGGTTTTATAGACTTGGAGGGACAAAAATCTCTCAGGCTTCATTAAAAATATCTTAATTTGTGTTTCGAAGATGAAAAGTGTATAACCTTTTCATCGAAGATGAAATTAACATGAGTTATTGATGACAGAATTGTAATTTTTAGGTGAACTATCATGTCACTAGTTTGTCATGGATACTTAGGGCCCTATCATACACCCGGCGCAATGCAGCACAAAGCGCAACGCAAGCGTGTCTTGCTAATTTCAGCCCGACGCAGTTATCTTTTTCAAGTCCTGCGCCATGTTGTTTAAATAGAAAATGCATTTGCGCCCATTTGTGCACCCATGGGCATGCTGGTCTGAAAACGAGGTCTGTTCAGGCACATTTGTTGGCACGTTGCTATTTTGAGGCAACTAAAATAGACTGCACGCCATTGACCAACAAACACCTGGTCTAATGGTGCAATATTTTTTGTTATTTAAAGAGCGTTAGTAATGTGCCAACAGACCAACATGTGTGCAATCTGCTTATTACACACATTACACACACAGGGACATGAAGAAAACAGGGTACATTGTAATAGGGTACATGTTTGTGAAATATACTTGAAGTTGTCCGATTAGCTTACAAAAGTACACTAAATACACTTAAAGTTAGCACACTTCAAGTTAACTAATCATTAACACACTTGAAGTATTCTAAATTAGTCTGGCTATACTTAAGATATATATTTTTTTTCACCAGGGTGTGTGTGTGTGTGTGCGTGTACTGATGTATGTATATGTGTGTGGTGTGTGCTGTGGTCAAAAGCTAATCTGACAAGTAAATAACAGAACTAACTGTCATATTGCTTAAAGCCATTGAAGCAGGGACCACTGAGTCATCCTGAGATATAGACACATTAATTAGGATTTGTCAGCTAAATGCTTATACTGTACCTACTTAGATAAAGATAAAAATAAAAATTAATTAAGATATAAAGCAGGTGTGGTATCTTGAAAAAGTTGTCTTGAGAAATAACACCGCTATTAAACAGAAGCTCCTGAAGGCTTTTACTCAGAGTGGTCTTTCCTCCATTTGTCATCCTGTCACATCACTTCATAATTATGGAACTAGAAAAGGGCAAATATAAACACCTTATAGCGTTTGGTTTACTCACCCACCAATTCCTATGATTACTTTTCTCATTTTAAATCAATGCCGATTGTCAACGTATGTTTAAAGGGATAGTTCACTTTGAAATTAATTTTTCGTGTTTTAGCTTACCTCAAGGGCATCCAGGATGTAGGTGTCTTTGTTTCCGCAGTAGTTTCAATTTTGCTTTGTTTAGGTCAAACCGTTCTTGTCTGTCATATAATGCAGGTCTATGGTCACCACCTCAAAGAGCATGCACAGAGAAGTCCAAATTAAACATGATTTAATGACTCGTAAATGTAACCATACATTGATGCCTAAGACACGAAACGAGCGGTTTGTGTGAGAAAACGAACAGTAATTTATATCGTTTTTTACCTCTTGTAACCACAGCCACGTCCAAGTGATCTGAGGGCGCGGGCGCTTCGGTCTGCGCAAGCGCAGGAAGTGATCTCTTGCGCGTGCCGCGTGTACGTCACTCATTGTTTACAAAGAGATTTCGGAAGTGTTACCTTTCACTGTGAAGATCTAAACAAATTTAGATATACAGGAAATCGCAATGGAAGACGATTTTGATATATCAACAGACAATGTTGAATTTTTTTTGTTTTTGGAAGAGATCACTTCCGGCGCTTGCGCAGACCGAAGCGCCCGCGCCCTCAGATCACTTGGACATGGCTGTGGTTACAAGAAGTAAAAACGATATAAATACTGTTCGTTTTCTCACACAAACCGCTCGTTTCGTGTCTTAGGCCATCAGTGTATACTTACATTTACGAGTCATTAAATCATGTTTAATTTGGACTTCTCTGTGCATGCTCTTTGAGGTGGTGACCATAGACCTGCATTATATGACAGACAAGAACGGTTTGACCTAAAAATAGCCAAATTTAAACTACTGCAGAAACAAAGACACCTACATCTTGGATGCCCTTGAGGTAAGCTAAAAACATACCAAAAATTAATTTCAAAGTGAACTATCCCTTTAACTTTTCAACTTTTGTTAAGAAGCCAGCTGCATGCATTTACGAAGAGTAGGTGCATTTTTGCAAGAGGTTAGTAAGTTGAGATACTGGCACAGTTCATCACAACTAACGGGTTGCTATCAGAAATGTCCTACTTTCCACTTCTGAAGTGGTGATTACGAGCTCATCGCATTCAAATTTTGACTTGAGAGGGCATTCGTTTCAAATTTTTTAACTAGGAAACTAGTAAATACGATAATTCCGATAGCACATGGAAGCATAAGAAACTCATGAGTCGTGTATCTTGCAGCTCTTCTTCTTTGTTCACTTAAAGGGCCAAAACTGCTCAATAGCGCCACGTGAAGCACTTTGTCGTCACTGCTGGTATCACAACCAATCTCAGTACTATTTAAAGGGATAGTTCATGCAAAAAGGACAATTCTATCATCATTTACTCACCCCCATGTTGCTCAAAACCTGTATGACTTTTTCTTCTTTGGAACATGAAGGAAAATACTTTGATCTTACAGTTTTTTGTCCATACAATGGAAGTCAATGGGCATCAAAACTGTTTGGTAACTTGCGTTCTTCAAACGAATTTCTTTTGTGTTCCAAAGAAGAAGAAAAAAAACACCTGATGACAAACATTTTTAGTGAACTATCCTTGTTTTAAGGCTTTGATATATCAATTAGCATATAGTAAATAAACCATATAATGTGGTTATTGTAAAACTCATCTTTTGTTCTGTAAAATTCCCACCACTAAAATTCAGTCTCTCTGTAACACACAAAAACACAGACAAGTAAAGAGATACAAACAGTGAAACGTCTCAATATCAATCTTGAAACGCCCATCAAATTCGAGAACTGTAACTAACTATAACATGAAATGGGAAAAACAAGGACATGAAAATATTGCTTCTTTTACCATTTTAAAGATTATTTTATTTCTTTATCATATTTGTACAAGGCAACAGTGCAAACTTGCTTTACTTACAGTCTATGTACATGGAAAAACATGAGGTCATGTAAACTTGACAAAACTTTTACTTGGAAAAAATCTGATCCTGCAGGCAGTGGACCTGAAAAATGGGGTTTAAAAAAAGAATTGGTCACAAATAATACCCAATCAAACAACAGAATCCCATTTAATTTGTAATCAGGCCTCTTACCGAAGTGTCTGACACAGCTCGTAGATTGTTGGCTTCAGTGGTTGGGATAACAAAAGAACTCAAGCGAATATCAGTAGCACTGTACTATAGAGACCAAACAAAAACAAACACAAGAATAAGTAAACCAAACTGCCAAGATAGTCAATTTACAGTACCAGGAATCGGGAATTTACAGTATTACAAATCAGGAAAATGACAGCATGTAAACTGTGAGTGACATGGTGGCTTACAGGCAGTTCTCTGGGGGATGAGGAGAATGGCGGGTCACTGGCATACATGCGGGTGAAGGGTTTGTCTTTGGTGGTGGGGTGATTCGTGCAGCAGAGGCGCAGAGTGGCAGCAGGGAGGTGGATGTGCCAGATGCTGCTGTGTTTCTTTACCAGCTCATCCAGCATCCTGAAATACACAATAAATAATGCTGGACATGTAGAAACAATATATTTTTACAGTACAGCTTTTTCCCACCATTATAAAAAAAAAGATTGATCATGAAACAGTTAAGTGCCTTTTCTGTTAAAAAGCTAATATTAGTGTTAAATCAAGTCACATCACATATTGGATCAATTTAAAATAATTCAAAAATGATATTGGCAGTTAAATGTCTGAAGATGTTGTACTGATTAAGAAGTGATTCGGTGACCAAGTCCATGTAACCAGTTTGACGGTGGTGTATCACCAAGGCATTTGCATTCAATCTCAGCCGTTTCTTCAACTCACGGTTAATCTGACAGAAAATGGAAAAATGATGGCCATTAATCAATTATATGAAACTGAACTGTTTTTCCAAAACAAATGACTGATAAAGGAATTTGTAGATACACACTACCAATCAAAAGTTTGGGGTTAAGTTTTTTTTAATGTTTCTAAAGAAGTATCTTATGTTCAACAAAGCTGCATTTTTTTAATAAAAAATACAGTAAAAACATTAATATTGTGAAATATTATTAACTTTTTTTAATTCAAAAGAACAGCATTTATTTTAAACAGATTTTTCGGTCACACTTTAGTTTAGGGTCCAATTCTCACTATTAACTAAATATTAACAACAACTTTTGCCTCGAACTCCTAATTACTGCTTATTAATAGTTAGTAAGGTAGATGTTAAGTTTAGATAATGGGTGGGATTAAGGGATGTGGAATATGATTGTAACGAGTTTAGCGATTCAAGGAAGGAGGAGGTGGGAACCGGCGTTTTATGCTTCTGAAGCTCCTCCATGAGAAACAACTAGAGACCTGTGTGGAGCGCATAAGTCACACCGGCCTCAATTGTCATGCAGAATAAGACATTAATATGTGCTTTATAAGTACTAATAAACAGCCAATATCCTAGTAATATGCATGCTAATAAGCAACTAGTTAATAGGGAGAATTGGACCCTAAACAAAAGTGTTAAAGATTTTCTTGTAACGATGTAAAAGTGTTCTGTCACTTCAATTTAATGTGCTCTTGCTAAATAAAAAGTATGAATCTCTTCTCTTTTTTAAATCTTACTGAGCCCAAACTTTTGAAAGGAAGGTAGTCAATGCATCTCTTACTTCCAAGAGGATCCGCCTAGGAAGCCGGGAAAGAATTCCGAGAGGGTATCCCTGCTGACTGAAGACTTCGGCAAGACACTGGGCCACATCCTGGCTGAGTTTCTGAGTCAAAGGAAAAGCTTCCACCCATTTGGAATGGAAGTCAGTCAGGGTCATGATGTGCGTGTGCTTGTCTACTGTTGGAGAGAACGGACCTCTAACATCCAGCCCAAGCCATTCCCACCTCTCTTTAACCTGAGAGAAAGGTTAAAATAGTTATTATTCTGCTACAGTTAAAAAAAAGTTATTATTCTGTTCAATTATCTATAAAGGCCCCCCCCAAAAAAGGTATCTATAACAATAACTACGTATATTGGCATCCACACCAAGGGGTGATATGCTGCAGTTATGTTGACTGCTGCTTTAAATGGATTTTGATTTCAATGTTTTTAATTTTTACAATTTCCAATGACATCATTCCTCAGTGTCGTTATCATTATAGTTATGGTTGTTTCATAAAATCAGAACGATTATTAAAACACTCAAATAGGAAATAGGATCATGTCGAAAATAGGATCATGTCGAAAGTTATGCTCCAGTAAGTCCAATTTTTACAAAAAAATTGCACTCAATCTAAAAGGGTAGTTGTCATTCTCGCTATGTACAGCACAGCATAATGCAAGACAGGACCTGCAGGACAGGTTAACTTCTTTTTCTAACATCATCTTTTGTAAAAATTCAATTCTCCAGAGATTCACCCAAAAATAAATCTTTCTTATGAAACCTTACCCAATAGCAGACACACATAACAAAAAAAGCTGCATTGCAGTTCTGATGTAAACAGCCATACCTCAATTATATGGGGTTTT
Source organism: Tiaroga cobitis (assembly GCA_030578255.1). Taxonomy (NCBI): domain Eukaryota; kingdom Metazoa; phylum Chordata; class Actinopteri; order Cypriniformes; family Leuciscidae; genus Tiaroga; species Tiaroga cobitis. Next base: position 29,820,034 of record CM060593.1, read on the forward strand.
GTTTGTCCTAGAACACCATAAGCCACATGAGGCATCTGATTAAGAAATAACAGGAAATGTATAATTAAGATTTTCTTGAAATGTATTCAACAGTACTACAACAGTACATGATTACTTACAATATTTAATTCATTGTCTCCAGTCCAGCGAATGTTCTGAAGAAAAAACAACAGACAACTGTTAATGGGTAGAACTACATTTTTGTACTTAGGGATGTAAAAATAATATTACAATGTCTTTACACACATTCTATATGAAAAACTAATGTAAAAATGTACATTACATTGGGCAAACAGTATCCACTGTGAAAGAAACTTGGTATAGTCATGCTTCTGTCCAGACATTCATCACCCAGGATGGTCCATGGCGGGCTGAACAAATAAATGAAAAGAATAAAAATTAAAACAGACACAACACAACACAGTTGCGTGCATCTGATGAGCAGCTGCAGACCTTTTTTCTGTTTCATTCAGCTGCTGTGTGGAAACGCTCTGTGGGTAAGCTCTCTGGCTGGAGAGATTTTCTGTTTTGTTCGGGTGTAAACTCTTCTCTGTAGTTCTGTGCTCAGGCTTTTCTGAGTAAGACGTCTGCGAGGTTTCTGCTGTCATATCAGGTGCTGCTTGAAGAGAGGAGTTTGAATCACCTACACTTCCCTAAAATTGCAAATGACAGAGAAGAGGAAAATTTGGTCACCAATCATCATCAATGAACAAGGCAGTTAAAAGGCATCTGTACTACTTCAATCTCAGTGAACCAATGAACCAGTGTCTACATGGCTTTATAATGTAAGCATTTTAATGGCACATTTGTATAATAAAAAAGGAAGTCTAGTAGTCTTATTTAGGAATGATTAGTCAAGCCCTTCACAAAACAAGCCCTACAAATACATTTTAAACAATAATATAAATATTTCATATTTAAGAGTATTTGAGGATTTTTAGATTGCAATATATTTCACTTTCAAGAAAACTGTAAAATTGTTAAATTGTAAAATATGTCTTTCTGCGTGTTTGGGCGTTTTTTGTTGCAATTACACGGTTTTGACCAGCAGGTGGCGCCAGTGTGTGAAGTTTTGTGCGGTACAAAACTGTGAAACATTTTGCTAAATTTAATTTGATTTTAAGTTTCAAAAAGCTCAGTTTCTCCCATCACAAATCTATACGCAGGTGAGTTAAGGTAGCTCTAAGCCGCCTCAAAATTTGGTGTATAGATGCAATGCTGAATAAAAGCCATTCTAAAATATGCAGCTCTGACCCACTTCAGCACCTGGTGTCATATTGACGCTGATGCAGCACCAGTGCAACCTTAAACTGTGTCATATATTTTATCACTTATGGTGTCGTATTTTTGATGCATAATTTCACATTAAAATATTAATTTCATAAAATTATTTATAAAATAGTTTTTTCTCTGTAAATGCATTTGGGTGTAAACACACCCTTTCATGTGAAATTCAAAGAAATATTTCATAATGCAAAATACAAATAAAAAACGCAGTGTAACTCACCAAAGCTCTTCTGCTTCTAGGGTTGATTTTAACCTATAGGGTAGAATCCGGAAAGAAATGCAATTAAAATGTAACATAAAAAGATTACATTTAAATGGGTAGTTGACATGAAATTACAAGCCAGTTTCCTGTGCTGGCGTAACACTATAATTACACAAAAACTATTTGCACCTGCTTGACTTTAAACTTCAATTATCCTAATCTTTTATAATTATTCAAAACACATTGTTTAAGAATTACCTTTATTATTTGAGTTGCAGTACATTAGTATACGAATTAATTTACGAAATAAACTGGTGAAAAACCTAAAAGTGAGTGACCAGTGACATGAAACAAGACTGTAGCCTACATGTCCCTGTTATGCTTAAAAATAGTTTCACGCACCTTCCTTTCTAGATAACGGTTTGGGAATGAAAATATAGTCGGCACAGCCCATGGATGAAGTCTTGTTCTCTTTCCATCTTCAATAAGACACTTCTTTTCAAAGTGGATAGAGCAAATTTTACTATTTGGAGCAGGTTTCCAGTCTTTCCATCTTAATTTCTGAAGCCACTTTTTTAGCAAGTTGCGGTCCTTCAGCGGGAATCTGAAATAAAAACAAATACGAGATCATTAACATAATTCCATACCGTCAATAATGTTTTAAAATCATTTAAAGTGAAAGCTTTGGGCTTACTTGTGGAATGAGACGGTCTTGTTACTCACAGCAGTGTTTCTACAGTTATATGCACAACATATGAACGCCATCGTGTTTGAGGGATCAACATTCAATCTAACGTTACCGATTGTATACTTTACTAATGGCTTTTGTTTTTTTGTTAAAGAGCTTGTTTTTTATCGTATCGTTAATACTGTGTTGTATAATATATTTCAAAAAGACGTTTTATTAACGAAAAAACAGACTGTGAACACTGCCTATTCCCTAAAAACCAAAACAGACATCTAACAGCCAATCATTCACAGCTCCGTCTACATCTGTGGTGTCTAGCTACGAGAAGCGAAAACACAGATACCGCCACCTACCGGCCGAAATGAGACTTGAGCTTTGAGTAGTTTGGCTGCAAGTTTTCTATTAGTATTCTTCATTTTCTTTTGTCAGCTGTTATTTTTTTAACTCAGGAAAGCATATATATTTGGAACATAGATTAAGGTTTTACATTTTAAAGGATATCAAGCACCACAGTTATGCCAGTGCATTTAGGCAGAACCTATGGTTGTTTTGTACAGAAAAGAGCCCGAAGAATCCCAAAGAGTTCCATACTGTACTGCAGTACTACATATATACTTACAGACCAATAGTAATTTATTGTAATATACATACAAATATATGTTTTTGTTAACTGCTTTGATCATTCTGATATCAGCCAGCCTCCTGAAATGATGTCTGTCCATTTCCTCTATCATCCTGTGAGATTCATAGGCAAACTCTCAGCAGGGATTGTGTTTGCTGTATCACTGATTGCATCTGCGTTTTGTCTTAGTTTTGTTTTAAGACACAGCACTACAACTATGATCACTTCCAGATGAAGGGTATTGAACAGCAGCATTAACCAACAGCTACAACGTGTGGGCATATGAGCAAATCATGTAGGCCCATTGTTTGAGAAATGTTTTCCCTCCCCCAGGCAATGATGTTTGGTATGGTTAAAAAGCTTTATTATATTCAAAAGTAATTGCAATATATTTGTTTATACTTTAAACATAATTAAAGCCATTCTTTTTATGTTTTCTGCATCAAGTACTTATATTAGCTCATAAATATTTCATATTCCATTCAATAATGCTTGCTTTTGGAATATATTAATTCAAATGAAATCACTACAATGGCTGGCCCTACTGATAATTATTTTTTTAAAGACCCTTTTGCATTATTTCAAAGCCACATCTTGCATTTTCTCTAAAGGCCTCAATTTGACAACAGCCAACTAAAGTTCTGTCATGAAACTCTAGATGGTGCAGGCTGATTAATCTGCTTGCAATTTTATCATTCTCTATAGGGCACAGCTGATTGGTCCCTGCTGTATCAGTCAGTAGCCAATGAGCTCGCTACTCAACCTCCAAATACTCATCAGCATTTGCTGTAGCAGTTTGCAGTGCACTTTCAGAAACCCTCCACCTGTATAGATCTGCTACGGGTAATTCATGTGTGCTATATTAGTGCAGTTTTGTGATATGAAAAATAAAAGCAAAAAAATGCTAACATTTTCCATGTCATTGAGAAAGATCATTTTGTTACACAAAAACATGTGCATACAAATTTCTGTTGGAAAAGTCACATTCTTGACTAAAACTTATGAACTTGTAGCAAAACATATCAAATAATTTGTACTTGCTGAAAGCTTGTATGTAGAACAATATTAAACGTTCATCAATCAATGCAGTTTTTTTTTTCACCAGAACTTGGTCATAATGCATTGTCTCAATCTAAGTCATGTGTTTGTTTTTAAGTGTTAGTAATTTCAGGGGAAAACTTGCAAATATCCAGTTCCAAGAAGAGCTTCTGAAAGGCCTCAAAAGTGTGCCTCAGTTATTTCGGGTAGGTGAGGTTTAGTCCATACGTGAGTCCAAGAAGAACAGCACAGGCTCTTGCCAGATTTTCCAAGCCAGCCATGACTTGCATCCCCTCCAAAATGATGCTGAAATACTCCTGAGAATCCCTCTTGCAGATGGCAATTTTCATTATGTGCTGCAGGATATCTCCATTGTCACACTGTAAAACAAACATTAAAGAAGTATTTTTATCTCGTCTGTCTCATCATAAGTCTGTCCATAATTATAAACTTGATTTGTGTACGGTTGTAAAAATTTCTTATAACAGCTTAAAATGCTAAGACAACTACAAGTAAACCATTATAGTTTATTTTCTTTGTAATGACTGAAACATAAAAATATTATGTTTCAGTGGACCACAAAGACAAAGACTGTCACAATAACATAAGTACAGTTTCACCAACGACAGAGGGTGTATTAAGGAAGAAAAAATAAAATAAATTTAAAATTACATTTGGTGACACTATTGTAGGGGGGGGGGACCATAATTTCGATGGTCCACTATTGACATTCTACTAACTGTATAGTAACTACATGTCAACTAGTCTCAGCCTCAGACGTCACGGCCACGGAACGTTGGCTAAACGTCTGATGCATATGGTACACTTAACTGGAAACACTTCAGGAATGTCGAAGTCGTCATCTGATTGGTTGAATTTTATCGGATTTCCGGGGGGCGCGAGTGTCGCGTTTATTTTCGGTCCGCCGGGAAACAAAGCGCAGACGTGTGATTGCGGAAGAAAAACTGTTGTGTTTACATGAGTGACAATGAGCATTTATCAAGATCAGCTAAACGTAGAATTCTCAAAAGTATGCGAGGTTCACGGGAAAGACTCTTGAAGTTTTCTTCTCCTTCTTTGATTTTCTATGCTGACTGACTTGTTGCACGCAGGTCTGTTGTTGTGGGGACATTTCCACGCACCGAAACGTGACGCTGAACGAAACGAACTGTAATTGGTTGTTTTACTTGTCGGTCAAACGGCCTTATGGGCGGGCCTTGGCCAAAGAAAGCTGCTATGAATTCCAGACCTTCAGCTGTCAGTCTGAAGGTCTGGCTACGCGAGACTACATGTCAACTAACTCAGAGTATTAGTAGACTGCTAGGTTAGGGTTAATAGAGTAAGTTAACATGTAGTTGCAGTTACTTATAGTCAGTAGAATGTCTAAAGTGGACCATCAAAATAAAGTGTTACCTTTTTTCATATAGTGGCTGCCAAAAACCTATTTTGTGTTAAATATTTTCACATTAGCTTTATATAATTTAATTAGGGAAAACATATTATTGTTTAAGTTGCATTTCTATTTTTATAAATAAAAACAATGTACAAATACATTTCTAAAAACACCATACTCTTGGATGAGGTCATCCTCTTTTTCACCCAGATAACAGATCAAGCAACGGAGGACAACGTCGGGAAGTTTGTAAATTAGCATCACCCAAAAATAATGAACACATATTGATATGTTATGAAAGTAACTTACCTGCAGTTTGGGATCAATAGCTCCGTTGATTTGTTCCCATCGGACTTCAGTAGGGCTGCGGACCTTTCCCACCATCTTTTCCGACATGAAGAATACACTTTACGGGTGTTAATTTAGCTTAAAGGGTTAGTTCACCCAAAAATGAAAATTAAGTCATTAATTACTCACCCCCATGCTGTACCAACCCCGTAAGACCTTCGTTCGTCTTCGGAACACAAATGAAGATATTTATGATTAAATCTGAGAGGTTGATCACTCCTCCATAGGCTCCCTAAGGGAATGACACCGGACGGCCCAGAAAGTCATTAAAGAAAATGTTTAAATAGTTGAAGGAGATCGCAATTCTCGCGCATGCGTCGTGGAAATCTCTTGAAGTCTCGTTTCAGGCCTACAAGGAAGAAAAGGAATAGTCGAATAAAGTCGTTATTTTTGTTTGTTTTTTCGCACAAAAAGTATTCTCGTCGCTTGATAAACTTATAGTTGAGCCACTGTTGCGACATGGAATATTTAAACATTTTCTTCATTGACTTTCTGGGACGTCAGGATTCATTCCCTTAGGGAGCCTATGGAGGAGGGATCCAGCTGTCACATTTAATCAAAAAATATCTTCATTTGTGTTCCGAAGACGAACGAAGGTCTTACGGGGTTGGTACAGCATGGGGGTGAGTAATTAATGACTTAATTTTCATTTTTGGGTGAACAAACCCTTTAATCCCCGTTATCAGAATAAGATGCGCTGCTTACGTCCTCCTCCATGTTTACATGTGCGTAGTGATATTAACTTGATTTTGGCTGTGACCTACTTACATTTTCAATGCTGATTGGTTGAAAATCTAGCTCAACAGTTTTATATGTCTCAATACGCAGTCAATATAGTGCGCCAATAAATTACACTTTTCTCATTAACTGCAGGATAATGCGTGGAGAACTTTTTGCTTGGATACCTTTTATTAACGTTGAACATATTGAGCAAAAGAAAATGTAGTGCCCCGTTTGACGGAACGAAACTGAACGATACAGCTCACGTACAGCGGCCTATATACATAGACAGTAATATACAGAACAAAGTCCTTTTAGGCAAGTCATGCCACTCGGCCGCCATCTTGGCAACGCCTCCGGGCAGCTAAGACCAGGCTCCTATCTAAATGAATGGGCAGAGACCCAGAACTGCACTTTCACTGGTCACCGGGACATAAAAACTGCATGTATACAAACACTAATAAAATATGATAAAAATCGCTGAAAAAGTTTGATGACTTTGCCCCAAAATAAGGGTTAAAACGCCTTTTTCCCCACAGGTCATACTTTTACTGCGCATGCGCAAGGGTTCTCTCGCTCTCTGTCGTGCGCGCGCTACTGCTCGCTCGCTCTAGATTCCGGGACATTTGAACTAATTTGCGGTCATCAGGGAGCCGCTATCAATCTGCGGGAGACTCCCGGAACTTCCGGGAGACTTGGGATGTCTGATATTTACACAACTAACACATATCAAATCTGCCGCCTTTTCAAACAGTAACAATATTTTCTGCTGTCGTAAACCTCAACTGTGCGCATGCGTCGGTGGAACCAGACGATAGGCTTAAATGTTTTCCGGCTTGACTGTTAAAAGCAGAGGATTGGCTTTCCAGCGGAAGGGGCGGGGCATGTGCATACAACCGCCATCTTTGGCGTTACTGTACGTTCACACTGCCGCTGACTTGAGCGTCAAAGAAGCTCTGGCCGCTCTGTCAAGGACGCTTGTCAAAAAGCACGGGGAAGCTCGTTGACGCTTTGGACGCTCTGACGTAGCAGGGAGAAGAGAAGTGTCACAACATGAAATGTAATAAACAGAAAAAACAAGCAATACATTGAAGAAACCTTTTATAATGACAGCATTTTTATAACCGTTTTGGTCACATTTGGTCGGGAGAAAAAATAATAATCAGCTATTATTATTATTGTAGCATCCAGTCAATATTGAGAAGGCCAGAACTGATGGTTAAATTACTTTAATTGCTTTCCTTGTCATCAACCAACGTAAGAGCTGTGTGAAACACAAATAAACCATGCATTACCATCACATTTCGAACATTACACATCTCATTACATTAGTTTCAATACGATAGCATCACCAAATTATAGATTTTACGATAAACATTTCAAGTAGGCTAGCTCAAATATATTTCTCATTAACTCTACAAACCTTGTTCCCCAATTGACCGAAGCTAAACCTTGTAGTTTTAACTGTTTTTAACCGTGAACCTTTTCAGACTTTCCTTTCGTCCTTTCCGCCGTTTGCCAGATTCATTTACGTCACTACACTTCCGGTTCCTTTGGTCATCAAAATAAAAGCCCGATACCGGAATAATAAAACCTTATAGCGTAGCTATAATCAAAATAGTGCTTAACTACTCTGTTGGCCTTTACACTCCCACCAAATTATTTGCTGATACACACATAAAAACACAAATAATTTCTTCAAGTTACTTAACCAGAACACAGAAATAACCTTGTAAACATGTTACAAATGTAACTTCAACATTTCAATACACTTAAGCATTGTAAATTTACCTTTCACAATCTTCTAGTAGCAGAACTAACTTATGTACTGGGCGTTCTACTACAGACATTTTGTTCACACGTTGACCCCTTTTGGTAAGATTTCTGTCTGCAAAGCCTATTTTGACCTTTCTGACAAGTCCATCTGTGTCTTTCACAGTGTCCAAGATTCGCCCAAGTTTCCACTGGGATCGAGGTTGCATTTCATCTTTGTCCATTACTATGTCGCCTATTTGCATGTTTCTTTTAGGCTTGTGCCATTTTTGTCTGACCATTATGTTCTGCAGGTACTCCCTTTTCCATCTGCTCCAAAACTGTTCGAGCAAGTACTGTACTTGACGCCATCGTTTTTGTGCATACAAGTCCTCCTTGACGAACTGTCCTGGGGGAGGCAGAGGAATTGAGGTTTTCATTGTGACAAGATGATTTGGAGTTAGCGGCTCCAAACTGTTTGGATCGTTGAGACTGTCTGTTGAAAGGGGGCGGCTGTTTACTATAGCAGCTGCTTCATACAAGAAGGTTCTGAGGGAAGAGTCAGTGAGTCGACCTGGTGTGAGAGCCAATGTTGCATTAAGAACGTTTCTCACAGTCCGTATCTGTCGTTCCCATACTCCACCTGCGTGACTAGCATGAGGTGTGTTTAGGACAAAATCACATTGTTTTTCTGCAAGGAAGGTTGTCAGTTTGTCAGTGTCAATTTCACCTTGTGCTGCACTCAGTTCGTTTCTGGCACCTACAAAGTTAGTACCCTGATCGCATTTTATTTGTCTGACAGAGCCTCTTAGAGCGATAAAGCATCGGAGTCCATTTATAAAAGTGTCCGTTGATAGGTCTTCTAACATTTCAACATGAATTGCACGTGAATAAAGGCACGTGAAAAGGAGGCCATACCTTTTATATTCTTTCCTTGCTTGTTTGGTCAGGAACGGTCCAAAAACGTCCATACCACAGTATGTAAAAGGCGGAGAGTGTTCAATTCTTTCTGCGGGTAAGTCTCTCATTTTTTGTCCTTCCACAGGTCTCCTTTGTTTCCGACAAAACACACACTGGCGAATGTAGGATGCAACCGTTTGACTCAACTTTGGGATCCAATAGCCATTGGATCGTATCTCATTCATTGTGAAGCCCTTTCCCTGATGATTGACCCTTTCGTGGCAGTGAGCAATTATCAGTTTTGTGACGTGATGTTCTCTGGGAATGATTGTTGGATGTTTAAATGAGCTGGGAAGAGATGAGCGATGGAGCCTTCCTCCCACCTTAAGAACATTGTCCTTGTCCAAGAGAACATCCAAGTTGTACATTTTGTTGTTCTTTGGAAGTTGTTTGCCTTTGTTTAATGTCTCTATTTCGTTTTGATATGCTTGTCTTTGTAAGTCTTTGATTATCACCATTTCTGTGTTTTGTCTTTCAGTTACAGTTGTGAGTGTATTTGATTTGTCTTTGAGCAGGTATCGTCTGAGACGTGCGACTGCGCTGACTGCACGGGACCAGGATGAGAACTTTGTGAGCCGGTCACTAAGGCTTGTATGTTCAACCGTTTCTGTGTTTAGTGTCTGTACCTTTCTCACCTCTGGGTCTCCTACTGTAAGTACAATGGTCTCTTTTGTTGGAAGCTCTATTTTCTTTTCCCACAGGAAGTGAGGGCCTGTGAACCAACTAGATGAAAGCAGTTCATTTACAGATGTGCCCCTGGATGCCATATCTGCTGGGTTTTCGCTGGTAGGCACATAAAACCATTGTTGCGGTGAGGTACTGTTGCGGATTTTCTGCACTCTATTAGCAACAAACGTGTGAAACCGTCTCGCATCGTTGTTTATGTATCCTAGAGTGACCTTTGAGTCTGTCCAGAAGAACTGGAGAGACGCGTGCTTTGCCCATGACGAAGGTGCAGTGGACATCTTCTCTTTTGTTTATAAGTCTGAGATAAGAACACTGTCCATATCCTGTGGTGCTTGCATCGGAAAAGTGGTGTATTTCTCTTTTTACCACTTCTCCAAAATCTGCAGGAACATAACATCTGCTGATTTGCATGTTTTTTAGGTTGTGTAGATCTCCTTTCCAGCACTCCCACCGTGGCTTAAGATGCTCAGGTAGCGGGTCGTCCCAGTCTGTTCCTTGACGACACATTTCTTGGAGAATCCCCTTTCCCTTGAGCACATAGGGAGCAATAAAGCCAAGGGGGTCGTATATTGCTGCGACTGTGGACAAGATGCCACGCCTCGTTGGTGGTTGGTCCTTTAGTGTGATGTTGAATGTAAAGCAATCCTTCTCCACATTCCAATAAATGCCAAGTGCTCTTTCTGTCTGTAATTCATTAAACGTCAAGTCCTTAGTTCTTGTATCTGTTGCATGCTCTGAAGCTGGAATGCTTTTTAAAACTTCAGAGTTGTTGGACACGAATTTGTGTAACCTTAGTCCACCCTTTGCACATAGTTCACATGCTTCCTTTGCCAGTCGTACAGCATCTTTTACTGTCTCTGCGCTGGTGACTCCGTCGTCTACATAGAAGTCTCTTGCTACGAACTGTGAGCCAACTGGATATGCAGAACTGTTCTCTTTGGCTAAATGTTTGAGTCCATAGTTCGCACAGCCGGGTGATGAAACGGCGCCAAAGAGGTGTACTGTCATCCTGTACGCTTGTGGTTGACTGTTCATATCTCCGTCTTTCCACCATACGAAGCGCAAGTAGTTTCGATCATTTTCTTTGACTTGGAACTGGTGGAACATTTTTTCAATGTCGCACATGAGAGCTACTTGGTGCTTTCTGAAGCGCACAAGCAGTCGAAGACCACGCGCAACCTCTCAGGTTTCTTTGGATGATAGATGCCGTGGTGCGGTATGTACCATGTCTCTCCAGGCGGTCCATTATCATCAATCTTTTCAGCATCACCCATTTTGATGATGTCGCTCATGTATTTCATGTATTCCTTTTTGTATTTTTCATCTTTCAGGAATTTGCGTTTGAGCTGGTTTAGCCTGGTTTCAGCGAGTTGTCTGTTCTCTGGCATTTGTGGTCTTTCTTTAAATGGTAATGGCATTTCAAAATGTCCATTTTCAGTTTGTGTTATGCCATGCTCAAGTTTCTGAAGGAATACTAAGTCCTCTTGCGACACAGTCTTTTCATTCCCGTCAGTCTCTTTGAAATCTCTCTCCAAAGCACGTATTGCATCTGCCGGAGTGGAGGGAGGGATTTCTTTAACAGTGATTCGGTGACAGAGACTGCTCGCCGAATCTGTTTCGTTGCATGGTGTCGAGTTGCCAACTATGCTCCATCCCAAATCAGTGTGAATGGCATAAGGCTCATTTTCTTTGCCTAAGATTACTTGTTTGGGTGCGAGAGCTCTAGGACAAGTATAACCTATGAGGAGACTTACTTCACAACTGAGGAGTGGAGGGACCTCGTCTACGATCGGTAGCAAGTGACTCCACTGTTTGGCTGTTTCACATGTAGGTATGTGTTCTCTGTTAGCAGGTATGTAATCCTTGGTGTATGCAGTGGGGAGCTTTATGACTGTGGCTGAGTTATAACCTCTCACTAAGAGATCAGACACCTTTCCACTGCTTACAACTGCATTTCTACCCATCATAGTAGTTAGTTTCAGCTTTACTGGACAAACATCTGCCTGCAGCTCATGTGTGACATCCTGATCAATGAATACAGTGTCGCTCTGTGTGTCTAATAACGCATAGACCAGTTTTTCCTTGAGTGGGTTAGTGGTAGTTGACAGCCACACTGGAACTATCATTGAGGTGCTGACTGACTGTTCAGATCTGGCAACATTAAGTGACATGGCTGTTGCTGTTTCCGGTGAGTTACCTTGAGCTGCATTGTTTGTGCTCACACGTGTTTCTCTTTGCAGACCGTTCCCGTAATTTTCATCGTGAAGACATGTCGGGTGTCGCTTTGTGCAAGTCTCACAAGTGAGGCGGCGTTTGCAGTCCTTAGCACTGTGTCCTTGTTTTAGACAGCCATAACAAAGTCTATTGTCTTTCACATACTTCTTTCTGTTTTCTAGAGACAATTTCAAGAGGTTGGGGCACTTGTGAAGTTGATGGGTGCCTTGGCACATTGTGCATGGAGAGCTGTTAAGTGTTTTTGTTATTGTCCTTTTATCACTTTGTTCAGTTGTGTTTGTGTTAAATACACTTGCCTTGTTTCTTTTGATTTCCTTTGTGTTCCTTCTGTCGCTGTTTGTTTCAGTGCAGCGAAGTGCATAAATGGAGGTGACTGGGTTGCAGGCGACTTCAGCTTCTACTGAGAGGAAGGAGGCAAAAGCAGTAAAACTTGGAAACTCACCGCCCTCCATTAAAGTCTTTGTTACCTGCCTGTTCCATCTCGCGTTTATCCAGTCTGGTAGTTTGTGCAACAGTTTTTGGTTTTCTTCGCTGTCATTGAGTATTTGTAGACCCTTTACATGAGGCATTGCAAGCATGCATGCATTTATGAAATCTGCAAATGCCCTTAGTCCATCAGCATCTCTAGACTGCACTTTAGTCCAGTTTGATAGCCTTTCTCTAAATGCCTTCTGAATCACGAATGGCTGGCCGTACCTTTGATTTAGTTTGTCCCAAGCGTCCTTGTAAGCCTCCTCATCATTTCCAAAGAAAGTCCCTTCAAGGCATTTTCGAGCTGGACCCGTTACATATCTTTTCAAATAGTACAACTTGTCTGCCGCTGAGATGCCCCTTTGTTCAATCAGTGATATGAACGTGGATTTCCATTCAATAAAGCTTATTGGTTCACCACTAAACACTGTTGGTTCTGGCGTGGGAAGTCTGTTCAGTTTAATGCTATCTTGCACTGCTTGAGCTAGTTGGGTGACACTAGGGGGAGCTGTTTGCACAGGAATGAAAGGGAGTGCTGGTGTGTGCCGTTCGGATGTGAAGTATGAGCTCACCTGTTCACCTTTAATTGACCGTACATCATCCACCTGTGATAACTCTCTGTCATATGCTTCAAACCTGGCGCGAGCTGCTTTCACGTCCTTCTGTGCTTTCAAGCGTTCCAACTCAGATGTTTGAGCTGCCATTTGTTTCTTGTGCTCCTCCTCTAAAGCTTTTATCATTTCCTGTTGTCTTTGTTCCTCTAGTACGATCTCATATTCAGCCTCTTTTGCAGCTAGCTCTGCTGCTGCGTCGGCTCGTTTTGCTGTGAGCTGTGAAGCTGAGGACCGTTGGCTGCGATTTGATGCTGCGGTTGAGCCGTATATGGACTGGGCGTAGTCGTGCTCTAAAAGTCCACGTAAACGAGTTCTTTCGCGCTCTGCATCAAAATCCTCATCAACACCACTTAATCTTTCCAGAATTATCCTTACGATGTCATGAGTTATTGCATCGCATGCATCAATCTTTCTCCTTATGTCAGATGACGGTGCCATTCGGCTTCTTATTTCTGAATATAACTTCAATACATCATCTCTCTTTTTCTCTATTATGTCTGCGAGTTCTGACATCTCTTTGTCTGTGATATCTAACTTTAACCTTTCTCTTGTGTCGCGTACCTGTGTTTTCCATTGTTCATAAAGAGTTATTAGTCTTTTTTCCTTTATGCTCATTTCTTCCTTTTGGAATGTTATCATTCTTTCCGTTTGTACTTTGACTCTTTCAGAACGTCTTGGCAACTTTGACATGCTTTGAGCTTTGTCTTGAAGCTCTGTTAAGATTTGTTCTTTGCATGTGATTGAATCTTTAATGTTTTGTCTATCCTCATTTTCGTCTTTAAGCGAGTCTTTTAAATCTTGAATTTCTTGTTGTAAGTTTGTGATCTGTTCATTTATGTCCATTTGACTTACTGAAACAGCCTGTGATTCTTCCATTTTGAGCACTTTTCATGGAACTTTTTTATTTATTTTCTGACCAACTTCTGCCATCTGCTGGACGTATTGGGTATTGCCGTTGAATCTTGTAGCCCCGTTGTGCAGCATGTGGCGGTGGTCAAGCTCTTACTGTAGCATCCAGTCAATATTGAGAAGGCCAGAACTGATGGTTAAATTACTTTAATTGCTTTCCTTGTCATCAACCAACGTAAGAGCTGTGTGAAACACAAATAAACCATGCATTACCATCACATTTCGAACATTACACATCTCATTACATTAGTTTCTATACGATAGCATCACCAAATTATAGATTTTACGATAAACATTTCAAGTAGGCTAGCTCAAATATATTTCTCATTAACTCTACAAACCTTGTTCCCCAATTGACCGAAGCTAAACCTTGTAGTTTTAACTGTTTTTAACCGTGAACCTTTTCAGACTTTCCTTTCGTCCTTTCCGCCGTTTGCCAGATTCATTTACGTCACTACACTTCCGGTTCCTTTGGTCATCAAAATAAAAGCCCGATACCGGAATAATAAAACCTTATAGCGTAGCTATAATCAAAATAGTGCTTAACTACTCTGTTGGCCTTTACAATTATTATTATTATTATTTGCATTAGGCTATTATTTGCATTAGTGCAATTGGTCAAATCGTTGTCACCGTGAGCAAATGAATTGCATTCCCGCTTAAAACGAGCGTTCGCAAATATTTCAAATAAAAGTTGAAATATATAAATTAAAATAAAAAAACTGGTCCCTGTAAGCAAACAACGTCATATCATATATGATAGGAAACCCAGCAACAGCGATTATCAGCTTCTCCTCCATTTTCTCGGAACTAATGTTTTGGTAGGAACGAAAGTTCACATCGTATAATGTTTCTCCGGAATCAGCCAGAGTGAAGGACGTCTTTATTCTGATTGGTTGCTGGCGTTTTGCCGCTGCTTGCCGCTGAACCGCGTCATAGCTCATTACCATAAAGTTGAGCTTCTTTCAACTTTCTGATTGACGCTCAAAACGCCCAAAACGCGACGCCGAGGGATTTGACGCTCCTTGCAGCTGAGAGAAGCCAGCTTCCTATGAAAATGAATGACTTCCGGCCGCTTTGGAAGCTCAAGTCGGCGGCGGTGTGAACGTACAGTTACGGGTTTTCCCTATTGTATTAAGGATTGGGGAAGTGATGTCTCTATATAAATAGTCTCTGATACAGAAGCAGCATGTCTTACTTGCTCACAGCAGCGTGTCGTGTATGTGCAGTAGCAAGTCCTGTACTTGCTCTGAAGCAGCAATAACCAGCAGCAGCGTAGCAAATCTATTCCACAAAGACCAAACATATTAACATTGTCATAACTATTACCGTGTCAAACACTGAGTTGTCATGACAGAATATTATTTGTTTAGTTCACCCGTTTTTTAAATGTAAAAAACAAAACAAAAAACTCCACTGGACAGAAACCCGTTTGCCTTCAATGACTTTTCACTTCAGTGAATTTGCCTTTAACATGTAGAATGCTTTTTTATTTTTATAACTTAACTTTTTCTAATGTAGAATTAATCCATTATTTTACTGTTAACATATGGATTTTTATTGATATTGACTCTTACATGAATCTCATACATGGATATTTCAAACAATGGACAATTAATCTGATTACATGCATGTACAAATATACCATAGATAGATACACTAGATGTCGCCTTGGCTACGGCAGTTCATTAGAACGAATGCGTCAATAGAGCCGCCATCTTGGAACAGGGGAGCCCCTCCACTTTAATGCATCAGAGTCAATGTAGACAAAGGTCTAACGGAAATAAAATCACCATAAATCATCATGAATGCGATTTTCTCGGTTTTTTTTGGTTCGCTCCCTGATCAGACATGTATTTATCATTGATTACAGAAAAAAAAAAAAATCTAAAACTAAAATTGTTTAAAAACAATCTTCCTAGGTCAGATCGTGTGAACATCATACACAGCACAAAAGTCCGCCACCATCAATTAATTAGAAGTAAAGGCAGAGATAGCAGCGTTACCTAGCAACTTCCTATGACAAGACCCCTGTTCCAAGATGGCGGCGGTTTTGAAGCATGCTTAGAACCCCAAGGTGAGGGGCGTGACAAGATGGCGGAGAGAGCAGACGCTCTGTGAATAGCTCAGATTAGCAAAACCTTTATAATCAACGGAATGAACTTATAACTCATTAAAAACCTGATTTATCAGATGTAAATCCATAGGGAACTTATCCTAATAATTCAGAAACGTGTAAGAAACCCTGTGCACCTTCTGGAGAACGATATTGCAGACCACAACATGGCTAGCTCTAAAGCTAATGCTAAATTGAAAGCTCTCCAAGCAAACGACTACTGTGGTCCAGAAAGTATGGAAACGAATATTAAATGTACCAAAAATACCCTAACATCGCCTTCCAAACCACCAGCACCACCAAAAAAGTCAAAACCAGACGACGTCGTGGCTGCTGCCGCCCATGCAGATGACGCATCTAACGCTGCGATCCTGGCTGCTATCGGCACTCTTCAAAACATGATGCAAGACTTCAAAGAGGATCTAAAGCAGAACACGCTGACCATAGCCAACATCGCGAAAGCGGTAGAGTTTAACTCTGCAGAGATCAAAGATTGTAAGGAGCAGTCCCAGAAACTTCACGTCGAGGTGAAACAACTCAAAGAGATGAACACAGATCTTGGAAAAAGAGCATCAGAAGTGGAAAAAAGAGCTGCAGAGTTGGAGCGTTATAAAAGAAGATGGAACCTGCGAGTAAATGGTTTAAAGGAGGAAACAGACGAAAACACTCGACGAATCATCTCTGATATCATCGGAAAGATTATGCCACACTGGAGGGATAAGATGGATTTCATCCTGGATTCAGTACACCGGCTGGGGCCGAGTAACTCCAATCGCCGTCGCCAGATCATCATGCAGTTCACAGGACGCCACTTCAGGGACGAACTCTGGCGCATCACCAAACTTCACCCCGTTTGCAAGGATCTCAATATCCGGTTCGCAGAGGACCTCACCAAAGAAGACAGAGAGGCACGGATGGCTGTGTGGCCGAAAGTCGAACAAGCGAGGAAGGCAGGTCTAAAGACAGTGTTTCGGGGTCCCCATGCTTTCATTAATGGACAAAGAGTCTTGCCATAGACACAACGATCCAGGGTTTTTGAATCCTGATAACAAGTGAGTTTGAATGTTAACGCGTTCTCAGGGTTGTGCTACTATTATACATTCCTAATAGGAAATTCTACTGTTGTTTAAGTTCTGTAATCCATTGTTGTTGATTGTTTGTTATTTTATTTCTGCCTATGTTCAGTTTAAAGAGCACCATCTCTTTAATGTCTGTTAATGCAAGGGGTTTAAGAGACATGACAAAGAGGAAAAGTATTTTCTTATTTTGCAAGGGGAAGAAGTCTAATATAATTTTTTTGCAGGAAACGCATTCTAATGTCGATGATATTATTTTCTGGGGTAAACAATGGGGAGATGAAGCTTACTTTAGCCACGCACTTCAAGGTCAGCAGGAGTCGCCATCCTCCTAAATAACTTCAAAGGTCATATTGTGTCCCATAAGGGAGATGAGTTTGGTCACTGGCTGATTCTTATTATAAACATTGATGGTCTGAAATGCATCTTAGTCAACCTTTATGGCTATAACATTAGAAGAGAAAACCGAAACCTACTTGAACAAATTGGCTTACATTTAGATAACTGGTAACATCATAATTGGAGGCGATCTTAACCTAGTTCATGATGAATTTTTTGATAAATATCCTCACAGACACTCTGCTAGTCACCCAAACACCATATTTACAAACTTTTGCGAAAAACATAATTTGGTTGATACTTGGAGACACTTTAACCCAGGAATATCTAAATACTCCTGGTTTAGCTCAAGTCACAATTTTAAATCCAGAATTGACCACTGGTTAATTACAAATAATTTACTGCTTTATAATATTAGCTCTGATATTTCTGCTGCACCACTAACAGATCATTGTGTTATTTTACTACAGATCAAACCCAATGATAACAATGTTCACTCACACACATATTGGAAGTTCAATTCCAGCCTGCTCAAAAATAATGACTACTGCCAGAAAATCAAATTGTTAATTAAAGAAATTGCCAATTCTGAGGAGCTAACAACTGCTACCAAAAAATGGGAATTCCTAAAATATAAAATACACCAATTTACTATCTCATTCAGTAAAATAATTAAAAAAGATAATGAAAAACAAGAAGTAGACGTTATTAATCAGTTAAATTTTTATTGCAATAGGCCAAACCAAACTGAAGACGATAGACAGAAGATATTAAACCTCCAACCTAAACTGGATGAAATTTACAGTCGTAAGGCCCTAGGAGCCTTCATTAGATCAAGGGCTAAGTGGATTGAGGAGGGGGAAAAAAATTCAGCATATTTCTGTGGTCTGGAAAAAAGAAGACAGGGAAAAAATAGCATCAGATCCTTGATCATTGATGATAATGAAGTCACAGATGAAAAATTGACCTCTTCAGAAATCTGAAAATTTTATAGCCAGCTTTATAGCTCTAAATTTTCTAATGTGGACTGTAAAAACTTTTTTCAGGAAATAGCACAACATATTCCCAAAGTAGAGGATAGCTTCAAACAAACATGCGATAATCAAATAATAATTACAGAACTGGATGCAGTAATTGGTCGGCTCTCTTTTAACAAAGCCCCCGGTTCTGATGGTATCACAGGTGACTTTTACAGACATTTTTATGTAGATTTAAGAGACCTGCTGCTACAAGTTTTTACTGAAATTTTTGAAACATGCGTGCTTCCACCAACAATGAGACATGGTGTTATCATCTCAATTCCAAAACCTGTGAAAGATCCCAGAATTATGGATAACAGAAGACCCATTACACTTAGAAATTCAGATTACAAACTTCTAACGTACATCTTCACTTATCGTCTTCGAACAGGGATCTCAAATCTTATTGCAGACACACAGTCAGGGTTCTTAAAAGGGAGGTCAATCCATAACAATATAAGACTGGTAATGGACATAATTGAGTATAGACGCCAAATAGAGGATGATGGTTTCCTTCTCTTTCTAGACTTCTATAAAGCATTTGACTCTGTGGAGCATCCATTTATTCTTTCGGTGCTAGAACACTTTGGCTTTGGAGTCAAGTTCAGAGAGTTGGTTGGTGGATTATATAGAGATATTAATAGTTGTGTCCTATTACCTAGTGGTACCACCCCAAGCTTCAAGATTAATGTGGGTATTCCTCAAGGCTGCCCCATCTCACCATACCTGTTCCTTTTAGCCACAGAAATGCTAGCAATCTATATTAAAAACTGTTATGATATTAAAAAACTTAATGTACTTGGCACAGACATAATAATCAGCCAACTAGCAGACGACACAACAATATTCTTAAAAGATAGATACCAAATTTCAACAACTATTGCCAAAATTGACAAATTTTCCAAAGCCTCAGGCCTAACATTAAATTTAAAAAAGTGTGAATTGCTGGCAATACATGACACTCTACTGAAAGACATCTGTAATATTCCTATTAAATCGGAAATTAAATACCTGGGGATTTACCTATCTAAGGACCAAAAACAAAGCCAACTTCTGAATGTAGAAAGTAAAATTAAGGAATGTAAGTCACGACTAAATATATGGATACAGAGGGACCTATCAATTCTAGGACGAATTTACTTTACTAAGATGGAGTGTTTATCGAGATGTATTTACCCAGCCTATTCCAATGCCATTCCAAACAAATTGATTAAATCTATCAACCAAATCAACCTAAACTTCGTTTGGAGAAATAGACCACATTATATGAAGAAAAGCAATATGGTTAAAGACACAAAGGATGGAGGACTAAAAGTTATTGATTTTGACTGCCTTAATGGAACCTTAAAAATAAATTGGTTAAAATCTTGGATCAAACACAACAACTCCTTTTGGTATTGTATTCCAAATACTTTATTCAAGAAAATAGGAGGTTTAGATTTTCTGCTTGGAGCGGACTTTAATGTTGACAAATTACCTATATCCTTATCAGAGTTTCACAGACAAATACTCTTGTATTGGAAAATGTTGTACGTACATAACTTCTCACCCCACACGTCTGTACTCTGGAACAACAGGTATGTTCTGCACCGCAACAGATCTCTGTTCTTTGAAGACTGGTATGGGAGAAATATATGGTCCGTAGCTGACTTAATGGATACCAATGGTCATTTCTTAAATTATGAACAATTTTGCATCAAACATAATTTCCAACCCTTAAAATCAGACTTCACTAAATTACACAGAGCGCTACCCCAACAATTTGTCTTTCTAATAAGAAACACTTTGGCATATTATCCAATACAACCACAATTGGCCCCACTATCAATTCAAGGGATCTTTATTCTAGATAAAAAATGCACTAACCACTTTATTAGAAATTGTTTTACTGAATACCTTTACCCTGAAAGGCAAAATAAAAATAACATCATACAAAAATTTGATAAAGATTCAATTACTAAACTAAGAACAATGTATCTAACACTCCCTATACCCCCCAAAGTGAAAGAAACTCACTTTAAAGTAATGAACAACATTTATCCCTCTAAAGAATTACTGAGACTTCGCTTTGGTATAGATGATAACACGTGTACATTCTGTGAAAATGATGTTGAAACTACGGACCATGTGTTTTTCTCATGTAATGTGATACAGATATTTTGGTGTGATGTACATAAATGGGTTAAGCACCAGATATCTTCATTCCCAACCTTTATATCCAGAGACGACATTACATTTGGTTTGATATTGCAAAGCAAGGATGATGAGCTGTGTATTAATACAATTGTATGTCTAGCTAAATTCTTCATTCACAAGTGTAGAATTGTGAAATCATCTCCCCAATTTTTTTTTTTTTTTTTAAATGAATTTAAACTGTAGGGTGAATTGCCCTAATGTGGGACACTGCCTAATGTGGGACACCTAAGGTCTAGTGTTTGTAGATCCCACATAAATACATGAATGATAGTAAAACTATGGGTTAGACAAAGCTGTGGTGTCATGTGATCAAAATCACATGACCTATCAAATGTCCAATCATATTTGAGGGTGGAGCAATCATCAAACAGGAGGCACTTTGAGTGAAGACCATCCGAAGGTTAGTGACATAGAGTTTTAACAAATTTGACGTTAAGGAGTTAAATACATTTTAAACAAAACAATCCTGCTACTGTTTAGCCTAATATGCTTATGAAATCTTCGTCCATCAAAAAATAGTGTAATTTTGTGTGTATAAACTATATATTTTATATTTTTATCAAATTTCCTAGTGTCCCACATTAGGACATGTGGTTTCCAAATCCGGGACAACATGATCAGCCTAATGTGGGACAGTACTTCAATGAGTCAAAAATGTGAGGTGGGGCATGGTTTGTGGGACAAACATGGTTATTTACATGGTTTTAGTCTTGTAATGCAATATTAGAATACTGTTAATGCAGATTTTTACAGTCATGTGAATATTTTATTCTTGAAGGGCGGTTTGAAGGCTCTTTTTTGTGTGTATGTGTATGTGTGCGTGTGCATGCGTACGTACGTGTGTGTGTGTGTGTGTGTGTGTGTGTGTGTGTGTGTGTGTGTGTGTGTGTGTGTGTGTGTAAAAGGTAGTTGACTTCAAATAAAAAATAGCTCTGAATTTAAAAACGCAGTAGAAAACCGATAAAGCCATTCCACTTTATTTTATGCATCTGATTATTCAATGAAATGTATTTCAGATCACAATGGCAAAGGTGAGAAAGACAGGGACTGATTGTCAGACGCAGAAAGAGAGACAGAAACGGAAAGGATAAGAGAAAGAAACTTAATCAGTGGAGGCAGGACAGGATGAAAGGAGCCATAGAGGAGTATAGGCAGATTGTTGAGGATGGTTGATTGTTGAAAATGTTGAAAATGAGATTTAAGAGAGAATCTAAAATAAAATTTTACTATTCTACATGTATCAATGTGATTTTTGGTCTTTTTATCATACATTTTTCAGTGTCCCATATTGGGAACACAACTGTCCCACATTAGGAAAGCTGCAGATTGTCTCAGACGACTTGCTATAAGAGCACTAATATGTCTATAATTTCTCTTATGAATGGGTTATTTGAATTTTCTCCTTTGATTTGCTTAGGAAACATACTGGGTTTTTTAAAATGGTATTGGGTGTGGATTTAATGTTTTGGTTACACATCACAATATGTCACAGAAGTCTGAAGTGCAAAAAATGTCCCACATTAGGGCAATTCATCCTATATAAAATCCTTAAAAACTCTGAAAGGTCCTAAAGCACAAAAAATATATGATACCCTAAATCACTTCCCAACTGAGATAAATGGATGAACAAGTCTGAATTCACCCCTTATGTCATGTATGTTTTATCATAATTCCTTTCTATTTATGTATTTAAATGTTTATTTTCCTTACAAATATCCTTATTTTTGTACTTTGACTACATTTATATTCTTGTTGTATTAATTAAGAGCTGCTCCCTCTGGCTATATTTTCCTTGTATCCTATTCTGAAGAAAAGGAAGTTATGCAGCCATGTTTGTTTGTAAATCTTGATATTTCAATAAAAAAAAATAACCCCAAGGTGACGTTACTTCTAATTAATTGATGGTGGCGGATTTTCTGCTGTGTATGATGTTCACACGAATGAAATCTGAACCAGGAAGAATGTTTTAAAAAAAAAAATTTGGAGGCAGATTTGAATGCCAGTTTACAGTCAGTTGTGGAGGATTTCTCTCCACCGGACTCCCCACCGTTACCCTCCCATGAAGGATTTTTTATTGAGGAGCCCAGCGACGAGAACGAGGACGAGCAGCTAAATTTTCAGGCAGGAATCAGCCCGTATTTATACGAGCCTCCCGCGACCCCATGCCGCGATCAAGATGAGCAGGTTCTCTGAGAGGCGGTGCACAGATAGCCGCACCCTCATCGGCTCTGGCCTCACCCTTTCGCCATGGCACGTGACCGAAAGAGAAGAGAGGTCGTTTCGAGGGGGGAGGGAAGGGTAATGTATTTGATTAAAGATTATAAGGGTACATGAATTAAAAAAAAAAAAATGAATTGCACAGATAAATCATTTATAATAAACACTAGGCTACAATATTACATATAAAAAGAAGATTTGTCAAATTTGATTTCATGCCGACTTTAAGCAGGTGGGTCTTCAATGATGACTACATTGATCACACACATAGATGCTTCTTTCTGCATTAAAGCAAAAGACAAAATAATCAAGTAATATTGGTAGAAGTTCATAAGAAATTAAAAACTAACCCAGGACAATAGACAGTCAGTCACATCTTTTACTCACAGGGTCAAATAAACATCGTATCAAAAGACATGCTATTGCTAACACCCACATCTGCAACTCCTCAGCTCTCCAACAGAGATAATCACTTCATTTGCAACCTTTGAATTTGTGGCCTCTTTAATTATTACCAATTATCTCATTAATTCTAATATAGGCCTATAATAGTCAAACACTCCCTATAGTCTTGTAGAGCCAGACTTTTGTATCTCACCATTAAATGAACAGCCCGTGGGCAGAGCGCCATCTGACTATGAGACTAAACACTCCCTGTATAATACTAGTCCATGTACTGACACAGTAGGCCTACACTCTGAACTCCTGTCTGTGTACGGAATTTGGATATTGCTTGGTTGCTGTTGATACTTTCATTTGTGAACACAGTTATGTATGTCTATTTTTCTCATTTGATAAATTACAGTTACAATGGACTACATATTCTCTTATAGTGTATGATGGAAAGTTGGAGTAATTGGAAAATCCATTTGGAAGACTTTGGGTTCTTTAGCCAACCAGAAATGCTCTCTGTTTTTGAAACATTTTGCATGTTCAGATTTTAAAATCAATTGTATGACTGTGGTTAGAAAATTAAAATTAGGAAGATTTAAATAGATTTTTTTAAAAATTTTATGATGACTAAATCTAACTTCGTGACTTTATGGTAAAATGAAGGCAACGAATGCCACCAGTAGAGGGCAGCACAACCCAATAACCATACAGCAAGAATACATTTGTGAGGTGGAGAAATGATTAGAAAATTAGATTATGTTTGTATTTATTTGTTGAATGGAGGATGGAGCAGGCTTCACTCAATAGTTACACTTAAATTAATTTTAAGAGTGCTGGCCTAATAGGTAGAGTTCATATATGGAAAAAAAGAGGCCGCACTTTGCATAGACAGTTTATTTTACAACTGTCTATGCAAAATTTTACAATTTTATTTTTGTAAAATAAACTGTCTATGCAAAGTGCGGCCTCTTTTTTTCCATATATGTATTTATTTGTTGGAAATAGAGTTTTTTTATTTATTTATTTACTATTTTTAATTGAACTTTAGGATCCAATGTAACACATGGAGATTTGGATATATTAATTGTCTTGTGAATCCACGGCGATCTAAGCCAGATGAGAAGTTTATCTATAAATCATCTTTAAGGCCCGTTCACACCATGCACGATAACTATAAAGATAACGATAAATATATAATTCTAAAAATCGTTCTCCATATTAAAGAATAACAGAGTTCACACCACAACTATAACGATAAAGACATGAGGAACGATATCGTTGGGATCACTTTCAGAACGATTTTTTTCCAGCTGCCAAACGATAAAACACTGACAGCCAATCAGAATCCATTCTAATTTAAAGGTCTACTTTGAAACCGCAGCGCGGATGCGCGCGTGCTTAGAATAAAAAGACCGTTATCAGTCGTTGGTGTGGACGCATATATAGTTATCTTTATCGTTATCTTTATAGTTATCGTGCATGGTGTGAACGGGCCTTTACTCTTTTAATTCCTTTTATAACTGGTTTTTTTTTTTTTTTTTTTTTTTTTTTTACAATTTTACAGTTTATTTAAATATGGCAAATTAAGTGACAAAATAAATATTAAGCAACTTTTAAAAATATATATTCATTTATTTGAACTCAATATGCCTAAAATTAAAAATATGTTCTAGCTAATATTTTAATAACTCTCTTTAAAACAAAAGTTTACTATGTCCGACAAATCTCCAATAAAAGTACTTAATGTACATTTTAAAATATAGCTAAGCTATTTAGCAGTTTTTTAGGCCTATATATGTTATCCTTTTGTTGTACACTAACTGATAGATAACATATAGCTACAATTACATTTACTTTTAATCATTTAGCAGACGCCTTTATCCAAAGCGACTTACAAATGTTGAATGAAACATTTAAAATAATAACAATGAGCAAACCAACACAAACACATTGTTTGCTGCATTTCAAGTATGAATTTAGTTTTGAGAAATATGCTAATATAGTGTTGAGAAAACCTCAGTTCTACAGCAGTAGAATAGACTCAAGAGTAAAAACAAAAGTTGTTCCATGCAGTCATTATAAATCTATTAAAGAACAGCTGGAAAGCTCTCTTTCAGCGATTACAAATCCATTAGAGAACAGCTGGATGGTTTATTCCTGGTCTTCATAATAGCAGTTTTACAGTGCAGATGTTTTAAAGTCACTGCTACGTTCTGGCTTTATAGTAAGAAACAATAAGTTAAACAATTAAATAAATGGAATGTAAATAGGTCAACAACAAAAGCATTCAGTGCCCGATTTCACATCATAAACAGCTTGCTTGATTATAAGATACCATAGCAAGCATCATATTACAAAATAGCCTAAATAATTTAGATCTTGCTATTTTATTGTACCACAATAAATAATAGTACTGATATATATATATACAGTATGTATATATTTTTACACACACACACACACACACACACACACACACACACACACACACACACACACACACACGCACACACACACACACACACACACGCACACACAACCTCTAATCACAACCGGAAAATGTTCTGCATTTAAACAACAACAACAAACATATTGTGTGACTTTTAAACTGTTTGCCTCATGGGGACCAAACAATGTCCCCACAAGGATTTTGGATATTGTCATCTTTTTACGGGCATGAGAAAAATCCCAAACTAGAAACATTTAATTATAAATTAACATTTGTTTGTGAGTGGTTTGTATAAATTATATGTAAATCAGATAATACGCCTTTAACTTTCTTTTTTCTCTCTCTGTTCTTATACTGAACTGGATTAATTCAAGCTAAAGGAAAACAGTGTCTGATGGAAGCGACAAACCTAAAACAAACTATCATTCAGGCTGTCAGATGATCACACAGTGAGAAAACAGATCGCATCAGTTTCAAGAAGGAAAAGTCTGTTGCCCTATATGGAATATTTTTCTGGTAATGAAGCCGAATAGATCTTATGCACCTCCCTTTCTCAATCCTGAGACTTTGGACCGACAGACATACAATCATCAGTCTCAGGGAGGGCATGGGGACAAAGACATGCCATAATCTCTGGAGATTGCAGTGAATGCGTCCAAATGGATATATATTTCGATTTTTATACCGTATAGGTTAAATTTTCCATTTTCCAAAATGCATATAATAATGTATTTTCTATTAAATAAACAACAACAAAATTGTGCAATAATTTAATTTATGACTTATTTTATAATAATCAGCTGAAATTCAGCAAAATAATTAATATAAATAATTATTTACCATTTTACACGGTAAAAATATTTGGGGTTGGTATTTTTTTTCTTTTTCTGAAAGAAGTCTCTTATGCTCATCAAGGCTGCCATTTATTTATTACAATTTCTATACTATTACATTTTTCTATTTTATTTTAAAATGTAATTTATTCCTGTGATGCAAAGCTGTATTTTCACATTATCCTTCAGAATTCAGTCTAATATGCTGATTTGATGCTCAAGAAACATTTCTTATTTTAATCAATGTTGAAAACCTAGTGCTGCATAATATTTAGTTGCAGAATTTTTTGGAAATCTTTTGCAATATTATACATGTCTTAACTGTCAAATATTAATTTATTTGTTAATCTTAGTACCTCCAGACTTTTGAATGGTAGTGTATGTGATATAGTGAATATTAGCAAGAGGTAATTTTAGTTTATTCTAAATGCATTATATAATTGGAAAAGGTTATTTTTATAATATTGTATTGTAAATGCTTATTTGTACTTTGTTCAAAAAGAAAAGAGAAAAGTGTTATGTGCATTTATTATATTATTTATTTTCGCTTGATGACGTCATCGCACGCCTTAGTAGCGCGCGCGCCCGTGATGTGCTTCATTCAAAGTAAATACACGACGACGAACCCATCACTGCAGAGCTCGTTATCTTTTGTTTATATTTTCATACTTCTTTACAGAGGTACTACAATTTTGGAGGCCCCGCTGGGATAGATGTCAGACGGTTTATCCACCTTGATCGGCAGGGAACCGCCAGTGATATTCATCCCTTAACCACCCAGAAGAACAGAAGCTGCGTAAATTGACAAGACAGAACTGATCGAGTGGAGCGTGCACTTGAGGTAAAGAAACCACCAGAGGCAGCCGAGTCAAGTCAGAGAAGTCAAAGTTTACGCACAACACTGTGAAACAGCAGCGAAGATGGATGCCTTTCAAAGTATTCAGGAAGAAATCGGTGAGAGATTGTGTGCATTGCCAAGAGAAAAATGAATTGAACTGAGCCAGTTCCTTCAAATTCGTCCAGAAGCAAATGTCACCCGCCTTTCCCTAGTTAGTCTTCTCAGTAGTTACCTGCTACGAAGTGAGCTGGAGGAACTTGAGGATGGAGGCATGGCTGAACTATTAAAGGGTTAGTTCACCCAAAAATGAAAATTAAGTCATTAATTACTCACCCCCATGCTGTACCAACCCCGTAAGGCCTTCGTTCGTCTTCGGAACACAAATGAAGATATTAGACGAGTTTGCGTGCGCGATCCTTAGTTATCTAGTTACCAATAATCCCGCGCGCGAACTCGACAATGGACTACTGTGGACTTCGACCGAAAACAGGAAGAAAACCACAGAAACCTAAAATTCTCAAAACAGCAGCATCTGTCTAAAAAACAATCATAACCATTCTATTTCATCAGAAACGATCTTAAAACAGAGCTTTAACTGTAAAATACCGAACTTGTCCTTTAACCTTTTCGAGTCTGGCACGCCAAATCGAAAGTGGACTGAATAAAGGCTACCCAGAGCAAGAGATAGTTGATTCAGTTATTCGAGCCATTACACCAGGCCTTCAATTACATAGATACTTAGAAGGGAAGACTGATTTGACCTTACCAATGTTGAGACGAATTCTTCGTTCTCATTACCAAGAGAAAAATGCTACTGAATTGTACAAGCAACTTACTGCAGAATCACAACGTGCAAAAGAAACACCCCAAAGTTTCCTCATACGTGTGCTTGACTTGAGGCAGAAAATTCTCTTTGCGTCGGGTTTGAAATATGACCCAGCACTTGTGCAGAATATGTTTCTGCATACGGTGTTAACAGGTCTACAAAACGACCGTATACAGAGTGACCTCCAACCGTACCTGACAGACACCACAGTCACAGACGAGACACTGCTGGAAAAGTTGAATGTCGCCTGCTCCCACGAGACGGAGAGACAGAGTAAACGAAAGAGTGAACGCAGTGCCACTGTGAATGTTGCTCAGTTAAGTGAACCAACTCTGCAGCCAAAAAGCAAGCAAAAGCAGCCAAAATTTGATTTGATGTCACAGTTGAAAAGTTTAAGTGAAGAAGTCATGCAGATCAAGGAATCGATGCAGCAATCCTCACCTCTGCCGCAACATTGCTGCACTGTCAACAATGATGTCTCAACTTTAAGAACAGCCCATCAGTCCATCTCGGAGGAGAATCGGAGACTGGAGAACCAGGCCTGGAGGCAGAGCCAAAATGGAGGTGAGCAACGACCATATCCCTTCCAGGTTTCTCATTTCACACCACAACCGCATCAACAACGTATGAGTTTAAGGCCAGCGCAGTATGTCCAACCAGCCCAACCGTCTCATTACTCAGCTCAAGGGTACTATCCACAACAGTTTTATGCAGAGCCACAGCCATACCTCACAACGCTACAGTCACAAAATTTCCAGCCCTACCGACAGCCACGCCCCTCTAGTGCTTTCATTGCCAGCAAGTCAGATCGATGGACCTGTGCACCCATTGTTATCGCTGTGGCAGCAATGAACACTTCCTAGCGGGTTGCAAAGAGAGAGGTACCCGAACACAGCATGGAGTTCAGTTAAACGAGGACGGGTTGCCACCGCGGGACAGGGAGTGACCCATCAAGTGAAATTGTCCCCTTCGTATCCAAACCAGGAAGTAGAAAGGGTCGGATTACAGCCAGATATCATCCCTTATGAGTGCAATTTAATTTCTGAGTGTCACGTTAACAAACATTCACCTGTGACTTCTCTGGTTGCTAAACAATGCTTAGTGACATGTTATCTGAATGGACACAAATCAGAGGCATTGTGGGACACAGGATCCCAAGTGTGTATTGTAGATCGACAGTGGAAGGATCAGTATATACCTGGAGTAAAGGTACGAGCAGTTTCCGAAGCGACAGAGGCCACAGACAACTTGAATCTTGTCGCAGCCAATGGGTCCAGCATGCCCTATGAAGGATTGGTAGAAATCACATTCAACTTGGCTCCTCCTGCAAACAAAATGAAAGAATTAGTCATCCCTGTACTCGTCCTAAAAGGCCAGCAGTTGTCCAAGCCAATCATTGGTTACAACGTGGTTGAGCAGGTCATGAAACAGAGTGAAGTAAGTGGGCAGAGCAATGTGAGCAAAGGGCTCTTGAATAAAACCGTTAGAGGTGCCTTTCCAAGTTTGAGGAGAAGTAAAGTACAGACATTCATTAACCTTGTGACAGCTGAAAGTTCAAGCGAGTATCTTGTTAAGGTGACAAAAGACCATGTCAATGTGCCAAAGCATGCTATCATGCAAGTCAATTGTCAAGTAAAAGCACCATGTATGATGCAGGACAGGGGCGTCGCCAGCCGATTTTGCCGGGGCTTCAGCCCCGAATGTTTTGAGTTAAGCCCCGAATGTAATGATGACTGTCACTGAGCAAATATGAAACTGGACAAACAATAGCCTATGTAAACGCCCGAAATCATAAGTTGCTTTATTTCATTGCGCTTTGGCTTTGCATGCATACAGCCTGTAAAAAATAGATCTAAAAAATAATCTAGCCTATAGAATACATTTCTTTGCTGTCGGTAGCCTATGGGCTACTCCGTTTCTTCCTCTCTGTTAAATATGCAGCAGCAGCAACAGGTAGGGGAGGAGCTAGCACAGTCAACCGCAAGAGCGCGAGTTAACAACTGAGGCAGTCAGCGAGCAGGAAAGAAAAAATTAAAGAAAAATGAAGCAAACGAGACTTTGGGGATTTTTCGGAAAGAAGTCAGTGGGTAAGAATTCATTTTTTTTATCCTTAAAGTCTGAAGATAGATCATCATCTGGCTGGCTTTCACTGTAGGCCTATTTGTTTAACTAGCTAGTTATTACCATAGGCTAACATTATAACGTTAGCACTTAACGGGCCTACTGGCATTTTCTAGTACAGAATCTCTTCCGGATAAAAACACAGGAGAAGAAGCTGAAACAAGTGATAGAAGATTGCTCACTCACTCAAATATAAAATAACGTGATCATCATCAAACATTAAACGTAAATCAAAAATTCGCTTAATTTTATCAAAGGTGGACCACCTGTCCTGCATTTTGTGAAGCTGTGAAGAATGTGAAGCTTTGTTGTCCCGCGTCACACAAGTCATAAGCAGTGTGCCTCATTTTAATTTTGTCTACATCATTTTATTTAATCCTTTAAATTCCAATTCTAATGTTGCCTTTCTTTATGAAACTTACCAACATTCAAGTGTTGATAAAAAAATAGTGGATGCAGCTAATGAAATGTCTTTAAAATTAAAGTACAGTTAAAGGTATTTTTTAATAAAAAAAATATCTACATTTGAACATAATAGTATACTGCAAGTGCAAAAATAATTAATAAATACTGAACTATAACAAGTATAAGTTTGTTAACTTAAAGAAAACTTGCAAGTATAATTGCAGTATAAACTAGTAGTTTACTGATAGTACACTTCAGTGTGTACTTTCATAAACTAAAAAAATACTAATTGTATTAAAATAGTAAACTACTACTAGTATACTTATAAGTTCACTTGTAGTACAGATGCATTACAAATGAGAAACCTAGTTGTGTACTTAAAGTTTACTACTCTTACACTTATAATACATTTAAACGAATAATACTTCTTCATAAAATGAACTTGAAGTATACTTCTTTTTCGTAAGGGTAGCCAGAAACATTAGTTTTATCCCACTGCACTGAATACTTTCCTTGTTTATCAGGTGTTGTTTTCTCTAAGGATAACCAATAAGCATTAACATAAAATGTATGTGTGACTTGTTTTGTGTTTGTAGTTTGTAGTAAATATACACTTTGATTTGATTAAATGGTTTTGTAGAGGGTAGCAAAGATGAGCTGCAGACTGGGGAGGAGCCAGCAGCAGCAGTAGCAGCTGTGCCAGGATCAGACATGGAAACTGGTAACAATTAATCAGTCATTTTACTTTGGAGAAAGATAAAAGTGAAACATTGTTTATCCCAATGCTCCTAATGAAAAGTTTTTGACAGATGTACATTGAGAATTATATGCAGTTCGATGCCATGGTGTGTCAATGAACGTAGACTAAAGTCATCCATGTATAGAGGGAATGCATTAACGTCACTCTCCCGCCGAACACGCCCCCCTCAGCCGGACTGAGTGGCAGAAGAGCTGCTGCGTGACTGGAGTTAATAGGGGAAACTGCGAAAACGCGAGTAAAACAAACTATTATCAGTTTAAACTAAAAGTTGAACTCGATATAGTGTTCCTTACAACTTATCAAAGATCCAGTGATCCATGGATATTGACATGCAGCCAGGAATCGTGTTTCCTGACATTTATATGTGCCTGATTTCGACGCCGGGGAAATAAATTAAGAAAATTTGCCTGTAAACGTTTTATATAAATACAATATAGATAGGTCTAAATCCGAGTGATCACTTACATTAATGTTATACTGTATATCATCATATCGTCCAGCCCTAAAACTTGTATAGTTTTTTGTCAGTGTTTATTTAAAAACATCCAATTATGCAGAATATAGTCTGTTCTGTAGCTTTTTGCAGTCTGTAAAAATATACAGTACCTCAGATTTCTGGTCAAATCTAGTTGTACAGTCAATCGCAAAGCTCTTTCCTGTTTTAGATGTGTGTTTTTTTTTTTTAAATTGTTACTGTAATAAAATAAAAAAAACCTCTTCGAGTGATCCCTGTATTTACACAAAATGGTCTGGGCTAAGCCCCGGATGTCCTTCAATGCTGGAAACGCCCCTGATGCAGGACAGTGTTATGTTGTTTGAACCATCCGTCAATCCACAGTACCCTGATGGTCTGGAACCTCTTGAAACACTCTTGACTTTAAAAAAAGGGAGCCGACCTGTGGTCCAAATCAGTGTTCTGAATGTGACCGAACATGATATCCTCTTGGTGGGAAAGATTGAACTTGGGACAGTACAAACAATAAAGTCAGTGTTGCCAGCGACAGTGTCATCTGGCATAACAACAGCCTGTGTTAATGAAAGTGCAAAGCCAACAAGTGAGTGTGAGACTAATGGTGAAGGTGTTTGGGACCCACCTGTGGGCGTGAGTCATTTGTCTCTTGAACAACAACAGCAAGTCAGGCAAATGTTGCGAGAGGAATGCCATTCCTTTTCAAAATCAGATGAGAACATCGGGCGTGTCAAAGACCTACAATTGAGCATCAGTTTAACAGATCAGACACCTGTTGTGCGAATGTATACATCTGTTCCAAAACCATTGTACCAAGAGATGAAAGACTATCTTCATGATTTGATCGCCATGGGGTGGATTGAAAAATCTCATTCGCCTTATTCATCCCCAATTGTGTGTGTCAAAAAAAAAGATGGCAGTCTGAGGTTGTGTATTGATTACAGGGACCTCAACCGGAAAACAGTGCCTGACCGCCAACCGATTCCCAGAGTACAGGAAATACTGGATAGCTTGGGAGAAAATTGATGCTTCTCGTTACTGGACCAAGGAAAGGCGTACCATCAAGGTTTTATGGCACCAGAAAGTAGACCGTTGACAGCCTTTTGCACACCGTGGGGGTTATATGAATGGGTCCGTATTCCCTTCGGGCTCATGAATGCGCCTGCTGCATTCCAGCAGTTCATGGAAGGATGCTTGGAAGGACTACGAGATGACATTTGTGTACCATACCTCGATGACATCTTAGTCTTCACTAAATCCTTTGAGCACGTTGAGGCGGTAAGAAAAGTCTTACAGCGGCTGCGGTCGCATGGGGTGAAATTGAAGCCAAAGAAATGTGAGCTGTTCAAAGAGGAGGTCCGCTACTTGGGAAGAATAGTTTCAAAGGAAGGAAGCAGGATGGATTCAGCAGATACTGTAGCAGTGACAACACTGAAGGAAAAGAGACCCACCACAGTTGGAGAATTGAGGAAGGTCTTAGGCTTGTTAACCCTCTGAAGTCTAAGGGTTTTTTTGGGGTCCTTGAGGTGTTCTGACATGCTCTGACATTTGTGCTTTTTTCAGTTATTTATAAACATGTTAATGGCAAAGGTGTAAATTCACTCAATATAGCACAAACTGGGCTACCGTAATTTCTGAGCAACATGTATGTACATGTTTGTATTTTTGAGAGAATATTGCTTATGCATGGTTATTGAAAAAACTAAAACTTAAAGTGTCTGAAATAAGGCCACAAAACACATACTGAATATGTGTCCACAAGACTTTTGACTAATAAGTGTTGTTGCCTAGAATTTTTGCTTCAAAATGATCTGAAAATCATCCTGCCTAATCATTTACACTAAAACATACACTGATTTAAATTTTATTAGACACCTTTTGTTTAGAAAGGCAATATGCGTGGAGGCGTGTTCACACCTGAGAAGACAAAGGCCGGATAATGTGCCGCATAATGAGCTGCATATTAATTAGCCCTTTCACACAGGTGTGTCACAGGATCCCAAAGAATGCAAGGACAAAAGAAATTATCTATATAGCCTATACATATTTTACAATTATAAATTGTAACCAATTACAAATAGGTTACAATTACAACAACAATTACAATTTTAACAATATTTCAAGTGTATTTCTTTGTAAAAAGTATACATTTTATCATACGTATTAAAAAAGGTAAGGATTCATTAGTTTGGATATTGGAACAAACACTATAATAACATCTTAGTTGATAATTCAATATACCTATTTTATTTTTGACAAAACATCATACTATAGTATATTTAACTATGAGCAGAAATTGGTGAACAAAAGCGTACCTATTTAATGTGACAGTAGTCTTTTTTTACAGTCAAAACTTTATAATCTATCCAAAACTAATCACAAAATCTTGTCTAAACATTCATATTTAGTCTGTAATATATTGTGTATGATATATTAGTATATACATGTGAATTTGCAGCTTGTTGCTTATACAGACATTTTATTTCAACATATTTCAGTCTATTTTTACTCATCTTAGTAGGCTATAGCAATATAGTTTGGATGTGTTCATGTAAACATAATTAGGTATAATGAGCTGGAAAGAAAAATACTGACATCTCTCTCTTTTCATACAGATTACTTAAACTCAGAATATTTGTTTTTTTTTAATATAAATTAATTCATTTAAAAGAAGAGAGTTCAAGCTTCATTATGGAAAAACACTCGTGCCTGTATGACAAGTATTCGCGGAATTACAGTTAATTTTCGGACGCGTTTCAGAATGGACTTAACTGACAGAGAGAAGGCAGAACGCGCATCATGTTTGTTTTTCTTTATTTGGCGAAAAGCACAACACTTTGTTTTTATTGTGAGTATCCACAAAAAAAATAGACACTTATCAGGATCTAATGATGTACAACACTTAATATGTTAGATCAAAATCAACAGAGTATTTTGAGTTTCTTTTGCACTGATAAGAAAAAAGCGAGACTATCGCCCCGGCGCGATAGCCGACCTCAGAGGGTTAAGTTACTACCGGCCTTACATTAAAGATTTCTCGAGGATTGCTTGCCCCCTGTATGATCTGCTTAAAAACAACAGTATATATATATATATATATATATATATATTATAAATTTGAGAGAGAAAGATTACATTTACACATGATGACAATACTGCATAAATGTTGAGAGAGAATGTTCTCATGATCCACAAAGATAATTTACTCCATATTATGGCAAGGCATAATTGAAAAGCATCCTGGATGCTGGTTGTATGCTTGAGTACACTTGTCAGTCATGGTCAAGTTCGGATAATGGTTGTGTGGTAGAGTCTACTTCTTTAGCTTTGCCGGAGCAAACCAACCTGTTTCCTCTCTTAGCTGAGGTTCCCGATCCACAGAGCACCCACAAATGAGCCCTTTCATTTCAGAGTGGCTTATCAAGGGCCACCACATGTGTCTGACCACACGAACCCCCCCAAACCCCGCACACCTGTCAGTCATTAGGCACTTTACACTGATAGGGCCATTTGTCTTTATGTCTATGGCATACCAGCTCACTATTGGCTGAAGCTTGGTGAAGGCCAGGTCAAAGTTCTTGCAGGTTGGATGGTTTTGGGCAACGGCTGGATATAGAGTGTTCCCAGGTGAAACAAGAAGGTTTGGTTTGTATGTATGTGTCTGTGCTTCTCTGTGTTGTTTTTAGACCTTCAATTGGATTTAAACATCTGTTGCAGCCCGTTAGACAGGTGACTTTCTCGGATGTTTTTAAGGAAGACAGAAACATTTTAAAGCCACAGAAAAAAAGAAAGATAATTGAAGAAACTAAACTGAACATAAAAACGTAATCAATATAGAAATTAATCCATTAGCTTGCAAGAATATAAAATACTATAAAAACATCAAGTAATACCCCTTAAACAACACATGCAAGAGTGCTGAACAGAACAACATGATGATAACGAGTGTGAGATTGCTTTTGTTCAACAGTTCAATTAAAGGTACAATATGTAGGATTTTTGCAGTAAAATATTCAAAAACCACTAGGCCAATGTTATATATTTTGTTTAGTTGATTACTTACAATATCCCAAATGTTTCCAACTAAATGGTGAGAAAATTTTAACCAAGGAAACGGGGCGTGTGAGCAGGGGTGAGCGTTACCCTCAGTTTCCGCTTGTACTGCCATAGTAACCATGGTGACAGACGTGGACAACTGGGTTATGCCAAAGTCCTTTTAGGCAAGTCATGCCACTCGGCCGCCATCTTGGCAACGCCTCCGGGCGGCTATTTCGGACTAACAAGACCAGGCTCCTATCAAAATGAATGGGCAGAGACTCAGAACTGCACTTTCACTGGTCACCGGGAAATAAAAACTGCATGTATACAAACACTAATAAATTATGATAAAAATCGCTGAAAAATTTTGATGACTTTGCCCCAAAATAAGGTTTAAAACGCCTTTTTCCCCACAGGTTATACTTTTACTGCGCATGCGCAAGGGTTCTCTCGCTCTCTGTCGTGCGCGCGCTACTGCTCGCTCGCTCTAGATTCCGGGAGATTTGAACTAATTTGCGCTCATTAGGGAGCCGCTATCAATCTGCGGGAGACTCACGGAACTTCCGGGAGACTTGGGATGTCTGATATTTACACAACTAACACATATCAAATCTGCCGCCTTTTCAAACAGTGACATATTTTCCGCTGTCGCAAACCTCAACTGTGCGCATGCGTCGGTGGAACCAGACGATAGGCTTTCCGGCTTGACTGTTAAAAGCAGACGATTGGCTTTCCAGCGGGAGGGGCGGGGCATGTGCATACAACTGCCATCTTTGGCGTTACGGGTTTTCCCTATATAGTTGTATTAAGGATTGAGGAAGTGGCATGTCTCTCTATAAATAGTCTCTGGTTATGCCTAGCAGGACGCTCACGCTGTTTTTGTTTTGTTCAAACATTATGGACCATGGCAAGCAGACTTTGAGACAAAAAGAGGACTAAAACGAAGATCAACATCTTTTGAGATGCCGAGAGCTCCACGTCTGCGACTAACTTTGACTTGACAGAGACGCGAGTGTTGCATGTACTTTATTAGACAGGTGAGCAAATGTACATAAAACTAATCAATGTTATTTAGTTCAACATGATGAAATGTTAGAATATGATCTGTATGTTATTCTAATGTTGAGCTAGCTTACTGCTAGTCTCATATAGCCAACAAACAACCTAACTAACAACATTCAACACACTCAAATGCTGTTTAGTGTGATAGTGTAACTGTTAAAGCAAAGTGAAACAGCGCTGCGTTACCTCAAGTTTAATTCGTCTAATAAACGGACCTGTGTGAGTATTAATTCAGCACTTGCGTGTAGTTCGGTAGAATGTAATGTCCTTATTCCTTTATATCCGCGGGACTCACTTTGAAGTGTGGCGCTGGTATACGTCTCTCATTAGCAATCCCGCCCTGCTTCATACCACAGTCATCTTAAAAACATCAAAGGTATTCACTCACTCATCCATAAAAGATCCATCAGCTTGACGACAAGATCCATAATTCCGCTTAATGCTTTGCGTCATCGATATACGCCTTTGTTATTGTAAGAGGTTAGTGACCCCTGGTGGTGAAAAATCCTACATATTGTACCTTTAACAGTAACTTAATATTTAGTAACTTAGGCACATTTTGACTTATTATTGCTCCTTCAACGGAAATAGTTCCAAACGAAGTGTTGAAGCTCCACTGACCGTTTTCTGAGCGTTTAATTCCTGACTGAACATGTTTTGTACGATGACTCGCTCATAAAGACAGGCATCTGTTTTGTTCCTGAATGAATCTGTGTTTTGAATTAATCAGTTAAATGAATTAATTAATCATTTATTTGTCACCAGTGTACCCCGCTGAAAATAAGTCACTGAAAAATCCCCACCATATGATTGAGTGATACAAAGTTCTGTTTTACTAAATAATGAATTCTCAGTCAATCAAATCTGAGGACTATAGGCCAGTTCACACCAACAAAGATAACTAAAAAAAAAT
This sequence comes from Tiaroga cobitis, assembly GCA_030578255.1. NCBI lineage: Eukaryota > Metazoa > Chordata > Actinopteri > Cypriniformes > Leuciscidae > Tiaroga > Tiaroga cobitis. Next base: position 29,858,030 of record CM060593.1, read on the forward strand.
AACTATATTATAATAAGCGTCCTGTTTATTATAAGTGTATTCTGCATTTTGTCTGCCACTTTAAATGCTCAAGCTCTTTAAAGTCAAATTCTGATTGGCTAAGCAATGTTTTTATTGTTTATCATTTGTACAAATCATTCTGAAAGTGATTTCAATGAGATCATTCCTCTGTGTCATTATAGTTGTGGCTTCAACTTATATTATCCGTGCATGTTTATTGAACAACCTGCCAGACAACCTGAAGCTATTTATTTTAGTAAATATTTGAAGAAACTGAGTCCTTCAAATTCTTTACTGCAAAATGTCCATGAATTCTGTTAAGTCAATGTGCTGCTTTCAGTTGATATCTTTATCTTTATGTTGTGAATGAGGTTGCTTCAAACATTAACAGTAACTTGCGATCTTACAGCACTTGAAGTGGATTTCGCAACTACAATCTTCTGCAATCTAAACTATAGTTGCTATCCATCCTGAGCCAAAGCCCTGCTGCCTGGGCCTTTGCTTACAATTATAGCTCATTACATGTGTGTGCGTGTGTGCGTGTGTGTGTGTGTGTGTGTGTGTGTGTGTGTGTGCACATGCGTTTGCAGGTGAGCTGTAAATGGGACCTCTGCTATTTATGGGGCCATGGTCAAAGTCTTCTGAGCATTCTGTCAAAGGTCAGGTGTCATGATGCCTTTATGTAGTCCAGAGTTTATTTATAGTCCAAACAAGGCTGCTATTTAGGGAATCATATAGGGGTGTCCTAGTAATTACCAGTAAGCACGTCCACCCACCATCTCCTGCTCAATTGAAGCCATCTGCTGCCAGGCCGGGGGGGGGGGCGGCCGAATCTGCCACCTCGATTGTCCCTCCCATAACACACAAATGCGTTCAGACAAAGTATTTACAAGCATGTTGCTCTATGTGAGGGATGTTTTCTGTGGACTCATCAAACACTGGGGAATTACTCAGTTTGGCACAATTTACTTTTGCATTTATCAAAAAATGTATTGCATACAAAGAGGGAACATTTTCAGTCCTTACAGCTGAAATTGCTTAAAGGAAAACTATATACTTACAAACGGTGAACATGCACTTTACTAAGACATTTCAACCGGATCTGTTCTTTAAAAATTGCCATTGGTTTAGTCTAATATTGTCCGCATTGCTCTGTAATAACATTTCTTTGACCCAGTCAAATTAACTTTAGTTCATTTTTAGTCAATAGCTAAATCCATAGCCTACTTAATTTTAAAATCATATTTGAAATTGCATAACTTGCAAATAAATTCTCAAAATAATAATATTATTATTAAAATAATGTATTTGTTTTATTTATGTGAAGTTGGGGGGGGGGACCCCAACATATTTTGCCATCTGCATATCATAACTGTTACTCTACCATGCGTCTAAACTAGCTAAACTATTATGTCCTTGGTCAGGCAGCTTGACCAACACCAAACCAGCAATAATCAATGTTAAACTAAGCTGGTTTTATTAGCAGAGATATAATACTCTTTTTTTTTTTTTCTTTTTTTTTTTATATAGTGAATGATATTCATAAGCGCCTTCCTTTCCCTTCCTCGTCCATGGCTCTAGTCAGACCTTCTTTCCACCTCTGTGCTCTTGCCCTACCGCACACTGAATTCAAAATGTTGTTCCTTAAACCTGCAGGTCCCTCATTAAATGCCTCCGTGAACTCCAAGTTACAGGGCTGGAGGCTTCCACACAACGCAGCGTGGGTTTGCGATCCTGTAATTAAAGTGACAGAAGTTATACAAGACCGTAATCAAATCTCACAGACTCAATTACTGGACAGCATACAGCTTTCAAAACAGAATTTATACCAATGCAAGCATGCACATGTGAGTGCATATGTGCATTTGCAAGGGTTTAATGCTGTTCTTTTTCATCAGACAATTACTAGACAATAAAATGTTTCATTGTGGCTCAATTACACCTCCCGCTGGGACTTAACAGGCTCTTTGTCACCTCAGACTGGAGAAAGCAGACTGCCATCTTCATCTCGTGCCAGACATTCCCTGCCATTTTGCCTCACGAACAAAGTTTCTTTCCATATCATGGGTTTCAGTGTGCTTTTGTTTTACGCTCACAATCATCTGCACAACGTAGATTATGCTGTATTAAACATTATGTGTGATGACTTTGCGAAGGTCAATTCAGATAGATGGTGCAAACCTTTGTGTTTCATGGCACGTCTCATGTACGTTGCATCAAACCTCCCAGATGTGTGTTCCGCGCTCTTTTGCCTGCTGATCCCTATCTGTAAAATGAACAACCGGTGCTTAGTAGCACAGGCTTCCGTTGCAATTTACCCACTCTCGAGGGTATTGAAGATTTGGCTTTGAAACAAGTCTTGCATGTTTTACTGAATAAAATCTAAACTGTCACACCAAAAATTGCTCGAGACCAAACGTGCCATGATATTACTTCATCCAAAAACAACAGAGCTCTCTCTCTCTCTCTCCGAAAAATGCTGTTGGATAAAATCAAAACCACCCCAGGGTTAAATAACTGAGACTACCCTGAATGACTAAAAACGATTGTTTAAGTAAATGTTTCATCCTTACAGAGAAAAGAACCCCTACATTTTCAGCGCAATTTGAGGATTAAGGTGAATTCACTTTTATCCAAGAAAGGCTGAAATGCAAAACACTACGGGATGGGCCGTAAATAAACTCAAGAGAGAAAATATAGAGCAGAGCTCAGGAAAAGTTAAAAGACAGACTGAGTCAGATTTGTATTTTATTGTTTTAGCTGTACCTTGATGACACCATAAATCATAACATGTTGCCAAGTGGTTGCATGGGGTTTTTGTTTTTTTAATCTGAGAAAGCTTTAAGCAAAGCACAGCTCAAGGATAAGATAACCTCCACCACGAGACATCTGGTAACACTTACCAATAATTGCTGCAAAACCCTGAAGATCTGAGAAAAAATTCCAATGGTTTTTTTTTTCTATGTGCCTTGTGTCTGGTGCTTTTCTTTAGCCTTTATACAAACAGATCTAGAGCAATGCATTTCTAGCAAAGTTGTAACACTGCACAATTATTGTAAAATAAATCTACATTCCAAAATAGCATACATACACAAATCCCCAAAATGGCCTTGTTGTATAATAAAAAAAAAAAAAAAAAAAAATGAAATAAGAAATTTGTCACAACCAGCCAAATGAATATGTGTCAGGATTCCACCAGCTTCACTCACTCCTCCCACTCGTTCACAGTCCCCTGAGTTTTAATCACCATCACCTGCACCTCATCAGTTCACCTCCCTATATATTCAACTCCTCTTCACACACTCATTGTATTGTCTGGTCTCGTCTCTACAGACTATCATGCAACTTACCCGCTACCTACCTGAGTTCCATCCATCGATCACCTGCTAACCTTCACACAAAAGTTCAGTCTCCAGTCTCCGGTCATCCGCCTGTTCCCAGTGACTCTCCATCCGCATCTGTAAACAAAGACTCTGGTTATCCTTCAGCTAAGTTCCATCCTGAATATCGTCTGCTTGCATACTCACCATATCTCTGTCTGGATCTGCAACCTGTAAATAAACACTATTTCACTTACCACCTGTCTGACTCCTGTTCTATCCGTGACAGAAGACCAGACCAACGAAATGTAGAGTCCAGCGGAGCCCGTGGAGAATCCATCTCTTGATCCATTCACAGAACTGGTTCAGGCTGTTCGCCAGTCCTTACTTCCTTCTCCACCGGCTAATCCACCCACCCTTCCCGAGGATCTCATTCACTCAGTACGCCACCATTCACTTCCGTAAACATCCGCTGCTTCGTCAGCTGCCTCTGCGAGTCCCATTGCCCGACCAGTGACATTCAACGGAGAGGCGGAGGATTGCAGCATTTTTTTGCTTCAGGTATCGCTATATTTCCAAATGCAGAAACATCAATTCTCTAACGATTCAGCCCGAGTGGTGTTTATTATCTCCCTGCTGTCCGGCAAAGCTCTCCAATGGGTCCTATCTCTCTGGAACTCAGATTCTCCTGCAGTTAAATCCCTTTCAAGTTTCATTCAGCATTTCAAAGAAGTGTTTGGTCAGACAGTTTCCGATCTCACCGTTCACGATCAGCTCTTCAACCTTCGTCAAGGAAAGTCTTCAGTGAGGACATATGCCCTATACTATTTCGCACGCTGGTGGCTTCTAGTGGCTGGAATGAGACAGCTTTGATGACAGCTTTTCGACATGGTCTCAACCCTAACATCCGTCAGGCGGTGGTATATGAGGATTCCTTGGGAATTGAAAACCTCATTCAGAAAAGCATTCGAGTATCTCAACGCTTATCTGCCTGTGATGTTCTAGAAACCGCTGTAAATCCTCTGTCCTCGGCTCCATCAGTCGCCCTCCTAGCACCCGAGCCCATGCAGATTGACTCCACTCATCTTTCTTCTTCAGAGCGGCAGTGTAGAAGTCAACGGCGTCTTTGTCTATACTGTGGGGGTGATCAACATCTCATCAACTCCTGCCCTATTCGACCTTAACGCCCTGCGGTAAGCACCATTCAGATTCCTCCTAAGATTTCAACCTTGAACCGCACAACTGTTCATTTATTAACCTCCAGTGTATGTGTCTCAGAACACAAGCCCTCCTCGACTCCGGCTCAGCGGGGAACCTCATTTCCTCAATTCCTACAAAAATTTAACATTCGTAAACACCTAAGTCATCAAGATCTCCGAGTCCAAACCATCCAGGGTAGACCGCTGGGTCGAGGTTGAATTCGTCACTTCACCCCCACACTGACGCTCCGCATCGGCTGCCTGCACTCGGAAGAGATCTCCTTCATGGTGCTGGAGGAGTCCACTGCTGAGCACATTCTGGGATGCCCTTGAATTGTCCAACATCAACCCATCATCGACTGGAAATCTCCTTCGCTGGGGACTGCTCGCATTCCTGTCTAGCTTCGGTTGAGAAGGTCCAGAAAGCCCCCTCTTCATCTTCGGTGGGAAAGTCCGAGTTTTCCGTGTGTTCCACGTCCATTGAGAGTCCAGAGGTCCATCACCAGGTGGAGATTCCTGCTGAGTATAGGGCGTTCCAGGATGTGTTTAGCAAGCAGTTGGCGATCAAACTACCACCTCACCGGCCATGGGACTGTATGTGGAGGAGGCTCTTCAACAGGAGTTCATTTGACCATCTGCATCCCCTGCCGCTTTTTCGTGGCTAAGAAGGACGGAGACTTGAGGCCGTGCATTGATTATCGTCATCTCAACTCTCAAACTGTGAAGTTTAGTTATCCCATTCCTCTGGTCCCAGCAGCATTGGAGCAGCTGCGTGGAGCCCGCATCTTTTCTAAGTTCGATTTACGCAGTGCGTACAACTTGATTCGCATTCGACGAGGTGATGAATGGAAGACGGCATTCGTCACGCCCTCAGGTCACTATGAGTATCAAGTCATGCCCTTCGGACTGTCCAACGCCCCAGCTGTCTTCCAGGGTTACATGAACGAGGTCTTCCGAGAGTATCTCAACAGATTTGTGGTTGTCTATATCGACGATATTCTCATCTACTCCTCATCTCTTGCTGAGCATCAGCCAGCGCCATGTCACCCTAGTTTTGGAGAAACTAAGAGCTCATAAACTGTACCTGAAACTGGAGAAATGTGAGTTTCACACCACAACTGTGCAATTTCTGGGCTGCATCATAGACCAACAGGGAATGCAGATGGACCAGAGGAAGGTGGAAACTATCCGGAACTGGCCCCTGCCCTCTACAGTGAAGGATATTCAACGGTTTCTCAGATTCGCCAATTTCTATAGAAGATTCATCAATAACTAGTCACATCAGTTCTCCTTTGACCTCGTCTCTAAAGGGCCGGCCCAAGTCTCTGTCCTTATCTCCTGAAGCCATCTTAGCCTTTCAACAACTGAAAGAAGCCTTCCTGACTGCTGGTTCATCCTAACCCAGATATACCGTTTGTTGTTGATCCTCAACAGGAGTTGGAGCAGTTCTATCACAGCGGCAGGGTGATCCTCCCAAACTCCATCCATGTGCCTTCTACTCTAAGAAGCTGTCCCCGGCGGAGCGGAACTATGATATTGGGAACCGGGAGCTGCTCGCCATCAAGCTTGCGTTAGAGGAATGGAGGCATTGGCTGGAGGGAGCTAATCACCAGTTTGAGGTTATAACCGATCATCGCAACCTGGAATACTTCAGAGAAGCGAAAAGGCTGAATCGCCGTCAGGCTCGATGGGCTTTCTCCTTTACCCGCTTTGATTTTACCGTGTCATACCGACCTGGAAGCAAGAATTGCAAAGCGGATGCTCCCTCTCGTCTTCATCATGCTTCAACCGAAGATTCGCTACCAGAACCTATCCTCCCTCCAGCCATGATCATCAGCCCCATCATCTGGGACATCGACGAGCAGATTTCCCAGGAGAACCTTCGTCATCCCGCTCCGCCGGGAGGTCCAGAGGGGCACGTCTTCGTACCTCTCCATCTTCGTGCCGCCCTTCTGGACTCCGCTCATACCGCTCCGGGCTCTGGACATCCAGGTAGCAGGCGTACCCTCTCACTCCTCAGTAATCGGTACTGGTGGCCGTCCATCTCACGGAATGTTTCCAGGTACGTTCGGGGATGCTCAGTATGTGCCATTACCAACACCCCCAGAAGACTCCCGGAGGGCAAGCTCATGCCACTTCCTATCCCACAACGACCGTGGTTCCACCTTAGAATTGATTACATGACGGACCTTCCCAGATCCAGTAACCACACTTGTGTCCTCGTCGTTGTGGATCGCTTTTCGAAGGCTTGCAAGCTGATCCCATTGCCTGGACTTCCAACTGCGTTTGAGGCCGCAGAGGCCCTCTTCAATCATGTGTTTCAAAACTTCGGCATCCCCGAGGACATAGTGTCGGACAGAGGTCCACAGTTCATTTCAAGGGTTTGGCAAGCCTTTTTCAGACTCCTCGGGGTTACTGTCAGGTTCTCTTCTGGATACCACCCTCAGACAAACAGCCAGACTGAGCGGAAGACCCAGGAGATTGGACGACATTTCAGGACCTATTGACACCAGTACCAGGACAGCTGGAGCCGGTTCCTTCCCTGGGCTGAGTACGCCCAGAATTCCCTTCGGCAATCCACCACTGGGCTCACCCCCTTTCAGTGTGTCCTGGGTTATCAACCTCCACTCTTCCCTTGGTCGGATGAGCCCTCTAAGGTTCCAGCTGTCGATTACTGGTTCCATCAGAGCGAGAGGGTATGGGACTCGGCTCACGTGCACCTCCAGCAGGCAGTGCGGAGACACAAGGACCAAGTGGATCGGTGTCGTGTTGAACCTCAGCAGTACCAGCCTGGACAAAAGGTGTGGCTTTCGACCAGGGACATCCGCCTGCCCTGCCGTAAGCTGAGTCCTCGATACATCGGTCCTTTCACTGTGCAGAGGCAGCTAAACGAAGTCACCTACAGGTTTGACCTTCCTCCACAATACAGGATTTCACCATCTTTTCATGTGTCACTGTTGAAGCCCTTCATTGAACCTGTCACTTCTCCTCCCACAGAAACCATCTCAGAGGACGTACCTCCTCCTCCGGTTCCAGTCGAGCAAGAGCCCATCTACCGAGTCCGCACCATCATGGACTCACGGCGACGAGGTCCTCGGCTGGAATATCTGGTTGACTGGGAGGATTATGGTCCAGAGGAATGGTCGTGGGTTCCTGGATCCAGATCTCATCACTCAGTTTCACGTCGACCATCCTGATCGCCCCGCTCCCAGGGGTCATGGTAGACCTCGTCGCTGTCTTCGTCCCTCGTCTCAGGCGTCGAGAGCCACCTCGGAGGAGGGGGGGTACTGTCAGGATTCCACCAGCTTCACTCACTCCTCCCACTCGTTCACAGTCCCCTGAGTTTAAATCACCATCACCTGCACCTCATCAGTTCACCTCCCTATATATTCAACTCCTCTTCACACACTCATTGTCTGGTCTCGTCTCTACATGACACTACAGACTATCACGCAACTTACCCGCTACCTACCTGAGTTCCATCCATCGATCAACTGCTAACCTTCACACAGAAGTTCAGTCTCCGGTCCTCAGCCTGTTCCAAGTGACTCTCCATCTGCATCTGTAAACAAAGACTCTGGTTATCCTTCAGCTAAGCTCCATCCTGAATATCGTCTGCTTGCATACTCACCATATCTCTGTCTGGATCTGCAACCTGTAAATAAACACTATTTCACTTACCACCTGTCTGACTCCTGTTCCATCCATGACAATATGATTATAAGACCATTCACAGTAGCCTATTTTCAAATGTACTACATTCGACATTTATGGGGCCCTAATTTTCCACTTACGATGTATTTTTTAGTGTCATTTAAATTTACCGGTTCATAAATATATACAACATGTAATAAATATTATATAATAAATAGACAATTATAATTTGTTTTGCAGGTTATTATGGAAAGTATTTATAGGCCATTCTACAGACTTTATTTTTCCATAAATGTTGTATGTATGCAAATTGTACAATATCCAAGGTACACATTTATGCTAATTGTGCAGTTAATTCTCATATTGTATTTTCAGAAAGTTTTGGAATATTTTTCCTCTCCCCAAATTTGTCGCTACCAAAACAGAATAATTAATAACAATGGATATTGACCTATTAAGATTTTGTTTACATCTACCTTGTGAATATATTTTTTGATATTTTATTAAAACAAATTACAGGTAAATCAATAACAATGACAATTTTAACAATATTTCAAGTGTAATTTATAAGATTTGTTGTATTTTTAAAGAATATTTCTTTGTAAAAGTCAAAGTTTATTATACTGATTTCTATATATATATTCAATGTACTATATTTTTGACAAAACATCCCATGTTTTGGTCATAACTGCACATTTTCGGTGAAAGTTTATGTTTTTGGTAGCAACCACATCACATTACAGAATTCACATAATAAAACACTAATGATTTACATAATAAAACATACTAAAATACTAATGATTTGCATAACTGTACTAAAAAAAAATTATTTCCCCCAAAGAAACGGTTATGTGTTTTCCTTTTTGTCACTACCAAAACAATCATGTCATGACCGAAACATGTGGTGAAGTTTCAGTTGTGATAATTTTAGATACTTTTGGGCCTAGCTCAAAGATGCTAATCAACACATGGTTACCTAGCACAGTTCTGAACAGGTGTATAAAAACAAAATTTTATGGAATAGCACGCAAAATAGTTTGCTTAATTGCAGAAAAAAAAGGTTGTTTTGTAGTGATGTTCCTTAAAGTTACAAAAAGATATTTAGACTTTTGAACACATTTACCTCAAAATGAAGGGACCTATCTACTCACCATGTGCTATGAGAGAGAGAGAGAGAGAGAGAGAGAGAGAGAGAGGAATATTTCCTAATCAAAAATGTAAAAGAGCGGTCAAAAACAGTCTCACCCAATGGACTAAAACATACACTGTTTCGGTAATGACATGAAAATGCGGGACACATTTTTTTACATAAAATTACAAAGAAAATATAAAATATATATTTTTTTAACTTCACTTTTTTTTTAATCAAACATATATTTTTAAAAACAACAATGGAAAACATTGCACAAATGATTTCAATATGATTTTCATAAGTTGAAATTTAGGGGTTAGGGTTTGGGACAGCCACCTCCCAATTGAAAGTACCCAATAAAGTATAATTGTATATTAAGCTTATATTTAAAATATTATTGAGGGATTCAATATAGATAATAGAAGAATCTTTGTTAACATCTATGATTTAAATGTGTAAATGCTTTTTAAATGTGTATGTGGTGGCATTTTTTTTCTTACATTTATTTTTCCTTATTATGAAACCACCAGATCATCAGCCAGACTGGCATCATCTGGTTTGCCTGAGTGTCCTGATGCCCATTGCGACACACAGGTCCCTGTAGCTCAGACACCGACAGGGCTGTGATTACAGAGAGTAATGAACCACAGCCACAGGAAGGGGCACCACCAGCAGACCACCAGTTCTCATATGTGGCCCAGGCCTGCAGCTCAGCCTCCAGGATAAAACCACTGGGCGGGTAAACACAGGGGAGGGCACAGCCACAGACAGATTGCCATCTCTCACAATCCACAGAGGGCACGGCGGAGAGGAACGGCAGCGGCCGGGTCAGACAGGGAGGAGTTTGGCTAACTTATCTATGAGTCTAATCAGCCTCTGACATACATAACCAAAGAATTCAGAGTCTGAATGTATCATTAAAAAGTAGTTCCTTTTTCCTTTTTTGTGTTTTTACTGTATGTCCCCAAAAGTTATAGTCAAACCTGCATTATAGCTGTGCTACATTTGAGTGAATCACTGAATTTTTTTAATGAGTTTTCCAATGTACACTGTTCAATAGTTTGGGGTTAGGAAGATTTATTTGTCTTGAAATAAATTATTACTTTTATTCAGCAAGGATGCATTAAAATGATCAAAATGACAGTAAAGACTTTTATAATATTACAAAAGGTAAGATATCTCACATCACTTCTTCTGACACTGGTATCTCTGATCATAGATGTATTGGTTTTACCCTTAGCTTGCCCATGCATAAAAAAATGCCCTATGACTTATTTCCTATCGCAATCTCAAAGCTGTTGATACTGCATCATTTTGTACCTCCATTATTTCTTCAAATCTTTCTGATGTCTTTGATATCTCTTCTCCCTCCCTGATAATATCTAACTACCACTCCATAATTTCTGAAATCTTGCAGGAGCATGCTCCTGTTAAGAACAGAAGCATCCCTCCACCCACTATTCTCCTTGGTTCACCCCTGAGGTTTGTATCCTAAAGGCTACTGGCAGACGGCTTGAGCGTATTTACAGGTGAGTGTTTACAGCCTCACAGTTCACTATTTAGCTTTTATTTAACATCTCAAAAAATACAAATATGCTCTGAACTCGGCTCGTTCTAGTTTTGTCTCTGCCAAATCAAGCAAAAGTCCAAAAGCATTATTTAACACAATAAATAAGCTTACCAAACCTAGTTTCGCATGATTCTATAGCATCAGATGACCTTTGCTGTTCCTCCCTGAATTACTTGCTTGAAAAGACAGATGCTGTCCACAGGTGTTTCGACTAATGATGCTATGAAGTTTAGCTATTTGACGAATCTATCTGGTCAGTCCCTGACTTTCTTTTCTCTGACTACTCCATCTTTTGTCTCTGAGGTAATCTTGAGATCTAACTCATCATCCTGTCGACTTGACCCTGCTCCTACTTCTCTTCTGAAACTTTGCCATTCTGTCATCTCTGCACCTATTTCTCACTTCATCAATGCATATCTTTCCTCTGCTTCATACCCTTTGCCACTTAAAACTTCTACAGTTAGCCCTGTTCTCAAGAAACCAAACCTTAATCGCTCAGTTCTATCTAATTATCGCCCTATTTCAAATTTACCCTTCATTGGTTAATTATTGGAAAGTACTGTTGTCTCCAAGCTTCAGTCTTTTCAAGTTGAAAAAAATCTCTTCAATCCATTTCAGTCTGGTTTTCGCAAACTTCTTAGTACTGAAACTGCACTTGTAAAGGTAGTGAATGATCTACTACTCTCTGGTGACTCTGGTTCTCTGTCTATAATTCTGCTATTTGACCTCAGCTCTGCCTTCGATACCGTGTCTCATGAATTACTTAGTTCTCGCCTCTCGGATATGGGTATTTGTGGTGCTGCTCTTTCTTAGTTTCTTAATCTCTCTGACAGAAAATTCTACATTTCAGTACAGGATTTTCGATCACCTTCTGTCCACCTGAAGCAAGGTGTCCCCCAGGGATCCGTACTTGGGCCATTATTATTCATAATTTACATACTACCTCTGGGTCAGGTCTTACTTCATCAAATGTTCTTTTACTGTTCTGCATTCTTGTTACTCTAACCTACTTACTATTGTTTGTCATCATTGTCTACCCTATTGGTGTTATCCTTTCCTTGTTGCATGTACATTGTAAAGCGTCCTTGAGCCCTGGAAAGGCGCGATATAAATAAAATGTACTATTATTATTATTATTATTATTATTATTGTTGTTAAAATATTTATTTTCCAATTAATATTGTTCTGTCCGAAAACCAGTCAGTATATAGTGTGACCATTTGCCTCATTCAGTGCAACGCATCTCCTTTGCATAGAGTTGATCAGGTTGTTGATTGTGGCCTGTGGAATGTTGGTCCACTCCTCTTCAATGGCTGTGCGAAGTTGCTGGATATTGGGAGGACCTGGAACACGCTGTCATATACGCCGATCCAGAGCATCCCAAACATGCTCAATGGGTGACATGTCTGGTGAGTATGCTGGCCATGCAAGAACTGGGATGTTTTCAGCTTCCAGGATTTGTGTACAGATCCTTGCAACATGGGGCCGTGCATTACTATGCTGCAAGATGAGGTGGTGGTCGTGGATGAATGGCACAAAAATGGCCCTCTGGATCTTGTCACGGTATCTCTGTGCATTCAAAATGCCATCAATAAAATGCACCTGTGTTCGTTGTCCATAACATACGGCTGCCCATACCATAACCCCACCCCCCACCATGGGCTACTCAACCCACAATGTTGACATCAGCAAACCGCTCACCCATACGGCGCCATACACGCTGTCTGCCATCTGCCCTGTACAGTGAAAACCGGGATTCATCCGTGAAGAGAAAACCTCTCCAAAGTGCCAGACACCATCGAATGTGAGCATTTGCCCACTCAAGTCGGTTACGACGACGAAGTCAGATCGAGACCCCGATGAGGACGACGAGCATGCAGATGAGCTTCCCTGAGACGGTTTCTGACCGTTTGTGCAGAAATTATTTGGTTATGCAAACCGATTGTTGCAGCAGCTGTCCGGGTGACTGGTCTCAGACGATCTTGGAGGCTGGATGTGGAGGTCCTGGGCTGGTGTGGTTACACGTGGTCTGCGGTTGTGAGGCCGGTTGGATGTACTGCCAAATTCTCTGAAACGCCTTTGGAGATGGCGTATGGTAGAGAAATTAACATTCAATTCACGGGCAACAGCTCTGGTGGACATTCCTGCAGTCAGCATGCCAATTGCACACTCCCTCAAAACTTGTGACATCTGTGGCATTGTGCTGTGTGATAAAACTGCACATTTTAGAGTAGCCTTTTATTGTGGCCAGCCTAAGGCACACCTGTGCAATAATCATGCTGTCTAATCAGCATCTTGATATGCCACACCTGTGAGGTGGATGGATTATTTCGGCAAAGGAGTAGTGCTTACTAACCCAGATTTAGACAGATTTGTGAACAATATTTGAGAGAAATAGGCCTTTTGTGTACATAGGAAAAGTCTTAGATCTTTGAGTTCAGCTCATGAAAAATGGGTGCAAAAACAAGTGTTGCGTTTATAATTTTGTTCAGTGTATATAGTGTAAAAGTCAAATGGACTTCTTTTATGGTGTTTTTGTCCTTTTTGAAGCTTGACAGTGTTGTGGAAATTCTTAATACGTATATACAACCTACTTAATCGGACTTCTTCACCACGGACAATTTAAACAACTTGCAGTTGTTAAAATAATAACAACAGTATCTCGAGGTAATTTCCTGAATTACCTGAATACTTACAATACAATACAATACTTCCCTGAAGTAAAGTGACGCGTCCCGTCAAGAAGCTACTATCACTACCTCAATCACACATAGATGTTCTATTGTTGTCTTTTGAGCGTAGAATCTTTAGTACTTCTATTACTACCTCAATCACACATAGATGTTCTATTGTTGTCTTTTGAGCATAGAATCTTTAGTACTTCTATTACTACCTCAATCACACATAGATGTTCTATTGTTGTCTTTTGAGCGTAGAATCTTTAGTACTTCTATTACTACCTCAATCACACATAGATGTTCTATTGTTGTCTTTTGAGCATAGAATCTTTAGTACTTCTATTACTACCTCAATCACACATAGATGTTCTATTGTTGTCTTTTGAGCATAGAATCTATTTCTCAGCTGTGCAACATATACCTGACAGGACTTCCAAGTTGCTCCTAGTAGAAATGAAGTTTTATTGACGGCCGGGAGATCACTAGCCACAACAACCAAGCGAGTCTCTCTAAATAGAAAGATACATGTAAATGTATATCATACACAGTTGAGTAAAAATCTAGTCTTCTTCACTGTGATTTCTTCTGGTGATGTAATGTTTTAGCAGGCCTACTTGGTTTGTAATGATCTAAGCTAATCATATGACTGTTAGTTCTACTGTGTTAAGCACTTTTTGGTTAAGTATATATGGCCTTTGACCTGAGCATCCTTAGTCTGCATTTCTCTGTACATTTTATGTTGAAAATACCCATCACATAAAATATTTCTGTCACACGAGCTCCTGTCCTCCTCTGCTTTCATCGTTTGGAAGAAAGCAGCTCGGACATTCTGCTATACTTCTCCTTTTGTATTCCACAAAAGAAAGTATGTCATACAGATTTGGAACATCATGAGGGTAAATGATAACTGTAAAAAAAAGTTTTTTAGTAAACGGTCGATTTAAGGAAAACGACTCGGGTAACGAAAATAACCATGGTTACCTGAGAAGGGGAACAAGACACTGCGTCCTAGGACGCTAAGGGGGAATACCTCCAGCATGACCAGTGTCTTAAGGATGTGTCAAAACACGACAATAACATTGGGCAGCTACTGGTGCGACCAGAGTATAAATAGAGCACCTGTTGTACACATCCTCCACTTCTTGTCTGAAGGAGACGTGGGCAGGCATGCATGAAACATGGCAATGGTATGCAGTGTCTCGTTCCTTTTCTCATGGAACCATGGTTACATTTGTAACCCGAGACATTCTCTCTCGAATTGGAACTTGTACTGCGACTTAGGAAGCTAATGGGGAACAAATGCCCACTCCGCCATGCTGAAGGGATGAGTCACAGTTCCCGGTCCTAACGGAACGCAGCGTCACTCATCGTGACTCTATTCCCTAGGGCCAGAAACCCTGACTACATATGGCAGCTCAGCTCAAGGCTTACCAAGGAGGCTCAAAAGGAGCCTAATACTCGACAATGCTATCCAGGCAGAGACCTAGGGGCAGAGGCCTCAGTAGGATGATTCTCTAAAGCAAGAGGAAGCCTGGAAATGCAATGCCCCCTTGAAGACAGTCAACCAGGGAGGCTCCAAAAGAGAGACTACAACCCAATCCACTGCTTCCACGGAGCTCTCAGAGAGAAGGCTTCAGCCTAACGACCCTCTATAGCAAGATGAAACCTAACCACACTCTAGGCTAAAAGACCTTACCAAGGAGGCTCACAGAGAGTCACAAAACATGGACCGGTTATCTAATGTAGAGATCTGGGGACCAGAGTTCTCAGCATGATGCCTCTTCAAATCGAGAGGAAACCTAGCAAGACTTCTCTAGGGGTGGTTCCGCCAGGGAGGCTCATAGAGAGCCATACAACCCGGCGTAGCCACCCCAACCGAGCTCTAAGAATGGAGGCAAAACAGCTCTCTAAAGCGAGAGGAGACCTAACTACATGCTACGCTAAGGACTGCTCACCAATATAATAAGAGGACCCCTAACCAGTTCTATTAAGGAGGCTCACGAGAGCCAACAACTCAATAGTGCTAACCTGGGCAGACTTTGAGAGCAGAGGCCTCAACAATATTACACCCTAAAACGAGAGGAGGCCTGACTACGCTTAACTTAAAACCCCCAAAATCCCCCAACATGCCGAAACAATCAGAGGGCAGGAATGTATACATAATAAAACACTGTCAAACAACATCATAGGTTCAGCCTCAGGGCCTGATGTAAGTGCATGATGTAAGCCTCTAACACACCCCACCTGACCTCAGACGTCATTTGGCCTCTGCATCCTGAGAATGCTGGGCGCATCTACTCTGGATAACTTCTCTCAAATCCTGTTTTCTCTTCCTTGCATTGCGCCTCTTCTGCATTCTACTTCATGGAGGAGGAGGAGTGCGAGTGGCGACGCACATACTCTGGCCCCGTATTTGGTCCAGAGACCAAGACAGGCCAGGCCCCCAAGAGGCAACAGTTTGCTTGGTGGTACGGAGAGCCAGGTCTGTGGTGCAGCACAGTTCTGCTACCGCCTCAGGGGGACCCTGACCCTGGTCCAGGTCTTTCAGCAGATCGGCCTGGTAAGCCTTCAACACAGCCATTGTGTGCAGGGCAGCCCTGGCCTGACCTGGTGACATGTACACTCTGCCATTCAAACGTGACGTCACAAGCAGCGGTTTAGTCAGCAGAGAGGGAGCCTTTAACGCCGATGCCTCCCCCAGCGAGAGATAGCTAGCCAGTGTCTCTTCAACTGGTGGCATCGACTCATATCCATGCTCACACATCCCCTCCACTCTTGCATAATTCACATAATGAAATGGAAGAATGCGGGCCGAATATGGTCTCTGCCACGATCTTTCCACCTCAGCATGCAGATCGGGAAGAAACAGTAGGTTTGCGAAAACTGGGCGATTATGGCAGGAAATATATCGCTCGTCTATTTCCTCCTCGCCTCAGCTGCAGCAGGTTTTGATCCGCAGGGGCACAGATAGTTGTCCCAAATCCCTCGAGAAAAGGGACAAACGAGAAAGGAGTTTCTTCATAAAGAAACTCTCGCAATCAAGGACTGAGCGAGCATGCCTTTGACACGTCACAAACAAATGGCTCCAGCAGATAAGAAAGAGGATACAGGTACAGTACAGTACAGTACAGTACAGTCACAGGAAATCTCGATTTTACTTTTATGTGTAGCAATAACAAAACAAAAGCACCCACGTCACTGGCAAAATGCTCAAAATGGGTGCACGACCGAGGAAATAATTAGAGCAGAAAAAATGTATAAAGTCGGCACACCAAAGCCCCAAAATTATAAGAATTTAATAATAGAGTCTACACAGGTGATGTTTCGAGCATGCATGTTCTTCATCAGTCTGACTACTATTAAACATCACCTGTGTGAGAGTCTATTATTAAATTCTTACATTTTTGGAGCTTTGTTGTGCCGACTTTATACATTTTTTCTGCTTTTTTAGGCCCCGTTTACACCTGGTATTAAGATGCGCTTTGGTCGATCGGATCACAAGTGGACGACACTAAATAAAGGTGTAAATGGGGTCTAAAACATTTTGAGCTTTTCCACTTTCGACCACAAATCGCATTAGACAGGATTGCTTTTTTAGTGTAAGCGTTCATGTGGTCGAAAATGTTCGAACAGCCGCAAAAGATCGCCTACTCTCCGCCTTCTGTTCTAATGCATAAACATTATGGGAAGCGCGTTAGCCAAACGGAATTTAAACTTTGGCTGGAGACTCAAGTTTGGGTTAAAGACGAAAAACGTACCAAGCACAATGTTCTCTCACCATTCCTGATTTTTAACACACACTCACTGCATATAGCGTGGTCTTGCAGCTATCAGAGCAGAAACAAAAGCTACTGCTCTATGGAGGTTTTTCTGTTTTCTCCGGTCGTGTTTATATGTAAATTGCACAAGCTTATTTCGTCCATTAGTTTGAAAGGTCTGAAACAAACTTGACGGCCCAGAGAGTCATTAAAGAAAATGTTTAAATATTCCATGTCGCAACAGTGGCTCAACTATAAGTTTATCAAGCGACGAGAATACTTTTTGTGCGAAAAAACAAACAAAAATAACGACTTTATTCGACTATTCCTTTTCTTCCTTGTAGGCCTGAAACGAGACTTCAAGAGATTTCCACGACGCGCACGCGCGAGAACTTAACTGAAGTAGTTGAAGGAGATCGCAATTCTCGCGCATGCGTCGTGGAAATCTCTTGAAGTCTCGTTTCAGGCCTACAAGGAAGAAAAGGAATAGTCGAATAAAGTCGTTATTTTTGTTTGTTTTTTCGCACAAAAAGTATTCTCGTCGCTTGATAAACTTATAGTTGAGCCACTGTTGTGACATGGAATATTTAAACATTTTCTTTAATGACTCTCTGGGCCGTCAAGTTTCATTCCCTTAGGGAGCCTATGTAGCAGTCATGAACCTCTCAGATTTAATCATAAATATCTTCATTTGTGTTCCAAAGACGAACGAAGGTCTTAGTTTAAAAGTATACTAATAGCACACTTGAATGAACTTATTTTTTGTAAGGGTAGGCTAAAGAAATGTTATAATTCGAAAAAAAAAAAAAAAAGTTCTTCAAGGCATATTTAAAAAAAAAACATTAACTAGGCTTTTTATGTAAGTTGACAAGCCCCATGCTACCTGTTTTATAAATGCATGTTATTGCTCTTATTGTGATTGATTCATTAATGAACGTTTCGTTTAAAAAAAATTAGATTTGATGTAAAACAACCCCACTTAATCTTTTGGTAAAACAAACAACAGACTTCTCTCCAATCAACTAGCTTGCATTCAGCCGATCTGCCTCCATCCAATCAACAACCGATAAATATATTAACCGAGCCTTGCCATACATTTTTTTTTCTTTTTTAACAATATGTTTTACATAGTCATGTGAGAAAATATCTGTTCCTATACTTCAGTTTCATTGCAACTTTAAAAAATAGCCAATATGCACCAACTAGTGATTTGCTGCTCATTCTGAGCATTTGATTGGGAAAAAAAATCTGTGTATTGCAAGATGAGTCAATATTTTTGCTCTAGATCCCTGGAAGAGAAAGACTGTTAATATATTGGTGAATTGAGCATGACCTCAAAACTAATTGACATGGAATAAAAGCCACATACCTCAATTTTTATTTCAAAAATTGCAGAAGAGATTAGACTGCTGGGTTACCATTCAGTATACTCTTAACAGTTGGGATGTTTTAAACCCTCCTGTCTTAAGGCACTGTTGTTTACACAGAATGTGAATTAAGCCATTAGGATACAATGTGTCCAAAGACGCCCTTCTGGTCCTTAAAATATCAGAGCGACACTGTTTCTGTAAAAAGAAACATAAATGGGTCAAATTGACTTCAGAGATTTTCTTGAAATGATCACCAAGCCTGGTTACAACAACAAAAACTATTTGGCATTTTCTTTTCCAGAAATGGGTCAAAAAAGACCTGAAGACAATAAAATGGTTAAACAGAAAACTGGTTATTGTACAATTATTCAATGTTACATGATGACTAAAGACTTTGTAACATAAGCTCCAGTGGTTGAATTCATGTGCTTTGTGTTTTTAGATTACAAATTTGGAGTCATCTTCATCTCCTCTGCTCTTGTAATCTTACATGACGTTTTTGTTTTGACACCTGTAATGATTGATGACCTAAAAATTAGTACATGAGAGGGTGTGTACTAGGAGATTAAGTTCTTACCGCCTACAAAGCTACTGGGTGTTTTCTCGTGGCAGAGGTGTGAATCTGACATCTTTGATTGTCTTACATTTTTTTGTCTTCTCTCTGGAGCCTCAGGACATCACATACCCACTGCTGGAAGCAGATTTGGCTAATCAGTCACACCTGGCTACATTCCTCTGTCAGATTGCTTGTAAGTGTTAAATAGCAGTTGAATGTTACAGAAATGTGGCTGTTGGAAGTAATTAAAAACCTTTACAACAGCATTTAAGATCCCCACTTGGAGTAGCAGCAGTTCAGCCAACATGAACAGGGAGTACAGTACCCAAACAATGAGGGATTATCACGCTGATACGTAGTACTTCCGCATTCAGTGATCTTTGTGCACTGCCACTTCCGTTGAATCACCGATCACTCTGGGGAACTGATGACGGACTACACTAAGTTTATTTATACGGCATCCCTGGTAAATTAGTCTGATTCACTAAAGTGCCGGCTACAAACAAACGTGCTACCTTGTTTTATTTTAAAGTTTGGACCTTAATCCCGGCGAACCGCTTTAATCCACTTCTTCCTTATACTCAATTCAGTCGGGAATCCATGAGAACTTAAGTAGGGTTAGTGTTGTTGGTTAGATTTACAAAGTGGAACAGAGCAGTGACATCTAGCCTTCGTTTCAGCCATTGTTGAACTGCGTCGGAAGTAGACATGCACAAAGTTGACAAATCCCGCCCATGAAACCCGGAAGCGTGATAATCCCCTATCAGACATTTCCCTAGATTTACTGTAAACATGAATGCTTGTGGAAAAATAATATTTTTTTTACAATAATATTGAATTTTAACAAACCTGGCAAAACAACAGCAACTGATATCATATAATTATGCTCATTAGTCATATTTATATTGCCAGTTTTTATTAGGGTTTCCTTATTTCTGGTCAGAGGAGCAAACAAGCAATATGTGGTATTTCTAATATTTTGCAAGCCTTTAAATGGAACATTCAATGAATGAACAACACGTATTGACATCAATCAATTACCTGTAGGATTTTATTTGAAAACGATGAACAATCACACCTGGAAAATAGGCTAAGTCATAACTCGATCAAGTGTACATTCACTGTAATATTAGTGCTTTTACTGGCAATTAAGGGTTTGGTCTGAGTGCTTCAGTTGTATATTTAACCACTTGTTTGATGACCACTTGCACAATATTTTGTAAATTGTTTTATTAGGGAAAGAGACAATGTGAACATGTAAGGTTGACTGTGTACCACAGTGCTAAACACATGCATGCTCTGATCAATGAGGAAGTTATAGAAATCTGAAAAGGAAATGTGTTTGAAAAGGTAAAAGCTTTCTGGTAGTCACAGCTCTTCTTTCCTTTCTGTCTTTTCATATAGGGTCCGTGTATCATCCGATCATTTAATTTCCAATTTGAAATGAAATAAGCAGAAATGAGAAAACGGCACCTTTATTCGTTTTTTTTTCTCTCTCAAAAAAACGAAGTTTTTACTGAAACTGTAAAACTTACAGTTTCAGTAAAATTTTATTTCACCATCATCGGTACCCACCCTCAGCCGCTTGGCATAATTACAGTATTTGCAATTACCATCCCGTGTCCAAAACGGAGCTTATATTGTCTAAAAGAAAAGTTGTGACTGCTGACTGAACACTGGTCTGTGCCTCACCCGCTCGGCGCTGTCTAGCGCAGCACCACACAGATTTAAATCCGCACAGCTAAATAAAACAGGCTGGTGGCAGACTAATATTTAATATTTCTGATGTAAATATTTCTGTGAAACGCGTTAAGTTGCACAGAAGAAAGCCCAATCTAGGACCTGCCCTGTGCAGTTTAAGAAGTGGTAGTAGGCTACTAGAGGACTATTCATATTTATTTATTTTTATTAAAAATTACTAGCCTGGGTTTCCCCATACTGCCTTACCGCAGCGCGATTCAATTCACGCTGAAAGGCAGTCTGGATACCATGGCCAGATTTTTCGCCTCATTTAGGGAACCAATCACAGAACGGGGAGGGAGCAGCTAGACGATGACGACATCTATGCGACACACGGAAACTATTGCTGCGTCCCAATTCGCATACTATCCGTCCTAAATAGTATTCGAAAATAGAATTAGTACGTCCCAAATCGTAGTATGTTTAAATGAGTGTTTCAAAGAGACCCGGATGGTCTACTATATCCGGTCAGAATCCGAAGTGCAGATCGATGCGCACTCTAACGGCTGATATTGCCCACAACTAGAGCTTAGATTCTCTGCCCGAGCCCGAGCCCGACCCGACCCGACCCGCGGGCCGGGCCGGGCCGATATTTCACGCCACTATGCTCGGGTCGGGTCGGGTCGGGCCCTTGATCAAGCACGTCACGTGTCACGCGCAGCGTCTCCTCCACTCGCGCGCTGTGCTGTATTGTGTTGTGTACTGTAGGCCTAGCTTAAGTGCAATATGGGTTTTGTTTAAAAAAGATTCTATGTTCTAAAACATTGTTAAATTATATTAAAGTAGCCTACTCCTAGCTAGGCCCTCCAAAGTTAATTATTTTTCATTTTCTGTGTTCGTTTTTTTACGTTACTTCATTCGGATCCATTTGCGATCCATTCCATTCTGAATAAATAAACAACGCAGTTTACATGCTTTGTCCTTGTTACTTTATTCATAAAGATAATAATTAATAAATGCACGCAATAAAGTCAATAGGCCTACATGCCTTTCAATTTATGTGTGCAAAATTCAGAATTAAATGAATGTGCAGCAATTTGTACAAATAGAGAGTCTGTAGTAGGCTATGTGTTGTAGCCATTAAATAAACGCATTTATTTTCATATTTATTCAAATATTATAATGTTATTTTTTCCCATCTATGTTGATTATGAAAGTGAACATAGATAGGAGGGTGCGCAATATCGGGAGACATTGAGTGGTTCAGGCATGACCACTTCATTATGTTCTGTTTTGTAGAAAGCCTTTCTTTAAAGTGAATTTCGTTTTGTATAAATTGTATCTTAATTTTAATACATTTTTCATTAACCAATTACCTGGAATAATAAGAAGCAAATATAGCAAACTATAATCATGACATGGAAGCGCCGGCGAGCCACGGTTACCATAGCACGTGAACTGAAGCCATCTCATCATAAATTAAATCAATTTTTGGCACGCTTGTCACCGAATTTACAAATGCACATCTTGCTTGTTGCACGCGCACACATATGTCGAAATAACATTATAAATAATAATGAATCTTTAAGAATATTTGATTGAATCCTGAATGTTGTGCTTGTTCAATTTAATAAAATTAAAACTTTCATTGTGATAATTGAAATAATTTAATATTAAATATTAAGTGGGCAATTTTTGCACATTTATTAATAGTATTTATAATATATATATATATATAACATTGCGCAGCTCCCCCCTGTCAATGGTCTAGCACCCAATCAGCACCTGCATGATCTGGCGTCGCCCCTGGTTATAACGGCCCAAAATGTTCGGGTTTAAATCGGGCTCGGGCTGATAATTACAGTTAATGTCTCGGGCCGGGCCGGGCTCGGACACAACGTGCACGGGCTTGGGTCGGGTCGGGCTTGATTTTTTGGGCCCGATCTAAGCTCTACCCACAACCCATCGCGCGTTAGACGAGGATTCGGTTAGAACTACAAACACGAATGAAAAGTGTTCAAAAACTACAGACATGGAGGACGCGCGCCGACGGTTATGTAGAGAGGTTTAGACAACGGGGTTTGAGTGATTAATTATCAGTATCTAACCTGACGAAAATTTATTTATTCAACGTTGTCCACATTATATTGCATCTGCAGCAGCATTGTGAACGTTTGCAAAGATACGTTTAGCCATTAACTTTTAAATGCATTATTATATTCAAATTCCAAACACATGAGGAGAGTCTCGGCATGAAAGACCCATGACTGGCAGATGAACGTGTGACAACAATTCTCTCCGAAATGGTAAGAAGTTATATTAGATTGAATGGAGGATTTTAACTGTGACGAGATGATTGACAGGGCAGTTTACGGTGACAGGATGCACGCGACAGATCTGTCCGTTAAAGATGGCGAAGTAGTATGTCCCAAAGCTTGCCTACTCTTTTGCTACACACTCAAAAGTATGTACTTTTTCTTTACAAAAAGAGTACATACTTTTAGGGCGTAGTATAAGTAGGCGAATTGGGACGCAGCAAGTTTGTTTATATCTATTTAACATGGCTGAAGACGCGAAGCTACTCTTTGATGCAGCCTTAGAACAATGTCTAAGTAGTTTAGAATGCAAGTTCATTTTGAAAAAATAACAGCTTTCGGCGTTAAACCATTTCTTAAACAAGAATGATGTTTTTGCCCTGCTACCAACAGGCTTTGGAAAAAGTCTGATATATCAACTAGCCCGTTAGTGGCTAAGGCAATGGGGCTTCGCGAGACCCCAGTTGTCATAGTAGACATACGTCATCTGGTATAATTGAAACGATTGGCTATGAGCTACGTACAGGCATATTTGATAGACATTCTTAGCACCCAATAAACTGCGACGGGCATTCTGAAACCACGCCTCAAATACGAGAAATTGCGCATGTGGTTCCCAGACCCAATTCTCAACGAGATTGGGTCTGGCGTTAGCCAGGCTAAAAAATTACAATAGTGCAACACACATCTTTTAGAAATCTAAAACATTTCCAACAATGTATATATTAAACAAGTATATATAACTCATTTGTGCACAATCATAGCACAAAAAGGGAAAGAGCTAAACAAAGAAGAAAAAAAGGGGGAAAAAAGAAACAGCAAACAGATATTAATCATGGTACATAAACTATCTCTATATTTCTTCAAAAAATAAGTACATTTTCTATTATCAATTATTCTTAGTGATTTGATTAATTATTTTACTTCACATAATAAATCTTTAAAAGTAGAAATTTTCTTAAGAAACCTTTGTTTGTGAAAGTAAAAGTTTGCCACAAGGATAAGGAAGTTACCAGTAGATTCTAAAGATTTGTTTGGGTTTTCAAAAAGACAAATTACATCCTTAATGGGTAGATTACCGTTGAGGGCTATTATTTTGTTGAACAGACCTGAGCGTCGACTGATGACGTCACATGCCCAGAGTTACTTGACCAATCAGCGAAAGGGGGCGTCTTATGACCGCCCTTATGTGGAAAACGAATTTTGAAGTCTTGTATTCGTTTTTTTACCTGTGAACTAAAAAACGAAAAATCAAGCCGAAATCTCGTTTTTTCGTTTTTTTGAGAAAAAAAAACGAATAAAGGTGCCGTTTTCTCATTTCTGCTTATTTCATTTCAAATTGGAAATCAAATGATCGGATGATACACGGTCCGTGTAACGCTTCACAATTCAATTTTCAGACCATACAATGCAAATGCAAAAATGAAAAACTGAAACCAGACATTCATTTTTCTTGTTTTTCCAGTTACATTATCAATGGATAGTTGCCTTTTTCTCTCGTTTTTTTTTTTTCAATTTTCCTTGTGCTAAATTGTGACTTCAAAAACAAACATTTGAATTAATGAAATCGAACTGATTTTCTGGTTTTCTAATTTTCGTCTTGTAATTTGCGCCGTGGGCGGTACCATTAGCACGGGGGTGTGGCCGTGGACTAACTTTAGCTACTATCATTTCATTGATGCAACTGCTTTATTTACACTGCATGCACGTTAAGGAGAAGTTTAAAAGACGGAACACAGGACGACATTTTTCACCCGAGGTGACAGTTTTTATTGATAATAACTGCACTGTTAACCCTTAAAAAAGGTCCAAATTCTGACAATATCATACCATTTTCCATTAAAACAGTGTTGCCAGTAATTTACCGTAAAAAAAATCTGGTAAGGTCTAACAGTGCTAAATGTAGAATTCAGGTCTGGCCATTGAGAGTAGTGGGAGAAACGGTGGCCTGGCTATTCGCCCGCTGCCCCGCTGGGTTGTATCTAGGCTAGCTTACTTATACATCTGATCATCACAAAGAGTTTTTTTATTACACTATTTTACTTTAAAGTCCCCGTGAACCGTAAGTTGCAAACGAGTTTTCTCCAGTGTTGTGACGTATTTCCGAGAGAAACGGAATAATAAATGAGGCAAAATAGTGGACGTGGCTTTTTTTCCAACTAGCACCTGATTGGATCTAGAAAAGTAGGTGTTTTCATTCCCCCTGTCTACTGTCAGTTGGAGGGGCGTGATTACGGATGTTAAGCAGACAGCCAAACCGTCAAACCTACGTCATCAGGGAAGGTCCTCCAATGCAGAGGGGAGGGGAAATTTCAGATTTTGATTAAAGATTACAAAGCCAAAAAAATTTTTTGTGTGGATTGACTTGCATGGATGAATTGTTCACCACAAAACGATCAATTTAGGCAAACAAAGTAAGTATGGTCAATTTTGAATTCATGGGGACTTTAAGATAATGCTTTTACTTTCAACCTTTTTTGGGCATAGTTTACTGTAGGAAGTATTATTTCACATGACTTTAATTTTACTTTATTGACATTGTCATTTCCGATATACTTGATTATGGTTTTCAGTATTTCTATTCATTAAAAATAAACAAGTTCTGATTTGCAAATGGGCTTACTGCACTAATTATTATTATTTATTTTTTTTTGTTAACTTTGAGTGGCTAATTTTTCTTTTCTTGTATAGACTGTCATAGTGTTTTTGTATGATTTTATAGCTTTTCTACCATAGGTGTTAGCTTTGCTACCAGTGGTGTTGCTAGCTTTCCGTGTTTAATATACAGGTGGGGGATTTATTATTTAAAAAATAATGATAATCGAGTTACGTTTTTAAAGCGATTTAAAGAATTGGAATGGTAAAACGTATAGGTCTAATTGTAGTTAAGTAATCTATTTAACGTACTATTTGCAAATAATTTAAGCAATACTGTTTTAATGGAAAATGGTATATTGCCAGAATTTTGACCTTTTTTACAGCAAGGGTTAACAGTGCAGTTTATCAATAAAAACTGTCACCTCGGGTGAAAAATGTCGTCCTGTGTTCCGTCTTTTAAACTCCTCAACGTGCATGCAGTGTAAATAAAGAAGTTGCATCAATGAAATGATAGTAAAGTTAGTCCACGGCCACACCCCCGTGCTAATGGTACCGCCCACGGCGCAAATTACAAGACGAAAATTAGAAAAACAAAATCAGTTCGATTTCATTAATTCAAATGTTTGTTTCTAAAGATTTAGCACAAGTAAAATTGAAAAAAGGGAGAAAATGGCAACTATCCATTGATAATGTAACTGGAAAAACAAGAAAAATGAACGTCTGGTTTCAATGTTTTATTTTTGCATTTGCATTGTATGGTCTGAAAATTGAATTGTGAAGCGTTACACGGACCATACACGGACCATATAGGATAATAGCCTACAATGTTTTCTTGGTTTTGTGCAACATGCAAAATATCATTAACTCAGCAATGAGATAGAATCAGAAAATAAATTACAAAATGGTCCGTTCACAATTCAATTTTCAGACCATAGCCTACAATGCAAATGCAAAAATGAAAAATTTAACAGACGTTCATTTTTCTTGTTTTTCCAGTTACAATATCAATGGATAGTTGCCTTTTTCTCCCTTTTTTCAATTTTCCTTGTGCTAAATTGTGACTTCAGAAACAGACATTTGAATAAATGAAATCGAACTGTTTTTAAATTTTCGTCTTGTAATTTGCGCCGTGGGCGGTACCATTAGCACGGGGCGGGGGTGTGGCCGTGGACTAACTTTAGGCTACTATCATTTTATTGATGCAACTGCTTTATTTACACTGCATGCACGTTGAGGAGAAGTTAGACGGAACACAGGACGACATTTTTCAGCCGAGGTGACAGTTCTTATTGATAATAACAGCACTGTTAACCCTTGCTGTAAAAAAGGGCCAAATTATGACAATATCATACCATTTTCCATTAAAACAGTGTTGCCAATATTTTACTGTAAAAAAAAATCTGGTAATGTCTTACAGTGTGTGCTAAATGTAGAATTCAGGTCTGGCCATTGGGAGTAGCGGGAGAAACGGTGGCCTGGCAGTAATAACATTAAGTGACATGGGCATCTGACGCGCAGATGCCAATGGCACATGTCACTATGCGTATTGGCACATCCGGTGGCACATCCTGTCTCCATTGGCATGTGCCAGTGGATAGTGACATGTGTCACTGACATTATTGGCATGTGCCAGTGGATAGTGACATGTGTCGCTGACATTATTGGCATGTGCCAGTGGATAGTGACATGTGTCGCTGACATTATTGGCATGTGCCAGTGGATAGTGACGTGTCACTGACATTATCGCGGAACACTGACACTGTCGCGGAACAGGTTGCCGTCTTGTGCACGACACCTCGTGACTGACAGATGAGCTGAGCAGCTATACTGACGTAATTGTGAAACAAACGCCTACATAAAATATTTTTAGTGATGTTTTTTAAATAAATGTCAATTAAACGTTTTAAAGTCAGTATTTTTTTCCTCAAACATGTCAGTTTAAACATATCGCGACGGTTTAAATTTGTTTGAGTAGCAAGTAGGCTAAGACGGTAGCAAAAATTAAATAAAAAAAACGAGTAATCAGAGTCGGATGTGATATAAAAATTAAAAAAGCTGGTGTCCAAGCTGCACCTTTAAGGTGTTTCAAATCTGAGCTATAATTTATTTAAGTACATTATTTACTAAATTTATCAAATATAAATAAATTATTTACTAATTAATTTATATATATATTAAAACGTATTTACTAATTTATAAAATATAAATAAATTATTTACTAATTATTTATATTGATATCAGACTCTGATTACTTTTGTTTTTGCCTATACTCATCTGGCTTTTATATTTTACAAATACAAATACAATAAATCTGAACATGCATTCCGGTAGATGTCATCTATAATGGTCCAGTAGACAGGCTGCGCAACTGGAGTGTCATAACATACAGGGACATGTACTGCGACAGTGTCATTTGCACATGCCACTATCCACTGACGCATGTCACAAGTTTTATTGTGAATAGGTGATTTTTGTCTCCAAATATGGTTGATGGAGGAAACTCGCCAGACAGTTCTATCAAGGCAACGCTATTTAAATGGTGTTCAAACGGTCAGTCTAAACCATAGACTGTAAAAAATAGGTCTAAACAGAAAAAAAAATTCTTTGGCATGAGGCATGTTCAGATTTATAAAAAATGTGTTTATTTCTTATTACATAATTCCTTAAATGTATTTGTAAAATATAAAAGCCAGATGAGTATAAGCAAAAACAAAGTAATCTGTCTGATATCAATATAAATAATTGGTAAATAATTTATTTTTATTTTATAAATTAGTGAATAGGCCTACTTTTTAATATTTTATAAATTAATTAGTAAATAATTTACTTACATAAATTATAGCTCATTTATAGACTCCTTAATCGACATGATTACTCGTTTTTTAATTTAAAGGTGACCTATAATTCAAAATTGAATTTACCTTGGTATAGTCAAATAACAAGAGTTCAGTGCATTGACATGACATAGAGTGAATCTCAAACTGGACTGTTTTCGCGTTCTCATTTAATTCACGTTTCTGAAAAACACCCCTGAAAAACGGTCGGTTCTCCACACAATACCGACTGTGACGCAATAGTCGGGATCATTAATATGTATGCCTCCACAAATTTGCATATGCCAGCCCATGTTCAATGACAGGCGAAACTGCGCAGCCGAAGCATAGCAGTTGCTCAGTGTTTGGATGTACACATGAACACAAAAGTATTTTTTAGTTCCTTCATCCGAGCCTCTGAAGAAACAAATGGCTTACTTTTATTTTCTCTGGAAATTTCCAAACATTTCACCGACGACTGTTTCCTCAACTTGGGCCAATACAGAGCTGGCCTCGGATCAGCTACCAAGCAACACTTTCTGATGTGTAATTGTTCAAGTTCAGACAGGTAACGCTTTCTCTCAAAATCGTTCAATACTGTTTATGCATCAGTAAGTCAAGCCAGTGACTAAAATATCAACTTCACATCGTTTCTTTTAGTAGGATGAAAAAAAAACGTATTTAAATTGTGAATAAATTATATACAGAAAGCGATCAAAGAACAATCTTTCCACAGCGCGAGTTTATCTGGACACTTGCCAAACTCGTTATGAATTTAATGACGCACGTTACACTGCACAGCGAAGCTCTTACTGTATTTACATGATCGTGTTTGCATTGGGGAAAGCATTAGAGAACAGAAACTGCATTGCAATGATAAGATCTTCATTCTCGCGACCAACAGACTGTCCTCTGCTTGCTCAATGCTCAGTCATCACAGCAACATTGTATGTGATGGGAATAGATTTAAATACTTTAAAAACATCTCACGATTCGTTAATTTCGATAGCTGTAATAGTAAAAACGTATAATAGCTGTAGTAAAAGTATTCGAGAGAGTTTCACATGTAATACATAGCTATTTCATATGCAAGCATGTCAGCCAATCACAGCAGAGGCCGGTTCCACACAGCAGACACGCCCCTTCAAACAGAGCGTTCAAATCAGAGGCTAAAATCCGGGTGGGAAAAATGCCTTTTATTTCTAAATTATGACTATTTTTGATCTAAAAAACATACTAACATATAAGGGCAACCCAGGAAACATTATAAAATAATATAAAAAAACACTCTAGGGCACCTTTAATTTTTGCTACCGTCTTACTGTAGCCTACTTTGCTACTCAAACAAATGACAAATACACCACAAATTGTCGCGATATGTCACAAACTGACATGTTTGAGGAAAAAAATACTGACTTTAAAACGTTTAATTGACATTTATTTAAAAAACATCACTAAAAATAGGCTATTTTATGTAGGCGTTTGTTTCACAATTACGTCAGTATAGCTGCTCAGCTCATCTGTCAGTCACGAGGTGTCGTGCACAAGACGGCAACCTGTTCCGCGACAGTCTCAGTGTTCCGCCATAATGTCAGTGACACATGTCACTATCCACTGGCACATGCCAATAATGTCAGTGACACATGTCACTATCCACTGGCACATGCCAATGGAGACCGGATGTGCCACCGGATGTGCCAATACATAGTGACATGTGCCATTGGCATCTGCGCGTCAGATGCCCATGTCAATTAGGCTGTGTCCGAAATCTCCACTCAAACCACTACTCCCTAACCCCTATGTAGTATTACATAAGGGTTAGGGACCCCTATTAAGTAGCCTGTGTATAAGATGGTGTATTAACATAATAACAACAATAGCATGCTAGCTGGTACTTACCAGGATTTGAAAGAGAAGGATTTTTTGAAATTGAAATTGACGATCTCTTCTCTGGCAGTTGAGCAGACGTGTGAGGGCGGTTATGCAGATCTTCTACTTTTCCGCGCGATATGGCCAGGATGTGACGTTTTTTTGTAGTCAATTTGTAGTCGATGATGATTATTTTAAAAATCAGCTTCAATATCAGATTAAATGTACCTTTTATAGTATATGCAATTATAGTGTCTGCTGTTATTTTAATCGTGAACTGAATATAAACTTGCTAGGATTTAAATAAAATAAAAATGCAAAATACCTATAGGCCTACAACTTTCAAGATCATTCAGGCGAGGTCTTTTAGATGTTGAAAATTAGTCGCATTGATTTACAGTGAGTAATAAATATACTTTTTCAGACATTGTTTTGATATACATTTCACATCATATTGACGTTTTATTTCCTGACGTCAAATCAACATCTATTTAATGTCAATGATATTGACCTGAGATAGGGACCAGAAAAAAACATGTCAGATTGATACCTTTGTTTGGCCTCTTTACAACCACAAGGAAATAATTACAAAATATAATGAAAATATGCATATTCATGCATGTTATACATGGTGGTCAAAATCTTGACTATTTGTTGATGTCAAATTGACGTCAAGGTGCCCGCTGGCAGTTATTATCAATACAAACTGTCACGTTGGGTGAAAAAATGTCGTCCTGTGTTCCGTCTTTTAAACTTCTCCTCAATGTGCATGCAGTGTAAATAAAGCAGTTGCATCAATGAAATGATAGTAGCTAAAAGGTGTGTTCGACATCGGCTGCGGCTGGATGTAAGCGATTGGCGAGAGTAGCCGCGTGCAGGCGGGGAGGAGCTGCAAACGGAGACGTGTCGGACACTTTCTGGTTCCCGTAGTGACCTCTCACGTGGTGTTTGCATACTTTACCACAGCTGAAATGAAATAAATGCAATATTTGCCAAATACACAGACATTTCAGACACATTTTCATTCAACACTTTACTGCTTCATACAGCATCTGTTTGAACTAGAATAAAGTTCAAAATAAGCATACAACCATGAAGTGGAGTCAACGTTTTTTAATCAGTTTTATTTTGATAAACATGACTCAATATAACATCGCGACTACATGAAAAGACTGTTTACTGTTATAAAAACTGATTTGTGCACTTTAGTGGAACTAAAGGTGTGAGAATAAACACGACACGCACGTGATCGTTGTCATGCGGTGAATCCGGCGAATCGTGGAACAGCTGTGTCGTCATCAGAGCTTCTGCAGCCGCTCTTGAGAAACTGCGCTGGTTGAATCCAAGGGGGTAATCCATCAGCCGGAAGTTGAAGCCTCGCGGGAGCCGCCATTGTAGCAGAACTTCACCTGCTGTTAGCATCCCATTGACTCCCATTCATTTTGGCGTCACTTTTACAGCGAATAACTTTACATCTGAGGCATCCAAAGGCTTAATTTGTCGATTATTTATTTCTAAAGAAACACGACAATGTATAAAATGCTCCATTACTTTGTATCTTACGTTACGACCCCGTAGAAGCCGTTTTTGTAAAAATAGGCTAAAGATTGCGTCATAACCACGGGACTTTCTGTCGCATAATAGAGACATTACCGTATAGACAGGAGGAGAAGCTCGCGGCAATCTTTTACTGTCTATGAGGCAATCGGGGGGACATGAAGGCACAAAGTCAAGGGAGAAGCCCATAAATAGAGAGTCCATAAAAGCAACGGGACAAAATATTTCAACAACGTTTTTGAGGAATTAGGTGATTCAGATTTATCTTGGCACAGCTACTAGAAGATTTTCAACAATCAGACTGTCGTCACGCGCAGTTTGAGCCTGCGCACTCGCTCAGACATCAGACAGGAAGTGCAATAATCGGGCTTCAAGTCTTCTCCGTTGAAATCAATGGGGTCGCTGTGTCCATTTCTTTTACTGTCTATGGTTGAATCCTCCGGCTACTCTCGAATCGCTCTTGCGGTACTTTGATGGCATACGTCACAGTCACGTGGAGTCAGCGCTGCATCAAGTCGGACAAAATTTCTAACCGGCGTGCACTGCTTCAAGTCAGCCACCGATCGGTCTGCGGAGAGCTGCATGAAGTCGAACAAGCCTCTTGTTTCATGTCTGTCATGTGATCCCTGTTAGTCATGTGATCTGCCATGTGTTCCCCATGTGAATGTGTCATGTTGTCATTGGTTGATTGTCTTGATTATGTTCACAGGTATCCCTTGTCTAGTCATTTAGTCTTGTGTATTTAAGACCTTGTGTTTGCCATGTGTCTTTGTCAAGTATTGTTAACCACTGTTTGTCCGTGTTCCGCCTTTGTTTTATGTTTGATCTTGTTTTGAATAAATGCTGCACTTGGTTTCTTCAAACTTGCCTTCAGTGGACTTACTTATAGAAAACTTGACCAACCAAACCCAACAGTTGCCCTGCTTTGCCTTCGTCGGGATGACCTCACCATTGAGAAATATGTTGAGGACTTTTGTGAACTTTGTTGTCAGGTACATTTCAATAACGTTGTGCTCAAGGACATTTTGAGTGGGTCTCAATGAACCCGGTTCGGTCTTGTTTTCCAGGGGCCCAATACATAGTCCTTCATAGACCATGTCCTTCTGTTGAGCGGCTAAACTTTTACTGTGGGTTTTGTGGAAGAGGAGCCCCGCAACACCACAGTATCCTCCAAGCCTGAGTCTCTTCATGTCATGCCTGCGGAGCCTGAGCCTCTTCATGTCAGGCCTGCCAAGCCAGAGACTATTCACGCCATGTCTGCCGTGCCTGTGTCTTCGCGGACAAGATGGCTACCACAATACAATACAGATGAAAGATTTGATGGATGGAACGTCAGAATGGATGGACTGGATGGATGGATGAATACGGTCATCACTATCCCCAAAGTTGTTATGTCAGAACATTTCCCTAAATGCTGTGCCCAGCACATGCAACCTTGCTTTGCCACATCTACCAACACTTCCCTCTTTTCTTTCTGTATGCTGCCGCAGGCTTGGGTAGACCTGCCAGAGCTTGCTCCCAGATGGCAGATCACGGAGAGGTAGAGAGAAGACAGAAATAGAATAAGCACCCAGTGTAAGGTAGAGAAAACTTCGGCAATGTTCAAAGGTGAAATAAGTTCACATCAACACCTTTGATGTTGCTGGCAGCCGCCAGACAGAAGGAGACAATCTGTCTCTCTGGTATACCGCCCAGCTTGAGAAGTGCATTAAGCCACCCAAAACCCTGCAGCAAGTTTAAAACACATTCACAGACTGAAAAGCGCTCATCAAGCACTTCAATTACACTGACAGGCAAAGGCACCTGAGACACTGGTGAGGTGCAGGATCAATCTTTAATGCCGATATTCACTTTCACCATTCAGCACAGACAAGATGAATATAACCGAGCCTTGCCATACATTTTTTTTCTTTTTTAATAATATGTTTTACACAGATATTCATGGGAGAAAATATCTGTTCCTATACTTCAGTTTCATTGCAACTTTAAAAAATAGCCAATATGCACCAATTAGTGATTTGCTGCTTCTTCTGCATTTGATTGGGAAAAGAAATCTGTGTATTGCAAGATGATCAATATTCTTGCTCTAGTTTCCTGGAAGAGAAAAACTGTTAATATATTGGTGAATTGAGCATGACCTCAACACTAATAGACATGGAATTCATTTAGCACAGACAGAATATCTGGACTATTGTTCAAACTAATTGCCATTAACAGGGAAAGTTAGGCCACTCATTCACTCCAGAAAAAGTTGAATTGTGCTTGTGGTCATATTGAGGTCAAAGATTATTGTGTCAGAGGTTGAATTTAACTTATTGTTGTTAGACATGATGTTTAGGGACAAAAAGCCCTTCAGAGTCTTTGGTCATACACAGTGCTAAACAAACTGATTTTTAAAGCAGCACTAAGTAAGATTTTTTACCTTCAAATAATGTTTCCAAAATCGTTTCAGTGGTTCATCACGTCGTAACAGGGTGAAAGGCACTTATGCCTCCGCTTTGCGGTCCTATATCTGCTATAAACACGCTATATATGTAAGATTGCCAGATCGGGTCGAGTTTCTGTAGTTCTAATGAGACATAAGAAAACTACAAATTTGACTTGCTTTACGTCAAGCGTTACAATAGTCATTATTTTGTTTTTCTTCGTTTCTGATGTCGCAATACATCATACTTTCGTGAAATCATGCAACATACTCTACCTTGTCTGTGCACATCGTTCATTCCAAAGCCGGTGCTGGATAATCAACGAGGCTGCGGCTAAATTATTTACGACAGTGGTAATGGACAATTCCGCTTCCAACCTGTAGGACGATCATGCATTGGAATGATCTATTCAGTAACATCAGACTTCAAAGACAGCACATCTTTTTCAATGCAGACAATATAATAGGAGCAAAATTTAAGGTTAAGAAAATTGTAACTTTGTTTTAAAAAAAAATTCAAAATTGTTAAGTAAAAACAAAAACATTTAGGAAAATAACATTCCAAAATTATGTATTTCATAGCGGTGGTAATTTTTCCAGATTTCTGTTATGGTAGCACGTTTCAAAAGACATTCCATTCAACATTCCCTATTTATCTGAGCAATTATTTATATGTAACCCATAAGGTGTTTTACACTTATAATTCAGATCACACAGTAAAGGAGAAGGGGTTAAATCACTCAAACATGTGCTTTGGGTAGCTAAATTTGCAACTTGTAATAATGGCCTACCTTAAAACTATATACAAGTGAACCATTTTCTTTTACTTTCTAAAAGAGCTCATGCTGAAAACATAAAAACCCACTCCAAAATTAAGCCACTAAACTTTGCTCCAGATATGCTTGCATACAACTGTTTGTCTCGTTAATAAATACTTCACTGTATTCACATGCAGACTGCATTAGAAAATA
Organism: Tiaroga cobitis; assembly: GCA_030578255.1. Lineage (NCBI taxonomy): Eukaryota > Metazoa > Chordata > Actinopteri > Cypriniformes > Leuciscidae > Tiaroga > Tiaroga cobitis. Next base: position 29,893,495 of record CM060593.1, read on the forward strand.
TTTTAAGCAAATTGGTTAGACGTAAGATTACCCTAACCCTTATAGGCCTACTTTTTTATCACGTATCAAATACTCTAATTCTTACATTCCACACTCTTCACAATTTAACTCTTTAAACAGTATATAATATAGTAACATTTAACAAACATTTTCACTTAAAACATTCTTGCTAAAAAATAATAAATAATAAAATGAATAATTGTATTTAGCCAATGAATGGTTCAAGTCTGTATAGGCCTAATAATTATATCTGATTAAAATTACATCTGAGTTAAAAGGTGCCGGATTGTTTCATATTTATGTGAATGTCATCATTCTGAATTGAAATAGTTCACGAGAACATCCTGTATAGTCTTGAAAACGAAAAGCTGTGGTTGCAGATCTAGTACCTCGTTAAAACGAGAAGCCTACGCCTAAATATTTGACAGAAATATGTGACATAAACGAGGACGTGTCGTGCATTATACTTATAGGAGAAGATAATTTTAGATTTGTGAGTTGCCAATCGTGCATTAAAATCTTTATAAAACTCATACAATTAACTTCCCTTTTTATGGATCTTTAGGATGGCGAAAAAGTGCCAAGTATTTAGTCAGTTGGGACGCGGATAAGCATGCGCATTTTAATCGAGTCTGTTCATTTTATCATCTGCGACAAAAATTAGAACAAAAGCCAAATTGAATTTTGGTTCAAAGTTTAAAATGGTTTGGACACCTAGTAATTAAGCGATATATTTGTTAGCGGAAGCGGTTTGTTTAAATTCCATTTATGGTTCGCGTTCCAGACACATATTTGGAGGATTCTTCATTTTTTTATAGGCTACTGAAGAGGACAATTATTTTCTCAAGAAATAATGATAGAAATAATTTAGCAAGGTAGGAGGGTTACATGATAACGATTAACTGACAGTGTCAATAGGAAAGATTGCAACTGTGAACGGACTTTTAGGGACTTTTGAATTGGATATCAAGACTTCTTGGTGGTTTAGGATATGCTTATACAAGAAATCATTAGACTAACTGATGGACAACTTATACGCACCTTAGATAATTACAACGAACTTCAAAGAGCCTGAATTGTCTGCCAGTTTTTTAAAAAATTATCTAATTTATCTAACATAATGAGCAAACTATGTTCCAAAAAATATAGGCTAAACTTATCCTGAACATTTACTGTGTAGGCCTATATCGATTACTGGCCCATATTTCTCCCTCATTCACTAGCCCAGTTTACATCAGGAGAACATTTGTCAGCACTGGTCTTCAGCTTAAGTCAGTGAAACATGTGCCATAACATTATCATCACCTGCCCTCAAATCATAGGTGACATAAACACAATACACATCTTAGCAACAGTGTGCAGATATATACACACCAGAAGAGAGACACACACAGTGACGACGCCAGCTAGTCTGGCCTAGGACAAGAAGTATTGTTATTAACTTCTTTTCCCCAGTGTGAATGAAAACCAAAGTGAGGGCATATCCTTGTGTTATGACTTCAGGGGCTTGCTTTGTTCCCCTCTATCATGTACACATAATTACAGACTGATAGCTACACTTCTCTTTCTTTCTCTGTGTGTCTCGTGCTATCCTCTCGTTCTCTTATTGTGGCCTTATCTCTCTTAATCACTGCGTCAAACTCTCTCTGCTTTTATAGATTATATTTTATATTTTAAATTTGACTCTCTCTCTCCCTTCTCTCCTTTTTTGTCACATTTGTTAAAGCAGTCCTTCCCCAATCATATAAAGAGGGTTATGACCTGTAGGCATATTGCTGAACTCAAACACCATTGTTGGCTAAATCTAAATTTTTAGTCATTATAAACTCTACTTTTACTAGGCTACACTGTAAAAAAAAAAAAAAAAAGTTGCTACCTTAAATTTTTAAGTCCAATCAACTTGGATGTTTAATTCATTTCAACCTAAATTACATTAAGCTGACTAAAAAATTAGTTGAATCTTGTATAACAAAAAAAGTAGAAACATAGTTAAATCCATGTAAAAACATATGTTGTCATATTTACAGTGTAGTCTAATACATCCTGAAAAAATCTCATTAACAAATAAATGCATTGGAGTTTTTCTCTATTTGTTTCCTCGAGTTTAGCCAAGGTGTTTCAGCATTGTAGCCCACTGTCTGGATCGGCAGGCATCGAGGCTGGGCGTGTCGTGACGGTTGGATGTACCTGTGTGTTGAGGAATGTTGGCACAAGATAAAAGCATCTATAATTTGTATAATTCTCTCCTCACGTCACTATTTTGGTTTAATAACGCGTGCCCTTCAACCAAAACATGTAAAAACATTGTGTATCAATAGCGGCTCTTTTCAACTTTTCTCCTCTCAACCACGAAAAAAATGAGTTTCAACAAAATCAAAAGTGGTGGATTAATTAGCCGTGGGATGCTGCAATCACTTTGTCTTGTCTATCAGACTTCCTTATCATATAATAATTTGTTTGAAAGCTGTTAAGCTCTGTGGCTAAAATAGCAGAATCGGATTTAGACACTTCTGTCGAAACTACAATGTTAACGCGAGTAATTTAACGAAAAATAGCCTAAATTATCAGGGGAAAATATTTTAAAAGACAGTATAGGCTAGTTGTAATTTATAGTAAAAATATTTGATTAATCTATATTATAAAAATTCATAGGCTTTGGATTGGATAGGCTATATATAGGCTAAATGTTGAATCAGGTCTATAATTTACCGAGAATTGGAAATTATTGTTAAAATTATGTTCGGGTATAGTAAAAAAAAAAAATCCCTTTGGAAAATTGCCTGATAGGCTACGTTTTATAAGTAAAATCGCCTTTTTATTTTTATTCTACTTATGTACAAAATAATGTTTATTTTTGTATTTTATGTTATTAAGTTTATGATTATTGCATTGTTAGCTATAATGTGTTACCCTGATGGTGTTTTGTCTTTGTTATAGGCTAATGATCACATATTTTTATATAGTTTTGATTTAATCTTCTTGGCTGCTTTGCATAGCCTACTTGTGCTATTTTCGATGAAAACAGACTTTATATCAGATAGGTTATTAGCTATATTAAGATTAGCCTATATTATAGCCCTGTGACTACAGTCCCCAAATGATAGCCTTTCTCTTTATTTAACAACGATACATTTATGGCAACCGCAGTTGTCAGGTAGCATAAGCCTACCGCAGGCTTACATGTAAGTTGACATTTTTGACCGTAGGCTAGGCCTATACATAACAAACGGACCTGTTATTTTTTATTTGCCAATCTTTATGAATCTTTATGACATGGTCTGAGTTCAGAGTTTATATTTTTTGTGAATAGTTTCCATAGGCTACTTTGTTTTTATTTATTTCACGCTAATGGTAGCCCATTAGTCCAACGAAGCAAACGTTTGATTTTTAAATCTTGGGAACTTTTAAAACGTGGGAATTGCGATGTTCCTTAAAGATGTTACACTACTGACGTCACCGCCTCTAAGAAATGACGCGAACGGCGCATGCAGCCAATAAGAGAGCGCGTTCTCACTGCTTGAATTAACTTCAGTATGTGATGGGACTGTTGAGATGAACTTCACAGACTTCATACACTGCCAAAACGAAAGCAAACTCATGCGCCTCGCGATTTCACGGACATGGATCTCTCTAATGGACTTCTTTAAAAAATGGAAATCACATGACTCTTCTAAATAGATGTTACTTTTATGATGCCCCGGTCTAATGGACATAACTCTAAAAAATGACTATGACTTCACTGTCTGAAAGTTTGGTAGCTTCAGACCCTTCAAAGTCGGCATTTCTGGAGTTCAGTCACGGTTACCAGTCTCACCAGCAGCATTCACCCGGTGTGTCTCACGCGCACTATCCGGTGCATGGTTTGCATCAAAGCGCACATTCGCAGTACGATGCGGCCTTCTCTTCTGGCGCTGCTTCGTACGGCCGTCCGCTCACTTACCACTATCCCAGCGCCCATCACCACCCCGGAGCTTACCTACCCTATCAACACAACAGCGCAGTCGCTCATTCAAGAGTGGAGGATGCAGGTAAAGTGTGCTTTCCTTCACCCACAACATTCGATTAAAAACGTATTGCTAGATTCCGTTCTACTATAGGCTTTGAGAAAATGAGTTATTCCTAATTAACTGAATAATAATAATCCTGAATTCTGAAGATAGAAACGCACGATTTAGATTTGCTATTGCTCTTTAAATTTGTGTTTAGCCTAATTTAATTAGGCTATCTAACCCCTAACGCAATACTAATCAATAACGTGTTAAGACTTTTAAATTGCCAAACAATAATTTGCAACAATCCATAGAATTAAACAATTTTTCCCAACTTTAAAATTATAGGCTACATTATTGTATGCTATTACTTTAGGCTACTGGCTGCTGTACAATATGGATTAATATTGTAATGACCTCAGTTAACAAGTCAAGAAATGTCGGAGCCTACACACACACAAAACGGACTGCAAAATAAAAATAGAAATAGCCTATGATAAAAATGGCAAGCTTTTATTAATTATAGGCCTATTCGTTGTTGTTGTTTTTTTTTGTTGTTTTTTTACTTTTTCAATAACGTGAAATTTGACTATAAAGTTGTAAATGATTCAAAATACGCAAGAATTTTCACTGACATTTCAGAACTGGATTCCAGCTAGAGAAAATGTCAATTAAACGCTATGAAATTGTCTTGTATGCGGTTGACAAAATTGTCTTGTATTCCAGTTTTCTTCAGACAGAATAGTACACTTTTGAGAAATTATTCAAAAAAAATATTTCTACTTCTGATATTATTATTAGCCTATTAATATTATTATTATTATTATTATTAGGCTATATTATATAATGTCATATTTCATTTCCTTAATCAAGATGCCGAGAAGCAAAGTTCCATTGAAAGTGGAGAAATACGGCTGAACGGAAAGGGGAAAAAGATTCGCAAACCGCGCACGATCTACTCGAGTTTACAGCTGCAGGCGCTCAACCAGCGCTTCCAACAGACCCAGTACCTCGCGCTGCCTGAACGCGCTGATCTGGCGGCCAAACTGGGTCTGACACAAACACAGGTATGTAGGCCTACACATGACAATAGACTACTGCATTAAAGAAGGAAAAAAGCTCTATCTTAACGCCGTGTATGTGTCTGTCTGCATGCTTCTCAAAAGTTCTCAAAAGACAGTTGCTTTAAAATAAAAATGAATGGTCTTTATTATTATTTTTCTAAATACCATAAGGTTGATAGTCTAGAGCTATAAGAACAACACAAGCAATGTGAAGTCCCCAATGGCATGTAAACCAGAAGAACGTTGGAGCGTAAAGTGCATTTCATCTTTGCGTTTCCAGCCTACATCGAGTGTTGAATTATCGAGAGCATCGAATCACTTATCAGAGACAAAGGAAATAATAAATCGGGGGAAAACGACATTAATTGTAGGCCTCTCGTCCATTATTGGGCTATTGAAATGCTGATTTAATCTATAAGTGTTGGAAAAAATAGCATTAAAACGATAATCTGCGAGCTATGCATTCAACGGAAATGATAGGCAATAGGCTCATAAACAACTTCGAGGTATGATTTCCCTTGCGAAAAAGAATTAGGCCTCAAGAAAGTAATTTCAAGTTAATGTTTATTTTTAAGTATACTTTTATGAAGTAAGTATACTAATATCAATGTACTAAACTTGTAAGTGTAGCTGCTTGGGACTAAATTGGCCCAAAATTTAGTATAAAAAAGTATACGTTTAAGTCTAGGCTAGCCTACTATAAGTGTAGCCAACTAGTGAACGACTAGCCAACGTTTCCAATTTGCATCGGTACTACATCTGAACTTAGTATAATTGTAGTTAACTATTTTAATACTTGTTGTGACGATCTGCGGCTGGAGTGCCCGCTTGAGCCTCTGGGGGGCACTCCTTCCTAGTTTATTTTTTCCTTCATGTTTTGCCCAGAGCCATAGAGAGAAAGAGTTGCGACACTCCCATAGACCTCCGTTGTAAAAAAATGGCGGCGCTTTTAACCGCCTACTTCCGGGATATGGAGCTCGGATTAGTTCCAAACACTGGCATTTGGCTGTTGGACCCCATTCACTTACATTGCTGCGCGTCGAGTTGTTCCAGAGGTAAGTTGCTGAAATATCGACTTCTTTTGAATTGTCAACTGTCTATATTGTATCAGAAGCCCTTTGCGATGCTTATACTGGTCTTCATTTGTATATGCACAGCGTAATTATTTATATTTTATCTTGGTTGTTCCAACCAATTTTCAAGCACTGCCTGATAGCTAGTTAGCTAGCGCGACTTCACCAGTTGTGAAGGTATAGCATCTAATTAGTTCGGTAATGAATCGCTACCACCTTTATAGCAACTTTTATTTAGTTGAATTTTTGGTATACTTACTAACTAACTTTTCATTATGTTACGTGTTGGCTGAGTTTTGAGTGGTGAATGCTGCGCGTCGAGTTGTTCCAGAGGTAACGTAAGTTTCTGAAATATCTACCTCTTTTGAATTGTCAACTGTCTAACTTATATTGCATCAGAGGCCCTTTGCGATGTTTATACTGGTCTTCATTTGTACATGCAAAGTGTAATGATCACGAAGGTAGGCTAATGGCTGAATTGTAATTTATAAGCAAAATCACGGAAATCAATGGCCTAATACAGCCCAGTTGTGCTAAAATAAATATCATGAGACCGACGTCCATCATCAGATGAATATGGAAAAGTTAAGTTAGAGCCGCTAAAGCTACCCATGCGAGCACTAAGCTTTTCCCTCCAAAAAAAATTGCCTAAAACTTATCTAAGTAGTATACAGTATTTCGTTGTCACCCTGCCTCTCCAAATGCAAAACTGACATTAACAAAATGCAATAACAGCTGAAAAAGTGCTTGGTTGTGTGTTTTATTTTATATTTACCGTTCAAAAATGCAATCGCTGCTGTCTGTCCCATAGAAGAACATGACAGCCAGCGTACGTTTTGGAACTATTGGGGCTTACATGAACCACGTGACAGCCGTTGCGGCGACATCAAAGAGTGTCGCAACTCTTTCTCTCTATGGCTCTGGTTTTGCCCTGGACTGATTATGGTTTATTTGTTGCACCTGTGGTAGATTGAGCGTCCCTGATTTAAGCCTGAGTTTTCCCTTTGTTCGGGGCTCAGTATTATAAGTGTCTTTTACTGCATCAAGCGTTTTCCTGGTTTCTTAGTGTTTCCGAGTGTTTTCTAGTTTCACGGTTCCTGGACTCCCTGCCTGTATCTGCTTCCCGTTTGCCTTATCCCTGCATTGTATTATTGCTGATCTGGACTGCTTACCTGGTGTTGACCCCTGCCTGTTTCCCTGTACCTGTCTCTGGATTCTGCTCTTAATAAAGCCTGTGTTTGGATCACCTCTGTCCATGTTCCATGTGCAGTTTCTTGACAGAATACTGAGCCACTACTGATCCAGCGGCTGAGAGGAACACGGACCTCGTTAATGGATCTCACAGCACAGATCGTAAGCCTCCGCCAAGGAGAAAGTCCTCTCAAGGTTTTTGTAACATATTTTTTGTAGCGCTCTCATCAGTCCTACTTGGATGATTTTTGTTTAATGATGTTCTTTCGGGGAGGACTGTCTGAACCGCTCGGCTCTGCAATAACGTTACCGTTTCCGAGTTCAAGCTGGACTCTTACCCAATTGGTCTGGCCTTTTCCATGAGCGGTTCGCTTTTTACTGTGGATTTTTTGGAACTTTTTCTTCACAGAGGACCCGACGATTCGCCATTTTACAAGGTACCCACTGAATCCACGCATCTAGAGTCTCCCGGTGAGCCAGCGCTTCACACGTGCTTCGCCGAGTTTGCGCTACATGAAAGCCCGGTTGAACCAGCGCTTCGTAAAGGGTCCTCCGAATCCACGCAACATGTGAATCCCATCGTTCTAACACTTCACGTGAGCTCCGTTGCATTCCTGCCTCAAGAGTTTTCTACTGAGTCTGCATGAGCGCGTGCCAACCGAGTCAAGTCAAGTCATCATTTATATAGCGCTTTTAACAATGGATTGTTTCAAAGCAGCTTTATATAGATAAACATATAGTTTAAGGTAACAGAGATTGTTTTGGCTTTATAGCGGTTCTTGAATAATGTTATTTCCAGCTAAAGTTAACTTTGATTCACCTCCGTCGAAATGATCAGACTTTAAACGCGAACCTGTGATTAATGCTGACGGCGTTCACATGCTCATTCAGAATTGATTCTATAGTTATGTGCTTTTGAAAATATGTGCGCAGGTTTTTAATTCCATACAACCCATGCCTAAACAAACTACTTGTCTTGCCTATAAATTTGGTACAGAATTTTGTTTTATTTTATCACTTCGGGGTACAAGAGCCGAAATTCACAACGCTTTATCTGTATAGTGGGAAAGGGATCCTCCATAGGGAGAGGATAGTTGACACTTCAGCACTGCATTGTCATCGGGTCCAGGCGGATCTCCTTCGTCAGATCTGGAGTGAGTGAGTGCCGAGTCAAGTGCGTCCAGGTCCGAATCAAGCCTAGTGAGTGAATCATCTAGTCAAGTGAGTGAATCATCTAGGCAAGTGAGTGAATCATCTAGTCAAGTGAGACGCCGCCGCAGGAGGAGAAGGACTCATTCGGTTCGCCAGGCTCCGTTGAGCGTACCCAGACTCCTCGCCTTGCCGGCCCCGCCTCTGCGCCTCGCCCTGCCGGCCCCACCTCTGCCGGCCCCGCCTCTGCGCCTCGCCTTACCTGCGCCTCTCAAGCTTCGGGAGCCTTTTCCAGTGGCGGTTTCCAGCCCGGAGACTTTAGCTTTAAATTTTCCCAAAAACTCTTGGGGGGGGGGCAGTAGGTACTCTAAGAGGGTCATGGAGGTGGCGCCTACATGGACCTTTGCACGACCATCTTCGCCTGAGCTTTCCATGTCACTGGTCCTGTCCAGCCCTGTGCTCCCTACGTCTTGGTCCCCTGTTAAGTGTACTCTGCCCTGGTCCTGTGTTATGTGTGCTCCGTCCTGTTCTTCTGTCACTTATGCTCCAGCCTGTCTTCCTGCCAAGCATGCTCCGCCCTGGCTACTTGCAGAGCGTGCCTCCCCGTGGTCTTGTGTCTTGCTCTGGTCTCCAGGCCTCCTGCCTCTCCACGGGCCTGGCCCTCCATCCCATCCCCCGTCGACCTCCCTCCGGAGCTCTTAGGAGCGTCTGGAAGCCACATAACCCCCCCTATGTGATGATCTGCGGCTGGAGTGCCCGCTTGAGCCCCTGGGGGGCACTCCTTCCTAGTTTATTGTTTCCTTCATGTTTTTCCCTGGACTGATTATGGTTTATTTGTTGCACCTGTGGTAGATTGAGCGTCCCTGATTTAAGCCTGAGTTTTCCCTTTGTCCAGGGCTCAGTATTAAAAGTGTCTTTTACTGCATCGAGCGTTTTCCTGGTTTCTTAGTGTTTCCGAGTGTTTTCTAGTTTCACGGTTCCTGGACTCCCTGCCTGTATCTGGTCTTCCCGTTTGCCTTATCCCTGCATTGTATTATTGCTGATCTGGACTGCTTACCTGGTGTTGACCCCTGCATGTTTCCCTGTACTTGTCTCTGGATTCTCCTCTTAATAAAGCCTGTGTTTGGATCACCTCTGTCCATGTTCCATGTGCAGTTTCATGACACTTGTAGTAGCCTAGTCTACGAAAGTAGGCTACACCTTGAAGTATACTCTCAGTAAACGATATAGTTGTATACTGCAAGTAGCCTACTTGTAAGTTCTTTAAGTGAACATAACACCATACTTAGTTTAGCTTACTATTTATATATTATTTTTGCACTTTGAGTTGGCTTTATGTTCCTATATTTAGGTATGAATTTTCTGTTGTTGTCAAACTACGTCGGATGGGTTTCAGAACGATGATCAAAATACAGTTGGAGTAGATTGAGTCCATCAACACCCCCAAAGCTTCACAGTTAACCATTCCTCGGTCGACATTTCATAACGTTGGGCAGTTTTGATTTATATGCTGTTTAAAGTTTGATGATCGCGTTGTTGTTTTTTTATTAGTGTAAGCAATCTTTTATCATCGCTTGTTTTTCCTTCTTCACCTGTGTGTATTTTGATGGGAAGATTCTGTTCTAGAAGATGCGTAATAGCGCCGCCTACCGTATAACAGTGAAAACATTGCGGGGAAAGAGTAAAGTAGGCTAGATTTGAAGTAAATTCCGATGTACACAACACTATTAGGAACAAACCTGTTTTTTTTTTATAAATCAATATTTTCAAACAATGAAAGTTTATTAGACAGTATGCAAAACTTTGTGGAAAAAATAAAAAATAGGCTACTAAATCAAAAGAGTAAACTCAACTACAAGCCAAGAATAGGCTACTTAAAATACTTAATTATACTTTCAAGTATATCAATCTTGGTCAAAAGATTGAGTATATGTATAGTCCAAATATTTAGACCTTTCTGTTAGTATGAGTCAAGTAAGTGCAATTTTATTTCTGAGAAGTACATAAGAAGGCGGAAAGTACACTTTAGTTTAAAAGAATTCAACTAATAGCACACTTGAATAAACTTCTTTTTCGCAAGGGATTGGCCATTCTTAATACTATTTCTTGTGCAAGTAATTGGCCTATATGACCCTGCAAATTTTCACTCCTAATTTCACAATCAAACAAGAAAAAAAGTGAGAACGAGACCCTTCCTCCAATGACAGGTTCTAATCTGCTCCAATAGTCAAAAGCATGGCAGCCACGTATGTTATTGCACATGCCTAGACTACAAATGATAATCTATGAATGCACGGTGCAGATATATGGGATAGTTCACTACAGTGCGGATTTGAGCATGGCTGTTGTAATCCTGTTCTGTGTAGCTCTGTTCTTTTTCTAACCAAAGGAGCACAACTATAGGCTCAGTGTTAACTGCAGTGTTCCATAATTCTTCACATGAAGCAGTCTTTTTATATTAACAGGGAGTTTGCATGAATATGTCTTTTGTTTTATTAAAACATTTTTTGTCCAGATTTATATTAAGTCATTTTTATTTGATTAATAGCAGGCCGATACTTACAGTTCCCTTCCAACAACCTCGGGTTAGGCACACACATTGAGTCTAAATTATCATACATTTTTTTTTTGACAGTAGCTTCTTTAGCTTTAGACAGTAGCTTTTTTATTTTTCTATGTTCTTCTCTTTGAGCATCAATATTTCTGAAATCCTGTCTTACTAAAGTTGTAATTATGTCTTGTATTATATTTAGAAGCATTTAATAACTTTCAGTGCCTGGTAACAAGTATTGTCCATGCAACCGAACTTATATTAAAGCTCAATCATAATTTTTACTGTGTGAACCTGTGTGAAAACTGATTTATTGAAGGGAACCATCAAAACATCTAAAATGGGCAGCAACATATAATAATTGACAAAAAATGTATTTAGCAAAACTCATTTTTTAAAAATCAATCATAATATGAAATATCTGTCTTATTGATGTCTCTTACAAATATATCTAATTGAAAAGTCTAGTAAACAGCATGTCAGTCGCCAACACGTTTTTTTTTTTCAAATAAATACGTTGTATTTATCAAATTAAAATCTAGAGATTCCAATCAAGCTTTTATTTTACTAAACTATTCTTAAATTGTCACTTCCACCATAATGCTAAACACAATACATGATTTGAGATGTGAGGAAACCAACACTGTGGTGGGATTGTTCATGTCGTTTCAGAAAACAAATATAAAAATGCCTCCTGTTTCATGTCCATCGTTTCACTTAGTTGACAAATTAAATAAACCAGTTTATTTAGTGGGTTTAAAAGAAATATAAAAGCAGCATTTACTCTGAATTGGTAAACATGTCCAATTAAATGCTTCTGCCTGAATAATTTGAATACACTTCATTACAATCACAACCTAATCTTGAAGACAACCAGGAGCATTTAGTGACATTTGAAGTCACTAAATGCTTTGTATTTTGTCATTCAAGCAGGTAATGCATAAAGCTAACTCTCTGATTTCATGAACAGAGATATGTTCTCAAATTATCTTAAAATTATCTTAATAATTTGTGCTGGTTAAATGCATTTGATCTTCCTTTAATATATTGTGAGTTATCTCAACATATGTTTTTACATTGCTTTAGCTCATCAAAATAAGTTGAGCAACTTTTTTATAAGTTGAAAATATTCAACATTTTTTTTAAAGTCAGTTTAATGTAATTTAAGTTGAAATAACTTAAACAGCCAAGTTGATTGTACACAACTTTTAAAACAGCAACTTTTTTAGTGTAATAGCTATTTTTTGTAGATTGAATTTTATTTTATCATTTTACTCTGCATTAACAGCCATGAAAGATTTTTCAACGATTATTCTCAGTCCATAACCAAGGTATGCCCTTTATCCTTCATAATAACATAAAACTATGAACACATAATAAATTCTGACACACTGAAGTGAACTAAATATTATCCTAAATTAATTAAACATCAAATTATTTTGTGTTAAGCATATATTTATCCTCCGATACAATTATTTTGTTTCGGTTAGTTAATCACATATTTCAATGATTAGTGTTATCGCTTTCTCCAAGACATTTACAGATGATTATCTATTCAGCAGAACAGACCCACATATCAAAATGTGTGCTTATGTGGAGGTGTGTGGCCAGTTTGCAGTGCCAGACTTTTTATTAGCAGTATCAGACTTTTTATCGCTGCAGTTTAAGAGTGTCGAATGCTGCCGCTGGCACTTGTTCCTGCCTTTCAGCCCAGGCGGCTCGTTTAATCTATTTTCTGATGATGATAATAATAATACATGCTGATATGATTGTAGTGATAAAAATAAAGGCATCACCACATAATAGAGGTGTTCAAAATGCGCCAGGAGGAACATCACACAAAAGTCTTAATTAAAATAATTATTATTTTGGGTGTCAATGTGCGTGAGAAAACTGTTAAAAGGGAGTTTAAGTCTCTTGGAAAACATCACTTTAATTATATCTCATTATAGAAGGTTTTAAAGCTCTGTGGGTGTCACTGTTAAAATTCATTGTAAATTAGCATGAATTTTCCACATTATGGTTACATAATTAAGAAAGTAAAAACCTGTAAAAAAAAAAGTAAAAAAAAAGATGAGTATAATATCAAGACTTGTTTATATCATATATTCTAGAAACGAAATGCACAAGTTTGTGCTGGAGAATTCTGGGTAAAATGTTGGACTGATCACAAATAACAGCAATAATGTTTGGAGTTTTGCTGCATCCAACGCGCTTTTCCCCCCCTCTCACTTGCAGAAAGCTGAAGGCGTGCTGGTGTTGGCAGAAGCCCTGTTGTACCACAAAAATTCTGAATCAAAGCTTTTCTGAAAGCAATTCTGAAATCAGTTTTAGTAGAACTCAGTAAAAAAAATGTAAGCGCTGCCACCCTGTGGTTGATATTGTAAAAGTTAATCATACAGGCTACAACTCAAATTGTAGCTGAAAACATAAAAAAAAAAAAAAAATGGTCCATTAAAATCTGTTCATTTAAGTTAATTTACCTCTAATACTAAAAACAGGATAACATGTCATTTTACTCTAAAGCAAATTTACTGTTGTTTAAGAAGTATGAATTACAACAATTTACTGTGAAAATCTGTATTTAACGAGAAAACATATGTACCGTTACACTAAAATGTGGTTTAAAATGAAACTTTCACAGTACTTTGACATAAGATACTTCATAATTTACAGTGAAAAAAAGTTCTCAGTTAAAAAAATAAACTGAACATACGTCTAATACACACATCGTCCCCAAAAAGTGCTTATTGTTCTACATTTATTTTGATAATTCCTTCCAATCCTGCTCGACCTATGTGTTATGAATAATAGAAATTATTTTTAAACTATGCATTTAAACAGATGAAAGCACAAATTCTAATCCAAATGCAAATGTTGCAGGTAAAGATATGGTTCCAGAACAAGCGTTCCAAGTTCAAAAAGATAATGAAACATGGCTCAAGCGGACCGGAAGGAGAACACCTTCAAGCGGCTTCTGCCCCCGGACCACCGTGTTCGCCAGGAATGCCGCCCTTGTGGGATGTTTCTATGTCAACCAAAGGTGCCCCCATCCACTCTGGAGGATACATGAACTCTTTTGGACACTGGTACCCTGGTCATCATCAAGACCCAATGGCCAGAACTCAGATGATGTGATGGGGGTTTAGGACAGTCTACAGAGCATCCAGATCGCCTCTGATTCTACCAGTTCACTCAGTTTCAGATCACTGTTTACTTCAAGTTCCTCCCCAGTGTTTTCCTCATGAAGATTTACATTGCTGGCCTTTTTTTCTTTTTTTCTTTTTTTTTGCTTGCAGGTTTTTGTGGTGGATTTTTTCTAAAGACTGAGTAGACAGCATAACCTAAACTTGGATTTTGTAAACTCTTGTAAATTTGAATAAAATGCCATTGTCTGACTGCCTTGAATGTCTATCCTATATTTCAAAGCTTGCCACCTCAGTCATTCTTCAGTCTATTTATCAGTTTATTGCATATTATTTTCCCTTTGTTAAAACAGCAGTCTTGAAATGACAGTCTTGACCCTTTCACTAACACTAATGAAATATACACAGATTTAATTTAAGGAAAATATGTTTATGAGAAGCTTTTTTTCCCTATACAAAAAAGACAAATGAAATGCAATGAATGCAATGACAAATGAATGCAATAAAGAATGCAAGAAAAAGTTGCAAGCATAATGACTATAAAATATTTAACAAAATGAGGTTTAAAACAATTAGAGGGAGTACAGCATGTCATGCCACATAATAAATGTAGGCCTACTTCATCTCAAAAGTCCAATAAAATGCAATCGTATAGGTTATATTCTCTGTTCAAGACACAAGACTGTCTCATGCCACCTAGTGGTTTGAAAACACACCATGATAGCTTTGGGTGTTTGACGGAAGCTAACTCTCTCTAGGCCTAACAAACACAGATTAGTGTGAAAAGCTTTGGTATTATGTTGAGCTGGATACTGACCTCTGTATTGAAAACATTAGACCATTATTACGCTAGATTAGAAGATGACACAATGAAGATGGAACTGGATTACAGAAAATCACTTCAGCATTGAGGCCTAAGCAACAACATCTTCTACTTGGAAAGGCAAATCATTTTCAGCTACATGACCGACTATGAAGTGTCTGTTCAACAGCTCAATGATCTGTTGACAGATGAAAACGGAGACTTCTGTATGCCCTCCAATCATTTTAATGAAGTCTACCCCGGGATACTCCTAGGAAATGAGTAAGTCCTCACATAGCCTACAGATATGTAGTGGGTGGATTATTTTCTTATACCATACAGAAACATTGCTCAACAAACATTTACAGTTGCAGTTAAACTGTATGTTTAGCCTTTCCTATCTGATAAGCTAATATTAAAAACATGATCATGTATCATGTTATAAATTCCCAAGGGCAAGTCTTTAAATAAACATGGCCTATTTTCCATGTGTGAATGTTCCTCTTACGTTCGCACTCCCACACACTCACGGAAAGACTGAAAGAGATCAGTTAAATGGAGGTGGCTGTTATATTACACCTGTATGTCAACAGGTCTGTTGCCACAAATGTAACACATTTGCATCAGCTGGGAGTGACACACATCCTCAATGCTGCAGAAGGCCAATCGGACATGCATGTGAACACGGATGCAGAGTTCTACGCAGACACAGGGATTATCTATCATGGGATACCAGCCTTTGACACGGACCATTTTGACCTCAGTGTATATTTTGAAGAGGCTTCCAATTTCATCGAAAAAGCTCTGGAAATGAAAGGTGAAAAAAAAGTAGCTACTTTTAAATGTGTATCTTTTTTATCTCATCCCTCATTTAATGGCTTTCGTTATGCATGCGGTACTTTGAAGCTGCATAGATCCTATTAATAGTGCATTATCTGTTAATATCCTAAGTCTTCTTGTTTCAATGACCCACTAATAATAAACTGCTTGCTTGCTGCCTGCTCTCACTGCTAATTTGTGCTTTCTCAACATCAACCTTAAAGGGACAGTTTTTTTTTCACCCAAAAGTGAAAATTGTGTCATCATTTACTCACCCTCAAGTTGTTCCAAACCTCTATGAATTTATTTCTTCTGCTGAACACAAAAGAAGATATTCTGAATAACATGGACACAGTTGATGAGCCCCATTGCCTTCCATAGTATGGGAAAAAAATGGGCCTACAATGGAAGTCAATTGTGTCCATTTTTGGGCAAACTATCCCCTTAACACTGGGGTCCAGAAGGATCTGCAGAGCGTATAGGTCCACACAGCCAGGAACTGCAAAAAGTGTGAAATAACTGTTTGGTTTCCTACATTCTTTAAAATATCTTCTTTTGTGTTCAGCAGTTCATACAGGTTTGGAACAACTTGAGGGTGATCAAATGATGACACAATTTTCATTTCCATTGAACAATTATAGCCTAAAATAAGCTAACAATAACAATAGTTAATCAATATCATGCTAGCAAGAGTGCTGTTATCAAGAACATGAGCATGATTGTGAGCAAAAACATATACAACAGTTCAATAAACAACAAGTTAATATTGAGCTACTTGGATTTCAGAAAAGTTTAGTCAATTTCTGTCCGCCAGTGAAAGTTCCAGAGTAAGCCAAAGCGTAATCGCTGCACATTTTAGAGCCGCACACAGTAGAGGTTTTTACTCCCCAAAAGAAGCAGTGTTCTTGAACGAGTCTTTTGAATTACTATTCAATAAATGCCACTCGCTTATAAAAACAGTCAAATGTCGCCACCTACTGTTAATGTAGCCTTGAGAAACGCGCGGACAAGCGGAGTGATACAAACAGTGAAAAGTCCCAGTGCTGTTGGACTGATATGTCAGCATTCTTGAAGCGCTGCTCAGTCTAATTCGAGGACCTGTATTCTTTCTGACGATTTGTCTTGTGTGCTACCTGCGGTTAAAACAGTTATTTTCTTCATTCAAAATAATTTTCCCATCAAAGTATCATAGTAATTAGCTTTTACGTTTTGGCAACTTCGATCTGATTAGTAGCCCATGCCTATATGTTTCGTATAGGATCTGCTTAAGCCCTTTTAAAAATCTTACTTTTTCCTACACATTAATATCCGTTAATCTTATACACTCTAATAATTTCTTCTGTAGGTAAAGTGTACGTACACTGTCAGAAAGGCTACAGTCGTTCGGCTGCACTAGTCATCGCACACCTGATGCTGCAGCACAGGATGGGTGTTCGAGCGGCTGTGGCCACAGTAAGAGAGAAACGGGAGATCGGACCCAATGATGGATTCCTGCGCCAGCTATGCCAGCTAAACGATTGTCTGGAAGGCGAAGGAAGACCGCGGCATTAAAATGAATCTGTGTTTTTATCAGCTAACTGATATTAGTTGGCAAGTCAGTTCTGGTAAGCATTTAGTTTGCCATTTGGAATGATTGTGTTCTGCATTTCTGAAGTGTCTTCTGCCCTCCAGTGGCACTGTTAATCAGAAATATAGCCTACTTTAAGTAGCCCATGATAATAATTAGTTTTCTTCCAAATAACTACATAATCAAACACAAGAGGTCTTCACAACAGACAACAATCATTTATTAAACATTTTAAAGTGAAAAGTAGCACACATACCTGAGTTACAGTGAAACCCCTTCCACATTTTCTGCTTTCATCGGATTGTTGTACATTTTAATATATTGTGATTGTATAGCTGCAAATAGAACTTTCCATTCTCTTAACATCCATTAGGCTACAGGTTGCTACATGACAGTTTCATAGAAGGATAATGTACAATGCTACAAAGGATGATTTAACAGCAATTCTGCTCTCTGGACTAGATGGTGCGCCACGACTCATAGAGAAAGAGCCATTAGCATGGTTAGTGTAAAGCACATCGATTATGCTCCACAAGCAAGAAAAAGACAAACATGTGTGCAAGCATCATTGTCTTTGTCATTATATTGAGCTATTTGTGGTAGAGAGAATGCAGATAAAAGCACTGTTAAAATACAACAATGCACATAATGTACACATCACTGATTGAACATAAAAAAGGCCTATTTCACTGAAATAAAGGCCAGTGAGGTGCCTGTGGTGAGGATGAGGATGGTTTCTTACAGTAAGTAAGGTTCTTTGTATATTAGACCCTGTTGAATAGTGTAGTTTGAGTGAGGCACTGGTGATGGGGGTTAAGCTTTAAAAAAACAAACAAAAAAAAAAACACTTGTATTCAGATTTGCTGCAGATGTGTCCTTTAATTGCTGGATACAAATCTTTTTAAAACTAACATTAACATTCAACATTCACTCCAGCCTGACCACATCATGGTAGCTTGTGTGTTGGCTAAGATACTGGAGGAGTGAGAATTACTGTTTAATTTTGACACAAATGTGACAATAATTCTACGCTTAACTCACCCTCCTGTATCGTTTGCATGTGAGGTATGAAGGTTTGAAATAACAGAAGTCATTGTTCTTTATCGAGCCACTACAAGAGAATCTTGATATGGGAGACATGGCGTAAATACTAATGAAGTGTGTCAAATCAAACACAAGAGATGTACAATGGCCCTCCACACTGAGCACTTACAGAACCACAGTATAGTTCAGATCAAAAAGCATCTACAAAAAAAGCAGTGTCTAAAATGAACTTTAGTTTAGCTCTGAACAGTTGCTCATAACAATCCACTCACTGAAAATTCACAGTTCATACTTCCATAAACAGCCTGCAAATGTGTCATGTCCACTCAGCATAGAATACAGCAAGTATTCTGAGTAAAGAGTAAGTGTTTTCTCTCTTTTATTTTTTTTTAAATTCCTTATCAGAAGATGGACAGGATGTTTTTTTAATGGAATGTCAGGTCTTGACACAGAACTCAAAAATGACTTGCTACATTGCAGACTGTGGACATGCAGATGACAAGGGATTTAATAGTCCGAGTGAATCTTCCAGGGGGCTGTTGAAAGGCCCTTTTTTAAGACCTATTAAAGGAGTCATGGCATTACATTTTCCGCCCTGAGGTCAACTTATTTATTTATTAATTTTTGCGCTGACAATAGTGACATTTTTATTTTTAATGGTTCTTGTGCCTTTTAGTCATCTACATAATGTTTTTTTTTTTTGCACTGAAACATGTCGTGTTTCACATGTTCTCATCTGTAAACTGGATTCAATCTTCCCTGAAACCCTAAACTTGTTGTAAACTAGTTTCCGCAATTTGGCCTACAAATTTACGTCATTCCTGCACCACTCTTAGACTGAACACATGACATCACCGTTTTCACAAATTCAAGTTTTTTTTAGTTTACACAAAGACAATATTGGTATCATTTTCAAAAACTTGCACTTTGAAACCAGTTTTCAGAAGTTTGCATTTTCTGGCCCCCAAAATGCCTTTGTCGTGTAAATGAACGGCCAAAGCGCATAAAAAGTTTGACCCTAAATCTGAACGAGGGAAGAAGTTCTGAAAGTTACAGTATGATTTCATAGCACAATAAACTTTTATTTCAAAATATCATAATATGACCCTTTAAGAGTCAAAGTCTCAATCAACATATTCATGATCTGGCTAGGTGTAAAGGACTGAATTCTGTTCAAATAAAAGTGCTGTAAACCAGGTTTGTACATCCAGCAAAAAAAAAAGGCTTCCTGATTCCCTGTTCTCAAGCGCAGGGGGTGTGGGCAGGGCTCAGGTGAGCTGACCCTTGCTGGTGCAGTAGATTGTGAATGTGGGCAGTGCTGGTGGGTAGGATTGAGCCTGAGTCAGGTGCATGGCCTGGGGCCTCATGGGAGCTCCATGCCTGAGTTGAGCTAGTCACAGTGAGGATGTCCTTTCTGCCCTTTTTTTCCTCTGTGTCACTTTCAATGGAGGCCATGCCTCACTTTCTAGAGCCATACTGACAGTATCGGTCAAAAAGGACACTGAAACCTTGCTATGCATTTGAACCAGAAAAAAAATATGCTGGTTAAACTATTTGAAGAGATGCATTGGGGGTCTGGCTGTGTCCTTCTCTGGGCAAAAGTTTATGTACAGTTCTTGTGTGAGATGGTCGCTCGCATGTCAACAGTTTGGGTTTGGAGGCAAGGGGACCGGAATGAGGTTCACCTTGTGCAGAAGCTATCTTCTTGTGCTGCCTCTCCAGTACTTCCTTAAAGCAAAGTAATCTGCTGAGCAATCGGTTAGCTTTGTTACAGCACTGCAAAATTCATTCAGCCTGGCACATTCTTACTATCCTCAGAAACAGGGAACAAGACTTGGTCCCACATCGCAAGTGAAAGGGAAAGCAGAATACACATATGAGTGAGGTTGCTATCACATTTATGTGACTTTTTAGTGTAAATGTGCATGTTTATGTACAGGTTTAAGCAGGAACATATATGCAGGGATGAGGGTGAGTCTTTTTGAAAACATGGAGAGGTAAGTGCAATTATTTAATTTCCTCTTACAAGGAGGTTAGGGAGATCGTAAGTTACCTCCTTTAAAAATCAGTAAAGATGTAGGGTACAATATGGCAAAAATGTCCTTGTTGTTTTTCTTTTCCCTCCCAAAACACGGAATAGCAAAAAACACAACTACAACACTTTGCCAAGCAACGGTTTGTCGCTATGCCCTGCAAACTAAAAAACTTTTTTTTTTTTTTTTTTTCAGTTATTTATTTATTAAAAAAATTAATAGAACCAATTTTAAATGTTGCAGATGTTGGTAACTAATGAGAATCCTTTATATTATATAACATATATTTAGAGACAAAATACTTGTTAATGATTTGTTGAAAGTGATTAAGCCAAAAGTTTATCAGCAAACTTCTTCTTCAATTAGTGAATTTGTTTTTGGGATTAAAAAGCCTCATAGTGGCTGTTTAGGCAGGTAAAAATCTCGTGTTTTCTCCACAGAGAAATAGATTTTTCAAGTCGCGATTAAACAAAAGTAGCAACAGATCTTTTTTTTTCATATTGATGTTTAGACTAGTTGTAACTATGCAACACCAGATTTTAAAGCATTATGGTACTACCATCTGAAGAGACAAATGAGCACAAAGAGCGATCTGAAGGCCATGATGAGGAGATGCATGTCTCAAATACAGCATATAGCATATAGCATGTGTGTAAATTAATCTGTCAGTCCAATTGGATAACACTAGGACAGACCGATACCTCACGACAGCTATATGGATCACGCAGCAAAAAGCAACAAGAAAATGTTCAGCTTAAGTAACATACGCAATACAAGTGGATATGACAGGAAGGTATATGAGAACTGTATACACTGCATTTTAAGAAGAAAGATGGGTAGATGCAGGTAGAATTGTGAGCATACATACATGTATGGACATGTTGCTACATGTATGTTTGTATGCTGGCGTATATGAGGCATGAGAAGTTCACACGACATGTTAATGTCTGTACAGTGCGTACGAGTGCACACAGGTAGTTATGTTTATAAAGGAGATATTCTATGCGTGCAAAGAGGAAGATGAATACTAAAATACTACTGTAATTTGTGGAAAATTGGCATTATTTTGTAGATTAATAGTGTAGAGCCCAAATGTAGGTGTTTGATGTTGCTCAAAGAAGTTTCCTCTGTCCTTACAACAACAGCTAGCATTTCGGAAACAGGCTATGAATTAGATATTGGAAGAGTGCCTTTCTTTGTCACGCTTTTATAATAAGCTCCTTCTGAGGATGGGAGGTATGTTGGTAAGAGAGGTAGGTTGATGCATGCTAGCTTTTTGTCCACCTGTGGAAGGAATCTGGCAAGTGACTGTGGGGTCGAAAGGTGTGGAGGCCGACAACCCAAAACATTTCCCAGACAAAGCTGATGAGGGACCGACGGTGCAAAATAAAGTACATGTCCTGATTCGGCATTGCATGAGGATGGAAAAAATCAAATGCTTCTGGTATGCTTTGAGAAAATAAATTCATGATCAGTTTTGCCCCCTTTTTTCCCTCCTAAATTTTCCCTGCGGCTCTCAGTCACACCTCCTGATCCTCGAAGACCTCTAGGAAGAGTGGGGGGAAGAGTTCTGTGGGACACTCCACTTTCATGTGCAGGAAGCGGCTGGCGTGACAGGCACCGATCATGCGCAGGTTCGTCACCTTCATCAGCAGCTTGGGCCAGAAGTGAGAGATGTTGTGCTTGCGATGGTTGATGTAGTGCTCGAATGCTAACAGGTACATCTCCTGACACTTCTCGATCTTTTCCACACATGTTAGTCCAGAACGATCTGTGTAATGGAATATTAAACAAAAATTAAAGTTAACTCGTCTTTAAAGATGCTGTCAGGAGGTCATAACAGAAAGGGTAATGGAAAGTTAACGGGATAGTTCACCCCCAAATACAAAATATTTCATCATTAACTCACTCTCCTCCTGGTTTAAAACACATATGTTATATACGTTTTCCCGTAGGAGAATTACTGATAACTGATATGCAAAGCCAATATTTAATAAGTGTTTTATTAATGCGTTTTTTGCACAAAGATAAATCATTTGACTATGGGTTATGTCGAAACAGACTACTGATTTATTTAAAATGTTATACATCAAGAATTTCTGTAACACTTCACTTGAGCATGAATGGATGTTAAATAAAAGTAGTTACTGATCCCACACCTTTGAAGCATTAAAGCAGACCATATGTGTGCTATGTGCTGTATGAAGATACACAAAAGCTCTGTGTGAGGAACCAAATTAAATTAAAGTCTTTTTTCACTGAAAAACATCCTTCCTATTGCAGCTGAAACATCATTGGTTTGTTTGTCTTGTCACAAACATTATGTAACCGTTACAATTGGTGCTGTTGTCCTGGATGGGAGTGAGGTTTAGGGGTTTGAGTGTAACTGTCGTAGGCCATTAAGAGCTGTGCGAATCTCTCTTAGAGCAGGTCGATTAGGACCGGTTACTCTTACATAAGCATCATTCACACTGTCAGTCCAAATCCGATTATTTGTGTATCCGATTGGAATTAAAATTATTTACTGTCCAAATTGTGTATCGCAACTGTTCAGATCTGATTTGTGTGTCCCATGCCGCTCTTTTGTTTTCTGGAATATCTGCATTGGTTTCTATGGAAATGACGTTGCGTTGGTAGAATACACCAAAAACAACAATAACAGCAATGTGGAGGGGTTTGCAATGCAGATGTTGTCTTATTTACAACATGACAATGTGTAGTTGCGCGCTGGACTACTGTGTTTTATGAGGCAGCGACAGAAAGAGGCTGGTGCGGATTTTTTCCGTGCTATCGTCTACGCCGGTCTCAAAACATGTATCCATGTCCATGTCCTCTAAACAATAGTTACCTTTGTGCAATATTGTTTGTTTTGACTTGGAGTTTTTCCCTGCTAGGATGTGCAATGTGTTTCCTTTGAGACATGTCGGTTTTGTTATTTTTGTAGTGTTGTGGTGACGGCGGGTAGTAGCGGTTGTCTCAGGAGCACATCCATGGTGTTGAGAATTGTCGCTGGTTTAACCAGTTGCAGTTCCACCGACTGGGCTTGCGTGCTTAATTTCCCCCCGCCAGTATCCACATGACGACTAGGCTTTAGGAAGGTAGACTTATTCTGAAGAGTTAGATAGTGGGTAAAATTCCAAGTATTTTGATCGCGCATTTGGTTACTTTCAGTCTGTGTTTTTTTTGCTCATGGCTGATGTTGAAAAATTTGTTGAATCGCCTTCGCACATTTTGATAAATAAATGCACAAAAGATCAACTTTTAAAAATCGCTGAATATTATGAAATAAAACTTAGTGATAAGAGAGTAAAAGAAAGTAGTATTAAAACGAGAGTTGAAGGAAGCAGAAATGAAATATATGCAAGAAAACGATATTGCTGTTTCTTCGTGTTCGGAAAACCTGATGGGTCAGTAAGGTTTTGTACAGATTTTCGAAAAGTAAATACTGTGACAAGACCTGATTGTTTTTCGCTCCCTCGGGTGGAAGACTGTGTTGACCAGGTAGGTTCGGCTAAGCATGTGACTAAACTTGACTTGCTAAGAGGTTACTGGCAAGTGCCTTTGACTCGGCGCTCAAGAAATCTCCTCCTTTGTCAGGTCTTTATTTTTACAAAGTCATACGTTTTGGGCTGCGAAATGCGCCTGCCACCTTTCAACGTCTGATGAACCATGTAGTATCAGGCCTTGAGGGGTGTGCTGTGTATTTGGACGATCTTGTTGTGTTCAGTGACAGTTGGGACTTGCATTTAAAACGTCTGCATGCAGTTTTGAGGCGCTTGTCGTAAGCCAGCTTGACTGTGAACTTGGCAAATTGTGACTTTGCTCGTGCCGCTGTGACATACCTCGGTAAAGTAGTCAGAAATGGTGAAGTCCGACCGTTAAATGCAAAAATTCAAGAGCACCCTGCGCCTACTGCCATAAAAGAGCTTATGCGTTTTTTGGGTTTAGTAGGTTACTACGGTTCTTTTTGTCGTAGCTTTTCATCAGTTGTCGCACCACTTACCGATCTTTTGAAAGCCAAGGCAAAGTTCATAATGTCTTCAAATTGTGTGCTAGCTTTTGAAAATGTTAAGTCTCTATTGTGTTCATCTTCTGTCCTTGCTGCTCCTTGCTTTGAAAGGTCATTCTCTTTGCAGGTTGATGCGAGTCAGGTTGGAGCTGGAGCTGTCCTCCAACAGGCTGATGAGCAGCAGATGGTTCGGCCTGTCAGTTTCTTTTCACGCAAGTTTAATTCATACCAACTGAATTATTCTGTGGTGGAAAAAGAGGCTTTGGCTTTGATTTGGGCGTTACAGCATTTTGACATCTATGTTGGCTCAAGTCCACCTCTTGTCATTTATACCGACCATAACCCACTGACGTTTTTGAATTCTCTTCACTGCCCGAACCAAAGGCTGATACGTTGGTCCTTGTTTCTCCAGGCCTATTGCCTTGACATTCAGCACATCAGAGGGTCCCTATGAATGATACTTAATGCTTAAAAATGTATTTACTTTTTTATTTTTTTGTCTTGCTCTGGCTGCTGTCCTTGGGCCTTAACTTCTTGGGGAGTTATGGGGCTTACATTTTTGGCTTAATTGTCTTGTTTATTTGCAGGGATTCTTAACACTAGAACGGGCATGAACGGTAATTTTGACCGTTTTGACTTTTATATCTGCAATAACTTAGTTAAAAAAAAAATCCTGCTGGTACCTGACTTTTCCTAAAAGTGTCTGTATTTTCATTTAAAATGTTTTTCATATAAATTACTCATAAGGCAAAAAAGACAAATGAACATATTTACCTATTTCAGCCATAGACGGTCATTTTGACCGCACTGAATTTCACGGTATTCTTCGGTTATATTTCCCGCGGTTGACCTTTGTCTCTCTCACTGTCAACAGAATATCTAAATAAGATACTTTTAGTTGTTATTATCTTGTTATGTTGAATGGATATGGAAATATAGCCTATCTGTTGTAAATATTCAGGGGTGCAGAGAGGACGTGGCACAAATCGAAAGATCCGACAGACCTTGGTCTTTATCAATCCCTCCTCTCTTCCATCTCTGCTAATATCTCTACTGCTAAAACGGCTTACTATCACAACAAAATGATCAATTCTTCTGACTCTCGCATGCTTTTCAAAATCTTCTCCTCTCTTCTTAACCCTCCTCCTCCTCCTCCTTCATCGACCCTAACAGCAGACGATTTTGCCACATTCTTCATAGAAAAAACAACCACCATCAGCGGCCAATTTACCAATCCACAAACTGACACACACATTTTACCAACAAACGCACACATTCTACTCTCCTTCTCTCTACTTTCAGAGGCGGAAGTCTCTAAACTCCTCCTTTTCAATCGCCCTACTACCTGTCCGCTTGATCCTATCACCACTAATCTACTTCAAGCCATTTCTTCCTCAGTTGTACCTACACTCACGCACATCATAAACACCTCTCTACACACTGGTACCTTTCCCACAGCTTTTAAGCAGGCTCGAGTAACCCCACTGCTTAGGAAACCCAATCTAAATCCAGCACATCTAACAAGTTACAGACCGGTCTCTCTTCTTCCATTTATCGCAAAAACACTTGAACGAGTTGTTTTCAACCAGATCTCCTCCTTTCTAACACAGAACAACCTCTTGGACAACAATCAGTCTGGTTTCAAAAGCGGACACTCAACTGAGACTGCCCTGCTCTCAGTAATTGAAGCTCTGAGACTGGCAAGAGCAGCTTCCAAATCCTCAGTCCTCATCCTGCTGGATCTGTCTGCTGCTTTTGACACAGTTAACCACCAGATCCTCCTGTCAATCCTAAAGACGAAGGGCATCTCGGGAACTGCACTCCAATGGTTCGAGTCTTACCTCTCAGGCAGGTCCTTTAGGGTGTCGTGGAGAGGTGTGGCATCTAAGACCCAACATCTAGCTACTGGGGTGCCTCAGGGCTCAGTGCTTGGACCACTCCTCTTCTCCATCTACATGACATCACTAGGAACTGTGATTCAGAAACATGGCTTTTCCTATCACTGCTTCGCTGATGACACACAACTCTACCTCTCATTCCAGCCTGACGATCCGACTGTAGCTGCACGTATCTCAGCCTGCCTGAGAGACATTTCTGGCTGGATGAAGGACCACCACCTTCAACTAAACCTTGCGAAGACAGAGCTACTTGTGGTCCCGGCCAACCCAACACTTCATCACAACTTCTACATTCAGCTAGGCTCGTCATCCATAACTCCATCAAGGTCAGCTTGGAAAATTGGGGTTGTAATTGATGATCAGTTGAAATTCACAGACCACATTGCTAGAACTGCCCGGTCCTGCAGATTTGCCTTGCATAACATTAGGAGGATCAGGCCCTTCCTATCAGAGCATGCTACACAACTCCTTGTCCAAGCACTTGTTTTATCCAGACTGGACTATTGTAATGCTCTCCTGGCAGGTCTTCCAGCATGCACTATCAAACCTCTACAATTGATCCAGAATGCTGCAGCCAGAGTAGTCTTTAATGAGCCAAAGAGAGCACACGTCACTCCTCTCCTCACACAATTGCACTGGTTGCCAGTTGCTGCTCGCATTAAATTCAAGGCACTGACGTTTGCCTACAGAACAACCACTTGCTCTGCTCCCTCTTACCTAAACTCATTACTTCAGGCTTATGTGCCATCCAGAAACTTGCGCTCTGCTAGCGAATGTCGTCTTGTGGTGCCATCTCAAAGAGGCACAAAATCTCTTTCTCGGACCTTTACCATGACTGTTCCCTGCTGGTGGAATGATCTGCCTAACTCAACCAGAGCTTCTGAGTCAGTAGCCACTTTCAAGAAACTGCTGAAGACGTATCTTTTTCGGCAGCACTTGATTCAGTAGCACTAACACTTTCTCTTTTCTTCTATTCTATTTAAAAAAAAAAAAACTGCACAAATTAAACAGAGGGGTTATAGCACTTGCGTATTGTTGTCCTACTGTTAGTTTAACTGCTTCTATTGTTCTCATTTGTAAGCCGCTTTGGATAAAAGCGTCTGCTAAATGAATAAATGTAAATGTAATGTAAATATGCGATAATTACGGTAGGCTACTAATGATATTATTATTTATAATGTATAATTAAACTTGTTTAAATGTAGTTTGGTGTCGTTTTGTTTCTAAAAGATATCCTAATACAATAAATGCATTAATCTCTCAATTGGATATTTATCATTAAAGATATAGAGTTTGGAATCTAGCGGACAGAATGACCACTTGTGGCAGTTCTAGTAGTTATGGACTTCTGGCACTTCTAGTGTTAACAGACCCCTGTTTTAAGGGGAGGAGTGTGACGACCTGTGTCTTTAATATGGTTTCCCCCAGCATTGGATAGATTACTCTTGTTGGATTACAACTTTTTTGAGATCTGTAGCAGGTATCACATTTGAAAGTTCATTTTGTGCATAATATTGTAAAATTTCTCCGCTTAAACAAGTTATGTTCCTTGTTATGTTATCTATGTTATGTTCTGTTGTGAATAAAATACTGGCTCATGTGATTTGAAAGTATTTTAGTTTTCATTTTATTCAAATTTAAAAAACTTTTCCGGGAATTCGGGTGGTAAATCTCTTAATGGTTTAGCACCTAATTATCTTTCTGCTCTGATCAAGGCTGTATTTAAAAAAAAATTTTTTAACAGGGACCATACAGTCAAACATAGTTACAATACAAAGCCTGTAACTGATGCGCAGCATATAGTGTTTATAGCTGATGCTAATTTTCAACTCCATTCACATTTTCAACCAGAAAAATAGCAATGGTTAAAAATGGTTACAGTTTTGGTTTGCCTTTAGCCACAACTTAATCCTGTAAGTGAACTTTTTCAAGTCAGATATGACTTTAATGTCAGATGGTAATGAATTCCAGAGTCTAGAGCTCTTAACAGAAAAGGCTGTCTGTGCGAAGCTTGTCCTAGAGTATGGTATTGTACAGTTATGATTTGTGCTGCTTCTGGTAACTCTTTTGCTGTTCTGCATTTGAATAAATTTACTAAGTGGCTCGGGTGCTAAATTATTAATACACTTGAAAATTAATAAAAAAAAACATAAATTACTGAAGCTTTCAAAGCTTAATATATTATATTTCTCGAGGATGTAACAGTGATGGTAACGGATTGGCTTTTTATCCATGTTTATTGCTCGATTGTAAAGTGTTTTGTTGCAGATGGAACTGCTTGCGCCCAAACTGTCATGCAGTATGAAATATGTGAAAAGACCATAGCATGCATGTACAGCAGGGCTGCCTGGTTTGGTATGTAATTTCTGATCAGTTTAAAACAGTTAAGATTGCTTTGTATTGTTTTAGAGATTTTCTTTATACGTTTAACAAATTTAAGTTGATGATCTATGACCAATCCAAGATATTTAAATTCTGTAACAGATTGAATTTTTCCATTTTGTAAGTTAATTTTAAATCTTTCACTTAAATACATTTTCTTAATAGAAAAACACACGGAGACTGATTTTGATTGAGCCACTGTCTGACATCAACCATACATGCAGACAGTACATCAGCAGCCAGCATAAAGAACTGCATCATCTGCAAAGAGCTGGAAGCTGGGACCTGAACAGTTCAATGGTAAGTCATTTATAAAAAGACTTAACAGCAAAGGACCAAGTATGGAGCCCTGTGGTATGCCCAATTTGATGTTCAAGAGTGAGGATTTTTCCTGGGCTACTTTTACACACTGTACTCTAGCCTGGAGATAGGATGCAAACTAATGTACTGCCTCAGTAGAGAAATTAAAAGATGACATTTTAGTTAAAAGCAAGCTGTGGTTGATTGTATCGAAAGCCTTTTTAAGGTCAAGAAATACAGCTCCCACCACACTATGCTCCGCTAAGAGCACCTAGGTCTGCTGACTATTTTCTTTTAGTTGTCCCACGGGTAAAGTTGAAGAGCAGGGGTGACCGAGCATTTGCAGTGGCGGCACCGAAGCCCTGGAATAGTTTGCCCCTCTACATTAGATAGGCTCAAACACGTGCTGTTTTTAAATCAAGCCTAAAAACGTATTTTTATAGTCTGGCATTTGACGCTATGTGAGAGTTGCTTTTTTATTGTGTCTTATTGTTTTCTTCTGTGCTGTTGATTGTTTGTATCATTGATATGTGATAAGTGCGTAGAGCAATTTGATAAACACTTGCTGTTTTTAAAAAGTGCTTTATAAATAAATTTTGACTTTGACTCCATTTTATTGTCTTCTGCTCATCCGGCACTTTACAACAGCACAACCTTGTTTCTGCAGCAACTTTCAGCATGTTTACTTTAACAACGTCTGATGTTTACATTTTATGTGGTGTGAGAAAGACACAAACTAGGCAAAATACAATCAGAGCGGTCAGACTAGACGCATTTCCAGAAATGCGATTTGAATAAGATTTCAATCCACATATGAATGTTGCTCGAAACGCATTTCATGTGATTTTTTGCCGTTCACACTTGCTAAATCTGATCGAACTTCAATCGGATATGCACAAAAATCAGATTTGGACTGACAGTCTGAACGTAGCCTAACTGTGCGTTCACACCGGACGCGAATTGACGAATTGATGCTTGACCACTTTGTGTTAATTCGCGCGTCAAGAGTGAAACTGACGCGCGTAAAAACAAAAGTTTGAAGTGAAATTTACGCGCGTCACGCGCGTCGGAATCGAAACCCGTTGGCGGCCATCTTTTTTATGTTGATCGAGCATTCATCGAGAGAGTCGCCGCTCTGTATTTGCCCTGGAGAGCAGAATAGCGGCGTTGGGATCATATTTGTGTCCACCGGACCGTTCGGAGGCGAACCGTTTGGCGAGTTTCACATTTGCTCGCTCCAGGAGCTGCGCCTGGATGACGGCTGCTGTCAGCGGTACTTCCGCCTGTCCCGCACCCAGTTTGATGAGCTGCTGTCCCGCATCGGAGCGTGGATCACCCTCGCCCTCATCCACCTAATCTGTCATTTATTTTTGTTTTGATGATAAATAGAGCCAGCCTCCAAAAGTTATTAACCTGTCCTATGATTTTTACTCTCTCACGTCCAGACACGAACTTATGCACATGTATGTTGGTTGTCTTTACATCATAATATTTCATATAATCTAGATATGGAATAAATAACATTCAATACAAAATGAACATGTCTCGTATATTGAAATAAAGTTGTAAGTGATAAAATATTTGCTTTGTTGTGCATTAGAACCACACCAGGCATTTAGTCATATTACAAAATAATTTATTGAGGCATCCAGACACTTCACCACGTGACAGCAGCAAGCAGCTAAGCTCCTGATTGGTTAACTCGGCGCGAATTGACGCCAAAGTTCACATTTTTCAACTCGGGCGGCAGGCGCGAATTCGCATCAAACGCGTGAATCAATGCACAAATAGCACTAACTAAATCATTTGCGCGTAACACGCCAGACGCTCAATTCGCGCCATTCGCGCAAACTTGACGCGCGAATGAGGCGTATTCGCGTCTACGCCTCAGGGTGCGGATCCACTTGTCCGTGCGCTACTTCTGTCGCGCCACGCTCCGCTTTATTCCTATGGGTGACGTCACGCGACTTTAACGCACCCGCAAAGCATCCTGGGAAGGCGGGGCTTCATTTGGAAAAATGTTGCGCGTCAAAAAGCTGGCCGATGCCCATCTTTATGCAAATGAATCCGTTGAACGCGGCGCATCTATCCAATAGAAGTAGAGCATATGGAGATGGGGGGAAGTCTCTCACAGGTCCTTTGTTCTAGACTGGCCGCTGGCTCAAAACCACGCCCATAGCGGTTAACTTAAGGAACGCCCAAAGTACAAATATGTGGAGGCGTCACGACACCACGCGACAGTCGTGTCGCAAAAGTGGATCTTTACCGTCATTCGCGCCGCAGGAATTTTTTACGCGCGTAACGCGTCTTTGCATTGACTTAACATTGACATAACTCGCGCCTGACGCGCTATTCGCGTCCGGTGTGAACGCACCATTAGAAAACCATATTTGATTTGAAAGCTGCAGTGCTTTCAAATCAAATATGGGAACAAGGGAACAATAACTTTTGAAATTTGAAATTCAAAAATTCTCCTTTTGTGTTCCATGGGAGAAGAAAAAATGTCATGCAGATTTAAAACGTCATAAGGGTGAGTAAATGATGAGTAAATGCAATACTCATTTTTGGGTGAACCATATCCCTTCAAGAGCTTACGATTAATTGTGATGATTCTTAGAAACCCATGTATGGCTAAAGTAGCTCTCAGTCTATCTCACCTGAGCTCATGAGAAGTACAGCCTGCAGCAGCGCCACTTCCGAGTCATCCAGGTTGAACTGTGACAGGCTCTTGCCCAAATCAAAGATGGCATCAGACACCACTCCTAACCCTCCATTCTTCAGCTGCTCTCGACTGACAGCCATCTCTCCGCTTAAGGTCAGTGTCTCGCTCTCTGGGTCATACCGCACCGCTGCACGCAAGGACATGATCTCCATACAGCAGCCTTTCAGCAGGATAATCTGGTCTTCACAGGGCAGCTGGACACAAGTGGAGGAACTGATTCTTGTGCTTTTACAGAACACATGATATCTTTCAAGGCTCAAAAACAAGGATGGTTCACTATTTGATTGTAAATTGTGCTGGTCAACAACAAAGGTATCTCAGAAAAATCAACCTGACTAATGGGGCTTTACTGAAATTGAAAGATTTTTGCAGGTTATGACATTTTTGGCTGTATAGAAGTTCCTATTTAATTATAATACATTTTCTTTTTCATTTGATATGTATGTCTTTTTCATTTATATGCGTGAACATTTGAAATAATAAAGTATTTTACAAATATATTATAAATATAAAAATTATACATTTAAAAAGGTAAATTCCATGAATATATTCAAAATTAGGACAAAATTATATAAAAAATCATACATGTAAATTTATAATTGTATAAGTAATACATTTAAAATTATTATGAAAATTGTAATTAAAAAAATGAATAGTTAAATGTTGTCTGGTAAGCAGAAATCTGAATTTTCTGGCTTGAATCTTTCTAACAGAAAAAAAACAATCCTTCTTTTCCTGCCATCTGACAATGACAAATCTGGCTTTAAAAAAAGGTGGTCTTTTGGGACTCCTAGTGCAATTAAACTAAAGGCTTCAATTTCAATGTCCTCCAATGTAGCAAGATAACAAGTGGTCATTTGAGATCATCATGTGTTCACATGAGAGTGTTCACAATTAGAGTGGCAAAATAAGTGATTGAAAGCACAGCAACAGTCCATAATCACAGCCAATGCTGTAATGAAGCCATTACTCAAATGTGGTAGCAAACAAGACGAAACACACAAGCAGTCGTGGTTCAAAAAGTACAGGGACAGCTGGAGCCGTGCAGATAATTGCTCTGTCACAGCAGTCTCTGTATGACAATTGCCACAATAATGCAGAACAGTGTTATTTATGAAAATGTGCATTTATGGAATAACTATTAGCTGTGCAGAGGCTTTTTCAGGCCCGATGGAGAATTGTTTTTTTTGTGCAGTACCCTACAAAAACAGACACTAACCTCAGAGAACATGGGCAGTTTTTTGGCAAAGTCCACAACTCGTGTGATGGCAGGGGTGATGATCTTGGTGAACTCACTGAAGGCCTCCAGGTCGACTTTGTCGTTGTCTGATGTGGGTGCTGGAGACTGCCCAATGTCTTCTGGCTAAAAGACAAACAATGAATAAGTTTGGAGTGACAGAGATGTTACTAATGGAATAAGGTTCAACAACAGGACAACATTCACATTTTCTACATATATACTGGCCCCACTTTAAGAAACAATACATTTCATTTTTACCAAATTTGTGAGAATGATGTGGGTAACGTGTAGTTCTATGTCTGTTTAGTTTCATTGTGTTTTGGTTCCACTTTCCCTGTTCCCATTGTGCCTGTGTTCCTGATCATTATTAGTCTCCCTGGTAGTTTAGTTCCTACACCGGCTCTGTTTTACCTTGATTACTCCCTCTTTGTATTTAAGCCCTCAGTTTCCTTTGTTTTATTGCCCGGAATTGTCTGTTTTATGTGTTGGGTGTTAGTTTGTTCCTGCATGTTCCTTTAAGGATCAATAAAGAAGTGTTTGATTGGATTCTCCTGCAGTAGTGATTACTACAGTCACTACTTGTGACAGCATGTATGTGTTATGATTTACAGAGATGAACCCAAGCACAGACAGGATGCTTAACACACACACTTTATTGTAGGCCAAAAACAAGGGAAAACAAAACCCACGAGGGGGCAAAACATAGACAGGACTAGGAGAGACTAAACCTTGACTAAGACTTGACAATAAACAAACAGTAGATAAGGGATCAGAACTTTCTCTAGACAATCCACTCGACAGGATACTCACAAGGAATGAAACAGATGGACAAGGCTCGCAAAATCGCTAGCCCGACGTCCCGGCTATTGTGTTTTCAAGTCGGGCTATCAAAATGCACAACCGGTCTGCCCGACGGGCTATCTGAAATAGTGTAATAAAATTCCCGTAAACTTCTGCCTCGCCCCCCTAAAAATGTGTGATTAAGTGTAAGCTACACAAATTCGTGTTCGCATCAATCTTGTTATAATTAAGGATGGCTGGCGCGAAACAGACGTTCCGAAGCTTTGCGAGATCCCGAAGCAAAGATGATTCGAAACACTGATCCGAAGCGTGATTCAAAACACCCACGTCACGTGACAACGGCTAAATAAAGCGTCTAAGTGTTTCATCAGGTGGAGTGCTCCGCCGAATCAGGGTTTCATTGATTGGTCGGTTCGGGAACAAATCACACAATCACACAGTATAAAAGTTTTGTCAACGCATTTTCATATCGTGGGTTTTTGTGAGAGGAGTTTGGTTTTGAGATAGCGGATTTTTGGTGATATAGTGACATTTATAGTGCGATTTGTTTAGTTATATTTAGGATTTAATTTACATTTACACATTGACTTAGAGACACACAGAGTACATATAGTGACACATTAATAGATGCATTGATAGAAATATATATTTATATATATATATATATATATATATATATATATAGATTAATAGATAGATACATATATTACAGATACATATAGATTATTAGATAGATAGATAGATAGATAGATAGATAGATAGATAGATAGATAGATAGATAGATAGATAGATAGATAGATAGATAGATAGATAGATAGATAGATAGAAATGGAGGCTCCACAGAAGAGATGCCGTACATCTGTGGTGTGGGAGCATTTCCATTTGGAAACCCCAAATAAAGTGAGATGTGTGTATTGTGATCGGCAGCTAGCCTACTGCAACAATACATCATCCATGATGCGCCATTTGAGGAGCATTCATCCTGCCATTCTGCAGGGTGCAGAGACTACAGGTTACAAGCTTCATATATTACAAAAATACAATAATAAAAAAAAAAAACCAACAAATTTTTTTATTAGCTCTTTGTAAAGGTTGTTTCAGATCAACACCTGCAAGTGACCACTAGGTGTCACCGTGGAGACGGGTTTCGGATTGATTCGAAGCCTCGAAACAAAATGGCACATTTGCTTCGACTGTTTCATTGCTTCACGAAGCCTCGATCTGCCCATCACTAGTTATAATCAGATTCAGCGCGTTTATCTTCAATCCGCAGCGGCGCGCGTGCAGAGTGCACGTCAGAAAGAGAGGACAGGGTGTGTGTTGTAAGGCTGGTGCCGGTATGTCTGATCGACCCCTCGATGTGACAAAAGGCCCTCCTGGGAATTAACACTTGAACTATCCCTTGAATATGTAACTCCCTCTTGCATATGTAACAGGAACTTTGGAGCACCCACACCATCTCCCCCACATCCCCCTCCTCCTCACCTGAAATACACTAAAACCTTATGCAATGTTATGTGTGTACAAAAATGTAACTACTCATGTTTGGTGTCTTTTGATGTATCACAATGCGCCTGGTGACATGGTCTCATTCTCCCAACTATGATGAAAAGCTAAAAGAAGTTATGAAATGTGAGAAAAGTGATGTGTCCCATAATAGCCTCATTCAGACTACCTCCTGTATGTAAAATCAGGCAGACCTCACAGTGTGAGCCCCTGAATAAACAACCAAAATCTAATTATAATGACAGACATCACCATTTGGTAACAATTGAATTATCTGGGTTTATAAGGAAAAGAGCAGAAAAGTTCGGGGAGTCTGTAGGTTGACTGCCCACACAACCGCTGTGTGTAATTTTGTTGACAGGTAATAATTTCTACAAATTCTGTGATTTCTGAATTGATATGCTTAACTGATGATTTTATCCTCTGAATTGGATTTGAAATGATTACATCATTACCTGATCAATAAATTGTAAACGTTTGATTTTATTCTAACCGACTCTGAGATTGTTTTCCCCCGAGTAGATTATCGGATTCGTATATTTCCACAAGTTTGCGTCAGAGTTTAGTGACGACTAATATCTGATATCAGATTCAAGTGTACTTGAATGAGGAGACGGGTAGTTTCCGTCTAGAATCAGCTGTTTGATCTAGATTTGGGTACGTCTAAAAACCTCTGTTCTAATTTAATGTTACTTTAGATAAGTGCACGCTACTAAAGTAAGTTATTGAATTAAGTTCCTGAGGTGGCATTCAAGGGGGCTGTGTATGTCTTCGATTATGTACGTGTGAATTACGGCAAATCCCAGACATTCAGCCAATTACCTCTGTTTTGATAATCGGAAACTGACGAGATTGTGCCGGAGACCTGGTGAGGAACTCGAAGTGATATAGTTTCCTGATCTGAGCGGATAAAATATAATCAGAGTTTAAAGAATAAACAAACCTTCGCTAACGTTTAATGATGCACGGATATCATTAAAACCTTTTCATTTATGGAGTCAGATAATAACGAGATAATACATGAGAAAATATATTGCATTTAATCTTGTTGTGTTGCGTGAAAGGAAAGGCAAGTAATACGCAGAGTAACCTTCTACCGCTGATTGGATGCCGAATTTGGACCAATCGAGCCGGACTTTACAGTGGTGACACGCCTCCGTGATCTCGTAACCAGAGACGAGAAACGCCTTTCCAGCGCGACATTCAACTTGAACCCTGCTTGCCCGGGATAATGAGGTTTGAACTCCTTCTCACCTATCTCCAGCTGTTGTGGTAAGTTGATCTTTTTACCTTTTAGTGTTGAGGAAAAAATTGTTTGCACATCACATATAGACACATTTTTAGTACGGGTCGGTATACCCTTTGTTTAGACCGGAACCGAAAATCCGGTGGGGAGAAGAATTAGAAGGGAAACATGTCTTTTCAGGGAAAGCACAGCAGCGTAGATGAGGAGATAATGGAGATTCTAGGCGTACAATTGCAAAAACTCCTTGTTCGGTTAAGCGACAAGGGTTTACAATTAAGCTGGAGCAACAACGAAATAATATCCTGGTATTCTGCCGAGGGTGCGAAGCTAAAAGCAAAAGCAAAATACAAAAAGA
The DNA here is from genome assembly GCA_030578255.1 of Tiaroga cobitis. Lineage (NCBI taxonomy): Eukaryota > Metazoa > Chordata > Actinopteri > Cypriniformes > Leuciscidae > Tiaroga > Tiaroga cobitis. The sequence continues at coordinate 29,930,382 of CM060593.1, forward strand.
TTCCCGCTGCAATTGTTTATCTGCTTCGTCGTAACGACCTCAAGACCATAGCCGAGAACGAACGAACAATAACAAATATCAAAGAAATCGAAAGATTGCGATCTGACGAATTACTAAAGTTAAGAAAACAAGTCGAAGCGTTCGCGTACGAACAACAAGGGTGGGCAAGACAGCGCGAGGAAATGGCCGCAAAAATTGATCAAATTCAAAGGAAACTGCAAACCGGCAATAATTACATATCTGCTCTCGAAGATTGTTGCGATAAATCAGGTTTTCCAGTAGCCGCAGTTAAACAAGCGGCACTGGATGAAACCTCCGAGCTAGAGGCAGAAAATGATAGTGACGACGATGACGCCGCGTTATTATACAGGCCACAGAGAGAAACTCGTAAACGAGCTTTTGTGAGCCAAGGGCCTGAAGAGCCAGACCTGCGAAGCCCAGTAAAGACTCGAAAACAATCGAATGATTTGCCAAAGAGAACCGTTAAAGTCGCTGTGCTTAAAACCATGACGAACGCGGATGATGAAATCACAACAATCAGCCGCCCGTTAACATGCGAAGAATGTTCTAGACATAAACAAATCGTAGGAATTATGCCGAGAAAGGGGCCGTTTCAACCTTACTGGGAAGCATTGATGTTACAGGCCACGGTGTACAAATTAGAATTTAGAGATGTTTGGCAAATAGCTCTCCTCACCATCCCTGAGGAGCTCAGACCGAAACTAACCGAAGAAATGAAATCTGGCAACGTAATGAACCGAAAAAATAACGAAAACGACGAAAGTATCTATGAGCGTCTAAAACAGGCATTATTAGACATGAGGGGGCCGACACATGCTGATTGGAGCAAAATATTAGAAATCAAACAAGCGAGTAATGAGTCATTTGAAACGTACACTGAACGGTTATGGGTGACATACAGAGAACACTCGGGCCTAGAGGATGTAGACCGCAACCATGACGCATTATTACAAATTATAAAGAACAATGCTGGCATCCCTGTTCAAAAGGCGTTATCAAATGGCGTCGACCCGGCCGAAAACACGTTCAGAGCGATAGTAGACTGGGGTTCAAGAATAGAAAACAGATGGAGATCAAAACCCCGTAACGTTGCGGCCGCACACTGGTTAACAGAAGGGAATAGCCCAGACAAATTTAACCAAAGATCTCCAAGCAAAATGTCATGCCGCTATTGCAAAAAGACTGGGCATTTCTTGAGAGATTGTACGAAAAGAATGAGAGATTTAAGAGAACCAGCGAATCTTTGCAAAAAAACGCCCTCTAGCAACGACTCTAACCTGTATAAACAATTCGCTGATTTCATAACCGAGTTTCAAAAACAAAAAAGCCAAAATGGCGCGGACCACAACGCGAGCGGAGCAATTGAAAAATACCAACACCAATAGGGATACGTGGCCTCCATCGCCGTGGGGAGCATAATTAAGAGTGGAAACCGAATTAAAATAAGAGCTAATTTAGGAGGCCGGTTAGCGGACGTACTTATTGATTCTGGCGCATCTTGCTCCTGTACAGACATTCCATTTCCTTTAACCAACGAAACTATTCAGATAAAAGGCATCGGCGATACGTTGATGATTGCGACAAAAACACAGCCAATTGAACTCGATTTGGGCGTGACCGTATTGAAAGAACCCCTCTGGTATTTACCTAACAACAGTGAAGGGACTGTACTGGGAATGGACATTATGCGAAAGTATGGCTTTGTAATTCACTGCTTTGAAAAGCAAATTGAATTGAAAACAGACAGAACAGTAAAAATGCGTTTAACAAAAAACACAACGAGCATTATGTCCATTTCCACCCCAGATCCCATTCAACAGATGGTAAACAAACACGATTACATTTGGGCTACACATGAACATGACTGTGGCCTCATTGACTTTGTTGTGTGCATTGAGGGGGAGCCCCCTCCCCCACAAAAACAATACCGCATCAAACCAGAGGCCGAGTCAGCTGTTCATGAAATTGTGCAACAACTTGAAATCAGAGGAATAGTCCGGCGATGTAGTTCGACAACAAACTCTCCGTGTTTACCAGTACCAAAATCAAACGGTAAATGGCGTCTTTGTATTGATTATCAACGTCTTAACAAAGTTTTGCCCAAGGCTACACCTATAGTGGCAAATCCATCGACGTTATTATCGCAGATTTCAACACAAGCGTCCTGGTTTACAGTGCTCGACGTAAAGAACGGTTTCTGGTCCATCCCAATCAAACGCGCTGATCAGTGGAAATTGGCATTCACTTTGAATCAAATCCAGTACACCTGGGAGCGAATGCCACAAGGCCTCCATAACAGTCCTGCGATTTTTCACAGAGCATTAGAAGACACGCTCAATCCAGTGACAGGGACCGGAAACGTAATCCATTACGTCGACGATATACTTATCGCGACCGAGGGATCATTTGATGATCATTTGCTACTCGTCGACGAAGTACTATTAACACTCGGTAAAGCTGGCTTCAAATTAAACAAAGAAAAAGCCCAAATCGCGCAAAACGAGGTCCAGTACCTGGGTTATACGATAACGCAGAGCCACCGAGCCTTAACAGATGATAGGCGGAAATGCATTGCTGAACTTCCGCGACCGCACACGCTGAACGCGTTACAGAAAGTGCTGGGGACAGCAAACTACTTGAGAGATTTCATTCCAGACTTTGCAAACGTCGTCACGCCATTATATTCCCTCTTAAAGGGAAAGAAAAAGCCTTCTGACGTCCTCGAATGGTCAGAGGAACACGAAAAAGCCTTTACAAATCTAAAAGAAAACTTGTGTCGTGCCCCCGCCCTCGGCCTGCCCAGCCCTAAAAAAGCCTTCCACTTGCAGGTAGACGCAAATGAAAACACTCTAAGTGGCGTTTTAGCTCAGGACCATGGGGGAAAATTGCGTCCGATTGCCTATTACAGCCGAAAAAAGTCCACGATTGAACAGGGATTCGACCCATGCACTCAGCACGTGCTGGCGGTTCACTGGATGTTGACAGCAACTGAACCGATTGTAGGTTTTCAACCTATCGTTGTGCATACAGTGCACACACCAGTACAAATGTTGTTGCAGGGCCGAATAAAAGGCGTGTCGTCGCAAAGGCTAGCAAGATGGCTAGCAGACATACAGGCACGTGACATCACAACAGTTAACGACCGAATATTACCTCATTTATTGGGAGATGTAGAGGGCCATCCACACACATGCCAACCTAAACAGGAAGCACAGAGCCCGGTTCATGACCAAGAACTTCCAAATCAGACAAAGGTGTACATTGATGGTTCCCGATTCTGGCATGATGGCAAATTCCACACAGGTTGTGCGGTGTGGGCTCCTCACTCTCCCAATTCAGAAACTAACCAATTGCTAATCAAACTGTCCGAAAACACATCTGCGCAAGAAGCTGAACTCATTGCATTACTCGAAGCAATCAGATCACATCACGAACCGCTGTGTGTTTACACTGATAGTCGATACGCTTTCGGTGCTGTCCATGATTTTATGGCGCAGTGGCAGTTGAGAAAATTCCTCACATCTGCCGGAACGCCAATAAAACATTTTAACATCATAACTTCGATTTGGCAGGAGATTAAAACACGCGATTCTTCACTCTCCGTTGTCAAAGTGCGCGCACACATTAACAAGAATCCCGATGAGCACGAAAAAAACAACAACATTGCAGATCAATTAGCAAAATTAGCAGCACAAAATGGAGATGTATGGCAGCCTGACAGATTGATTGTTCCTGGTGTGAGTGCGGTTCAGACTGTTCCTGTTGACTTGAAACAGTACCAACAAGAACTGTGGAGTTCTGATGGAGAGCTGACACCGCACCTGCAGCAGGACCAGCTAGTCAAGGTCACTGAAGGCATGGTTTTGAGAGACGATAAATACATTGTTCCAGAAGCCCTCCAGAAACCAGTGATAAAGTTGTACCACGAGTATGCACACGTATCCGCTCCAAAAACACAACAGCTGATACAAAATAATTTCTGGTGGCCGCAAATGGCATCAGACATTCAAAGGTGGTGTGACACATGCATCGTATGTGCCACCATCAACCAAGGTAAGCCTGGCCGTACAAAGCTGTGTAGACCAGAGCCACCCAAAGGACCTTGGGAGTCACTTCAATTGGATTTTATAGGCCCACTACCCAGTGCCAAAGGGGGGTATCGTTATTGCCTTGTAATAATTGACAAATTCTCCAAATGGGTTGAAGCAATTCCTACTCGCAATAACAGTGCAAGCACAGTGGCACGTGTGGTAGCGAACCAAATTCTCCCACTCTGGGGAGCACCAATCCAAATTGAATCTGACCAGGGCACACACTTCACAGGTCAGGTGATGAAAAACATATGCCAGATGCTGAACATCAAACAAAGATTCCACGTTTCATACAGGCCGCAGAGCTCTGGTATGGTGGAACGTGTTAACCGCACCATAAAAGAAAGCATCTCAAAACAGGTTGCACAGCACAGAAACCAATGGATTGATGCCCTACCCACAGTCCTAACTGTACTGCGGGCAACCCCTTCAAAAGCCACAGGTATCAGTCCATTCGAACTCATGACTGGAAGAGTCATGAAACTGCCCATTGACCCAGAAATTACCCCAGCAGACCTGGGGCCTCTCGTGATTGCAACTCAACAATCCGTGTTAAAGCAACTACGAGAGAGGCTGGAAGTGCTGCATGCACACGCTGCTCTGAAACAGCAGCAGTCAGACCTAACAAATGATGCACAATTCAACCCAAACTCTGAGGTGAAGTTCTCAGAGGGAGACATGGTAATGATACGTGTGTTTGTGAAGCAAGGTGCGTTCACACCCAGATGGCATGGCCCGTATGAAATTAAGGCTGTATGCAACAGCTGTGTGGCTACAACCATAAAAGGGAAACTGCGATGGTATCACATGTCTCAGTGCAAGTCATTTAAAGGTACACCGAATAAATGAATAACTGTCACTAACTTTTCTTCTTGCCTTCCAGGTCGACTGCAGCGATCCCATGGAGGCCGGATGAAAGGAAAGTGTCCGGGCCCACGTGCATCAGACTGGGCCAAAGGGTTTCACTCACACACAACCTGAAATGTGGGAGGTGGGTGTGGAAGTATTCCAAGGGGCCTTTCACACCAAAAATCACAGTCGCACCCAAAGAGACAGCTACATGGCCTCCCGGTATAGTACCGGATCCAAATTGCACACCAAAAATCTGCTGTAGTACAGGTAGCACCCACCCACCTACTGGAAACATTTCAGGATACACTAGAGCACCAAAATTCATGCATAACCTCACTGCCTGGTATCAGCTTAAAATAGATCCAGGTGACACAATAGGCAGCATGTACACTCTACATGAAAACAACAATAATGGCACAGACCCAAAATTATGCTATTATGTTAAACATTTGGAACCTGCAACATATAGGTGCACACATACCGAAACACATAATGACACACATATAAGATTCAAAGAGTTAATGTACGATCTCACATCGTACACACCTAACGAGCCGAAGCCAAAAACTTTTGTGTGGACCAACCGAAAAGAAGGAACGTATTGTGTCGGAGAATGTACACATAGCATAGACAATTTCACCAATCCACACAACTGTTCTTGGACTGTTAAGTATTGTTTTAATTTGACCACCTGCGGGTACACTAAACCCAAAATTTGTCCAGAATTACACCCAATTCCTCCTGGCGGACTGATTAGAGGAAACATTAACAAAACTTTGTTACATGACGTAAATTTGGTAATGACACACGTAACTTACAACATTTCCAACATACTTTCTGCCTATACAAAACATTGTAATATTAATGATGAGTCATATGCATGGCTACAGTCACGAATCGATGATTTAATTTCTGATTACAAAGACAGACTTGCCGTCCAAATTCCACCTTCTCGCTCAAAACGAGACCTGCTCAGCAGTATAGCCGGCTTGTTTGGATCAATTAATTCAGCAGCCAACACCTACAAAATAACGAAACAATCCCAATTCTCCACATGGTTGACAGACCAGATGGCCACTGGTTTCCAACACCTCACCAATAGCAATGATAACATTATCAAAGCGGTTCGTTCTGAGGCGCAGGCGCTTCTGACGATCAGCCACACATTGTTCAATCAGACCCGTACCATCGAACGTGACTTAGCCTGTAGATCATATGCACAAGATTTATTCACTGCCACACGACAAGAAATTTTAGATCTTCGCCTTCACCAGACCCCTAGACATGTTTTAAATGATTTAATTGAAGTTTTAGATTTGCATAGATGGTTCTCTTCAGAAAAGATGAAAAACGTCAAATATTCAGAACTGTTATCCACAATTATGATGTATACTGGAAACGAATGTATTGGTTGCATTGGATTTTTTGCCACTTTTCCTTTAATACACCCAGATCAAGTTTATCCAAATTCCACTACTATTCGCTCTATTGGCATGGTAGTTAAAGATCAGGTAATTAAATGGGATCACCTCACGGGATATATGACTTTGAAGGGTACTGAGACCTTGTTTACCAGTCGCACTTGTTGTCATGAAACTCACAATTATGTTGTCTGTACATGTAACACATTACAGCCTTTCTCCTCCAATGATAGCAAACTCATAAATGTTGAATCGTTGCATGGCCATTCAAATGCTGTTCAGGTGTCTCATACACAGTGGTGCATCATCAGTGAGATGAATTCGTTTACATATGGAGGACTGACCTGTCCTGCTAATCACTCCTTTTGTTTGGAAGTGACAGAGGACTTTTCTATGGGCCAGATCGACATCCTCGGAAGGATGCCAAAGGACGCAGAGGTCTCTCCATGGTGGGACGACACCTTTTATGAACACGGAACACAAGCTTTGGTCGACACGATGGACTTGGTACAGGACATCGTCCTCCAAACAGAGTACCACCTCTCTCAAGCGCAAGTGGAGACGAACTTGGCGCGAAAGACTGCACAGATCCTGTCTAGCTCATCTACTCGATCGGCACAGACTGCATACACCTGGTGGGACTGGGTACTTCGAGGTTGTGCGGTTGGAAGCGCACTCATCTTCTCCTTCACGCTATTCCAATGTTGCTACTTCCGACACCTCATTAGATCAGTAAAAGCATCCACCAACACCATCTTAACTCTCAGCCCCTTGAAGCTGCCCACCTTACAAAGACTGAAGTGACACCGCAGGAAACCCTGTGAGTGGCCCACGGTGCCAAAGGAGGGACTGTAAGGCTGGTGCCGGTATGTCTGATCGACCCCTCGATGTGACAAAAGGCCCTCCTGGGAATTAACACTTGAACTATCCCTTGAATATGTAACTCCCTCTTGCATATGTAACAGGAACTTTGGAGCACCCACACCATCTCCCCCACATCCCCCTCCTCCTCACCTGAAATACACTAAAACCTTATGCAATGTTATGTGTGTACAAAAATGTAACTACTCATGTTTGGTGTCTTTTGATGTATCACAATGCGCCTGGTGACATGGTCTCATTCTCCCAACTATGATGAAAAGCTAAAAGAAGTTATGAAATGTGAGAAAAGTGATGTGTCCCATAATAGCCTCATTCAGACTACCTCCTGTATGTAAAATCAGGCAGACCTCACAGTGTGAGCCCCTGAATAAACAACCAAAATCTAATTATAATGACAGACATCACCATTTGGTAACAATTGAATTATCTGGGTTTATAAGGAAAAGAGCAGAAAAGTTCGGGGAGTCTGTAGGTTGACTGCCCACACAACCGCTGTGTGTAATTTTGTTGACAGGTAATAATTTCTACAAATTCTGTGATTTCTGAATTGATATGCTTAACTGATGATTTTATCCTCTGAATTGGATTTGAAATGATTACATCATTACCTGATCAATAAATTGTAAACGTTTGATTTTATTCTAACCGACTCTGAGAATTGTTTTCCCCGAGTAGATTATCGGATTCGTATATTTCCACAAGTTTGCGTCAGAGTTTAGTGACGACTAATATCTGATATCAGATTCAAGTGTACTTGAATGAGGAGACGGGTAGTTTCCGTCTAGAATCAGCTGTTTGATCTAGATTTGGGTACGTCTAAAAACCTCTGTTCTAATTTAATGTTACTTTAGATAAGTGCACGCTACTAAAGTAAGTTATTGAATTAAGTTCCTGAGGTGGCATTCAAGGGGGCTGTGTATGTCTTCGATTATGTACGTGTGAATTACGGCAAATCCCAGACATTCAGCCAATTACCTCTGTTTTGATAATCGGAAACTGACGAGATTGTGCCGGAGACCTGGTGAGGAACTCGAAGTGATATAGTTTCCTGATCTGAGCGGATAAAATATAATCAGAGTTTAAAGAATAAACAAACCTTCGCTAACGTTTAATGATGCACGGATATCATTAAAACCTTTTCATTTATGGAGTCAGATAATAACGAGATAATACATGAGAAAATATATTGCATTTAATCTTGTTGTGTTGCGTGAAAGGAAAGGCAAGTAATACGCAGAGTAACCTTCTACCGCTGATTGGATGCCGAATTTGGACCAATCGAGCCGGACTTTACAGTGTGTTCATCTTAGCCTCATTGGTCTGTCACTGCTTGTCAATGTCAGAATATCTGAGATGGCCAATCAAATAGGCGGGCCGGGCTTTATGTTCACAAAAGCTGCTGAGCGCGAATTTTAGCAGAGTGACTGACGCTTCAGTTCCCTTTCAAGGCGGTCACTTCGACATTACGTCATACTGACGTATATGGGAACTCCTCCCTTCTCCATTTTCACTGAAATCTTATAGGATAACGCCAGCTGGAGACAGCTGGCCAATTGACGCAAAACATGCAAATGCTGACCGGTCCGCGGGCAGTATAAATAGCATGGACGCGACAATTACGTCAGAATCTCTTTCTTCACGCTAGAAGTCTTATCTGAAGTCATCGTGGAAGTTGCAATAGAGGTTACTCACCACGTTTCCTCCCCGCATCCGATGGCTGCTACATGCCAGATATGTGCGGTATTGACTCGCTCTACCCAAACAAGGATCTACCGAGGCCGCACTCGCCGACGACAGGCATGTGCCGGTCTACCAGTGCGCGCCCTCATAAACCCGGGCATCAGCTGGGATGAGGCCCACTGCCGCCAGCGGCCGCTGGTGGGCCCTCTCACGCCCAAAGAAGAGTTGACTAGCCCGGTATCTAAAAACAACCAGGCTACTTCAAGAAAGATTCCGTCTTCACGACGTCCTATGGTAAGTCATGCGAAAGACGCACCCAGAGAGACGAGGCAAGGCCATGGCTCTGTGTCTAAAGGCGCGAAAGTGGGCATTTCCCCCTGTGTCTCAGTGGCGAAACCCAAAGCCGTCGCACGGGAGACCCGTGTTCGATCCCAGCTCTCGCAGCATATAAAATTTAGTCTCGCCGCGGCCAGACTTTACACCGAAACTTTTGATCTCTATACGGTCCAGCCTTCCTCGATGTCTCTCTTCGTCGGCACCTCGTCCCGCCTAATTCGGCTACAGCCGCCAAAACGGTTCGAACCCGAACGAACCGGATCTTCACCGTTGGCAGAGGGCGGGACCGGTAATGTGGCGACACAGGCCACGGAGAGCGCCGCGCCAGGACGCCCCGCTCTGGTAATGGAGGTGCACAGCTACAGCTTATGTCGTCAGGCTGCCCTGTATCCTTCAGTGCAACTGGCCATTCTGATTTAACCACGTATCCACAGTTGTTGTCGCTACGCCACTGACGCTGTGTTTATGTTCACACTGCTCACTGATATGTGCTATAATTTGTGCCGTTATATATTGTTATATCATTATATATTGCCCTGTATCCCTCAGTGCAACTGGCCATTCTATTAACGACGTATTCACAGTTGTTGTCGCTACGCCACTGACGCTGTGTTTATGTTCACACTGCTCACTGATATGTGCTGTAATTTGTGCCGTTATATATTGTTATATCATTATATATTGCCCTGTATCCCTCAGTGCAACTGGCCATTCTATTAACGACGTATTCACAGTTGTTGTCGCTATGCCACTGACGCTGTGTTTATGTACACACTGCACACTGATTTGTGCTATGATTTAACTGTTATGCCCTTATATATTGCCCTGTATCCCTCAGTGCAACTGGCCATTCTATTAACGACGTATTCACAGTTGTTGTCGCTACGCCACTGACGCTGTGTTTATGTTCACACTGCTCACTGATATGTGCTAAGATTCGCGCCGTTATATGCTGCCCTGTTTCTTCAGTGCAAATGGCTATTCTGATTACCACGTATTCACAGTTGTTGTACGATGAAATGACGCTGTGTTTACGTGCACTCTACAAACCGTTATGTGTTCATGATTCATGCCGCTAAAAATTGCCCTGTATCCTTCAGTGCAACTGGCTATTCTGATTCACAGTTGTGCGATGCCACTGACGCTGTGTTTTTGTACACTGATATGTGTGTGTGTTATGCTTATGCCACGATATTGCCCTGTACCCTTCAGTGCAACTGGCTATTCTGATTACTACGTATTCACAGTTGTTGCGATGCAACGGACGCTGTGTTACGTACACACTACGCACTGTTATGTGTATGATTTATGCCATTATATTTTGCCCTGTTCCTGTATCCTTCAGTGCAAATGGCTAATCCGATTACTACGTATTCACAGTCGTGCGATGCAACTGACGCTGTGTTACGTACACACGGTACACTGCGTTATGAATTTTGCCGTTGTTGTCCTATATCCTTCAGTGCAAATGGCTATTCTGATTACTACGTATTCACAGTTGTTGTGCGATGCAACTGGCGCTGTTACGTACATACTACACAGCGTTATGCGTTGGGATTTATGCCATTATATATTGCCCTGTAATTTTCAGTGCAAATGGCTATTCTGATTACTATGCAGTACGTATTCACAGTTGTTTTGCGATGCAGCTGACGCTGTGTTTATGTACACACTACACACTGTGTTATGAATTTTGCTGTTGTATATTGCCCTGTATCCTTCAGTGCAAATAACTATTCTGATTACTACGTATTCACAGTGTGGCGCGATGCAACTGACACTGTGTTACGTACATACAACTCACTGTGTAATGGTTTATGCCATTATATATTGCCCTGTGTCCTTCAGTGCAAATGGCTATTCTGATTACTACGCAGTGCATATTCACAGTTGTCGTGTGATGCAACTGACGCCGTGTCTATGTACACTCTACACACTGAATGTGTTATGATTTATGCCGTTATACATTGCCCTGTATCCTTCAGTGCAAATGGCTATTCTGATTGAGTACACAGTTGTTGTGCGGTGCAACTGACGCTGTGTACACGCTACGCACTGATGTGCTATGTTTACGCCGCTAAATATTGCCCTGTATCATCAGTGCAACCGGCTATTCTGACTTACTATGTATTCACAGTCGATGTCGCGATGCCTCTGACGCTGTGTTTTTGTACGTACTAATGTGACTATGCTATCGCGTTGCCCTGTATCCTTCAGTGCACATAGCTATCCTATCTAACTGTGCATAGTCACAGTTTGTCGCTACGGCGACTTGCGCTGCATCTGTGTCCACACTGAAGCGTTATGCAGTTATGTTGCTAACGTAACTGACCATTATGTGAACTGTGCATATTCATGCAGTTTCGGTCGCTTCGTCGACTTGCACCGCATTATACACTCAGATGTTTGAAATGTGCACACTGATGGGTAATGCTGTTATGTTGCCCTCTATCCTTCAGTGCAACATCCAGCTATCCTATCTAACTGCATATTCTGTTCTGTCGCTATGGCGACTACACGGCACGTACAAGGACGTGTTTTTGCTATTTTGTTGCCCTGTTTCCTTCAGTGCAAAACTAGCTATCCTAATCTAACCGTGCATATTCGCAGTTCTGGATGTATGTACGTAAACGGATGTGTTATGCTGTAATGCTGCCCTGTTTCCTTCAGTGCTGCTGGCCATCCTAATCTAACTATGCATCTTAGTTTCTGTCTCTACACAGTTTCTGTTGCTACAGCGTCTTACGCTGCGTTATGTACATGCAAGGATGCGCTATTCCTTACTTACTTGTGTTATGCTGCCATGTTGCCCTGTATCTTCAGTGCAACTAGCTATCCCAGTCAAACTGTGCATATTCACAGTCTCCGTCGATACGGCGACATGTGCTGCATTTATTTACAAATGGATGTGTTCATGCAGCCCCGTATCCTTCAGTGCCTAAATACTGAGCTAACTGCGTGTATTAAGTTGGGGCTACAGCGACCTATGCTGTGCGTGCATGTGCTGCGCTGTTATATTGCCCCGTTCCTATCAGGGCAACTGGTTTTTCTGTGCTAACTCATATATTCACAGTTGTAGCTACGGTTACGACTGTGTTTGTGTGCTTACTGAGGTGCTATGCTATTATGGGGCTATTTTCTAACTGCGTATATTCACAGTTGTTGTCGCTACGGCCACTGGCACTGTGTTTATGTACATTCAGTTATGTGTTGATGTGCACTTCTGTACATTGGCTATAGAACATCGGCTATGTTCTACAAGGTGGCACCCCAGCCCCAAGCTGTGGAACCTACTTGTGTGTCCGCTGCTGGGTCCTTAGTTGAGCAAGACACTTCACACTGACAAGTGCTGAGACGGAGCTCTCCCTGAGATGGCCTTACCACCGTCTCTCGCCCCAGCGAAGCACTTGGAGACTTACGCTCATTCTAGTGAACAGTGTCGCATTGTCTCGGACCTGATGACTGCAGCGTCACTCTCAGTCCGATACCAAGCTACGTTCCGAAGTCGCTTACACCGTTCAGAGCACAGGTTGATCCCTGACCGCCTTATCTGCTGAGTTCAGCCTCGCATGATGCCGATGCTCAGAGTGATGTTGGCCCTGTAAGGGATTTGTGGATGTACGTGGATCACTAGGCAGCAGTCTTCCAGCTGTTTGTGTGCTTGATGGATGGTACTAGGGACGTGATGTTTTATACAGAGACTTTCTCTCTGAATTCGACGCTTTAAATGGTTGCTATAATGCCTACGGGATTTAGGGATGCTGGCCGTCTTCTCAGAACACATTCGCCATGGTTCCAAGTTTGATGCACCACCTTAGCGTCGTGGGTTCGGTGAGTTTTATCAATGTACTCATGAAACTGTTACCACCAGCTGTGCAGTAGTCTGTATTGCAGAGTTACCATTGCTGCTAACTCTGTGTTATGACTATAAGGTTACATAGCTGTTTCCATATTACGCAGTAGTTTCCATTGTACTGTTAACTGCGTGTGGCTTAAGGTTATGCAGCTGTCACCGCTATGCCGTCGACACTGTGTTAGCTCTTGTGCTCGAGTGCTTATGGTGTTGTGCTGCCCTGTCCAGTGCAGCCTTCGCCTCATTGCAGTGGATGCGCAACTTGGTAAAGCCGGAGCATACGTTGGTCTAGTTTCGCCTATCAGTTTTGAGTGCTCCTAGCGGCGCTGCTGGCTTAGAACTGTGTTTCCTGTGGGAGTGTAGCTTGACCCCGTTCAGGGCTTATCTTCACTGCGCTCACGGCGGGATTCTATACAGTTCCCATATACGTCAGTATGACGTAATGTCGAAGTGACCGCCTTGAAAGGGAACGTCTCCGGTTACTATCGTAACCTCGGTTCCCTGAGAGGCGGGAACGAGACATTACGTCAACCGCCGTGCTCGCCGTTTGATCAGCTGTGCTAGCGTTCAGTCTTGATTCTGACGTAATTGTCGCGTCCATGCTATTTATACTGCCCGCGGACCGGTCAGCATTTGCATGTTTTGCGTCAATTGGCCAGCTGTCTCCAGCTGGCGTTATCCTATAAGATTTCAGTGAAAATGGAGAAGGGAGGAGTTCCCATATACGTCAGTATGACGTAATGTCTCGTTCCCGCCTCTCAGGGAACCGAGGTTACGATAGTAACCGGAGACGTTTATGGTCAAGTGCGAGATAAGATGTAAGTAGCTAAACTAAACGTTTCATATTTGACAGTTTTTTAAGGTCATAAATGTTAAACGAATGACAAAAATAATCAGGCAAACTAATGTAAGTTACCGTAAAACTTCAAATAATAGCCCAGGCTTTTATTTTCCCAAATCGTCGAACTGCACCGGCTTGTATTTGAGACAGGCGTCTAGAGACAGGCCTTTATAGTTTAGTGTTGAGATGTTGTTCATAGAGTCTCTAATCTTAAAAAAAATCTACAAATGCTCCACTTGAAACTGCGGTCTTCCGACCTTTTACTATCGTGTCAATTGATTTTGATTAACATGCGCGAGGGAGAGAGAGCATGACAGCGCTCGTGCTTGAAGACGTGAGAGTGCGCGCGGCCGGGGCTCGCTCTCTCTCTCTCTCTCTCTCTCTCTCTCTCTCTCTCTCTCTCTCTCTCTCTCTCTCTCTCTCTCTCTCTCTCTCTCCGTTAAAAATTTTAATTGGGAAAAGATTTGGTCCTTACCACAAAAATATTTTTTAACAAATAAAGTAAAAGAAGTATCCTTCAAAATATTAAATAAATTTTACCCTGCTAAATATTTCATGAATAAATATAAAAGTAATATTGACACAAGATGCTCATTTTGCCAAGTTCACACAGAAACTGTTTATCATTTATTTTGGTCATGTTTCTATACTAAACAACTATGGGAAAGTATTGGCAAGTTTATTAAAGATAATATCCAGCAAGATATATCAGTAACCTTTAAAGACATTATTTTTGGATACTTTGACTTTGATCCCGATAAAAAAAAAGCCTGCTTTGTAACCAATTTAATTTATTTTATTGGGAAATTCTATATCCATAAATGTAAATTCTCCAACAACAAACCAATTTTTATAGTTTTTTTGAAAGAGTTTGAAATGTACCTTAACACAATCTCATCCTCAGTAAATAAGAAAGCAATAAAAACACTTTTATTTTGTAATGACTTTAATTTGGTTAGACCTACTCTAAATTTTGTATAGAATATCTTGCCCTCTTGACCCTCATTTTATTTATTTATTTATTTTCTTATTTTTTTTCTCTTTCTTTCTTCTTCTTCTTTGTTTTAGATAGTTACACACTTGTGTTAAGATGACACTGTACATATTGTTGTCATATTTTGTACAGATATGTTCGCAATTTTGTAACATAATTGTATGTTATGATTATCATCTTTGTTTGTTTGTAAGCATAATAAAAAAAAAAAAATTTAAAAAAAAACATCTACTGCCACTGACATGGTTTTAAAGGGGTCATATAATGGTACATGCACTTTTACAAGTTGATTGTACTGAAATGTGTGTTGGCAGTGCCTGTACACAACCATCATATAATGATAAAAATCCATCCAGTGTTTTTGTTTTAATCTCCTCATATGTTTTCCCCTGCCTCAAATTGAGCCGTTCGTTTTTGTGACGTCAATAAAACGGACGCCCCTCCCACGATTGTTGATTGACAGGAGTCCGCACAGGAGTTTCAACACAGACCCGCCCTCGCTCGTCCTGTCAATCATAGTCTGCGCGGATCGGCGCGGTCATTGTTGATATGCTGGAGCACTGTCTATGAGCAGAATGGCGTCTACGCGATTGTGGTGTTCTGTTCTTGGGTGTAATAACGAACACAGAGTCATTTTAATGTTCCTAAATCCGAACCGCTGAAGACGCAGTGGCTGAGTTTGTTTTCGAAGGGAATATTCCCCACGATCAACGTCAATGCTCTCATGTTTGCCGAATCATTTCACACACCAGACTGCTTTATAAACGAGGATCAGTGTAAAGCTGGTTTTGCTGAGAAGCTGCACCTGAATAAAAGATCGAAACCTATTCGTGTTCCTGCTGAACCTTCAGAAGAACTAAAGTGAGTGTAACATTTTATTAATCTTTATATTAATATTTATATAATCTTTGCAAATCGCCAGCTCCACGCTTCACGATGAATGCGGTACATTACAGCATGTTTTCTATGTACAACGTTCTCAATATAATTCATAACCCCACGTTTATAATAAACAACGCGTGGTTATTGTGTTACAAACGGTGTATGCGCAGAACAGAGAGGCGGGGTGAGCAAAGCTCATTATCATTTAAAGTCATATGCACTGAAACGGCGTGCTGAAAACAGAGCTGTTTTTGACCAGGTAAAATAAGTGTTTTCTTACAATACTAATGAGAATTTTTAATTAAAGTATATTACAAACTTTTAATTTAGACCCTAAAGAATCATATTGGCTTGTACAAAAATGGCATTATATGACCCCTTTAAAGCTATTTCTTATCCTTTTTGGCCTTCAAATGTCTTGAAATGCACATATCAGAGAAATAAAAAATTTGAACCCCCTGACAACCTTAAATTTAGGACCTCTTTGATTATAAAGCCCTGTCTACGGCCCTGTGTTAGGAATAAGATCAATCATGAATGTGTATATATTGTGAATGAATTTAATAAACTTAGTTAGGCTACCTAGCTTTCCTAGTAGCTTTCAGTAAATGAACGTGTCTGAGAAAATTATTTATAAATCAACCTATCAGTTGACCCCATGTATACTTTCTTCACTGACATAAGGAGAGAAAAATAATCAGCTGCATGACATGTTTTTAAAGTTATTGTTATCCAATTTTTTTTGGGATATGTAGATCAGAGAAGGAAAAATTTTCTCGAACCCCCCTAACTAGCCTACCTCACATTCGGGACCTCAGTAATTATAAAACCCTGCCATCTGTATGTTAATGAAACTAGTTAATAGTGAGCATTAGACACAACACTAAAGTGTTAACTTTTTTAGTCATACCCTCATTGGGGGCTGAGCCACAGACTGATTCATGTTCCATACTGGTCACACACATTTCAGTTCAGTTAGAACCAGATGTATATTTGTATTGATGATTCTAATTTGATTATGTTATATCCAATTGTTGATATTTGTGTTTTGAAAAAGTTTTTGATTGATGTTTGACCAATTTTCTACATTAAAAAATGTCTTTTTATTTGGGCTAGTAAAATTCATTTCAGGCTACCAAAATTTGAAGAGTGCCTGCCCGAAGGGCTACCAGCAATTTTGACATTTTGCAAGCCCTGGATAAGGTATGAAAATGTACCGGCACAGGACAGCAAACACAAGGGGATAAAATAGGAGAAACTAATGATGACAGCAGGTGACACAGATGAAACAATAATGGCTAACGAGGAGAACAAGGGGGTGGGGTAAGGTAACGCTTGCACACAAAACATTGGTCTGTCATGATCCTGTCTCAAGACTAGAAAAAAATCAAGGACACGATGACAGTATGTTTTTTTAAGTATCTAAATCAATATCAATCTTTGAAATTTGCAATAATTGGAAATAAAGCTATAGTGTTACTCTATTAATGCACTTTTACTATGATAGCATACAGTAGAAAACATATTAACCTTCAAAAGTTTGGGGTCAGTAAATATATATATATATATATATATATATATATATATATATATATATATATATATATATATATATATATATATATTACGTTAATCAATAGTTTTATTCAGCATAGATTAATTGTTTTTTTGTTTTTTTACTGACAGTTAATACACATATAATGTTACCAACAAAAAAAAAATGTCCCAAAAATTGTAACCAGCACAACTGTTTTCCACATTGATAATAATCAGAAATGTTTCTTGAGCAGCAAATCATCATATTAGAATGATTACAGAAGGATCATGAGACACTGAAGACTGGAGTAATGATGCTGAAAATACAGCTTTGCATCACAGCAATAAATACATTTTAAAATATATTCAAATAAAAAAGTTATTTTACATTGTAATACTATTTCACAACATTCGTTTTGACTGTATTTTTGATCAAATAAATCTAAACTCGGTGCAATTCGCACACCAACCAAACAAATTTAACTTGGATGACAAATGAATCCATTTATCCATCCTCAAACTAATTTATCTGATTGTTTTAGGGTCATTTAAGAGCTCTTTGGTCAATAGCTGCATTCGAAAGCTTAAAAATACTGCCTTCGGAGGACGCATTCCAAGGTAGGAAGGCATCAAGGCACGTCCGAATTCAATGTTAGCTTCTCCTGAGATAACTTCATCTGATCGAATTTTAAAGGCAGCCTTTGATATCCCACAATCTTGTGCATTCCATTCTGTGGTAGTTAAACTAAAAAATAAATAAAGATGGCGTCTGAAAGTTGTGGTTGGTGGTCAGTTTGAGTATAAATGTACGTTTTTGACCAATGTTATCTACTTTTTATGTTATTCCTAGTTAGAAATTACTATTAAAGTGATTAAATATTCACTTAGTTATCATCAAATCTCTCTCAATTTTGTAGTACTTCGTTAAACCGTTATCAGTTTTTCGTGAGGTACAATTGTGCGAAAAAAATTGCCTACAAAGATGAGAGCTAGAGGTTATTCGAGATCTAGCTGAGAACCCACCCACCTATACAATATAGTAAATAATGCTATGCATGTGTTTTGACACGGTCTCATGATCACAGACATACAGACACAACCAGGCCTCTTACTAGGAACTTGCGTTTCTGTTTCCAGTGAGGGCCCTGGGCGTTGGTGTGGCGATGAGCCTCCGTCACCATACGAATGAGCTCCCACTCCGTGACGGTGGGCTCAGGTCGGTTGTGCAGCGTTTTCACAACCTCCTCTTTCTTCCTCCGTTCCCGGTTTTCCTCGATCAGACGCCTCTTGGCCACACGCTTTGAATCATCCAGCACCACTGCCAGGGACATGAATCACTCACACAATCACTCATTTAATACTCTCAGTACTAAACAGGAAATGACAGACAATGTTATGTAATGATATTATGTGTATGGAGATTATAGCTGTTTTTTTCAAAGGCCACATTTATAAATGTATTTTTTGACAATGTCTTTCAAAGACTAATATGCAATTTTTACTGAGACAGAAATCCCAACATCAGATTATGCTGCATTAATACTTTGTGTTTTTATTTATATATACACACACAAACACACAGATGCATATCTATATCTACCGTATATACACACTTACATCCATCCATCCATCCATCCATCCATCCATCCATCCATCCATCCATCTATCTATCTATCTATCTATCTATCTATCTATCTATCGTCTGTTTGACTGTCTATCTATTCTAAAATGATCACACTTGTGTAACACATCTAGTCACTCTTTCAAAACCTGACCTTGTCCTTTCATTCAGTTATACACATTTCAGTCCACATAATCATTGTTTCAAACACAAGATTATTGTGAGAACATAATGAGAACACTTGGTTTAATCACTGAAAAACAACAGTATGATCTTCTTTCAATTTAGTACTTTTAACAATCAGTTCATTCAATGGCAAACAATGCAAAGATACATGTTTCAAATCAGCCTTGTTGCTGAAATAATTACAGTAATGCAGGCTACAGGTGCCACAATAGAAAATACACTATCATTACCTAAAATTACACAATTGACATAAAAACACAATGTTTGTAATAGTATCTATTTAGTGTGTTTTCAAAAGGTGTGATTAAAGGGTTAGTTCACCCAAAAATGAAAATTAAGTCATTAATTACTCACCCCCATGCTGTACCAACCCCGTAAGACCTTCGTTCATCTTCGGAACACAAATGAAGATATTTTTTATTAAATTTGAGAGGTGGATGACTGCTACATAGGCTGCCTAAGGGAATGAATCCTGACGTCCCAGAAAGTCAATGAAGAAAATGTTTAAATATTCCATGTCACAACAGTGGCTCAACTATAAGTTTATCAAGCGACGAGAATACTTTTGGTGCGGAAATAAAACAAAAATAACGACTTTATTCGACTATTCCTTTTCTTCCTTGTAGGCCTGAAACGAGACTTCAAGAGATTTCCACGACGCATGCGCGAGAAATTGCGATCTCCTTCAACTACTTCAGTTCAGTTCTCGCGCGTGCGCGTCGTGGAAATCTCTTGAAGTCTCGTTTCAGGCCTACAAGGAAGAAAAGGAATAGTCGAATAAAGTCGTTATTTTTGTTTTATTTCCGCACCAAAAGTATTCTCGTCGCTTGATAAACTTATAGTTGAGCCACTGTTGTGACATGGAATATTTAAACATTTTCTTCATTGACTTTCTGGGCCGTCAGGATTCATTCCCTTAGGGAGCCTATGTAGCAGTGATCCAGCTGTCACATTTAATCAAAAATATCTTTATTTGTGTTCTGAAGACGAACGAAGGTCTTACGGGGTTGGTACAGCATGGGGGTGAGTAATTAATGACTTAATTTTCATTTTTGGGTGAACTAACCCTTTAAGTATATGTGTGCTAGAACAGAGTTTGCTGCCAATCACTTATGAAAAAGAATTCATTATATTTGGTAATACATAGAAAATTGCAAACAAGTTCAATAAAATCTGTCCACACTGGACTCCACCGAATCAATATCTATAGAAATCTATAGACGTACCAAATGATCCACTGATTAACCATTAAAATCAGCGGGATTAAATAATAGACAAATGTATGAAACTGAACGGGAAGAGATGCAAATCAAAAGTTTGATAGTAAGGGCTTTATAAAAGGCACTTACTGTGAATTGAACATTTATATAGACGAAATTTTGTGTAGTGAAAAGGGTTCTTTGTGATTTTGTGTATTGTATTAACACAATTAAAAATATGATGAAATGTTTGAAAAAAGTGCACTTTTGATGATCTGGTGTGTTATTAGTACTAAGAGTTTTGAAAATTTTCTTGTGAAAATAGGGCCAAAGCAATAAAATAAAAACTGTAACCAAATGTCCCCACAAGGATAGTAAAACCTGACATTTTTGATGTTGTGGCCCCCATGAAACTAAATCATACTAAATTATATATTTTTGAAAATGTTTTATGTAAGATTTAGCTTTAGGGGATATCATTTACAGTATAAAAAATCATTATGTCTAGGAGAATCCACATAAAACACAAAAACTCAACATGTGTGGGTGAACACTCACAGTCAATGGCCATGCCCACCGAGATGCACTTCTTGAAGCGACACAGCTGGCACTGGTTGCGGGTGATTTTATCAATGATGCAGCAGCTGTCATATTTACAAGAATATGAAGGATGAAGATTCTTCTGTATTGTCCTCCTGAAGAAACCCTAAGAGCAGAAGCGAATTAATGAGTAAGAACAGACTGTGATTGAGAGTCAAGTGGTTCATGGGTTGGAAATCTCACCTTGCAGCCCTCACATGTGATGCAACGGTAATGGTAGCCGGTGGCCTTGTCCCCGCACACCACACATGGCTCATCTTTCTCCAGGTAGCTGGGAACATACCCTAGAACAGAGATGCTATTCACTAGAAAAGGAGGAAAATGGGCTGTTACAACAGAATACATACACACACACACACACACAAACACACCACCTCTACCACCCTGAGAGACCATGTCTACAACACTGATTGTCATATTGTTAATAACTCCTTTTGTGTTCCGTGAAATCATACATATTTCAAGCATCATGATGGTGAGATGATAACAGATTTTTTTTAATTGATTCCAAAATGATCTGCAGATGGTGCGACTCAACTGAACTGACTAAACATAGACATTTTGGTGTGATTTATGCCACGGCGTTACAGACAAATACATTTACCTAGAATAATCATGCTTGAACATAATTCTCAAAGATATAAATATTTATTTTTGGAAGTTGCATTCAAAATACGCTTTGCTCAAAAAAACGAGGGGGTACGTTTGGGCATCATAAGCCCAACATATTTGGGTTTAGACTGCAGTGACAGCGTATCCAAAATCCTTACCAGACGTGCTCTGCATAGAGCATTGACTATTCTTTCTTTTTCTTTTCACTCCATTCGGCCACCTGATGAGAGAACAGAGAGATAAGTATCCAGTAAAATCTGAAATAATCAGATTTTCATTGACTATTTCACAAGACTGACATTTTACACAAGCTATTTCAAATCTAAAATGTAAAAAAGCCTCCTATTATATACACAACAGCTGAAAGGTTTGAAGTCTGTATGATTTATTTTTATTTTTGAAAGTCTTTTATGCTCACATTTAAGGTTCGATTTATGTGATCAAAAATAATAAGTAATATTGTGAAATATCTAAAAATGTTTTCTAATTGAATATATATATATATATATATATTGAATATTTTATAACATAATTTATTCCTGTGATGCTAAGCTGAATTTTCAGCATCGAGTCTTCAATTGAACGAGTGTAATTTGTATTCCCTTATTATTTCCATTGTTTTAAAATTTACAGTATGTATTAAGGTCTAACGGTAAAACTGATATTATTATAACATAATAAAACAGAATAATTACCAAACACTCCACTTGTTTAGACAAACAGGCAGTCCCGCATCAAACTCACATCATGCTAACTCAAACAGGACAAAGTGTTTTAACCAAAAAATTAAACACTTCACCTTTAAAGAGATAGTTCACCCAAACATTTTAATTAGGTCATAATTTACTCACCCTCGTGTCAATCCAAACCTGTATGACTTTCTTTCTGCTGTGGAACGTAAAGTAAGTCATTTTGAGAAATGTGTCTTTCATTTGTCAATACAGTGGAAGTCAATGGGGACCAAACATTCTTCAAAATATCTTCTTTTATATTCAATGGATGAAAATAATTCAGGGTTGGAACAACAAGAGGGTGAGTAAATGATGACAGAACTTTTTTTTTTTTCATTTTTGGCTGAACTATCACTTTAACTAAGTTGGAAAAAAAATACATGTGGTGACCATGCGGTGGCACTGTTTTAAAATAATTTCACACTGAATTTATCACCTCAGCTGACCGCCTTAATTTTTTTCTGTCAACATTGTTGCATCACCTTGTAAAACTGAAAGAACAGCATTAGATCAAACCACAAACCGGTTTCAAGAGTTCAATTAATGTGACCCCCCCCCCCCCCCCCCCCCCCAAAAGAAACATAAGCAGAACTTTCACGCAAGTACCTCAGTTGGTAGTGAATAACAACAAATGTCCCCGTCTACATGTGGAGGTTATGAACTCCCTAGCAGGATACAGCAAATGAACCTGACACACCTCCAAGAACCAGCAACGGAGCTGAACACATCAACATCGATAGTATCCATATCAATATCACTCAACATAATAATTATGAAGATACTATAGTGTTACATTATTCATGTACTGCATGAAGATAAGATTGTGTTACATAACCAATGACCAAAACATGACAATCTACTGAACTCAAAACCAACAACATGACTGCAAACGTAGCAAATAACTGATATGAACGGGAAAACTTACTATCAAATGCAATATATTCAAACATCATCAGATATGTGGGATTTGAGTTTCATTAAACACACACACAAAATCTTTTTTAAAGCAATGTTTTTTTCTACCCTCTCGGACAGAACAGAGAGGGTAGTCTACAATCTCCTGAACTCAAAACCAACAACATGACTGCAAACGTAGCAAATAACTGAAACGAACGGGAAAACTTAGTATCAAATGCAATATATTCAAACATCATCAGATATGTGGGATTTGAGTTTCATTAAACACACACACACACACACACACAAATTCTTTTTTAAAGCATTGTTTTTTCTCTACCCTCTCGGACAGAACAGTATTAAGTCCAACGGACAATCTGCCCGTACATCAACAGACACAACTGAACAAACAGAAGGAATGGGATGAATGGAGAAAGAACATTTATATTCTAACCTGTTGACATAATAGGGCTGTAAAATGTGCATGATTGCAGTCTCCCTCCTCTTGCCAAGCTGTCAGCAATCTATCTGCAGTAACAGGGACTCTGAGCTGGTAGGATGACACTTCTCTCACCAACCCCAACCCATCCCTCTCCCTCCACACACACACACACACTCCTCCTGCCACAGCTCCTGTGCATCAGCCATGTGAGCCCCACCCCTCCTCCATCCCTAACCCCCAGCTCTCATCTTCCTCTTGACTCTCTCACTGTTTCTGTCTGACAAAATCATACACAATGAAGCAAAGGACCATCTGTCTTTAGCTAAATAATGACTGGTGAAGTCAGTGCTGTTATTTGCACATACTACAAATACCAAATATTAATATTCAGCTTTAGAGTTTCTAGCATATTTATATATTCATGCATACATCATCAACATAACTATGTTAAAGCCGGACACACAGTGTTAACAGTGTACACATCTTCAGTGTATCAATTCAATGCAAAAAAAATATGTCCGGTATACAGAGGAATTCAAAATACTGAGACCGCTAGTAAAAATAATAATTTGCATTATTCTGAATAATTATTTGTCCTTAATAATTTTTTTAATAATAATACAAATTATTAGTTACTAAATAAAAGTATTATTATAATTTTTTTATTATTATTATTATACATTTTAATTTATTTTTATAATAATAAAGTGGACAGTGGAAATCTGGGATATAAAATATTTGTAAAAATGTAATTAACACACATAAAAAAAAATACATTTATATATATATATATATATATATATATATACACACACAAAGAAGTGTAGCATGTCTGTTAACAGTATATATATACACTTTTTTGGTTGCGAACAAGTTAAAAATTAGAGTTTCTATCTCGTGGCTAAAGCTACACGTGAGCCGATGACACATCGAATCAAAGTCCACGGGTGGACATCAAAGTTCCACTTCCTCCTTTAAAATTCCTGCACATGCTTTGAAGAAGAGAGGAGCTGAGACGCTGAGAGACGAACGTACACGCTCAGAGTGAATACGCCTTTAAATGCTCACTCACGCATGCTTTCTGCTAATCAAATTATAAAAGCGTAATTAAATGGCGGGTCGAGGCGAGGCAGGGCGCAGGACAAATCTGCCTTTCAGGGAACCATCTGAAAGTTCTCTAGCTGCAAAATAATCCCACAACTGACCCACAGGGCCATAAAACTGTGTGTGAGTGTGTGCGGTTTTGTGCATGCAGTAACTCAAAGTCTGGGGGGAGGGCGAGACCATGAGGCAGCACATGTGAGAGACACGTGCTTGAAGGCTTCAAACACACACACTGGTTACAGACAATCCACCGTCTGTCGTAATGATTCAGTGTCCTGAATTGTCCCTTGCAGGACAGTGGCCCCATCTGCCTTTGGTACCTCTCTCTCTTCTGCACTCTAATCTCTCTCTCTATTTGTCTTATTCCTCATCTAATCGTTTCATCTAATCTTAAAACACTTCACACATTTGGACGAATCATCAGGCACTCTGGGTTACAATTACATTCGGTTAGGTTAATACTTACTGCTTTCTCCTGTGTAATGACTCCTTACATGCGTTTAAACATTATATTAATCCTGCTGTTTGAATTTATTATATACTTGAGTCTGATTGTTCAGTCAAAGCATTGAGCAGTCAAATATATAAATATAATGATGCTACACTCTATTATTGACCATTGTACCTGGCAGCCAATCTAGTTTTATGTCTCTCTTATCACTCTGCGGCCTCTCTCATCTCAAATAATAAAATAATTTCAACTCAAATCAATATTTCATGTCCCTTTATGTGGTAAGGTGTAAGTGTAACAATTAGAGAAACCCTTTCTGTTTTGAATTTTTCTAATTAAGTATTTGATAAAAACTGACAATTTGATCATAATAATCTTTATCATTAAAAACTCTCAAAATGTATTATAGAAAATATTATAATTATAAGTATATATAATAGAATTGAATAATATAATTATTATTCATTTAGAATTGTATCATATATTATTATTACTTAATATTATTGTTGTTTTTATTATTCATGTATCAATATTACAATTTGAATGAAAAGTTTTATTGCATGAATTTGAGAAAGTCAAAAAGTACAAACAAATTCAGATTTGGAATATGCTGGATTTTGTACAACCAACAGTCAATATTATTTCATAATATACACAGAGTTTATCAAAATAAAAATGTAAAACAATAATATTATAAATTATATTTTTTAATGAAGCACATTTTTTCCCCTAGGAACTAACACTTCTGTTAATCAATCAGGCAGTCACAGTTATTGGTAATCTCAAACTGCACAAACATCAGCCAATGAGTAAATCAGGGGTAGTTCAGCCAAAAATGAAAATTCTGTCATCTACTCACCCTCATGGTGTTCCAAACCTGTATGTATTTCTTTCTTCTGTGGAACATAAAAGAAGATATTCTGAAGAATGTTCTTGACCAAACAGTTTTGTGACATTCAGATATTTCTCAAAAAAAACTATTTTTTATGTTCCACAGAAGAAAGAACGATATGGAATGACAGAACGAATAATTGATGACAGAATTTTCTTTTTTGGCGGAACTATCCCTGTAAGACCTAACATATTTTATAAATTGTATACACACACACACACACACACACACAAACAGGATAACTCACCGTGTCTCATCTCCCTCTGGCAGGTTAAGCTCCTGCTCTTTTTGTTCCATTCACCTTGATCCCATCCAGCATCCAATCACACGAGACTGAGGCGGACCCGACCCTCGCCGCTTTGCTCAGCATACGCAGGGTCAGTATCAGTCAACTGCTATAAGATGGGTCATGATGACATAGCCCGAGCGTATTTCCTGCTCTGAATCAAATGCGTCTATACCTGTTTAAGAGACAAATATAATTCATCTTAAATAATGTAATAAACAGTTCAAGCATAAAGGGAGTCTAACAGTGAATATCTCAAATCAAATCTTCTCCACATGACACCTCTTCACTGCTCCTGTCCTCTAGAGGCTGCACCAAACTTCATTTGTAAAGCAGCTGTGGCTCAGTTTCAACACACGGTGGTGCACATGCGCATGAGATCATCATGGCTGACCTCTCATCCCCAGAGCTAAGGCCAAACTGCTCTCATTAGAAGGAAAAGGCCAAATGATAAATGCATATCCCTCACGCCTGTGTGTTATTTTTCCATTCCTGCTCTGAAGCTGATATGGCTTCATTGTGCAAGGTCAATAACTCTGCCATTTCCAAGGCAACCACTCGGTCTAATTATAGGAAAGCTGAACTGGGTTATTCCATAATGGCTGACCTCAGTATTTAATATTTTAGCAGTTCTTTCCATTTCAGGATTAATATTTTTTTCTTTAAAAAAAAGAAGATTTTAGAGATTTAAATGGTAAATGGACTGCATTTATATAGCGCTTTCACAGACCCAATGGCCACCAAAGCGCTTTACAATTTGCCTCACATTCATACACCGACAGCGGTGTCAGCCATGCAAGGCGCCATCCAGCTCGTCGGGAGCAGCTGGGGTTATAGGTGTCTTGCTCATGGACACCTCGACACTTGGTCAGGTGGAACCGGGGATTGAACCACCAACCTTCTGGTTTGTAGATAACCTACATGAACCACTGAGCCACTGCCGCCACCAAATTTAGCTTGTGAAGGATGGGCAGACGGTCTCTCTCTTTCATTGCACTGACATGCATTATTACCTGCATCATGTCACACCTTTAAAAGCCATTAAAGCTCCTTGAATGTGAATCAGTGTGATGTATGATGTCATAACTCACATATGGCGCTTTTCCATTACCAGTACCAGCTCGACTCGACTCGACTCGACTCGCCTTGGCTCACCTCGACTCGGCTCGCTTTTCGCTCCGTTTTCCATTGCAGAAAGTACCGCCACAAATAGTACCCGGTCGTCATAGCGACGCCTTTCGTTCCTCGTTGCCCCATCAAGCTCTCGCTGAATCCTCTCTTCGGCAACCAAACAAAGGAAAGTCTGCACCTCCTCGTTTGACCACGGCGCATTCTTCCGAGTTGCCATAATAATAGTAGTAAGTTTATGGCGCTTTTCCACTACACAGTACCAGCTCGCCTCGGCTCGGCTCGGCTCGGCTCGACTCGACTCGCCTTTGTTTGCTTTTCCACTGTGTAAAAGTTGTACCTGTACCTGCTTTCGGGTACTTTTTTTCGTACCACCTCCGGCGAGGTTCTAAGCGAGCTAAGGCGATACTAAAATGTGACGTGAAAACAACGCCGACTGCTGATTGGTCACAGAGAATCTGCGTCATCATTGCACGCGCCAGATGGAGTATCCAGAATAAATAACCCCGCCATTTTTAAATAGTTTGGCCAGAGTTACTAAACTTACTACTATTATTATGGCAACTCGGAAGAATACGCCGTGGTCAAACGAGGAGGTGCAGACTTTCCTTTGTTTGGTTGCCGAAGAGAGGATTCAGCGAGAGCTTGATGGGGCAACGAGGAACGAAAGGCGTCGCTATGACGACCGGGTACTATTTGTGGCGGTACTTTCTGCAATGGAAAACGGAGCGAAAAGCGAGCCGAGTCGAGGCGAGCCAAGGCGAGTCGAGTCGAGTCGAGCTGGTACTGGTAATGGAAAAGCGCCATAAGTAACTATCTCTGGCCAAACTATTTAAAAATGGCGGGGTTATTTATTCTGGATACTCCATCTGGCGCGTGCAATGATGACGCAGATTCTCTGTGACCAATCAGCAGTCGGCATTGTTTTCACGTCACATTTTAGTATCGCCTTAGCTCGCTTAGAACCTCGCCGGAGGTGGTACGAAAAAAAGTACCCGAAAGCAGGTACAGGTACAACTTTTACACAGTGGAAAAGCAAACAAAGGCAAGGCGAGTCGAGTCGAGCTGGTACTGGTAATGGAAAAGCGCCATAAGTAACTATCTCTGGCCAAACTATTTAAAAATGGCGGGGTTATTTATTCTGGATACTCCATCTGGCGCGTGCAATGATGACGCAGATTCTCTGTGACCAATCAGCAGTCGGCATTGTTTTCACGTCACATTTTAGTATCGCCTTAGCTCGCTTAGAACCTCGCCGGAGGTGGTACGAAAAAAAGTACCCGAAAGCAGGTACAGGTACAACTTTTACACAGTGGAAAAGCAAACAAAGGCAAGGCGAGTCGAGTCGAGTCGAGCCGAGCCGAGGCGAGCTGGTACTGTGTAGTGGAAAAGCGCCAATAGTACCCTAAACGAGATCAGACATGAGACACGCCCTGAACACAAACACAATTACTATCGAATCTCTTTTATTTTACAGATTCTGGCTTCTGATTGGTCAATATGGGTCCAACTAAAATCTACAATAGAATAGCTAACTAAAGATATTTAGCCGATATTTTTTTCAGAAAGCAATTGTTGGACCCGGTACAGAACCTTTAAGTTGTATCAAATATAACATCTGAAAAACCATTGAAAAATCTGAAAGCTACCCGTCATTTTCACAGATTGTACCTGTAATTCTCCCCCCTGTCCACTTGGTGGCGAGTGCGTTCTTGCTGACTATCAAGTTATTGGTCAATAAATGGCTTTTCTGTGTTACATTGTTTACAAGCTGGTTTTGACGTCTTTCTGCGGTTGAAACACTGATTGAGCGATTACATGATGATGCGCATTTCGGTAAATTGGACTAGTATCTTTCAACATATTTTCTGATGCTCATTCATGTTAATTTCGTTCTGTAACATAGTAAAGAGGAAGGGATGATCGCGTTCACTCGCGCTCCGCTTCGCTTGAACCGCCTCGCTACAGTGATCTCTCGCGCCACATTAAAGAGCGCCAAAACGGTATTTATTGTTTGAATTTTTTGATAAATTGGAATTTGACTTTCATATCAAACGTAACAAAGCACAAAGCTTATTACAATTTGTTGGACAAACATTCATGATGAAACCTGAAAAGTGACCCACAGTCTATGTTCAACTTTATCTTCGTAAATAAATACAGGCAGAATCTAGCCTATTTGTCCTGTACGTTTGTGAATAAAAATGAAATCAGGAAAAAATCAGAACCTATTTAATGGCTTATTATAATTAAAATATGAAAATTAAAATGACGTGTAATAATAGGTTATGGCAGATTTTTTACGATCCTGTCCGTCAGTCAATGTGGAAGTCTAACGAGACCTCTGATATATATATATATATATATATATATATATATATATATATATATAAACCCAAACATATTAACATGGACATATCTATTATCATGTCAAACACTCTCGAGAGTAGACATGACAGAAATATATATATGCTTAGTACAGGTATGCTTAGTATACCTGTACTAAGTTTGAGATCTGATAGAGGAGTATAGTACAGGTTTGAGATCTGATAGAGGAATTTGACCATCTGTAATTCTCATCGAGAGAGCTTTCTTTGCTGCGGTATCTGCCTATTCTTCTAACAAATAATTTAACTGATTTTATTCACCAATCTACTAGTTCCATTTTTCTAATTCAATAGTTCTGGTCAATAGCTTCTATTGTCATTCTAATGGAACAATCTGATGTGTGTGTTACACAGGCATTGCAGCAGCCTTGGCCAAAGACACATACATAACCTTCCCTCAGGAAATCTGTTCTTTAAATCTGATTGTTGCAACCATTGAGCCTTGAACATCTGCAGAACATTCAGAAACAACTCAAATAAAACTGTATCAGAGATTCAGATGACCACGATTTACAAATTTATCAGCTAAATGGCTATTTGTAAATTCAGAAACAATTTAAGTAGAAAGCATCTTCATTCCTTTGCTTTCTGAACTCATTCAAGTACATACAGAGGACATACATTTGTATACAGCTCATATACACAGTCCATCTGGCTAAAACACATTTTGGCAGAAGAGGACTGATGGGATGTCAAGAAAATTACTAGATTTGCAAAATAAAATTGACCTCTCTCATTCCCTTCCAGGTGAAGTGGACCGCTTTCCATCTCTAATTTATTTTCAATGGGGAAATAAAGCAGAAACAGGAACACAGCAACGTATGTTTAGAATTAAATAACAGAAACCCAAACAAGTGCCTTGAGTGCCGAGTCTATTTCTTTCAATATAATATTGTGGGTAATGTATTAGTCAGGAAATGCGTGTCTGGGCAGAGATTGTTTAGCTACAGCAGTTGAAAAGCTAAAACCATGTCAGCGAAGTGGCAGATTTGTCAAATAGAATTACAGAGGATGTTTGGAATTCGACTTAATTCTGTGGCTGTTTTGAAGAACTTAACCATAAAAAGCTAATTCAAAAATGCCGAAAGTGTGATGGATGTCCTATGTAGAAGCTTGTGAATTTTAGGAAGAAAAGCAGAAAAAGTGACAGTTCTAAACACCATTTTGGTGGATTGGTTTGAATTTCCTGTCTGGATAGAACTAATCATCTGAGATACCTACAAAAAAATGTTGGTAGAATGAAGAAATTGGTTCTAAATAAAACCAGAATTTGGTTTTGCTAGATTTACAAAAGCAGACAAAATTAGATCAAACTGGATCAGATATTCTTTGAGACACTCCTGGAATGCTCAACTGAAGTCACTTCAAGAAAGTGGCTGTGGGAATTCCCCAAAACTGAGCCATGTATTGTGCCATGTAACCAGCAAAATCCTCAGTTATGGCTCATGGGATATTGCAATAAACAAACACTGTATGTTATGGTAGACAATGGCAAGATACAATCTTTGAATTTGATCTGCTGAAAATCAGAAAGTCTTTAGCTTTTACACCAGGAGATGAAGCATAAACATGATGACAGCCATGTATGTTCAGCATGGCAGTCTTACATGTAATACTAAGGCACTTATATTAAGTTGCATTAGCATTTTCTAAGTGCTTTAAATCTAAATGTAATTGTCCACAGTGTTTAAGCAATATTTTTGTGCGTGGTCTTTAATGGTCAAATTGATGTTATTTAATTAAAGAAAAAAAGAAAACCAACTGAACTGAATCAGTATTCTTCTGTCTATAAAAAAAATATTTACAAATTATTTAAATGGCATCTAAAAGATGTAAGTGTCATCTGGATCCAAGAAAAAAAAAGAAAAAAATCAATGTGAATGCCTCTAAAAAGCCTTACAGATGAGGTTAAACAGCCTTGACAAGGCCTTCTTAAACCATCAAATAATCTACTGCTTGTTAAGGTAGTAACTGTCCTCCTATTCGGCCCTCAACAATAAGTGAAGAACTGATTATTGATGTTGCAGAATAATTATGTCAGGTACTGACAGCTGAGGTCAAGAGGGTTGAAAGCAAATGAATCAAATGTGTGCTCCGTCCCCTCCATGTGCTCCTGTTTATTGTGCTGTCTATAGTCTCTCCACAGTGACAGTGAGCACTGGAACACTTGCATGAGTCAGAGCAGCTTGTAACATTCACAAGAAGGCAATGTGATAAGCAGGATGAAGAATTAGATTTATCCCTGAGTCTGACGTTGTGATTAATTAACTTGGTAGCGCAAAGCCGAGCTGACAAGCGGTGACTGAATGAGACACTGACAACTGCATGCATTCACTGTGAAATGCCTCATGGCCTTTAGTCACACCATATAAGAAAGCCCGGTGGGACCTTTTGCACGCTTTAAGCAAATGGTGAAAATTAAAACAACTTAAGGTACAGTATAATCCAGGGGTGTCCAATCCTGCTCCTGGAGGGTCACTGTCCTGCAGGGTTCAGCTCCAACTCCAATTAAACACACCTGAAGCAGCTGAACAAGCTCTTACCAGGCATACT
This sequence comes from Tiaroga cobitis, assembly GCA_030578255.1. Classification (NCBI taxonomy): domain Eukaryota; kingdom Metazoa; phylum Chordata; class Actinopteri; order Cypriniformes; family Leuciscidae; genus Tiaroga; species Tiaroga cobitis. Next base: position 29,962,860 of record CM060593.1, read on the forward strand.
AGAAACTTCCAGTTCAAGTTGGAGCTAAACTCTGCAGGACAGTGGCCCTATAGGATCAGGTTTGGACAACCCTGGTATAATCATTGCAGCTGATGAACCTATAAGAAAATAGTTGATGTCAAATAATAAAGTCTAAAAAAATGCTTGTGGCCTACCCATATCCGTGACATCTTATACCTGCTCCAGAGTGTGCGATTTCGACAATCCTACAAGATCATTACAAATCAACCTGGTTAAGGCATGTAGACTGTACGATGATGACACCAATTGAATAGTAGGCTACGACACAAGTTATGGAAGAATAAAACGTCATCAGCATGCGCTACTGGTAAACAAATAGAGCAAGATGAATCGCACTTTGGAAATTGTGGTTTTTATGTGCGCTGAAAAACACAGGAGAAAGTGAAAGAGGAGAGTATGGATGCAGTCATAGGGAAAAGAGGCCAACTTGGCATGCCAATTTTGCAAATGGAGCTTGAGGTAAGAAGCTTTAAGTTTGAGCGCCATGTCGCGTTGATCAATATGCCATTTCATATTGCATTTTTAAGAAGAGAGCCTGTCAGTGGACTGTTTTCTGCATTTCCAAGAGACTGCACCTCTTCTGCCTATATTATTATATATGATATTAAATTGTATATTATATTGTATCGATACTATTATTTGATTGTACTATTCAATACTTACTATTTTATTTACAATTTTTCTTTTAATGACTATATTATTTTACAAGTTATGCTATATATACTATTTGCTGTTTTATTTATATTAAAATTCATCCTCAATTGTATTTTTAGGCTATTAATAATAATAATTAAATAATAATATGCTAGAATAAAACTGCCATATACTTTATATTGAACTATTACATCTGACCTTATATTACACTTATATTTCATCAATTTAAATTGTACTGTAGTTGTACTATAAATGTTATAAATATAAACTTTTTTAGACCCCAAAAAAAAATATTTTTAAGTTGCCAGACACAAAGCTGTCCATTTAAAATTATTGTGCTATAATATAAAATTTCTATAAAGACATTTATTGTTGTGGTATTAATGTTTTAACAAACATTTGTGTTAAACTGCACGCATAATGTTAGGAGGCAACCCATACAGAAATATATTATAAAAATGAAAAGGGCCTTCAGGTAAATGCTTTAGATAAATAAGGTTTTGAGCTGCAAATTATCTTCACATTCATTTGAAATTGTCCAGTGATATATTATGATGTGATTCAAAAGGAAAAGCAAAAGGCACAAGAGAAAATGCTAAAATGACGGTGTAGAAGACAGAACAAGCCATTTACAGTAAATTATATTACATTAGGGACGTGTCCACAATTATTAAAGAAAAATAAACTAAATCTATGCTTGACAAGCCTGAGTTTTCACAATTCCTACAAGTTCTTACTAGCGAGATTCTGAGTAATTAGAGACAATTACCCTTTTTCGTACTCTACGCAGATCATAAACCGCTGAAATCGGTTGAGAAATATAAACTTTATTGCACTTTTTGCAAAGTTTGCTAATTTTACTGATTTTACTGTATTTTTTATCAAATAAAACGGTGAGAATAAGAGACTTCTTCCAAAAACATTTTAAAAAATCTTAAAAACTTTTAAACAGTAGTGTAGATGATCTGAATTGTTTTTTCATGCCAAAGACCTCCCAAATATGATAAACTCCTTATTGTGAGAGACACCTTATTAAATATAAAGACACAGCTATATTTCATATATACTGTGAAAAATAAAACATCATAAATGTGTGTAAAATAAATGTGATTTTTATATTTTATTTATTATTTTTTTCTACCCTTACATTAGAGTTAGATGCATGAAGGGAGGAACATAAAACTATGGCTGTCAATATAAAATAATTAATACAAATAAAATAATGAATAATCTCATGTGTTTTTTGAAAGCAGAATAAAAAAAGTATAATGTATTTGGTTTTGCAATTTGGTGACACTTTACAATAAGGTTTAATAATAGATGATCATAAGAGAGACTTAAAAACAAATTTGGAATAGTTAACCTCTAACATACACTGCATAATCTTATTTTCCATCGGGTTATGGGGTTACGTGGAAAATGCATAGAGCTCAGCATTAAGTGTCCGAGTCGGATCATTTTAAGTTCAAATAAATATTGTAAAAGCCTCTCACATGTTTTCACAATATAAAGGAACGTGTCCTTACCTTACCTTGATCTTAGTGCCTAACCCTAAAGTAAATCTGCCATTGAGTTTCTGTTTGCTACGGATGCAAAGGACAAATCAGATTGTTGGCAGTAATGCAACACAAATCCAATGTTTGAATTTGTGCTTACAACAGCCCCTGATCCCCTCTGGGTCCAAAAAACACAGGCATTAGGTCCATGAGGTCCATGGCACCGGCCGGCTAAGCGTTAGATTTAGGGGTTAGATTGGGTTTAGCAGGGCTGTCAGTCCTGGGCAAGAAATGGATAGCATAGGGAGGAAAAAACATAGGGAAACAAACGTAATCCACTGTATGGTTTCATGCTCAAAACATTAGAGATCACTATATAGATGGGCAAGAGTTAGATTTAGGTCCTCTGACAATGTCCCAACAGTTCCTGAGAGGTACTGTGAACATGTGGTCAGGCCAAAATAAACAACAAACCCTGGGTTACACAGCAAACATCAGATTCACAGCCAACATGTTCCTTCACCTATTATATACTGTAGCGCTCCTACAAACCCCACAGAAACACAAGCAGATTATTCTTCATGAAAAGTAACTAACTATCCTGAGGCCATTTAAAAGTGCAATATAATTTCCCAAAAACTATTTTGAAATAATGATTATTGATTTTGGTGGCAGCATTAAGCTTGAGCAGATCGATTTACACAAACTATAAAAACATAGATGACAAACAGTATTTAAGGGAGAATTTTTTTCTCATTTTACACCAAGAAATTGAAAGGTTTTGATAAATCCATGAAATGAAGACTCGTTGTGCGTTTTTTTGCGGGTTTTTTTTTACGTGGAGCCAGTCACCTCAAGGAGCAAAACATCCCTGCATGAATAAATAGCTGAATATGGCAAAGCTTTATCAGTTTGGTATAGGGATGTCAACGATTAATCGACGATCGATTAATTGTCGATAATACATTTAATCGATAAAACTTATCGATCATCGATTAAGCAGGATCACGCGCGTGCGTGCTGCTCAACCGCGAAACATGTAAGCGAGCGCGCCGGTGTGGTGAAGTGTTGAGTCCCACTGAATGACACACTCCGGAGTTGTTTGGGACTATTTTACACCTTCATCATGACTATAAGTTTGCGTGTGCATTCGCAGCCTTTTGTTTTGTGCAAATGTAAGTTGTAATAGTTTATTTTGTGTACGCTTATCTATATCTGATTGGTCTCATATTGGATGCATTTGGTTAAGAATCGACGTGATCTTTAGCGCGCTCAGCTCAAGCGACAATGCACGACTAATAATGACTATTGGGACTGCCATATTACACAAGATTATAAAGAGAACACTATTGTAATAAAACATTGTGAATTATTTGGGTTTACCTAGTGGACCTTTGTTTGTTTTTTAGCACTCATATCACTCATACAGACACAAAAATTAGGCTGCACACCAATAGTGTACACAGACTTCATCAGACTGTCCAAGAGCCAGACCGGGACTCAGGGCTGGATTAACATAAGGGCTAGGTGGGGCTGAAGCCCCAGGGCCCGCGGGATTAGGGGGCCCGTGATTGGCTGGAGGAAATGAGATTGTCAAATCATAGGTGGTTGATTTGTGTATAATAAAATAACAAGAAGTTATTGGAAAATGTGCCTGACTGATATAATTCACCGCCCAAACAAATGAACTCTACAATTTGCGCCATGACATTGGGAAACGCCTCTTTTCGTTATGCTTTCATGTAGATAGAACATGGATCGCTCCCTGTCGCTAGATTGCAAAAATTATGAAAAAAAGTGATAGTGGTGCACAAAAAAGGACAAACAAACTCGAAAGACAGAAAAGGATTGCAAAAATTCCTAAACTAACTACCCACTGAGCAAAATTATGTCCAAAAGACGTCTTTTTAAAGTCTTTGTCACAAAAGTCGGACATTGAAAAGACGTCCACTGAGGAGCCAGAATGAAAGTTTTTATGACGTCTTTTTTTGACGTGTTCTGGACGTCCAATATAGACGTTCATTGAACCTTCATACAAGTTTAAAAACTAGTTCAAATGTGGCCATTGTGGACATATTTTCAACATAATTTATGGTCTCATTTAGACATAATTCCTTTGACCATTGCTGTCAGATGATCTTAGCGACTTTTCAGACCTTAGCATCATTTTTCAAAAAAGCGACTAGCGACAAATTTAGCGACTTTTTGGACAAACCTCAGTAACCTCCAAATGTTGCCAGGACTGTCCTGCGAGCGCGAGGTCTTGCTTTCTCCCTGTCGTCACTCTCGCTGCGTCTGCCCTGTTCAGTGAGTGGCTGAGAGGAGCGCACGGCCGCTGACAGACGCGAATGAGCAGTGTTTTTCCACGGACTTATCACTTATCTGCTTTTCTTTTGTTTTATTTAAAGTTTAGAATTTAGTTTGAACATTTTAATTTATTTTATTTTCTTGTGCTTCACAGAGCTTTAGTTCATCCGGTTCCCGAACTCTCTCAATTCAGATAATTTCCACATAAAAAAATGTAGTCATTCACTATATCATAACATGTTAAACATGTTTATATAATTTAAAGTTACTAAATAGTTCCAAAAATTAAAAATGAAGAACATGTTAACATTTTAACAAGTTTGTTTTAGTTGATGTAGTTATTTTAAAATACATGCCCTTTTTTTTATCAAATCTATAGTTACATAATTGATACATGATCTATTAAGGGGTCAAAAAAATATTACAAATGCAAAAAGAGAGACTGTAAAAATAAACATGTTAAACATGTTTATCTATATATATATATATAACGTTACTAAATATATAGTTCCAAAATATATACAAAAAATCTTAAAAAAGAAGAACATGTTAACATTTTTAGTTAGTAACAAGTTTGTTTTAGTTGATGTAAATAGTTATTTTAAAAGATCTGCTCCTTTTTATCAAATCTATAGTTACTTAATTGATACAAGATCTGTTAAGAGGTCAAAAAAATATTACAAATGCAACAAGAGAGAATGTAAAAATAAACATGTTAAACATGTATAAAGTTATATAAATAAAGTTATATATATATAGTCACTAAATAGTAATGTACAAAACATTTTAAAAATGAAGAAAACACAAACACAACAATAACAAACAAACACCCTAACAATTGTCTTAAATGCATGATATTAAAATTATATCAACAGACATCAACAGATATGTGAGACTAAAGTATTAGGAGGGGGTGGAGTGAATGGAAATAATGAGCTGTCTTTAAAACAGTCGTGAGAGGTCTACAGACACTCGATTTTTATACTTTCTTTTTCAGAGTACTTACATTTTAATTATGCATTGATAAATACAGAAAGTTTAAACAAATTTGGAAAAAAGTTTTTTTTATACAGTTCCAACCTACAATACCTTTAATGCTAACGATTAATCGATTAATTGATCGTTAATTTAAACGACAATCGATCATGGGAATTTGTGAAAATTGACATCCCTAGTTTGGTATTTATTACTGAATAATAAAGATCATTCCTTCTTAAATTCAGTGCCATAATGTTCTTCATCTTTCATTTGAAAGTGGAGATAATCTTGGTGGTGAACACTAACTGGTTCACTTGGTGTTTACAGAATTAAAGAGAAAGATGTACTCTAATAAAAATAAAATATCATAGCAGTTCTCTGCAGAGAATTTGATGCTACACAAATCAAGGGGACACAAGGAGACACACTAAGTTCACTTCACTTTAAGCAGCGCGGTAAACATCCAGGTGGGTTTTTAGTCTGTTCGGGGACCCTGTTATTTCTGTCTTAAAAACATTGTAGCTTATCTTTTAACAAGCTACTTTTTCAAACAAGTATAGTGCTACAAAGCTGGTTTTATATCATTTTATATTGTGTACAGTTCTACAGCCGAGCGAACTGAGGTAACAATCAAACGTGTGCTCCTAAAATGTCCTCTCTCTCTCTCTCTCATTTGAAAGATCTGGAAAGTCTAATTCATTTAGGTTCATTTGTAAAGTTCAAATAAATGAACCATTCGAAAAGAAATGATTCCCCAATTCAAGCCTTTTATAGAACACATGCCTGTCACCCAAAGTACTGTAGGTGTAAACAATAGTGTCCAAGTAAAAGTAAAGCCATCCGTTCGCATCATTTAAAGTTGAATTTATTGAAAGGATAGCCCCTTGAGAAGTAACATCTCATTTTCAAGGGGGTCCTAAAAACATAAGCAATATACAACACAGACAACATAAAACAAAACAACAATACAAACAAAACTACAAAAACAAAAGCTCAACCTGCTTCCCACACTCTTGTGGGCTTTGAACTTTTTTTTTTAATAATCGCAGCACTTTGGATGATGTAAAGTCTCCATATGCTCCCAAACTACTTAAATACTACACAGATTAGTGTACATATAGTAGCAGAGGTGGGATGGCTGTAAACTCAAACAACAGGAGATGAGTTACTCATAATGAATAAGTACTCCATGCGTTTACGTGTTTGCATTAATCACTATAAGGCTATACTTGTCACACTATAGCAGAAAGACAAACACATAGTTGTGAGGGAAAACAGGGAGGTGAGGGCATGCACAAACACATAAATCACCCGGCTGGAGGGAATATATAGATACGCGATCTTCCTATTTCACATTTACATGCAGACTCGCACACAGTCACGCAGGATCAACAATCTGAATGAGGTGACTGAGGGGGCAGAGGGAGGCCAGTGGAACACGATCTGCTTCGATCTTCTGGTTACAGTGCTATCGCTGTAATGCGTTATGACTTTTTGGGGAGACGCAGGGGTCACTGTCTGACCCTGGGGACATTTCCACTGCACCTGTGCCGCTCTTTACACAAGCTGCCATTCTATACAGTCATTGACACTTCATACACTCATTGCTCACAGCACGGCACCTGCATTCAACAGCATCTGGGAAAGCCTTTCCGGGAAAAGAGGGGTTTGTGTTTTTGTGTCAACCGAATGTACACTGCACAAAGAAGCAGATATGAAGTATACAAGGAAAATTATATAATCTGTTGGCAGTCTCACAGAACTGTCTGATACTGATATTTCAATGCCATCTGTGTGCAGTGAAATCAAGAAATATGATATTTTTCTCTACGTCATCAGGCATATGCTCTGATCATGCCATCTGAGAGGGTTTTGTAGCTACAGAGGATAAAAGAAAGAACAGTAGTCAAGACCAGTGATTTGAGCCCTCAGATGTGACTCACAGCAAATGACCGATTTATCATGGTTGCCCATCAGTCAATAGCGAATGTTTGATATTAGTCACACTTAATAATACATACATAAGTTTGGAATGATGGAAAATGATGATGGAATGATGGAAATGTTATTTCATTGACACAATTACAAAATCAAGTTTTACATTACAGTTCAAAAGCTTGGGATCGGTAAGATTTTTAAATGTTTCTGAAAAAGGTCTCTTATGATCACCAAGACTGCATTTATTTGTTAAAAAATAGAAATATTGTGAAATAATATTACAATTTAAAAATATTTGTTTGCTATTTGAATATATTTCAAAATGTAATTTATTCCTGTGATGCAAAGCTGAAGTTTCAGCAGCCCTTACTCCAGTCTTCAGTGTCACGTGATCCTTCAGAAATCATTCATTTGGTGCTTTTATTTAAATTTTTTTAAATTTTTTGGAAACTGTCAATTTTTTTCAGGGTTATTTAATGAGTAGAATTATCAAAAGAGCAGCATTTGTTTTAAATAGAAATATTTTTGTAACATTAAAAATGTTTTACTGACCCCAATCTTTTGAATGGTAGTGTAATTCTCACTCAAAAGAGTTAATCAAGATCTATTTTGCAGTTTCAACAACCCCAAACCCTGCAAAGGGTGTCCAAATGGCCCAGTTCAGTGGGGCCAGTTTTGTTGCTATCGCCTGTTCACACTTCTTCCATCTGGAAAATGTTTAGAGAGCATTCATGCCAAAATACTTTACATCACTAAACAAGCTGCCAAACTACTACATCCTGTCTGGAATCTACATCCCCTCTTCCCTTCAACGGTTTAATATGAAATACAATAGAACTATAGACTTTACACTCACATCTAAGGATTCACCAGGATGCACAAAGCTCTCTCTCTCTCTCTCTCTCTCTCTCTCTCTCTCTTAATTGGTTGCTTAGTTATACACTCTGCAGGGGAAAGTAAGTCCAAACATATTTAAATAATCCAACTGCATGACAAAACATACATTACCGTAATTGCAAATGCACACAAATGCATTTATTACAAGATTAATGAACAAGCATGAGTGAAAGCAACTAATGATCAATGTAAAATATCTGATGTGCAAGAAACAAAACACAACTTATGTTGTTTTGTGTCATTTGAATTATTTTGCAGAACACAAAATTCCCTTTTCAACCACTTCCTTCCTCCAGTGACAGTCGAACTGGTTTCTGATTTACCAACACAGATACCAACTGACAACAAGTGGGTGCTACAGTATGTGTTGTGATCAAATAAATCATGAATTCCCAAGTTATATCAAACTACAAGAGATGAAGGTTTTGAAATTAAACCAGAAATCTGGTTACAAAGTGAACTAAGTGACTAGCATAATCACACATATTTCACATAGATCTACATAATGAGAACTTAAGTCTTATGACCCAGGATTTTTTTCTTTTTTTCAAAAATTACCTAAATAAGCCATTCTTCCTTATTAAATGTCTGATGACGAGGAATATGAGATATCATCCTAGAACATATTTATTTAGATTTATAGATCAGCTCAGATTTTTACTGCTCTAAAAAGTAATTCAGGGGAGGACCTCCTGTTGTACAACTTAAAGGGTTAGTTCACCCAAAAATGAAAATTAAGTCATTAATTACTCACCCCCATGCTGTACCAACCCCGTAAGACCTTCGTTCGTCTTCGGAACACAAATGAAGATATTTATGATTAAATCTGAGAGGTTGATCACTCCTCCATAGGCTCCCTAAGGAAATGACACCGGACGGCCCAGAAAGTCATTAAAGAAAATGTTTAAATATTCCATGTCACAACAGTGGCTCAACTATAAGTTTATCAAGCGACGAGAATACTTTTTGTGCGAAAAAACAAACAAAAATAACGACTTTATTCGACTATTCCTTTTCTTCCTTGTAGGCCTGAAACGAGACTTCGAGGATTTCCACGACGCATGCGCGAGAATTGCGATCTCCTTCAACTACTTCAGTTAAGTTCTCGCGCATGCGTCGTGGAAATCTCTTGAAGTCTCGTTTCAGGCCTACAAGGAAGAAAAGGAATAGTCGAATAAAGTCATTATTTTTGTTTGTTTTTTCGCACAAAAAGTATTCTCGTCGCTTGATAAACTTATAGTTGAGCCACTGTTGTGACATGGAATATTTAAACATTTTCTTCATTGACTTTCTGGGCCGTCAGGATTCATTCCCTTAGGGAGCCTATGTAGCAGTGATCCAGCTGTCACATTTAATCAAAAATATCTTCATTTGTGTTCCGAAGACGAACGAAGGCCTTACGGGGTTGGTACAGCATGGGGGTGAGTAATTAATGACTTAATTTTCATTTTTGGGTGAACTAACCCTTTAAATAAAATGCATGATCACAAGTTAAAATGTATTATTAATTGATTTAATTAAACCTTTTAGTTTGCAAAACTTGCAAACATAATTCTTTGAGTTCAGTTGACAGTTGATCATTACATTAAAGGCACAATATGTAATATTTTTTCGCCACAAGAGGTCGCAGTTTCCAACAATAACAAAGGCGTATGTTTATGACGCAGTGACGAGCTGAATGATGGGACTTGCAGTCAAGCTGATGGATCTGTAATGTTTATAGATGAGAGCAAACATTCATGTTTGTTAACATTACAGTGGCATGAAGCAGGTCGCAATTGCTAAAGAGACAGAAATCACACGCGAGTCCCGCGGATATAAAGGAATGAGGACATTTCATTCTACTGAACTACCCACAAGTGCTGGATTAACGTTACTCACATAGGACAGATATCACACGCGAGTCCCGCGGATTTAAAGGAATGAGGACATTTCATTCTACCGAACTACCCACAAGTGCTGGATTAACGTTACTCACACAGGTCAGTTTAATAGACGAATTAAACTTGTGAGGTAATGCAGCGCTTTTTCACCTGGTCTAACGTTACACCATCACACTAAACGGCATTTAATAGTGTGTTGAAAGTTATAATGTTATTCTAAATGTTAGTTCGTTTGCAGTAAGCTAGATCAACATTAGAATAACATACTGACCATATACTAACATTTCATCATGTTGAGCTAACGTTATAACATTTATTTGTTTTGTGTACATTTGCTCACCTGTCTAATAAAGCTGCCAAGTCGTGACTCGTGAAGCTCTGTCAAGTAGTGGTGTCCTCCCGTATCGAGGCTTCGAAGCGTGTGTCGAGTAATGCGGGATGATTTCTGTGAAGCGCGTATCGAGGCTTGACGTATGTGGTGACGTTTGAAGCCTCGCGAGCCGGCTGTACCACGTGACTGCTTCAGGAAGTGGTTCGCGGTTTGGCGGTCTATTTGAAATCTAAGGGCCAGCAAAATGCAATGGATTCCCCCTTCACACTTTTCAGTTTGACCCTGTCATTGTATCATAAAGACAGACACCATATAAAAGTTTATACTTTATGTATAAGCATCACAAACATCATTGATTAATTCATTCAAAGCTTCAGACACCAAAGCCATAGTGTCATTATAATCACACCGCACGTTTTACAATTATTGTCCACTTGATGGCACAATAGAGCAAATGAAGCACCATGAAGCTTCGGCACATGAGTGAACCAATTGGCTTTATGCACAGCTTCACTACTTCCTGAACTTCAGCCAGCTCCTTTGTTTCCTGTCTGCCATTATTGGACAAACTGATTAATCCAGGTGTGCCTGGCCTCAGTAACAATAATCAGGCACACCTGGATTAATCAGTTTGTCCAATAATGGCAGACAGGAAACAAAGGGCTGGCTGAAGTTCAGGAAGTAGTGAAGCTGTGCATAAAGCCTATTGGATGGAACGCTTCAATGCTTTATGAAGCTTCATCTCGCCATCACTACTGTCAAGTCGTGGAGCTCTCGGCATCTCAAAAACGTCACGCTGATATTGATCCTCGTTTAGTTCACCTTGTTTGTCCCAAAGTCTGCTTGCCATGGTCTATGTTTGAACGAAACAAGAACTGCGTGTCGCTTAACTTTACACACTACGCAGTTGTCCACGTCTGTCGCCATGGTTACGTCATGCAGTTCGAGCGGAAACGAAGGATAGCGCGGATATTGCGTCACTGACAGGCGACATTTTTTTCCGGGACGGACACTTATTTAAAATTGGAATTTTTCTGAAATAAAAAATATTTGCAGACTTTTGGGATATTGTAAGTACACAACTGCAGAAAATATATCACACTGTGCAAGTGATTCAAAATTGATACATATTGTGCCTTTAACTTAATATTGTGTGTAACTTAAACTCTGTGTTAATGGATTGATTGTAACTTAATGAAATTGTCTTGATAACTTGAGTAATGGAATTCTAGTTCAGCACGCGTTGCATAGGATCTGGATAAGGAGAGTAAATGTTGAAATTAAGTGTTATTTTATGTGTTTTAGGGAAGGGAAAGACCTGTTATTGTTTAATGCTGTTATGTTTTATTTTTTAAAAGAGTTGTGCTGAAGATAAACATTGATACACTACAAGCAATGACTGTGCTAATGCTAATGACAAGTTATTGTTTATTAAAATTACATGCTAATAAGTTACATTTAGCATGTGCTATGACAGCTCCAAAAAAATTTTTTTGGAGCCAACACATTTTTTTTTGTGTGTATTGTCTATCAGAGTTCTGTTCTTGTACATAAGTGCTTTATGCCATAAAACACAGCAGCCTCACATCTTTGATATCTCATGACTGATTAAATTTCACAGTGCACTTATGTCCACAACGTTATCACCCATCATCATCATCACGTTTTCATAAATTTCTTAGGAATGTCATCACATCTTAATTGCATTAAATTTTGACCTTTGAAGCTGTTAAAGGTGTTTAGGTAAAGGTGGGCTGCTGGTGCTCTTGTTCTCATTGTGGTATACAAGAACACTGTACAAAATAAAGTAGTCATTCTTACATGAAAGCACTGTTAAATGTTAAATATTGACTTTATGTATTGACTTTTTGGCACAAAGGCTTTAGGATGGACTTTTTGGGATAGTGTTTTGAGCTGCAATACTAAACACTAAGAGAAATTAATACTTTTATTCAGGAAGAATGCATCAAATTGATCAAAAGTAACAGAAAAGACATAAATGTTTCAAATAAATGCTGTTCTTTTGAACTTTCTATTCATCAAAGAATCCTGAAAAAAATCACTGTCCACAAAAATATTTAGCAGCTCAACTGTTTTCAACATTGATAATAATGTGTCTTGAGCAGGAAATCAGCATATTAGGATGATTTCTGAAGGATCATGTGACTAAAGGCTGGAGTAATGACGCTGAAAATTCAGCTTTGACACAACTTCAAAAAATATATACAATAGAAAACAGTTATTTTACGCGGCTGTAATACATTTTTTTACTGCCTTACAATAAATGCAGCCTTGCTGAACTTTTCTCAAGACTTTTTTCAAAAGCATAAAAAATATTTTGAATGGTAGTGTATGTTTTCATATAACAATAAACTTATCTCAAATAATAAATAATTTAATCCTATAATTTTATATTCCACTTATATCAAAACTAAAGTAGATCCTTATTTGTAGTGACCACAACTGTGTTAATATAATAATTAAGATTTGCTGAGATAAAAACTGGTGATAGCTGTTAACTTGTCTCAAGGTCAGGCCTCTGTGGTTAAGAAGGAGACACTCACTGACCATTAGTGTATATAGGCCCATATCTCTCACTAACTTCCAAGTCTAGTGGTGACCGAAGGTGTCTGGGTCTTATCACCACATTTCTTCAGAACAAAAATATGCATACTACACATATACACTGATGGATCTGGGAGAAAGGAACTGATTATGATGACTTCACTCACAGCACAGTGGTTGTGATCAAAACAAAGGCTTTTCAGTGAGCAGAAATCAAAATGTTCCAAACAATAAATTCTCACCTTCTCACAATTTGTGATTCAATAATGCAAAGAAAATGAAGTGCATGTGTCTTTGTTTTTTGATTGGAGAAGAGCTTTGATGGGAAAATAGGTTGGGAACAGCTGATCTATTAAAGCAATACTGAACTTAAGAGATTATGTGTCTGAGAATTCATTACAATCAAATTAATTGTGCAACTACTGTACAATCTAATGATAAGAAAACAAAGTAACATTGATTGAAGTGAAATTTGCCAAGACAAAAAGTATCCATTAACAGAAGTCTACACATTTTAACAAAAGCTTTTTAATTAAAGTTAAATTAATTTATATAGCGCTTTTCACAATGCATATTCTTTCAAAGCAGCTTTACGTAAAATCATGATGTTAAAGATAGGGTAGGCCATTTTTATAAACCCTTTTTGTTATGCTGGTTGAAACTCTCTTCACATCCTCCTGATACAGTAATCAATAATAGAAGTGGTCTAAATATTAAAACATGTACATATCTTCTGTGGAAAAATCTCAGGACCAAAACATGTTTTTTTGTTCAAACATTGCATTCTGTCCGAATGCAATGATATGATGTCCTGCCTGTCAACATGTATGGATGCTAGCACACCTCATTAGCTGTTCCACAAGTTGTAGACAAACAGCCGAGCGCCAAAAACAAACCAAACTAATCAAAACAACAAGCTCATACTGTGTCCATGCCATGTCATAACCGTAATTACAAGATCGCAATTACAAACACATCGCTTCGCTTCAGAAGGCATTTTTTGGGCTTCAAATTTTGGCCTCCCATTCACTGCCATCATAAAGCTCAGAAGAGCCAGGATATTTTTAAAATATAGCCTAACTCAGATTGTATTCGTCTAAAAAGAAGAATGTCATACACCTAGGATGGCTTAAGGGTGAGTAAATCATGGGGTAATTAAACATTTTGGCTGAACTATCCCTTTAACGTCTCATCCTTCATCCGAAGGTGTAATCCATGTCCTACATGCTTCAGGCACGTAAAGAAATGACTGCTAAGATAAACAATCACGCTAAATCAGTTTACTCAGAAACCTGCTGCAAATAGGGCACTAAAAATAAAGTACTGTAAATAGAACACAAACAGGGCACCATTTTGTATCGTAAGCTTCGACGCCTGCTTAAAACACGGAGAATAGCTCATCCGTACATTATGTTCAGACAGTACAAGAGAGTGAAGCAGGCAGTTCCCTCATATGACCTGCTGCGCGCTCCCGAGACGGCCGCTCTGACGTCAACATATAATGAATGCAGATCGGGACGTCAGCTGCGCACTTATGCAACTGAACTATTTAACTACCTCGCCCGTTCTTACAAGCGCACAGTGTGCAGGAAACCCAAATGCAAGACACGGCGTCCCACGGGTCATATCGGCCCAAGAGTGGCGCTGAAGGGCTGCCTGCCTAGTGCCTACTCGTAAACAGTGTCCTCGGTCACGGTATCTGAAGCAGACACCTGGAAGACTGGAGCTGACGGGCTGTTTATCGCATATGTTCCACAGTCTAGGTTCTTTAAGGACGCACGTTCCCATCGTGCACTGAATTATTTAGCCCCTTTTGACCAAGCTCTGTATGCTCGTATTCAATGCCGTGTTGTTGCATCCGCTAAGGCTGGTACGATTATGACATTTTGGCTGACTGTTTTTCACGAATAATTTCGATTGGAGATTTAATTATGCACACATTAAGAAGTCGCCATTTATTCACATTATACTTGGCATCTCAAATTTCCTACAATGATTTTGTAACCATAGGGGGTAGAATGCTTAGTAATAGTTATTAAATATGAAAATATACACAAATGTTTTATATAGTCACTATCTGGACAATTCTTTTTTTTTTTTTTTATAAAAGATTTACCCATGCACTTTTATTAATTAGCCCTCATAATATTTCATCAAAATAACTTCAAATAACTGGCGTGAGGGCGGGACAACCTGTCACTCATGACATCACACATCACATCAATAGCAAACCACAACCATCGATCCAATTAATTCCTGATGAAGAAAGTCAAGTCCCGACCAGCCGACCTACATTTCTACATTCTTGTTCAAAAGCCGTTTTACTCCAATATAGCCATCACATTAGGAAAAAAGACTATTCCCACTTCCGTTTCATGCCAACTTTAACCTTGTCCACCTGATTATTATAGTGATATAATTTGTATTGATTTATTATTGTTATTGTTGTTGTTATAACTGAAGATTAGTATTATTATTGCAATAACTGCAATTAGATTAAACAATAGATCAGTTGGCCAATCGAGGCTTATAGCAACAATAGCCTAGTAGCCTAGCCTAATTCGTCATTTCCAATTCTGAGTTTATTGCAGTTTGAGGCAACATCATCTGCTATGGATTATACCATTGCAAGTTGATCTGACAGATTTCTCCAAAGGAGCCTTTAAATTCATTCAAGCCTTGTAAAACTGCACTGCTGAATGATGAACCTCTATCAAGGTGAAAGGATTTACAGTATTTAGTCCTCGCCACCCATGAATAAACTGCCAAAACTCATCAGAGGGTAAAAATCCACATACATATTCAAATAATATTAGTAAAATCAAGGACAAGTCATTAAACATGCACCTTCAGTACACTGCTCTGTAAAATAATTGATTCTGATGATAGGTCAATCGCTGCAGCCCAAATATTTCTGAATAATGGCTGCTCAGGGCAACACTGTACAATTGACACCTCATCCGGTAAACCTGTTTCCTACACAGCTGTGCTCCTGTTCTCAACAAGTTAACACAGGGGTAAACATTTTATTACAATAATTTGATTACATAAATAATTTGATTACAATACATAAGTAAATAAATACATCTAAAAGTAGGCTACTATAAGGAGTAGAAAAAAAGAAACACAATAATGTAACAATACTAAGAAACTAAATATTTTTCAAATAATTTTTTACATATTTAGTAATATACATTTTTCACATTATGAATTAGATTTTTATACAAGAAACTATATTGATGCCTTTAAAAAAACATTCAGGAGGAGGTCCCTTTCACTAGGATGATCATATTTAAGGGTCCTTTGCATTTAAAAGATCTTAAATTAAAGGGATAGTTCACCAAAAAATGTCAATTCTGTCATCATGACATTTACTCACCCTCAAGTTGTTTCAAACATTTTATGCATTTTTTTTCTTCTGTTGAACACAAAAGAATATATTTTGAAGAATGCTAACCAAAGAGTTGACCTTTGACTTCCAGTATGGAAAAAAAATCAACTGTTTGGTTCTTCAAAGTATATTTTGTGTTTAGCAGAAGAAAGAAACTCATATTCATATTCAATATTTCACTTCCATTTATTGCCTATTTGGAAGGTTGTACATTCTTCTAGACATCGCAAAATAAACCACTTTAGAGTGATACAAAAGTCTTAGGCTACTGGTAATGATCTTAACTGTAGCCTATATTATCTCTCACGAATGAAATGTTTCTACATGACACCTGGGTGGTGAACAACTCGCGCGCCGGCGCCAATCCTCTCGAGTGCAATCAACTGTAGCCTACATTTCATAATGGTTCTGTTCACGTCTCCGTTTTCAAGCCACAAGAACCGGAACTAGTTAAATAGTCGTTTTCTGTGTGTGGTAAACCGAACTTTGTAAGTAGCACTAACTTGGTGTCCTCTAATGCCGCGTGCAAAGTGCAGAGCCTTAAAACATGCGCGGCAGAGCGACGACGGCGCCGATGTTTGACAGCTCTGCGCTTTCGCGCGCACCATAAGCGGGCACCTCTGAAGTGGTGAACACGAAGCTCAACACGACAGCTGACCAGAGGACAGTAGGACAATTACTCACCCACTTCCTTATGAATAAAGACAGCCTGCTTCCAAAAAAGCGAAATGGTACACTGAAGTCCCACCAGGCTCCTAAAGAGAGGTCTTCGTCGGGAATCGATGTTCAGCGTGAACATACGCTTGCAAACCGCTAAGAACTAGTTAAAATAATAGCCTATATTCGGAATATATCCACTTAGAAGCAGTTAGCAGATCATTTGTTTGGTGTAAAAACGATTATGTTTCGGCTGCCACGACAGGAAAATGCACGAGCTTTACTATAGTCGCTCCGCCCCCTTTACTGTAAGGAAGAGCTGATAGTATAGAAGTATGTGATTATATCAAATGCTGCTCTCTACAGGTTCACAACAGCTTAAACCTTTTAACCCTATGTGAGATGGATGACCCTGTGTTTGAAAGTACTTCCTGAGACAGCTGTGTGGTTGCCAGTGCCCACAGATATATAGCCTACATCTCGAGGACAGCATGCTAATTCAAAACTCTTTTGCTGTCGGTATTGCCAATAAAGAGATTTTGTTTTTTGCCAATGTAGAGGAACGGCATATAGAGTGAATTGGGCTGTGAAATTGTAAAACATGTTCTTAGACAATTCATTTTTTGTACAAATATAATTTACAATGTGTTTTTGAATACTTTTTTTAAAAACTCCAAAAAATAAGGTTCACATAACAGTTGTTCAATTTAAATGTTTGTCTTTTGATCACCAAAGAGGAAAATGTAATGGATTTGGATTGATGGTTTTCAACCATTTGAAGGATGTGTAAATGTTTTCATTTCTTTAGTTTTAAATTCATTTATATATATATATATATATATATATATATATATATATATATATATATATATATATATATATATATATATATGTGTGTGTATATATATATATATATATATATATATATATATATATATATATATATATATGCTTGATTATTATTATTTCTTAAAACATTTTAATATACAAATGACATGTTGTCCAACAAATAAATGTATGTGTGGTGTAAACACCATGTAGAAAGTAATTTTGTTGTCATGTGAAAACCATAAACCAGAGAGAATTAACCCTGCTGGCTGTTATGCAGTGCCGACACAGTTCTAAATGGAAACTGTAGCATATAGTTCATTCATATTAATGACAACAGGCACCATAAATCAATAGCAGAATAAATACATCTGACCCACTGTTTCACTCTGAACTGTCACATAAAGTTCATGCTTTTGGAGAACCAGTCGCAGTGGATTCTGTATAGACTTTATTTGAAACCCATAGCTTTAATGAATCTTTTGGGACATCGTATTGCACGGCTGATTTACTCAGTGACCCGGCTGACCATTGCTTCTCTGTCAGTCTCTCCTTTAAGAATCCCTGCTCACTGTGTGCCAATGTGGAGGAACAGCATAGAGTGAATTGGGCTGTGGGGTATTGGTTTGTACATTAATTCACAGCGAGAATCAGACCACCACTAATAGGGTCAGAGTGTGATACATCATTTAAAACGAGACTTAAAAAGGTTTCTCTGTCAATACTCTCTTAAACTGGTTGCTTTTTTTTCTGTTGTTCTGAAGAATGATTGCTGGAGGTGAATCTGATTTATCTGATGACAACTAGATCAGGAAGAAAAGTTTTTGTGTGTGTGTTAGCAAGTGCGTAAGTGCATTGGTTTAAAGGTGAGGGGTGGTTAAAGTCACCATGAAATTAAAATGGACTATTCTTATTTTTTATGTAATATTGCAGTATTTCTTAAAATAAATGTGTCTGCATTTCTTTATTTTTTATTCATGTGCCCTCTTCATCTTTAATAAAAATAACTTCCCCACCCTCTTACAGCGACTTCTCTTCTCTGATGATGTGTTTACTGGCGTGAGGGCGGGGCAACCTGTCACTCACATGACATCACAGCAGTAGCAAAACCACAACAATCCAACGATCCAATCAATTCCCAATGGACAAAATCAAGTCCCACCCTTCATTTTTCCTTGTTCGAGAAGTCGTTTCACTCGGATATATGTCACAATAGGGATGAAATGACCATCGCGACTTCCATCTCATGCCAAATATAAATGCCTGCGGAAGAGGTGTGTCAGCTGCTTCCTGAAAATGTGATGGTCTCAGGTCAGGTGGAGGATGTCAGCTCATTCCACCAGAAAGAACCTGAGAGGCTGAAAGTTTTGGAGAGTGACTTTACTTAGTGCCTGATTGTGAAGGAACAATAAGGCGACACACATTCAGTTTATAGTGCATAAAATGTGCTGTTCAGCAGTGCAGGAGCTGTATGTCTGAAATCCTCTCCATTCTGTAGATGAGGCAGGCACTCAACTGTCTGAAGTTTATAATACACACTGTTTTCTACTCGGTCACCTATTCTGCAAAACATGATGCAGAAAGAAAATAACATGACGTGTAAGGAATGATATTGGCGTAAAGCCTCATTAGACAACAATGAAAACCCGACAAGGCCTAATAAATATTAGTATTAGCCCAAACTGTGATCTACTGGGTTGCATCCAGTGATCAGTGGTTGCTTCTCAAAGCTCAGTCAAGTCATTTCCAAATCTTTAAGAATAGTGAAGAGATTATTTATTTAATTTATGACTGTATGGACAAACATAAGGTGAACAACCGATTTGTTACAATGAAGTGCTAATATCTGATCTGATCTGCTAGTGAACTGGGTGCTGAAGACAACATTCTCAATGTTTCTCTGGGCCTCCCACCAGCAGGGAAATGAAGGCTGAAGTAGAACATGTGGGGATTATGCAGAAGAAGAGGACTGGAGTGCGGATCAGAGAAATGGGGAGGTCTCTGTCATAATAACCATGCGAAATCCAATTCCCACTGATCCCATAAAAGCACATATCAAAGTCATCACCGCAGGGCAAGGGCACAGGCACATGAAAGTGTAAGACACACTTCTGAAGAGGGCGGTGTGTGTGTGTGTGTTGTAAAGTCATCTGCTTCAGAACTATGCTATTATAACAAGGTTATTTCCATTTCTTCCTGTCAAAAAAAATATGATTTCCATTAATATTAATATCTGCAAATAAGTGATGATGGTTTGCTCTCCTTAACAGTGAGAAGCTAAAATCCAAATGATGGATTTTTTTTGATAAAATTTAATGTTTAGTTCTAATGATGTTATGTAGCTAATGTATATCATGTCAGCCGGTCATTATCTTAAAATAAACTAAATTCAATAAACATTTAAGTTTTTCTTTTTAAATAATCCATTAAAACTTACGAAACAGTTTACTTAAGTCCTCTGAGGTCAGGTCACATTATAATAAATAAACTGAGACTAAAGATGGCAGTTGCGTTTGTATGAAACAAAAGAGAACGAGTGCATCAAGAAAGTCGTGCCGGTTGGAATTACCCACATGAGACTGATCAGCAGACCATGAACAACTGAAAATATTAGGAGATATCTGACCACTGAATGTTGCGATTGACCAATTAGAATCGAGCATTCCAGGGAGCGTGTAAAAAAAGCGTTTTCCTTTTTCTGTTTAAATACCACATATCAGAGTTAAAAAAACTCAATACACATTTGTACTTGAAGTGAAATTGAATTGTTGAAGTAAACATTAAATCAAGGACAGCCTTTCAGGACACGTTCTCCCACTTCTATTGAAAAAATTAATCTCTTTTACATGGACATTCATTCGACATGCTATTCTTTTGCTCATGCTTATAAAGCTGAATGTATTTCCTTATATTGCTCGAATCAGCTAGACAATAATGTGCACACTTCATTGTGAAACTCTGATGGAGGTTCAAAGACCTTCAAACACAACCAACAAGAGATTTGTATATCAGAAGTACAGCGATTCAACTGTGTGCGTATGTGCATCTGTCTTTGGACTTGTTCTCACATGTTCATTAATCTCAACCTAATCTTTAATTACGCAAGGTTTACATGTGGTTAACACTAAAGAACATTCAAGATTTACACTACAGAAGTACAGCTGATAACAGCTATAGAAATCTCTGAAACAATGACCTGTATTTTGCTATCGCTGATAAAACTGCATAGTTTTAATTTTAAACCTGCTTGTAGAGTTCAAAGACAGGATTGTATTAAGTGGTGTAGTGCATACGCAGGTATACGGCGTATACCCACTTCTTTTTCAGTCGGCATTGCGTATACCCACTTCTAAATCCCCTTTGCGCATCATTTAGTTGCTAATCCAATCTCGTGAATAAAAAACACCCAGTCAGGGTCGTACCCCTAAATATTAACTCTAATTTGTTGCTGCAATGATTCTCCCATCGCGAAGATATTGATAACTGACCTTCTCATCTGATCTGCTTCAGCACTCAAACACCCGCTCGTCAAAATGTTTGAGACCAATCAAAGCATGCAGGATTTTTGTTGACAGAAGCGCGAGCCGAGCGCATCCCAACGCGACGCTTCACTTCAGTTAACGATCATACAGTGCGAGATAAGATACAAGTAGCTAAAATATACGGCTGTTTTTCGATAGAAGTTTTAAATGACCGACTAATCAGTTTTATCAAAGACAGTGGAAATTATAAGCTCAATTTAACAACACAAGCACCCTATTATATATATTGCCATTATTATTGTATAATATATTTGTATAACGTACGTTTCCTCGAATGTGTTCGACTTTTCACTGTTTGTATCACTCCGCTTTGAACAAATACTTCATGCTTTTAAAGCTAATGTTGTCCCTTTTTTGGCCATCAAAACACCTTAAAATGCTCATGTCGAGATCAGGAAAATCAAAATTTTCTCGGGGGAGCATGCCCCCCAACCACCCTAGCAATATAATTCATGGGACCTGGATTTAGAAACCCTACGTATGGCCCTGATATGCAAGAATAGTAATTCTATATGTTCTATTGTATTCATTCTATTCTATATTCTATAGTCTTGCTTGCATATTCAATACTAATGCAAGACTAGTCTTACATGTCACTGTTTATAACACAGAGCGTTCATCCTTTGCTGGGACGCTTAAAAAATTATTGGGGGCATAAATTAAGAGTATACCCACTTCTCCAGGCACCACTACATCACTGATTAAGACACAGGTCTAGGGAAGACTACAAAAAATCCGCCGTATTGAAGGTTCACAGAAGCATGTAGCTTCCATAATCTTTAATGGAAGAAATTTGGAACAACCAGGACTCTTCCTAGAGCTGGTCAAACTGAGCAATCGATGGAGAAGGGCCTTGGTTAGAGTGGTGACTAAGCTGATGGTTGAGCTCCATGATCATATATAGAGACAGGACAAACTTACAGAAGGACAAACATCACCCCAAAACTCCACTGATCTGGGCTTTATGGCAGAGTGGCCAGACTCAACTCTCTCCTCAGTGAAGACACATGAAAACCCACTTGGAATACACAGACAAAAAAACACCTAAAGGACTCTCTCGGGCTGTGAGAAACAATATTCTCCGGTCTGATAAACCTCAGTTCCAAACACAATGTATGGAGGAAACCAGGCGCTGCTCATCACCTGCACAATACCATCCCAGCAGTAAAGTGTGGTGTAGCAGCATCATGTTGTGCGGGTGTTTTTCAGTGACAGAGACTCCTCAGAGTAGAAGGAAAGCTCAACGCAGCAAAATATAGGGGTAGCCTTAAAGGGATTGTTCACCCAAAAATGAAATGCGTCATCATTTACTAACCCTCATGTTGATCTAATTTGTATGAGTTTCTTTCTTTTGTTGAACACAAAAGAAGATATTTTGAAGAATGTTGGTAACCAGACAGTTGACGGTAGCCATTGACTTCAAAAGTATTTTTTTTTCCTATATGGAAGTCAATGGCTATACCGTCAACTGTTTGGTTACCGACATTCTTCAAAATATCCTTTTCTGTGTTCAACAGAAGAAAGAAATCTTGAAGATTGAAAGAAATCAGGAGATTGAATGATTCAATCCCTCATGCATGAAAAAGTGATTTGTTGCCACCTGGTGTATCGATGAAACAGAGTAATTGAATAATACAAACTGTGAAAAGTCCCATTGCTGCTGGAATCAAATGGGAAGACTGGAACTGACCGTTGTACAATAGATACAATATTTCCAGTATTTCTTCCATAATTCTGACAAAGCTGCTTGTTTTAAACCTTTGAATCCAGATGTTATGTTCTCCATTCCAAAACGATACATGTTCTCAATAAAAACAATAGTTATTTAAAAAAGAAAATATGGGATAATTTTCATTTTTGGTTAACTAACCCTTTAATATTTATTTAAATGTATTATTAAAATAGTACTGATAACACTGCAAATCACTGTTGTTGTGGCTACTAGCACAGCAATGGAAGGAATATTCAACAGCACAAATAGGAGTAAACTTTTACTGGCAGCCTGTTCTTTTTTTATTGCAGTAACACATTTAGCATCTGACCGTACATCTCCAATAGTCATAACAGATCAAAGAGCTCTGGACATTGAACACTGGTCACATAAACTATATGAATGACTGGGCAGGCAAAATAAACACATAAAACAATATATTCATGAATAGTAATTTCAAAAACAATATCTACACACACTATACTAACTTACACAGATCAATACAGCCACACAAACTAGTTCACTCTGTAGCCTTATTCATTAATACACTCACTCACTCACTCACTCACTCACTCACTCACACACACACACACACACACACACACGCAACAGACACTCATGTAGTGACCACAACAGATTATCAATCCTGTGTAGAACTGAATTCAAGGTTGATCTAAAAAAAAGTGCTGACTTCTCGAACACTAGTGCGCACATACAGTACAACAGTCGAGAAGTTTACATATACTTACTAAATATTACCAGCTCTGACACAGTAACTTCAAAACGAAACAAATGAAAGAAATAGAATTGTCATATTTTGAACCTATGTACAATATCAAATAACACTGTGATCTATATGTTGTCTTTTTGTGTTACCACACAATGCACACTACGAACAGCACGGCTCATCTTCACTATATACACACACAAACAGCTTTCTTATGTCCTACTTAAAGATTCACATGTTGCATGATATAGATTCACTAGATATGTTCTGCAACCAGCAGCATATATACATTTTTTAATAAGATTTTTTACATCTTCATGGCTTTGGGTAGATTGAAACGGATATTTAATAAACAAACAGCGTACAGAAATATTACACAAAGCACAAGACTATATTTGATATTGGTTTGGTATGAGGGGACGGCTGTGTGATCGCCGTCCAGTTATCAGTATTGGGAGGGTGTCGTTTGGGTGGAGTTTGCTTGTAGTTGCCAAGGGAACATGCAGAGGGCATCAAGTGCCTCTATTTAAAAGAAACAGCAAGCGTCCTGCTCTCCTGTCTTCTGTTACTCGTAGAAACCACGATCTCTGCAGAGAGAAGGATGGAGCGTGAGGAGGCGCTGAGTGTTTACTCTGTGGGAGCGTGTACTGTATGCCGGTTGGTTTTGGGTTTCACCTCAGACCCCTGTTTGGGTACAGTCCAAATTTACAGACAAGCTCTGGCACACAGACTCTGTGACTTTGATGGCTGCCATCTGAAAGTCAATCATTACCAATATTGACTGGTTTTCTAAGAAATAGTCAACTTGAATTCAGAATTAACCCTGCTTTCTTTCTTAATGCACATTCCTACTCTTACTATTCAACAGCTTTTAATCAGTCATATCTTTTTTTTTTTTTTTAGGCCAATTGATCTTGATGTTTGGGTGAAACAACAGCCTTCTCTCTGGTGATGTATGCCAGACTTCTCCAACAATTTCTTCCGCTCAAACACCGCACCTTTCTTACAATCAACTGCAGGCTTGCATTCATTTTCGAGTGGAATCATGCCCACATCTCGAAATGCAATCAACAGGATAGAACCAAGTCCTGTCTCATGCCATACAATCCGTTACACATCATAATACAGAAGAAGAGATTTGTCACTACTTCTGTTTCTTCTCCACTTTAACTATTTCACTCTATTCTGGTATATAATGGCCACTTCCCACTAATCAATGTTAATTCTTAGTAATTTCTGGTTTGTTTCAGTAAAGTATTTTTTAAGTAGCTTAAATGTTTTAGGCCTTTGATTAAAATATACTAGTCAATATCAATATCCTGTCATATTCATCTTACTCTGACCGTGACTCTGCAATTTTTAGTTAATGAAACTAACATTTTAATTGATTAAAGCAAATATTTAATTTGCATCAACATATGAAAACTGGCCTTAATAAAAACTCAAACCACAGAAATAATTATATAATGTGCACATTATTTCAACAATTGTGGTAAATTATTTTCTTCTTCTTCACTTTTCTTTTCTTGAATATCCTGTTTCAACTAAAAATGTGTCAGATTCTAGAAGTAAAATGAGTTTTCAGCATTTCATGTTGACTCACTGCAATGATTCACATTGGAAAGGTCAGACCGCTACAGGTGCTGGACAGGAAGAAACACTAGCTTACACATAGAACAAAATGCATGTATGGTAATCAAATAACCGCCTACTTAATTGTGAGGTCTAACATATAAGCACAGAATGAATCTATTATACTGTACACTACCATTCAACCATATTTTCAAAATAAAATCTTACTGACCCCAAACTTTTAAACTGTAACGTTTTAATGTTTAAAGCAGTTTTTTTAAAAAGGCATATGAACACAGACATCAAGTTCTAGCTTGTATGGAGTTGCTACAGGAAACTGGTTTTCAGGTTCTGTATCTTAAGGGTAAAAGCAAGGATAAAGATATTTCAAAGCAACTACTCTGATGGCTCTAAGTACAACACACTTAGATACCATAACACCCTTACCATCAGTTTTCATGGGGAGAGTTAAATTCGGATGTGATTGTTTTCATCCAGCCTGTCAATTAACAAAATCAAATTTTTGAAGAGAAAAAAAAACAAAAAAACAGTGCAACTCTCCATCAGGTTTGTGATCCAGTGAGTCTGTGGCAATACTGCTTATAGAAGACATTGTTGGGACAAATATGAAACTTATTATTGTAGTGGTAAGTACTCACGCTCCCTCATCTTTCAGCAGAGAGAGGAACTTGCTGACTCTGTACGCCTGATCCATCTGAGAAAAGAGTAAACACAACGTGCTATAAATAAACTTTGATTTTCGCTTCGGTTTTCTGCACGTGTCTGTCACGAGATGAAGTGAGCTCATGAGAATGCTAGACAGTAGTTTAGATGTAGTGTGTGATCCTTCTGTGCATGAAACAGCTATAAAAAGCATTGAAAATGAATTGAATTATTTAGACGGTTGGAAACTGCTTCGAGCTCATTCAATTTCTAGTCCACACCTCCGGCAACATGAAGAGATAAATTAACAAAGCAAAGTTGCAAGGTTGATAGCTTCTAGTAGAAATAAATTCTAAAGATTTAAAGGGTTTGGGTGACTCTTAATGCTTCACAATAATAGTATTTACATACTTTGTCTCGCGTCGGTTTGAGGCAAACAACAGCACAGTCCACTTACCTGCAGAGACATCTCAATAAGCATGAGAAGCTTTTTAATGCCAATCCAAACTCTTTTTCCTTTCACATGCTGGGCAATGGTGGTTCTCTCAGCATCTGTGAAGCTGCCCAGGAGCTTGTAAACAACAGAAAAAAAGGTAAGTATGATGATGACATTGTGCCATCATTTTTGCAGTGTGGTTAAATAGCACCCTCTACTGGCTAATGCTGAAACAGCTTTAAATAAATAAACAACAATACTGAAATGTCTCTTGCTTTTTATGTATCTCAATAGTATTAATTTAATACTTCTATTATATATACTATTATTTTTGCTGTAATTTGTATTTATCTATACGTAGCACTTTTCCTCTGCATCCGCTCTGTCTCACCTCTAAGGCTTCAACCAGATGGTCGCCACTGGAGATATTTTGCACATGGATGGTGGTGCTGAACGCATCCAGCATCTCCATCTCCTGCAGCACATCTTTACGGCTGGTGGTACCGATGATCAGCAGCTTACGGCCCTTCGGATGAAAAGAAGAACACCAGACCTGTTGTGCCCATAATCTAACAAGTGCGCAGTACATGGATAAATGCATTCAAAGACAGATAAGAGTGATACACATTTACAAATGCACATAAATGACCCCTATATGAAAACATCAGAATTTACATGAGGTGGAGTCTTCTTCAGCAAAACCAACAGGGCCTGAAGAACCAGGTTGGAGAATCGAGGACCAATCGGCACGTAATCTGTTTCACCACACATGAATGATAGTATACCGTTACTAGTGTACAATAATGTAAAAACATTAAAAGTCATTCCAACAAGCAACGGCATATTTTTAAAACCAGGGTCTTCAGCACTTCACCACATAAATTCACAAGTTCATAATCATACTTGTGTATTATGTTGGAAGGAAAAAAACAAACATTTGCTTGTTAATTAAAATTGTATTTATGTTTAGCACATGTTCTTTTTATTTATTCACACAAATTAGATCAAAATGAAACAATAACTGGCAGTTTTCCCTGCTGAAGAGCCCTTGTTTAAGCAAACAGAATCAACAAATTTAAATAAAAAAAGTCTTACCTAACAGACGCTCAATGTCATCAACCACAATACAGCTGAGCTGAGACTTGTAAGCATCGTCAAAGACCTGAGAAGAAATTTTTAACAATAATGAACTATTTGAGCATTTTTGTGGGCAATGCAACAACTTTACCTTTGAGAAGTCATGTGAATACATTACATATTGTTAATATATTATATTACAGTTTATAAGCACATGTTACCACTAACCTTCTTGATTGCCTGGCATTTGGCGATCTCTGAGAAGCCAATCATCTTGTCTGGAGAGCAGATCTTAATGAATGGGAACTCCGAGTCCTCTGAGATTTTGGCGGCCAGGGCTGTCTTTCCACTATGAGGAGGTCCTGAGGCCAAAAACAGGATGTGTCAGGACTCAATAGAGTGCAGCAGTTCCAGAAGTATGTTTTTCATTAACTTTTCCCATGGGGATTTTAAAATAGTGTAATAAGTCATTTGAAGCTAAAAAGTTTTTTAAATTGGACAAAAAGACAAAGGTAAAGGACTGTGTACTTAATGATTTTATTGAGGTAATCCAATTAAACCGATGGAGAAATATAAAACTACTCATTTACATTATATGTATAAAAACAACATATTTTAAGTTATTTTAAGAAAATATGCATATATATACAAAAATGTCAGTATTCTGAAAGCGTAGGGAGATCGACATGCAGTGCTTCATGGGAGTGGGTGGAGCTAAAGAGCAATTTTGGAGCATGTTGCTATTTTCGACTCTCTGATTGGTGTAATTTTCTGTACAGCATCATGGGTAATGTAGTTTTCACCAGGAATTACACTGTTTAACACGATTACTTTAAAAAATAAGCTGAAATAATGCAGGCTGACGGCTTCAGCAGAAGCAAAAACCATGGATTAACAACCTCATAGCTCACACTAGGTCTGTCTTTTAAGGTTTATGTTACCGTTCAAAATCAATTTCCTTATGGAGAAAATCAATGGAGTTTTTATTTCCGGAATCCAACTGTTGCACTCTATTGTCTGAATAGACTGACGAATAGACTAAAATACAGAGGTTATTCCACCTAATAGGAAGCGTTCCCTCTACTTTCACTAACATTTTGAAAAGGTTATGTAAATGTTAGAACAAAACTTTCTTTCTTTTTTATATATATTTTTGTCCCTCTTTGGACAGTATACAGGACAGAGGGGAACAGGATTGACAAAGGACCTCGAGCCGGGAATTAAACTCCTTTTTGTAATGTTAGCATAAAAGTTGTGAGAACAACCTCACCCTCAAGAAGCATAGACACCAGTGGGGTGCGGTCACTGTTTTTAGTCTGCTGCACCAGCAGCTCTCCGTCTTCCAGCACTCGGGTCACCGGATCACCCCACTTAATGATACCGTTCATGATGTAACAGGAATAGTCTTCCTGGTTAGTGCCAAAAGCCTAACAAGGGACAAAATGACATGGTTTCGCTTGACAAATTCAGCAACAACATATGATTCTCTGGACTCTGAAATCATTCTGCTCTTGAAATGAAAACATACAATTGTTCAACACGGCAGATACTTACAGGTTTGATGTCGTTATTCAAGGAAGCCATGAAATCTGTTCGAGTGACCTGTAGCTTTTCTGCTCGCTCCATGTCCACCTCTACAGTAGATGTGGCCTGGAATAGAGTTCAACATGAGTTTAGATCTTTCAAATGAGGAATTATTCAAACATATCCCTAATAAGGCATGCACAGTTCATCATTCTACAGTACTCTGCACCTTAATGTGGCGGTTCATGGCAGTGGACTGGGCAGCTCTGACCAGGCCCTCCAGCTCAGCTCCACTGTAGTTCTTGGTCTCAGCAGCTAGTTCTTTAGTATCCACATCAGTAGCCAGGAGATTAAACTCTCGCATCTTAGATGTGTGAATGTTCAGGATCTGAACACGGCCCTTCTCATCTGGCAAACCTGGGTGATAAGACACAAATAGGTGAGAATAAACAGAGATGGAGAGAGTGTTAAGTATTTCTTTTTGAACAAAGGGCAAGTCTTTGGGGTCTTACCAATTTCCATCTTTACTTCAAATCGGCCAGGTCTCATCAAAGCTTCATCTATGAGGTCAGGCCTGTTAGTCATGCCTTCCAGAAAAAGATAAAAGCACAAGTTAGAAGAAAACAAACAAACAGATAATTAGGATACAAGAGATTAAAAGTGACTTTTATTATGCTTAACATAAAAACTTGACAGTAATCTAATAATAATAATATTAATATTATTAAATTTGAACTTTAAAAATAACAATAACAACAATAATTATTATTATTACTATATAATTAAAAGTCATATTAGATTTGCCATAAAACGTATTTGTCACGGTTTGGGTTTTGTTTCTGGTTCCTGGTTCTTGTCTGTCATGTGATCCCCTGTTCTAGTCATGTGATCTTGCCTTGTGTTCCCCTGTCTGTTGTGTCATGTTGTCATTGGTTGATTGTTTAAATGTTCACAGGTGTCCCTTGTCTCGTCGTTAGTCCAGTATGCATTTAAGCCATGTGTCTTGTTCAGTCTTGGTGAGTTCTTGATATTGTGTGTTGCTTTGAAGCTGTGCTTTGAGGGTTGTTGATTTGTTGCTTCCTTCGCCGCTGGTCCCGTCCAGCCCAGAGCTTCCTTCGCCGCTGGTCCCGTCCAGCCCAGAGCTTCCTTCGCCGCTGGTCCCGTCCAGCCCAGAGCTTCCTTCGCCGCTGGTCCCGTCCAGCCCAGAGCTTCCTTCGCCGCTGGTCCCGTCCAGCCCTAAGCTTCCTTCGCCGCTGGTCCCGTCCAGCCCAGAGCTTCCTTCGCCGCTGGTCCCGTCCAGCCCTAAGCTTCCTTCGCCGCTGGTCCTGTCCAGCCCTGAGCTTCCTTCGCCGCTGGTCCCGTCCAGGCCTGAGCTTCCTTCGCTGTTGGTCCGGCCCAGCCCAGATTCTCACGTCACGCCTGCCGAGTCAGAGCCTCACGTCATGCCTGCCGAGTCAGAGCCTCACGTCAGCCACGTCCAGCCAGAGACTGTTCACGTCCCGTCTACCCAGCCAGAGATTGTTCCTGTTCCTGAGCCGGTGTCTACTCCAGCCTGTGTCCCCGTTGCTGCCCCCAAGAAAATTTTGGGGGCGGGCAGTAGGTCACCGCCGTGGCCGCCCAAGGGCTCTTCACCGCCACGGCCGCCCGAAGGGTCTTCACCGCCGGCACGTCCCGCTCCGCCCTGGTCGTCTGCAGATCCTGCTCCGCCCTGGTCTCCGCCTCATCCTGCTCCACCCTGGTCGTCTGCAGATGCTGGCCGCCTGGCCGCCTGCACTGCCTGCTCTGCCCTGGTCGTCTGCAGATCCTGGCCGCCTGGCCGCCTGCACTGCCTGCTCTGCCCTGGTCTCCGCCTCATCCTGCTCCACCCTGGTCGTCTGCAGATGCTGGCCGCCTGGCCGCCTGCACTGCCTGCTCCGCCCTGGTCTCCGCCTCATCCTGCTCCACCCTGGTCGTCTGCAGATGCTGGCCGCCTGGCCGCCTGCACTGCCTGCTCCGCCCTGGTCGTCTGCAGATCCTGGCCGCCTGGCCGCCTGCACTGCCTGCTCTGGCCTGGTCGTCTGCAGATCCAGCTCCGCCCTGGTCGTCTGCAGATCCTGGCCGCCTGGCCGCCTGCACTGCCTGCTCTGGCCTGGTCGTCTGCAGATCCAGCTCTGCCCTGGTCGTCTGCAGATCCTGCTCTACCCTGGTCGCCTGCGCAGCCCTGGTCGTCTGCAGATCCTGCTCTACCCTGGTCGTCTGCAGATCCTGCTCTACCCTGGTCGCCTGCGCAGCCCTGGTCGTCTGCAGATCCAGCTCTGCCCTGGTCGTCTGCAGATCCAGCTCTACCCTGGTCGCCTGCGCAGCCCTGGTCGTCTGCAGATCCTGCTCTACCCTGGTCGCCTGCGCAGCCCTGGTCGCCTGGCCGCCCACGCTTCACGACCCAGGTCTGTCATTGCAATGCCCTGGTCCCGTTCCCCTGAGGACATGGTCTCATATATATATTAGAGATGCACCGATTACAATTTTCTAGGCCGATCCCGATTCCGATTTTTCCTTGAGTTTGACCTACCGATACCGATTTTAGCCGATTCCGATTTTATTTTTTCAAACCACTTTACAGCACACACAAATATTTATTTTCTATCTTCTCTTTAATAGAACATTTTGCATAGAACATTTTTTGAACAGATAATCGCTATAAAATAGAACTATATAAATGACTCCTAGTGTGGGAAATTCTCACACATCTAAAGTGCAGTGTTATGGAAGAACCATTTCCTTTTCACATCCAATATCCAATATTTTTTTTTTTTATATATTTAGCAAACTAAACTTCTGTATGAAAACAGGTAATGGCAATAAAATAACATATAAATAACAAATAAAAATTCAATAAATATAGCCTCGCAGTATAAAGATATTTATCTCTCTCTCTCACACACACACACACACACAGGCCTATTGCAATCACTTGTATCAATGGCAAGTTATATTTCTCAGTTCTTCTCTCATCTGACACATGTCCAGCCAAGCTAAACAGAACAAGTGGAGCATGTGCAGGGAAACGATTAAATAATAATAAAAACAAGTTTAAATGGGTAAATTTTCTATAAATATTTTTGAGTCTTCATTTTCTTTCTGACATAGCCTAGCCTACTTCAGTTCTTGTTAAAACACACCAGACATGCAAATTCTTTGCATTTTGGGCACTTTTTGGATGAAATAATATTTATTTTGTCCATCAAAAGTGTGCTTTCACTTAAATTGAGCGCAGCAAAAATAGATTCGGCGCCGAAACACGCGCTTCACTGTTGCTCACGCGACGCTCCTGCTCGACGCTCACGCGCTGCTCCGGCTCCCGGTGTGAATGCACTCACTGATTAACATGCAGGCGAACAAAAAGGTTTCCTATGATGTGCGCGTTCCGTGTGTACGTGTGATGCTGATGCTGCGCGATGTTAATCATGCGGCGCCCGAGTGCATTTGACCGGCATAAAATCGGATTATGTCAGACTGACCGGCCGGTCGCCGATCATGGCCGATCACGTGAAAACCGGCCGATTCCGGTCACCAGCCGATCAATCGGTGCATCTCTAATATATATATATATATATATATTATTATTATTATAAAACAAAATAAATTGTTTTTGGACAGTAATCAATACATTCTTTCAAAACTCACATTGAAACAACTTTAACTTTAATAATATTAATTTTATTATTATTTGTCATAATCCCAGCCTGTGTTCCCCTGGTCTTGTGTAGACTAGTTTATGTGTAGACTAGATTAGTTCTTTGATTGTTCCCAGGTGTGTCATATTGCATTTCTGAGCACTCCTGTGGTTTCGTGTCCTTTGGTTTTGACCCTGTTTTCCTGTTTGCGGATTTACACTATTTGCCTGTCTCTCGTGGATTTTAACTGATTGCCTGTGTTCCTGTGCCCTGTTATGGTTTGGACTGCTTACCCTGTTTATGAATTTCTGCCTGTTTTTGACTACGATTGTGGATTACCCTTTTAAATAAACTATTGCGTTTGGATCCTTAAATTTCATGTCTTAGAGTGGTTTATGACATTATTATTATTATTAAATGTGTTCGCAATGATAGATTTAGAGTTCCATATAGCTCCAACTAAATATTGCAAACAGAACAGCTGCTGATCTTTACCGATGACAAGGATGTTGTTGAGCTGCTCCACTCCATCGATCTTTGACAGGAGCTGGTTGACCACAGTGTCGTGCACACCTGTGCTGCCGGCACTTGTACCACGCTGCTTACAAATAGCATCCAGTTCATCAAAGATGAGGATGTGTAGGCCACTGTTAGCACCCAACTGCACACAGAAACAGACATATAATAAAGACAAAGATAGGGTTACACTTTATTTTAAGGTGTCATTTGTTACATTACGTGTAATTATACATTAAGTACTGAGTAATATTGATTAAAAAAATGTACTTCCTATAGAGATAGGGTTATAATTAGGGTATAATAAGGGAGATCATTTCGTTACTCGGATGCTGTGTGGACAATTTTCTGTGCGCAAACATCTGAAACCGCACCCAGAAAGCTGCGTCTCAGACAGAGACCAAATACCAAACTGAGCTCTCTTTCACGTTGTCTTGTACTTGAACGGACATATTCACACAATTATGTAAAAAAAAAAAAGTGAGCGTCCTAGTCAACATGGTCAGTTATGTCTTAAGTGAACGTAAACAGTTGAGAAAGTATACACGTGTGCGGTATTAGGATATTAGATCCGTGCATTTGCTCTTAAAGTTACAGCAGCCTAATATTCCTGCTGCTGTCTGTGTTTTTAATGGTAATCAAACAACAAAGGACAAAGAAAAAAAATCACTGCTCTTGACTGAATAAGGATAAAACTTAAGGATTAATAAGGATGTTTATTTAAACACTGAAGATTATGTAGTGTTATTTTACATTTGCTTACTTTATTACATTTCTATACCTAAAAACTCCAGCTAGACCTACCTGAGTACCTGAAAATCCATTTTCTTAAGTCAACGGCTATTGGCAGGTGTGGCAAAAAGTTAGTTCTAGCCCCTGGTTACATGTAATTATGCATAATTTACTGTTATTACTACAGTAAGTACATTACAACAAGTGTAATAAAGACACTATAGTACAATAATGTATTGTGTAGTGAGGACAGGACAATTAAGGCTAAGTCTATGCGTTTGAGTGCAGTTTGTCATCTCACCCTTTTCTGTTCCTCCTCAGCATCTGCAAACAGTTTCCTAATGTTGGCCTCAGATTCACCCACGTACTTGTTGAGGATTTCTGGACCGTTGACTATCTTTGGCTCTCTGGCATTCAGCATCTTACCGATCTGCCTGGCCATCAGTGTTTTACCACAGCCAGGAGGACCAAAGAGCAGGATGCCCTTCACATGCTTACAACCTGCAGAGGAAACAACTCATTTAAAATAGACACTCCCCGAAACACATTATCCACAATTAATGCATCTGATTATAACTGATTACAAACATTAAAATAAATGGACTGTTCTGGTGAATGGATACTTTTTACAGGATAACACCAAAATGGAAAGTAAAGACAGCACTTACCCATCTGCTCCACGATGTCTGGAGGAAAGACTCGAGAGGCGAAGGCCCTGCGGAAGATGTCAGAGAACTCCCTGTCTAGACCACCGATCCCCATTTTCTCAAAGTTCCATTCAGGGTTTATGATCGTCTGACGGGATTCTTTGGTCTTGGCCTTACCTGGTGAGCAGGAAGACAAAGAGTAAGATTTAGCGCTGAGTTACAAGGCTGTTTATATGTTAAGAAACTAATTTTCAAGTGTGATGAAACTCACCGACTAGAGTAAGAGATGAACTCTCTGATTTTTCAAAGATCACTTGACTGTTTCCAATCAACAGACCAATCTCAATCTGTATAGTTAGATGTCGAAACAAAGGATAATTAACTGTGTATCCAAATTACTGGAATGTTATTTTTATATGACATTAAAGTGACAATACCTTTTGCTTTTTGCCAGATGCTGGTTCCCCTTTCAGTATGCTGGAGTCCATCGCCTCAATATCCTTGATAACTAGGCCAAAGAGTTTATCACAGAAACTGAAGACCAGCTGTGACAGGAAAATCACAAGACAAAAAATTAGCAAGTATAATTAAACATCATTCTCTTTATTCAGTTTCTGTGATGCGATTCTGACCTGCTGCCCCACAGAGAAACCCTGACTGTTGAAATGCTGGATAAACTCGGCAGCCATTTTGTCTGAGTCGTAAGGATTGGAGTCGGTGCTCTTCTTCTGCAGGAAGTCAATCTCAATGGTCATGGCACCAATGCACTGTTTGGATTTGTCAAAGTTGTAGTTGGCCACTGAAATGAGGAAAGAAAGTTTTTGATTACTTGATTATCTGAACATTGTTTATTTGTTGCAAATGTTCCTCTGAAGCAACGTACATACCTTCGATTTCTTGTCCAATGGACAAGCCTGCCCATTTCCTCTTTAAGAATAAGTGAGAAGAGAATGAATGAAATAAAATTGCAAAAGGTCCATAAAAATACAAGCAAACTATCTGATTATCTGTACTTAAAGGAATAGTTCACTGAAAAAATAAAACTATGTTATCATTTACACACCCTCATGTTGTTCCAAACCTGTATGACTTTCTTTCTATTGTGGAACATAATAGAATATATTCTGAAAAATGTTTTTGTTCATACAAATCAATGGACACCAAAGGCTTGGTTGCCAGTGTTCTTCAAAACATCTTCTTTTATGTCCCACAGGAGAAAGAAAGTCATACATGTGTGGAACGGCATGAGTGATGACGTGACGTGAGTAAAAGATGAAAGAATTTTCCTTTTTGGCTGAGCTATCCCTTTAAATGTGTTTGGTAGTTGTTCTTTGGGGTAAAATGTTGTATTTGGAGTGTTTGTTGCTGTGTTTCTATCACAAGTAAAAGATCTTGGCGGTAATCCTGCACCTGTGGCAAACTGAAAGCGACGGATCCAGGAAGCACAGAGTGGTGACTCTTCACTGTGAACACAAACTTGTGGGCGGGTGTTGTCCTCACAGTCACATGCCTGGAGAGAGATGCAGAAAAGATTCAACTTCTACAGCAATGTAAAAAACAAAACAAAAAACATGATGTTTAACATAAACTACGATGACTTTATATCCAGGAACATTATTTTAACCTGTAAAAAGGCAGTTTTGCAGTCAAGTACACAGCACGATTACAACTGCACCAATCCTTAGACACCATAATCCGAGATTAGTTTGGGATTATATGTGTGACTGACAATGCCTCTTTTTTTAGTAGGGTTATGTCACGTCAATTTATTCAATTCTATTTATTGTGGCCGTAACGTCTGAAGAACATCAGACAAGGGAGGCTCCGTTTCTGAACTTTTAATCGGAACGCAAGAAAAACTGCACACAAACGCACCAGCCTAACTCACTCGCTCGTTTCTCTCTATACCGGCCTTTTTCGAACTCACCGCATTAACCCTATAACTGCCGGTGCAAAATAAAACAGCAATTTCGCAACAATTATAAAGAGTCTGTTCGCTACAATATATACACAGTATATATGCAACAAAAAATACAGTATACGTCATTTTACATCACACATTAACATCAATATGCCAACTCAAACCCACACAAATCACCCATTATGCTGTGATATATTCTTGGACATGAGGCATCAGCAGGAGGCACTGCGGCAGACTCTGTCAGCCTCAGTTAATGTCTGGACTGATTCAGCATTCCAAGGACACACACAGTTGAAGCCTAGAGAAAACCATCAGCTCTACTTCTGGAGCATTCATTATATGTTTGAAACTTTCTCTACAGAGTTAATATGAAAAATCCTCAAAAGGATATTGAGTACTTCATGTTGCATAAGATTGGAAAGTTTCCACAATAAATACTTGGGGGTCTGTGGCAGAAATGTTTTTATTAATGGGCATTATTTGCTCCTGGAGTTTATTTTTAGGAGCATTTTCACCCTTATAAGGCATGTTTAGTATGTTTCTACTAAACCCATACAAATATAATTTTCTTCCAAATCCATGAGAATATAATACAATTATTATCATATATATATATATATATATATATATATATATATGTTATCACATATATCACACATATTAATGTCACTTCTCTTAACTATTACAAACCTATACTATATTAAATATAACATCTATAATAATAATTCATTTGATTAGTTTCTGTGTGCAACCGTGACAAATCTGTGAAGGTCTGTGGGGTGGTTGAATACTCACTGTCCAGACTGCAGGTCTTTCTCACTTACTACAGCACAGTTCGTCAGTGACAGCTCATCTGTCGGGCATCGAGCGGCTTGCATCGTCTGCACAGAGACAAATAATAATAAAGAGAGAGAGAGAGAGTAAGACAACGAGAGGCAGAAGTTTGCCTTACATGAAAAAGACGTCTGGCCATTGATGTTGAAGCTTAAAGGTGATGTGTGTAATTTCTGGTTAAAATACATTCTTCTATTCACTTAATATGCAGAGATCTTTAAATAAATCATTCATCAGTTGATTCCCCTTAAGTGACTCTGTGGCGCTTTTGAAATATTGCTATATTTGAGTAACTTGACAGAACCACACGGGACTATCTGTTTGCCTGACCAATGGGGGTAAGGGGGAGACTTGGGGGGAAACCTGTTTGAGAACTGTCATTTTTGCAATTCAACTTGGTGGAGCTAGTGCCACAGAAATTACACACTTCAGCTTTAATGTATGCATCTTGCTATATTAGCTCACTGGGTGTCCTTTCTCATGTGAAAAAATTTAAGCCACACCATATGATGGAGTTCCCATGATTCTCTGCTGAATTTTAAAAATAGTATATCCCATGGTGTAAAATAGCAAGATGGAAAGCTGTTTCTAATGTGCAAACTGATTGTTCTTTTAATGCTCTTACAAGACCTCATCTAATCATTCCTTCCAGCATCTCATGCATCATGTTTTATTGCAACAGAGATCCTACAAACCCCAAAGCAATAACATTGCATATGGTTTAGTTATAAAGAGTGTTAGGTAACAGCAGATGAGACGATAAACAAAAAGGCCAGGGAACAGTCTCAAAAAATATTATCATAAATTAATCTGACTAAGAGCACCAGTCATCTAATGTGTTAAGCATGGGTAAATGAAATCATTAAGACAAATCATTTATTTTAAGCAAAGACTGACAGTGAAGGTTCATGGGTGTTCTAGCTTTATTTCTTCCTTCTCTGGTTGTAGCAACCAACCAAAGAACAGTAAATAAAACAGGATACATCAGAAAACAAAACAAGGAGAGCTAATTGAAAATAAGGGCTGCATGCTGTTCCCATCTGCGTACATGAAAAGAACAGAGTGATACAGAAATAAAGATAATGACTGACTGAACAAGAATAGAAAACTTCAGTGAAAACAATTAAAGATTTATAGAACAAAAAATAGATTTACAACAACTAGTGTGTTAACGTTAGTTAAAAGCACAGTATGTAAGTTTTGCCGCTAGAGGTCGCTTATTCAAAACAATAACAAAGGCGTAGCTTGATGATGCAGTGAATGAGCGTGGAATCATGGGAGTTGACGTATTCACCTCCACAGCCGATGGAAAGCAATCCGACGAGAGGGATTGATAATAAATTATGTTCATGAATGAGCTAGTGTATTAAAGTTTTATTAGCGTTAATGTGGTACGAAACAGGGCGCATGCAACATTTTATGTTGCTGTTTTTATGGACGCTGCCACTCCTTTCGTTTTTGTTGCTTATGTTTATTTTACGATTAAATTTACTCTTAATGTCCTCCCCCTTTTTCCCTGAACTTGAACTTTGTTAAACTTATGTTAGATCACTTAAATTCGCATTATTTTATTTCAGTCAAAATTACTACTCAAATAGGGCTGCCAAATCACACGCATTCAGCGTGAGACTCAAGCAGTTGACACTGTTCTCACGCTCTCACACCACACATCCATTTTCTCACGCAGTGGAAAAACATTGCGGAGCAAAGAGGATACTGACAACGTGTCGACAGACAAGACAGAACAGGTTACTTTTGATATGAAACAAATTCTCAGCTTTCAAATTCTGTCAATTTTTTATTACAAAATTCGAACAAATGTGGTGTGACAAATCGCTGCAAGCGCCTCAGTTCATGCGGCACGTGAACCGATCTGTGTTTCTCTTTATTACTAGTTTAGGCACCAAATAAAAATGAATGAACATCAGAAGGTACGTTGAAAGATACAGTAAAGCTTACTGAAATGTATCATTTCTCATGTAAATATTCAAAGAGAGTTTCAAGCTTGGAAAGATGTGAATAAAACAGCTTATTGTGAACAACATGTCACGTAAAGCCATTCAAAGACCATTATGTTAGCTAGAAAAATTAACTCTAGAGAGAGCACTATATTACATATTTATGATATTTTCTCTTATATTATTAAAAAAATATTATTACATTATTATAAAAACAGCACTATATCAATTGTATAAGAATAAGTTATTAATTTTAACCTTTAACAATAATACCAGCTGACGCGCGCCGTTACACTGGTTAAAATAGCTGATTTCTCTGGATTTAAACATTGTTGGAAACATTTGGGCTAAGCACATAAGTCAACAAATTATATAACATTGTTTTAGTGGTTTTTGGATATTTGAATCCAAAAATCTTACATATTGTGCCTTTAACATTGTATTGTGAACTAACAATGAACAATCTTTAGCCCAAAAATGTTTAATTAATGATTAATAATGATTTAATTAACAAAATGGAACAAAAGACTGTTAGAAAGTGCAGACAAAAAAAATTACTCATGAATGTTTCACAGTCCTTGGCACATTTTTCAGAGAAATTTCAGAGATTTAGTATTGAAATTCTAAAGATTTTGTATCGAATATCCTGAAGGTTCTGGCAATAGTTGTTAAATTATTGTTTTGCAATGGTTACAATTGAACAACATGGCAATGCTTTTCTGTATGTAATGAGGAACACTTGCCTATACAGAATAGCACAAAATGGAGGAAAAAACTCAATAAACAATAAAAATTTGCAAGAAATCTTACCTTTAAGGGCCTTGTCACTGTGCAATAAGGTACAGTAACGTACATGACATTTACTCTAAGGTATTTTTAGGGGAAGATAAGTTACAAAGTTGTGTTCTGCCCCAGTGAGAAGCTGTTGTACCCCTAAAGGTAAAATTTTTGTACAGATGCTTCTGACGTACATGGATGACTTTTTTTGACATAGAGGACAATTTTGGAGTGCTCCAACAGACAACAGAACCAGAAGAGAATTTGACAATTGACAACAGAACCGGATGAGAATACAATGCTGAATAAAGTCGTAGTTTTTGTTATTTTTGGACCAAAATGTATTTTCGATGCTTCAAAAAATTCTAACTAACCCACTGATGTCACATGGACTACTTTGATGTCATTATTTCCTTTCTGGACAAGGACGGTATATCGTACATACATTTTCAATGGAGGGACAGAAAACTCTCGGACTAAATCTAAAATATCTTAAACTGTGTTCCGAAGATGAACAGAGGTCTTACGGGCTTGGAACGACATGAGGGTGAGTCATTAATGACATCATTTTCATTTTTGGGTGAATTAACCCTTTAAAGATTAAAACAATTTAATGCACAGATAAACCATTTATAATAAACACTGCAATATTCCATGAAAATAAGAATTGTCTTTTTTTTCCCTGATCATGGCTGTATAGTAGTAATCCAGTCGTGAGGCCAGAAGGCAGAACTAAAGGACACTAAATGGCTTTTTGAGGATGTGATTCAAAATCTGGGTGTTGTTAACTCATCAGGCTGACATAATTTGGTTAACGAAGAGCAGTTCGGCAATTAGACCTACTTTAGTACTTAAATAAGAAAAGCAATAATGCCAGCTCCCTGCCAGAATGCACAATAAATCCACCTCATGGCCCTCACAACATTCAGTCATTATAGTTGGCCCTTTAGTGTTCAACCTCAAATGAACCTTTATTTGTCCTGAGAGTGAGAACACAGGCAGATGATCTTGAGTTGTTATCTGTTTATGCCGATGGCATTGTGACGCAGTTTAGGCATTGTACCGTTGTAACGATCCCTCCAGCCGTTGCTACCAAGAAGGGACATAGCAACAGTGGTTACAGCTTGTCAGCTCTCAGGACACTAAGGCTGAGCAGAAAGCTAGTATAAGTGAAGCGAACAGCTCAATATGGCAAGCGAGACAAGCGGAGGCAGAGAGCATTCGGAAAGCATACATACCTTGAAAAATATTACAACCTTGGGGGCCAATGAATGCACGCAAGCAAGAGGGAGAGCAAAAGGACATAAGACAAACAGTTGTGACAGCCAGCACCACATTGAGCCGAAGACTGCATGTGGTCGAGAAACAATAGTGTGCAGCATGAGGCAGCATGCAGAGCAGAATCAGGATCAACTGCGTGTGTGGTTGAAGGATCAGCAAAGGCAAATCACAGGCAATCCTAACCCTGATATGGTAG
Source organism: Tiaroga cobitis (assembly GCA_030578255.1). Lineage (NCBI taxonomy): Eukaryota > Metazoa > Chordata > Actinopteri > Cypriniformes > Leuciscidae > Tiaroga > Tiaroga cobitis. The sequence continues at coordinate 30,004,573 of CM060593.1, forward strand.
GGAAATGCATATGTACATTTTCCAGTTATTTTAAAGGTGAGGAGTTTGATTAAGTAAGGAATAACTGACGAAGGGCCGTTGAATCCTTAGAAAAATAATGCATAATTTTTCAATAATTCAACGGCCCCTAGTCAATTATTGCACTTATACTACGGTTACCACACCTCAAAACATTGTTCAGATCATGTATTTCAAGACATTTGTCTGTTTTTTTCCCTTAGAACGGTCTTGTGTGTAGGACTAATTTCTTCTCATCCCAAGCCTCCATTGTTAATTCTAAAATGCCATTTTATAGCTATTAACAGAGACTCGAGCCACTGATAACAGACTAATACAGTTATTAATTCAGTTATTAGAGAGAGAGAGAGAGAGAGAGAGAGAGAGAGAGAAAGAAAGACTAGCGTGTGTGAATTACCTGAGTCTGTGTGTCTCTCAACGGTTTTCGGGCAGCGGTGGCTCTAATAATAGCCAAACTAAGTTTATTTTCTCCAAGAACAATGCCGTTATTACCTCGCTAGTGAGAAAATCATGTACCTTTTAAGTTGTTCAACTATTTTTCTGACAAAATTGTCAGAACAGCGCTGACAACAGAACGTTCATCAAGCAGTAGGATTCAAGCATTCAACAGCCCCATAGTATAATAGGGTTTCACGAGTTTACACTTACATACAATTAGAGGGGGTAAAGTTTAATGCGTATTTGGCGTGCTGTCCGGGGGAGGCCTCCGAGCTCGGAGTTCGGCCCGAACCCAGAGTACTCCCCCCATGTAAGTAGTCAGGACTAGAAGTGTGGAGAAGGGGCGCTGGAGGGGTACTGCTAAACTGTCAATGGATTGAGGTGAGACTGCTGAGTCTATATACACCTCTTATCATTGATTGTTGAGTGCTCCCCACCCGTGTTACTTATCTGAACGCTCCTTCCGAACTTTGTTAATAAAACATAATTTAATGCACATGCTGAAGAATATCATATGTGAACACACTTATATAAGCCATCATCATGATAGTTGAGAGACTAAATCTTTTATATGCAGTACATAAGAATGTATGAATGCATGATGAATGCAAAATATTGAAGCACAAATGTTTTCAACATTGATAATAAGTAGCAAATCATCATATTAGAATGATTTCTGAAGGATCATGTGACACTGAAGACTGTTCAGTTCAGTTCAGTTCAAGTTTATTTATATAGCACGTTTAAGAACAACCATGATTGACCAAAGTGCTTAACAAAATTCAAGATAAAAAATATAATAAAATACAAAAAAATACACAAACAATACACAATATACAATAAAAATAAGCAACAGTAGGTCAAGATATCAAAGCTCAACTTGAATTGAAAGCCAAGGCATAATAATGGGTCTTAAGCAAGGACTTGAATGTTACAATGGTCCGAGCTTTCCTTACATGAATAGGTAAACTATTCCAGAGGTATGGAGCAGCCACTGCAAAGGCTCTGTCACCTTTATTCTTCAACCTAGATCTGGGCACATCGAGGAGCAACTGATCACAAGACCTCAGCGCTCTGACAGGTGTATGGACATGTAAGAGCTCCGTTAAATAAGACGGTGACAACCCATTTAAGATTTTAAAAACCATTAATACAATTTTAAATTCAATCCTGAAACAAACAGGAAGCCAGTGCAGCGTGGCTAAGACTGGTGAAATATGGTCGCGCTTTTTAGTCCCGGTTAGAAGTCGACCTGCTGCGTTCTGGACTAACTGTAACCGACGAAGATGACTGCTCCATGGATGACTGCTCCAATCCAACATACAAAGAATTACAGTAGTCTAAACGGGACGTAATAAAAACATGTATGACATGTATTGCTTGACCTTCGCCAGAAGCCTCAGCTGGAAAAAACTGGTTTTAACAACTGAACTAATCTGTTTATCAAATTTAAAAGCATTATCAAAAATCACACCCAGATTCTTGGTAAAAGGTCGAACATGGGATCCTAAAATACCAAGAGCATCTACACAGACATTAAAATGTACCGTGCGACCAAACACAACAATTTCAGTCTTATTATCATTTAGAGAGAGAAAATTCTGATCCAACCAAATTTTTAGTTCACTCAAGCAGTTCAGCAAAGGCTGGAGATTATCCTTCTCATTGTTTTTTACAGGCAAATAAATTTGAACATCATCAGAAAAGCAGTGAAAAGAAATGTTATGTTATGTATTTTAAAAATGGACCCGAATGGCAGCATGTACAAGGAAAAGAGCATAGGACCCAAAATGGAACCTTGGGGGACCCCACAAGAAAGAGGAGCAACCGATGAAGAGCAATTCCCAAGGTGGACAGCAAAGCTCCTATCTGCCAGATATGATTCAAACCATTTAAGGGCTAAGCCCGTAATGCCAACACTTTGTTTGAGCCGGGATAAGAGGATAGAGTGGTTGACGGTGTCAAAGGCAGAGCTCAAGTCTAAGAGCACTAAAACAGCAGATTTTCCTGAATCGACTGCTAAGAGAAGATCGTTATAAACTCTTAGAAGGGCAGTTTCGGTACTGTGGCGGGGTTTAAAACCAGACTGGAATTTTTCGTAAATACTAAATTCATCTAAAAATGATTGAAGTTGAGTGAAAACTACCTTCTCCAAAACTTTAGAGAAATGGAAGTTTAGAAATGGGTCTAAAAAATGACAAAACTGAAGGATCCAGATTTTTCTTTTTTAAAAGTGGTTGCACAACAGCATGTTTAAAAGCAGCTGGAACAAGCCCTGAGCAGATAGAAGCATTAATCATAGATAGAATACTAGGCCCAACAGTGTTAAAAACATCTTTGAATAAGCGAGCAGGGATACTGTCCAGCAGACAGTTTGCCGGACGAAGTTGCTTAACTACGTCAGAGAGACCATGTAGCGTAACTGGCTCAAACTGCTGGAAGACAGCTGGGCATAATGTGTGAACAGAGTGGTCACTGGTAGAAGTAGGTGATGAAAAGCTCAGGCCAGAAATTTTATCTGTGAAGTATTTCAGGAAGTTTTCACACAACAATGTGGATGGCACAGCACAGACAGTTTCACAAGGGTTAACAAGAGAATTAAACACTTTAAAAAGAACCTGAGGCCTCTGTGTATTATTTGCAACCAGGAGAGATAAAAACTGAGTTTTAGCAGATTTAACCGCTCCCTGGTATTTATGTAATGTGTCCTTTAAAATTTGAAATGAAACTTGGAGTTTGTCCTTTTTCCACTCTATCTCAGCTGTTCTGCAGGCACACCTGAGAGATCGGGTATGGTCATTTAACCAAGGTTCTGTTAGCGCCTTAGTGCGTTTAACCCTTAGTGGAGCAACAGAGTCAAGTATATCAACACAAATAGAATTAAAAAGATTAGTGAGTTCCTCCACATTGAGATTACAATCTTCAAGATTGTACAGCACTGAGTCTTTAAAGGCAGCAGAAAACTGTGAGGCAGTTAAAGGGTTAATTGCACGCACACTGCGTGCGGACACAACAGGCACAGTGTCCGAACAGGGGCCAACTACAGTAAATACAACAGGCAGATGGTCCGACATACAAGAGTCACAAATTTCACTAATAGCCACATCTAAGCCATAAGACAGCACAAGGTCCAGAGTATGACCTTTTTCATGCGTCGGGCCAGTGACAGACTGCACAAGATTAAAAGAATCAATTAAATTAAGAAAATCCTTAGACAAAGGTCTGGATTCGCAACACACATGTATATTAAAATCACCAACAATTATAAAATGGTCATATTTTAATACAATCCCAGCCACAAAGTCAGCAAAATTCTGAATAAAGACTGGAGTAATGATGCTGAGAATTCTGTTGTTCTTCAATAAAAAAATTCTTGTGAATACAGATTTTTACAGAAATATTAAAAAGCACAACAGTTTTAAACATTGATAATAATAAGAAATATTTCTTAAGCCACAAATAAGCATATTAGAATGAATTCTGAAGCATCATGTGACACTGAAGACTGATGATAATGATAAATAGTAATGATACTGAAAATTCAGCTTTGACATCACAGGAATAAATTACATTTTAAAATATATTCAAATAAAAACAGTATAAATTGTAAAAATATTTCACAATATTACAGATTTCACTGTATTTTTTTATCAAATAAATCCAGCCTTGGTGAGCATTCTTTCAAAAACATAAATATTTAAATACATATTAATATGTAGTGATACCAGAACAGAAGAGGATACATGTCCTTGCTGTCATTTGGTTTTTGTCATGTTTTCTTGTCTTTCTTTTTGAATTTCTCTTATAGTACGTCCCAAATCGTAGTATGTTGAAATGAGTGTCCCAAAGAGACCCGGATGGTCTACTATATCCGGTCAGAATCCGAAGTGCAGATCGATGCACACTCTAACGGCTGATATTGCCCACAACCCATCGCGCGCTGGACGAGGATTCGGTTAGAACTACAAACACGAATGAAAAGTGTTCAAAAACTACAGACATGGAGGACGCGCGAGATTTAGAAAAAGGGGTTTGAGTGATTAATTATCAGTATCTAACCTCACGAAAATGTATTTATTCAATGTTGTCCAGATTATATTGCATCTGCAGCATTGTGAACTTTTGCAAAGATACGTTTAGCCATTAACTTTTAAATGCATTATTATATTCAAATTCCAAACACATGAGGAGAGTCTCGGCATGAAAGACCCATGACTGGCAGATGAACGTGCGACAACAATTCTCTCCGAAATGGTAAGAAGTTATATTAGATTGAATGGAGGATTTTAACTGTGACGAGATGATTGACAGGGCAGTTTACGGTGACAGGATGCACGCGACAGAGCTGTCCGTTAAAGATGACGAAGTAGTATGTCCCAAAGCTTGCCTACTCTTTTGCTACACACTCAAAAGTATGTACCTTTTCTTCACAAAAAGAGTACATACTTTTAGGGCGTAGTATAAGTAGGCGAATTGGGACGCAGCATTAGTCATGTTTCCGGTTCATGTCATGAGTTTTCCTTGCTCCTCATGTGATTGTGTCATGTGCTTCATGTGTTGTTTTTATTGGTTGTTCTAGTCATGTGGTTCTCTGTTCTGTGTTGTCATTGGTTCATTGTTCATTGCTATCAGGTGTGTCTTGTTAAGTCTTTGTGTATATAATGTTCCTATTGTCGGGTGTCTAGTTTTGTCCATGTTTATGTCATGGTTCATGTCAAGTCTTTGTTTATTTTGCATTTGTGTTGAAAAAGTTTTGTTAAACAAATCTGGACATGGGTTCAGTTTAACTTGCCTCCAGTGGATAATACAAAAATTAACTATTTTCCATCCCCAAAATCTCAACAAGACTTGAAACAAAGACGCTGCAGTGTAATTATTTGCTAAATAAACTAAATAAAATGCTGCGTGCCATTTCATTTGTCAGTGAGTGAACGGAGTATGAATTTATTTCAAGCAGCCCTACTCTCCATGTTTAATGAGGTTGGGCCTCTTGAGAGACATTCAATGAGAAATGACGAGAAGCCTGATCAATACAGTTGAGAAAAAAACTCCTGACTGTACAGAGGACGACCTGCCACAGGGCTGAATCCAACAGCCACATAACCAGCATCAGGCCTATTAGTTCACGTGCCCAATTCATAAGTGGCACAGATCACAGAGTTAAGATCGACAGACAAACAAAGGTTCATTCAATTCAGAAATTTCTGGCTGTCATAGATGGCTAGACTACAGGATTACACTGGGACGCAGGGGTGAATTGTATTACTTTCAGTTTATGGATTGTGTCCCTGATGTATCACACTTAACGGAGGATGATCCTTATATCATATATCGTGCAAAACATTAAAATTAATAGGACAAATATAACAAAGAAAACCTTTCCTCAAAACACTCCCTGTCATGAAAATGATGCAGATCATCAAGCTTCCTGATTGGTCGATAGCAGACGGCTAACTTAAAGTCATTCTGAAAAGACTTCAGAGACGGGTTAAAAAAATAAAAATGCATAAAAAATATGAACAAAAGGTGAATAAAAACAAGTATTAAATGAGCATGTCGTAATTTTTATATGACTGCTACATCATGACTTGCAATTCCTAAAACATTTCAAGATTATCCTTTTTTATTTCTTCTCTCATTTGCTTTTAATCACCCCAGAGGGAGATCTTGGTTAAAATATGTGTTGTGTGCTCAAGTGGCATGCATTTCACTGCTTGATGAGAAACAATTGCATGATGAAGATTTCAAAATGTGAGTTATTGAAGTTAGAAGCAATCATGGTCTGCAAAATCTTGCTTTGATGGGTAAAATGTAAAAGAAATCAATGGCACAAAGCTGTTTTAAATTTGTAGATGATAAGATGCCTCATAGTAAGTTGTTTAATCAGCTGTGTGTCATGCACAATGATAAAAATGATTGCCATGCATGGCCTTTAACTAGAGCTACGACTGATGCGGATGTCTTGATAATGTAAATTATTCATTCCATTTTAATAAACTTTAGAGCTTGGCAGCTATTTCAGAGCTCGTGCCACTTTTTGTTGCACACAGAAGCCTATACTCTAATATGAAAAGATTTATCGTATAGTCTTTTTTGATTCAATAGAGATGATGTATGTAGTACAAGCAGAAGCAAGAAGCTTCAACAGATATTGAGCAGAAACCACTGTACCTCACAAATATCTAAACAGCATTATGACAGACACAACCAGACTGTATATCATTCACATACTCTCCAAGAAGGAAGTAAAAGTATTAAGTAATTTAACACTGAGCTGAACTCTGTGGGTGACGGATACCCACACAGCGTTTGTCTTGGCTTGGTCTGGTTTGATCATTGCAGCTTACAAGAAATATCTTATCATAATCAAAAGTCATGTGAATGAATAAGTCATTCTGCTGACAATAATAACTCAGCTAAAACGATCTGAATAACAGATTATGTTCCAGTATTCGTTCTTCCCATTCTCATCTTGAGTTACTCTACCTTGAGTAGAATCACACCAGGGAACATGATGGGCTTCTTAATAAACAATTGACTGTCTGACTCATCTTTGTTCAGCTTTTCTTACAGCTGATACTAGTGGGTGTGTGACAGGCATTCACAAATTTCTGAACATCAGGTTCACCTGCTTTTTCACTGGCAGGTTTTTTCACTCTCACCTCTCTCAATATATGGTAGTTTTATATTTTGAGAGGAGATTGGATGAATATCATAATCTTAAAATGCTTGCAATATTGTGGAGGACTTGAATTATGGTTACAATCAATCAAGCCAAATACTAAAGGGATATTAATAAATCATAATAGGTATATGGGGTGTAGACGCATTAAATCTTTAATAGAAAATTAAACACGTGCCCAAATGAGACAATGAAGTATCAGTTTATCCCCTATTCTTTTTGGTCACAATGACAAGCACCCGTTGCCACCTAAAGCGCTCCATCCTGCAGCAAGGAGAGAGAGAGAGTGCTGTAGCTTTGCGCACAAAACATATTCGTATTGAGGGAGCAATGCGTTTCTGTGGACATTTTGAAGCGAATGCATCATTTTGGACGGGATATGCTTGCTCAAGGTTATACATCTCGAGCTCTTAAAGCAGAAACACTGTGGTGTGAACAGCTTATGTGAGCATTACGCGAGCCATGTCAAGGTTAAATCCGCTGAACGAGCACATTCGTGTCATTTCACTCTTCACGACACCGTTCTGCAGCAGAAAATACGTTACATTCTACTGTAAACATACATCTGTATCAACGATATTAAATAATTAATAATGAAATAGGGGCCTAATGGTTCATCGTGTAGCTTGGACAACCATTCGGTTCTATTTTAAGCTTTTGCCTGTTTACCGATGGGCTCAGGCTAGACACAACCAATCATCTCTATTTCACGACGCATTCAAATGCTAGAAAATGAATAGAAAAATGAATAGAAAATCTCGGTCCACCGCCGATATTCGAGTAACTCGTGCGAGTTTATTATTATTGTGCGTAGCTTCCCGTATATCCTTGTGCGTAGCCACTGTTAGCATGCTATGAATAACAAAGTAAACCAAACACCAGCAATATCGCTGCAATCGTGGTCAGAAATGACCGTTTTACCACCTGCTGCTGTATTGCAGGTTACATTGAGGAAAGATGTCAGTAGCTGGCATCAACTGGATATGCTTTTTTTTTTTTTAAAGGGACGCTAACGCTGTTCTCGAGAGGTGGTGAAATACTGTGTTAAATTTAAACTCAGTGCTAATTCCTAATAAAAATTACGCTTATTCGTTGAATAATTTAAATGGAAGTATATCTTACCCGGGTCGTCATGTTTGCGTTGGTGATGCTGCTCGGGAGAGCTTCACACAGCAGTACTAGTGCAGCACTTCAGTAGCGGACAGCGACACAGGCGGGAGCTGCGCATGCGCACGGATTTCTAGCCATATGAATTCTGACTCTCATTTCTGTGAATCGGACCTTTTGAACAGTTCGTTTAAAAAACGGTTGGCTCAATGGTTCTTTACGCCCTCGCGTAGTCGATGACATCCCGGCGTGGCAAATTGCGTTCTTTAAAATGTTCTAGCAAAGCAATAACATTTACATTCCAATACATTTATTGCAGTTTTCTACTGTTATCAGTAAGGTGCCTTTATTGCCATTGCATGCGTGTTTAGTTTTTTACAGCCATGATTCAGATCATAAAAACAAATTTAGAATCCAAATTCTATTTTATTATTAAACTCCGAATCTGAATTCCTTGCATACAAATACTTAAATTCGTGCGACTTCTGGCATATATAGCAATTGTAAGTCGCTTTGGATAAAAGCGTCAGCTAAATGAATAAAATAAATAAATGATTTCTCAGTTCATTGTGAATGGGACATGTCTGAAAATAATCTAATTCAAATCATTTAGGTTTTATGAACTGGTGATTTAGAAAATATTCAGCCCAAACTCAAAACTATTGGTTGTGTTGAGCTGGTAGTGAAAGGGTATTACAGAATTCCATAATCAAGAACAAACAAATATCTTAGTCATTGTTCCAAACATGTATGACTTTCTTTGTTATGTGAAACATGAAAGATATTTTGAAGAATATTTGTGAGTTGTGGGGCACTATTGTCTTCCATAGAATTTTTCCATACTATGAAGTCGATGCCTCCCCACAGCTGTTTGGTTACCAACATTCTTCAAAATATCTTCTTTTGTGTTCAACAGAAGAAAGAAACTCATACAGGTTTGGAACATCATGAGGGTGAGGTTGAGGTGCAGGTTGACAGAATTTTTCATTTTTGGGTAAACTAACCCTTTAAGCTATGAAAGGAAAAAGTAAAACATCACTTTAATAGAGCACCAAAAACAAAGCAAAAAAATAAATAAATCCTGACTCATTCAAATGAAAATTGCAAGTAAAATTCTCAAACCATGCTAATCTGATGTTCTATGTATCCTAGGATCTGGTACAGAAGCACTCAGAGTCATGTTCTCTTGGTGACTTTATTATGTTTTTTAGCGTTATAAAAAAGGGGAACAGCATGACAGGCCAGACAGAGGCGCTTGGCAACGATATGTACAAAGGAGGAGGAGGAGGAAGAGCAGGAATGCACAGGCCAGGGAAAGACAACAGCTCATGACCCCGTCCTGTTGACAGCACCTTATCAGAAATTTTCCGGCCAACATAAAAAGTCCAAGTATGCTGTCTGTACGAGAGGTAGGCCTGGAGCGAAGCCAGAGGCTTCTTTAGATGACCGGGGTTAGGGCTAAAACCGTTCGATTAGTAATGCAGGGAATCTTGTCAACAGCAAAACACAATGGCCCCAGATTGGCAAAGGAACGGAATCATTCTCATATCAGGTTTGCTAGATCTATGTATATACATTTCAAATACAGTTAGAATGCAGGTGAGTTTTTATTATTATTTTTTAAGATTCCCTGATGGCCCATTAGGCACAGCCAAGATACAAAGAAATGCATTACCAGCAAAAAATAAAGTGAAAATAAAAAAATGTGATCCCATAGTAATAGAAGTAGTTTGTCCTTGTCTGGAAGGTGGTAAAAAATGTCCAAGTGAAAGCCAGAGAGGACAACAGCAGGAGTCAGTCTGTTTTTTGGGGGGTGTTAGACCTTTTTTTTGATCTCCCTCCCCTTCCCCCAGAGTCCCCCACACTGGCCATGCTCTCAGCTGCAGGGTCCTATGCTCAACCTGCACAAAAAACAAAGCTGAGATCAGCAGAGACAAGTAATTTTTCAATTTAACATTATTATGCACAACAAAGAAAATGGACTTGCCTATGTCAATTTCTTGGCTTTGTTGTAGAGCGAGTCCACTACTTTGCTCATGTTCTGAATTGTTTCAAGGGCAACTTCATACGTTTTGTCTACGGGAGGTTCGTCAAATACAATCAAGACACCTTCCCCCTGGTCAAGGATTCCTATATGCCATGAGAATGAGAGTTTTTGATAAGCATCATCATAAATCATAAAGTGAAAATATTTGGAGGGAGCACAAAAACTGGTTTATAGTATATACACACAACATAACATGTCTGTTTGTCTAGTACTAAGTAAAAATATAGATCAAAAACGGTGCGACCGGCCAGTGAAGCCCAATTCCTGAAGTTAATGACTCTTGAGCCAGTTCTTTTAATGAATAGTTTGAGGAATTACTGATCAGTCTAAAACACTGCTATGGACTCAGTAAAAGAGTAAAATGTACTAAATTAATCATTGAGACTAAAGTGTTACTGCAAGAGATTTGAGTTAATTTGATATTTATCATTTTAATTCAGGAAACTTTCAGCTATACAAGGTATTTAGGCAGTTTAATTTTATATTTAGAAATATCATTTTTAGCAAACTCAAATGAAAGCACTCCAAATAAAACAATATTCATAATTTAAAAAATGTAAGGCATCGATTTCCTCTAATAAAACAGGTTTTTACAGTGTGTAATTTACAGAAGTAGTATCAGTTGTAAGCAAAATGGACATTTCTAACTGAAAAACACATACGAATCAGAATCAATCATAATAAAATCTGTAAATGCATTGATAACCAGTCCTAAGTTTGACAGAAGACTTAAGTAAAAGACAAGGATGATGGCATCATACCGTGGAATTTCTGGTCTAAAATCATCTGTGACAGTTTCCTTTCAACATCCCCCTGATGAGATAATGGAAGAGCGGTATTAAAATTTCAGAACGGATACTTGAAACAAAGTGTCTTTGCTGCCATGCAACAGTGATTCAAATTAAAATTGGTTTGTCATTTAAATCTATACATATGAGGTTTAGAAGTGTTTTTTGCAAATTAGAGAGTAAAAAGACTTTACCTTGGAGAGTTTTATTAGCACAGAAATATGTTCAATCTGTTAGCATAAGAAAAAAATGTAAGTGAACAACTGAACTGTTTTAAGCATATATCAGTGCTCCCTGTGGTATAGCAGGGCATTACCTGCACTCTGGAGTAGGGCTCGATGACCCTTATGAGGTTTTGTTCCAGCAGATTGTCATAGAGTTTGGCCAGGTGGGTGCTGATGATGGGGTCATCCCGCAGCTCAGCTTTGTATTCTGTTAAAGCCTGAATGCAGATCAAAGAGAAGGACATTAAATGTAAAAACTGCAGGTACTCTGAGAATGTAGTGTAACCTGGGGTGAAAAGAAGTATAATTATAATTTAGACTAAGATGCTGCCTTGTTAATAATAATAATAATTCATTACATTTATATAGCGCCTTTCTGGACACTCAAAGCGCTTCACATAGAGGGGGGAATCTCCTCAACCACCACCAATGTGCAGCATCCACCTGGATGATGCGACGGCAGCCATATTGCGCCAGAACGCCCACCACACACCAGCTTACTGGTGGGGAGGAGACAGAGTAATGAGGCCAATTGGTTTATATGGGGATGATTAGGAGGCCATGATGGACAGAGGCCACTGGGCAAATTTGGCCAGGATGCCGGGGTTACACCCCTACTCTTTCGAAAGACATCCTGGGATTTTTTGTGACCACAGAGAGTCAGGGCCTCGGTTTAACGTCTCATCCGAAGGACGGTTAACTTTGTTTTTATATTTCTTTCCAGTTCTGTAAAAGGTAACATGTAAATTGTTATTGCTATCTAACATCCAAGTTGTATTCAATTTATTTGGAAATGTATATCCTCCTCACCTGCGTTATTGTGGCCAATCCAGAGTTAGAACCTGGAACTAACATTGTCCCATAGGTTAGGGTGACTAACCCTAGCATACCATCAGGATCAAGTGTTACAGTGTTGAATTTAACTTCGGATAAGAGTTCGATTCAGTGAGTGATGAGACTAGCTGCCGAAAGCTGGCGATGTGTGTCATTTCGAGAGGATCCGGATAGTTGTTTGAGTTACCGGAACACTCAAACTTCCTCCGGCAAAGAGGGAAACATCACGGGAGAATGATCCGTTAATGGAGAGGCTGGAACGGGACTGAGATCGTGGGGATCGGTTGTGCTACTGCATAATTTTTTGCACTCAGGAGTGAAGCAGCTAATTGTTTTAGGCTGAAACCATCACAAGCTTCGTTTCAGGCCTCCAACATTGACTCTGGTATTTCAGGGTATCTGCACATTTTTTAACAGCAAATTTAATGACTTTTAAGACCTTTTTAAGTCCTCTAAAAGGCAAATTTAAGACCTTACCACGACAAAAAAACAGGGAAATGTTCAACACGACTGTTAATTTTGGCAGCCATTTTTTTTTTAGTCTTAGTCTTCAGATGAAAATGCTTATTGGTCACATTTTAGTAATTTTGTCTTTCATAGTTTTAGTTGACAAAGTCAAACTTCAGTTACCGACATTCATTTTGGTAGCTATTTTATATGTAGTCTTTAGACAAAAAATGACATTATAATTTTTCGGCTTAGGCCAATTCAATTAAGCTTTTGAGACATTTGAATCCAGGTAACAGGCTGTATTGACAATGCACTCTTTAGCAGTAGCACTTGTGCAATTCTACATATCCCTTCAGTGGTTCTCCAATCTTTTATAGTGCCGTAACCCCTCTTGCACTTAGACTGCAGTCACACCTTTTCCATTAAGGGACAATATCTGCCCATTTTAATCGATTTTTTCCAGTTAATTTTTTACCTTTATAAATACTTTTATAAAATAAATAATGCTTTAAATCAAACAATGTTCAATCAATATGCAATGATGGTAAAAACGAGGTAATACTTTTAAACATTAAATTAAAATCGCCAGTAGGTGGCGGTAAGTCACTGTCTTTATGAGCGAGTCATCCGGCATCGAGTCATTCATTTATGGTAACAAAGCAAGTGGCTGTATTTATGAACGGGTCATTGAATCTCACGATTCGTTCAAAGCCACAGATTCGTTCTCGAATCACCGCTGTGTGCTGCAGTTCTGCCGTGGCTTTCGTTGCAAAACAGCAATAAAATGATCAACATTAAAAACACTGCTAGATATCAGCCTGTACTGATCGCAGATTTAGTCGCACAAACAGCGCAAGCGGCTCGTGACAGAATAAAGACCAACTGAATGACACTTTAATTAATTTAAGTAGAAAATATCAAATGAAAATCACTGAACTCCAGCTTACTTGTCTGTGTTTTCAGATCATCCGCGCTTCTTCAGCAGTGTAGAGAGCGCGCGCGCGAGCATGGTTGCCAGATACCATTGACAAGACCGGCTAGAAAACGTGTTATTTTAACAGAAAAGCTCTGACTGGGGATTTAATTATTTACATCTGGCAACCGTAAGCATGAACGCTCGCTCGTAAACACAGTCTGTAATGTGTTGTTGTCTCCTTTATTCGACAAAAAAGTGGTTTTAGTCAAGTTTGTATTTTTTTAAACACACTTTAGTCTCGTCTTTTTTCGTCAACGATATTGTAGGTGTTGATATAATACCGGTAGTCACAGTTATCGTTTAATGACGTGGGTCTCGTCTCTCATGGTCTTGTCTTAGTCAGGGGAAAAAAAAGTCGTCAACAAACATTTTTCGTCATGGTTTTCAATAACGGAATTAACACTGCGACACGACACAGAATGGTGTGGCAAACCATCAATGCGCCGCATTCATCTTCAGTCACCTATGTAATGAAGCAGGTTGCACCCACATAGAAAAGTGCTGCCCCCAAATGGTGCGCACTGTTCAAAAAACAAAACAAAATAACGGATGACGAGTCGGACAAGAAATTTAAGGCCCGTACGTGAAATTTAAGACCTCCTTATCGGAAATTTCAGATTTTAAGACTTTTTCAGGCCTTAAAAAGCGAAAATTTTATTTAAGACGTTTTAAGACTTTTTAAGGACCCGCGGGGACCCTGTATTTACATTATTTATTTGTTTGTTATCTGCCGGCTACTTGTTTTGATTTGTTCACAACATTGAACATTGTCCTTGAACTGTAAACTTTACTGTGACTTGCTGTCAATCACAGGGTTCCTGCACACTTTTTAAAGTCAAATTTAAGGCTTTTTAAGACCTTTTTAAGACCTGAAGAAATCAAAATTAATACCGTACATTAGGGGTGTGCAATATTGACAAAAATATATCTCGATATTTTAAACGTTTTGTTGATAATAATTAGATGATATTTTACTGATTGTGTTTTTGTGCTGGTGCATTGGGTGGTTTAGGCCTGTTGTTGACAGCAGACTCACGAAGATATTCATATTTTTCATATTCTATGCAGTGGTCAGTTAGTTCACAGTAGTGACAGAAATGATTAATTAATGTGCAATATTTGCCACCTTAAATTGATTTCCAGGGGCATTTTCACCTATATGTGGACATTTTTTCTAAACTTATTTAGAGTTATGCATCACCTTTTATGTCAAATAGCCTACTAACATTCAAATTATTCTAATTAAATTGTACAGTAATTATACTTATTTATACAATAATACTTAATTACACAATAATTATACAGTACCACCGTTACCAGTCAAATTAAATCATTCAATCAAAATCCATCTTTGCAGTGCAGAGGTCACACAGAAGCGGCATCAGAAGTGGGATTCATATTTACACTCCATTTACAATTGCATAAATAAAGCTATGAGAGTTTTTTTTTAAATCAATATTCAATATTTAAATATGAAATGATTTCTAATTTTAACGTTTTAATTAAAGGGTACTTTAAATATGAAACTAAAACCGCCAGTAGGCGGCGGCAAGTCACTGTCCTAATACCGTAAACGAGTTGAGCATACTGTCTATCTACGGAGTTGAGGGATTCATTCATTCAACCGATTTGTTCAAACGGCTGATTCATTCGGGAAAGAAACAAGTGATTGTTCATTGAATCGTTAAAATGACTCGTTCAAAACGTGGATTTCAGTCAAGAAATCATCGCTGTCTGTTGCATTAAGACTCTGCTACGGTTTCATTTTGAAATTCTAGTCGGCGAAATAAAGGGAAAACAAACAATATTGACAATATGGTGTCTAAAAAGTAACTCATGTTAATTTATTTTTAATTTAACTATTGTATAACATAAATATATCACACTTGTGCACGGGACAACGGCACTCTTACTGATGTGATATTCTAATATAAGAACAGAATATGATATAAATATAAGACAAAAACTAATTTGGGGACATAGGCCTACAACTGCACTGACACATCACGCAGTGAAAGCACGAGAGACAAATGCGATGTCAGCTCACAGTGCCTCATACATCGTTAAAACAATGATTACAATATCATTATAGTCAATACACATCGCACACCCCTAAGGACATAAAGAATGAACTTACGACTGAACTGACATTGCCAACTTTCTTCTTCTCTCCTCTCTCGCGTGCAGGAGACAGATGCAGGAGACAGACGTTATTCTGCCGCGAATGTGATGCGAATTGTCACGTGAACAAGCAAATCCACAAAGATAGAATAATAAAAAATAATACTACGCTAATTAGATAGACATATCTAAATGTTTTCCAAATTAAAACTAAGTCGAAGTGTCATCTAAAATTTAAGACCTTTCATAAGTAAAAATAAGACTTTTTAAGACTTTTTATGGCCTTATATTTTAAAAATCTAATTTAAGACTTTAAGACTTTTTAAGGATCCGCGGGAACCCTGCAATCAGTATATTTGTGTCTATTTTATTGATAATAAGTAGACTTTAATTCTTGTCATTTCTGTTTTTTTCATTTACATTTCATTCACTGTAGAGTTTAATTTGAACAAGCGAGTATCCAGATTAGTTTAAAAAATCCATAATACAAATTGAATCATTTTAATAAGAACTCAGAGTCAACAAAGAACTCGGGTTAGCCTCCCCTACAAGAGTTCCTCTGAGGGCGCAACATTAGTAACATTTAAAGCCAAAGAATCTGACCCACCTTCTCAAAGTCTGCAAGTGACCTGTTCTTGCTGGCTTGGGCCACACATTTAAGTGCATCTGTCTAAAAAGAGAGAGACAGGACGAGTTAATCCACATAATCCTCCAATGACACAACAGAAAAACATCACTTTGTCAAGCAGCACACAGGGTCGGGTGTCAGAGCATTTTAGAGGGCAGTATACACTTACACTCATAAAAATGGAAGTGGTAAAAACTATGAAATACGTGCTGCAACCTGGGATAGTATTTTAATGTTGGCTTAAGAACTAGGTGAGTCATTATAGCTCTCTCAGAAACATTTTCCACCACAGGCTGAGATTTAATTTACAAGTCTCTTATGCTCATTTCATTTACTTGATCAAAAATACAGTAAAAACTCAAATATTGTGAGATTATTACAATTTAAAATAACTTTTCTATTTAATATTTTTAAATTTGTTTTATTCCCATGATGTTAAAGCTGAATTTTCAGCATCATTACTATGCTGCTCGACAAACATTTCTTATTATTAATGTTGAAAACAGTTGTGCTGCTTTTCAGGATTCTTTGATGAATAGAAGTTCACAAGAACAGCTTTATTTGAAAAAGAAACCTTTTGTAACATTACAAATGATTTTTCTGTCACTTTTGATTAATTAAATGCATCCTTGCTGAATTAAAGTATTAATTGCTTTCAAAAACAAAATCTTACTGACCCTAAACGTTTTAATGGTGGTGTGAGTGGGGCTTACACTAAAACAATTAAGTTCAGTTAATGACTACAATTTAACATTTACTTTAAAATAAGCATTTAACCCTTTGATGCACAACATGGGTCTAAATAGACCCGACTGAGTTTTCATTTTCTATATCTTTGCAAGAAATTAATTTCATTATTCAGTATTCCAGGTATTCCTCAATTAACTTGTTTTAGATCATTACAAATCCTTATTTAAATGTTTTCTTTCTTACTTTTCGAATAAAAATCTTTTTTGTTCCACTACCCGTCTAATGCGCAACATGGGTCTAAAATGACCCGTATTCATGTTTCTTTGCTGAATATTTGAAAGAAATGTATTTGATCATTTATGAATCCAGGTATTCATTAAATATCTTGTTTTTGATTTCCACAAATCATTATTTTTATTTTTACTCTCTTACTTTATAAACAAACACGTTTTTTGTGTTTCTACATCAATTTTACACACATGGGGCAAAAATGACCCATATAGGAACCTTTGATATTTATAAACAGTATAAATATATTTACTGCAGAAAACTATTCACCTGCCACACATTTCACTATTCAACACGGCTGCGTTTGTATATTTCATGCATGTAAGTTTTATTTAATAAATGTTTTGTCAGAAAATATTTGATATTTTGTGAAAGACATCTAGATATAGCCTAATATTTGAACGTTTAGGCTAAGGTTACCTTGACCTTAAAATCCATTACTAGTGCAAAAGAGAAACATGTCCAATACTATTAGCTAGCTTGCGGTCGACATATTCTATTTTATCTAATGTTAGCTAGGTCAACAAAATAAAAGTTGCAATAGAAAGTTATATATACAAGTATATATTGTCGCTGTTGGGCAGAAACCTTGTACCTCCATATTAATTTTTATTTGTGGTCATAAATCAATACTATCGGTCACATAAGCCGGTGTGTGGTGGTGTTCTGGTGCACTATGGCTGCTGTCGCATCATCCGGGTGGATGCTGCACATTGGTGGTGGGGAGATCCCCCTATAGTTGCACTACAGTTCAATTTCAGTGTTATCGGTTATATGTGTGTTATGTGTGACAAAGTGGCCAATAAACATATTACAAGTGTTACAGTAAATGTGTTGATCTAAACAACTGTGACATTGGTTATTTTAACAAAAAGTTATTTATTCTTTTGTTTTATCACGCTTGCATAGATGGGTCATTTAGACCCATGCGTAAACTTGATGTATTTACACAAAACCTAGGAAATATTCAAATATGAATTTGTGATAATTGAAAACAAGTTATTTTGAATATTCATAAATCATGAAATGTATAGATCATGAAATATTAAATGCTCAAATAAAGTGATTTCAAAAGCTGAAACAAAAAAAATGCAGAGCCATGCATGAAATAACATAGGAAATGAATACGGGTCTTTTTAGACCCATGTTGTGCATTAGAGGGGGTATCCATAGCTTGCGCATCAAAGGGTTAAATTAAGGTACGGGCAAGAAGTGCCCGATCTGTTAGTGTGGTAAAGTACAAGATTTTGACCTCAAACTAGTATGAAACTCATTATGGCACACCTTTAGTTAACAATACTTTAACATAGTTATAGTAATTATAGAAAAAATGCATAACCGTGTAACACGATACGATAATGTATAACATTATGATGTGATCTTAGCTGCTGACAATATTCTTGCAGTAGTCATGGAAAAACTACACCATGAGATTGACCTTTTAGCTCAGACATCTACCTGTCTGCCAGCATATCTGAGGGCAAGTTTTCCACTGATCAGGGCCTGCACATCCTCTGGCCTGCAAAGATAAAGATATACAGGTTTAACATGCTCAATATCTAAGTTTAATGAAAAGGAAAAGTGAGAGACACTAGAAAAAGCCAGGACTCACAAGTTCAGCATGATCTTGCAGAGGAGCATGTACTTGAGTGCAGTGATGGCACGGGGACTGTCAATAGAATCGTAGCCTTCAAAAGCCTCATAAAAGTATGAATACGCCGTTTTCCAGTCCTTCTCCTCAGCAGCATGAATAATGCCTGCAAGGGGGAAAAAAGGAAGTGATGCGTTCAGTACAATAACAGTACAAAGTGACTCAAATCTCCAATACTAGATCCAAAATTCCTTCAATAACTAATCATCTGGTAAATCACGATCTGTTTTCCTCCATTTGTTTAGGATAAGTAACGCACATCAGCATTCAATAAGCATTTGCAGGAAAAAGGCTCAGTACTGCTAATGTAGAATCAAGTCTGGCTGTTAATACTTTTGAGACTGAGGACATGCAATCTGTTTCTATCAATGCATGTGAATGTCTCACTCTGGGAAGTCATGTTACAGTACAAACAAATATGTTCTGACTGGCTGCGATCAGATCTAGAGATGCACCGATTACAATTTTCTAGGCCGATCCCGATTCCGATTTTTCCTTGAGTTTGACCTGCCGATACCGATTTTAGCCGATTCCGATTTTATTTTTTCAAACCACTTTACAGTACACACATATATTTATTTTCTATCTTCTCTTTAATAGAACATTTGGCATAGAACATTTTTTGAACAGATAATCGCTATAAAATAGAACTATATAAATGACTCCTAGTGTGGGAAATTCCCACACATCTAAAGTGCAGTGTTATGGAAGAACCATTTCCTTTTCACATCCAATAAAAAATTGATATATTTAGCAAACTAAACTTCTGTATGAAAACAGGTAATGGCAATAAAATAATATATAAATAAGAAATAAAAATTCAATAAATATAGCCTTGCAGTATAAAGATATTTATCTTTCTCTCTCACACACACACACACACACACACAGGCCTATTGCAATCACTTGTTGTATATCAATGGCAAGTTATATTTCTGAAGCAGTTCTTCTCTCATCTGACACATGTCCAGCCAAGCTAAACAGGACAAGTGGAGCATGTGCAGGGAAACAATTAAATAATAATAAAAACAAGTTTAAATGGGTACATTTTCTATAATTATTTTTGAGTATTCATTTTCTTTCTGACATAGCCTAGCCTACTTCAGTTTTTGTTAAAACACACCAGACATGTAAATTCTGTGCATTTTGGGCACTTTTTGGATGAAATCATATTTAGTTTGTCCATCAAAAGTGTGCTTTCACTTAAATTGAGCGCAGCAAAAATAGACACAGCGCCGAAACCCACGCTTCACTGTTGCTCACGCGACGCTCCTGCTCGACGCTCACGCGCTGCTCCGGCTCCCGGTGTGAATGCACTCATTGATTAACATGCACGCCGAACAAAAAAAAAACGCGCTGCACCTTGCGGTGTGAAACGGCTGTAATTCACGAGGTTTCCTACATGTGCGCGTTCCGTCTGCACGTGTGATGCTGATGTTGCGCGATGTTAATCATGCGGCGCCCGAGTGCATTTGACCGGCATAAAATCGGATTATGTCAGACTGACCGGCCGGTCGCCGATCATGGCCGATCACGTGAAAACCGGCCGATTCCGGTCACCAGCCGATCAATCGGAGCATCTCTAATCAGATCATTCAGTGTGGACAAAAAAATAGACCGTCATGTCTGGTTAGGATCTGGCGTGATACTGAAGGTCTTTGTAGAAGGGTTGTGGAAACATACCTGACTGCATATCTAGAGCAGCCTGCAGCTTTGGGGGGCAGTAGATGGCGTTTGCCGTGGTCCTGGCAGAGGTGAGAGCTGCTCTGGCCTTGGGCAAGTTGCTTAATGCGTGATACGTCTTGCTCTCCAGCAGCTGGAGCTCCACCAGTAGAGCTTTATCATCCATCTTCTTCAGCTCTTGCAGGAGCTGAGAGCCTGATTAACAAGAAAGAAAAGGACAGTGGCTATAGACCCCAAATATATCTCCAAAGCTTAAAGGGTTAGTTCACTAAAAAAATTTAATTCTGTCATTAATTACTCACTTCCATGCCGTTCCAAACCCGTAAGACCTTCGTTCATCTTCAGAACACAAATGATATTTTTGATGAAATCCGAGAGCTTTTTGCCCCCCATACCATGTGATGTTGTTGATATTTTAACGATGAATTTACTACCTTTCTGGGCCTTGAAAGTACCAATTAAGTTCCAGTCTATGAAGGGGGGGGGGGGGGGGGGGGGGGTCAGCTTTCGGATTTCACCAAAAAAAAAATTTAATTTGTGTTACGAAGATGAACAAAGGTCCTATGGGTTTGAAATTACATGAGGGTGGGTAACTAATGACAAATTTCATTTTTGGGTGAACTATCCCTTTAAGAAGTAAGAACATGAATGACACAATGTCAAATCAGGGTTCCTACAGGTTTCTTCAAGTTTAATTCAAGTCTTTTTAAGACCTTTTTAAGACCATTTATATAAAAAATCAATACCTATTTCACGTCCCTACCAGCAAAGAAAAACAAAATCCTTCAACTTGTTCATTTATTTTTCAAATGTGGAATGGGTAAAAGACAAGCCAAGCAGGTGTGAAAAATAAAAACATTTCAGTAGGCCACAAGAAAGTTTGCCGAACAATGTTAAGTTGTGTTTTAACATTAGCTAGTTACTTATTCTATGCTGGGAATATGGGGAACTGAGAGACCCCAGAACAATAAACATCGAAAATAATAATAATAATCGTGGTTGACAAATGAAACTTTTGAGGAAAAATACAATACGGAGAAGTTACATACAGCAGTGTTAATTTTGACAGCAAATTTTGATTTAGTTTTAGTCTCAGTCTTTTGACAAAAAATATGACAAACTAACTTTAGTCATCTGAATTGTTTTAGTTTTAGTTGACGAAATACAATAAGATTTTAGTGATTTTAGATTTTTTTTTTTTTTAGATTTTCGAAATCTACTGTAAACTAAATCTACAGTAGATTCAGTCGACTAAAATATAATGGGTTTAGGTAAATTGTAATGTGTTCATTTAGAATTTCTCTAAAATTTCCAAACCCATATACTCCTGGAGAAAACATATATTAACCTATTAATATGAATGATTTTTAAGTTTCAACAAGCAATACAGATACAGATTTAACTACTGTGACTTAAAAATATCTTAAAATTAAATACAACCCCTTTTCCTAAAGTAAAACACAGTCTTCTTTTCAATGAATGATATATGCATTCTTTATAACAACTTACATACATAATTCTTTATTCTTTCAAGCAGACAATTATTTGTATGAATTAAATATAATTAATCCTTATTAAAGTTATTAACAAACAGTAAATGCTTTTCTCTTTTTCTTTTGTTGCTTGATCAAAATTAATGACACAGACCGCATTATGTTTATTGCCACTGTCACTTTAAGACATCGGCTCATGTCCAATGACATGCGGATACGATTGCACTGATGCACACCAGATACAACTGTTTAAGACATAACCGACATAGTTTACATGAATACTCTCCAAACCGGACATTTAGACATAATGTTGTGTGTATTTGTCCATTCAGACACGAAAGAGAGCTCAGTGCAGTACCCGCGCGCTGTATAGGTGTATATGTGCATGGCTCCACGCTTCGGGTTGGTTTACATTTTTAACATTATGAGAGCGCGGGGTAGATCAGCACGTTACAGTACAAATGTGTGCATCTACCACACACGCAGGACATCAGTTCTGACTGGATCGCTTCCCAGATCGACACTATCTAACATTTTCATCTAGTTTTTATTCGTTGACGAAAATGTCGATAGATTTTCGTCATAGTTTTTGTCATTCAAAACTAGGTTTTATTTAGGTAGCGCCTCGTTTTCGTCAGTGAAAAATGTCGTTTAAGAAAAGTTATTATTTTAGTCAATGAAATAAACACTGACATACAACACAATTTTTAAGACCCAGACATCAAAATTCAAGACTTTTTAAGGTATTATTTCCAAATTCATAAATTCAATGCTTTTAAGGCTTTTTAAGACCCCGCGGGAACCCTGCAAATACAAGGGATGATCTCATAAAGGACTCACCAAGCTGCAGAGCCTCTTGGTAGCGTTTGGTGTCAAGATATAAAGAAACCAGACGGGCCTAAAAGATTGAAGCAACACTGATAAGAAATCAATGAACCAGCTTATGATCAATACTGATCATAACCACAAAGATAGCTTATAAGGCAGAAAGCAAAAAACAATATTTTGGTGTTTCTGACTCAATTCCATTATGCTTTAATACTGTTTAAAATTTTGGAATCAGGAGGATTTATTTTATTCAATTAAATAATTTGTTCATTCAGCAAGGCAGCATTACATTGATTAAAAGTGAAAGTAAAGATATGTATAATGTTACGAAAGATTTATATTTTAAATAACCAATGTTCTTTTAAACAAAGAATACTGAGTGAATACAGAGTTTCCAAAAATATTAAGCAGCACAACAGTTTTAAACATTGATAATAATAAGAAATATTTCTTAAGCAGCAAATAAGCATATTAGAATGATTTCTGAAGGATCATGTGACACTGAAGACTGATGATAATGATAAAGAGTAATGATACTGAAAATTCAGCTTTGACATCACAGGAATAAATTACATTTCAAATTAAAATAAGTTATTTTAAATTGCAAAAATATTTCACTTGTATATTATATTTCATTTTTAAGCATACAATAGATGCTTTTCAAAAACTCCTAACTTTTGAAAGTTTATGTATACCACAATACAAAAAAAGTGCACAATATTGTCAGAATTTATGTTTGAATACACTCAATCCTTCCTCATATTGTGAACTAGGGACAGTCATGTCAAATCCATGACCAGTTGACCAGATGAATACTATTCACTTTACCTTGGTAAAAAATATCAATAACATACTGTCCAAAACCTAACCCTACATATAAGCAACAGTAATGGTGATGTTTACCATTGCAAGTCTCTAACTCACAAAACTAGGTGCTCACCTCCAGGGCCTGTCGTAGAAAGGTCCTCTTCTCTGATTTGGCCCATTCAATGCACTCCAAACATAATTCCACCTCCTGACCAGTAGCTGCCTCCATGTCCAAGAACATATCGAGCAGAGAGCGCACCAACCGTGCCGCTTTTGCCTTGCTGATGGAGTTCAGGAACGGTCTGACAAACTTCAGCAGACCTCCCAATTCTGCAAAGGAACAATATATGGACAACAGTTATTAACTTTGAGGAAAATTACAGCTGACAGAGTAGAGTAGTGGCACTTCAGGACCATCAGACAATGATGATGACTGAGAGAAAAAAAAACGTTTATCCTGACAACCCATTAGTTAAAGATCTTTACCAGCAGCTTGTCCAGTCTTGGCCAGCAGTCCGCCCAGCTCCAAAATACTCTGTTCTTTGACACGCACAGCCTCTTCGTCATCGTCTTGGATGTCTCGTTTGACTGTGAATGTGGACAGAAGTAGTTCATATTGCTGTTAAATGTCATTATGTACAACACAAGAAATATGTAAACTTCGTTGGCTTAGACTTTCTGGTGACAATATATAGTCTAGATAATTTCATCTTGGTCATCATGATCCTCAGATAGATTAATAACTAAACTGGTGGGCTTCAACAGCTGTTGATAATGCCAAAGGAACATGTAAACCTTATTAAAAGATAACAAAGGAACTAAATGTGTGTGTAATATAAAAAATTGATTGTAGGCAAGTTTTATTTACACAAATTGCCAAGTTTTGTAGCTTTTAAATATGATTTGAAAAATCAAATCCTTTAAGCAGCTGAAAAAGGAATCATTTAAAACACTCTAAATTACTTTATTAACTGCCCTTAGTTTAATTTGTTACAACTAGCTTTTATTAACTTTTTATACTTAAAATATGAATTTATTTTTTGTCTCTTTCTATTGTATGCTGCTTGGGTTAATTGTTTACAAATGTATTAAGAGATTTAATAAAGGTTCAAATAACTAAAAACATGAGATTCTGCAGCAGATCATCAAAAAATGGCGTGGCATGCTATCAAATTATCCGTGACAAACGCACACATATCAAACTTCATGCCAAACAAAACTTACTGACGCTGTCATATTTTATAGCATAACTGGTCTGTGACCACTGACCGTAGTTGTAAAGAACATGTCAGTCACGCTTTAATGACTCAAATCTGCCATGAATAAGTTGAAATTATATTTCCCCGACTTTTCCTGACACACTATGATAATTAATACCTACCGGTAAGTTAAATGTCATAAGCAGCTAATAGAATGGCACTAAACTAGCGAAGCTAATTAAGTTGTCATAAAAGTTCTGGTAGTTCATTTAAACGTAATTTAGGAAACGTCAGTCATTTCTCTAATTGTACATGATTCACCAGAATTAGGACGCCGAGAACAATTACTAAACACAAAAAAAATTATATTTATCCGTGTTTTGCAAACCTACAGACTTCTAAAGAGAGATTCGCGTTCATTCAAACTGAATTTAGCTGATTGGCTAACGTTAACTGTTTCCACGGGTGGCAGGTCACTGAACGTTGTTTTTCTAACACTACAACAGCTATAAGTAATACAAATAAATTTAAGGGGAAAGTTTAAAAGAGCGCAGCGGCTCGTCTGTTAAGTTCACTGTTAGTAAGAGCACAGTGTATTTATTCAGCTAAAGGCTTCTCATGCCTGTCACAGTGAGTCAGCAGCATGAAACCGGCTAACACTTTTAGCTGCAGTTCTACAAATCGCAATTGGGGACATGATCCGTGTGTTAAAAGCACAAGCCCTTTAGCTAAAATCACACAAGCGGTTCAAAAGGTAGCGGGACAGGGTACACTTACCAATAGCATGTAAAATGTCAATGGACGCATTCCGATCCGTACTGAGCAGCGACTGTGCTCTCTGAAACTCTACCGCCGCAGCCGCCATCTTCCCAATTCACCAATTGCCTGATTCACACAACAATCATCATTGAACACGCTACCGGAAGCGCCACTGAGGCACGCTGGGAGATTGAGTTCGCAGAGACAGTAGGGTGTATGACTCACTCGAGGAGTTAAAGGGATAGTTCACCCAAAAATAAAAAAATTGCCATCATATACTCACCCTCATGTTGTTCCAAACCTGTATGAGTTTCACAAAAGAAGAAATACTAAAGAACGTTGGTAACTAGATAGTTGACGAAGGAGCTAGTAGGGAAAAAAAATACTATAGAAGTCAATATGGTGCAGTCAACTGTCCGGTTACCAACATTCTTTAAAATATCTTCTTTTGGCTTCACAGAAGAAAGACACAATACAGGTTTGGAACAACATGATTGTGAGTAAATGATGACAAAACTGCCTTGAATGCTGTAAATAACTGATTTTGGATAATGTACTTAGGCTACATTATGCCATCCTCTATCACCATGATGGATGGATGGATGGATAAATAGAGGTAGGCTACTCTGTCTTCACCTGAAATGACTCTGAATAACTCCAAAGAAATTTTGTTGCTGTTCTTGTAAGGTTTTTATGACATGTTCTTGGTTGTTCTTGGGCCACAAAGAGCACCATCTCATTGTTGAAAGGTATCACTCAGGTGAGGGCTACAAAAAAAAATTCAAGCCATTAGATATGGAACACCGTGAAGACAGTCATCCACAAGTGGTGAAATATGGCACAACAGTGGCATTATCAGGAACAGGGTGTTCCTTCAAAATGAATGAGAATACAGAGAGAAAAGCCAGAGCCCAGACCTGAATCCTAGAAAATCTAATGACGGTGTACAGGAGATGCCCTTTTAATGTAATAGATTTGGAAAGTTTTTGCAAAGAAGATTATATTCACAAGTCAAGATGTGCCAAGATAGACTCCTATCCAAACAGACTTGAGTGCTGATAATAAAATCAAATGGTGCTTTAATTAAGTGTTAGGTCAGGGGTGTGCAAACATATGCAATAAGTTATTCCAAGTGTTTTATATCCAAATGCTGAAATATAGGCCTATCACTTAGGTTTTCAGTAGCATAGGTGCAAACGTTCTGATATGATTCATCTTTGTTTCATTTTCTTTTCACCAAAAACAGCTGTTTTAACAAGAGTGTGTAGACTTTGTGTATCTGTCTGCGTGTCATCTTTATTTGATAAAGTGCTGTTTCATCAATGACTTGATAAGCTTAAATTAACGTAAAAGAGTGAAATTGCAAAACACTCAGATTGGTATAAAAAAACTATTGCTTTTTAAACTATTACAGCAGGATGATTGGATAAGCATGAGAGATTGAGAGAGTGTGTGGGTGGGTGTGAGAGAGAGATCAGGGGGGTGGGGTTGCCCATTCATTTCTGCGCCACTGAGGACTACAAAGCCTCGGCGACATTACTGCACATCAGGATTGAAGTTAATCTGTCTTGAGATTTCAGTGTGTGAGACTTTTCACACTCTCTGGATCTTGATTAATATTGTAATCTGCCAACAGCTGGCATTTCATGTAAAGACAGGGCGTGTGAAGTTAAAGTATAGCGATTCCTTGACCATGAAAGGTAGACGAACTTATGGTCAAACTAAGGCATCGTTATAAAATATGCTGATGTTGTGGTGAGCGATTTCAGAGCCCACATGACTGACGGCATGGACAGATAACTTGAGGGAGCTCAGCCACTGCCAAGTTCCCACCCATCTGAGATTCAGCATCACCAAGAGAGGCCAATGCCTTTCTATCTCTAAAAAATAAATAAATAGCGGTCAATGAACGCAATTCATTGCATTTACTTAAGGATTAGTCTGACACGGACTTTTATTTTCAAGCTTTTCCAGTTATATTCAAACCTAGTCTGTTTACCCGCCTGCGCAGTTCAACAAGAAGATCACAGGCTGGCAGATGTGAAACAGACCCGATATTTATTGTGATGAAAGGGACACGACAGAATTGCCATCGAGGGTTTATGTGGGAAGACGTGGCGTGCATCCTGGGAAGTAACCTTAGCAACCGGAGAATCCTGAACACCCTGCATATTTGCTTTACGTAGAAGCATTATTTAATCGCTGACGTCCCCTTTTCAGCACCTTGGACAACGACGAGCACGTTTCACAGTGCGACACTCTGAGAAAAAAAGGGATAATCGACGGATATTTCTATATTTACCGATTCTTCTTCTTCTATATCTACGTTTATCACCGCGAGGAAGACGCATTGGTTAGCAGGTAACCAACATTTATGTTTATAATCCATATTGAATTAAATGAACTTAATTTCAAAAACGCTTTTAAAGGGTTCGCTCTTAATAGTTCACAAAATGTGAAAAACTCAATTGTACTGTCTACACGAGCCAGTCATTATAAAGATGCTATCTTGATTTACGATCTTTATGTTCTCATTTCTTGTGTTGACCCACTAAATATTTTGAATAGCTTGATAAATTATGAGGTCATAAACGACTTAAAGCTTAAATGTAGAAATATTCAATATTCACACTTCCAACACGCACTGAGAGGGATTTTCCTTGCAATTGGATATGAATTAGGAATGAATGTGTTTACATTCTAGCCTTCCATTTTGAAGCTAAAATGGATGCTTTCGCATATTCTGCTGAATCTTCTGGTGAATCGGATTCCAGCGGTTCAGTTCATTAAAATAGGGAAATCGATAATAAAAAAAAAAAACAATTTTACGATTTTTAAATTTGGTTTTATATATATATATATATATATATTATAGAATATTGCATATATAGAGAGAAATGCTTATGTTTTGCATGTGTGTGTATGTTGCGTTTAAATGGTGATCAATGATAAATGGTTTAATCAAAATCATTGCTTATTTAGATGAAATACTATTGTATCACTAAACATTCATATTTATTTATTTATTTTATGAACAGATTCCATATCTAAAGACCCTGTAATAATCAAGGCAAAATGGGAACTGTTCTCTCAGTCTCCCCGAGCTACCGAAAGGCAGGCCTGTTTGATGAAATACCACCCCATTATACAGCTGTGCAAAACAGTAAAAATGCCAAGGACAAGAGTTTGAAACGGCAGTCGCTTATCAATATCCTGCCGTGGAAGCGCATAGTGGCGGCTTCAGCCAAGAGGAAAGGCTCTAAGAAGCTGGCGTCGGGCGACAGTCAAGATGAAGAGAGCGTGGACACCCTCAACAGCCAAAACCTGAAGAAGTCCCAGTCCTGTGCCAATCTCTCCGGCTTAACGCAGGAGCCGACCGTGAGCTCCATACCCACATCGAAAACTACAGCCAATGTGGCCTCCACCGCGAAGAGGACCTCGATCACTGGATCGGTGGGTCAAGCGACCAACGCTGGCACACCCAAAAGAGTGATCGTGCAGGCTTCCACCAGTGAGCTTCTGAGAAGTTTGGGCGAGTTCCTGTGCCGACGCTGCTACCGACTTAAGCGCCTTTCTCCCGCCGACCCTGTTCTTTGGCTGCGCAGCGTGGACCGGTCCCTTCTGCTGCAAGGCTGGCAGGACCAGGGCTTCATCACCCCAGCTAACGTGGTCTTCCTCTATATGCTCTGCCGCGAGGTCATTTCGGGCGAGGTGTCCAGCGAACGCGAGCTGCAGGCCGAGCTGCTCACTTGCCTCTACCTGTCCTACTCCTACATGGGAAACGAGATTTCCTACCCGCTCAAGCCCTTCCTGGTGGAGACGGATAAGGATGCCTTTTGGAATCGCAGTCTGGTGATCATCAACCGCATGAGTAGCAAAATGCTCCAGCTTAACTCTGACCCGCATTACTTCACGCAGGTTTTCGCTGACCTGAAAAACGAAATTCTAAAGGAGGAGGACAGCCGGCTACTTATCGGCCTAGATCGATAAGTGAGCCGTTTGTGCATAAACAGGAAAAACTGTGCATAAAAAGGTTTTTTGCACAGAAAAAAAATATTTTTTTTTAAGCAAAAACTTTAGTGTTATTATTAGTACTAAGAAACATAGATTTTGAAGCTTATTTGTAGCAATGAATGCGATTGGATCAGCCATTCTAAACCCTTAAGGTCTGACCTAGATACAGGACAACACCTTGCCAGCCAACAATGTGTTCTTTGACTGGTCCTGTGGCGTGTTTTTGAGGTCAGTGAATCAACTGCAGGATATTTTCCCGACTGGGCAGCATGTTGACCTTTCCAAGTGATTCCATCCAAACACAAACATGAGCAGCAGTTTTAATGAGTCCCAATAAAAATGCGTCTTGACTCACAACAAAGACGGCGGCATTAATTGAAAAGCTCAGCTTGTGCTGTATTCCTGCAGCTTAGTATTAGTTAAAAACGAGAGCCAAGTTTGCAACACTTTCAAAATTATACAAACCAAAGACTCTAGTTTGACTTTACATTCAAATAAATCCTACACAGATATATGAGGACCATGAACTGCTGCTCTTGCATGGCATCACTTTTTCAACATGTTATGTTTGTTTAGCATATCTTAGTGGCCTTCAAGAAGGTCTGGGTCTTAAACTGCTGCAGGTTAAAGACCATTTCATGAGGTGGTCTGTACAAACGTACATCAGTTGTTGTTGTTAATGACATTCTATATTAAGGAAATATATGATGATATATGAGCTAAAATGATTTGTGACGAAGAACCGACTGCACTGCTTCCAACAGAACAGAATCTTTCACCTCGGGAAGGAGACAGTTTTCCATGTTGCGCTACCTATTGACATTGTGAAAAGAACCAAAATCTCGAATGGGAAACAAACAAATAGAGAGATATTTGATGTATTTTCAACAGCAAGTACTGTATGTTCTTATACGGGTGTTAATGCATGCTTCTTGACCAACCACACACCTTTCAAAATATCTTTGTTTTATGATTTGATGGTCACAATTTTTTGTATGATGTTCTTTTGGACAGTGTTCCAAAAATGATGTGCCATAAAAGTTCTAAAAGTCAGCCAGAAGTACACTAAGCTTTTGTAGCCTTCTCATTAGGAAAGGGATATTTTATAAGGAGCAAAGGAGTAGACGTATTATGAAAAGACTTGAGCAGGGGACATTCAATGTTACAAATATTTTGTTAAAAAAAGAAAGAAAATATTGCTTATATTAGAAACTTGCCATTGCTTTCAGTCCATTATCGGTCTGGAATACTATTTTCATAATAATTATGCATAAAAACAAAACCAGTTATTTTAAAAACACAAAATGCCCTTAAATACATATCAGACGAAAACTCTAAAAGATGGTGCAAAACAAAATAGTGCTAGGGTCATGTGCAAAATAAACTATCCATAATGTTGTCACAGTTTTAAGTTTTAAAAGAACTTACAAAAATGTTAATTTTGCTCAACAAGCTTCTTTGTTATTTTATTTTCTGTATTTTTATGCTGTCTCGCAAAATTTGAGAAGGCTGCTTTGATTTATGCACAATTTTACGTCTGTTATGACACATTGCAAACCAGTGTTAACTGTAGATATTTTGCTGATGAGACGTTTTGAAGTGATGTAATTAGTAATCATCTTGAGAACGAGGTCCTGTCCTTCCTGTGAACGAGAGATACATATTCATCAGCATTTCTCCATACATTGTTTGCTCACTATTCAAGCTTAATATGTGACTTGAAGACAAGCACAGTTTTTGTTAAAGATGATCAACAGTGATTAAAGAGGGAGACTTTAAAGCAGTTCACAGGTCAGGTGTAATATTAACATTTACAAAGAGGCGCTTAAATAGATTTTTGAGAGTCTCAAGAGGCCTCTATAAAAAAAAGTACAGCAGCTTTTAAATATACAAAGGATGACATGTAAGATACTAAGATTAGTTACCTGGATACACACAAACTGATCAAGTCAATTTAGATGGCAGGTCATCTGTGACCTGATTGCACTACGTTCAGCAATATGCACAATTGAAGTTTAAAGATCAATGACAGACAAAAGTTAACAGACAACAGTCTTTAAATTCATTTATTTGTCTTTTGTCTGTTAAATCGTTTTTTTCTGTTTCTGTATGGGATTATTTACACACAAGACTATTTACATATTTCTGATCATTTTCTGATGACAACGCATTCACATTTATCCCCCATATTTTGTGTCTGGCCTCATTCTGATAAAACACTGGTGCTAATAATGCAAAGATCACGTTTTACCGATGACAAGAGCCTTCTCATGTTAGCTGAATGTAGTGAAGTTCTGTACATAGGGCAAAAAAGACTGTACATGCATTAATGCTACAACAAATGGCTCCATTGGTAGAATGGGTTACTTGATGTGATGATAACTGACTGTCACAGTAAAGGTTTGAAGGAGGGCTATACAGCAACTTTGTTCTTGTCATAGATAGCCTAATAAAAGAGGCAAAATTGTGTTATAATGTTTTATACATTTTTTGTGGCTGATGTAACAATCTTCAACAAGAAAAAAAACTGTATAGCAACAAGAGACTGAAATATGAATTTCTCTTTTCCTTATGTTTCACGTTGTGTGAATTTTGTTGATCCAAATGAAACAAAAATGTGTATCTATGATATATTTAAAGAAGCAATCTGTTATATGGGTGAATGTGAGTTTGTGTAATGACTTTGGTCAACTCTTCTATCTACTTAATATAAAAATTTGCATTTGCAAGCAAAAACATTGATTATGTGTCTTTGTTTTCTGTTTTATATGCCTGATCTACATGCACAACATAATTCATTTCTCGCACACACACACACACACACACACACACACATATATATACACTCACCTAAAGGATTATTAAGAACACCTGTTCAATTTCTCATTAATGCAATTATCTAATCAACCAATCACATGGCAGTTGCTTCAATGCATTTAGGGATGTGGTCCTGGTCAAGACAATCTCCTGAACTCCAAACTGAATGTCAGAATGGGAAAGAAAGGTGATTTAAGCAATTTTGAGCGTGGCATGGTTGTTGGTGCCAGACGGGCCGGTCTGAGTATTTCACAATCTGCTCAGTTACTGGGATTTTCACGCACAACCATTTCTAGGGTTTACAAAGAATGGTGTGAAAAGGGAAAAACATCCAGTATGCGGCAGTCCTGTGGGCGAAAACGCCTTGTTGATGCTAGAGGTCAGAGGAGAATGGGCCGACTGATTCAAGCTGATAGAAGAGCAACTTTGACTGAAATAACCACTCGTTACAACCGAGGTATGCAGCAAAGCATTTGTGAAGCCACAACACGCACAACCTTGAGGCGGATGGGCTACAACAGCAGAAGACCCCACCGGGTACCACTCATCTCCACTACAAATAGGAAAAAGAGGCTACAATTTGCAAGAGCTCACCAAAATTGGACAGTTGAAGACTGGAAAAATGTTGCCTGGTCTGATGAGTCTCGATTTCTGTTGAGACATTCAGATGGTAGAGTCAGAATTTGGCGTAAACGGAATGAGAACATGGATCCATCATGCCTTGTTACCACTGTGCAGGCTGGTGGTGGTGGTGTAATGGTGTGGGGGATATTTTCTTGGCACACTTTAGGCCCCTTTGTGCCAATTGGGCATCGTTTAAATGCCTCGGCCTACCTGAGCATTGTTTCTGACCATGTCCACCCCTTTATGGCCACCATGTACCCATCCTCTGATGGCTACTTCCAGCAGGATAATGCACCATGTCACAAAGCTCGAATAATTTCAAATTGGTTTCTTGAACATGACAATGAGTTCACTGTACTAAAATGGCCCCCACAGTCACCAGATCTCAACCCAATAGAGCATCTTTGGGATGTGGTGGAACAGGAGCTTCGTGCCCTGGATGTGCATCCCACAAATCTCCATCAACTGCAAGATGCTATCCTATCAATATGGGCCAACATTTCTAAAGAATGCTTTCAGCACCTTGTTGAATCAATGCCACGTAGAATTAAGGCAGTTCTGAAGGCGAAAGGGGGTCAAACATTAGTATGGTGTTCCTAATAATCCTTTAGGTGAGTGTATACTCTTGTGCAAATTATATTTCAAGGAACAAAATCACTCTCTGCTCTTGACTAAAAAGCTTTTGTAACTTTAATAATTATTAATTTTTATTTAATTTATATAGTGAAGATTATGCAAATGTATTTTACATTTGATTACTTTATTCAGTTTCCGTACCTGAAAACTATTGTTAGATACCTGAAAAACCCGAAAAGCACTGTTTATTTTATTTGTGATATTGCTTGTAGTTTTATTATTTGTTTTTATTTTCTTTATTTTCATTTAACAGTATTTTTCCCTGAACATAGCACATACCGAACCGTACCAAAAGTATGACCCTAAAACCATGACAAAAAACTAAACCGTGAGTAATTTGATGTGAATATGAGAACTTGTACAATAAATATTCGTACTTGTATGTGAACATTTACACTCACAGCTCCAATGTGAAAACCTGTAAAATAAAAATCTGAACTTGAACACTGAGATTTGCACTCGCAGACAATAGTCACAAACCTGTATTCTGAATTTGAAGCTGCAGACAAGCAGTCACAAATGTGTAAAATGCCATTCACAAAGATACAATGACAGTCACAAACATGTAAAATATATTTGCACTTCTTCTAACATTCAAATTCGCAATACAACCTCAAATTGGCATTTGCAACTTCTCAAATCTGTCACTGCAAGTTCAAATTTCGCGCCTTGACTTTTGCTACTCTTTTCGCGATATATGAGGTGCAAAACTGATTTGTGCACTTGTAACCAGAGACATGCCACTTCCTCAATCCTTAAAGGGTTAGTTCACCCAAAAATGAAAATTAAGTAATTAATTACTCACCCCCATGCTGTACCAACCCCGTAAGGCCTTCGTTCGTCTTCGGAACACAAATGAAGATATTTTTGATTAAATGTGACAGCTGGATCACTCCTCCATAGGCTCCCTAAGGGAATGACACTTGACGGCCCAGAAAGTCAATGAAGAAAATGTTTAAATATTCCATGTCACAACAGTGGCTCGCAATTCTCGCGCATGCGTCGTGGAAATCTCTTGAAGTCTCGTTTCAGGCCTACAAGGAAGAAAAGGAATAGTCGAATAAAGTCGTTATTTTTGTTTGTTTTTTCGCACAAAAAGTATTCTCGTCGCTTGATAAACTTATAGTTGAGCCACTGTGTGACATAGAATATTTAAACATTTTCTTCATTGACTTTCTGGGCCGTCAGGATTCATTCCCTTAGGGAGCCTATATAGGAGTGATCCAGCTGTCACATTTAATCATAAATATCTTCATTTGTGTTCCGAAGACGAACGAAGGTCTTACGGGGTTGGTACAGCATGGGGGTGAGTAATTAATGACTTAATTTTCATTTTTGGGTGAACTAACCCTTTAATACAACTATATAGGGAAAACGAATCGGTTACCTAACGTAACCTCGGTTCTCTCTAGAAGAGGGAACGAGTATTGCGTAAGCTAGCTTACGCTACGGGAAAGATTCATCTTTGCTGAGATATTGAAGCCAAAAAATTATTTCATAATTTGTATCCATACACAACGCAGTTCCCTTTCAAGGGAACTCGAGCTGCGTCGAACGCTGCGGGAACGCCTCGGCGTTGTGCGTCATGAAGCACGTATGGAATCAGCCCAATGGAGAGATGAAACGTCATAGGCGGGTGACGTCATCGACCAGGAAACTATAAAGCACCCCAAAAACATAAGCGCAGTAGCTTCTGTGCCTTCAGTCGCGCTACATGTGAATCTGTCCCTGTGTGATATTGTTTGTCTTACATACCCTGCACCACACAAACAATTTATCCTATATATATATATATATTGAGAGATTATGGCGGACGAACAGCAGTTTAGAAAGTGTGTTCCTCCCTGCTCGCGTTATTTAACGAGCGGGGATACACATGATATTTGTGTTGTTTGTTTGGGAGTTCAGCATGCCCAGTTTGCTCTCGAGGGAGCAGACTGTGAGCATTGCGAGCGTTTGCCGTTAAGGACGCTCCGCTCCCGCCGATCGCTCTTTGAGGAGAGCGGTTCGGTGCGCGCTCCCCGCGGTTCGGGTCCCGCTTCTGCCGAGGCAGAGCGGCGGCGCTTATCGTGGGGATCGCAGATGGATCTCTCAGCGGGGGTTGAGACGGGCGCTGCCTTATCTCTCCCTTCACCTGTGAGATCCAGTGCCTCATGCCTGGGTTCGGAAGCACGCGCTGCGGTTTCTTCCGCTCGGGATGAGGCACCCGTACTACAGCTATCCAGTTCTGAGGAGCTGGATGTTGTTAGTGTGGAGGGAGAGACTGAGGATTCGCCACCTCACTCTCCCGAAAGTGATGAGCTTATGGAGGTTTTAACACGAGCTGTTGAAAAACTCAGTATTGAATGGCCAGTGATTAGACAGGAGTCTGTGTCAAAATCGAAACTTGATGAAAGATTTTTGCCCTCACGTGTTCAGCCTCCACGCCGGTGTCTGCCGTTCTTTCACGATCTCCACACTGAGGTGTCGAGATCGTGGAAGAAACCGGTTTCATATAGAATATTTAGTCCCCAGACATCAACATATTCAAATATAATGGGGGCTAGATCATATGGTTATGGCGCTTTGCCTCGCGTGGAAGAGACGCTCGCGAGCTATCTCTCCCCCGAGGCGGCGTCATCTTTTAAAACACCGGTATTACCCACCAAGCCCCTTAGAAATACATCTGCTTTGGTGGGTAAAGCGTATTCGGCTGCAGGTCAGGCTGCGTCATGTCTGCATACAATATCAATCTTGCAGGCATACCAGGCTGACCTGCTGAGGGACGTGAGTGAGAGTGAGGCAGTCAGTACTGACGTAGTTCGAGAACTGCGTCAGGCTGCTGATTTATCCCTGCGCGCCACCAGAGAATCGGCCAAGCTAGTGGGTCGATCTATGGCAGCTCTGGTGGCCGCAGAAAGACATCTCTGGTTAAATCAGACAAATGTGAAAGAGAAAGAAAAAGCTTTTCTTTTAGATGCTCCTCTCTCTCCATCGGGGTTATTTGGCGAAGCTGTTAATTCTGTTATAGACAAATTCCAGGAAGAGAAAAAACAAGCTGCAGCTTTCAAAAAATTTCTCCCGTTAAAAATTCACGTCCCTGGGGCTGCTGGGCGGGAGCAGCCCCGGCTGTCTACAAGCTCATCCCATAGGGCGCAGCAGAAACAGAGTGTCGCGTCTCGTGCTCCCCCTGCTGGACAGTGGGCTCAGGCGCGGCACTCTCAGCCGAAGTCTTCTAGCAATAGACCTGATCTGAGGACAGTGATATTGTCTAAGAAGGCTTCGGCTAAGAAGAAGTCCTGACGCCGAGGCGTTCAGGATGCTGAGGGTGGTCCCCACCGAGGCGGAAAGGAGTTCACCTCTCTTTACGGTGCCCATTCTTCCTCGGTGCCCTCAGGGGGCCGTTCTGCCAACCCCGCCTTCATGCCGGGGCGTAGGCGGTCCCAGCGAGCGTTTTCCCGAGGGACGCTCGCTCCCTCTGAATAAAAAAAAAAAAAAAAAAGCAGAAGCAGAGTGTCGCGTCTCGTGCTCCCCCTGCTGGACAGTGGGCTCAGGCGCTGCACTCTCAGCCGAAGTCTTCTAGCAATAGACCTGATCTGAGGACAGTGATATTGTCTAAGAAGGCTTCGGCTAAGAAGAAGTCCTGACGCCGAGGCGTTCAGGATGCTGAGGGTGGTCCCCACCGAGGCGGAAAGGAGTTCACCTCTCTTTACGGTGCCCATTCTTCCTCGGTGCCCTCAGGGGGCCGTTCTGCCAACCCCGCCTTCATGCCGGGGCGTAGGCGGTCCCAGCGAGCGTTTTCCCGAGGGACGCTCGCTCCCTCTGAGGAGGGTCTCACAGCAGTCAAACCAGTCGTTCCCTGCCGGTGCGCCGTTACAGGGCGCTGTGTTTGCTGCTCAAGTTACACCAGAGGCCAGTCTCGAGAGACTGGTACCCTTAGTAGATTTTCTGGCAGAGTGGAAAAGCCTTCCAAGAATATCTCATTGGGTCCTGCAGACAGTAGAAAGAGGATATGCTATCCAGTTCAGGTGTCGTCCACCAAAATTCAGAGGGGTTCTGCACACAGTGGTGGGCCCCGAGCAGGCTCTGGTAATGGAACAAGAGGTGAAAACGCTCCTCCAAAAGGAGGCTATAGAACGGGTTCCTCCTCCCAGTTTGGAGTCAGGTTATTACAGCCGATATTTCATCGTTCCAAAGAAGGATGGGGGGTTGCGTCCAATTTTAGACCTGCGCCTATTGAATCGCTCGGTAGGGAAGCTAAAATTCAAGATGCTCACTATCAAGCAGATCGTGTCTCAAATCAGATCCGAGGACTGGTTTGTCACGATAGACCTAAAGGACGCATACTTCCACATTTCCATCCTTCCACAACACAGGAAGTTCCTGAGGTTCGCCTTCGGGGGCGAAGCGTACCAGTATCGGGTTCTTCCGTTCGGCCTAGCACTCTCTCCCCGAACTTTTACGAAATGCATGGATGCAGCTCTGGCACTGCTGCGGCTCCAGGGCGTCCGCATTTAAACTATATCGACGATTGGTTGATTCTGGCTCAATCGGAGCATCAGGCGATTCGGCATCGAGATGTCGTTCTCGCCCATATCAAAAAGTGGGGGTTGAGGCTCAACGCCAAAAAGAGTGTGATTTCTCCAGTACAGAGGACCACTTTTTCTGGGCGTGGTTTGGGATTCGACGACGATGCAGGCACATCTGTCTCCTGCTCGTATAGCTTCGATTCTCTCAGCCATCAAACAGGCAAAGCTAGGCCAGTCACTCACTGTGAAAAGATATCTGAGGATTCTGGGTCTCAGGGCAGCAGCATCCAACGTTATACCTTGCGGCCTGCTGTACGTGAGACCACTGCAGTGGTGGCTCAGGTGGTGGAGCTCCTATGGAAACATTTCGGTCGTGCCGAGGCAGACCTATTTGCATCCAGGGAAACATCACACTGCCATCTGTGGTTTTCCCTAAGTCCTCCAGCCCCTCTGGGGTTGGACACAATGGTACAGGAGTGGCCGAGGTCACGCCTGTACGCATTTCCCCGATTGCTCTGCTCCCAGGAGTTCTGGAGAGGGTTCGCCGGGACGGGGTCAGTCTACTGTTGGTAGCCCCGTACTGGCCGGCCCGAGTTTGGTTTTCGGACCTAATTTCTCTCCTCTGGAGATTCCGTTGAGGAGGGACCTTCTCTCTCAGGCGAGCGGGTTGTTACTTCACCCCCGCCCAGATCTATGAAGGTTATGGGCTTGGCCTCTGAGGGGGCCCAGCTCATAGAGTCTGGTCTCTCAACCGAGGTTGTTGAGACCATTCTTCACTCCAGAGCTCCATCCACGAGGAAGCTTTATGCCTTGAAGTGGAAACTTTTCACTTCTTGGTGTGGAGAACACCTGCAGGACCCAGTTAACTGCCCAGTGGGTGCAGTGCTGGAGTTCCTGCAGGAGCGCTTCTCCACAGGGTTATCCCCCTCCACACTAAAGGTGTATGTGGCGGCACTAGCTGCTTACCACGTCCCTTTCAGTGGAGTTTCTCTTGGGAGACACCCGCTTGTAACTCGTTTCCTCCGTGGCACTTTGAGGCTGAGGCCAGCAGTTCGTACGAGGGTGCTGACCTGGGATCTGGCCATTGTATTGGAAGGTCTTTCCCTAGCTCCTTTTGAACCTATCGAAGAAGTTCCTGAGAAGTTTCTCACTTTTAAAACTATCTTTTTACTTGCTATCTCCTCATTAAAAAGAATCGGAGATTTGCAGGCTCTGTCCGTGTCACCCTCGTGCCTGGAATTTTCGCCTGGCATGGTTAAGGTTTTTCTGCATCCTAGACCAGGTTACGTTCCCAAGGTCCCTACTAATGTTGTTAGACCTACGGTTCTGCAGGCTTTCTGTCCTCCTCCATTTATGTCATCGGACCAGGAGAAACTTAATTTACTCTGCCCTGTTAGGGTGTTAGACGCTTATGTCCACAGAGCTGCCCTGTGGAGGAAATCAGAACAACTATTTGTATGTTTCGGGCCATCCAGGAAAGGGTGCCCTGCGTCTAAACAGAGAATGAGCAAGTGGGTGGTCGAGGCTATCTCACTTGCTTATGAGTCGGCTGGTCAGCCTTCACCTTTGGCTGTTCGAGCCCACTCTACTAGGAGTATGGCTGCTTCCAAAGCTCTATTATCGGGGGTTTCCCTGAGTGATGTTTGTGATGCGGCTGGATGGTCTTCACCGCATACCTTTATTAAGTTCTATGACCTAGACTTAAGTTCTACCCCTGGGGCACAAGTGCTCTCGTCCTCTGTGCGCTAGTTCTCACATGGCGGTCATTTGGTCCTATGGCGACGTGGGTATTCGCGTTCCCGCAGCGTTCGACGCAGCTCGAGTTCCCTTGAAAGGGAACGTCTCGGTTACGTATGTAACCCTAGTTCCCTGATAGGGAACGAGACGCTGCGTCGTTCCGCCATACTCCCGGCACTCCCGTTAGCGCTTCCTTCAGGCCTATCAGAAGCTACTGCGCTTATGTTTTTGGGGTGCTTTATAGTTTCCTGGTCGATGACGTCACCCGCCTATGACGTTTCATCTCTCCATTGGGCTGATTCCATACGTGCTTCATGACGCACAACGCAGAGGCGTTCCCGCAGCGTTCGACGCAGCGTCTCGTTCCCTATCAGGGAACTAGGGTTACATACGTAACCGAGACGTTCCTCTGCGGCAGACCTAGAGCGGGCTAGCTAGCAGCTCATTGGTTCGCTCAGAGAGAACTGCTTAAGCCTATGGGAGAGCGGGGCTGAACCCGCTTCCAATGAGAGGCGCCCGCGCGCTCATTGCGTCATGGCCCGCCAGAATGGGCGTGGCCATGGTGTATATAACAGTCTCTCCCAGGCTTATATGTTGATTTATTTCAGCGTGAAGCGAAACGCTAGTAGCGCAAGCACGGCAGGGAACGCAATACTCGTTCCCTCTTCTAGAGAGAACCGAGGTTACGTTAGGTAACCGATTCGTTCTCTTACGAGAGGTTCTCTCGTATTGCGTAAGCTAGCTTACGCTACGGGAACACCTGGTCAACGCCGTGCGCGCTATGAAACCACACATGAAATCCCAGGGATCTACCGGGGGATTTTTAACGTGGAGTGAATGTACTATGAGGCCGGCAGAGCGGGCACATGAAAAGTACACATAAGCATGTATAGGGCCAGCAGAGCGGCACATGAAGTGTAAAAGCATTTAAGGAGAGCACAAGGGGCGAACCGGTTGTGAGGGACTCTCAGAAATGCAGCTTCTTAGAGAGCTGGTCGTTAGACAGCTAGTAATTTTGCCTGCAAGGCGGGGACTTCCAAGTTGTAAAATCTGACAAAAAGTGGACGGGGAGGCCCATCCCGCGGCCACACAGATGTCATGAATGGAAATTCCACAGGACCATGCCCACGATGAGGCCATGCCTCTAGTGGAGTGCGCCCTGATGCCCAGAGGGCATGGCAGGCATTTAGATGCGTAAGCAGAGGCAATCGCGTCCACTATCCATCTAGACAGTGTCTGTTTGGAGGCGGCCAGACCTTTGGTGCGCCCCCCAAACGACACGAAAAGCTGCTCAGCGCGCCTGAACGCGGCAGCGCGCGTCGTGTACAACCTCAGAGCCCGCACCGGGCAGAGGAGATTGGCGTCGCGCTCGCTATCGGATGCAGGCAGAGCCGATAGGGAGATAATCTGCGCCCTGAACGGGGTGCCAATCGCTTTTGGGACATAGCCATGCCTAGGTTTGAGAATGACAACCGAGTCATTCGCCCAAACTCAAGACACGCGGCGCTGGATGAGAGCGCGTGAAGGTCCCCTACGCGTTTTACTGAGGACAGCGCCGTCAGAAAAACGGTTTTGAGCGAGAGGTATTTTAGGTCCACAGACTCGAGCGGTTCGAACGGGGGTGCTTTCATAGCTTCGAGGACTATGGAAAGATCCCAAATAGGAACCGACGGGGGCCGCGGAGGGTTCATCCTCTTAGCTCCTCTGAGGAAGCGGATGACTAACTCGTCTTTGCCCAGGGACTGAGCGCGTCGGGGTTCAGCGAACGCTGCGCCGGCTGCCACGTAAACCTTGAGAGTGGAGGGGGACCTGCCCTTGTCCAGCATCTCTTGAAGGAACATTAGCAAAGACGGCACCTCGCATGACCGTGGGTCCAGCTGTTTTACGGTGCACCATTTAGAGAACACAGACCATTTAGACGCATAGAGCCTTCTCGTGGAAGGTGCTCTAGCCTGTATGATAGTGTTTCTTACGCCCTCTGGCAAATCGACGAATAGTCGTTGATCACCCATGCATGTAGCGCCCAGCGCTGTGGATGGGGGTGCCAGATCGTGCCGCGAGCTTGAGAGAGGAGATCTGCTCTGACTGGGATGGGCCACGGGGCTGTCTGTGACAGCTGCGTGAGCTCCGGAACCCAATTCTGACTCTCCCAACGCGGGGCTATGAGGAGCACCGAGTGGCGTGCGTCCCTGATCCTCTGAATTACCTGTGGTAACAGAGCGATCGGAGGGAATGCATAGAGCGGGCGGCGAGGCCATTCCTGGGCTAGCGCGTCCTCGCTCCTCGAAAAATATATTGGGCAGTGAGCGTTCTCTTCTGACGCGAAGAGGTCTACTTCTGCTCTGCCGAATAGCTGCCACAGTAGTTGGACCGTTTGTGCATTCAGGGACCATTCTCCCGTGGAGATGAGGTCCCTGGACAGTATGTCTGGACCGTCGTTGAGATGGCCCGGCACATGCGTCGCTCTGAGCGAGAGCAGGCGGCTCTGAGACCAAACTAGAATGCGGTGTGTCAGTAGGCAGAGATTTCTGGATCTGACACCGCCCTGACGGTTGAGATAGGAGACCACCGCCCTGTTGTCCGAACGGATCAGGACGTGGTGTCCCCGAATGAGCGAGAGAAAGCGCGAGAGCGCGTTCTCGACCGCAAGCATTTCCAGACAGTTTATGTGTAAAGGGCTTTCCTGAGTCGACCAGTGGCCGAAGGCCGGTGAGCCCTCGCAGACTGCACCCCAACCCGTGTTGGATGCATCTGTCGAGATGACTTTTCGGCAGGAAGAAGTCCCCATCGTGACGCCCTGGCGAAACCATTCTGCTACTCTCCATGGCTGCAGTGCCGTGAGACATGTCTGCGTAACCTTGATCAGCTGGCGGCCCGTGTTCCACGCGCGGTGGGGTACACGGCTGTTTAACCAGAGCTGAAGCGGGCGCATGTGCAGAAGGCCCAGCTGAAGTACAGCGGAGGCTGAGGCCATGTAACCCAGCATCCTCTGAAAAGCTTTCAGAGGAGTGCGGGCGTCCATCTGAAACGAGGAGGCTAGGCGCTGAACACTGCGCGCGCGCTGTGTAGACAGGCGAGCCGTCATCGTGACCGAGTTCAAATCTATTCCTAGGAAGGAAATCGATTGACTGGGGAGAAGGGAGCTCTTTGTCCAGTTGACAGAGAGACCCAGCGCTTCCAGATGGTTGAGGAGAACTGCGCGGTGCGACAGAAGCTCCGTTTGTGATTGGGCCAAAATCAGCCAGTCGCCCAGATAATTCAGAATGCGCAGCCCCTGGCTTCGTAGGGGGGCGAGCGCCGCGTCCATGCACTTCGTGAATGTACGGGGCGCCAGAGATAAGCCGAACGGGAGAACGGCATATTGATAAACATGACCCTCGAAGGCGAAACGTAAGAATGGCCTGTGACGGGGATTTATCTGGATCTGAACATAGGCGTCTTTCAGGTCTAGAGAGATGAACCAGTCCCCCTGGCGCACCTGCGCGAGGAGTTTCCTGGTAGTGAGCATCTTGAACGGTCTCTTCATGAGCGCTTTGTTCAAAGACCTGAGATCTAAAATCGGTCTGAGGCCGCCGTCTTTCTTGGGCACCAGAAAATAACGGCCGTAAAACCCCGACTCGGTCATAGATGGCGGGACTCTCTCTATAGCGCCCTTTTGCAACAGCGTCGCAATTTCTGAGCGGAGCGTGCCGGCGGCCAGCGGGCTGACAGTAGATTCGAGCTGCGCGCGTGCACGAGGCGGGCGGCGGCGAAACTGCAGCAGATAGCCGTTCTTTATAATGCTTAGCACCCACGGGGAGATGCCTGGAATGGCTTCCCGCGCT
The DNA here is from genome assembly GCA_030578255.1 of Tiaroga cobitis. NCBI lineage: Eukaryota > Metazoa > Chordata > Actinopteri > Cypriniformes > Leuciscidae > Tiaroga > Tiaroga cobitis. Next base: position 30,048,444 of record CM060593.1, read on the forward strand.
TTGAAGCATGCGGCTAGTGGCCGAATGGCTATATTGCCCTGATTGCTGTACATAGCGGGCTGGACACAGTGTGTGGGCACGCTTTGAATGTGTGTGGCAACGGGACTTGCACTCAGAGAGGAGTCTATGGGCCGTGTAACAGAGCGAGCAGAGAGGGGACACGCGCACAGGCTCGTGGGCGTGTTTATGTTCTCTGATGTTTAGAGCGGGCTCTGCCCGTTTCATGTGATGGGGCTCTGATAGAGACACGGGATATGTTATGCTTGTGTGTATCGGTGAGCACATGATTGTGGGCACTTTTTGTACACAACTGGCAAATTTTCTCTTTTTGAGATTTCTCTGGGTAGCCGCAAAAACAGCCTTTTGTCGCTCGCAAGCGGGCTGGGACACCGGCTTGTTTGTGGCGGTCAACACTACAGCAGTCGGCGAAATAACGGGGACTGGCAGAGGGCGAAGCTTTGACGGCGGTCCGGCCGCAGCGGGAGATTTTTCTACCCGTGAGGCTTTTATGCTCTTTTTGAGATATCTCTGGGTTGTTTCACTGGGACGCGGTGAAAACGGCGTTTGTGCACATGCAAGCGGGAAAGAGACCGGCTTGTTGATGGCGGTGTACACTGCTGCAGTAGCCGTGTGAACGGGGACTGACAGAGGGCGAAACCTTGATGGCGGTTCAGCCATGGTGAGAAATAGCCGTCCTTTTCTCAGCTGAGGCTGGTCACGTGAGTGGCCTGCAGCGGGATATATATATAGCCTGAAATCGGCTGCACTTGTGACGCGCGTCGCGTGCAAGTGCGTGTTAGAAACGTGAGCGCTGCAAGCGGGCACGAGACTATTTTTAGCCTGCAGAGACTGGACTTGTGACGGCATATACAATTATCTGCGAGAGCCGGAATCGAACGCGGGTCTCTGGCGCGAAAAGCTTTGTGATACACCACTCACAGGGGTAATGACACAAGCACAGTAGCGCGAGCAGATAAGAGGGCGTGATAGCAGTAACAGGTTCGGCCTCAGCGGAACTAACACACTATAACCCATTTGCCCAGCTTTATGCTCGGAAATGAGAACGTTTCTCATGAGCGCGGGAGAGCGCGGCCGCTTTCTGTCACGTAAGAGAGCTGGGCGCGAGCTCAGAGCTGCATAAAGATTATCTGCGAGAGCCGGAATCGAACACGGATCTCTGGCGCGAAAAGCTTTGTGTTCCACCACTGAGCCAGGGGTAAAGACACAAACATAACAGCGCGAGCAGATAAGAGGGCGTGATAGCAGAAACAGGTTCGGCCTCAGCGGAACTGATACACTATAGACGCTTTATATAGCGTTATATGCAGGCGGGAGAGCGCGGCCGCTTTCTGTAACGTAAGAAAGCTAGCCGAGAGCTCAGAGCTGCATAACAAATTATCTGCGAGAACCGGAATCGAACACGGGTCTCTGGCGCGAAAGGCTTTGTGCTTCACCACTGATCTAGGGGGAAGACACAGGCTTAAGAGCGCGAGCAGATAAGAGGGTGTGATAGCAGTGACTAGTTCGGCCTCGACGGAACTTAACGCACTATAAACCCACTTACCGGTGACGGCCGGGCTAGCTCTCTTGTTAAGTAAAGAAAGCTAGCCGCGGTTGGCACAGCTGTAAGCGGCTCGTCCCCCATTCAGCGCTCGTAGGCGGTGAGAGGGGGAGGCGGCGTAACGCTTCGAGTCGAGCCCGCAGGGTCAACAACAGAAGCCCAATCGCAGAGGAAACATCCGCCGTTGGCGAGAGAAAGCTCTGCGTGTCCCAGTCCCAGGCAGAGAGCGCAGAAGAAGGCGGGCTCTGGCGCTGAGAGGGACGCGGCATGAGCCGCAGGTGTGCGAGGCATCTTAAAAAAGACGCTCGCTGCTCTTTTAGATACACACACACACAATACAAGAAGATTTTTGGTAAGGATATGAATCCGTCGGATGGCTTAGCTTGCAGGACGGCTGAAGGTGGCGAAGACGGCCGGCTTCCTCAGACTCCTAGATGCTCGCTAGAAGGTGCCTTTTCCACGACGGCGGCTTTTCTCAGGACAGCAGAAGCGTGTAGCTCGCTGAAGATGAAATGAATCAACATATAAGCCTGGGAGAGACTGTTATATACACCATGGCCACGCCCATTCTGGCGGGCCATGACGCAATGAGCGCGCGGGCGCCTCTCATTGGAAGCGGGTTCAGCCCCGCTCTCCCATAGGCTTAAGCAGTTCTCTCTGAGTGAACCAATGAGCTGCTAGCTAGCCCGCTCTAGGTCTGCCGCAGAGGAACTGCGTTGTGTATGGATACAAATTATGAAATAATTTTTTGGCTTCAATATCTCAGCAAAGATGAATCTTTCCCGTAGCGTAAGCTAGCTTACGCAATACGAGAGAACCTCTCGTAAGAGAACCCGTAACGCCAAAGATGGCGGTTGTATGCACATGCCCCGCCCCTCCCGCTGGAAAGCCACTCGTCTGCTTTTAACAGTCAAGCCGGAAAACATTTAAGCCTATCGTCTGGTTCCACCGACGCATGCGCACAGTTGAGGTTTGCGACAGCGGAAAATATGTTACTGTTTGAAAAGGCGGCAGATTTGATAGTTGTGTAAATATCAGACATCCCAAGTCTCCCGGAAGTTCCGTGAGTCTCCCGCAGATTGATAGCGGCTCCCTGATGACCGCAAATTAGTTCAAATCTCCCGGAATCTAGAGCGAGCGAGCAGTAGCGCGCGCACGACAGAGAGCGAGAGAACCCTTGCGCATGCGCAGTAAAAGTATAACCTGTGGGGAAAAAGGCGTTTTAAACCTTATTTTGGGGCAAAGTCATCAAACTTTTTCAGCGATTTTTATCATATTTTATTACTGTTTGTATACATGCAGTTTTTATGTCCCGGTAACCAGTGAAAGTGCAGTTCTGAGTCTCTGCCCATTCATTTAGATAGGAGCCTGGTCTTGTTAGTCCGAAATAGCTGCCCGGAGGCGTTGCCAAGATGGCGGCCGAGTGGATAGTGGCGAGAGAGAAAGGGGGGCGGGAGCGGGGGTGTTCAAAGGAGCCGTTTTATTGGTTGGCGCCTAGCCAATGAAATAGGACTTCTATTGTACGCGATGATATCACGAAACCCGGCTCCTCTTGGATGTTCTGAAACGCTAACATGGCTTAATGCATTATTAGACTGATTTAAAAGAAATTAATGATATTATCAAACTTAGTAAACACCATACTAATAATGTATACTACAGAAAAACAGATGAGCACAGAATATGAACGCAACACGTTACATTTAGACAGTGGTATTAAAAGACCAAACTCAGGAAACACCATAAATAAACCATGCAGAAAAGCAATTGTACGGTGGCCGAGAGAGCTCAACGCGCTGCAACTTAAGCAAACACATGCAAATAGAAAAAAACGCGTGCAAATAGAAAAACACGCGTGCAAATAGAAAAAAACACCTGCAAATAAAAAAACCCATCTTCATCAGTTTCACAACACGTGTGCTCCAAATACAGAAACGCGCTGCAAAAGTTCACAACACAACCAAATACAGAAACGCGCCGCAAATAACACAGACCACAACGTAAATGTTTCCAGGGGAACCAAATAAGTGACGAACCCGGCTGGCACGTGCTTATTGCTCGTGAGCTTCCCTTTGCCCTACTCCCTTCGAAGGGCAGAAGGCAGAGCCCTTAAAGTGGGACTTTGGAGTGAGCAGGGCTCTAGTGTGCCGTTATGTAGCCGTGTGGAGCGCACTTGATGAAGGAGCAAAAAGACAACGTAATTCCTCATTATTTTCACCTGGGATGTTCCCATGACAACGCAGCACGGTGTCCAACAGCTGGTCTGACAGATATATAATGCTGTTAACATGACGGATGCAAATACATTTTTATTTTTAGTTTACAAAAAAGCTTTTAAAATATGCGTTATATATCTGTGTGTCTCAACTTAAAAAATTTGGACCCTACATTACGAAACTTTTCTTTATGAAAATGTAATAACATGAAACAATTTGTATATTGTAACTGATGTATAGATAAATATCTTTCCTTCATGTTTTTTTTCTTTATCTTTTTTCTTTATTTATTTTAGTTTCCAGCTCATTGTTATTTTCTCATTTGTATTCTGATGGCATTGAACATATTGTTAATACATTTTGTACATTGTATACAAGTTGTATCTCATAAAAAAATTTAATCTCTGTATGTTATGCACAAATAAATAAATAAAGTATAATTTTAAACTGTAAGCACCAGCACGCATAGATTTATGGATATCTATGCCAGCACGTGCCAGCCGGGTTCGTCACTTATTTGGTTCCCCTGGAAACATTTCCGTTGTGGTCTGTGTTATTTGCAGCGCGTTTCTGTATTTGTGTTGTGAGCTTTTGCAGCGCGTTTCTGTATTTGGGTGGTGTTGTGAGTATTTGGAGCTCACGTGTGTTGTGAAACTGATGAAGATGTTTTCTTAATTTGCGGGTGTTTTATTATTTGCACGTGTTTTTTTCTATTTGCACACGTTTTTTTCTATTTGCATGTGTTTTCTTCAGTTGCAGCACGTTGAGCTCTCTCGGCCACCGTACAATTGAGCAGAATATGAACGCAACTCGTTTAATTGTACGTTAAGCATTTGTCTCTCATAGAAAACCAAGAAAATGCTTAATGAGGCTTAATGGACCAACAGTTATAAAAAAAAAACACACAATTCGTTATGCATTATTAATAAAACACAGGCAGCTGGTTTATTTGCACTGAACACAAATTTGCTTTCTTTCGTCATATTCTGTGCTCATCTGTTTTTCTGTAGTATACATTATTAGTATGGTGTTTACTAAGTTTGATAATATCATTAATTTCTTTTAAATCCGTCTAATAATGCATTAAGCCATGTTAGCGTTTCAGAACATCCACGAGGAGCCGGGTTTCGTGACATCATCGCGTACAATAGAAGTCCTATTTCATTGGCTAGGCGCCAACCAATAAAACGGCTCCTTTGAACACCCCCACTCCCGCCCCCCTTTCTCTCTCACCACTACTGAGTTACAAGTGCACAAATCAGTTTTGCACCTCATATATCGCGAAAAGAGTAGCAAAAGTCAAGGCGCGAAATTTGAACTTGCAGTGACAGATTTGAGAAGTTGCAAATGCCAATTTGAGGTTGTATTGCAAATTTGAATGTTAGAAGAAGTGCAAATATATTTTACATGTTTGTGACTGTCATTGTATCTTTGTGAATGGCATTTTACACATTTGTGACTGCTTGTCCGCAGCTTCAGATTCAGAATACAGGTTTGTGACTATTGTCTGCGAGTGCAAATCTCAGTGTTCAAGTTCAGATTTTTATTTTACAGGTTTTCACATCGGAGCTGTGAGTGTAAATGTTCACATACAAGTACGAATATTTATTGTACAAGTTCTCAAATTCACATCTACGTGCTCTCGAGTTTTGCTACTCTTTTACCTTCATACAAAATGATCAGGCCTGTTTACTAGTCTCAGCCTCAGGACGCCCACGGACTGCTGGCTAAATGTGGCACACAAAATTGGAAGCACTTCAGGAGTTTCAAAGTAGTCATCTGATTGGTTGAGTTCTACAGGATTTCCAGGAGATATGTGTGTTGCGTTCTTTAATGGTCCACCTGGAAACAAAGATGATGTGACCATAGATGTATACATTGATCCCTTATTAGCCACTGTTTCTATGGTGCGAGAGGTCCCGGGTTCAGATCCCGGACGGAATTACCTTCGAGCAGTGACTTTTATAAATACTGTGTTGTTTATTTTTCTTTTACCTTATATTCTCCCGATTAGTTTTTTTTTCTTTTTCTCCATTTCTTTTGTAAAGTTTTCTGTACACGGTTTTCTTTTGAAACATTCAATGTGGCTGAGTGTTTTTGTTTTGTCATTATATTTGTTGTAAATATCACTGCGCTCCAGCACGGAAGCTGTAGGGGTTGGGGTGCCATTTTTTCTTTATTGTGAACATATTTTCTCCTGTTTTTTTGGCTAGTAAGGGAGTCAGTTTAGTTTTTGTATTTTTGTTTAAACGTTCTTTTGTTAGGATAATATTTTTTTCTAAAACAAGGTAGTCTCAGTTTTGTTTGTTATTTTTGGCTTTGACCCTACCCTGAAAATATTTTTGCTTCCTTTCTTTTTTTGTTGTCTTGTGCTGATATCAGTTTGAACAACTTGTTTCACAATAATAATAAAAAAAAAAAGAAAGAAACAAGAAGTCAAGGTGTAACGACATTTATTTATGTTATTTTCTCGGACCCTAGACCTGGGACATAACATAAATTGGGGGCTCGTTCACAAAAATGTATCCAAGGATCCCTCTTGTGGCTGCGCAATTGGTAAGTCATTCCAAATCATTCTTTGTTTGACTGCTTTCCTTTTGGTGTGGATGGGTAGTGAACAATGTGTTGATATGGAGTTTGATTTGATCGCCTTTACACTATCTCCAAGCACGGAACAGTTTAATCGCTGTCGTAAGGACGATCTGTTTAAAATTGCGGAATTTTTTAAAATTGTGGTACCGCATTGTGCTTCTAAGAAGGAAGTAAAAAAAGTATTGCACCAGGAATTGATTGTGCAGCGGATATTGCCTGATGAGTCGGGAATGAGTGGTATAGAGGAAAAGGGTTTTACGCCGACGGAGGTCGACGAGAAACCTGCGTCTGTGCCACTCTCGCCCGTACCGTCTAAAAATCCGATATTCGCGCCACCGACCGAGTAGTACTTTGTTTGTACCCCATTCGGACCCAATGTTAATGTTAAGAGCGAAAGAGGTAGAATTGGAAATTAAACGGGAGGAGAGTGAGGCAAAAAGGCTTAGGCTAAGGGAACTGGAGCTTGAGATGGAAAGGGAACGGTTTCAGCGTGATCACGGGCCACGGCCGGCTTCACCCGACTAGGAGCGCGCTGGAGAATTCACCTGTTTCTCCCTCATTTGCTCGTTTACCTGCTGTTGCCCCTATGCCAGTCTCCTCCAGTCCCGTTTCAGCTCCACGGGCGATTTCGTTGCCTGGGTTTGATGTGAGCAAAAACATTAACTTAGTACCTCCTTTTCGCGAAGCTGAAGTGGACAGTTATTTTACAGCTTTTGAACGTGTTGCAGCTGCCTTGCAGTGGCCGAAAGAGATGTGGGCTCTTCTACTGCAATGTAAGCTAACTGGCAAGGCACAAGAGGTTTGCTCTGCGCTGCCGGTAGATCAGAGTCTTGATTACGATGTGGTGAAGCAGTCTGTTCTTCGTGCTTATGAGTTAGTGCCGGAGGCATATAGACAAAGATTTAGAGCCCATAAGAAAGCGGACAAACAAACCTTTGTGGAATTTGCCAGACACAAACAAGCTCTTTTTGACAAGTGGTGTGCAGCAAATAAAACTACTACTTTCGAAGCTTTGAGGGAGTTGATTTTATTGGAAGATTTTAAGTGCTGTGTTTCTGAAAGTTTAGTTGTACACTTGAATGAACAAAAAGTCATGTCATTTTCAGCAGCTGCTTTTTTGGCTGACGAGTTTGTGTTGACACACCGAACAGTTTTTTCTCCTGTAATGCGATATGATAAGGTCGCTGTCCATGGTGCTGAAGGGCAGGTGAAGGGCTCAGGGGGTGTTTTTAAACCTGTGAAAGGAGGATCTTTTGGAGGTCTTAGGGGTGCTGGTGCTCAGTACCGTCCAGGGGAAAACAGGGTCTGTTTCTATTGCCTTGATGCTGGCCACCTAATTGCAGATTGTGAAGCATGGAAGAAAAAAAATGCATCAACTAAGCCTAAAGGTGTAGGTTTGGTACAAACTTTGGAACATGTGTCATCTGATAAAAATGCTACACGATTTGAACCGTTTATGTTACAGGGGTGGGTGGCATGTAGCAGTGAGGAAATACCCAAGTCACTATCTGTGTTACGAGATACGGGGGCCGCACAGAGTCTTATGCTAGCTGGCATTCTGCCTTTGTCACTTGAAACATACACTGGTTCTGATGTAATTTTGCGAGGGATAGGAATAGGATGTGTAAAAGTTCCCCTACATAACGTCTATCTCCGAACAGATATAATAACAGGTATTGTGTGTTTTGGAGTCTGCAATGAACTGCCCGTGGAAGGAGTCGATTTTATTTTGGGAAACGACTTAGCCGGGGGTACAGTTTTCGCTTCCCCAATTGTTATTAATCCTCCCATAATAAAGGAGAAAAATGACGTGTCGTCTCAATTTCCAGCTGTGTTCTCTTCATGTGTGGTGACACGAGCCCAGGCCCGTAAATTTGAAGATGTGGTGGACATGTCTGATGCTTGTCTACAATCTACTGGTGATAGGATGACAGGGAAGTTGTATCTGGAACCAACAGCTTCGGTCAGTGATTTTGCCTCTTTACAGATGGGTCGGTCGCCATTGGCTGCTGCGCAGAAATCTGACCCGTCGTTAGCGTCGTGTGTTGCGGCTGTGACAGACAAGACAAAAGTTCCTAGTAAAAAGGTGACTTATTTTTTTGAAAATGACGTTTTGATGAGAAAATGGGAAGATGGCGACAGTGTTCGTCAAGTTGTTGTTCCCACCGGTTACCGTTCGCAAATACTGAGTCTCGCTCATGACCATGTTCTCTCTGGTCATTTGGGAGTTCGAAAAACATATAATCGGGTTTTGTGATGTTTTTTCTGGCCTGGTCTAAAATCTGATGTTGTAGCTCACTGTCGGTCGTGCCATGTCCGGGAAGCCAAAGCAAACCATTCCTCCCGCGCCACTACATCCGATCCCAGTAATAGGTGAACCATTTGAGCGCATCATTATTGATTGTGTGGGGCCTTTGCCAAAATCTAAATCAGGTCATCAATATTTACTCACGATTATGTGTGCCGTAACACGTTTTCCAGAGGCCATTCCAATAGCCTAAAGGCTAAAACAGTGGTTAAAGAGTTAATTAAATTTTGCTCTACATTTGGTTTACCAAAAATTATTCAAACCGATCAGGGTTCTAATTTTACTTCCACACTGTTTTCCCAGGTTCTTCGTGAACTGGCAGTTAAACATCAACTTTCGAGCGCCTATCATCCCGAGTCTCAGGGTGCCCTCGAACGTTTCCACCAGACCCTCAAATCCATGCTGCGTGCGTTTTGCGTGGAAACTGGGAAGGACTGGGATGAAGGTCTGCCGATGTTGATGTTTGCTGTTCGCGAGACAGTGCAGGAATCTTTAAGATTTAGTCCGGCTGAGTTAGTTTTTGGACATACCGTGCGTGGTCCTCTAAAACTGTTAAGAGAACAGTTGTTAATGGAAAAAAAATCTCCTGTGACAGTATGTGAGTATGTGACTAAGATGCGTGAGCGCTTAAATCGTGTGTTGGAAATTGCCAAATCAAATTTAACTTCGAAACAAAAACAGATGAAAGAACATTTTGATAAGAAATGTGTGGCTCGAAGTTTTCAGCCTGGAGATTTAGTGCTCGTTCTTCTTCCACTTCCTTGCTCTGCACTTCAAGCTAAGTTTTCGGGGCCCTATGTCGTGGAAAGGAAATTAAGTGAGACAAATTATCTGATTCATACTCCTGAGCGTAGAAAAAAAAGCCGGGTTTGTCATGTTAACATGATTAAAGCTTATGTGAATCGAGAAACTGGTAAATCCTCTGCCGTTGTGACACCGTTAATGACAGTTACTTCTTTGCCCCCTGCTACCGTCTCTGAGGATGACGAGTTGGTTGCCACTGAGACTATGGCCATTACTGCTAAACTGTCCAACTCTGAGCTATTGCAAAATATAGAGCATCACTTGTCTTATCTTCCACAGTCCCAGTGTTGGGAGATTGTTTCGTTGATTCATGAGTTCTCTTCTCTCTTTTCCGACAGTCCCACCCAGACTAACGTTCTGTTTCATGATATTGAAATTGTAAAATCATCACCAATTAAGCAGCATCCATATCGTGCAAATCCCTCGAAGAGAGAAGAGATGAGTAATGAGGTAGATTATCTTTTAAAACATGGATTAGCCATACCCAGTTCGAGTCCCTGGAGTTCGCCATGTCTTCTGGTGCCGAAGCCTGATGGTTCAAAAAGATTCTGTACCGATTACAGAAAGGTGAACAGTGTCACCAAACCAGACTCTTTCCCGTTACCTTGGATGGAGGATTGTATAGATCGCGTTGGTGCCGCCTCCTTTGTAACCAAGTTAGATCTCTTAAAGGGTTACTGGCAAGTGCCACTTACACAGCGTGCCTCCGATATCTCCGCATTTGCAACACCAGATAATTTCCTGCAATATACCGTAATGGCCTTTGGAATGCGAAACGCTCCCGCAACCTTTCAGAGGTTGATGCGGAAGGTATTGTCTGGTGTGGAAAATTGCGAAGCATATCTGGATGATGTGGTTATTTATTCCCACACATGGAGTGGTCACATGAAAACACTACGTGAAGTGTTTGCTCGTTTAACAAAAGCATCATTGACTGTAAATTAAAAAAAATGTGAATTTGGAAAAGCAGTGGTCACTTACCTAGGGAAACAGGTCGGACAAGGACAGGTACGCCCTGTTAATGCTAAAGTTGAGGCGATTGTAAATTTCCCCATGCCCAAGTGTAAAAGAGAGTTGCGCCGTTTTCTTGGTATGGTGGGATATTACCGAGGATTTTGCAAAAATTTCTCCTCCGTTGTGTCTCCTCTGACAGACTTATTGAGTGGAACCAAAGCTTTTATTTGGAGTCATGAATGTGACGTCGCCTTTAATGCTGCCAAAGATCTCCTGTGTAGTGCCCCAGTCCTCTCTGCCCCTGACTTTTCACGACCATTCAAACTCGAGGTGGATGCTAGTGGGTTGGGAGCAGGTGCGGTTTTGTTGCAAGAAAGTGAAGCTAGAATAGATCACCCTGTGTGTTATTATTCAAAAAAGTTTTCTAAAACACAGCAACGTTATAGCACCATTGAAAAAGAGGCCTTAGCATTACTTCTTGCACTTCAGCACTTTGAGGTTTATCTCGGTGGTAGTTCGCTACCTATAACTGTTTACACCGACCATAACCCCTTAGTTTTCCTTCTGCGCATGGCCAACTCCAATCAAAGGTTAATGCGATGGTCTTTGGTGGTCCAGGGGTTTAACATTGACATACGCCACAAGAAGGGTACCGAAAATGTTATCGCAGATGCACTTTCTAGGGTGTGAGAAGTTTTGTTGATGTTTTTGTCAAAATGGGATTTTGACTTTTATGGGTGGGGGTGTTATGATGAGACATGTTGGGTACTGTGTGTATCTCTCTCTCTCTTTTTTCTCTCTCTCTTACTCTGTCACTCCCGCAGGTCGCACCGCCCTAATTGAACGTATCGGTAACGTGCCCCGTGGTTGGTCGGGATGGAACTGCGCGTCCTTTTAAAAAGAAGGAAGGAACGTGGATCTGGCAGAGAGAGATTGGAATGTTGTTTGTTGCGTGTCTTTGAACCTGTTGTTGTTGTGGGAAAGACGATTAAGTCTGTGTTGACTTTTACTTAATTGCGCTGTCATTGAAACGGTTGTTGTTGTTGAAACTGTTGTTATTGGTGGAAAGAGAATTACCTTCGAGCAGTGACTTTTATAAATACTGTGTTGTTTATTTTTCTTTTACCTTATATTCTCCCAATTAGTTTTTTTTTCTTTTTCTCCATTTCTTTTGTAAAGTTTTCTGTACACGGTTTTCTTTTGAAACATTCAATGTGGCTGAGTGTTTTTGTTTTGTCATTATATTTGTTGTAAATATCACTGCGCTCCAGCACGGAAGCTGTAGGGGTTGGGGTGCCATTTTTTCTTTATTGTGAACATATTTTCTCCTGTTTTTTTGGCTAGTAAGGGAGTCAGTTTAGTTTTTGTATTTTTGTTTAAACGTTCTTTTGTTAGGATAATATTTTTTTCTAAAACAAGGTAGTCTCAGTTTTGTTTGTTATTTTTGGCTTTGACCCTACCCTGAAAATATTTTTGCTTCCTTTCTTTTTTTGTTGTCTTGTGCTGATATCAGTTTGAACAACTTGTTTCACAATAATAATAAAAAAAAAGAAAGAAACAAGAAGTCAAGGTGTAACGACATTTATTTATGTTATTCTCTCGGACCCTAGACCTGGGACATAACAGTCACTATACATAAGCCGTTCAGGGAACATTCACAGTCGGTCCGTGAACAATCGAGAGTGAGTTGATTATGTCTGCAGCCGTAGACGCATGTATGATTATTTACATCTACTAACACAACATTAAAAAGTTAGGCCTACCATGGTAAAAGTAAAAACATTAAAAAGTACCATAGTAAATACCTGTTATATTGAATACATATTTACACAAACCAACACTTTCTCACCTGTGAAAGGTTATCCCATTTCTTCGGGAATTTAAATCTCTGTGGTGTGGTTTCGTTTCACCATTATAAATAACAATAATACAAATATTTACCACTATTTAAAGGGACAGCCATTTGTAGTGGTGTCTGAAACCATAGTGGACGTTATCTAGTGTACTCATTCAATCCCAAAATGCACGGCAACAAGAAGTATACAATCGATGTATGCTCAACCATAGATATCTATAATAAAGGCTAGATGTCTTACGGCGAAGTCTCTATCGTCATCACCGTCGGCCATCTTGTCACAGGCAAGTTTTCTGGCGGGCTCTGTGGTACCTGATGTAAGATGAGTGATTTAACACAAATACTTTTATCTCGTTGAAATCTTGACGGATTTACAAATGGTTTGGTTTCTTACAAACGTTATTAACTTGGCTATATTCTGGATGATTATTTATTTATACACTTATTATTCATAAGTATGCAGTGTCATAACTACATCTCTGACGTTTATAACAAACCAAACCGTTTGAAAATCGGTAGAAAATTGAGTAAGTTATGGTTATTTAAAAAGTACATGCACCATTAAAACACAATTACGAGTGAGCGAGCTGCCTGTGACAAGATGGCGTACAGGTGCGGACGTCGACCTCCATTGGCCAGCATAGATATAAACACTAGATGTCGCCTGGCTACGGCAGTTCATTGGAACGAATGCGTCAATAGAGACGCCATCTTGAAACAGGGGAACCCCTCATCAGCCAATGTAGGAAATGCTCTAACGGAAATAAAATCACCATAAATCGTCATGAATGCGATTTTCTAGTTGTTTTGGTTCGTTCCAACGGTCAGACATGTATTTATCATTGAGTCCAGAGATATTTAAAAAAATGTACAAAATTTCACAATCTTGTAAAATGTAATCCCTTGATGTCTGTTTTTTAGATTTCATTCGTGTGAACATCCATACGCAGCACAAAAGTCCTAGCCTGGTTCTACCAGACTCTCGTACATTTCATTTGTACAGAGAGTCTGGCACCGCTCCATTGACAAGCGTTAACTTCCTTGTAGGCGGGTACTCTATTGAAGTCTAAAACTATTGGATCTGCCCAGAGTCACTCTATCTGCCATAACCAATCGCTAACGTTTGGTCGTGACATATGTCCTTTCCCGAACCCCGTGGGAGGATGGCCATAAACACAAAACTAAGCAAAGATTGTTCTTGCTCCGGCTTTAACTTCTTGATATTCGGAAGCGTTGCCACAACGGACCGAATAGCTTCACTCGCATCTGTCTCCTCTGCCATTACTGAGCTACAACTCAAAATAACGCACGAGTCGACATCAACGTCATCGTTCTCAGCCACTCCCTCTGTTCGCTGATTGGCCCGGTAAAAAATTGATTTCTGGAAACCGAAGTCTACAGCACAATCCCAGACGTAGTACTGAAGGAAAATGAAATTGAGCGGAAGTGCGTAGGAGGGCGGAGCCAGGCTACAAAAGTCCAGCATCATCCATGAATTCAGCGTTACCTAGCTACTTCCTATGACAAGACCCCTGTTCCAAGATGGCAGCGGTTTTGATGCATGTGTAGAACCCCAAGGCGACATCTAGTGTTTATATCTATGCATTGGCCAGCAGCGCGGACGAGACATCTAGCCTTTATTATATGGATATCTATGTGCTCAACGGCTAGAGAATACCCATAATGCACTGTGAGAGTAGCACGTCAAATGAATTCCCGCATCTGACCAGAAGTGCCCGCAGCGGAATCATCTATCCATCCATTTTCCAAACCGCTGGTCCAATGTGGCAACGTAGGCTAATATCATACATGTATCCATTCCAAAATGTATTAACAATATGTTCAATGTCATCAGATTACAAACGCGAAAAGAACAATGAGCTGAAAACTATAATATATATAAATAAAAAAGAGAGAAGAAGAACATGAAGGAAAAATATTTATTTTTCTTGTTACACTGTACAAATTGTTTCATGTTATGTTTAAATTTTCATAAAGAAAAGTTTCATAAGAAATGGAAGGTAATGTAGGGTCCAAAATTTTAAAGTTGAGACATATATATACACGCATATTTTAAAAGCTTTTTTGTGAATTAAAATTTATTTGCAACCGTTATGTTAACAGCATTATATTTCTGTGGTAAGAACAGCTCTTCAGCTGATGGACACCCCGTGCTGCGTTGTCATGGGAACATCCCAGGTGAAAATAATGAGGAATTACGTTGTCTTTCGTTGCTCCTCCATCAAGTGCGCTTCACACGGCTACATAACGGCACACTAGAGCCCTGCTCACTCCAAAGGCCCACTTTAAGGGCTCTGCCTTCTGCCCTTCGAAGGGAGTAGGGCAAAGGGAAGCTCACGAGCAATAAGCACGTGCCAGCCGGGTTCGTCACTTATTTGGTTCCCCTGGAAACATTTCCGTTGTGGTCTGTGTTATTTGCGGCGCGTTTCTGTATTTGGTTGTGTTGTGAACTTTTGCAGCGCGTTTCTGTATTTGGAGCACACGTGTTGTGAAACTGATGATGATGTTTTTTATTCATTTGCAGGTGTTTTTTTTTCTATTTGCATGTGATTTATTTTTTTTATTTGCACGCGTTTTTTTCTATTTGCATGTGTTTGCTTCAGTTGCAGCGCGTTGAGCTCTCTCGGCCACCGTACATATGCACTGAAACGGCGTGCTGAAAACAGAGCTGTTTTTGACCAGGTAAAATAAGTGTTTTCTTACAATACTAATGAGAATTTTTAATTAAAGTATATTAGAAACTTTTAATTTAGACCCTAAAGTACGGTGGCCGAGAGAGCTCAACGCGCTGCAACTGAAGCAAACACATGCAAATAGAAAAAAACACACGTGCAAATAGAAAAAAACACATGCAAATAGAAAAAAACGTGTGCAAATAAAAAAACCACATGCAAATAGAAAAAATATCATCATCAGTTTCACAACACGTGTGCTCCAAATACAGAAACGCGCTGCAAAAGTTCACAACACAACCAAATACAGAAACGCGCTGCAAAAGCTCACAACACAAATACAGAAACGCGCTGCAAAAGCTCACAACACAAATACAGAAACGCGCCGCAAATAACACAGACCACAACGGAAATGTTTCCAGGGGAACCAAATAAGTGACGAACCCGGCTGGCACGTGCTTATTGCTCGTGAGCTTCCCTTTGCCCTACTCCCTTCGAAGGGCAGAAGGCAGAGCCCTTAAAGTGGGCTAGTGTGCCGTTATGTAGCCGTGTGAAGCGCACTTGATGAAGGAGCAAAAAGACAACGTAATTCCTCATTATTTTCACCTGGGATGTTCCCATGACAACGCAGCACGGGGTGTCCATCAGCTGAAGAGCTGTTCTTACCACAGAAATATAATGCTGTTAACATAACGGTTGCAAATAAATTTTAATTCACAAAAAAGCTTTTAAAATATGCGTGTATATATCTGTGTCTCAACTTAAAAAATTTGGACCCTACATTACCTTCCATTTCTTATGAAACTTTTCTTTATGAAAATTTAAACATAACATGAAACAATTTGTACAGTGTAACAGTGTTTCTGTATTTGTGTTGTGGGCTTTTGCAGCGCGTTTCTGTATTTGGGTGGTGTTGAGAAACTGATGAAGATGTTTTCTTAATTTGCCGGTGATTTTTCTATTTGCATGCGTTTTTTTCTATTTGCATGCGTTTTCTTTTATTTGCATGTGTTTTCTTTTATCTGCAGCGTGTTGAGCTTTCTCGGCCACCGTACTAAAGAATCATATTAGCTTGTTAAAAATGGCATTATATGACCCCTTTAAGCATAAAAATGATGTTTATATAATATGAATGTATGTAACATTACACTAATATCATAGCATCATAATAGATTTAAAACTCACATTTGAAGCTAACTGTGAAGTTGTGTGTAAAAAAGGGCATCAGCGCCTGTTCTGTTTGAGGAAACTGAGTCGCTTGCCTTTCACATTGACAAATCCATCATGACCCTCTTTTACCACACGCCTTTATTGAATCAGTTTTATCGTTTGCGCTAGCAGCATGGTTTGGGAACCTCTCTTTGAAAAATAAAAACTCACTCAACCAAATAGTAAAGTGGTCTAGCAGGCTGATTGGTGAGCCACAGCTCAATGTGGAGACCTTGTACACAAAACAGTTACAGCGCATAACTGGTTTAATCTTAAACGACAGTTCCCATCCATTGCACACACCATTTTGGGCGTATAAATGGCACGAGAAATAACATTCGTGGTATAGATAAGCACTTTCATGAGACTGTGTTGGAGTTTCAGCTTCTACCCTCTGGGCGTATAGGTTTATAATCCCTAGGTGTAGAACAAAAAAACAAAAACAGTTTTGTCCCTGCAGCCATTACACTGAGGAATAAGTCATAGCTATACTTTGCACAGGTGTTTTATTTGTTTTATTAGTTTTATTAGTTTTATTATTGCTTTAATGTATGTATTAATTTATTATGGACCGATAAGAACTTTTTATTTTTAATTTAAATTTAATTTTTGTAATTTCCTAATTTTGACTGTCTTAAGTTTGAATGATGTGTGATATATGTCCCTTTGTTTTTCCATATGTGTGTATGAGGACTCTAATGCAAACAAAATCTACCTTCGGGTAGCCTACAAATAAAGTAACTCGAACTTGAACATTTATAGTTAAATGTTGACCATTTGTGTATTATGCAATGAGTGGCCAGCAGGTGGCACTCAAACTGCATGTGTGTTGCAGCCTCAATAGAAAACTCCACATAATTCCGCAATGTTTTCTCTACACTGGCGGGCGTGGTATGCCTAAAATAATCAGAAATGTCAAATAGCAGATCTATTTGCTAGACTGTAATATATTCATATAATACCACAATACACCTTCATTGTCAAATCTGACTCAATCTATACAATCAACGACTTTTCAATTCCATTCAAACTCTGTTTGTCTGTGTTTGTCAGTGAGACAGATGCAGTCTGAGTCTCTGAAAAGAAAAGAGTCTGTTCAGGTTTTGCATGTAGAGGTTTTTTTTTATGGAAAAATGGAGTCCTCGTATTAAAAGAGATTTTTTTTCCTCATTACTCAATGCTGTAGTCAATTCGGAATTATTGAACCGATAAATTACTAGAGAAAAATGTGTGTCCCTGCAGAAGACTTTAGGGCTTGGTAATATTGTCTGTAATTAACATTTTCTAAGTATTCTGTCCTTGTTATTCTGTTTAAATCACCAAAACAACTTCGATTTCAAGTTTATTGAAATTAACATGCTAAACGCTTAGTATAATTGTCCTTATACAGCCATGACTTTTGAACACACACAAAATAATATTATGGGTTCACTAGCCTTTCAACACAATTATCCTAAGTACCAGATTATCAAGAGAAAATAGATGAGGTGTAAAGGGAATATATTTTCACTGCATAGGCTACTCTATCACAGGCTGGGGTCTGTTTCTCTGAGGCTTGAGTTCCCACAGTTGTTTATACAATTTTGTCTGACAGTAATTGAGAGACAGACTGTGATCAATAATAGAAAACCTTGGATGAGACGAGCTCTGCCTGCATTTTACCACAGATTATCAGTAGTTTCCTTTATCATTATACTCAAGTTGCACCATTGGATTTTTTTGCCTCATTCCAGAATGTTGAAATGTTAACACACTGAGAGTAAGCCATGGCAAAGTTTAATTACTGTCATTTAAGAAATGTTCAGACACATTTATTAAACATTTTTGAGAATGTCATATTTTAGCTTTATTTTTAGGCCATTGCTTATCCAGTTTGATGTCTACCATATTTAAGCAAATTAGAAGAACTTGTTGCGCTCTAAATTTCTTCAGGTGCGTGGAGCCAATGAAATGTGGAAAACGAACAAGAAGGTGGCGGCCACACTGGATTCAGTACAGAGAAGCCTATCAAAACATTTGTTGTATTTCTGGATTGCATCGTGCAAAAAAGTGCAAAGTGAATTAAAAACAAATGAACAGGAGCAAACGTTTTAGCATATTGCTATCTTCAGTGCTCACTCTGCAACAGACATTCACCCCTTTCTTGATAAATTACTTAGCAGTTATGGGTCATCTGCCGAAATTAATTATCACAAGAGTGCAACTCTATCACAGGTGGAGCTCCAAGAGAGTCTGATAATTAGCATGCATGACAAAATATTACAGGTATTCAATTATGTGCAGAGCATCTGGCATACTTTTGAGAAAAAAAAAAAAAACGTTTCGCAACTGCTACGTGATCTTGCATGTTGAGACAAGTGAGTAAATCAAGCAGCCTTTTCACGGCATGTTCCAATTCTAATCACTGACTGTGTATCCTGAGGACACCTAACAAGAAAGAATAATCCCACTAAGTCTAATTACTGCTTGTTGACATTGTGATATGTTAGAACATTTTAGTGAGGTTAACAGATGAATGGTCTACAACATGAGCACTTAATGTTAAATTATAAAACATTGCAAATAATTACAGCAAAAAAAACTTAAAAAAATCGATTCGAAAGCATACGGAGCAGTCTGCTCTCTAATCGCTCTTGCAGCAAATGCTACTTTGATGTTTTACACAGATCGGTCTGCGCAGCGCCGCTTCAAGTCGAACACACTTAAAAAGACATCGGATGCATCCAAAATCGCATACTTCCCTACTATAGCTAGTAGCTACCCAATTCGCGTTGGGGAGAGCGGGGCACAACCTAATGCTTTTTGACTTTCTCAGTTTGTGTAAACCTACTTAGGGTTCAGAGTATGTATTTTTTCCCACATTAATTTCCCACATGTGTAGTACAATTATGTTGTTTTGTTTTATTAATACAGTGTATACTTTTTTTCTTGATATACCCCGGAAGAATGGAAGTGAAATGTGACAACGTGCCCCATAGGTGGGGACAGTGGGGTACATTGTAACATGTGAGGGGCATGTTGTAACATCACCATATGACAGCTTAAAATGCTGATCTAATCAAAAAAATATACAAGACAAACTAAAATACAATTTTCATTTGACAAAAAGTCATTTTTACAATGAACACACCGGAAAACACAGCTATACAACATATTTCAAAACATAATAATAATTCATAATTTCTGAACATTGACTCTTAGTCTTTATTCACCCTTTTCTCATGTTTTCTCAATAGAATTCATAAAAGTGTAGAATAGAATAGCATAGTTCTAATAGGGGCACATTGTAACGCAGTGTTAAACGCAGTGTGGAATGTTGGACACTTCATGAACTAAACTGTCGCAGCTTTAATTACGTAACGGAGAGGAGGGGCTATCAGACTGACAATAATTAACAAAATAACCCTATAACTTCATAAACTACACGAATGAGTAGCATACATAGTGCATAAGTACATGTAGAAGTACATGCATAAGTGTATGAAGTGCGTCATTTGGGATGCAACTTAGGCCATATTTGTGATAAAAGAAGTATGTCAGAATTCACAGTACTCATTAAAGAGTAGGCAAAAAGTACCCGGAGGACCTTCTTCCGGTGAGTTTCTGAAGTGTGCATTGATGGACACTTTACTATCCCATGAGGCCACGGGGGATTTGTCAATGGTGTTGACGCGACGCAACTGGCGCTGGTAGGTCACGTGATAAGGGCAACATGGCGAATGTAGTATGTCCGGATTACATTCACTACACACATTCATATAGAACACTTTTTTAACAGTTGTGAAGTAATTTCTTATTCAAAATAAGTACCCACTTAAGAGAGTATATGAGAGATTTCAGAAACAGCCATCCACTCTTATTGCATGTTCGTGCATTTTGGGGGCGGAGCAATGAAGGAGGTGGTGTTTGTTTGCGTTGATTTCAAACATCAACAGTGTTTCTCAGAAATCACTTACTGTACCTTTAAGATTAAACATATTTAAACAATGATGATGTGAATGTAGTGACTATGCCCAATTTAACTTTTGAGAGATTGCATATAAGTTCCATTAGTATTTCACAATCAGTGTAAAATATTTTGAACATTGACTGTAAATTTAAAATTAACTTTATAACTTCACCTTTTTATTGTTTCATTCTGCTTTCTAAAAATGGAAATCACAAGATGAATCACTATTATTTTATTCTATTGTCAGTCCTAGTTTTTAACATTTAAATGAACAATATCTGCAGTCTTGTAAAAATGTTTTCTCTTCGTCCTTGCAATGCAGATATTTTCAAGATATTTTTTTTTTCTTAAAAAGATACATGAATATGTTTCCTTTCTGGTTTATAGGCTACATATAGGTAGAAAAAAGATACTATCAACTTAAAGCAATTTTTTTTCAGTAAAATTAATAATTTATTTTGGTTTTAGTATTTTAGTAGGCTATTTATCAATTACAAAACAAAAGCTGTTTCAAAAACAGCATGTTGTTTGTCTTTACAGCATTATAAAGTAAAACATGTATGTCTGTTATACATTATGTATTTTAGGAAAGCGTCCCACAGGGGACCATATTAAAAAAGTTTGAAAAGCCCCTTTCTAGACATTAGGCCTACAACAGATTGCAACTGTGAGTGTAGTCTGTGCAAGTTCGTCCTCTATCAAGGTGTCCGCGGCCGCGCGCTCTATATTATTTCAATGCCCTCCAGTCACGTTTTCAACATCCCGGAAGAATGACGAATATGAACAATAAGTTCACAGCGTCTGACAAATCCTCTCCTGTTCAGACCCTGATAGACTCATCTTTCTCCGCGCTCTGTTTCTGTCTCGCCCAACAAAAACTTCGCAGAGACTATTAGGAAAAAAAAAAAATGAATGTATTTTACTGCCACGGGCTCAGTAAAAACACGATTGTCTTGGTTTTCGTGTTGAGCGCCGCTCGTTGCTGTCAAACGTTTAACTTGGATGTGAGGTTTGCAGTCATCAAAGAGGGAAACGCAGGCAGTTTGTTTGGACTTTCTGTTGCAATTCACGAGCAGGTCGTAGGAGAGAAGAGACACCTGTAAGTATATTATTTCAATGTAAATAAGCTGACCTCATGTCAAATGTCATAAGAAGGACAAGATCTTCTCACGGATGTGCACCTGTTGAGCGTTTGATCTCTGCATTAACGTTGTTTTATAAAGAAGTTATTTTTATGTAGGTCAATCACGCCTATTTTTTCACAGATTTATTTAGTTATGGGCGAATACATTACAAATGCGATTTATACGAAACATTACCTGAATGTATGATATTTTTTATATTATGATCATGTTTTCCATTTTTGAATTAAAGGAATAGTTCGCCCAATATAAAAAATTCTGTCATCATTTACTCACCCTCAAGTTGTCCCGAACCTGTATGCATTTCTTTCCTCTGCAGAACACAAAAGAAGATATTTTGAACAATGTCAGAAACTAAACAGTTGATGTACCCCATTGACTTCTACAGTATTTTTTTTCATACTATGGAAGACAATGTCCATCAACTGTTGGGTTAACCAAATTCTTCAAAATATCTTTTGTGTTCAGCAGAAGAAAGAAATGCATACAGGTTTGGAACGACTTGAGAGTAAATGTTGACAGAATTTTTATTTTTGGGTGAACTATTCCTTTAAAAGTCATTTTAATAATGTTTTAAGGGTTTAAAGTTAAACAATATAAGTGGTGTTATTGTCGCACCAACAAAACTAATTAAAAATAGATCCTTAATGTAACAATTGCATCTCATTACTACAACAGTGTGCAAAGTACATTCTTTTCTGTTTTGACTTGATGATATGAAGATGAAAACCTGAAAACGTTATGTGTGACAATGTGCATGTCTGAATGAATCTTGTTTCAGTTTTTGTGCCATTGAATTGACTCGATTAACTCAGGTAAATGATTAACACAAAAGCTCCATTTCACAAGAGGATATGAGACATACTGACTTGCAGGGGCTGGCCAGGTCATGCACCTGCTTGTCTAATGTTTAATAGCCGTTATAGTTGCTACAACAAACTTCGCCGCCTTTGTTCTAAAAAACTGTAGCTTAAATATTTAGTTTTGACAACACTTAGTTTGAGATTTGATACTGAAAATGTAGTGATGAATGAAAGTCCTGATGGATACTGCTGGCCAAAAGGTCAGGAATAACATCTGTGAAATGCGCATAATAACTGAATAAATGAAAATAAACAAAATAACTCAATCTTCTGAGTTGTACACATTGACCAATTACCCCCTGCTGTAGTCAAATATCTAACCAGCTGATCATTTACAGTTGTCGGTAAGTTCCTCTGAGACCCATTTGCTGATGACTGAAGCAGTAGATTTTGCTTTGTAGTTCACTTATTTATGATTCTCTTTAAATGAATGGGAGATTATGAGTGCTGTATTGCCAGCCTCATAAGGCAGTACGGAGCCTTCCAGAGAGTTAGCATGCAAGAAGACTGAACTCAACAACAATATCATATTATCTGCACTCTAACACAGCTATAAATTAATTTTATAGTGTGACATAACATTTTTGCTAAAGATGCTCGGTGGGAGGAGTAGAAAACACCACCTTTGCAGAAAATGTGAGTAAGTGCAGGTTTGCACACAATGCTTCTTTTTCACATCCCCCAGGAAATAATAATTCCACAGTGAAAGCCAGCCGTGTTACTGAATTGACTCACACAGGCTGTTTTTACGAACGGATATAATGCCCTTCGTAACATACAGCCCAATTGAAAAAAAAAATGAGAAAGAAAGACAGCATTTGAGCATATAAACAATAAATGTGACCATAACGCTGCAAAATAACAATTTGTGGCTCAGGCAAAATACTTTGGCGCTTTGTGGCTTTTGTTTGAAACAGGTATTTCTGAAGCATGTTAATTGCTGACAGATATGCAGTATACAGTATGGTGCTATAATGGAATACCCTGACTTTTCAATTTAGTCATCAGCATAAGGAGCAAGTAGAAACATGTTGAAAGCCACAACGCATTAAAGGTTCTTATATATAAAGGCCTAAAGCAATATACAAAATGAAACCACAAATCTATCTTAAAACATGTCTCATGTTATATGGGTGATTTCTGCAAGCACAATAGAGATAATCAAATTGTCTGATTTAATTTTATAATGTTTTGATTCGACTGCAAGTAGGACACAAAACGTAATGAAGTAAAGCAGACTAAATAAATCATATAAGACATGTCTCTTCATTGTTAACAGATGTAAGAAACTACCACAAGAGAGTAGTGATGTCTGAACTGGCTCATTTCTTTCCCTATTCCTATGAATGTTTTACTCTCAAAAGCAGTGTGGTGTAAATGTTTGCTGTTTGTCATATGTAGTGCGACTAATGTTTAAACAAAGGAAAAACAGATTCAGTGTTTGTCTCTGCCCTTGTCATTGGCCTAGAGGAGTCATCCCAAGCTAATGTGAAGCTGTCTGTGTTGCTAAATAAATTGTCTGGTGACTTCCTGATTATCTGTCATTGAACCTCAAAGGAAGAGCACTGCATTTGTCTGCTACTCTGCCTCTTCAGGGTTGGAGCTCATTTAAAATTGAGAAGAAAGCTCTTAAAATGTTGTGGAAACATTCTGTGTTTTTGTAGTCTAGGGGTTAGGATTTTAATTCATAATTTGGAGGTGTTTGCTTTCACATATTGAGAAAATACTTCCCTGTCCCTGTTTATTATTTATGTACGCATAAACTGTTCAGAACTGTCCTCCTGATCTTATCTGCACTGACAAAGGACAATTTGAGAACTGAGATAGTCGCGATGATATTGGACTGGCTAGACATTCATCATCTTGTCGAATACATAAAGGACTGGCTCAGTGACACACAAGGACTTCCTGTGTGTTCTGTCTTCCTGTGGCCTGATCTTTGGTCATTTGTCTCATGCGCTCCCATAGACTAATAACCTGTTTCCGTCATGTGACGGCTTTAGAGCAGCTGAACTGCTTTAGCGCTACTCGTGTACTGAAAGTTCAGTGCAGTTCTCAGATCTTCATGACCACAGACCACAACTCATCATGTTTAAGTTCTCTGGGAAATAACAAGCTGAAATTCGCACGACTGAGGTCCAGCTATAGGCTGAACAACTGCAGCAAATGCTTGAAGCTACCATGTAAGCTTTAAGCATTTGCTTCAGTTGTTCAGCCAATCGGACCTCAGTCGTGCGAATGATGGATGACTCAATCCTGTCAGAAGATGCATAGCAAGGTCACTGTGGGTAAATGGTAGAGTAAAATTACATCTGCTTTCTTTTTTAATCTGTTAGTCTCCCAGGATGACCTTTGAAAATGGCTTGATCTAGTTGATCAAGAGTGCAGGCTTGAGCAATGGCTATATATACATATTTGAAACATGGTGTTGAGGAAATAACATTGCATTTCTCCTCTGCTCAATGAATGAACACGGCGTGATTATGATTCAGGCTGCATCACATATCAGAATGCAGATCGGGATAGGTAGCATTCAAATATTCATCCAGTTCCTTTTGCTTTAAAGATCAGATTCATCATGCCGGTATGGAGCCGAAGCTGGCCATAGGGTCTGTGCAGAGGACCTGTCTGGTTCTTGTGGTCTTTGCTGAGGATCTGTTCATATGGTTGTTGTGTCGACGAGGCCTTCACAGGGGATTGTCTAGTAGACACACACGGTCTCTGCTGACTTTCTGGGCTGCGTTGTGCTCGTGTCTAGGTGCAGGTCCACCATCTGATCTGTATACGGCTCGGATCCGGCTGGCTACGGTAACCTCACTAATATTAGCGTAGAGGCCATTCTTCTTACGACGTAACAAGTACATTTGGTGTTACGGGAAGTGTTCCCAGTTCCAGTTGACCTAATTTATGCAGCCTAACAATCCTTTAACAGATATGAATTAGAAATGTGATATTGTTTTCTGTGTATCAATCAATCAATCAATCAATCAATCTTGCAAGTAAAGAAATTAATGTCATTACTGCTGTGCTGTTTGGAAATGTCTGAAGTTGAATCATGAATTTAGCCACTGTATCAAATAAATGCCTAGGGTTGTGTTTGTTCTCTTCTAAGAGAGTTGAAAGCAGATCTAGCTGATTTTAAGGCCTTTCTGTATGCAATAACACTTTCCTTCCACGAAATGCGAAATACTTATAGTTTTGTTTCCTTCCAGCTGCTCCTTCCTTTGTTTTCGGGCTGCTCTTGACGGCTCGAGTGTGCTAGTTATACCTCATACCTTCTTTAATGTCAAAGGAGAAACCATGTCTAAAGTGCTGGAAAAGAGAGAGTCAATAGTTTATGTTGCACTTGCAACATCGAGTTCTTCTAAGTTATCTGGTATAATAAGAAGTAGAAGTGATCGTTCTACCATATTTGTAACGGGGTTGGTTTTGCAGCCTTGGCTAAATGGAGTACAGACGAGACTAGATAATGATCTAAGATGTCACATTTCTAAGAACCGTTCGATCATTCCAGTTTGCTCACCTTTGGTGCACACTAGTACACTGATGCGCTGCTTGGCCATTCAGATTAGACGGCTGCAAAACAAACAGTTGTATAATTATTCAATTCATGTATCTGTAATCTGCCCCATTGAAAACTGCTGCACACTGCAACTTTTCCTGAAAGTTCTAAATTTAAGCCAAACAAATGCTGCTGTTTTGTGATTTGAACTTCCTGTGTGATTACCTGTCTGTTTTAAGTTGTCTGGCATTTCTTTCATTTGCGGCTGTGGTTATCCGGTTCACAGCTGTAGGTGTCAGAAAGTCTGTTATCTGTCTAACTCTCAACACATATGCATACTGTGAAATAGGTAAAACTCACTTAAACAGATATTTAAAAGCTTTGCCTGAATTGGTATTTAGTGCTCTTTTACATAATAGCAAAACTTGACAATGTGTTAAATTATTGCTAATGTTGTTTGCGAGCATGCATGCCCATTAGACTTACACCATGTCTACAAGCAGGCTAAGTCAAGTGACAAGACTTGAACACTCCCATAACAATCAACAAAACTGTGAAGTCACATTGAGTATTAAAGTTATAAAATGTTATTATAGTGATTGAGTTATCAGTTGAATAGGATAGGAGTTCTGAAAACTTTGTCAACCACTACTTTGAAATCATTGAGTGGTCTAGCAGTAGGCTACATTTTATAACAGTTTCAGCTGAAGTAGAGTAGGTTTGTCTCGCCCCTGGGCTGGAAGGCCTGGGAGGGAGAATGACTTGCTGTGCATGTGGAGCATCATGGGTTTTAGGATTAGATATGAAGACCTCTGATGCAAAAGCCTCTAAAAGCCACATATGTCAAAAATGAGATAATATTGAGTGAATGCTCTCCGCACATAGTTTACATTCATCAAATACTTTCACTTCAAACTCACTAAATCCCAGCCTCAGCCCATTCAGAAATGTTGGTACTTAGGTAGAAACCTAAACATAGGAGCCTGAGAAAAACGTTAGATGGACTTAGAGGCTTTTGAAGTCTTCATATTATTCAATAATCTGAAACAGCTGGAATGTCAAGCATGAGACTTGTCACCTTTGGCGCTTTTCCACTACACAGTACCAGCTCGCCTCGGCTCGACTCGCCTCGCCTTTGTTTGCTTTTCCACTGTGTAAAAGTTGTACCTGTACCTGCTTTCGGGTACTTTTTTTCGTACCACCTCCGCCGAGGTTCTAAGCTAGCTAAGGCGATACTAAAATGTGACGTGAAAACAATGCCGACTGCTGATTGGTCACAGAGAATCTGCGTCATCATTGCACGTGCCAGATGGAGTATCCAGAATAAATAACCCCGCCATTTTTAAATAGTTTGGCCAGAGATAGTTACTAAACTTACTACTATTATTATGGCAACTCGGAAGAATACGCCGTGGTCAAACGAGGAGGTGCAGACTTTCCTTTGTTTGGTTGCCGAAGAGAGGATCCAGCGAGAGCTTGATAGGGCAACGAGGAACGAAAGGCGTCGCTATGACGACCGGGTACTATTTGTGGCGGTACTTTCTGCAATGGAAAACGGAGCGAAAAGCGAGCCGAGTCGAGGTGAGCAAAGGCGAGTCGAGCCGAGGCGAGCTGGTACTGTGTAGTGGAAAAGCGCCACTTGTGAATGTTCTAGGTGCAAAGTGTTTGTCAGTTTAGTGACTATAGCAGCTCTGATCCATGCTGTACCTGTGAAGAAATGCTTAAATGTCTTTGATAAAGGATATGAATGGTTTTATGAAATATGAATATACACTACTGGTAAAAAATGTGGGGTCACTAATTTTGAATAATAAAAGAAGTCTCTTATGCTGAGTCTGACCAAGGCTGCCTTTATTTGATTAAAAATACAGTAAAAAAATAGGAATATTGTGAAATATTATTACTATTAAAAAAACTGTTTTCTATTTTAATATATTTTAAAATGTAATTTATTCATGTGATGTCAAAGATGAATTTTCCAGCATCATTACTCTTCAGTGTCACATGATCCTTCAGAAATCAGTCTAATATTCTGATTTGCTGCTCAAGAAGCATTTCTTATTTATCAATGTTATTATCAGTTGTACCGCTTAATATTTTTGTGGAAACCATGATACCCTTTTTTCAGGATTCTTTGATGAATAGAAAGATAAAAAGAACAGAAATTATTTGAAATAGAAATCTTTTGTAAAATAACTGTCTTTGCATTTGATCTCTTTTTGTACTGAGGTCTCTAGAACTGTACATGTAATTTACTGTACTTTGTGCAGACAATTGTTGGTTGCTTTCACATTCATTCATCGCTATATGTAGGCGATTAGGGACATGCATTTCACCTGCCTTGAATGTGTGCAACACAGAAAGTTTTTCTGTCCTACTCAAGTTCTTTGTTCATGGCCAGACAGTCTCAAACACTGAGCATGGCCACTGAGCAAGGGACCTTTTTCTGTAAGGACTATTTACTGAGAGGTCAGGCTTTTAGAACGGGACCTTTTGTGTGTGTGTGGTGTGTGTATTTATAGACACACACATTAAACAAAGGTACAACATGTGAACTCTGGCCCTGAAATGCGTTCAGTGAAACCGCTGAAGCAGACACACCTTCTTCTGCAGGTGGGAAGTTGTGTTCCATGTGATCTGACTCATAGCTGTTTTTTCTCAAGCCAAAAACTTTCAATATCTCATTTAAATCAAAAAGAGGCATATATATATATATATATATATATATATATATATATATATATATATATATATATATATATATATATATATATATATATATATATATATATATATATATATATACACACACAGTATGAGTTTTTAAAAATGTAAAAGAGTCATTCTATTAAAATGTTCTAACCTCTAAACTTCTAAAGGATAATTCCAGATGTCATATATCTTCAAAAGATTCACTAGACCAAAAATAAAAGTGTAATCGGTGTTATTTGCTGTTCACCGAATGATGTTTCCATCTTGACAGAAAAGCAAAATGAAGACTAATGCTGTGGAAAAGATTAAATGAATCTATTCAGGTTGAGTCATATGCTCTCAAACTGAGCAGCTTCGATAAAATGAAGCACCAGTGAATGCAATCTCCTCAACTATCTTATGGTTTATAAACTTGCCTCTGAGGTATGTGCTGCTTACCACCAGACCTGTAGATGATTGTAGTGGTAAAACCCATGTCATGTGACTGGTATCTTTTTGAGGATAAACGGGCTGTACTGCACTGGTGGCATGATTCACTGAACAAACAGGAAACCTCTCTGCAGTAGTTTTGTGTTAGAAATCAGACATTTATCGCACATTGGAGTAAAATAATCTGTCACCTTTGAACTGTTTATGACCAGTATGTTTAGGTTAAATGGTAATGCTTTTGGATGACTGATTTCTAGCCAGTATGTTAAAGGGTCAAAGTAATATTTCTCCCGAAATTGAAAATTCTGTCATTGTTTACTCTCAGGTGATTCCAAACCTGTATGACTTCCTTTCTTCTGCGAAACACAAAAGAAGATATTTAGAAGACTGTTAGTAACCAAACAGTTTTGGTTACCTTTGACTTCCATTGTATGGACAAAAAAAAAGATCACTGAGACATTTCTCGTAATATCTTCTTTTATATTCCACAGAAGAAAGAAAGCCATTAAGGTTTGGAGTGACATGAGCAAATGATGACAGAATTGTTGTTTTTGGATGAACTATCATTTACACGAAAACCTTTTATAATTTTGTTTCATCCGCTCCTTTAAGACTTTAAGTAAACGCCCTTTTTGTATATGAGATGAGCAACAGTGCTCATTAAAAGGTTCTGTTGTGGTGAACATGCAGCGACGAGGAAGAATCTGACATTCTTTCTTGCTCATTCACCTTCTCTTGACTTTCTCATTTCCTGTCTTGTCTTTGCTGAAAGCAGATTTGGAGTCACATGACAGGAATGAGGCGGAGCAGCAAGCTGATTGTGGTTGGTGGTGGTGGTTTTGAGGGGGATGTTAGTGGGGGTCCAAATGAAATTAGACCCAAAGGGAGAGGGAGGGATGTCTTTCACTTCACCTTTCTCTTTCGTTATCCCTCCATGTCTTCCTCCTCTCTTTCCCTACCTTTGACTTTGACCTCAGTCTGTGTCCTCTTCACAGTCTACCTCACCACA
Organism: Tiaroga cobitis; assembly: GCA_030578255.1. Classification (NCBI taxonomy): domain Eukaryota; kingdom Metazoa; phylum Chordata; class Actinopteri; order Cypriniformes; family Leuciscidae; genus Tiaroga; species Tiaroga cobitis. Next base: position 30,078,242 of record CM060593.1, read on the forward strand.
ATGTGTGATGCATATGAACAAGTACAGAAACTGTGTTGCAGCGGAAAGGAATGTTGTGAAAATGAGGACAAAGGAAACATCAGACTGTGCATTTGTTGTTCTCTTGGGGCAGCGTATTTCAGTAATAATATGTTCACTTACGGCATTTGCATACATGACAGGACTAGAACCATGATTTAAAGGGATAGTTCACAAAAATGTAAATTAGTACCCACCCTCATATTATTCCAAACATTTATGACTTTAATTTTTTCTGCAGAACAATAAATTTTTTTTCATACCTTAGTTGTCCATATAATAAAAGTCAATGGGATCGAGAGTTGTTTTGGACCCCTCTGACTTTCATTAAATGAACAAAAACCGTTCTTCAAAATATCTTCTTTTGTATTCAGCAGAAGAAAGAAAGTCATACAGGTTTGGAACGACATGAGGGGGAGTAAATTATGACAGAATTTTCATTTTTGAGTGAACTATGGCTTTAAGTCTACAGAATTTTGATAATTATAATGGGAATGGAAATTGTATTTACATTGGAAATTGTAAGGAAAATTACAATGGCTTACATAGTTGTCTCTGCACAATAAGCGGGTATACTAGAATCAGAAAATCCTACTCAGTGTCCATATTCAAGTTATTTATAACGTCTCGGTTACTGATGTAACCCTCGTTCCCCGAAGGAGGGAACGGGAGACGTGACGTCGACGTGACGACGTTAGGGGATCACTTCTGGGAGCCCTATCAACTTCGATTATCTAAGAACAAGCCAATGAACGTTGGCGTGCGTGAACGCGTCACGCGCCCCCGCCCCGCAGCGCGGGTATAAAACAGGAAGCGGGCGCGCGCACCCACCGTTTTTCACTGAGGAGCCGAGTTTAGTGACGGCCGTACAGCGATGGTCAGCAACTGTGGCGGCGGGACGTCACGTCTCCCGTTCCCTCCTTCGGGGAACGAGGGTTACATCAGTAACTGAGACGTTCCCCTTCAGTCGCTCACGTTCGACGTGACGACGTTAGGGGATCCCATGGAAAGCGCCAACGGTTGCTGCCACTTCCAGTGCCCTACGCAAGACTCTCAGACCCCCCCATGCTGGGGCGGAAGACCTGCGTAGAGGGAGAACCTGCTGTTCCACATACCCACGCAGTGAACTCTTGAATAACACTGGGAAGCGTGCCTCTCCAGGGGAGAGGGACACTGCGGAGCCACATCCTGCCCGAAGGGAGGTACCATGTGGAGAATACACATATGGACTGGCCGGTTGGGGCAGTGCAACATATGGAATGTCACTGGGGTGGCTCCACCTAGAGGGGGAGGCTACACCAGACAGTGACAGCAGAGCGAGCTCTGCCAAGGGAAAGACACGGGCTCACCGCAGGGAGCTGATCGTGGAAAATACTCATATGGGATCGCCGCAGGGATCACACATACGGAACCCAGCCTAGCACAAGTTACACAAGCATACGAGCACTAGGCCTGGCGTCGGACGCTCCGCAACGTCCAACTGCCGAAGGGGTGTGGAGGAACTCACAGGGTTCGCCTGGGGGGGAACTCGACTGGAGCAAAGAGCGCACGTATCCGCTCCGTAGAGGGGAGTGGCGCAGCAAGCCGACACTAGAGCGGAAACTTCGGTGTTACCGGCTGGTTGAAGCGAGCACACAGGAAGAAACCGGCTCAACACGTAAGCTATAGAATCTAGCGAACGTGTTAGGTGTCGCCCAGCCCGCAGCTCTACAGATATCTGTCAGCGAGGCGCCGTGTGCCAGCGCCCAAGAAGAAGCGACACTCCTAGTGGAGTGGGCTCTCAACCCAGGCGGGCAAGGCACGCCTTGGGCTTCGTAAGCCAAGGCGATAGCATCCACTATCCAGTGGGCCATCCTCTGCTTGGAGACAGCCTTTCCCTTCTGCTGGCCTCCGTAACAGACGAAGAGCTGGTCTGAGGTCCTGAGGCTTTGCGTTCTGTCCACGTACAAACGCAGAGCGCGGACGGGACAGAGAAAAGCCAGGGCTGGGTCTGCCTCCTCCAAAGGCAGCGCTTGCAGGTTCACCACCTGGTCCCGGAAGGGAGTAGTAGGAACCTTGGGCACGTATCCGGGCCGGGGTCTCAGGATCACGTGAGAGTTATCCGGGCCGAATTCCAGGCACGATTCGTCGACCGAAAATGCATGTAGGTCCCCTACCCTCTTGATAGAGGCCAATGCAACCAGGAGAACTGTCTTACAGGACAGGATTTTTAACTCAGCCAATTGCAGAGGCTCAAAGGGTGGTCTCTGAAGAGCCGAAAGGACCAGAGACAAATCCCAAGAGGGTATAGAGAGCGGGCGAGGAGGATTCAGTCTCCTCGCTCCCCTCAGGAACCTAACGATCAGGTCGTGCTTCCCCAAGGACTTACCATCAACTGCATCGTGATGTGCGGCAATAGCGGCAACGTACACTTTAAGGGTGGAGGGAGACAGCCTTCGCTCCAACCCATCTTGCAGGAAGGAAAGCACGGCTCTGATCGAGCATGATCGGGGGTTCTCCTCGTGAGAAGAACACCATTCAACGAATAGGTTCCACTTCAACGCATAGAGGCGCCTCGTAGAGGGGGCTCTAGCAGAAGTGATGGTGTCAACTACCGCTGAGGGTAGGTCACCTAGAACCTCCGCGTCCCGTCCAGGGACCAGACATGGAGCTTCCAGAGGTCTGGACGCGGGTGCCACAGGGTGCCCCGTCTCTGAGAGAGCAGGTCCTGTCTCAGAGGGATGGGCCAGGGAGGGGCTGTCGCGAGGAGCACTAGTTCCGGGAACCAGGTCCGGTTGGGCCAATATGGCGCAACTAACAAGACCTGCTCCTCGTCCTCCCTGACTTTGCACAAGGTCTGTGCCAGAAGGCTCACTGGGGGAAACGCATACTTGCGAAGACCCCGGGGCCAGCTGTGTGCCAGAGCATCCGTGCCGAGGGTCCCCTCGGTCAGGGAATAGAACAACTGGCAGTGAGACGTGTCCGGGGCGGCAAACAGATCTATCTGTGCGGTCCCGAAGCGCCTGAAAATCAGCTGGACCACCTGGGGATGGAGTCGCCATTCTCCCGGTAGCACCTGCTGCCGTGAAAGCTCGTCGGCTGCACGGTTGAGCAGGGCCGGAATGTAAACGGCACGAAGCGACCTCAGATGCTTCTGACTCCAAAGGAGGAGATGGCGGGCGAGTTGTGACATGCGGCGGGAGCGTAGACCACCCTGACGGTTGATGTACGCAACGGTCGCAGTGTTGTCCGTACGGACCAGTACATGCTTGCCCTGTAGCGACGTTTTGAAGCGGCCCAGCGCAAGATGTACTGCTAACAACTCGAGGCAGTTGATGTGCCAATGCAGTTGAGGCCCCGTCCACAGACCTGAAGCTGCATGCCCGTTGTACGTGGCCCCCCAGCCGGTGATAGAGGCATCCGTGGAGACCACAGAGTGCCTGGACACTTGTTCTAGGGGAACACCTGCCCGCAGGAACGAAGGGTCCGACCACAAGCTGAGAGTTTGGCGACAGTGCGGGGTCACTGGAACCCGGCACGAGCCGCTCTGCCACGCCCATCTCGGGACTCGATCGTGGAGCCAGTGTTGGAGCGGTCTCATATGAAGCAATCCGAGCGGCGTTACCGCGGCTGCAGATGCCATATGCCCCAGGAGCCTCTGAAATAATTTCAGTGGTGCCGCTGTTCTGCGTCTGAGCGTACTCACGCAGTTCAACACTGACTGGACGCGGGCCTCGGTGAGACGCGCTGTCATGTTGATCGAGTCCAACTCCATACCGAGAAAAGAGATCCTCTGCCCGGGGGTGAGTTTGCTCTTCTCCCAGTTGACCCGAAGCCCTAGGTGGCTGAGGTGACTGAGCACCAAATCCCTGTGTTCGCACAACTGCTCCCTCGACTGGGCGAGAATAAGCCAGTCGTCGAGATAGTTGAGAATGCGAACACCACGCTCGCACATGGGAGCAATGGCCGCCTCCGCAACTTTCGTGAAGACGCGGGGCGACAGGGCCAGCCCGAAGGGTAAGACTTTGTACTGATATGCCCTCCCCTCGAACGCAAAGCGAAGAAACGGTCTGTGTCGAGGGAGAATTGAGACATGAAAGTACGCGTCCTTCAGGTCGATGGCTGCAAACCAATCTTGGGGACGGATGCACTTGAAAATGCGTTTCTGCGTAAGCATCTTGAACGGCAGCCTGTGAAGGGACCGATTCAGGACGCGCAGGTCCAAGATTGGCCGTAACCCACCTCCTTTCTTGGGTACAATGAAGTACGGGCTGTAGAAGCCGGTCTTCATATCGGCTGGAGGGACCGGCTCGATTGCATCCTTCGCCAGTAGGACTGCAATCTCCGCTCTGAGAACAGGGGCACTGTCCGCCAGAACACGGGTGAACAGGATGCCCCTGAAAACAGGGGGGCGCCGGGCGAACTGAATCGCATAGCCGAGTCTGACAGTACGGATGAGCCAGCGAGACGGACTGGGAAGCGTTAGCCAAGCTCCCAGAGACCGAGCAAGCGGGACCAACGGCACCACAGACGTACCCGGAGTGGGGCAGCGTGACGGAATGCAGGGACCCGACTCGGGCGGCATAGCGGCCCGGAGTGGGGTCTGAACGTGTGGTGCAAGACGTACCTGCTTCCGTCGGAGGGCAGAGTGGGTGTGCGGAGGCGACAGTGCGTCCAGGACACAGCCACTGCTGCCCGCTGGCGATGGAAGAGGGGCTCGGGAGTGACAAGGCATAGCGTCGTCGACTGCCAAGCGCGCCCTCTTGGGGCCCAGAGGTTTCAGAAATTGCTCTTTCTTTGAAAAAGAACAAAAAGAAAAGGGAACAAAGGATTCTCCACCCGGCCCTCCACCGGGGGAAGGAGTGGCACGGCCGCCATCTCCTGAAGAGCAACTTGATCCACCTCCGGGCCGCCCGTCTCAGGGATGTTTGCACCGGCGCTTGCCTCCTGGCTTGGCAGCGGCCTGGACGGGCGGGGTCGACTTCCTGCGGCTTGCTGCCCGCTGAGGCCTGGATGATGGCTGCTGCTGGGGCTTAGCGGGAGCGGAGGACGCCGCAGGAGGCCGACCTCGGCGACGAGTAGACGGAGGAGCTGCGGCCGGCGGGCGGGAGGGAGCAGCAGCGGTCCGCCGGGGCAGGATGTGTCGGATGGCCTCCGTCTGCTTCTGTGCGGCCGAGAACTGCTGGGCAAAGCTCTCGACCGCGTCGCCGAACAACCCAACCTGGGAGAGAGGGGCATCCAGGAACCGGTACTTATCGGTGTCCCTCATGTCCGCCAGGTTGAGCCAAAGGTGGCGCTCCTGGACCACCAAGGTGGACATCGCCTGACCGACTGAACGTGCGGTTTCCTTCGTCGCCCGGAGGGCGAGGTCGGTAGCCACACGGAGCTCCCGGAGGAGCTCTGGGTCAGGACCACCCTCGTTCATGTCCATGAGCGCCTGGGCCTGGTGGACCTGCAAGAGCGCCATGGCATGAAGAGCGGAAGCAGCCTGTCCACAGGCCTTGTAAGCCCTCGCCGTTAGACCGGACGAGAACTTACAGGCCTTGGACGGGAGGCGTGGGTCACCCCGCCAGGAGGAGGCGGACGCCGGACACAACTGCATCGCGACAGCCCGCTCCACTGGGGGGATCCCCACATACCCCTTAGCTGCCCCGCCGTCGAGGGTGGCGAGGGGTGAGGAGCCACTAGGACGGCTTCGGGCACTATACGGTGCCTTCCACGTCCTAGAAAGCTCCTCATGCACTTCCGGAAAGAAAGGTACCGGGGCGGTGCACTGAGAACCAGCACGGCCCGCCCCGAGAAACCAATCGTCCAGCCGAGAAGGTTCGGGACGTGGTGGAGGATTCCACACAAGCCCAACCCTCTCGGCGGCCCGGGAAAGCATAGCGGTCCACTCTGGATCCGGCTCGGACAACGCTACACACCCCGAAGGGGGCAGCGCAGCCGAGTCGTCATCTCCAGATGACCGCTCCCCCTCCGATGCTGCGATCGACATCTGATCGTCAGCAGGTGCCCCAAAGGAAACGACTGGTCGTTCCGGAGAAGGACCGAGCCGTTCACAAAGGGGCGCCGATGGCAACAGCACCTGAGAGGCGTGAGGGGCCCGCGGAGATTGTCTCGGCGGGGAAGCCCTCACGGTAATCCTCAGATCACCCTGGTCATGCGCTGAAATAGGTCTATTCTGCGGGGCAGAATAAACACTAGATCGGGGCATAGGCGAGGGGACTGCACCTCCCTTGAGGTAAGCGAGTCTCGATCTAAGTGCTGCGATAGTCATGTTCCCGCAATGAGAACATGAACTATCCACAAAAGCTGCTTCAGCGTGCCGAATGCCCAAACACGAGATGCAGCTATTGTGGCCATCTGCTGGCGCCAGGGAACGACGGCATCCAGAAACGCACAAGCGGAATGACATCTTGAAAAAGACGCAGGGTCCGCTTGTGTTGCTCTTTTAGTAAAATAAAAAACAAAGGAAAATTACTCTCACAGTGCTGAGGCGCCCAGGGGTAGCCACTGTGTGGACACACACACACACACACACACACACACAAACAATAGTGGTGGAAGAACAGCAGTTGAGAGCTGCACTGCTCGCGGCCACCGCTGATCGCGCCGTCACACCAACACTGGAACAGAGATCTTCCTGAAGTCTTCAAAGGCGTTGAATCTCAGACAATGAGTCATAGGAAACTCGCGCTCCGAAATGAAAGACGGTGGGTGCGCGCGCCCGCTTCCTGTTTTATACCCGCGCTGCGGGGCGGGGGCGCGTGACGCGTTCACGCACGCCAACGTTCATTGGCTTGTTCTTAGATAATCGAAGTTGATAGGGCTCCCAGAAGTGATCCCCTAACGTCGTCACGTCGACGTCACGTCGAACGTGAGCGACTGAAGGGGAACCCAAGTTCTGAAATCTATGGTAATTATACTGTCAGACATAATGCATTTCTGTTCAAATTTGCCAAACTGATTTTAAAGAAGTTGAAATGACCGCATCTCCCACTAAAGCCAATTCATAATCCCGTTAGACACGAGTCATGATCTGATGAGATCTCATCCCTCACAGAGGGGAATATTTATGAGCCTCAGGCTGCTGGATAAAATAGCAACTAGTGTTCATGACTCCAAAAATCATGAAACATTAATGAATCGAGCGCACAGGCAGCAGTGCTTTAGTCATTATTATGTCTGTCGTGCTCTCACAAATATTGAAATAAAATTCATTGATTTTGTGATTTATAGTTTTATGAAATGCCTCTTTAATTCTGCTCACCTTCCTCAAGGGCTCTAGAGGATTACATCTTTTCCTTTATGGCAGATGTGGGTATCTCAAGCCTGACTCGTATCTATATAGATTTAATAATCAAAAACAAAATGGTTACTCATCCATAGGGGGAGCTTGAGTAAGCTATTTTCTCTGCAAGGAATGAAAAGCGAATGTATCATAATAGCTCGCCTTTGGAAATGCAAGGAAGAGAAGGAGAGACACCCTATTGTTCGGGTATTACACAAAGTCGCAAACCCATTCTCCATTTTGTTTGAAAATGAACATTTGAGTAAAATGTGATCCTCATCTCCTGCGGTTTTTAGATGCTGTATGTTTATCAGACACTTTAAACAGCAGGTTTCTGAAAGTAGTTGAAAGACTAGCTTTTACAGTGGGGTTTTCTGTCCATAGTTGAACTGTGTCTTGGAAGTAATGGGTTCTGACAAGTCCTTCCAACCAAAATAAGTTCACGTAGCCTGACAAGCCCAGACAGATAACGGATAGACTTGCTGAAGTTTATCTGCAGTGAAAACTAAATTTTGTGGAGATACAAGCAATACGTGGCACTTGGCTGGATGGGAATTTTTGCCTTATCCTTATGTTTTTTTTTTTCTCTCTCCAACAACCATTACTGTTTTACTGCAGCAACTGGCGTAGTACACTGCCTCGAGACAGACTTGAGCTCAATCAGGTTTATACATGTTTTAGACTTCTTGTAGGAGCACCGAAGGAGAAAGCAGAGTCTGGACTGGCAGCCAATGAGACTGGAGACGTATATGCCTGTCAAATCACTGCAGAGAGCAAAGACTGCAAAAGACTGAATCTGCTCAACTCAAGTAATTTTCCTGCCAATCATACGACGCTTAAGTTTTCTAGTTTTCTCCATTTGAAGTATTTATAAATATTATTAATACTGTGGTTATTTTTAAATTGTATTAATTTTTCTTGCATTCATATAAGGAAATGTATTTATTTATATATTTGTTTGTTTGTAAAAATACTAAAATAATAATCATATAAAATAATATATAACAATAAAATAGTAATAAAGTGTTAATTAAACATATTAATAATGATCCTATTATTTAATTATTGTTATTATTATTAATTATTACTTGTTCCTGCCATTCATACCGGACTTAAATATGCATTATTAATTTTTCCCTCTTTTATTTCATTTATTATTTTTAGTATTTTATGTGAAAGGAAATGTACAATTTAGTACTGTTGTTGTGGGATGAGACTGTTTCAAAGTGTGACAGCAATTATGTCTCTGTGTTACTGCAGAGAGAACCGATCTGAATAATTGCTTTGTGTTATGCAGATCCTGAAGATAAACCAGACCCTAAAAATTATGTAATAGATGGGATGTGGCTTGGTGTGTCAATAGCCAGTCAGAGTCAACCAGGGGGCCGTGTACTGGTGAGTTTCATAATAAAGACCTGACTCCTCTCACTTGTAATGTTACATTTACATTTACATTTATTCATTTAGCATAATGTTGGCCTCTGGTCTATGAAAAGTCAATCCATTGCTCTTTCCAATTTAACATTAATATTCATCACTCTATTTAATAGGCGTGTGGCCATCGTTATATACGGAACTTCACAACCAACTTTCGCATGATTGGGAAGTGCTTTGTTCGTGGAAATAATTTAGAGTATAACAAAACAGACTCTCAGTGGCAGTCGTACGATGAGGTGTGTGACCCCAGAGAAGATCAGACTACTGAAGGAATGTGTCTTGCTGGAATGTCTGCTGCTGTCACTCAGATGAAGATCTTCCTCGGTGCACCTGGATGCTTCAACTGGCAAGGTGAGGGAAATCTGTTTCCTGTAAACAGCATTTTTCTTTCTAAATGCAAAATTCCTTTCTTAAATTCCCTTGTAATAATTTTATATCATTCGCAGGAAATACATATTCACAGTGGCATAACCCGGATGACGAGTTTGATAAAGTGAAGAGCAAGCTTCAAGACATGAAGAAAGGGAATATTTACATTGGTAAGGCAGTGCCACAACTATGCGTTCAGTTTTTGAAAACAACGATACATATTTTAAAAAATATTTTAAATTAAAGTTGAACTGTGTTGCATCAACTGATTGTTCACTAACATTTATCCTAATTACATTATGGATCCCTATATTTTGCATTAATACTGAACAACAATATATGTATATATATATACTGTATATATTCAGACACACATTTTTTTACAACTATGTAAATATGTAGATATAAAACATGACACTTGGTTATTGTTGACTGATTGGTCTGCAGGTTACTCTATAGCTGTGGATCGAGATGTACTAAGCAAAGACAAAGACACAGTGGTAACAGGAGCTCCTAGAGACGAAGCCAGAGGATCTGTGATGATGGCTGAATTTTTTAATAATGGTGACAATGGAAAAGTCAAAAAAAGTATTATGGGGGAACAAGTAGGATCCTATTTTGGCAACAGTGTTGCTGTTGTGGACCTTAACAATGATGGGTAAAGACAATTCTTGGGTTTTTGCTCCCTTCTAATTGAGGTCATTAATGAAACGGATGAACTTGACATGGAGGTGTTTTCATATTATCCATATAGTTGGAAGGATCTGATTGTTGGAGCCCCTTTCTATTTTGACCGGAAAAAAGATGAAGGTGGTGCAGTCTATGTCTATATGAACCAGAACGGGTCTTTTCGTAACAAAGCTGACGTGTTCCTCACTGGGCCTAAGGACTCCGCTTTTGGCATGGCTGTTGTTGCTATTGGTGATGTGAACCAGGATGGCTTCCAAGGTAGAATTTGTGGGGGGGTTTTCTGTATTTGCTCAGTACAAGTAACATGTATTTAGCTTTTATTAGTTTATTGTTAATGTGCTGGTTATTTGCAATAATTCACTTTTGTGTGAAGTGCTCAGTAAGAGTAACAGTCAAGGACATTTTACTTTGCTGCCTTCTTGTGGCATTACTAAGAAGTATTTTGACTAAATTTTGACGCTCCTCCTTTCCTTCACAGATTTTGCTGTTGGTGCTCCATATCATAGTACAGGCAGCGTTTCTATATGGATGGGTAGCAAAATGGGTATTTCCCAAAAGCCAAGTCAGGTGAGATGAGAATATTTTTATTTAGTCGATTTTTAAATATTGGATCATTTTTTACAAGTATTTAACTAGCATGTTTAAAGAGTAAGTTTATAGTTTAGTTTGTAGTACTAAAATCTGAAAGAGAGTTAGCATGTTAGAGCCATTTTTTATGGAATAGCTTTTTTGAAGTAAAAGGAAGTCTGTGTTTAGCATTTCTTTAGAAGACTTTTACATTTAGTTCTACGACATAAATTACAAACAGTTATACCTCAAACTTTACGTACTGGAAGGACTACAACAGTGATTCCTCGCATTATTGTGAAGTCATTATTTACAGATTTATAAAAGTACAATTTTTTGGTTAAATTAACATTTAGAATGTTGAATGTTCAAAAGTTTGGGGTTGGTAAGATTTAAAAAAATATTTTGGAAAGAAACCTCTTATGCTTGCCAAGGTTACATTTAAGTAAAAACTGTAAAAACGGTAGCTAATATTGTGAAATATTATTACATTTTTAAAATTTGTTTTATTTTAATATATTTTAAAATGTAATTGTATTCCTGTGATGTCAAAGCTGAATTTTCAGCATCATTACTCCAGTCTTCAGCGTCACTTGATCCTGCAGAAATCATTATAATATGCTGGTTTGGTGCTAAAGAAACGTTATTAATGTTAAAAACAGTTGTGCTGCTTAATATGTTTTGTGGAAACTGTGATACAATGTTTATTTTTAGGATTCTTTGTTGAATAGAAAGTTCACAAAAACATAATGTACCGGTATTTGTGTCTGTGACCCATTTTTTTAGCGTAGGTTTGGTTTTACGCTAATTTGACTATTTGTCTGTGTAAGATGTATTGTTTACTATATATATATATATATATATATATATATATATATATATATATATATATATAATATTCACACTGCTTTCAAACTAGACATACTTTAGATAGGACAGGACAGTATATTGCAAATGTCTAACTTTTGCTCCTACATTCATTCCTCAGGTCATTGATGGAAAAGACATCTCAGGTGGTGGATTTCAGACATTTGGCTATTCCATCAGTGGTGGCATGGATGTGGACAAAAACAGTTACCCAGACATAGCGGTTGGATCATTAGATGATCGTGTGGTCTTGCTTAGGTGACTTGATAGTGTAACTGTATATTTTCAGTTTGACATATTTTAGTTTAGCATTAAGTTAGTAGATAAAGACAGTTAACTATTATATCACAATAGTTAGTTATGGTAAGCATAGTGATTTTTGTTCATACTAGGGGTCCTTCCCTCACTGTGTTTTCTTTATCTTCCGCCTACAAAGGGCACGCCCTGTGATTCACCTAAAGAATACTTTCACTGTGACACCAGCTGTTATCAACCCTCAAACCTGTGATGCCTGGTAATAAATCCCTAAAAGTCTTGCTACAACTTTCACATTTTTTGGTTTACATGGAAATGAAGGAAGCCCACTACAAAAGTTATTTCCCAAAACACTGGGTCAGAATGATTAAGAAACGAGACCTTATTTTAACCTGAAATATTGCATTTATTGAATTTTATACAAAATTCTAATAGCTCATTAAACATAGCTCATAAATATTGTATAGTATTATAAAATCCCCTCCAAATGCTAAATAATTATCAAAAAATATTATTGAACAAAAATATATTACATTGATTTTCCTGAAAAAAAGTCACCTCTGACTGACCATTGCATTATACGCTCAAAAAATAGGTTGTAAATCGAAATCTTTGACATAATGAGAGTAGATCTAAATGTTATGCTCTAATATATATTTTCCTAATTTAATCACACCAGCAATCTTAATATTGATTATTTATTTGATTAACTGTACAGCTCTAGTCAAAACTGTTGTTTTAATGTCTATGTCTATCAGTTAATTCTGTTTGTCTTTTCCCTATACAGTATTGAAGCAAAGATCTGTTTCTCCTACACATTCAGCACTGGCACTACCAATTCCCAGAAGAGTATTAGTAAGTCCCACTTCTCAATTTGTTACCCTAAATATAAAATGCAAAACCTCTAAATGTTATAGTCATGCGAAATGTATGATTCAATGCACTGTTTTACATTCTGACTGTCAGAATTCAAATCTGACATAAAGTGTAAGAAAGATCTGTTGTTTTCCTCAGCTTTTCAATATACGGTGGAAGCCGATCAGCTCTCGTCTCGGAACACTCGTGTTCGTTTCCTTGACAACAAAGAGGGCAGATACACTGGCAAAATGTCCGTTAATCCGTCTGGAGATTGTCGTTCTCTGAAACTCGAGCTGGTATGATTCAAGGCCATCCTTTGAATTGCCATTTTTATCTGATGGAAAGGCTCTAACATATGCATCAAGTGGGCCGACATGTTAACGTTTGGGTTGATTCATTAACCCTGTGGTCAAATTGGGCTAATTGTTAGAGATTTGATCTATTGTCTCTGTATTTAACTCTCACAGTCCAAGACGATCCAAGACAAGGTGGTTCCGATAGTTTTCTTGCTGAACGTGTCTTTGGAGGAGCCTCTTCCCTCAGGCGGACCGACGTTGGAGGACCTCAATGCTTTTCCTGTGATCAGCCAAAGAGATGCTCTGACTGCCAGAGCTGAGGTACCTTTGACAGCATACTTTGCCTCGCTCAAGCACAAATTATGTTTTTTTGGAAATGCAATGTATGCCCTTCACCACCTGCTCACATTCTCGCTTATTATTCCACCAATGTCATCTTTTTCTTTAGATCCACATACAAAAAGAATGTGGATTAGATAACAAATGTGAGAGCAACCTTCAGATGACGGCTACATTCACAGATGAGCAGAACACACCGTTCCCCATGTAAGCTCAGTATCATGCTTCCTCTGAAAGGAGAAATAGATGACTGAACAGACATGAATTTATCAACTGAATATCATCTCCCATCATGCTACAAAGAAAGAATCTACCCAATCTGATCCTTGCTTCCTTTAAATGATGACACATTTTTGCTCATGAACACTTTTGATCCAATTACCTGAGCCGTAAATGGATTGGAATTGCCATAATATCATAGAGGTGATGTGAAATGTGTCTAACCTGTCGGTGTGTTTTTACAGGTGGAACGGCCTCCAGATTTTTCACTACACAACCGACGTGAAGAAGCTGAAGTTAATGGTGAATGTGTTCAACATTGAATCACAGGACAGGAAAGCAGAAGATGCTTACAGTGCTCTTCTAAATGTCACCATTCCCTCTTCACTCAGCTTCTCCAGCCTGAATCCCAAGGTAAGATCATTAGATGTCCTCAGAAATTACACCTCAGTTTTGTCATGTAACAATCTATGTCAGAGATCACCAATTAGCAGACCACAGTCCAGATTCAGACCCGGCATTGATTGATCTAGAACTGTTTATGGCACATTTATGTGATTAACACTATCCTTTCCAACCAGGCCAGGCAAGTGTACCTGTGGGGAAACCACCACACCTGAAAAAGAGACAACATCTGAAGATAGTTAATCAAAGCCTCTCCCTACTCAATTTCATTTCTCCACCCCAACACCCATTGCTATCACGACCACTTGTGCCATACACTTGAGACCGCATGTCTCATTTATTAATACAATTGTAAACAAACATATACAACAGTCAGATAGCATTGATTGTCATGACGACAGAGAGCCACCTCTATCAGTATGTCTACACTGGAAGCGAGTATTACATTGTGACACAACAGAATGCTTAATCTTTTGTTTATAGACAGTGTATAGACAAAGCTGCAGTTTTTGTAGAGACTACGTAGTATTTATGTAGGATTTTAGAATTTTTTACAATATACTGCTGCTATCAGTTTGGGCATTTACAAAAAGTATTCTGTGTGTTCACTTTGATTATTTCATTTCATAGCTGTACAAGCCATATAGTGTAATTTTCCCTTAATGGGGGCATATAATGCCATTTTCATACAAGCTAATATGATTCTTTAGGGTCTAAATGAAAAGTTTGTAATATACTTTTAATTTAAAATTCTCATTAGTATTGTAAGAAAACACTTATTTTACCTGGTCAAAAACAGCTGTTTTCAGCACGCCGTTTCAGTGCATATGACTTTAAATGATAATGAGCTTTGCTCACTCCGCCTCTCTGTTCTGTGGGCGTTTAGACACAACGCACATGGAGTGTTGCCTTGACAACAGTTGAGGGTATATTTTGGAGAAAGAATGGCAGCGGGAGTCTCTGAGGACACATCTGTGCAATCTAGGGCTGTAGTCAACCAAAGAAATCCTTAGTCGACCAAAGTCCTGTCCTGCGCAACGATCAGTCGACTAAAAAAAAAAACCCACGATGTTTTGCATTTTGATTGAACATTTATTAAACAATTGTCATAGAGCATTTATAAAACAGCAACGAAAAAACATCAATAATACATAAAACTATAATACAATTCTTTGAAAATTAAGTGATTTTTTTTTAACTGCAAAGTGAGGAGCTCTGTCCCGACTCCTAGGTCTATAGTGACAGTCACAATCGCGCACCTGACCACACCACACGCTACAAAAAATATAACTGCAAAAACTGCCAAATAATGACAAATCCTAACAAAAGCTCTCATTTACACAGGCTGTATATTCTTCTTTACTTTCAAAGCTATGGGTAAACTTTTGTCCAGCCGATCTAGGCGTTTTAAAACAAACACACCAAAAACCCAAATAGCCTAAAAAACAATCCTAATAATAATAGGCTGTATAGTAGGAACGCATATAGGTTTATTTTCGTTTTGTTACATTATTTAGGCTATTTTCAAACGCGTCAAGTGTACAAATAAAAACATAAGAAAACACAATCTATTGAGTCAGCATAATAAAGCCGTTAAAGGGCCTGCTCACATATCGCGTCTTTTGCGCGCTCAAGTTCGTTATTTCAAATGTAGGCGCGCGGTAATGGAAGCGACGCGGTCGCGGTGAGACGCGCTTGTTTTTTCCAAGCGCGTGCGCGCCGCAGCAGCAGTGCAGCCAGCCACAGGTGCGGTTCCCGAGTGTTCTACGTGGTGCGCTAAACTGTGGGGCTGTTACAAAATAGCCTAAATTACAGCATTTAAAGTTGGGGATAAAACATAGGCTAATTATATTTAGAATACAGTAATATATAACTGCTTATAAAGGAATAAACATCAAGGAGTAAATCAATGAAAATGTCTTTCTATTGGTAAAAAAAAAAAAAATGCAACTGGTCGAGCAATGAGACTGTCAGTCGACCAAGACGGCATCGACCGATTAGTCGACTAAACGACTAAAGTTGACAGCCCTAGTGCAATCGTATCAGTTTGCACTATTCATGACGGCCACAAAGTAGTTCGACAATTAAGGCTCGAACAGGACGTTTCTGAATGGTTCGTTAACATAATGTCACTTTGATCTATCTTTGTATGTACTGGCAGGGTAACGTTAGAGTAACTTAGTAAGATGTACGAACGCTATGTGTTTACTGATGTATACTCATGTTACTCAGTTTGTAATAACACAATAACCATAACGCGTTGTTCATTATAAACGTGGGAATATGAATTATATCGAGAACGTCGTACATAGAAAACATGCCGTAATGTACCCTGAGTGTAAACCTTAGCCGCATTCATCGTGAAGCGTGCAAGCGATTTACAAAGATTAACGTTAATATAAAGGTTAATAAAATTTTACACTCACTTCTTCTGGAGGTGCAGCAGGGACATGAATAGTTGGTACCGTTTTTTTTTTTTCAGGAGCAGCTTCTTAGCAAAACCAGCTTTATACTGACCCTCATTTTATAAAGCAGTCTGGTGAGAAAAGATTCACGAATCGCGCAAATCTGAAAGCATTGACATTGATCGTGGGGAATATTCCCTTCGAAAACAAAACTCAGCCACTGCTTCCTCAGCGGTTCGGATTTAGGAACATCAAAATGACTGTGTTCGTTATTACACCCAAGAACAGAACACCACAATCGCTTAGATGCCAGTCTGCTCCAGCATATCAACAAGGATGGACTATGATGACAGCTCGCTCAGGGCAGGGATGTTGAAACGCTGCTGTCAATCAACAATCGTGGGAGGGGTGTCCGACCGTATGACGTCACACGGTCGAACGGCTCGATTTGAGACAGGGAAAAATATATAAGGAGATTAAAACAAAAACACTAGATAGATTTTTATCATTATATGATGGTTGTGTACAGGCACTGCCAACACACATTTCAGTACTACAATCAACTTGAAAAAGTGCATGTAGCATTATATGACCCCTTTAAGATCGTGCTTAGGTTCCCCTTATTATAAGGGTGTTGCAGAAAATAACCATTAAGGCCTGGTTTCACAGACAAGGTTTAGATTAAGCCCGGATTAGGCCTTAGTTCAATTAGGACATTTAAGTATCTTTTATAAACATGCAAAAAATATTATCATCTTGAGACAAAACAATGGCACTGACATATGTTAAGATATGCCAGTTAAAACAACTCAAACATGCATTTTAGTCTGGGACTAGCTTATGCCTTGTCTGTGAAACCAGGGGCCGGTTTCACAAAGATAGACTTTGACTGTGGCTTAGATATAGTAGATAGTCAGACTTCAGATAGACATCTAAATCAGACCGTTGCACAAAGCACTTAAGACGCTGACTATCTTAAGTAGGACTACACTGCAATGCATTCTGGGTAAAATAAGACACTTTTCAAAACAAAAAACATGGCGGATCGAGTAAGCGCATTCAACCGCTTAGTGCAGTTTACCCCAGTGGAAAATATGTGTTTGTTGGAGTATAACAGTTACAAGGACATTTTACTTGGGAAATTTAGCGGAGAATGTAGTAACAAGAAGAAATGTTTAATTTGGAAAAAGATTGCTACGACAGTGTGGCGAGCAGGATGAGGTCGAGGGACATGAGAGCGGCGCGAGGCCGGTGGCATGATTGATAATGAGCGACACCTGCGAGACGCACCGGTCTCGTATCTTCACAGTTGTCGCTCCTCCTTTATGCTTCCGCTCCTATGTGAGAGATACGAGACCGGTGCGTCTCGCAGGTGTCGCTCATTATCAATCACGCCACTGGCCTCACGCCTCTCTCATGTCCCTCGACCTCATCCTGCTCGCCACAGACAGTTAACAGCGTTAATCCGACGCTCTGCTGATGACGCCTAGCTGTGTGCTCTTGAGAGCTTTTTGGCAGTGCAGCGTTTTTTCCGTTGAGACGTTTCGTTGCTATGATACAGAATATCCACAGCCGTTTGTAACTGATTTCGCAGATAATTTGTTTCATACAAAAAAAAAATTTTTCATCCATTTCGTTCGGATAGCTCTGCCAGTTGATGTCGTTGTACAGAAAGAATGTTGTGACAGTTGGTCAGTGTGGTATTAGTCCCGCCCCTCCACTGTGATTGGACGGCTGGGTAAAAAGTGACAGTGATGAGCGATGCGTTTTACCCAAAGTTGAACATTTTTCAACTCTCGGCGACCATTAAAAACGCCGAGCTCTCAGCGCTTCAGCGTGAAATAACCGCTCAGCGCCTCGTAACGCTCATGGCGTTCTAAAAATGCGGCGCTCCCATTGAAAACAATTGAAAACATACGCCAGGCGCGTGGGAAAACGCTTTGGTGGACACACGGCCTTAGACCTAAGTTAGCCTCGGGGTAAGGTGTCTAATTTTTTTGGTCTAAATTAAGTCGGTCTTTATTTTTGTGAAAGTCTAACTTGCATTAGACTAGTCTATGAGCTAATTTTAGACTTGTCTAACACTATAGACCGGTCTAAATAGCTTTGTGAAACCGGCCCCAGGGCTATGTGTTACATAAGGGTTTATTTAGGTAAATCATCATAAACCCTTCGATTTTCGCTTAAGTGTCTATTTTTCACTTAAGTAATACCTTTAAAAACGTCAAAACCCCTTAAAGGCCAACTGTAGTGCCTTGAAACACGCAGCATTATTCAATGTGTTGTCTTAAAGGTAGGGTATGGGATTTGCAAAACGGCCAGCAGATTTTGAAAATACACAACTCAAAAGGTCCTACCTTCTTTCCTCCAATGCTGGCCCTGACTCCACCCATTCGAAGAACATGGACGCGCAATCATGCATCTGTAAAACTCAGATGCGCGAGATTGCACTTACACTCTCTCTCTCTCTCTCTCTCTCTCTCTCTCTCTCTCTCTCTGTACCGGGGCGACTTGCACTTACTGTGACTGGGTCACGAGCTTTGAGTATGCGCACGAAGGGGACACGCGCTGAGGGGGATGGGGTTATGGTACGACCGTTTGATTGACGCATTTTCTGTCCAATGATTCTAGGTGGTCTTGGAAATGATTGGCTGGAGTTTTTCGAGTCCTGCCCGTTCCACAGATGATTAAATTGCTTCATTTTCATTTTAGTGCTTCTAACTCAGTGGCTGTACAGTAAGTGGGTTAGGAATAGGATTTCAAGTGATTTTTGAAAAAATGGTCAAAGAAAATCACATACCCCACCTTTAATTTTTACTGAAACAGGAAGACAGGATGGGACACATCGAACAGCTCCTCCCCTTTTTTAAATTAGCCAATAGCGTTTTGTTTATCACAGCTTGGCCAGTTTCCTCATAATCTCTAACCGTATCTCCTCCATATCACTTTAAAATACAGCATTCTGTGCGGAATTCAAACGGGCCCTATACATTATCTGGTCTGCGGCGACTCACACATATGATCCGCTCTGTGCTATCGTGTCTTTGGACCGGAGCAAACTGTGTGCGTGCTGCAGTGGTTCGTGAGACACTAGCGTGAAACCAGACTTCATTCGCCCCAATGCATATTTACACTGTCTGCATTATTCCCTATCCCCTATATAGTGCACTATGTGCCATTCACCATGTAGAAAATAGTAAATGTGTGAACAAGTGCCTGATTTTAGCCACAGCATCTTTTGTCATTGTTTTGGAGCACACTATTAGCGTATAGATAACAGTAAGGCTAACCTAAACTAAAAGCCAAAACATTTTGATTTTGATTTTATGGGGACTTTAACTGTCATTTCCCTAAGTATAACATAAGTTTTGGAAAACCACCTTAAGTGTTACACAGAGCGAGCAGGTTTAAACCAAGTCTTCTAACGAGACATGATCGGCTGCTTAAATGGATTTTAATTTAGGCTTTTATTCACATATAAACATTGATCAAATTACATATCAAATATGGTCAACGGAAGCTCAAACGTGTGTGCATCACATGCAAGAACCAATCTGGTTCTTGCACATCAAGCAAACACGTTTGAGCTTCCAAAACAGCCTTTTTCCATGTATTTCAATGAATGGACAGAAATGATAAGGAAATATTACAAATTTCTTTGTGTTTCAAAGTCTTGTGGGATGTCATGAGGATGAGTAAATTAATACATTTTCATTTTTGGTTGAACTGTCTCTTACCTAAGAGAAGTGTTTAAATGATTACAGTATATGCAACTGTTAAGGAATCAGACTCACGAGACAGAGATGAAGTAAACAGGAAGTTTATTTGGACAACAACTGAGCGGGTGAACTGGAAGCAGGTGAGTAGGAAGTGCAATGATGGATTGGAGAGGGGGATGCTGGCAGTGAATGGAATGCATCTTCTTACAGGAATGCTGATGGATCGATGAAGGCGTGGAAGGATGGTATGCAGAATCGCTGGAGACACGGAGGAAGGACGAGATACTGGGAGAATCACACGGAGGAGAATGGAGACAAGACGCTAGAGAATGACGCTGGAAGAGAGAGAGAAAGAGATAGAGATATCGCTAAGTCAGGTAGGTTGTTGCAAGGTAAGGCAAGTAGTCCATTTCATTCAGACAAACAAGACCGGACAGTGAGCTGTGGTGAAGTGATGATGAGTAGCAGTGATGATGAGGTGCAGGTGTGTGTGATCAGATCCCAGGTGAGGGAGTGCGCTGTGATTGGCTGGTGTGAGAGAGTGGCAGATCTGTAACAGTGTGTCCCCAGACCCTCTCGGAACCAGTAGTCGACTGCGGGAACGTTGGACGGTTACCCTGACCATGGGAACAATGGTGGCTGGAAACCGAGGACCCACTGGAAGGGAGTGAGTCCAGTAGTCAGTTGACATGGTTCCAAGAGAAGGTTCGTAGAAAACGGCCAATTTCCTGGATCTTCCTCTCGGTCTGCCCGTTCGACTGCGGATGGTACCCCGGACGATAGGCTTACGGTCACACCTAGGAGGGAGAAGAACGCTTTCCATACCCTTGATATAAACTGCGGTCCGCGGTCTGAAACAATGTCTTCTGGGAGTCCATAGTATCTGAAGACGTGATTGAAGAGGAGTTCTGCTGTTTCCATTGTTGTGGGTAGTCCCTTGAGGGGGAGAAGACGACAGGATTTGGAAAATCGGTCAATTATCACCAGGATGCATGCATTACCGTCAGAAGGTGGGAGGTCAGACATAAAGTCTACTCCTAGGTGTGACCATGGCCGGTTGGGAAGGGCAGCGGTAGAAGTTTGCCAGATGAGGACTCTTGGCCATGGCACAGTCCGCGTATCCCTGGACGAACCTTCTCACATCCCTAGCCATGCTAGGCCAATGCCCAAGGATGTACGTATGTGCGGAGTGAATCGGTGTTGTGCGTTGGGCTATGGTGACATACCGACGTCCGGGGGGACAGCCCGGCGGAGCGGCGCTGGAGGAGGTGATGGAGTCTGAAGACCACTGGATGGGACTCACGATCAACTCGGGTAGCAACATGGGCTCAGGTTCTTCGCTGACCTCTTCTGGAGCATACAGACGCGAAAGAGCGTCAGCCTTCACATTCTTTGAACCTGGACGATAGAAAATGGAGAAATTAAATCTGGTAAAGAACAAGGCCCAATGGGCCTGGCGGGGATTGGGTCTCTTGGCTTCTTGTAGGTACTGGAGGTTATTATGATCAGTGATGACTCTGAAGGGCTGTTGTGCACCCTCCAACCAATGCCTCCACTCCTCTAGGGCTAGTTTGATGTCGAGGAGTTCTTGTTTGCCGACATCGTAGTTCCTCTCCGCCGGGCTGAGCTTTTTAGAGAAGGTGCATGGATGGAGTTTGGCTGGGGTCCCCTGCTGCTGAGACAGTACCGCTCCTACCCCGGTAGTGGATGCATCCACTTCCACGACAAAAGGTTTCTCGGGGACTGGATGGATGAAGAGCGGTGCGCTGGTGAATGTCTTTAGTCGTTGGAATGCTTCGTTGGCAGCTGGTGACCAGGACAGAGACTTGGGCTTGTTTTGCAGGAGACTGGTGCTGGAAATGTAGCCGAAGATGAATTGTCTGTAAAAGTTTGCAAAGCCAAGGAAGCGTTGGAGTTCTTTTAATGGTGGATAGTGTGGGCCAGTTCTGGATGGCTTCCACCTTCCCCTCGTCCATCTGGATACATTTGCCACTGATGTTATAACCAAGGAACTGCACTGAGGGTTGGTGAAAAGAACACTTCTCGGCCTTGAGGAACAGATGGAATTCCCTGAAGCATTTCAGGACCTCCGCAAAAGTGATGGAGATGGTCGGCCATGCTCCAGGAGTAAATAAGGATGAAGACGAGGACAGTTCGGTGAAGGTACTCTCGGAGCACCTCATGCATTAAGTCCTGGAATACGGAGAGGGCGTTGACTAGATCATATGGCATAACTAAATACTCAGTGTCCAGTAGGGGTCACGAAGACGGTCTTCCACTCGTCCCCCTCATGTATCCGGATGAGGTTGTACGCGCTGCAGAGGTCCAACTTGGTGAAGACCGTGGCTCCGCGGAGGTGTTCTAGCACCGCTGGGACGAGGGGAAGAGGATGTCGGAATTTGACGGTGATTTTGTTGAAGGCACAGTAATCAATACAAGGCCGCAAGCCTCCGTCTTTCTTGGCAACGAAGAAGAAACTCGAAGCAGCAGGGGACGTAGAAGGGCAAATGTAGCCTTGTTGGAGGGCCTCTTCAACATACTCCTCCATGGCCTTCTGTTCGGGAAGTGAGAGGGGATAGATCTTCCCATGGGGCACTGGCTCACCCAGCATCACAGTGGTCGTCCAGTCACCGACTGGACCTAGTAGATGGTCTGAGTAGTGGTCGTTGGGATGTTGAGTTGGCAGCAGAGGTTTCCAGAGATGAAATTCCCGGCTGACCCAGAGTCGAGGAGGGCATGAACTGGGAGAGATACCTTCGAAGCAGTAAGGGTTACAGTGGTAGTGAGTGGTTTCAAATCTGTGATGGGATTCTTCAATACCCTCACCATTGGACGAGGTGGACAAACGGAGCATGTGGAGATAATATGCCCCCCAGCAACATTATACAGGCAGAGCCCCTGGGTCAGCCGCCTCTGCCGCTCAGTAAACGGTAGCCGGGTAGAGAGTCTACTTGCATTGGCTCGTGGCCTGGTTCTGGAGTGCTGAGGTGCTCTGGCTGGCGGAGGGAGATAGATGGTGTTTGACCCTGATGTTCTTCGAGACACGACTGCATATGGGTGGTGATCCGGATGGACAGTTGGATGAAACACTCTAGGCCGATGGCATCATCGTGTGCAGCGAGATGCAGTCGCACTCGAGGATCCAGTCCCTGCCAATAGGTGGTGAGGAGTGAGCTCTCATTCCAGCCGCTGGCGGCCGCGAGGGTTCTGAACTTGAGAGCATAATCATTAATTGACATATTCCCTTGACGGAGATGATAAAGTTGCTCACCTATTGATAAATCTCCAACAGGTTTGCCAAAAACTTCAGGAAAGTGAGTGACGAAATCATTAAGAGACTGGGTTACAGCGTTGGATTGCTTCCAGAGAGTTTCAGCCCATTGGGGCTTTCCTCTTCAGTAGGGAAATGATGAACACGATCTTAGCCCGGTCTTTGGTAAAGAGATGCGGCTGCATCTACAGGGTCAATGAACATTGCAGGAGAAATCCATTGCAATCTTACGCAAGACCAGTGTATGGCGCTGGTTTGGCCATGGGACTGGCGATTGCGATCGTGGAAGAGTGGTGCTGGTGATGATCATAGACATAATAAATACATAGACGCCCTATTGGCCGCTCTGGAACGTTGCTGCGATACGTCAACGCGTCCGCCATTTTGTGGAGGGCAAGACTGCACTGTAATCAAATGCAAGTAAACGGGTGAACTGCGTTTTTTCTGGATAAAAACCAAAAAAATTACATTTATCAACTGATTTCAGTGGTTTGTACGTGGTGTACAAAAATCTCTAGTTATTTAAAATCTCGATAGTTAGACTTATAAAACTTTTTTTAATAAGGAATTGTCAAAGCTCAGGCTTGTCATGTAGGCTATCTGGCTTTTTATTCTTGGATAAGAATTGTGAAGATATAATTTAATTTTTACATTAAATTAAATAAAGTTTTCTTATTGTTGAAAAAGCATTTTCTGTGATTGACCAGATTTTAGCAATAACAAAGATAACTGATGGATCCTTTATGGTAATACAAATGATATGGTACAACTACAGTGCAATGCAAATAGTAAATATAAGATAAAGTGAGAAGTAATAGTAAATAGTTTAGTCAATAAAATAAACAAACAGTATACGGCAAATAAAATGGTAATGAATAGTATAATTATATAATATCATAAGTACATAATATAATACAAATATTGTTAATAGCATATAGTTTATGTATAATACTATAATAGCAATGGAATAAAAAAATATTATTACATTATAATTAGTACAGTACAATAAATTGCAGTATATAGACAATAAAAATAATAAGTTAAATAGTGTCTGAATAGTACAATCATTTAACAGCATAGCTGTAATAGATTCATAATTGCAAGTGGTATAATATTACAATAATAATAAGAAGAGCAAATACGATGTAATATCAATTGCTGAATAATATAGACAATATGAAAAAAAAAGAAACATAATATTTATCATTAAACTGACATTTAACAAAAAGATTTGTGTAATTTATTTTATTTTATAAAGGCCTACATACAGTGAAGAGAATGTGTATATATAAAATAATTTATATATTTTAAAATATTCCTACATAGGCTATATAAAATAAAATGTCACAACCCTGTCTCTTTTTGTGAGACCAAAGATTTCCCGTTAGATATACACAAGACGAATTATATCTCATATTTAACCACTAGACTAGAGACATCAGAGCCAGCGGCAAACGTCGGAAGCACTAGCCGAGGTAAGGCTGTTCCAGGGTACATGAGCGCTGAGCGCCCGGTGAACGCCTGAATCTCACAACTCCGAAAACAGCAGATAAAATTTTTAAATACGCGCTATCTTTATAAATAAACCACAGAATTGAGCTTTAAACAACTACATTGTCGACTGAAAAACTATTAAAACTACATTTCGTGACACAAAAACAGTAGTATTTTTAAATTTTGCGGCTTTTCTCCTCTGGACGTTAATATTACTAATTATATCATGACCAAATACAACCAGAAACAAATGGTCAGTCTTGCTTGTGAAAGATAATTCCTCGAGACCTGTTTTCAATTGTGTGGCGATTTGTACAGCCCCAAGCAGCACACGAAACAGGCATTTTTCTCAATTCTCGTTATGAGAAGTATGAGAAAGTTGCCCTCCGCAATATGGCGGCGCCGTTGACGTACGCTCTAGTGGCCAATAGGGCGTCTATGTATTTATTATGTCTATGGTGATGATGGCTGGTGTGATGGGATCAGAGTTGTCCTGAAGCTGTTCCGGTGGGCTCATGATGTTGTCTGTTGGTTTGGTAATCGTTCCGGTCTTCTGTTACAGAATCAGACTCATGAGACAGAGATGAAGTAAACAGGAAGTTTATTAGGACAACAACTGAGCAGATGACCTGGAAGCAGGTGAGTAGGAAGTGCAATGATGAATTGGAAAGTGGGATGCTAGCAGTGAATGGAATGTATCTTCTTACAGGAATGCTGATGAATCGCTGAAGGCGTGGAGACACGGAGGAAGGACGAGACACTGGGAGAATCACACAGAGGAGACATGACGCTGGAGTGGAAATTGGAGAGAAGTCAGGTAGGTCGTTGTCAGGTAGGTTGTTGTAAGGTAAGTAGTCCTCTTCATACAAACGAGACCAGACAGTGAACTGTGGTGAAGTATGTTCTTAAGTAGTGGCAGTGGTGAGGATGATGATGAGGTGCAGGTGTGTGTGATCAGAACTCAGGTGAGGGAGTGCGCTGTGATTGGCTGGTGTGAGAGACTGGCAGATCTGTAACAGCAACACCCTCAAATCATTCCCTTAGGTCAGTGGTCCCAACCTTTTTTTGCCTGAGACTCTCTTTTTCTCAAGAAAATATTTTAGGGCCCCCCTTCACATTTAATGATATTATCGCTCTTGTAAGCAAGGATGACAAAATATGTTGTTTTCAAACAAACGGTATGTTTACTATAACCAGATATGTTTATGCACAAATAATTGCTTATAATATACTGAAAATACAATGACAAAAACATCAGTAAGCCCTTTGTAATTTAAAAACGTAAGCCTAGGAGAAGCCTATATATTGATATATACCGTATTTGAAAAAAAAAGAAAGAATATAGGTTATTACTAAATGACTGCTGTCTGGGGCCTCAATACTTGCAAGTTATTTGTGAGGCTTTATCAATGTGAGGCTTTATTTTTACGCTTTTGGCTCTATAGCGAGCGATAATAAACTTGCGTTTATTAAAGGAACACTCCACCGTTTTTTGAAATAGGGCTTATTCACATTCTTTCCTACATTTAGATATGTGTGCAAATGCATTTTTGTCTCAGTGCATGCATTGTTTTAGTTTGACAGGGTCGGCGCTAGCTTAGCTTAGCACAATGAATGGAATCCTTTGTTGCCAGCTAGCATGCCCTGAGTAAAAGTGATAAAAAAAATAAACAAACCCCCACATAATTACTTCTTGTGGCCTGCGTATTCACAACGAGTACAAATAGCGATGCAGATTAACACTAGGCGATTTCCTAGGCATATATTGACTTGGGACTATATTAGGGGGAAGCACAGGCGAAGCACAGGCGAAGCACAGGCGAAGCACGGCTGCTTAGGCGAAGCACTTCTACTTGGGCGCAGAAATATCACGCAACACATGAAATCCTACGACTTCCGTAAACATACTGGCGTGAATAGTAGCTGCCTGACTATTTTCCTTACAGTACATGACTGGCGATGAACATGGCTGATTTTGTGAGAGACGAAGAGGGTGACTTCTCAGACAGTCAAGAGCCAGAGCCATACCTATTTGAACCAGAGTTTACAGAAGAGGAGCTGCGTGCTTTAGAAATAGGGCGACAGGAGGAGGAGGTTGAGATCGCTCGACAGCCTGAGGACATGAGGATGAGAGCCAACACGAACTGGTGGTGTGAATGTGGGGGAATATGCTAACCTATGTCGACTGAAATAGTGTCTGTGCTGTGGAGAGTGGGACCAGTTACTGCCATCGATGACCAGGCTCAACGCGTCAGATCAAGATGAGCGTGCCCGAAGTTGTCACAGCTACCGAGGATTTCACGGCGCTGATCCATCCTGCAGTACTCACC
Source organism: Tiaroga cobitis (assembly GCA_030578255.1). Lineage (NCBI taxonomy): Eukaryota > Metazoa > Chordata > Actinopteri > Cypriniformes > Leuciscidae > Tiaroga > Tiaroga cobitis. The sequence goes on from CM060593.1 coordinate 30,105,051, forward strand.
TTCATTACCATGTTTGCTGTAACTTCTCAAAATAAATAGTCCTAAAGCGAAGACACTCGGTGCAGGTCACGCCGGTATGTTCTTCTTCTTCTGTTTTTTTGACACGTTGAACGCTGGTATGTTTATGGAAGTCGTGGGATTTCATGTGTTGCGTGATATTTCTGCGCCCAAGTAGCAGTGCTTCGCCTAAGCAGCCGTGCTTCGCCTGTGCTTCCCCCTAATATAGTCCCAAGTCAAAATCTGCCTAGGAAATCGCCTAGTGTTAATATGCATCGCTATTTGTACTCGTTGTGAATACGCAGGCCACAAGAAGTAATTACGTGGGTTTGTTTATTTTTTTTAATCACTTTTACTCGGGACATGCTAGCTGGCAACAAAGGATTCCATTCATTGTGCTAAGCTAAGCTAGCGCCGACCCTGTCAAACTAAAACAATGCATGCACTGAGACAAAAATGCATTTGCACACATATCTAAATGTAGAAAAGAATGTTAATAAGCCCTATTTCAAAAAACGGTGGAGTGTTCCTTTAACAGAATAATGCGTCTTTCGGGAGAACATTGTAGCCGGAACTACTACTCTCTGTGTACGTCTATGACGAGTCACGCAGGTACTGGGCTACTCCGCAGTGGCAGCGCTCCGAACCAGTGTAAAATAGTCCCAATGTAAACACTTATTATAGGTGTGGTGTGTACCATAGTGGTTCAGGATAAGACAAAAACACGGATAGATGGATTCATGATGAACTCGCTCATTATATAAATTTTGAACAGAAAAAAGTTAAGGACTTTTATTTAATGCTCATTGCTCAAAACTTTTCAAATTATGATGCGACCCCCCACAGAGCTCGCTGAGGCCCCCTTGTGTGCCTTAGGGGAATTCAAGTAAGGGGAATTCACAGTTTAAGTGTTACACTTAAGGGAAAAACTTAAAAGGCTTTATGCAACTAGGTACAGAGCTTTGCTTAACCTAAATTGAACACCCCTGGTCTACATTATCTTTGCATATAATCTACAGTTCATTTGGGGTCAGAAAAAAACTTTTTATTACTACTTTTATTTGTATTAAATTGATCAAAGGTGACAGTAAAGACTTTTACATTGTTACAAAAATAGTTAAACAAATATTTCTAAATAAATACTGTTCTTTTGAACTTTCTATTCATAAATATATCACAGTTTTCACAGAAATTATTAAGCAGCACAACTGTTTTCATCATTGATTAATAAATGTTTCTTGAGCAGCAAATCAGCATATTAGAATGATTTCTGAAGGATCATGTGACACTGACGACTGGAGTAATGATGCTGAAAATTCAGCTTTGCATCACAGGAATAAATTACATTTTAAAATATATTAAAAAAGAAAATGGTTGTTTTAAATTGTAATAATATTTCACCGTTTTACTGTTTTTACTATATTTTTGATCAAATAATTGCAGCCTTGGTGAACATTAGGGACTTCTTTCAAAAACATTACAAAAATGTATCTTTGAACAGTAGTGTAGATAATTTTTTTTTACAAAGCTGCTGTTTTTGTGTCTTGCAGAACTTGAATGTTGACTTTTCTTCCGGGGTTCCTTATCTTCTGTGTACGCTGGGAGACCCCTTTCAAAGAAATCAGAAAGTAAGTACTCATTGGTATCAGTGACTTGACATGCATAGGTTTGAAATGCACTGTTACCCTGGGATTTACAAGTAGACATACTGTAGCAACCATAATAGATGGGCATCAGATTATAATTTAGGATTATTTTTTGGATACAAGATGTGAATTTATTCAACAGTGTGAAAAGCATTTCTAGGAGCAGATGTAATGAATCTTAAAAAATGTCTTTATTTTCTTGTGGGTACTTCTGTCTTTCACAGGTCGAGATTGAGATCACCTTTGAAACTACAGGAATCACAATAGACATGCAGGAGATTCAGACTGAACTGCAGCTCTCAACGTATGAGATACCGCCATGATTTTCTTCAGATTCTCAAATAAGCTGAACATTTGGGGAGAGAAGTTCTGCAGGAAATTAGTTTGCAAAAATCAATATCCCTACTAAAGACACAATCCTGAAGAGAAACCCTTTAAAATACAAACCCTGTAGTCTAAGATGTTTAGCTTTTTTTTAAATTTGAAATTTACTTATTTATTTTAAATAAAATAATTTATGCAAATTATGCTGCTCAAAAGTTTACATATCCTTTTTATTTAATATTGTATGTTGCATTTTGTGATGGTTTTTACTTGTATTATTGAGTTTATACTTTCAGTCTTTATATCACATCAAGGTAGTTCTAAATAAAATAAAATAAATATTTAATGATCTCTCTGTAAGGAGTTATGTAAAGTTGAGCAGAATTCTATATAGAAAGAATATCATTAACATCCCTACCCACCCACAGGAAGGTGGATAAACAGGGCCAAATACAGTGATTCACTGCTCAGTTCTGCAGCTTTAACCACTAACATACGGCTTATATACATATGAAAGAACAATTGTCTGTGAAAGAGGTTTGTTCAAAGGGTATGATTCAGATTTGGACACTAGCTGATGATTTCATCTAAACTTCTCAGGCAGAGCGATCAGAATGATCTACGGCCCCTGCCGAGAGTGCTAATGGTGGAGTACGTCCTACAGCCCATCTTTAATATGTGAGTTATGCATCATTTCTATCCTTAGAGCATTTCACTGGATCTTCACTTCTACCTTACCGCTTTTCAAAGTGATGTCAGAATGACTCATGTTGCACTTGAGCATTGCATCAGAAATTTCTTACTTTTTTTTTGCCTGACATCAAACTTCAGCAAGAGCTATACAAATATTATGAGTGTGCAAAAATAATAATCTGAAAAATGTCTATTTTTCTTTTAGCCCTATCTTCAACCTTAAGACAGAATTCAGTGGCAATGTAATAGGAGAATCAGCCATGAAAAGTACCAGTGATATTGGAAGCCCATTGGAATTCAACTTCACGGCAAGATGCTTTTTACAGTCTAACATTGATTCCTTACTAGGTGTGATGTGGCAAGTTTGCAGTGTTGGATCATTTGTCTGTCCACACTGTAAGGAAATAAATACAGTGTGACATTTAAAATACTGCTTTTTGGAGTGGGATTTTTGAGAATTTCACTCTAGGTGAAGCTATCTAATACAATGGAAATATAAACCAAATAATTGACAAAATGGCTTGTTTGCTGCAAATGCAACTAGTTGGGACATAAGCTCAGATTTAGTACTTTTGTACTTTCAAGTACAGATTACATATGGAAACGTTTTACTTACATTTCACAACCCTTAAGTGGCCAAATAATTGTTGCCTTCATTTTGAGCACAAAAACGAGATAAGGAGTATAGCCTGAGAAGAACTGGACTAGGAAGGACAAAACCTTGCTAAGATGCAGCCTACTGATTGAGAAGCACCCTTCGTGTTTTCATTTAAATATGTCCATTATCAGGGTATTTGAAGTGCACTTATTACTGTGGGAATTTTCAGTGTGAACACAATACTAACATTATTTATTCTTCAAAATGACATAGAAAAGTGCATAAGTATGCCAATTGGGACACACCAACTGTTTGTATCACTCAGTTTTTCTGCACATTCCAGACAAACGTATGTGTTTGCCATATCTGTGGCATGATGTGACCCCTTTTGGCCATACTGCTTTTTGTATTGGGATTTTTGGAGCAATGAGATTTCTCAATAGGCGGAGCTACTTGGCACCATTCCACAGGAAATAGAAACCAAATGATTGATAAAATGTCTTGTTGGTTGCTGCAGACACAACCAGTTGTCAGTGTCACGTGATCCTTTAGAAATCATTCTAGGATGCTGATTTGGTTCTCAAGTATTATTAGTGCTAAATTATTCATGTAAAAATCAAAAACGTTTTTTTGAGCACCAAATCATCATATTAGAATGATTTCTAAAGGATCATGTGACACTGAAGACTGGAGTAATGAATTCTAAAAATGCTGCTTTGCCATCAAAGGAATAAATTACATTTTAAAATATATTAAATTAGAATACAGATCTTTTAAATTGCAATATTATTTCACAATGTTACTGTTTTTACTGTATTTGTGATAAAATAAGTGCAGCCTTGTTGAGCGTAAGTGACTTGTTTGAAAAGCACATAAAAAACGTAATTATTCCAAACTTTTAAACAATTTGTTTCCTAGACAGCTTACAACTACTACAAATAGTTACTACTTGTGTTTATTCCTTTGTCTGCAGGTGGACCTTTCTGGTAAACCTCTGGGAAATCTGGGGTTTCTGGAAGTGATCTTTCAGTGGCCTTATGCCTTGGCTAATCAGAAGTGGCTGCTTTACCTGTCAGAGATTCAGATGACAGGAACGTCCAAGCCCTTCTGTGTTCCTGAAAATAACATCGTAAACCCCCGTAATCTCACAGTAAGTGATTTGATGTATGTGTGTCACCATCACTGATTATTTTTCTGCAATACGGCATTGATGACAGAGAAGTTTAGCAGTATCCAGCCAGTTGAATCCCACAGAGAAGCAGCCGAGGAAATCATGCTGTGACTGGGACTGGGACCTCCTCCTTTCCCAAAACTATATTACCCACAGTTCGCACTGCAATCTCACTTAATGTACAAAGCCGTGTGGGATTTATTTTCAAAAAGTCCATCTCCTAATATAAAACAGAGGGCAGTTTGTGGACTATCTATCTCTCCGTGCCTATAAATCAGTGGGACATGGATTTATTTGTAGAAAATCTAGACCTCCTAAGCACATGAACTCAAGAGAGAATATCATAGCAAGCCACTCAATCACATATTCCAACTCAACATGATGCATGATCATTAACATGAGATAGAATTATGTAATGTGTTGAAACGTAATCCAACAGAGCACTTTAGTGACGTATTTTTGTAGGCCAACCCAGAAATTAGCATCACCCTGGTTGCCCTCGACAAAAACCTATGGATTATAGTCTCGGTTATAGCCTAACCGTAGCCGTTAAATGAACGACAACGACAGTGACTTCAACGTCGCCACCATTAAGCTTCTGACTCTTTCAGCCTTTCTTAAAAAAACAATTTGTAGTTAGAATAGTTTGCAAGAGTGTGATTGTAAACAGAATGAGGTTTTGAAAGCAGACTACTACATGAGTTTTCCTGTTCGGCACGATGACATTTAATGTCTCTGACAATGCCTGTAGTCCCATTTAGCCACTTGCTATCGACCACCTTTGCCAAGACATGTTAAAGCTTTAAAAAAGGGGGGTATTACTGGCGATGGAACTGGAAGTACTATAATGCTAACTTGTTTCCAGGTTTTGGCCTACAAAAATATGTCATTCCTCCAGCACTCTGTTGTCATGCACTTACTATATAATGTGCATGTTAATGTGATGGACGTGTTACCTCCTGTGGATTAGGTGTCAGAGCGCAAGTCTGGGAGGAGGAAAAGAGATGAGGACTCCTTGGAGTCTGAACAGACTGAACCACAGGCCTCACCGAACCTGCAGGCCGTCCAGGGGAAACAGCATGTCAACCTTGTGAGTATATCCATCTCCCTCAACCATTGTTTTGTTGCTAAGCAACTGGATGATTCTAGCATGTCATGTCTCCTCTGATACTTTGCATGATTTAGTATGCTACAAAGAACAGACAAATACAAAATTAAGAGTGTTTTGGCTGTCACTGCTTATTCTCTCTCAATGTCAGGACTGTACCAAGGGATCTGCACTCTGTCAGACATTCACCTGCCCCTTGCTTGGCATGAACACCTCGGCCAAAATCATTGTCAGAGCGCGCCTATGGAACGGCACAATGCTTGAGGTCAGAGCTCCATTTTCATTTGAAACTTCACCTCCTCATCTCATTACTGCAGAATTGTCGCATACCAGACTCTCAAGGATAAATCCCACTCTTGCTTTGTGACATTGTTTATGAAGTAATATAAGTGGATTCATTTGTTACACCAGGTCCTTCAGTCCTTCAGAATACACCATATACTTTGGCTTAAAGTTGAAACAGCGGCTCCAAGTATTTGGACCCTTAAGACAGACCTAAAACCCACATTAGAAACATCAAACTAAAGTGGCATCTGCAAACAAATAATGCTAGACTTTTTCTCAGAACTAACTTCTATTTTCTAAGCCATTAATTTTAACTGGCTCCAATGTGATTTTAGTGGATGTAATCAGTGATATTGCCTCAAGTTAGTACTTCTTCACATTAACTTTGGAAATGTTCCACTAACATTCCACAACCATAAAGTGGGCAAATAATTTTTGCCTTAATTTTGACCAAATTCTTATGTGAATTATTTGTTTATTTATATACATTTATTTTTATATATACATATACATACACTACTATTAAAAAAAAACATTTTAATAAGCCTCTAAGGATGCATTTTCTTTCATGAAAAATACAGTAAAAACTGTAATATTATGAATTAGTGCTGTCAAATCAGTCTAATATAATACGTGTGTGTTATATACATATATATATATATATATATATATATATATATATATATATATATATATATATATATATATATATATATATATATATATATATATATATATATATATATATATATATATATATATATATATATATATATATATACACAGGGCTTGACATTAACACCCGCCATATGTGGGTGGATTTCAGCAGTGGCGTGTAACGCAGTCACTCCTACTAGCCACTTTGGCGGGCTGAATTTTATATAGGCCTAATATATGTTTTTCAATTGTAGTCTGAAATAATAACGTAATACAAGCAGCGTAATACAAGCAAAATAAGAGTTTCAGAGAAAGCCAGCGGGCAATAGCATTTATTAACACATAGGTTTGGACCCCGCCCCCTGTAAGAACTGACTCGCGTGCGTGAAGGTTTCAGCCAAGGGGGTAATCCATCAGCCGGAAACTAAAGCAGCCGCCATTGTAGCAGACCATCACCTGCTGTTAGCATTCCATTGACTCCCATTCATTTTGGCGTCACTTTGACATCTGAGGCGTCCAAAGACTCCATTTGTCCATTATTTATTTCTAAAGAAACACGACAATGTATAAAAGGTTCCATTACTTTGTATCTGGTGAGACCTGTCAGGACTCACAGTTTTGTTATTTCTCCTCGCAACATGCTTACAACTTGCTGATTTGTGTGCACAATCATATTTTTTGTGTTCAAGTTTTTTTTGTTTTTTTTTCTGCAGAATTATATTTTGCGTGCAAACTTTGTCACTGTGCTACCACTGCTGTAATGAACTTTATGCACTTTATTAAATGCCATAAAACACAACGCTTTTGAATTATTGCTTGAATTAGTAAGAACTAGAAAGATTTTAAAAAACAACTTTTAACCCCCGGCCCAATTTAACCCCTATGTGTGTGTGTGTGTGTGTGTGTGTACATATGCTGAAAATCAATATTCTAATAAAACATGAAAAAGAGAAAGTTTAAAAGAACAACACTATTTTTTAACATTTTAAATGTCTTTACTGTCACATATGACACATGATTTAATGTAATAAAATTAATAAAACTATTAATCTCTTTAAATATATATATATATATATTTTACAAATAATTATATTATGTATATACTGTTAATTATACTATAATATTAACATTGTATAATATCAACCTTGACGTTCAGACATTTCTTACTACACTTTCAAATGCTTTTTGGAGCCAGTGTATGTGCAAATTTAAAATGCAATTATGATCTACAGTGTGAAATACATTGAAGAATGTTAAAATGACTTATTTGCATGAATTTTACCAACACTTTAATATTTACCAGATGTCACAGTGCTGCATTTCCTAAAAGGAAATCATTGGCTTAAGTAGATTGCAGAAACAAGACTTTTGGGAAACGCAGCCCTGTAAGGGTATTTAACATGAACTGTTCCTGGATCCTCACCAGCACTGCGCATTTTGGATGTGTACCCTATTTAATCCAGCTGAATTAAGTCACCAGCTGATTAGTAGACCACTCCATGACCTGAGCTGAGTGTGTCCAATATATGTGATGATGGGTCTCTCATTCAGCCAAATTAACTAATCTTTATTCAAGTCACCGATTCACTCATTTGAACAGAGTGAAAATGTTCTATTTTGCACAATACTGGATAATCACATGCACAATCTTTGATCATGTTCCAAATAAAGAAATTATTATGGAAATCATTCCCCATGCTGGGGAAGCTCCAGGAAGGGTTCGAAAACCCTTACTGTACGTAATACTCATTCTGAAGTCCTGAAAATAACATTTGTGCTGCTCTGTTTACAGGAATACAATGCTGTAAGAGTACGTGTGTTTGGTAGTGCCACACTGAGTCTAAAAACAGACAAACAAACTATCAAGATGAGCAATTACACCCGTGAGGTACAAACTCAACATCTCCAAGTTTCCTCTTCTATCTGGAACTCTCTCTTGCATACATTTAGCATAAGTGAGGGAAAATCAAATAATTATTAAAATGAGGCAATTTTCCTGTATACATTTTCTGGTGCATTAGAGATTAATGACAGTAAACATCTTTTCTCTGTTTAGTTTACAGTAGATATAGACCCTGCAGGGTCAGAAGAGCTTCCGTATGAAATGCCTCTGTGGATAATCATTGTGTCTGTGCTGGCTGGAGTGATTCTGCTGGGCCTGATTGTCATTTTTCTGTGGAAGGTGAGAAATTTGTTTGTGCTTCAATACTCCTTTTGTTCTCACATCTGCACATTACTCTGGTTGGAGTCACACAAACAACAACTTCATTTTATCGCATTGTGCTTTAACACCATAAACAAAGTGTGAAGTTTGTTTTTAACTCCACATTGAGAGGAGCAGCAACACATATTGCTACACATTTATATCATCCAACATTTCAGGCATTCAGGATGGCACTTTGGTGCCTATAAACTTAATCATAGCCATATATTCTTTTAAGTGAAATGTTACACACAATCTTTTGAAAAAAAAAATCATATAAAATATTATTCCACACAAAGAAAAGTCACAATTTAACCACATTATATTGTGAAAGTATGTTCTTGTTAAATAGAATATCTATTTTCAGCATAAATGATTTTTGTAATTTCCCCAAACACATTTTTACAGTATTTTGGAGTCAAATTTCATGTATTCTATTTTTTACTTTGAATATTTTTACAGTGAAGTAGATACAGCTTGATGTTGCACGTAGGGTATGGATATTATTATTTTCAATGTATCACAACTATATCACAACATTTATACCAGAAGAGCACAGTTGATTCAAGCCTAGATCACTTTTCTCCAGCCATGTCTTGTGCTTTGTTTGATTGCTCATATCTGAATCCTGTTCCCCAGTGTGGTTTCTTCAAGAGAGCCAACACCAGAGAGCTTTATGAGGCCAAGGCCCAGAAAGCAGAAATGAAAACGCAGCCATCAGAAAATGACCGCCTTACAGAGGAGGACTGAGATTCCCTGGCCTTTGTGGGCCTCTATAGCAAGTTTGTAGGTGTCACAGCCAACGGCTCTCTAGCTAAAATGCTTGGCTTGATTAACAATAATGTATTCCATGGAAGCTCCACTAATACTGTCTTTCCTCTTCCCCTTTGAGACACAACGCTTCCCTCGTCTGTTTTCGACTCTCATCATTGCTCTCAAAAACACAAGAGGTTGATTTTTTTTCCTGAAACAAATTGAGATGTGAGGCTCTTTGTTATGTCCTCGGGCTTGGGATGCTGTTATCTTGGAGATAGAATGATGTCTTAAAACATGAACTGTATATTGCTTTAATCCAACTTCGAAACGCCTTTTCTTGCTTTGACAAGACTAATAACTTCTGCATACCACATTGTTTTCTTTTTTGCCGTTTGAGGGCTTGCTTTCAACTGAGGCAACAAACTCCTTCTGATCCCATCTTCCCTTACAGATAACAAGCTTTCCTTTCCCTTTCACAATCTGCCGCTGAATTTATCACACATTTTTACAGACTCTCTGTCTCATAATAATTTGCTCTCTTCGTAATTTCACTTGAATTTACAAAATGCGTTCTCTCAGTTGCTATATAATGTTAATCTTGTAATCTACTTTAGTCAATCTTAGAGAAATCAAAGCTTCTCTGAATACATGCATCCTGTGGTAAGATGCTCACAATGCTCTTTTTCTTATGTCTTCTCGCAGAGTGGCTTTTTTAAGCGGGCTGCCTACTTCCGAACTATGCCAAAATACCAAGGCGTGAAGATTTGTAAGAAGGAACAGTACCAGGTAAACCAGGGCTTTTTGGTTGTGGACTCAATGAACAACAAGAGACACTGGATCACAAACTGGACTGAAAAGAAACAGTACTACTGATGAGTGCACTCCCAAACTGTCTCTTCTAGACAGTGAAATGGACGTTTACAGACGTTTATTATCCGAATTAACGCAAGTCTACCTGATTTTATTGGAACTTCATCTGGATATCTGATAAAATTGAAGATGTTCATTTAAAACTGCCTGATATGAACTGATTATACAGAAGACTGTGTGTGAGATTTATGTTTTGATGTTTATTTTATTACTGTTTTTCAACTGAATACATGTATGTATGCTAAAGGACTCAACAAGAAGGTTTTTCTGGCTGGTTCAGCAGTTTAGATTTGTCCCCACCACAAATGAAAGCTACGTTTTGACAAAAAGATAACTAAAAAACATTGTTGTTTCAAATTCTGCTCATTTGTCACTAAGATAATATAGAATACAGAAAACCAAACATTTAAACATCAATGAATGTGAATGTAAATTCAGTGTAAGTGTGAACTTACTGTTGAACTCTGTGTATTTTGATTTTCGTTCTTATTATCTTTGTGAGGATTTTAATATGTGCCCTAACTGAAAATAGCATTTTCTCTTCAGGTTTTCCGATAGTGCTAAAATCTGTTGCCCAGTCATGACTCATTTCATCCTTCTCATTCGGTTCTTGCTTTATATAGTTTGTATCTTGCATCAGGTCACGTTTATGTGAAACAGTGATGGATAAAAAAAAAAAAAAACATGAACCGCTACCGAATGTGAATCGTTATACACGAAACCGTAAACAGACACAAGAATATTAATCGCCTATGCAATTGGGACGAGATCTAATCTCAAATTCAGCCAGTTTTAGCTCTACTCTGGGGTGATGTGTAGGCCTTACATGTATGTGTCATGCGCTGATTCTTGTTTGTGAATTTCAGTCATATTTTAGATATTGTGGGTCTTTATGTATGATGTAAATGTGACAATTAAATTTGTCTAAGAAGATTTTGTGGATGTTTTTTTTTTAGTTTTTATTTGTTTAAAACGTTTTAATAAATACATGGATGTTGTACATGTATAGCCTAACTTAAACGTTAATTTGTTGAAATTAAGCAATGTGCTCTCATTTTTTTTAATTTGTGCATTAATTAGCTCTCACATCTGCGTTACAAATAAATAAAGTGATAGCTTATAAAAGACCAGGATTGCATGTTGTTTCTTTAATACGCGCTCGTGTTGCTAATTTTGTAAGTAATGAACAGGAATGTGATCATTTCTAATCCTGTTAAACCTCACACCAGCAGGAAAGTAATTGCATTAGAGTTTGAATAGATGTCAAAACTAACCGCATTCTCAAGCGAGCGTCACGGGAGCGCGAGCCCCGCCTGGAGGGGGATTAGCACGCGCTAAACCTCAGATCCGCGCGCTCTGTCAGGTAACGCCGCAAACACCATCCACGACTAACCTAACAGGACAAACAAGGATAAATAAAGATATTGGTTTGGTCTAATTTGGTTTGCGCGATACCAGCCGAGAGGTCGGTGTCTGGACTTTCAAGTTTCTACGCTGTGAACTGTCAAGTGGTCTATCGTTTAGTAAATGTCATAGTAAATCTGCGCGGTGGGTCGCATCTTTTGGAGAGGACGATGTTCATCATATTTGAGAGTGACGGGAGCGCGCGAGTCAGCGTCGCTCGCGGGGAATGACGCTTCAGACTTTGACCAAGTGTTATCAAGTTAATTATTACCTGATGGACTAAATGAAGAATGCCGCACGTTTGGGAGTTCATTCTGATTCTCAACGTTAATGTCATCTTTGTAGAAGGTAAACTGTTCACATATGAAAACTCACTCTCAGGATGCTTAAGATGCTGGAAGCTCTGTTGTTAATAGACTATAGCAGAATTTTCATTATGCTGGCAATGCATTAACATCCAAAGCTACATAATTATTACACTGAATGTGCCCTTTTTTCTTTTTCTCATTACAAAATGCTGAATATTTACTGTCTGAAGCGATTGTTTACTGATTGTCCGTCCTGCTGAAGAAAAAAAAAACATTCTGAAGCCAGACTAAAGATGGAATGCTAGTTGGTTTAAGCAGGCTTTAGCTAAGATGGTCTTCCTGCCAAATCATGATGGTCTTATGTTGGTCTACCTTCTAAAACCAGTAGAACAGTTTGGACCAGAGACCATAGGCTGGTTTTAGCTTGTGTGGTTTTTTTTCTTCCAACAAGGTGGTCATCTCAAAAATGAAAATATTTTAAATGGAACATCAGGGATTTGGAGGGGGGAAAATTGCTTCCCAAAAATGTAATTTCCTGCATAGCAATGTTTTCTTGTATTCCTTGCTAAAAAACAACAACAACATAGGTTTTGAGAAAAGAATGACCAGGGATTCTAAGAATCAGATTAAGATAGTTTGCTGGATTTTAATGTTTAAAATGGCTTCCCAGCCCGGCCGAGTTGGTCTTCAGGTGGTCCAGGTGATCTGCCAGACTAATCAGGTAAAAAGTGCCGAAACCCTTTTAAAAATCAGCCAACAGATATGTTTGACCAGGCTGGGAGACCAGCAAACCATCTTAGACTGGTTTCAACTGCTTTCTTTTCGGTTCTCAATCCTTTTCATCTTTATCATACTTTTCTCTAATGAGTACAAACCTTATTGTTATATTAAACACTATAAAAGGATTTTCACTGCTGAGAAACAAAAAAGAAAGACATAAAAAGGGACACAAGACAAATAAAAAATCTATGTAGAAAGGTTGTCAGTGAGGCATGATCCTCAGAGTAAAGCTCATGTCTATGGTGTTCTTATGTTCTTCTGCACTAGTGAAGTACCCAGTTTGTTTTGGCAATTCTGAGTTTGACGTCATCTTCCTCCTGGGGATGGGCATCTATAAAAAAAGACAGACACAAGTTAGATCTTCAAAGAGCAAGATATGTGCATGAAAGGTTTCTACAGAAAAGCCCGTATTGTATGTTTGAAAGGAAGTTGACGTGTGATTCGAGGTCAGTCTAGTACAGGAATGTCGATGGCTGAGAGTGTGAGGAAAATCAAAATCAAGCCACCTGGTTAAATGCATGAGGATTATTTTCCTTATTCCAGCCAATAATATCAAAGTGACTCAGGTGTGTCAAAAAACGACTCGGTTACTAACGTAACCTCGGTTCCCTGAGAGGAGGGAACGAGTATTGCGTAAGTAGCTTACGCTATGGGAAAACTCCTTTTCTCGAGAAATATTGAAGTCTTTATGTAAAACGCATTGCAGCTGCACAGCATACAGCAGTGAGCGAGGCAGCTCGGTCATTGGCTGTGCTGCGGCAACTGCACGAACCTATGACGGGGCAACTCTGAACACGCTTCCAATGAGCGGGCTTCGCGCCCGCGTGCGTCAGAGCCCGCCAAGATGGGCATGGCCAAGGGTTATATATTGGGCGCCCCGTCATCTGAGTTCTTTAGGTTCAATCGACTGAAGCGAACTGACCAAGCACAAGCACGGCAGCTTACGGAATACTCGTTCCCTCCTCTCAGGGAACCAAGGTTACGTTAGTAACCGAGTCGTTCCCTTTCGAGAGGTCTCTCCTATTGCGTAAGTAGCTTACGTTATGGGAACACCATGTAAAACGCCGTGCGTGCTGACTTCGCTCTATTATAGCCAGAGGCAGATGCCTGAGCCTTTAAGCAAAGTAATTATTCAACGAGCCGGCCGAAGGCGGGCTTTATAAGGGACAATGTAGAACGGCCCAATGGGCGTCCAGTGGAAAAACACACAAGCACATTTTATGTACTGATATGCATAAAAAACCCTCTAAGTCAGTCAGAGACGGACCCTATAAGGGAGGAGATAATGCTCAGCATATACACACTCCAGCCTATACATAGTTAGACCGACAGTATGTTGGAATGCAATGAGGGGACCTGTAGGTTATAAAACCTGATAAATGTTGACGGTGAGGCCCAGCCTGCTGCCGCACAAATATCTTGAATGGGTATCCCACTCGACCACGCCCACGAGGAGGCCATGCCTCTCGTAGAGTGAGCTCTGATGCCCAAGGGGCACTGAAGGCCCTTGGCTTCATAAGGCAGCGCTATAGCATCAACTATCCAGCGCGATATTCTCTGCTTTGAAACAGCGAGACCTTTGGTGCGGCCGCCAAAGCATACAAATAATTGTTCTGTCTGTCTGAACAGGGCAGAACGTTCCAAATTAGCGTCGCTTTCGTCTGCTGGAGACGATAGCGCGGCCAGAGATATCACCTGTGCTCTGAACGGTGTAGAGAGCACCTTAGGAATATACCCGTGTTTTGGCCTAAGGACAACTCTGCTGTCGTTAGGTCCAAATTCCAGGCAGGTAGCGCTTGATCACAGCGCGTGCAGGTCGCCCACTCTCTTGACTGAGGCGAGAGCCAGCAAGAGAGCAGTTTTGAGCGAGAGCTGTTTAAGGTGCACAGTTCGTAGAGGTTCGAACGGGGCACTCTTGAGTGCGTCCAGGACCGTGGCCAGGTCCCAGATCGGCACTGAGGGGGGGCGTGGGGGATTTATCCTCCTGGCGCCTCTCAGGAAACGAACAACTAGGTAGTTTTTCCCTAGTGTGCGTCCTTCCACAGGATCGTGTGACACCGCTATGGCAGCCACATATACTTTGAGCGTGGAGGGGGTGCGGCCTGCCTCCAACAGCTCTTGTAAGGAAACGAGCACGCTCGGTACCTCGCATGTCTCAGGATTCAGGTTCCTGGTTTTACACCAGTCACTGAACACCTTCCATTTCTGGGCATATAAGCGCCTCGTAGAGGGCGCTCGCGCCTCAGTGATGGTTCTCAACACTCCACTGGGGAGGTTTCCGGGAACCCGTTGAGGGGCCATGCATGAAGGGCCCACAGATCGGGGCGGGGATGGAGGATCATCCCGTTGGCCTGCCTGAGGAGGTCTAGCCTCAGCGGAATCGGCCATGGGGCAGATTGCATCATCTGCATCAGTTCTGGAAACCACGTCTGGTTCTTCCAGAGTGGGGCTACTAGGAGCACTGCACATTTCTCTTCCTTGACCCGACTGATGACCTGAGGTAGCATCGCGATCGGGGGGAAGGCATACAATGGGCGGCTCGGCCAGACTTGGGCGAGCGCGTCTGTGTTCTTTGAAAAGAAGAGAGGGCAGTGCGCATTTTCTTTGGAGGCAAAGAGGTCGACCTCTGCTCTGCCAAAGGTTTGCCATAACCACTGAATCGTCAGGGGGTGGAGAGACCATTCTCCTGGGAGAACTTTGTCTCTGGGCAGCATGTCCGCTCCCTGGTTCAGGACACCTGGCACATGCGCTGCTCTCAGCGAGCGCAGGTTGCACTGGGACCATAGGATGAGTTCCCTGGCCATCGAGTGCAGGGAGCTCGACCTGAGTCCACCATGGCGATTTATATATGAGACTACCGTCATGTTGTCCGTTCGGACCAGGACGTGCTCGTCTTTCAGGTACGGAAGCAGGGCTCTGAGAGACAAAGCGACCGCTTTCAATTCCAGACAGTTTATATGTAGGCGCTTCTCCAGGTTTGACCACAAGCCGGAGACAGGCCTGCCCTCGTAAAGGGCCCCCCAACCTATTTTGGAGGCATCTGTCGTGATCATTTTTCTCCTTGTGTTCACGCCCAAACTCACACCGAACTGATACCAGTCAACAGCTTTCCAGGGCGTCAGGGCTTTTATGCAGCTGTGATTCGCTCTGATTAAAAAGTGGCCCGAGCGCCACGCGTGAGTGGGGACACGGCTTTTGAGCCAGCGTTGGAGTGGACGCATGTGCAACAATCCTAGCTGGAGTACAGCTGATGCCGAGGCCATGAGACCGAGCATCCTTTGAAATCGCTTGACGGGGGCGCGCGTGCCCGCTCTGAACGATGTTGCAAGGCGCCGAATAGTGAGCGCGCGTTCTGATGAGAGGCGCGCCGTCATCTGCACTGAGTCTAGCACTATTCCCAGGAAAGAAATATTCTGGCTGGGAGATAGCGTGCTCTTTGCAAAATTGATTCTTAGACCCAGGCATTCTAGATGGCTAGTAATCCAAGACCTGTGTGTCATTAACTGACTCTCTGATTGTGCTAGGACTAGCCAATCGTCGAGATAATTCAGTATTCGCACTCCCTGCTGTCTCAGGGGGGAAAGTGCTGCATCCATACATTTCGTGAATGTACGGGGTGCCAGTGATAGGCCGAATGGTAGTACTGTGTACTGGTATGACTGTCCCTCGAAAGCGAATCTCAGAAATGGCCTGTGATGAGGCGCTATCGGAATGTGAAAGTAAGCGTCTTTCAGATCCACTGATAGAAACCAATCCCCCGGGCGAACTTGCGCGAGAATATTTTTGGTTGTTAACATTCTGAACGAGCGAATCATTAAAGCTTTGTTCAGATGTCTGAGATCTAGGATGGGGCGGAGACCACCATCCTTCTTCGGGACGAGAAAATAGCGGCTGTAAAAACCCGCCTCGCTCTTAGAGGGAGGAACAGTTTCTATAGCACCCTTCTCTATCAGTTTGAGCACCTCGGTGCGTAGAACATGTGAAACATCTTTTCTCACTTTCGTCTCGACCACCGCTGAGAAGCGGGGTGGTCTGCAAACGAATTGAAACGAGTAACCGTGTTTTATTATGTTCAAAACACATTTTGGCATGTCGGGGATATTTTCCCAAGCTTTCGCTCGCACGGATATGGGCTGAATGCTGGCTGGGGGCGTGTCGCAGTGACGTATGGCTCCCGCCGGCGAATCGCTCTGTGCTAACACTGAGCTTACAGCTCTCAGAGGCGCGGGCGCGCGCTGAGCAGCTTTGTTGAGTGCCGAGTGCAGGGGTGCGTGTGAGATTACAGGCACGCTCGCCACATTTGTAATGCTCACAGCGTGGGCTGGAGAAATGTTTAAGACTGTATGGACAGTGCTTATGGGTGGGGGTACATAAACTGTGGTAGGCACGCGCGCCACTTTCATAAAACTTCCCGCTCGTGGTGGGAGGTTTTTGGCCATGTAAACAGTGTTTGTGAGTAGGGGTGCGTGCATGACAGCGGGCACACGCGCTACCTTGATAGAGTTTCCCGCTTTTACTGGGGAAGTGTTTATAACTGTGGGAACAGTGCTTATGTGTAGTGGTGCATACATGACAGTGGGCACACGATCTACATTTACGGGGCGTCCAGCCTGAGCTGGGGAAGCATTTGGCACTGCTTTGACAGTTTTGATATGTGGGAATGCGCACTTTAGTGTGGACACGTGACCCCTTAATGACACAGGCAGAAAATGACTCTTTATGTGATTTCTGTGTGTCGCTGTTAAAACGGCGTTTGTTTGCAGGTGAGCGAGCTGTGCGGCTGGCCCATTGGCTGCTGTACAGACATTTCCAGCCGCCTGTAAGGGGACTGGGTAATGCTTTAAACGTTTTGGAGAGAGTGGTCCGGCTTTTGCGAGACACGCGCTCTCTCTTTTTCTCCCTATAGCTAGGAAGACTTACGAGGCTCCGGGTTCAGCACAATCTTGGGCCGAGGTCCCCTTCGCTCGGGCGGTTGCTTCCTGTTGGCGGAGCGCGAGCGGCGTCGGAAGTCAGTTTCAGGTCTGGGTTGAGAGACGGGAGGTGCCGTCTTGACTCGCTGCTGCTGAGGCGGCTTTTGGCGGCTCTGCGATGAGCTGGAGCGCTTGGGCAGGAAGTGACGCATAGCCTGCGAATCCTTCTGGGCTTCGGTGAAGCGCTCAGCGAACTCTCTTACCGCCGGTCCGAACAGGCCACTTTGGGAGATAGGCGCATCGAGGAACGACGCCTTATCTGCATCCTTCATCTCTGTTAGCGTCAGCCACAGATGGCGCTCAAGGACAGTCAGGTTAGCCATAGCACAGCCGATGGATTGGGCAGTGGCTTTTGTGGCTCGCAGGGCTATGTCGGTGGCGCTGCGCAGGTCCTTGAACGCCTCAGGATCAGGTCCAGACTCGTCCATGGTGCGGAGAAGTTTGGCTTGATAAACTTGGAGGACAGCCATGGAGTGAAGCGCTGACGCAGCTTGGCCGGTGGCGGCGTATGCGCGACCGGCGAGAGCTGAGGTAGATCGGCAGGGCTTCGAGGGATGAGAAGCTTTGGCTTTCCATCCAGCGGTGGAGGGTGGGCACAGGTGGTTGGCCACAGCCTCCTCGAGGGGCGGAGTTCCCTCGTAGCCTCTTTCTTTCGCGCCGTCTACAGAGGAGAGCGACGAAGAGAAAGAAGGCTTCAGGCGAGCGGAGTGAGGGGCTTTCCACGACTTCGTGAGTTCGTCTTGAACTTCCGGGAAGAAAGGGGAGGGCCTTTGTCGAGGGGCCTGCCGGCGCCCCTGCAGGAACCACTCGTCCAGTCGGCTGCGGGCGGGTTCTTCCGGGGAAGACCAATCGAGCCCGAGGTCTTCCACGGCCTTGGACAGGATGCGGACGATCTCCGAGTCCATGCTGGAGCCCATGCTGGAGCCCACACTCGTGCCCGCTAACGTCGATGGCACGGGGTCGAAGGACGAGCCCGGCCAGTCGTCGGATGCAGCATCAACGGAAAGGCTGTCATCCTTTTCGTCGTCATCCCCTGACGCGCCAAACGAGACGAGACCCATCGCTCTGCTGGAGGGGTGCTGGTCCGCCTGCGTGAACTGAACTGGCGGCGGGGAGTCCTCGGGTGGCGGTGAAGCACGTGGGGATTGGCCCGGCGTGACGTCACTACAATCCGCGTGCTCTGGCGGCCTCTGTGAGCGGCGTTTCTTCTTGCGGGACTCAACTAGAGAGAACGGTAGCACGGTGGTGGCAGGCTCTTTCGCGGCGAAAGCGGCGAAGCGAGCGCGCAGCTCGGTGAGGCCCAGGGAGTCACACTCGGGGCATCCGCCTCGAGTAAGGGTAGCCTCTGCGTGGTCCGGACCCAGACAGCGAGTGCAGACAATGTGACGATCCCCGTCCGGAAGAAGGCCTCGACACGAAACGCAGGAAGGCATTTGAAACAACACCTTAATTTGCTCTTTTAGAAAAAGTGTCGCGGGAGCGAACACTTGATTATAGCTTTAGAAAAGGATATGAGGTGATGCGCGCCGGATGGCTTAGCAGAAGGCGTTCGAAGGCGGCTGAAGGCGCCGGCGTCCTCGTAGCAGTCCTGCTGTAGGCTTGTCGACGGCGGCGGCGAAAAGACTCAAAAAATCCGGAGGATCCAGCGAAGAGAATGGTCTTTGCTGAAGGAGATTAAATCTAAAGAACTCAGACGACAGGGCGCCCAATATATAACCCTTGGCCACGCCCATCTTGGCAGGCTCTGACGCGCGCGGGCGCGAAGCACGCTCATTGGAAGCGTGTTCAGAGTTGCCCCGTCATAGGTTCGTGCAGTTGCCGCAGCACAGCCAATGACCGAGCTGCCTCGCTCACTGCTGTATGCTGTGCAGCTGCAATGCGTTTTACATAAAGACTTCAATATTTCTCAAGAAAAGGAGTTTTCCCATAGCGTAAGCTACTTACGCAATAGGAGAGACCTCTCGAAAGGGAACTTGCGGTGTAAAATAATATACAAGCCTTTTTAGTTCAATATCTCACAGGGAGCCACACACAGCAGAGATGATATATGGGTAGCCGGGCTCAATCGAGTGTCAGCATTTCGCAAATCTCTTGGTGTATGAATCTCAGCACCTGCACTTACAGCAAATCTGTGGCTCTCGATGCTTCTAGATACTGTAGCCTCAGAAATGGCAGCTTCCTACGAGCCACATAAGTGAAAGTGCACAATCTTCTCAAATCTCAGATACAGATGTCAATAAATTGGGGTGGAAGAAAATTGGGCTCCAATCATCTGCCCCGTTCATGACGGGCACATCAAAGCAACCTGGCTTGAGAGTAGAGCTGTGGTGTGGAGTATTAAAGTGCAGCCCTGAGTGCTTGACTTGGCAGTGGATATGATGCAAGCTGCAACCTGAAGCCAGAGGGAGAGAGGTGAGGGGAATAGTGATGTGAGATAACAGAGTGAATTCAGAATGCTGGAGTCTGCTGCCTCTGTGACCTACTTTCCAGCTCCCCCGACAGGGCCCAGAGCAGAGGATCCAGGATGCATCCGTCGTCATCTCACAAATGTGTTTTTTATTCTTCTTGCAATTAAGCAGTGCAATTGGCAAATATTGACTTTATAAATTTGCAAGCCACATTTTTTTTTTTTTTGTAAAATGAGTTTTGCCTCAAAAAGACTTTTTAAATGTGCCTTGTATCATTAGAGACAACTTCATCCTCTCATTTGACAGCAAAAACTCCTCTCCTTGGGGGGTTGGGGTCTATTACAGGTGTGACTGTATTTTCAAAGAGCCGTGGGTGAGTGATGTGTGAATCTCTTCTTTTCCCGCAGCACAGCCAGTGTCATCAAAGCTGCACGATGGTTGGTGGGCATACAAAGATCTTGTCCAAGGGAGCTTTATACCAGGTAAGCCTTTCAAAAGAAAGAAAAGAAAGTGTGAGATTATGCAGAATGTGTCTTGTCAAGAGTCATGCTGCTTGCCACACTAAGACTCGCGAGATCTGCAGAGGCTTTGTGTGTTGACTTATAGCACATAAAACTTCAGGATGCCAATGAATATTTTATTCTGTTTGATTCACACTTTTAATGTATGTGAACACGGTGTGAAGGAGGTGCATTTTACACAAACAGTGTGAACAGTATTTAACAGTTCTTTGCAATTGCTGCATCATAGTTGGGAGATTAAATGGGGAGTTTACAGTGCCTACATTTCACTAGATTAGTTAGCCTGATACCTTTAAGGTTGTTAAATGATATACGTGCTGAAGTGTGTAATCCCCAAACGTAATTGTGCGCAAAAACAATTAGTGTTTCAAACAAGTTTCCCAGACACTCCCCCTGTCTGTTTTTAAAAATAAATGAGTACAGTTAAAAGTGTATGGTGTAGGATTTACTTTGAAACCATTTACACTCACAAATAAGTCAATTTTACTAATAACAAAGAAACAGCAAGACACTGAATTAAACGAGAATTTTTTATATAAAAAGACAAAGACTTTTCTTTTAAAACGTACTCCTCCAACATTCTTTGTTTTATGTACAGTTTTTATCTGTGGGGGAAAGTTACTTTTAAAAGTAAGGTGTTACAATATTGTTTTACAAAAAGTAACTAATTGCATTACTTAGTTACTTTTTATGGAAAGTAATGTGTGCCATTATCTCACCTGGGCTGGATTTTCTTGCTTGTTTTAAAAAAAAATAAAAAAAGTTCTATTTTGGCAAATGTAAAGACCCTTTCACACTAAAAAGCTGATGGAAATGCAAATTCACTCCTGTACAGTAGAGAGCGCAGGTCAAACCATTCAGCTGTGCTTCCATGCTGGGGATGAAAGTTTTCGCAGGAAAAGAATTTAACATTTCAGCACTCTTTCATCAGCAATAAACAAAAAAACAAAAACACAAATGTGATGTTTATCTAGAGAATTTTTGCTTATTGTTATGGTTGAATTGGATCATCAAAGGGCACCAGGAAAGACATAGGTTAATAAAGTGAGATTAAAAATACGTAAAGTATATTTGTGTTATAGCCTATTTAATTATTGCAGGTTTGCGTAACATTCTGAGTTTGCAATTCACTGTTTTTATTCATTTTGAAGAATACTGAATCTGTTTTTGTGCAAATGAGATGAGTAAATGTATGCTCACAATTAGTCTAACTTCGTTACTTATTTGAAAAAGTAAGCATTTTATTGCTAGGGATCTGGCCGAAGACAAATGCTATGTTCGGAAAGGAAATTACGCATTCTATGGAGCCCCTAAGGGACATGGTAATGTGAAAAAAATATGCTTTTGCTTTCTTTCGCAATTATATTTGGGTAATTAATTATATTGTATATATTTGGGGGTGTCAAGGAGCTGCTATCAATGTGTTGCTTGAATGCGCACGTTTTTTACTTTCACTTTCAAATTTGGGATCACACTTATATAGGGAGGGGCTGTACTGACCACACATTTTACCAGATAAGATATTGGTCAATGACGCTCAGGATCTGTTTCACACCAAATTGTCCACCCTGTCAGTCTTCTCTCCTTACTATCTTCACGTGAGAAGTGAAATCTGATGCACTGTAATGTAACCAACTACTGCAGCAAGCCTAACTTTTAGGGGCCCCGTAGAATGCGTTACTCATTTTCTGTGCCTTTCCGAATTTGGATTTAGGCTTCGGGCACATCTCTACTGATTACATAACTCACATTACTTGTTATGCGGTACCCAGACACTGTTTTTTAAAGTACATTTATTCAGCAAATATTCATTAAAAACACTTTTATATTGTTACAAAAATATTCTATTTCAAATAATAACAAAAATAGAACAGGCTACTGTTCTTCTGATTTTCTACTCAAAAAATATATCACGATTTCCACAAAAGTATTAAGCAGCACAACCAATTTCAACATTAATAATAATAAGAAATGTTAAAACAAAATTATGATTTCTGAATGATCATGTGACACTGCTCAAGACTGGAGTAATGATGCTGAAAATTCAACTTTGACACCACAGAAATAAATTGCATTTTAAAATAATATTAAAATAGAAACCTTTAAATTGTAATAAGTAATGGATAATGTATAGCGAGGCGGTTGTTATAGCGACTACAACCCTGATAGGCTGATTATGGGGTCTTGAATCAGCCTGAAGGGGTTGTATTCGCTATAACGACCGCCTCGCTATACATTATCCCTCTTATTACATGGCTACCAGCCAAATAAATCAATAATTTGACTCAAAATATTGATTTAAAAAGGAGTTTATTGATTTAAAAACGATTGTATTGCTTCCGCTAAAGAAAATAGTCCGTTCCATCTCTGAACTGCATCCATGGCAACGCTCTGTTTTTCATGGCAACGGTGTGTTATGGTTATACTTAGCAGCGGTGTGTTATCAAGAAATAACAGACGGCATTCTACATTAGAATTCAACCAAGCCATGTAATATATCTTATAACATTAGTTTTACTGTGCTTTTAATCAAATAAATGTAGACTTGGTGAGCAAATGAGACTTTCAGTTAAACATTTAAAAACGTTTAAATAGAAGTGTATAGTCTTGTGACTTTTTCTGATTAGCATTTTACAATACAAAATCTGTAGAATTTGGCAAAATGGATTTAAACATTGTAAAATTTAATAATAATCAAATCATATTGAATATAGTTGAACGCAGGCGTAAAACACTGGATGAATTAATTCTCCGCACATCTTGTTCTGCGGGCGCTGATCCCGTGTGGCCTGGTTATAGCTTAATCTATTTTTACAGCTTGTGGTCTCAACTGATTAATGCTTACTATTGAAGCAGAGGTCTGAGACACTTTATGAGTTTTATTCGAAATACTTAATTAAGTCAGTCTGTAATGTATGTAACCAGCAAAGGAGCCCTTTGATCACTATTTAGTATGCTTAAAAAAGAAGCTATCTACAGGGGACAGATCCATACAATTCCTACTTATTCACAAAGAAGGGTCTTTATATTTATAAAAAAATAAAATAAAATAAAAGTTATGCAAGATCTACTTGCAAGGACACAGCAGTGCAGCATCAATCATGGTTGTAAGGGATATCAAGTAAGCCCTACAGCAACTCATAAATATATGCATTGCACATAAATTTACCTCTTTATTAAGCGTTCTGCAAGGGAGAAAAACTCTCTGGATTTATATTGCGTAAATGTCCTTGAGAATTAAAAATGGACTATGAAAGAAAGAGGACGAGAAAGCATTCAAAGAACAAACATCATCCGTTTCCCAGAGCATGTTGGATTCATCTCAAAACAGTCCTCACAAGTAAAACACTCTTTTACTTGTCCAAATGCTAAAGGCAACGGTTTAGTAGTAATCTTTTAAACTCTAGTGTTTGCCTTAAGCGCTTGTGACACTTGTTCATATAGATCAGAATAGATCAGTTACGGTTAAATCTGATCTTATTGTACAATATCAGGCATAGTTGTGAAGTGAAGTTGAAGTTGTACTCCATAGGGGAGGTGTGTGTCATTTCTGCACCACCAAATAAAATGGAAACAATCATTTCTTTTTCAAAACAGGTTTTCCAAACACCCCCCTTGTCTGCCATTGGTCAGGCAAACAGATAACCCCGCCCCCAAGCGCACATCATTGGTTGAGCCACTGTTGCTGGATTGTTGTGATCGGATGTTCAAAATAAGGAAATGCTTTGAAAGGACCACAGATACAGCGTTTACACTTTTTAGCTAAATCAAACTTAAAAGTTGGCTTCCTTGGCTGTCTCTGCATATTCAATAGGAGGAAGTATTTAACACTAAAAAGATTACACACATCAGCTTTAAGTGCATTTATGATTGATTCATATACTTAGAACAGGAATAAAATGTTATTCTCAGTCAGCAACACAAATTTGCTTTCATATCGTACAATTAAAAAGGGACAGTTTTATTTTAAGATGTTTGAGAGACTAATTTGAGTTTAGAAGGAAACAATCCTTTTCCATTTTATAATTTTGTCTTATCAGTTAAATGTGATACACCAAAAAGTCTCATGATTGACACGCATTGGCTATTTTCAGTCGTGGACTTCATTTCACTCTTGTGAGATATGAACCTCTCTTTAATGTGTGCATATTCATGAATGAATATTTCTGTCCTGTTTTTGACACACTCTCATTATGCTTACATAGCTGTGGCAGAAAGTTCTTACATTGTTAATTGCTTGAGAACATCTCTTCTGTTCTCCTGAGGGTTAAGCTGAAGCTGCTATGAGATGTTCTACTTTTGGAATGCATGGTGAAAACTTGTCTCACTTGCACACAAAACAACATGTGTTATATTTCACAAGCAAAACCAGAGACGGTGTGTGTGCATCAGTGGCGTAGCCTCAGATTTCTGATTGCTGAAAAAAAGAAAAATTAGGAGGCAAAATATTTTTTTAGTGATTGTGAATAGTAGGCTACACTGCGCAAACCAAAGTAATACCCACCGGATGAAGAAGGGTTTCCTCTCAGTCTCCACAGTACATAAAATATTTATTTTATTTTATTTTATTTTTCGTGTTCGCATTTATGAGGAAAAAACAATGTTATGGACGTGTTTTAGTGGAAAACAGAAAAAAGCTCTGAAAGCGGTACTAAAAGATGCTTTAAAACTTTCACAGACACATCAAACAGAAAGCACAAAACCTTTCTTTGACCTGAATTTCGTTTTGTATTAATTGTATCTTAATTTTAATCAATGTTTCATCAACCAATTGCCTGGATTAAATATAGCAGACGATATATAAGAAACGGAGGCGCCGGCGCGTGAACTGGAGCGCGTCTCATAACTGAACAGAAACTCAGCATATAAGGTAGTCTACTTGCCTCACATGTCTACTTTTAAACAGACCAATTCAAAACGAAAGAAAACAGACTGCTCTCTGCTTATGTAATCCTTATGAAATGTGCATTTCTCTAATTCTCTCTGGCGCGTTCACCTACTGAAGATCGCGAGTCAGCATCGTCAACTTCATCTTAGCCGACAAAGAAAACACTTGTTTATTAATAAACAATTAAAATACCTCATTGCTATATTTTACATATTCATAATCATTACTTTTGCCGGTTCTTTGTGACAGCTTTTAGGTGCTTTATTGGCAGCGCCACCCTTACATGTCAGAGTCGCCACCGCATCACCAGAATAGGGATGTAGCCTATATAAAATTCTGGCTATATATATATATATATATATATATATATATATATATATATATTATGTTGCCCCCTCATTTAAAGACGGGACCCCCCAAAAATAAAATGCAATCAGCATATTAGAATGATTTCTGAAGGATCATGTGACTCTGAAGACTGGAGTAATGATTTTTGAATTTTCACCAGCTTTGCCATCACAGGAATAAATTACAATTTAAAATGTCTAAATAGAAAACCGTTATTTTGAAATGGTAGTATTTCACAATGTTCCTGTTTTTCTCTCTGTTTTTGATCAGATAAATGATCAAATACTTTCTTAAAAAAGTCAACAATATAAAGTGAAAAGCTTTTGCTTGCTTTTAACATTTAAAAAATAAACAATAATTAAGTGTTGGGCTGACGTTTCAGGTGATTGCATTTATGTGCTTCTAGCGAAACCAAAGAAGCAGTTCACCATTATACTGTGATTAAAGTTATATGTTCAGCTATCTCCCACCAGCACTTGTGCTCAGACGTATAAACAAACATTGTGTAAGCAAATTTGAACAAAGCAAAACAATTGAATATCTTTCTCTTCATCTGGAAAACTGCACTGTTAAAAAAATCTTCAGTTGCAGAAACGTGTAAAGCCAAGAGAATATGTAAAAATACATATTTGTAGCATTAAAATGAATGTGCTTCTTCCATATTTAAGACTTTATGCAGCTTTCAGTATGATGTAACCTCAGCGCCTTGCATTGTACTGTACACTGTTGGTGTATTTGTCCCCTGTCATACCTAAAAAGGACTTTGACAGAGTTCTCATTAATGTATTGAACCCAAAGCCAAATCTGGCACAGATCCCTGAGGATGAGGGTGCCATCTGTCTACCACTCATCAATTGCTACAGCAAAATCACTATATCACTCTGGGTATATGACAGACTGTTAGCACCAGAGCTCAAAACGCTCAGCTGACCTTAACAATGGATTCAGAGAGTGTTCAGCTAAAAAATCCCCACACACTCAACAGGACCTTAAACATAAACTCAGGCTGCTGCTGTTGATTTTTATTTTTTGAATGCATGGTTTGTTATAGAGTTGTTAATTTTTTTTGTGTTGCCTCTCTTTTTTAAAAAAAGAATGCATGATATCTTTACCATATCAGCCAGTATCAGATATTTTCAAATATTTTAAAATCAGTCCATACTGGACATACTGTGTACTGGATGATATTGGATACTTAATTATTCATACTTGATTTCTTTATTTTTACATTTAGATTATCTTAAATTTAATAATAACATAAAATGTATGTAATCTTAACAAATCTCAAATTGAATATCCATGTTTCATTATGTGCATTATGATGTTGTGATACCTACATTTATTAAATCATTTTTAAATAGTTATTAGTTTGTAATGCTTATTATAGACAAAATATTATAGAATTAAAAATAAATGTATGAATATTTACAGTTTTTGTATTTTTCCATTTTCCAGTTCAAGATCAAGATGATACAACAAGTGTCCGACAACCTGGCTTTACAATTTTGCTATCTCACATGTTGAATTATGAATTATGGGCTGAGCTGAGTAAGAGCTGAATGAATAAGCACACATTTCTTACTGGTTCCTCCTTCAATTTTATAAGCAGTTGCATATTATGTCTGTCCTTGGCATTTAAAAAAGCACAGAGAGGCAGTGAAAAAAATAAAAAGCAATTCCACCTAATGAGCTCAGTGGCTGTTAGGATCCCAGACAAACGCAGGATTACACCTTAGTTAGATAACAGTTTTGGGAACAATCATTTATTTAGGTCACTGTACAAAGAGATGCTAAAAATACACGAATAGCGCGTAAATAGCTTTCATGCATTCGAAGGAACAGAGCTTGTTCCACAGCTTCCTAGTATGGCGTAATCTTTGTATCTAATGCATTTTCTCATTCTGATTTAATAAGGCAACACATCACGTAGCCCAGTCCGGTTTCACTCCTGCAGAGCCAGGCAGGATGAGAGGAAAATCAGGTCGGGGATCGCTTGTTCATGCTGGATAAATCTGTTTATAATCTCAGCCTATGGGGACAAAAGTTGATACTCTTTGCATTGAAGCATCCAAGCTCTCGGTGATCTAATGAGTTAGACGTGTGGGGGTCAGGGTCACAATATCATCTGCGCTCGCGCTCCTGCCACTAACCTCATGCTGGATTCAGTTAAAGAGATAGTTCAAAAATACACCCAATCATGACAGAACGTTTATTTTTAGCTTATAGATTAGATTATAGATTTAGCTTTTGAAGACAGGGGGCCCTATCATACACCCGGTGCAATGCGGCGCCAGGCGCGACGCAAGTGTTTTTTGCTAGTTTCAGCCCGACACAGTTATCATTTTCACGTCCTGCGCCACGTTGTTTAAATAGCAAATGCATTTGCGCCCATGGGTGTGCTAGTCTGAAAAAGCGGTGTGTTTAGACGCATTGTTGGCGCATTGCTATTTTGAGACAACTGAAATAGACTGCACCATTGACCAACTGAAACCTGGTCTAAAGTCAATGGCGCAGTGTTTTTTTTTTTGTTATTTAAAGAGCACGTTGGTAATGCGCGCCTATAGGCAGGTTCACAACGCGCGTACACTCTGCTTATGACACACACAGGGATACGCATCAGCACACAAACTATCCAAAATAAAAGGATTACAATTAAAGATAAAGATATGGTGGAATCCGGCTTGTCCCGTAGATGGTCTGTTCGCGCGCTTTAACCTCGAGCACGAGCAGATCCGTTTCCTCACTGGAGAAGCGTTCAGTCTTTCTACTCGCAAATTCCGCCATGTAAACAGCGAATCCACCATGGCGCGAGTGCAACTGGCTCTTGAAGGGAATGGGAGAAGAGACTCTGATTGGTTTATTGCACGTTACACCCAAAAACACACCCATTACTCATTAAGAGAATAGGGACAACCCTTTTAGACCATGTGCCGCGCCCGCCAAGCGCCAACCATTTTTCTCGTCGTTAAACTAGCAAAAGTAGATTCGGACACGCCCTAAGTGCACTTGCGCCGTGCGCTTTAGACCATGCGCTTAGATCGTTAAAATAGGGCCCAGGGACTTCCTAGGTGTTGGGCTCCTCCCTTGATCTGTCATATTAATTTTCAAAACAACAAATATGACGTTTGAGGTTCAATGCACTTATAAAAATCTCATTCCAATCAGCAATAAAGTTGTTTACTGTTTAAGGACTGTGAAACATCTCAGAGAATAAATTAATCATATAAGGTCAAGTATGTCCTTTGGCTGTGTGTCTAATGTGACTAATTCCATCTGTGTTTCTTTTTTTCTTCTTGAGTTTGTTTCTGCGAAACGAATCATATTAACATGCAGTTCTCTTATTTGGATGCACAATAATGACCTCAAAAGAGAACCAGTGCTGCGCCTGGTAATTAAGTGGTAAAATTGATTGCTTGTCAAAATGTTGTCTCAAAGGATATTAACCACTAGATCCAAACTCAAAAACAACATCTACACCATGGATGGGGCTAACGGAGAAAATTTTGGATGAGCGATGTGAGATAATCCCCAACAAATCCCCTGCCAGATCAGATCATGACCCATTACAAAATGGCAAACGCAACATTCTCCTCCTAAAATTTAAAGCAAATGCTCTAAACTTCACTTTTTATGTTTATATTTTACTAGTGCCATCTTTCTGGGGATTAGTTAACACTGCCTGGAACCTGTGCGCGATTGGGAAGAGACAGTCGCCTGTCAACATTGAAACCAGTCGAATGATTTTCGACCCCTTCCTCAACCCACTACGACTCAATGCAGGGCAACGTAAGGTAAGTAGCTACAAGAAAGGATACTGGAAGGCTCTTGATCGTATTTCCTTAAAATCACACTGACACTGTGATTGACAGTTGCAGCATAAATATAATTTATGCTGCAACTTTCTATAATATCTGTTTAATCATAGAGTAGTTATTTTGAGCATTATTTAAACTGGTAGAAGATGTACAGTCACACATTATTCAGTTTAGAACACTGTCCCATAATTCACTGGGATTGTGACAAGATCGGGTCAAACGGCATAACCCCAGCTTAGCGGTCCATTTGTCAAATCTAATCACATTCTGTATTTACTTCTATGGCTGTTGTTTAGAAAGCTAGCTGTTTGGTTTGTTGCTGAATCTTAATTCATTGGGTGACTTTTTTATTGACCTCAATTGGCCAATGAAGCAGATCTTCAATCATTTTTGTGAAGCCCTCCAAATGAAACCTTTGAAGATGGCTATGCTCCACTACTGTTAGTTTGTTACAACGGTGCTCTAATGAGATCGCTAATTCTCTATGGCGTGCAGAATTGCTTGCCATTTGCTTTCAGTGAAGTGCACCTGCAGTCGGTCAGCAGATTATTGTGACTAAACTCATTTACCAGACACAAATGCAGCGTTTGATTATTGATGGTTGGTATACATAAGACATCACTCTGACCTCTAAAGGGATTCAGGCGGTTGTTGTCAGATCTTGAGTGCCAAGGGGTGGATTTATTCCATAGAGCAGGAGGGAAAGGAAGGAGTTAATTCCTCATTTAACATCCTGTTTTATGATTAATGCTGCTGTGCATCTGCTGGGGGAGATTAGGCAGGCTCACCATCTGTGCTGACAGGGCCTGTCACTGAAGAATTCTCCAGTGTAGCTCCAAGAGGTTGTGCTTATGGATAATATACCCTAGTTCATCTTCTCTCAATAATACATTAGTACCCTAGACTTAGTCTGGAACCCGGAATAAAATTGTGCTGTTGTTTTCCTCTGGAGGTTTTTCTGCTCTTATTTCAAGAGACCCAATTACATTTATGTATGCACTGCTCCTTTGAGCTTGTTATGACTGCGCTCTGTATGTGGGGAGTTGATGTTATTCCTAGAGAAAATTCCATTGGAGACCTAAATGTTCTCCATGAATTCAAGTCAGTTTGATTGGTTAGTGGCGTTGGTAACCAGAGGGCTGTTAAATAATGGAATTTATGTATGAAAACTGCAGGCTGTAATGGAAAAGTTTATGGTCTCTTTTAGATAGACAAGGCGCTCATTCATTCTTAAGTTACTGAATGGAAATATCTTGTTTATTTTGTTCTTTTTCCACGTCTGTTTAGGTCAGGTAATTGTGAGACATAGGTTAAAATATGAAATATAATATAGTCACAACTGTGAAATACAGTGTTGTGATTGTTGACTAAAACTATTAAAAGTTATTTTTGTTAATTGAAAAAAGCTGAAATATAAATATTAGGTGAAAATCGTAAACTAAATCTTTTTCTGTTTTTAACTAACTGAAATAAAATACCTTTAAGTTGAAGTACTACAATTACTAAAACTAAAACTGAAATAAATATAAATTAAAGCTAAATAGAAATATTGAAAAAACAAATAGAACATAACAAAATTACTAAACCGTAAAATAAAATAAAAAAATGCTAATTGACCTCATTTAAAAACTTTTTTTTTTAATAAAAAAAAAAAGCTAATTCTATAATAGTATATAAATATAACTAAAATAATGCTGGTGAGAAATAAAGTGGCAGTTGTGAGATATAAAGTCGCAATTACAGGAAATAAAGTCACAATTACAAGAAACAGGCACAAATGTGAGATATAAAGTTGCAGTTTTGAGAAATAAAGTGACAACTGAGATAAAGTCACAGTTGTGAGTCAAGTCAAGTCAAGTCAC
Organism: Tiaroga cobitis; assembly: GCA_030578255.1. Classification (NCBI taxonomy): domain Eukaryota; kingdom Metazoa; phylum Chordata; class Actinopteri; order Cypriniformes; family Leuciscidae; genus Tiaroga; species Tiaroga cobitis. Next base: position 30,136,663 of record CM060593.1, read on the forward strand.
CTTTATTTATATAGCGCTTTTTACAATACAGATTGTATCAAAGCGCTTCACAGTGATAACATGAAAACAATATAACAAAGTTTGTTTCTAAAAGATATTGCGTCAACGTCCACCTTAAGTAAGGCAGATCAATAATATTGTTGAATATTAAATGTCCCCAACTAAGCAAGCAAAAAGCCAAGGCAACAGTGGCAAGGAACCAAAACTCCATCAGGGACAGAATGGAGAAAAAAACCTTGGGAGAAACCAGGCTCAGTCGGGGGGCCAGTTCTCCTCTGGCCAACGAAGGAACAGTGCATGATTCGGGCAGCATTACAAGTCAGATTGGATCAGAACATTTAGAGTATTTTTTGGAAGTCCAAGTATGCACGCCGGTCTTAAGACGAGTTGTTGAGGATCAGTGCCGTCCACCATAGAGAGTCCATATCGCCCGTGTTGAGTCGTCACTTCATAGGCTTTGTGATTGGAGCATCTGAAGTCTCCGTGAGAGGCTGGATACAAACTGGAGCTGACGAACGCCATTTTCTCGGGACTCGCGTCCCGAGATAACAGCAGAAAAGCAAAGGGAAAATAATTAGCGTAGCTGCTGTTCATAATGATGATTTCCATAACACAGGCGTAAATGACAAAACATGAAGACAGTGACTCTTGCGTCCCAAAATCACCCCCCTCCGTCCCCCACTCAACTCAGCCCAGCTTACTGACCTATACGTCCCTACTGCTGCTGAGACCTAACCACAATCTCTCCGCAACCCAACCATACGCGCCAACCCGTTGACTAAGGCTGTCGAGCCCCACTGGTGCGTTAAAGTAGTTTCAGTGGACAACGGTTCCGTATGGCATACTACCTACCGCAACACAATATCTGCCCAACCACCCGTCATTCACGCAATATACACAGGAACGTAATGACTGCAAATATTATGCAACCTATACAGATAACCTACAGTCTCTTCAAGTTTTATAGTATTAAATGCATTTGATCTGATTCAGCAGAGGTATAAAGGTAAGCATTATGTAAATGCTTGGCTGAAGAGATGCGTCTTTAATCTAGTTTTGAACTGGGACAGCGAGTCAGAGCCTCGAACAATATCAGGAAGGCTATTCCAGAGTTTAGGAGCTAAATGTGAGAACGCCCTCCCTCCTTTAGTGGACTTAGATATCCTAGGAATGACTAGAAGCCTCGAATTTAGTGATCTTAAAGAACGCGGTGGATTGTAGGGCGATAGAAGGTCCATTAAATACACAGGAGCTAAACCATTTAGGGCTGAGATATAAAGTCACTCAATTATGTGAAATAAAATTGCAATTATGAGGAAAAAGGGTCAGAGTTGGAAAGGGGCTTCCACAGTCTTCTGTGTTTCGGTGGACAGTTGTGATTAATGCTGTGAATAATCAGTGTCATTCCTAGTATTATAGTTCAGCTTAAGTTGCCATTTTATTCTAAATTATTTCAGAGCTACAGTTCAAAGTGATTGTAATTACCTCTTGCTCAGAATTCATCCTATGAAACGTCAGGCTAAATGTATCGCTCATTCTCATGTTCCTGAGGGATCAGCACTTCTGAAACTGTCTCTAGATCACAAATGAGGTGACTAGAATTTGAAATCTCCCATTAGGATACCTTCACGAACACTCTCACAGCTGTTTACAAAGATGTTCTGATCACTAGGGCGCAAGGGCGAAATTGTCAATCACACATTGGGGGGGACAGCTGTGGGACTTTTTGTGTTGGCGCATACACACATTTTTTTAATCAAAATAAAATAAATGTTTGTAATTGTATAACACAACAAGGAATTTTATTACATCTGATCGTCAAACCAACGTATACTCACCCTGTAATGATTACAGCATCGGCATTAATTACAAGCCTGAATTGACAACAAAGCGGCCAGTGATCTCTCTCTTATATTCTTCTTTAAACGTATAGTGGCAATAAACATTTTGATTAAATTACTGTTACAGGATAACAATATTCTAATATCAAGTCTTGAGCAATGATAGTAAAACAGTTATGTACTAATCAGGGAAAATGCTCTTTATTTTTTTTTATAGGGTAAAACCTCTTTTCCACGAGATATTGCATGAAGCCAAAAAATTATCCTTAATTTTGAATTTATGTAAAACGCGTTGCGGCAGCATACAGACATAGGCAAAGGTGGCTTGCGTGCCTATTGGCTGTCCTGCGGCAACTGCAGCAGCCTATCGAGAGCGGCCCTTTGGTGACGGTCCAATGGGGGCGCATATTTTATGTAGAGCTATATCTGTGTTTTGAATGCAGTAGCGGCGTGTATACAGTAACGTTAGCTAGCTGTCGGATAGCTTGTCAATAGTCCCTCCCATTCATACAAGCTGTATAGTATTACAATCGAAATTCACAAATTCTACAATTCGAAATTCTAGTGAAATTCACCTGGTCATTATCTAAGGGATTATGTCAGCCAAATACAGGATATTTACCATTCACTAACTAACTCTCCTAACTCCTATGCGCTCCTAACTCTTCTTCTGTTTGGTTTTTCCTACTCACTGACGGTGCCGTGCACGAGCTACTAAAGGTATAGGGAAAACATGACATGGATTTCAGGAGAAATAGCTTTTGTTAATGGATTTGGGAAATGGCCCGGCCGGGATTTTATATTTGCGGAGCTGGAAAGAAAGACGTATTTTCAATCACATCGACATTGCCCGCATAATCATACAGTATGATCAAATATTGGGGGGGACAAATCGTCCTTCTTTGAATATTGGGGGGGACGTGTCCCCCTGTCCCCCCATAGAATTACGCCTATGCTAGGGCGCCACAGCAAGACACATTTTGGTCTCAATTAGTAATCATAACTGGCAACGTTAACATCAAGTAAAGGCAAAATATTCCAGGTGTTGTTTTCCATAGGCTCTCATCTTTCAGCTCAGATGCATTTTCTACATAATTCCTACCTCAGCAGTTGCACCTGTCAACCAGGTTTACCTGGAAAAACCTCAGTCCATCAGAACTAACTAATGTGTTCTTTCGGTTAGTGCCTATTTTTCCAGGAATTCCCTGTGTCAAACAGTGCATGTAATGCCTTTTAGCTTAGCCAGGTGAAAACGGCTTCACCTTTGTCCTCCCAAATGTAAACATGGAATCACTAAATATTATTCCAGACATGTTTTTTTTTTCAGGTCAGTGGAACGATGTATAACACAGGCCGACACGTGTCACTGCGCCCAGACAAGTCACACCTGGTGAACATCTCTGGCGGGCCGCTGAGCTACAGCTACAGGTTGGAGGAGATCCGGCTTCACTTTGGCAGCGAGGACAGCCGGGGCTCAGAGCACCTGCTCAACGGCCAGGCCTTCCCTGGAGAGGTGAGCCAACATAGAGCTTGGAAATACATCACTTCTGTGGGATTCAATTAAACCTGTCTTCCTTCAAACGTCTGTATGCGGCGACAGACCCTTGAAGTACTGGCACTGAAGTAGGCAAAATTGTGTAATTAGTCCCTTTTATCAAATTATTTTTACACTAGAAATGAAAAAATCTCCTTCTCTCAGTCCGCTTTCCTTCGACAACTTGAAACAGAATAAGACAATTAGATATCATTTGAGCAGATCAAAGAAATTTTCCAAAGTCAAATCAATTGTTGCAATTTTCACTAGAGCGATAAATTTGCGATTTCTTTGAAAAGGACAAAAGTCAGGATTATGGAAGTGATTTTGCTCTAAGAATAGGCTGAATAAAAACATAAAGCAATGAGTCATCTTCCAGTTTGCACAGTCACAGGATATGAAGTGGTCATGTGCTTTAAATGTACATGTTTATAGTGAGGAAAAACAGGCTGAGTACAGACGGACCACATTCATCATGTGCTGCTTAAAGCTTTTGTGGAGCCTAGTTCTTGACACTAATTTTTGTCTGAATCTGTCAATCTATTCAAAACATATATATAAAAAATACAATGCATACACTATCTGGAAGATTTTGTAATGTTTTTAAAAGAAGTCTCTTATGCTCAGCAGTGCTGCTGTTATTTGATCAAAAATACAGTAAAAACAGGAATACTGTGAAATATTACAATTTAAAATAAAATAAAAATGATTTGAATATATTTTTTAAATGTACTTTATCCTTGCAATGACAAAGCTGAATTTTCAGCTTCATTACTCCAGTCTTCAGTGTCACGTGATCCTTCAGAAATCATTCTAATATGATGAGTTGCTGGCTGCTAAAGAAACATTTCTTATTATTATCAATGTTGAAAACACTTGTGTACAATAATTTTCAGGATTCTTTGATGAATAAAAAGTTCAAAATAACAGCATTTATCTGAAATAGGAAGCTTTTTTAACATTATACACTACCGTTTTATTTTTAAAGAAATTAATACTTTAAATCTGCAAAGATGCATTAAATTGATCAAAAGTGAAAGTGACAATGAAGACGTTTATTATTTTAGAAAAGCTTTCTATTTCAGATAAATGCTGTTCTTTTGAAGAACCTTGAAAAAAATTGTACACAGCTGTTTTCCACATTAATAATAATTATAAATGTTTCTTAACAACAACAATAATACTAATAAATGTTTTTTTTTTATGTTTTCAAAAACATTAAAAAAGTGTAAAAGTAGAGGTCCATAAAGTTTTTTTTTTTAAAAAACTGTGTGTGTATATAGTTTAATACTGAAAGAGAGCAAACAATTATTAATGCACAACACCAGCCAGTTTTCAAACTGTCAAGAACATGAATTTGTGCCAGACATATCAAATCATTTTAATGAGTTGAAATGTTTACTCTTTATCTTGGCGCAAAAGATGTGCGTCCCTCTGTGATCCTCACCTCACCTCTGATTTCACTGAAGTCAGCAGCTTCTCTTCATTTTCCTAATCCAAATGAGGTTATATGGGTAGCAGCTTTCCAACAACTTCATCCTGAAGCTGACAAGCAAGCTCATTATAACTGATGACTGAAGCATATTTTCTAATGAGTTCCAATGCAATTTTGAGCCACTGAAAATTAAGCAGCAGATTTCCTGGCTTCCATCTCTCTGCTTTCATTGAGCTGCGCTGAAAGAACAATAAAGCAGGATGGAGGAGCATAAAGGAGCTTCATAATGTTCCCATTAACAATTCATTAACAATTTATACACAACACACAGCAAAATATTTATTCGGATTAATGTACTGACCCTCATTACAGTGTCACGCGAGATTACAAGCTGACATAAAGGAAGTTAATGGAGATATGCTGTTATATACACATCATTTATGGGAATATTTTATGGATAATGGCTGTTTTGAAATTAGATCGCAGGCAGTCGTACAGTCACAATGGTTTGGCTCCGTGTACACTTTTACCTAGCAGGTGTTTGTTAGTGTTTTACTGGAAGTCACACTTCTTTTTTTTCTTTTCGCAGGTGCAACTCATCCATTATAATCAGGATTTGTATTTAAATTACAGTGATGCTGCCAGGAGTCCTAATGGAATTGCAGTTGTTTCTATCTTCATGAAGGTTAGTTGACATAATCAGTCTTAAACTCCATTCATCTTTAGCAAACATTATATACAGTACACTTAACAGATCAGGTCAAATATTAATGTACATGAATCAACATGCCATAAAAGTTCTAATGTAATGGTTTGGTATTTTTAAGCATTATATAATGTAGTAATTTTATTCATTGAAATTTTTCATGCCCTATTATTAAAGCAATGTTACCTTTAATGAATACTGGAAATTGAACATATCATAATCAAATAGAATTTGCTCTTAAATCGTTTTTCTTTTCAAAAGTTAAGCAAATATAAAAATCTGCAGTATTCGGCCCCCATTGTTTCATATCCACTACATTCATTATGCATCCATGTTGCTCATGTTGCTTCAAGGGAACAAACTAATAAAATATAATTCATTTATAAGATTCTAAATTATTTAAAAATAAATGACAACTCAATGACAAAGGAGAATCATATTTTTGATGGGCGCAAAATAAATAAAATACTTTTCTGATAACAATTCTCTCGGGCAAAAATTTGCCTCCTTGGTACACAAGGTCAGAAAAAGATTTTCTGATTTGACTGCCAGGATAAAACATAATCACTAAAAGCTTTTTATTGTTTTATTCAAAGTCACCTCTTCATCCGCTCTGCGGTTTCTCCTCCCCAGGTTGAGGCTGCGGCTATCCAGTTCTGAGGAACTGGATGTCGTTAGTGTTGATGCAGGGGATTATGAGTTTTCACCAGCTCATACCCCTGTTGATGAGGAGCTAATGGAGGTCTTGACTCGTGCTGTAGCTAAATTTAATATTGACTGGCCAGCCGATGATGTTGAAACTGAATCTAGAAAGAGTCTTTTAGATGAACGATATTTCCCATCTAGATCACGACCTCCTCGTCGGGGAGGAGGTCACTGAGGTGTCGAGATCGTGGAATAAACCGGCATCTTTCAGAGTACATAATCCACAAACACTTAACTATAGTAATGTCAAAAGTATACCACACTATGGTTATATGACAATGCCTCGTGCGGAAGAGTCAGCGTCATCACTGAAAGCCCCGACGTTACCCAGCAAGCCTTTAAAAAATACATCTTCGCTGGTGGGTAAAACGTATTCAGGCAGCAGGTCAAGCCGCGGCATGCTTACACACAATGTCGATTCTCCAAGCATACCAGCCTGACCTGCTGAGGGTCATGGACGATTGTGAGGAAGTTAGTTCTGACGCAATTCGAGAATTGCGTCGCATAACAGATCTATCGCTCTGGGCCACCAAGGAGACGGCCAAATCTGTGGGCCGTTCTATGGCTCCTCACAGCAGCCTGAGTGCATCAAAAACAGAGTGTCGCCGCTCGGGCTCCTCCAGAATCTGGGGATCCTGGGTGCTGGTCGCAGTCCAAGCCTATTAGGGGTAGACAAGATCTGAGGACTGTCATCACCAAGAGAGCTCGGACTAAGAAGAAGTCCTGATGCCAAGTTCGTCAGACTTCTGTGGGTGGTCCCCTCCAGGGAGGGACGGTTTCAAGAAATAGTTCCTCCTTGGCGTCCTCTGGGGGGGCGATTCTCCGAGAAGAGTCGCAGCGCTGCCACTTCGGTTGTTCCCTGGCGGTTCGCCGTTTCAATGCACCGAGGTGTCAGCAATCCCATACGATCCTCCGAGGAGGGCCGTAGAACGATCAGTTCGGTTGTTCCCTGCCGGTTCGCAGGTCTCTCTCAGGTCTCAGGTCTGGCAGGAAATATTTGAGAGGTCGAAATACCACCATCATCAGGGCGTTACCACCGCGTCTCAACGCAGCGGATCGTTCCCTATCACGGAACTAGGGTTACATACGTAACCTGAGACGTTTTTTAACATCATAAGTGAACCTCAAGGAACATATTGAAATAATAAACAAATCTATGACCCCTTTTAGGCATGTGAAATGCCATGTTTTACAATCTAATTTAGTTAACGAATTCATCTTTAAAATGGCCATTCAGTCTTGTCTTGATTTCTGTTTATTTACCACTTTTCTCCTCCAAACTAAAGTGAGATAATGGTGGAGATTCCTCGGCATTAACCTCATCACACAGCATGACGTAAGACTCACAGATTGCAGCAGGAGTCGCCTCCCTGATGGTTTGAATCGTGACTTCTGTGTAAATTGGGGCAGAACTGCCACAGTTCAGATGAAGGTATTGCAGTATTGCAGCCTCATCCACCTCCCCCCGTTCACTTTTATCCCGCTGCGCAGTGATCGTGATGTCGGGGAATCTCCACCATTCTGCTACTAATGAAGGCACATGGATGAAAGCCATTCATCTTCAGTACATGGGGAAAAAAAACACGTCCAGATGCCCCTAGAATAAATTCTACTAGACTATTATTGATTATGCTTGTGATTTGGTGAAGCCGTAATGAAATATCTCAGCAGTAAGTTAACGCTCATGTCATTTTTGATTAATGTACTGAACAACACCATGTTTTATGAAACTCTGCCTTTTCATCAGAAAAAGCTGCATAAATCTGGTTTGAAATGTTTTCTTTGATATCTGACTCTTCAGATTTCAGAGCCTACAAATGTATTTCTAAACCGTATGCTGAGCAGAGAGACCATTACAAGGATTACATATAAACGTAAGTGCCCACAAATACCAATGTACTTCATCACTAATGTCAGTGGAGCCGGGGGTGCTCTTTTTTTTTTTTTACACTTTTTAATTTTTAAAGCTGCTTTTTATTAGCATTCAATTTAAATGTATTAATTGTATTAACATTAAATTGAATTTATGTTACTATTGTTGACATTAAATTACATTTGATTGAAAACTGTTGATTGAAAAACAATATTATTAAATCGAACGGCTTCCACAGTCTCAATGTGAAATATTGCTTCTGCGTAGAAGACCTTCATAACTCTTAATGAAAAAAGACAGGGAAAACAAACTTAGCTGTGTATTACCACCTGGTGGTCTTGGATAAGAAGTGATATTTTATTCTGTCAGCATTGCCAGAACAAAATAATAATTGTGATATAATAATATCATGTATTGCCCTAGGAATGTGTCTAGATATCTTGTAAGTGTTATTCATCTCAGCCCATCGCTTGTTTTGTACGTATATGTCTTTCAGATGATGCATACTTACTGATGGGGCTTGATATTGAGGAGCTGTATCCCGAAACCTCCCGTTTTATCACATATGAAGGGTCGATAACTATTCCACCGTGCCTTGAGACAGCCACCTGGATATTAATGAATAGGCCGATTTACATCTCACAGATAGAGGTGACATGTTGAAAACTCTGTAAAATATTTTTTATATTATATTTCAAATTTTAAGGCTGCAATTATTTGATCAACAATATAGTAAACCTGTAATATTATGAAAAGTAATTACAATTGACTTTTATTTCATATTAATTCTTATTCTAATTCTAATTAATAAAAGTATTTTTTAATTTTTTTTAATGTTTTTGAAAGAAGTATCTTCTGCTCACTAAAGCTACATTAATTTGATCAAAAATATAGTAAAACAGTAATATTGTGAAATATTATTACTATTAAAAATGACTGTTTTCTATTTTAATATATTTTCAAATGGAATTTATTCCTTGGATGTTAAAGCTGAATTTTCTGCATCATTACTCCAGTCGTCAGTGTCTCATGATCTTTCAGAAATCAGTATATGTGATTTGCTGCTCAAGAAACATTTCTTATTATCAGTGTTGAAAACACTTGTGCTGCTTAATATTTTTGTCCAAACAATGATTATTTTTCCATGATTCTCTGATGAATGGAAAGTTCAAAAGAACAGCATTTTTTGCTTTCACTTTTGATCCATTTAATGCATCTTTGTTGAATAAAAGTATTATTTCAAAATATATTATTATATTGTATTATATTATATTATATTATATTATATTATATTATATTATATTATATTATATTATATTATATTATATTATATTATATTATATTATATTATATTATATTGAATATAGCCCAGATTAACATCTTAATTGCCTTTCCAATATCTTTTCAGATGCAGTCTCTTCGTCTCCTCAGTCAAAACCAGCCGTCTCAGATCTTCCTCAGTATGGGTGACAACATGCGGCCGACCCAGCCACTGCACCAACGCTGCATCCGCACCAACATCAACTTCAGTCAGAGACGGGACTGTCCTAACAACCGTGTGCTGAGGCCGCAATACAGAGGTCTGTGTCACACTCCACATCAATAACGTACGCAGGCTCTGCCGCATGCATGCTGCGTTCGATAAAGCCGAGCACTCTAATTAGACACTTACCATCATTGCTCCTGAAACAGATGGAAATTAAACATTTGTCTTTGTGAATAAGTGGCATGTTTCACACAGAACGTTATCTGACAGCATAATTTTCTGCTTCTCCTTTCAGTGAATGAATGGCTTCTGAAATAAAGGCTTGCTGGGGTTTAGTTACTTCAGAAATGTGGCCAATGGACAGAGGAAGATGGGATAAATTCTGCAGGATGAAGCTTGTCAGTGAGACAGAGGACTCTTCAGTAAAAATATATATCAAATTACTTTTATACTTGTTTACATGTTTATAACAATATATATGTATATCAAAGACATTGAAAGCAATTGCTTTGACCATTCAATCAGATTCAGACAGGACTGGTTTTCAGTGACACTGGGTCTTCGGCTAACTCTCGAGGAACCGTCTGCTCTCGTTGTTTGCATCCGAACAGCAGGGGCGTTCAAGACTTGTTGCAGCGAATGAAAAAATACCTTGAGACTTTGAGACTTTACTTTGACACCAGGCAAACAAAAAGATTTCAAGCCTATACCTTGGTCTATTTTGAGCATGTTGCCTTCTCTACGTAAGTGTTTACAGTGCTACATGAATTGAGTGATATCTGCCCAATAAATCTTTGAAGTGGTCGTGGTGAATGTTTCTCTTTAATTTTTAATGACGTTTTTGAATCTACCGTGTCATGGAGCTGCAAAGTTGATGTTAATGGATTGGCAATCAAAATAAGGCATAATTTAGTCTGTTGAATATTGGTGAATTGTAATATATGTTGAAATGATGCTCGGAAGGGAAATTTTTAGGGTGAATGAATAAAGAATATTTAGGGTGACGAATGTGTAATAAAGACCAATCTGTTCAGATTTAGTAACAAAAACTGTCCTATTTTGTTGGGTTTAAGGAAATAAGCATTTAAATAGCGCATTTTCAATTGTCTTATTTGTTTATACTTGAATGTTTTATCTTTAAATGTAATCTTTTACATCTAAATGTACATTTTTCAGTAAATATCAATGTATAATCTAAACTGAGATGCTTATCTTTACACTTAATATTTAGCTATGTGATAATTATGTCTCAATCATAAATGTACAAATATGAGAAATTTTAAAGAGAATAAAATGTAAACATTAGTCACATTGATTTTACCGCTAAAAATCTGACAAAAATTTTGATTATATACTCCACCATTCAAAAGGTTTTCGGTTGGTGGGAATTTTTAAATGTTATAGAAAAAAGTCTCTTATGTTCACCAAGGCTAAATTTATTAGTTTAAGTGTATCATTTTGCGTCCATCTCTCTCTCTCTCATCCTGGCGTCAGGTCAGACTCAGTACAGTATTAGATTGTTTGTGACCACTAGAGGGCAGAAATGTACTCGAAAATCAGGTCAGATGCAGCTCAAAATGTGTCACATCCTGGCGGAGCACCATTGAAGGAACAAAGAAGCGGGGGTGAGTGTTCGTTAATGTTGTGCGTTTTATTGCATATTACTGGGTTCAGCAAACAACTTATTATCTGTGTTGTAATATAACAAACATGCCTATTTAAAAAAGAAGGTTTTTTTTTGTTTATATGTATCATGGTTTTCATATCTTCAACGGTTGGCGGACTTAAGTGGTAACTTAGCCCGCTAGCTAATGCTGTTTTTATAACACCGGGTTGTGTTTTAAAAAAATATATGAAAAATAAGAAACACAATCCTTTTCTGCCTGAAATGTGGATATGAATTTGAATTTGTTTTTCATATGATATTTCATTGTTAGTGAAAGCTAGTGTTAGCCGCTTTCATTCATTGATGTTTTGCACGTTAGCATCTCCACCGTCCAAGTGTTCATGTAACGTTACTCGGGATGCGTTTAGCTCGTCAAGTACAACACCTTTACGTTGTTTTTCGTGTTAATAACCTTTATTTTCTCCCCTTGTAGCTATCATTGTATTAAGTTCATCAATAAATAAACCTCTTTGGCTGCTGCAAGCCCTCTCGCCGTTATCCTCAACCAGTAACTTACAGGCCTGAGATCCATAAACGCAACATCATTTAATTCCTATTAAATCCACCTCTTTATTTATACCAAACACACACACACACTGTGGGATGTTCAATCAAACAATGTCTTCGAATTTCACATTAAAGCTAAACAGGTGGGTGCATTGTTGTTTTAAACAAAACATATTTGATCAAAAAGCAGGTTGATATGTAGGTGTTTGCAGCTCGAGCAAGTTGATCATGTTTTTGCACACATATAAAGCATGCCTATTCGTCTAATAAGTTTTTGCCCTATTTCAGAACCAAATGATGGGGATAGCCTGATATCCTCAATCCTACAAGATGTCAAGTAAGAGCACATTTCAATTGATTGGTTTGACCCCCTTAAAGCCCAGCCATCTTAATCAGATCTTAAGACACTACTTTATTAAAGATACCATTTCTTTGTTTAATTTTACCACTTTCTATAAATAAAGTGTAAATATGGGTGTGCGTCTTGTAGATGTAATTGACTAACATTTGTGGTGCGAATTCATTTGTGCACATTGAACCGATGCAGATGTGACGAATAAGTAGGCTTTACCACTGGTGAAGGATTTTCAATTAACTTCAATAAAGTCAATTACATTTTCCTCCCTTCTCTTCCTCTCACAGAGCGGCCACCCTATACCCCTGCCCCCACCCCAGCCCCCACAACAGTAAGTATCCAGGACATGCCAATCATCCATATGGCCCCTCCCCTCCATCACCCAAACCTATATAGTTAGAGATGAGAGGATTGTGGGAAGGTCACAGTATCACACGGGGTGGCTTTTGTTATTTTTGTGTACAGCTTAACACAGCTCTATTAATCCATAAATTGCTGAGGATGCCATGTACTTCAGGCTCCAAAAGTATTATTTAATGAATTAGGGCTGCACGGTTTTGGAAAAAATGCAATTTATAAATTGCTACATGAAAAAAATACCGGAATTGTTGCTAGGTGACGTTAATGGAAATAATTAATAATTGTAGAATTATTGGAGTGATCTTTTTTTTTTGTATTTGAGAAAAATATAAATAATCATTTATTATTATTATTGGTGTGGTTTAATAAAAAAAGTTAAACAAAATGTGTATTGTGAAAATATTGTCAAGGTAAAATAATTCTATAGTACAACTATAAAATTACAATAGTACTGTTTGTCTTAATTTCTAAAATTTTAAACATTAAACAGTCAAGTTTTTATTTTGGTGGGTTGCTAGCAAGTAAATATGCGCTGGGGGTTTCAGAATAGAGTGTGGCACTGTTCATTTACACATGTGCAGCTCATGATTCGGTCTCTCGCAGCATCTTAGTTAATTTACTGTCACTGTCTCATGAGCTGCACGTGTAAACAAACAGTGCTGCGCTCTGATTTGAAACCCGCAGTGCACATATAAGTCAAGTCATATCACAATATCTATTTTAATATATTGTGTGTAGACCCATACAAAGTTAAGCCTTCATGGTTATTCATTAAATACTATGTTTAGAGCATAAAGTGTGTAAGCCTCCTTGTGCTTTGAGGCTTTCACATATCATTGTACATTAAAATAGATTCTGAGAACCATTCACAGTAATTGAGTTTCTCCACATGCATTGAATCATGTGTGGTTGAAATATTTGATCCAAATCCCTGGTAATTAGTGTTATTCCTGTAAGGTTAGAGACCCATTATTCAGGTCGTGCGCCACCATGAGATTTGGCTCAAATACTCTCGATCTCGATCCCTAAAATTAACAAAGCCTTTTAGAACGTAATTGCATCCCACCACCCATAGTGCCTGTGGCTTTGCTACAAGTGGATGTAGAGTAATGCTAGGGTTGTGCTGCTATCAAAGATTGCTGCTTTTTGCATGTTTTATGCAAATCATGACAGAAAACGAAAGCAGGTTCTCCTTTTCATTTTTTTTGTCCCTTCCTCCCTTGTTTGTGTCATTTCTCATTCGTGTTTTGTCTCATTTGTCTCCATCAGCAAATGCCCACCACCCCTGGGTTTGTGGGGTACAACCCATACAGCCATCTGGCCTACAACAACTACAGGCTGGGAGGGAACCCCAGCGGGAACAACAGGGTAATGGTTCGACCGGTGCCAACTAGGGCCCTAGCGAAAGCCGAGGGACTAAAAGCCCAGACGAGAGGACGCTAAAGCTAACTTACATGGCCTGAATATGAAATAGTGAAATGCTTTGCTCTTACACTGTAAAGAATAATTTCATACAGTTGAAGGTGTCTGTCGGGTAGTAGAGTCGAGTCTTGGGTAGTTGTCAACTAGTAGCTTCCATAATCCTCTTGCTTCTGTCAAGCAGTCACTCTCAGTAATATCTGGATGGGTGTGATTGACACAGAATGACTTGTAGCTTCATAGTGATTGCTTCTCAGAACTGTTCCCCCTCCCCCGTCAGCCATCCTATCACTTCATCATGCACGAGAGCCAACGGCCGTCCGCTCGCATGGCTTTAGATGCCCGTGCCAAACTCGGCACGACTTCTTAGCAAGCTTGAGGCATTTTAGCTGTTGGCTTGTTTAAAAAAAAAAACTCTGCAGAATCATTTTCGGCCATAAAAGACAGTTGCTTTGTTTCCAAGAGGGTGTAATGCATGGTCTTGTTGGCGTAATGTTAACGTGCTGTATTTGGTTTGTCGTTCAGGTACGTCTCCTGCCCCCTTTGCGAAGCACTTCACGCTGTCATTGTTTCTGTTTGCCTCCTGTCCCTCTCTCCATAGTACTCCATTATGAAAGTTCTATGTTTTCTGTGATGACCATGTGTGCCCTTTATGATCTCTAACGCCCCGCGTGGTCCTCTTTCCTTTTCCTGCAGAACTCCTCAGGGATCACCGTTCCTAAGCCGCCCAAACCGCCCGACAAGCCGCTGATGCCCTACATGCGGTATAGCCGGAAGGTAAGCAGGAAGGTAAGACACCCACGGTGTCTGCTTTTACTGCTTGTAAATTGAGGAGAGCGCTTCTGCGATCATCTCAAAGGCTGAGGGGGGGTCAGTGGCCTGACTCCGCCCCTTCTTTGGTAGACCCCCAACATCGCTTCATTGCTTTCTTCTGCTTAACCAGGCTGGGAAGCTGACATCTTTTCTGATCTAGTCATTTGAGGCTATAAACTTTGCTCCATTTCCTTTCTGTTTTGAGCAAAGTGTTTAAAAAAGATGAAAATAAAGCAGTTAGGTTGAATCGATAATGTATATATATACATAACAGATCGATATATATATCGATAATAGATGGATACATAATGTTCAGATCAATTACTCTTACTTTTCTCTCCTGCTCTGCATTCATCCTTTAATTTTGGACAGAAAGGTAGACAAACATTGGTGCACTTCTCTCTATCCTTTTGGAAAAATGCAACCCTCTCCGGCCAGGAACCCTTAATGTTCTGTCGACTCTGAACTGACACTTGTCTTTCATAGGTTTGGGATCAAGTTAAAGCCTCTAATCCTGACCTGAAGTTATGGGAGATTGGGAAGATCATCGGTGGCATGTGGAGAGACCTCACTGATGAGGAAAAACAGGACTATTTAAATGAATACGAGGCTGAGAAGGTTTGTTTCTTGCCTTTTGTCCTCACTTGAGATTGATTTGAAAACGATTCCTGGGAAATCGTTACAGGCACTAAGCAGTTTTTTCCCTGCAGATCGAGTATAATGACTCTTTGAAAGCCTACCACAACTCTCCAGCCTACCTGGCATACGTCAACGCTAAGAACCGTGCTGAAGCTGCTCTAGAAGAAGAGAGCCGGCAGAGACAGTCGCGCCTAGACAAGGGCGAACCCTATATGAGCATTCAGCCCGCTGAGGACCCTGATGGTGAGAGTGACGTCTTCATGTCACATTTGGATCCCACAAACATTATACAACGCGTTATATGAATATTGCTGAGACTGTTTCCTCTCAGCTTGAATTGTACGTTTTTAGACTGTTGTGTGCTTTCTCAAAGTCTTTAAATTTTCACTATTAGCTACAACAGCTCTAAAATATTAAGGCCAACTCTGGTATCTTTGCAGAATAATTTAAGCAGATGGTGTGGTCACATTAGCAAAAAAGGTCTATTGTCAATATAGTATATGTATTGATAAAATATATATAAACCAAGCAGCTTTCTGTTGGTCAACAACACGACCAACTTGAACCCGTTGCAAAATCTGCTTAGGGAAATGTTTCACATGATTGCATGGATTCCTTTTGAAATTACTGGATTGAGCCCACAAAAATTAGCTGAACAACAGTAAAAGTGACCGCACCTCTAATACCATTTAGTAAAACGCTACATTCACACGCTAATTATTTCTCTCAGAAATATCTTTATTTCAAGTCTGATTTTTAAAAACTTTAGTGCTTTTTCTCCTGTACGTGTCGAATTTTCCTCCTATATTTTGACATTCCAGACTGAATTACCTACTGTTTTTAGACTCCAGTTATAATGGTCCATTATAATGGCAGCAACGCATAATTATATATACGCATATATATATAATATATATATACTTGTCTTATAGTATAAATATACTATATATAAATTATATATATTAGATCTTCATAAATGCCAGGGGCTTAAATATTACATGTTTGTGTATCAAACTAATTTGTCATATGACCATGGGAAGTAAACTTCCTGGACTTATTCTTAGTGGATTAATTGGCATCCAGAGTCCAAGAGTTTTATAATGGTAGAGCCATTCAGATTTTCTTTTACAGATGTCCTGCTGAGAAATAAGTATCATCCAAATGGGCCTAAAGTCCTTTTTGAGCATTTTGAGAAAAAAGCACTCCATATTCTGTATTGATTGGTTCCAAATATGAAATTTCTCTTAGACTATGACGACGGTTTCTCCATGAAGCATACAGCGGCAGCTCGTTTCCAGAGGAATCACCGGCTCATCAGCGACATTCTGAGTGAGGTTGTGGTGCCTGATGTTCGCTCAGTGGTGACCACCGCTCGCATGCAGGTGCTCAAACGTCAAGTCCAGTCTCTCATGGTGCACCAGGTAGGTTGGGCATGTTAAACACACAAGTCATTAAACGCAAGACTGTTAAAGGGTTAGTTCACCCAAAAATGAAAATTAAGTCATTAATTACTCACCCCCATGCTGTACCAACCCCGTAAGACCTTCGTTCATCTTCGGAACACAAATGAAGATATTTATGATTAAATCTGAGAGGTTCATGACTGCTACATAGGCTCCCTAAGGGAATGACACCTGACGGCCCAGAGAGTCATTAAAGAAAATGTTTAAATATTCCATGTCACAACAGTGGCTCAACTATGAGTTTATCAAGCGACGAGAATACTTTTTGTGCGAAAAAAACAAACAAAAATTACGACTTTATTCGACTATTCCTTTTCTTCCTTGTAGGCCTGAAACGAGACTTCAAGAGATTTCCACGACGCATGCGCGAGAATTGCGATCTCCTTCAACTACTTCAGTTTAGTTCTCGCGCGTGCGCGTCGTGGAAATCTCTTGAAGTCTCGTTTCAGGCCTACAAGGAAGAAAAGGAATAGTCGAATAAAGTCGTTATTTTTGTTTGTTTTTTTCGCACAAAAAGTATTCTCGTCGCTTGATAAACTCATAGTTGAGCCACTGTTGCGACATGGAATATTTAAACATTTTCTTTAATGACTCTCTGGGCCGTCAGGATTCATTCCCTTAGGGAGCCTATGGAGGAGTGATCCAGCTGTCACATTTAATCATAAATATCTTCATGTGTGTTCCGAAGACGAACGAAGGTCTTACGGGGTTGGTACAGCATGGGGGTGAGTAATTAATGACTTAATTTTCATTTTTGGGTGAACTAACCCTTTAAGACCTGGATAAATCATTGTTCCTGGTTTTATTTTGTTTGTTTTTAAACAGAGGAAGCTTGAAGCAGAGCTGCTTCAAATCGAGGACCGACATCAGGATAAGAAGAGGAGGTTCCTGGAGAGCACAGACTCCTTCAATAACGAGCTCAAACGGGTGTGAAATTCAGTTTGATCGGTGAACTAATAGCCCTTCTGTTCAGCCTGAGCTCAAATGCCAGATGCACTGTCAGTGATTGATGTGTGGTTTGTTTGCTTTTTTTAGCTGTGTAGTCTGAAAGTGGAGGTGGACATGGAGAAGCTGGCAGCTGAAATGGCGGCTGCAGAGGAGGCGGCTCGCCGGAGGGCGGAGGAGAGAGAGCGGGAAGCAGCAGAGCAGGTGGAGAGAGCTGCTCAAGAAGAGCAACAGCCAGCTGGGGTCCAGGCCAATAACAACACAGAACAAACCTCCACCAGTGAGACCAAGGATGGAGAAGACAAGCCCACCCCAATGGAGACGGGTCAGACCTGCACCATTCTTTTCTCTTACTTTGAATATTGAACAAAAATAGTCGAATAAGATGTTTGACTGACCTTTGTGGTATCCGTCCTGCAGAGACTCTGGCCGAAGCTTCTGAAGTATCTCAGGAGGCTGAGCAAGGCACCCCAGCTGCAGAGGGAGAGAAACCAGCCCAGCCTGAGCCTGCAGAGGGTGCTACAGATGAGGGCACCAGCGACAGCACCGCTCCGTCTGAGAGCAGCTCCGGACCCCCAGCAGAACCCCAGGCCTCAGACAACACCCCTGAGGAGCGGCAGCCCACCCAGACCCAATAACCCCACCCCCTTAATCTACAAGTCTCACTTCACTCTGTGTAGAGTCATATGTCCTCTAGGATTTGTCATTTAATCCTATGACCTGCCAGTACAGTGAGTGAGAACAGTGAACATTTTTGCCCCCCCCCCCCCCATAATATTCTACAATGACATTTTTTGTAAGAACAGTAGAATCTTAATTGGCTTTCCACCCGTTCACTTGATCAGGCATGCTGACCCACATGGGACAAGCCCACTTCAGTACTTAAGAGCTTCTTGGCTATTACAAAAGCTGATTTATCATTCTAAAGTGAAAATAACTTGGACAAATGTTGAATAAAATGTAATGCTTGCATCCTACAGTCCCCAAATGGTTGCAAAAAGCAGAACTGCGAGGTTATTTTGCTGTCGTTTAACATGTTTTATCTACCTGTGGCGCAGTTATTTTATCGTATATCCTTTTCATCCTTTGATAGTTTGGTTGAGTAGTCTGTGGGTTGTAGTTTTTTTTTTCTTCTCGTCCTAGTTTCTCTCTCCTTTTTTTTTTTTTTTTTTTTTTTTTTTGTTTATTTACTTAAAATAAAGCCATGTAAACCCGTCATTATTTTCCGGATTGACCACACAGAGCAGAGGGACATTGTTCTGTTGGTATCTTCAAGGAATGGTATTACTTTAAGCCTCTGGATTATTGTGTTTTGTATTGTTGGAAGGCATTCCCTCAATAAAGTGATTTCTATGTCTGTTTTAAACATCTGCTCTTTTTGTCTTTTGTCTGCTGGTTTTGGCAATGGGTTGTTCTTTATGTTAAAGTTTAAGCCAATGATTTATGTATTTTATTATTATTACTTTGATTTTAATATATTTAAAAGCGGAATACTGGTTCAGGTCTCTGGTTAAATTTGAAGGTAATTCACAGCTTTTCAACCTCTGCTACAAATTTCATATAACACTTATAATTGTGGAATGTAGAAAATCTGGAAAACTTCAGACTGCAATTGATATACAAATGAAACATGTTTGAAATTGTTTTAAATAAAAATCTAATCTTCTAACTTGACCCTTTTAACAAAATCCATTTAAAAGCAGTAATGTTTTTTTAATTCAGTGAATAAGCATGTTTTTTCCAGACATATGTAGGTATTGTTGTCTGATTTTGGGATCAGCTTTTATATTTTGATTGTTTTGTAAATGAAAGCTGCATCCATACATTATATTATGCTGACCATAAAACCATTTAGACATTAATGATCTGCAGAGACAAAAGTACATTTATAGACAAGTACTGTAAGGAACACAATACAGCCGAATGAACAATTCCAAACTGCCTTGTTTTTTTGAGATTTTGAGCGTGAGCTCATCATCAAGCAGAACAAAAACCCCAAGTGTAATAAAGGATGTGATCAACCTATATTTATCATTATGTAAAGGCATCTCCATAGCAACCATAGGAAAAAAAAAAAGGCTCACACTCTCCTTATTATTCCATTAAACACTAAAGCATTACAGAAAGGCAGAGATCAAGCACTAGAAAAGGTTACAAGACATGTTTAGGAACAATAGGACCTGAATATATAATTTTCATCTCTGTGCATTACGCAAACAAGTCCAGTGACTTTCTAGTGTAGGGAAATCACAAATATAATCATTTAAACTGAAAAACTCAAGACATTTTCATCATTTACTCCCCCTCATCATATCGTTCCTAACGTGTATGACTTTCTTCTGTGGAACACTTTCTTCTGTGGAACACACAGGAAGAACAATTTAGGTGACGAGTGACGACTGACTTTCACTGTGTAAACCAAACATACAAACACTGAGACATTTATCAAACTCTCCTCTTTAATGTTCTACAAAAAACGCATTCAGTTTTGGAACAACGTTAGGGTGAGTAAAACAAAAAAATTATTTTCATTTTCAAGTGCACTATACATTTAGGAGCGTATGTTTAACTCATATATTCCAACAGTAGGTGGCAGTATTTGATCTTGTTGAATCTTGCTCTGCTGACAAAAAGAAGATTTTGCAACGATGGATGTGCTTGAAAATCAAACACATTTTTACAAAAAAACATCAATAGGTGACATCAATAGGTGTCTGAGGTTCCAGTCTCTCACATAATGCACAAACTCACAAAGAAGATTGCAAACCGCAGGATTTCAGTGCATGTAGCAGGTATGGTGTGTGTGTGTGTGTGTGTGTGTGTGCGTGGGCGACTGCCAGCGGAAAGCGTAGTGGGCGCAGAGCAGGTAAACTCTGGATGCTGTTAGCTTGTGGGCATCACTACTCACAGGTGATCTCTGTGACCTTAACAGTATCTCCCGTACCACCATTAAACTACGCAGTGCTAGGTTGCATTTCTGTCCTTCTCACATGCTGCTGTGCATTTAACGGTTTCCTCTGACTACTTTAACACAGGAAAAGACAATGTCAACTAAGAGAACATATAACGTGGTCTTCACCACACAAAACTTCACAACAAATCTAGAAGCTAAAAAAAGCAATCTTATCTGCAACAGATATGAATTTTACAACATCACTTTTTACACATTTAAAACAAATGTAGAGTAAAATCCACAATTAACGTGAACATGGTTTGAAAAGGATAGTTCACTCAAAAATGTATGAAAATGTCATAATTTTACACATCCTTATATGTTGCAATAAAAATGAATTGGGACATTCTGATATAAAAAATCTCCTTTTATGTTCCACCGATGAAAGTCATACAGGCTTCAAAAGACATGTGATGTGTGTATATCTGGGTGAACTATACTAACTATGACAGGATAGTGTTGTAAATGGTGATGAGAAATTACATTAGCCAAGTAGCATATGTGTTGTGTCTAAAATTGCTTTGAAACATGCAGCATTATTCAATGTGTTGACATAATTTCCACTGAAACAGGAAGACAGGGTGGGACACATTGAACAGCCCCTCCCCCTTTTTAAATAGCCAATAGCTTTTTTTGTTTATATCAGAGCTAGGCCAGAGCCCTTGAGCTCGCTAAAGCCACAGTTTCCTCCTAATCTCTATCCGTTTCTCCTCCAAATCTCCTCCATTTCGCTTTAAATTCAGTTGGGTGACTTGGGTCCGATACTTTCTGGGGTCAGCGCCGACTCGCGTATATGGTCTGCTTTGTGCTATATTGTCTCTATAATGTAGGGGGCGGGACACTATAGATTCTAGAGAGAATTTGATTGGACAGAAAATCCGATGAGAAGCTGCAGAATGCAAGTGCAGAGTGACATCAAAATCATTGATCCATATTGGCGGAAGTGAGAGACTAAGTTTTGAATGCTTATATACACTCACCTAAAGGATTATTAGGAACACCTGTTAAATTTCTCATTAATGCAATTATCTAATCAACCAATCACATGGCAGTTGCTTCAATGCATTTAGGGGTGTGGTCCTGGTCAAGACAATCTCCTGAACTCCAAACTGAATGTCAGAATGGGAAAGAAAGGTGATTTAAGCAATTTTGAGCGTGGCATGGTTGTTGGTGCCAGACGGGCCGGTCTGAGTATTTCACAATCTGCTCAGTTACTGGGATTTTCACGCGCATCCATTTCTAGGGCTTACAAAGAATGATGTGAAAAAGGAAATACATCCCGTATGTGGCAGTCCTGTGGGAGAAAATGCCTTGTTGATGCTAGAGGTCAGAGGAGAATGGGCCGACTGATTCAAGCTGATAGAAGAGCAACTTTGACTGAAATAACCACTCATTACAACCGAGGTATGCAGCAAAGCATTTGTGAAGCCACAACACGCACAACCTTGAGGCGGATGAAATTTTTAGTAAGCAGGAATAATTTCCGACTTTAAACAAATACCCATTTAAATGCTTAGGATGTTTGCGTTGTAAGACTGTTCAGGGAGACTTTAGATTTAAAGACGGTGTCTCGTTATGCAATGTTTTCTTAGTCAAATCATACAATTTCCCATTGATTCAATAGAACGCGTGAGCTCACTAGGGAATCGCAATATGGCGGCGCGGTGGCTTCACTGTTTATGACGTCATGAGCTATCCAGTCATTCTATATAGATCAGTGGTTGCGACACACTTTGATCTCGCCGCCAAGCGGTCACGTGATTCATGTAGCTCTACATAGTTCCAAACAAATCCGCGTTGCCAATGGTTTTTAAAGCGGGGCAGACAGCAGCAGCTATATTTGCAGCAATAATCGGTAAATATTGACGCATAATGTACAGTGATTATTACGTTGACACTTAAATGACTTGCATAATATAATTTTTTTTCTGGGGAGTAGCAGAAACACAGCATTAATAAGTTTTTGTTTATTTAGGAGGGAAATGGGGTGCTCCCAATACATAAGGTAGAATACAGCAACTAAGTTACCATTTGCAGCACATTTCTGTAAATATGATGGAGAGTGTGGTCAGTTTGAAATTAAACTGGAGATATAGTTACTGAGTGGAATGATTCATAACATTAACGTTACTGTTAACGGGATTAATTTCAGTAGGCTATATACATTTACATACTGTAGCTACACAGTACATCGTATGTGTGCATTCTGATGAATTGTTTGGTTTGAAAGGATGTAGGGGTACATTAGCCATACTAAAATGAATCCTATAACGTTAATGTTAGATCGTATTTATAGTTATTTCACTCAGTAACCATCTCTCCAGTTACACACACACACACACACACACACACACATATATATATATATATATATATATATATATATATACATACTCTACCAGACAAAAGTTTTGGATCAGTAGGCTAAGATTTTTAATGTTTTTAAAATAAGTCATCTCTTCTGCTCACCAAGGCTGCAAATTGCAATTTATTTGATTTAAAAAAAATGTATTTTTTAAATATGACAATTAAAAAATAACTATTTTCTAGTTTCACATGATCCTTCACAAATCATTCTAATATGTGGATTTGATGCTCAAAAAACATTCATTATTACGATCAATGTTGAAAACAGTTGTGTACAATTATTTCAGGATTTTTTGATGAATAGAAAGTTCAAAAGAACAGTGTTTATTTGAAATAGGATCTTTTGTAACATTATAAATGTCTTTACTGTCACTTTTGATCAATTTAATTCATCCTTGATGAATAAAAGTTTTGATTTATTTAACTTTTATGTCAATAAAGCCCTTTGAATTGAATACATTTTGTTGTGTTTTGAATTTTGGAGGGAAGGGGTTAGTGAAGTGTTGGTCATGTAAGCTAGCTGCAATTAACCTATTATCTTCCAATAAACATTAACTAAAACTGGCTACATAAAATATAACTACTGACTAGATTCACGAGAGTTCGGCTAATGTGTGTTAAAGTAAAAAAAAATACAGTAATTTCATTAATTTACCAGCGAGCGTACTTCGGAAACACTGAAAATGAATGGGTTTCAATGCTGGAACTATCAGTGTTTGGAACTATTGGCTGCTCCACGACACGCGTTACTTCCGCATTCCAAAGTTTCTATGGCGGTCAATGGGAGTGTCGCAACTCTGTTTTTCAACGGCTCTCCCTGCGCCTAATTAACCCTTAAAGTCCCCGTGAACCGGAAGTTGCAAACGACTTTTCTCCAGTGTTGTGACGTATTTCCGAGAGAAACGGAATACAAAATGAGGCAAACTAGTGGGCGTGGCTTTTCTTCCAACTAGCACCTGATTGGATCTAGAAAAGTAGGTGTTTTCATTCAGCCTGTCTACTGTCAGTTGGATGGGCGTGGTTACGGATGTTAAGCAGACACCTAAACCGTCAAACCTACGTCATCAGGGAAGGTCCTACAATGCAGAGGGGAGGGGACATTTCAGATTTTGATTAAAGATTATGAAGCCAAAAAATTTTTTTGTGTGGATTCACTTGCATGGATGAATTGTTCACCACAAAACGATCAATTTAGGCAAACAAAGTAAGTATGGTCAATTTTGAATTCATGGGGACTTTAAACTCATACCTCCGGTCTTTAGTGACCTGGGACGTCATTCACTACCCTCCTCCTCATTCTTTTTTTTAAAGTTAGACATCAACCTTCTTAGTATTTCTCAATCAATTCATCATAAACAATATAACAAGAAACAAATAATACAATTATAAAAGAATGCCTGTTTTCCCATTCATTTTTTGTCAAAATTTTATAGGGTCACTAATGACCCAAGGTGTGTAGCAGTGTAATATTTTTTCTGCACAACAATAATTGAATCTTTAATGACTGAATAAGTGCAATTCACCTTTATTCCACAAGTTGGAAACGTCTGATACACAATGATGAAGTGACTTTTTACTGATAGTTACAGCAGGGAATAAAAAAAAATAAAAAAAGATCATCAGCAAAACTTCAAATGGCTCAGCGATTTACTGCAGAGCAAGTACTGAACGCAATGAAATATTAGTGTCACTGTTACTTGATGGGGGATCTGGTGAAGAAGCTGCCATTGATTCAAATATTGATTTTGAAGATGTAGAAATTGATAGTTTGAGATCACAAATATAAGACAGATGCTGAATGTACTGGGAAATGAGCTCTGACGAGGACTGAGTGATGAACCCTTCCAAGCTCCAAAAGGTAACACAAATATGCTTTATTTTATTCTCCTGTAATTGTTACTCTAATATCAGGAGAGTTTTATATTATCACAACAGGTAGAGATCAATCCACTAAAGAGATCCTGGTCACAAAACATATAATGATTGGCGAATCATTTAGGCATTTAAAGGGTTAAAAGTCAGAATACTCGATTCGTCTTCGAAACAATTGATTAGCCTATCAATAGAATCGATTGTTGCAGCCCTGGAGAATACTGCCCTACAAACCAAAAAGGCAGTAACTGCATTTTTTTGTCAAAAATGAGTTATTATCATTTTCATGACATTCAAGGCATCCTTTGTTATGTGACAAAACATCTTATCTCAAATGTGTGTCGTTTTGGAGGAAAATGGTAGTCGTTTGTACAGTAACTGCAAAAAGCCCTAGTGAAACAAAGCAAGAGTACAGTAACATCCATTACTGTGTTCTTGTTATGTTTTACCTAACAAAAAATAACCGTGTTTCTGCGCAGTGTAGTTACTGTTGCCATGGTGAACACAAAGCTGATTTTCGGGCATCCTCACGGGACGATTTTAACATTTGCGATTTCACCCTTCTAACTTCCCCAAATTGTTCCCCTACCAAACTACCCCCCTCCCCTGAAAGAATGAAAAAAATATCCCAGAAAGAAAAAAAAGGTGCAAGAGCTCCATGTAGTTTAGCGGTTACTATTATTTTCGCGATATAGCTGTTCAGTACACTTGAAATTAAATCGTGATAGACTACTGTGTGAATATTAAACCGCAATAATAGTACAATTTAAATACAAATCCTAAGTTACATGTTCTGTGAATAAATGGGGGAGTCGACGCGCAGTTTCATTTAACACACACACACTGAAGCACGTGTGACGCTCGAGCTGTTTTTTGCATAGGACACGATTGCATGAACTCAGACTCTAGATCCGCTCTTAAAGTCACTTTGTGAGCATTTAACCGCTTCATTTGATAAAAACTATCGTCATGTCATAAACACAGAAACAAAGGTCTTCACGGCAACCCGTCAAAATAAAAGTTCGGTTTAACTTGACAGAAATATAGGCCTATTGTACAGTAGAATTTAGAAACGTCTCAATGTAATAATAATACTAACACTAATACAAATAAATTAAGATTAAAACAAAATTTTTATTCAATGTTTTAATTTTAACAGTAAAGCTCATTGTGCAGCATGTTGTTTGACAAAAAATGTTTGTTTAATTTCATATGATTAAAAGAAATGTAGGCTAATTAATAATATATTAGAATTTTAATATATTTTATTTGTAATATTCATAGAATATTTTTTTAAATATTGTATTAGTTTAATAATAGTTTATAATAAAAGTTTCATGATTTCAATTAATTAGACATGATTTTTGATTACTAAAAATTTACACCACGTATCCATAACACACCCGCTCCGCAACACTAGTTTCACAACACAAAAATGTTGAAAAAAAATGTTGTCCAAATGGTTCCAATTATTTCAAATACAGTGTATCTAACACACCCAGAGCCCAAGTTGTGGCAAAATAGTCTTTGGAGAATCTGTAGTTACTGCCTTTTTCCTTGGTTTGGTGCCACGTTTTTGGTAAGTAATACAAAGCAAGAATACAGTAACTGCAAAATAGGGGTAAAATATCAAATTAAATATGAGGATTGATATGTACAAAGAATAAGCTAATATAAAGTCACAAAACAGCCACATGTCCAATAATCTACCTTCAACTACTTAGGCTGGATGACAGGATAACTTTAAAGTCATTTTTCTCTGTTCTGCACTCTGCGTAGTTACTGCCTTTTTGCTTTGTAGGGCAGAATAGCAGTTCGGCAACAAGCATGAATCACACAATATGATACAGGCATATGACAACATCAGCACAAGAAGTTTAAGCTCCCTGCTGAAGTTCACTCAGTCTCTCTCGGTAAGTGCATGGTGCCATTGTACTCTCAGCCGCTGGTTGTCCTTGCCTCCTACTTGTTAGTGCGTCACAGAAAAGGAATGAAACAACTGAAAAGAGTCAGCTGGGACACAACATGAACATTTATGTAACAAAGCTTAGATGTCAATTTAGGCCTATGTGAGCAGCCAACTATCTGTAGAAGTATTATCATTTATAGGTTTCTTAACGAAAAGGTAGGCAATTTTGGACTGGCTCGCAATAGCAAGCTAGCTTTGAAAGCAGTTAGATCCCACCCTTCCTTCAGAGTGTCTCCAAAGCCACACCTCCTTAAAAACACATGAACGAGACACCGTTGAATTACCATGTGTCTCAAAGCTCATCACATTACAATAATAATGAACGTAAACAACTTACAGAAATCTTACTTGTACCACCTGCTTCGGCGGTCAGGAATTCCTGACTTGGTCTTTGACTAATTTCGGTGTTGACAGTGTTGACAAAGAAATGCATACATCCGAGTCTGAGAACTTGAACAGCTCAGGTTAGAACATCACAGGTTGCCATCTTGTGGTTACGACATGGCGTGAACGCAGCATAAGCTCGTTGTTTTGGTTCAGGAGGAATGTAAAAGGTGTCTGCTGTTTGTTTGCGGCGCTCAGTGACTCTGTCTACAACTCTGCATGGCCTTACATAACCCGCTGATGACGTGTGATGTCTGCGCGAGCAGGGTTTGCGGAGGTGTGCAAATACATTTGTTGACAGGCAGGTAATACATCGCATCATTGCATTCGGACCAAATACAATGATTGGATGAACGTTTTTTGGTCCTGTGACTTCCACAGAAGATATATGTAGACTACATGTTTTAATATTTAGGCCACTTCTATTATTGATTGCTATCAGGATGTAAAGAGAGTCTCAACCGGTATAACACAAAGTGTTTATAAAACAAATTGCCTAGCCTACCTTTAAGGGTATGTTTCCAATAGTGTAGCCTAAGTAATCACAGATTCATCTGTGCTATTGAGAAACATTTTCATGATGGTATATAATAGTAGGCTATATCATGATATGTAAGAATCGATCAGCCATTGAAAATCACACATTGGTTACTTCTGTATAAAATAGTTATTCTTAGTTTGCCATATTTTTAAGGTGCACTCAGTCAGTTTGTATTATTAACTGGCACATTAATCAGTGGTTGTGAAATAAAACTTATCTGCATAAAGTTTTTTTACTTTGTTTCTGATATACATTCTCACTTCACAAAGGAAGACAACTAGACCACGCCAACACAACCTTCTAAAGTTGAGGGAAAGACTGTTGAAGTTAAAGGGATACCTCAGGATTTAGCATTAAGCTTTGTATCAGTAGAAAACCAGTAGTATTTTCGAATTACCGTGCTTCTCCCCCTCATATCTCCCTGATATGAGAGAAAAATACATTTTTAGTCTAGAAAAAATCCTCCAATGACGCAAAAATCGTCATTTTGCGTCATCGGAGGATTTTTGTGCCAGAGGCTAAAGACTACAGCCATGTTCCGCATGTTTTCACCATGCCCATATGGGGCGGGATCTCACTCACAGAATGTAAAGATAGTGTCAGACATCTTTCTGTAGAAGCTAAGCTAACAGGCTCTTGCCTCTTGGTCTGTGTAGAAAGTTTGTATAGTAGGCTAATCACGATGACGGAAGGTAGTTTTGAAGTTGAAATGGCAGAAGGGGATTTCGAAGATCTGTTGCGAGAATCTGATGCTCGCGGCTACTTGTAGGCCTACGAGCCACAATACTACAGCGATAAAGAGTTGCGGAAGATGGAGGAACAAGAGGCGGCCGGAGCGAGACCTGAGCCCGGCCAGACTCGAGCTGGGCGGACTGGTGGTGTCAGTGCTCTCGCGGTGTGCCTATGGAAACAGATATAGAGTCCTATTGCTATTTTCTTCTGGGCGAGATCGCTGAATCCGCAGAGCTTTGAGTGTAAAAGTGTTAATATTAATTATTTTTTTAATTAAAAGTTATAGCTAACTCACATTGGTTGTGGTTCTTTTTATAAACCTTTAGTGTTACTAGAGTATGGCCTAGATAATGTATTAGCTCTTAGAGAAATAGTTATTTCAATGGGAGGAAAACAGTTCATATGCAGAGCTAAGCTACTCTGTTGACATGGTCCTGCCTTGCATCATATTTTTAATGTGAAAGTCTAAGTTGTGTTATAGTATACATTAGGCTAGTACATCCCGGTACAACGAAATTTAGCACCATTTCGATGGAAATTTATCAAATAACTCACGATGTATCAAAGCAAGCCTAGTTGTATCCATTTTTCGGATTCTGCAACCGCTAGGCCTGGTTTGGGAGTGGCCTCTTAAGGGCAGCAAAGCAAGTGCATTCTGGGAGTTGTTGTCTTTCAGCCCCATGAGTAAAAATACATTTTCTGCCTTTTCTGTCTAGAATGCTTCAATTTAAAAAAATAATTTCACATTTCTACTATATAAATGGCCAATATTAAATAGACATTCATCTTCCCAGGTGTGAAGAATCCCTGTAATCAACATGGACTAACGTGAACTACACAAGTATGGAAGCAAATAAGAGACATAACTATTTGAAATTTAACAGCCACTGAATAGTTAGTTTTGAAATATTTTATTTTGAAAAAAATGTATCTGAATTTATTTGCTCTGAATTCACCCCTTTAAAATTATTTTACTTTGGAAACCATGTATCTGAATTTATTTGTTTCGAATTTTACCTCTGAAATTTAAATAGGCCTAAATTTTTTATTTACATTTTAAAAACCTGAATTTCGATTCATATTTTTGTGCTCACAAATTAAGATACAAAAAAAATCAACTTACAGAAATTCAGAAAAAATAGATTCAGGTTGATCAAATTCGACTGCTCAAATTCAGATCTCAAATTCGACTGCTCAAATTCAGATCGAAAATTTCAAGTTAAATATTCACATGTTAACATGGTCCGTGTACATTTTGATAGTTTGTTTTCCAATTTGAAACGAAATGAGCAGAAATGAGAAAACGGCGCCTTATTCGTTTTTTTCGAACACAGGAAGCAAAAGCGAGTTACTCTCTTTATTACAAATAAGTGAACACAGTACAGCCGATGGTGAGGTGATGCAGGGACTTCGACGGTCAGTATCCGTGGAGACGTGGTGACGGTGAAACGATGACCCAAAACCACACGACAAGGAGGAGGAGGAGGAGGAGGACGACGACGACGACGACGACGACGACGACGACGACGACGACGACGACGACGACGACGACGACGAACAGGAACACCAGGCAGAACAGGACACAGGAACACCAACACCGAGGACATCAATACAACGATCTGACAAGGATGAGGAAACGAGACTTCAAGAGATTTCCACGACGCATGCGCGAGAATTGCGATCTCCTTCAACTACTTCAGTTAAGTTCTCGCGCGTGCGCGTCGTGGAAATCTCTTGAAGTCTCGTTTCAGGCCTACAAGGAAGAAAAGGAATAGTCGAATAAAGTCGTTATTTTTGTTTGTTTTTTCGCACAAAAAGTATTCTCGTCGCTTGATAAACTTATAGTTGAGCCACTGTTGTGACATGGAATATTTAAACATTTTCTTCATTGACTTTCTGGGCCGTCAAGTTTCGTTCCCTTAGGGAGCCTATGGAGGAGTGATAAACCTCTCAGATTTAATCATAAATATCTTCATTTGTGTTCCGAAGACGAACGAAGGTCTTACGGGGTTGGTACAGCATGGGGGTGAGTAATTAATGACTTAATTTTTATTTTTGGGTGAACTAACCCTTTAAACTGTTCCCTCGGTTGAACAATTCGTGCCCACGGATTAATAAACCGTACCCACGAGTTCCTAATCCGTGCTCTCAGATTTGTAAACCGTGCCTTCAGTTTTTGCAATCTGTACCCACAAATTCATAAACCGTGCACACGCTTTCGCAATCCGTCACGGTTTGTAATCCGTACTCACGGATTTGTGGCCCCTCCCCCAGTCTGTGCCGCATGATTCAACCAGGCCTCCTGTTTAGGTGCGGGATGCATTGCATTGTGTTTTAACCTCATTTTTTAAAATGGATAATTTCTTGGATTTTCTAAAAAAACTACATTTAGGCAAGGCTACTTGTATCTTTAAAGTCCATTTTTGGGAGGAAAAAGCTCAGTATAATAGAATAAGCAAAAAAAAAAAAAGACTTCAAAAAATGAAATATTACACAAACACATTTCAAAAACTGTAAAAGGTTGGGTTATATAAAAATAAAACATTCATAAATGATTTTATGATAAACATATTACTGTGAACTCATTTATAGTAATAAACGCAAATAATAATAATTATCATTATTTTTATTACATTTAGGCTACATAGCCTATTTAGAAGATGCTTTTATCCAAAAAAAAAAAAAAAAAAAAGAACAAAGCAATTCGTCAAATGTCAGTCATAATACAAGTTAGAAAATAATAATACAGGGCTAAGATTATCACATAATAAACACAAGATTTTGACGCATATCCAAGTGTTTGTGCATGGCACGGAGGCGCGGGCGCAAACACTTGCATTTTCCTATCAACAGTGGAAACAACTTAAAATAGTCTATCATTTCTGCTCATACAGAAAAAAATAATACATCATTCGCAACTACTTTTATTTGTGTAAACTCACAAGTAGAATTTTCTAAAAAATATTTTGCTACCTAAACGTAAAAGTTGTTATGATATATTGTTAATTAAAAAACAATATAATAGTACAATAATAAAAAACAACTCGCGTATAATATAATCAAACTAAGACGGGTGACATAAAATACCCATAACAAATAAATAAAATATATTTGGAAATCGCTCTTTAAAACGAAGGCTTGGTTTGTGGTTCACAATTATTTGATTAAAAACAACAAAAACAATAAAACAGACGAAGTCAATTATATTAAACACTTTTTTAATTGTGTTTTTAACTGACGTTATTGCACTTTTAATTGCCTATATCCTCCTGTCAATCATTCTCGCGGGTCGCGGCTATGATTACAGTTTCAGTAAAAATGTATTTCACCATCATCGGTACCCACCCTCAGCCGATTGGCATTACAGTATTTGCAATCACAATCCCGTGTCAAAACGGAGCGTATACTGTCTAAAAACTGCTGACTGAACATTGGTCAGAGCCTCTCCCGCTCGCCGCTGTCAAGCGCAGCTTCACCAAACAGATTTAACTCCGCACCGCTAAATAAAACGGGCTGGTGGCAGACTAATATTTAATATTTTTGATGTAAAGATTTCTGTGAAACGGTAAAGTTGCACAGAAGAAAGCCCCAAAAGGCCTGCCCTGTACCGTTTAAGAATCGGTAGCCATAGTAGAGGACTATTATTTGTTGAACAGACCTGAGCGACGACTGATGACGTCACATGCTCAGATTTGCTTGACCAATCGGCGGAACGGGGCGTCTCAGGACCGCCCACATGTAGAAAACGAATTTTAAAGTCATTTATTCGTTTTTGCCTGTGAACTAAAAAAAATGAAAAATCAAGCCGAAATCTTTTGTTTTTTTTGAAAAAACGAATAAGGCGCCGTTTTCTCGTTTCTGCTTATTTCGTTTCAAATTGGAAAACAAACTATCAAAACGTACACCGACCTAACATCCGGGCTACCCAGGATAGGAAAAACAGCTGAGCCTGTGTAGAGACAGAGCGTATTTAGGCCACACCCACACCGGGGAGAAACAATCCAACCGTCTCCGTTAACTTTGGATTGCGAGAGGCTGCCTCCTTATAACATATAACAAAAGACAGAAAAATGGCTAAAAGCTGCTGTGTGACAAAGTGTACAGCAAACAAGCTAAAAAAACAAAACAAAAAAAAACAGAAATACATTTTTATAAGCTTCCGAACCGGAAAAGCCAAGGAGACAAAAGTAGATAGGCTACTGAGGCAATAAGACGTGAAGCATCAGGTTCACATAGGGTGCGTGCATGGTGAAATAAGCAATCGACATGGTTACAATTGAATGTTTGTTGTGTGTTTTTTTTACAATATCATGTCGCGGTCCAGTGGGCGTAGTTCTCAAAATAGTTCGAGAAATAGTTGCGGTCTTTCTCAATTGATCCACTTTTATGTCCTGGAAACAAACCGTTTTTGGGGTCGAAAGCTTATAAAAAATAATTTCTGGGTTATTTAGCTTGTTTGCTGTAAACCTTGTCTCACAACAGCTTTTAGACATTGTTTTGTTTTTTGTTATAAGTCATAAATGACAAGGAGGCAGCCTCTCGCAATGCAAAGTCAATATGAAGACGGTTGGATTGTTTTTCCCCCGATGTGGGCGTGGCCTATCCTGGGTAGCCCGGATGTTACCATGTGAATATTTAACTTGAATTTTTCGATCTGAATTTGAGTAGTAGAATTTTTCGATCTGAATTTGAGCAGTCGAATTTGATCAACCTGAATCTATTTGATCTGAAATTCTGTAAGTTGATTTTTTGTTTGTATCTGAATTTGTGAGCATTGAAAAATATTAATCGAAATTCAGGTTTTTAAAATGTAAATCAAGAATTTTCGTAGGCCTAGCCTATTTAAATTTCAGAGATAAATTCGAAACAAGTAAATTCAGGTACATGGTTTCCAAAGTAAAATAATTTCAAAGGGGTGAATTCAGATCAAATCAATTCAGATAAATGTTTTTCAAAATAAAATATTTCAAAACTAAGTATTCAGTGGCTGTTGAATTTCAAATAGTTATGTCTCTAATTTGCTTCCATACACAATCATTGTCATTCATGACAGACGCACGGCAAGAAGAAGAACACACTGTTTGTATATCTCTTATTTGATATTCTATTTGTTCCTCTCAGTCTCATACTAAACACATGAATGTAATGGACATTAATTTTAATTGAAACAATTTATCGGTGTATTTTGTACTGCAGGTCATGTGATGCCATATCAGTGCCCATGAGAGGGAGAACCGCTCCTTTAGAATAATGTCTCTTTTTTTCTAGATTACTACAGTCTAGACTTTATCTCATATTGCTGCATATTATTTTAATAATATTAATCTTAAATTCTATTTTTGTGTAAAACTTTTTATTAGAAAAAATATACTGTGTGCGCCTTTAAGTTTTATCATATAATTGGTGTTTTAACGCAATTACTTCATATACATTAGCAATCCTCAAGGCAGTGACAGGCTTCATGGTTGACATTTTTCTTGGAATACAAATTTTCATGAGCCTCATGTTTCGTAATCTAGCCTACTCGTAAACGTTTCCTATTGTCTCTTCCTCATTATGCTGTTGAACGCTTTCATGTAAATGTGAGAGAGGTTTGACAGAATCTCCATCAATCAGCTCTGCTTGCCAAAGGTAAATGAGTGGGAGGGTGGGAGGAGTCTGGTAACTGCGCGTCAGTTTGTGTGTGTGTGAGAGAGTGTGTGTTTGCGTGTACCGGGGTGTAAGGAGAGCACTTGGGCGGAGAAGGACGCAAAGCATCGCGCCTGAGAGTTCATCGCAATCTGAAGCTCCGCATTATATGTACACACTCCGCTCAACTAACTCCGGTATATAGGCTCGCGCAAACTTTCCCCGCGTTGAGAATGGCAGAACCGGCACAGTCGAACAGCGACGGAGAGGAGAGCAGCACACCCATGAGAGGCTTTGCCCGACAAGGTGCTCTGAGACAGAAGAACGTTCACGAAGTCAAGGACCACAAGTTTATCGCTCGCTTCTTCAAGCAGCCTACGTTCTGCAGCCACTGCACGGACTTTATCTGGTAAGATAGTTTGGGTGCTCTAAAACTACAGTTCATTACCTATACTGAAGTGTATGGCAAGCTGCTTTAACATTCATTTATTATAACTAGTGTTTTGTGGCGTTAGTTCTAATGTTTTTTTTTAATTACTAAGCAATCAAGTAGTGACTATTAGCCTTTACAATTTTTATAAGCAACCATGCATTAGGTATGTAGCCTACTTTTTCATTAGATAGCCTATTACTCACACCTTAGTTGTAACTAATCAAGCTGTATACTATTTGTTTAAAAATAAATAGCATGGTTACTATTTATTTTTCTACACCTTTTTATACTAGTGTCTGTATACAAGGCAGGTGCTAGTAGTCTATCTTAAAATTTATTGGATTAGGCTATGCAATGGCTTGCTTCTTTGTAGGTTAATGAAATCTCTTATTAGTAAGATTTGAAATGTTATAGTGAAAATGCAATGGGAATCACATTATTGTATAATCAATGAATAGGCCTAACAAATAAAAAAAATGATAAGTGTTTATATTATCATTTAAGTGTTAATATTTAAGGAACATTAAGATGGCTTTCCATAGAGGTGGACCTGTTACTGTTGCACTGTACACTGTGTCTCAAGACCATATTGTACGGTCTACCTTAACAGCACTCATTTATGGGCATTGTTTTAGGGCTCCTCTCACTCAGAATTTGCCTGAAGTGTCCAAAATGTTGATCAGTGGGAGGCTGGGAGCTCACTTGGTTTGAGCCATGGCTTTATTGATTTCCCTAAATAAAGAATGTAAAGTGCTAAGTAAAATGAAAACGGGAATGGGGAAAATACGACTTGATTGTAAGTGCAAGAAATAGTTGATATAGTACAAGAAAAATTAAATGAGTCATACTACATGAGACAACAGTCAGACCATAAAGTGATTTAGTCAGTTCTAATATTTTTAGTTCTAATTTTTGTTTCAATGAATCATTGCTTTTATCTTTCAGGGGTTTTGGGAAACAAGGATTTCAGTGTCAAGGTAGGAATTTACTATTCATTGTATATTTTTTTTACGTCTTTGGAAGTGTAAAGTGAAACAGTAAAGTCTTGTCAAGGACCTTCATTATTGCATATTTGACTCATCTCAAAGATTGTCCTTCTAATGGTGTTTCTAGAGGACTTGTTGACAGTGTTTAGAGTCTTACAGGAGTTCACAAGATCTATTTTGAAAAGATGCCTTGAGGTTTTCCAGAGGTTTCCATTAGCGTGATGATATTAGGAACCTCAGTATGGTGCCTCAAGTATCTTTTCATTTTCACAGTGTAGATGTGATGGTATCATTCAAAGCATTTTGACAGTATAATTGCAATTTATTAATGAGACATTTAATAAATTAAATTTGGACACTGGTAAAATGCATGATCAGGCAGATAAGCAGTCTCCGATAACTACATCACTCTGTTAAATTAAAATTTCTCAAATAAAATACACTTAAACTACACAGTTTAGATTTTGAGTTAGTTACATTTCATATCCTCTTTCACAGTAAATTTATAGCCGGTTTTAAAGGGTTAGTTCACCCAAAAATGAAAATTAAGTCATTAATTACTCACCCCCATGCTGTACCAACCCCGTAAGACCTTCGTTCGTCTTTGGAACACAAATGAAGATATTTTTTATTAAATTTGAGAGGTGGATGACTGCTACATAGGCTGCCTAAGGGAATGAATCCTGACGTCCCAGACAGTCAATGAAGAAAATGTTTAAATATTCCATGTCACAACAGTGGCTCAACTATAAGTTTATCAAGCGACGAGAATACTTTTTGTGCGTAAATAAAACAAAAATAACGACTTTATTCGACTATTCCTTTTCTTCCTTGTAGGCCTGAAACGAGACTTCAAGAGATTTCCACGACGCATGCGCGAGAATTGCGATCTCCTTCAACTACTTCAGTTAAGTTCTCGCGCGTGCGCGTCGTGGAAATCTCTTGAAGTCTCGTTTCAGGCCTACAAGGAAGAAAAGGAATAGTCGAATAAAGTCGTTATTTTTGTTTGTTTTTTCGCACAAAAAGTATTCTCGTCGCTTGATAAACTTATAGTTGAGCCACTGTTGTGACATGGAATATTTAAACATTTTCTTCATTGACTTTCTGGCCCGTCAGGATTCATTCCCTTAGGGAGCCTATGGAGGAGTGATCCAGCTGTCAAATTTAATCAAAAATATCTTCATGTGTGTTCCGAAGATGAACGAAGGTCTTACGGGGTTGGTACAGCATGGGGGTGAGTAATTAATGACTTAATTTTCATTTTTGGGTGAACTAACCCTTTAAGGGGATTCCACCTGGATAACTGTCCAGAATGGAAGCGTCTGTAATCCTCACTGGAAAAGTTATTGCTTCCTGTTCGTCACTTGTGTCTAATTACCAAAAGTTTGGCATTTCTCATATGAAATTATAAGAGACAACTTTTTGTCAAACTCTTGCACAGGCAGTATCACTTGGAAGTGTGAAGTTTTGGCATGTTTTCTAACATTGGAATTGTACCTGAAGACCATTGGATAGCAGTTTTCTTCACTGTATGAGTCTAAATTACACCTTTGAAAAGTGATTTTAATTCTTACACACTAAAGGCACTGAATGTTCTTTAAGACGACTGCAATTACCGGTCACGGCAGGTCAATGGCACCCTCTGCGGTGCTGCGCTTCTCCATTTTTTCCACCACATGCTTCAGCACTAGTTCTAATTACAGGTGCACAGATGAGTGTATGATGACTTTACCCACTTTTTTGCTCTATCTCCCTCTGTTCTTCGCTCTTTTTTCTTTCAAGTCACGTTCTCAAATCTATTCACATCTCCTCTAAACCTGTTGAAACCCTCCATTGATTTGTGAGAGCAGCCCTGACTGTATCAGGAATGTCGGACCCCATTGGAGCTGAGGGAGAAAGGGAATTCTTCTGCAAGGTCATGCTCAGACATGCTGAAACCTGAGGGTCTTTGCTGGAGAGCAAAGTTGTTTGTGCCTATTGTAGGTTATGCCTAGAAGCTGTTAGATCAGTTTGGGAACTATGTCTTGTTTATTATCAATGTAGGTTTTGCAGTTTCTTCTTCTCCTTTTGGTGTGCATTGTGAATGCACCAGAAGAGCAAGCTTTTCTCCTAATGATTTACAAAATATAGCACTAAACATTTATGGTACTTTTTCACACACACATATATATATATATATGAGAGATTTTTTTTTATCTAAAAGTGTTAGTTCACCCAAAAACCCTCATGTCGTTCCAAACCGTAAGACTTTCGTTCATCTTCGGATCACAAATGAAGATATTTTGAATAAAATCTGAGAGCTTTCTGTCCCTTCATTGACAGCTCGTAAGACATTGACAGATCTTTCAAATTATCCATATGAATTGAGTGGTTTAGTCCAAATTGTGGTTTAGAGACGCGATAGCTTTATACACTGAACAGATTACATTTAGGCTTTTATTCACATATAAACATTCATCAACGCAAACATCAGCTGTGGTAAACGGAAGCTCAAGCATGTTCGCTTGACATGCAAGGACCAATGAGTTTCATTCTCTTGTTACGCAGCATGTTTGAGCTTTTTGAACAAACCAATGAGGTTTGTTCTCGCATGTCAAGCAGGTTCTGTTGAGCTTCTGTTTATGTTCACTGATCAATGTTTAAATGTGAATAAAAGCCTAAATTTAATCTGTTCATCATATAAAGTGATCGTTTCTCTTCAGAAAATTTGGACTAATCCGCTCAATTCATATGGATTAGTTTTTACGATCTCTTTATTAACTTTTTGAAGCGTCAAAGTGGTAGTTGCATAGCTGTCAATGAAGGGACAGAACTGGCTCAGATTTGATTGAAATATCTTCATTTGTGTTCCAAAGATGAACGAAAATCTTATGGGTTTGGAACGAGGGTGAGTTAATGATGACAGAATCCTATTTTTTCGTTGAACTAACCCTTTATAACAGTTATAAGTTCTCATCCACTTTTGTTAAATAGAAAGAGCAGGTTGGACATTTTGCTAGATTACTCCCTTTTAAGTGTAGTTTAAGTTACAAAAATGCATGGTTTGAACTTTGAGATGAGTATAGGGTTCGATGTTTTTGGGTGAACTGTTCCTTTAAATAACACTAGACTTTAGGTCATGGTTCAGAATGAGCCTTTTCAGCAGTGGCTTTCAACTTGCGTCATGTGTCTGTTCTTAAACAATGTTATGCAAATAATAAAATGCAACTAACCATGAACAAAACTTTGCAAAAAAAAAAAAAAAAAAAAACTATTTCTTGCAGTATTTCACCATCCTCTAGTCTAATACAGTATACTAATTACGGACTAGTCCACATTGTAGTAACCTGGTGTGCTGAAGGCTGCAGTGGCAAAAGCTCCGGACTGTGACTAGCTTCAAAGCTCCTTGGCCACCCAATTTAAGGTCACTTTAGCTAGATTTCGGCAAAATGTTGCCGGCAAAAAAGGTCCATTATCAATAATATCTATTGTTAATAATATTGAAACAATAAGATTTCGCCTATGTAAATTCCCAGAACAATGGTAAATGTGACCGTACTTTAAGGCATTGGTCTTTTCTTTTGCAGATTCATGATTAATTCAGATGTCATTGTGTACTTCAAGGGAAATAGTATCCATGATTATTTCAGATGTATTTCCTATTCATAATTATCCGATGAACTTGAGATTGTAGTGCATAGAAAATCTAGAAAATCCTTTTGCCTGCAAGCCTTTTTAATGTGACTTTTTATGTGTGTTCAATGGTGAAAAAGAGAAATAGATTATCTGAGGAATGTTGAAGACCCTTATGGAACACCAGCACAGCTGTGATCTGGTTCTTCCTTAATCATCAGTGTGTGGAAAACAGTGAGTAAATAATAAGAGGATTTCCACTTGCTGTCAGCTTGATGGTGAACCAGCTGCTTAGGAGAGCCTCTTTTGCCTCCTCAGTCGTAATTGCAAAATTACGAGTTTGAAGAAGAGCTGGCAGAATGCTACATCTGGATAGAACTGAGTAACAGAGAACGAGAAAGAAGCTCATGAATGATGGTGAAGAGATAGCGAAATGGTCAGAAGAAGAAACAGGAAGTCGAAAAAGTATTCAAATTTTGAATTAAATGATATATATGGGTAAATTGCTTATGGGAAATTGAATGTCTGCTTGACAAGTAAATGGATATGAAATGTTGATTTTTGATTTAAAAAAAAATTTATTATGTGAGAATAAAATACAGTGATTTGAGAAAATAGTGTTGGAGATTGACCAATCAGAATGACTCAGACTTTTAGAAAGTCTCTTTAATGGTAAATTTCTTTTGAAACCAACCTGATGATTTCACTTGAACGTCACTAACCACTCACCTTCTGCCTATATGCCCTTTGAAAACCGAAGCAGACTGTGATTGCATTTATATATTTGTGATGCAGGGGGTGTCTCACACCTCGCTCTGTTCTGTGCAAAAGCAGAACATATCCACATCTGAAGGTGTGGGCCGTTTAAAGCCTCTATAAATAGCATAAGTGTTCCATGAAGCAGTGCTTAAAAAGGGGGGTAGGGGGGTGGGTGGGTGGGGGGTGTGGGCGTTCGGTGAGATCAGTAGTATATGAAATGCATAGAAGAACCTCAATCAGAGAACACGCCATTAGTTCATATACGTCATCACCCTGTTCTTGCAAGAATAATTCATGTGTTTGCTCCATATTTGCAGATTTGGAATGGCATGTTCCAGACAGTAGCCTCATTTCAAGAGGAAAAATATAAATGATCAATGGCGACATAAGGCACTGCTGCGTTCCACTGTAGAGAGGAGTAAAGCTGTGTGTATCAGCCACAAGGAAGATTGTATTGCCTCAGGTTTCTCAGTAGAGTTTGTTTTTAATCTTTTCATTTGAAATATCAACTGTGTCTTAGACATTTCTCCTGATATTTCCCTGAAAAGAGAAAAATAGACAATTGTTGACATTCAGTAAGGCTATAGAGCTATAAAATGAATGCAGATGGCATAGATCAGATTTGGTTTTGGAAGAATTTGATGAGAAATGTTGAGTTAATATTGAAATATTTGACTTCTTATTGCAGACTTTGCTATTGTGGCAACTGTGAGTAGTTTAAGACATTGAGATCTTTTAGAGGAGACACATTTGAGATTACGTTTTTTCCTTAGGAGAAAGATCTTAGAAGCAGAAGTCTACATTTTCCCTCGGTGTGATCTCATTTAGCATATTTACATGCACTTTAAAAGTTTGATTTCAGTCTGAATAGAAACAGTAATTCATCTTTTTTTAAACGTCATGTGAACTCTTTAGTTCCACTGAAATTGCATTAATCCAGTACAGAGCAGTACAGGTGGCCTCAGTGTTGTACACTTGGTTTGAAAAAGGTGATGTGTGACATGATGCCAATGTTTTAATTTCTACCCGCTAAAAACTTTTGAGCTTTTGTGTATATACGTCAGTTCTGATTTAGAGCACTAAATATGCTTCTGTTCACACAAACTAGATTGAAAATCACATTCATGAATCCTTAAGAACTCAACTTGCCTTAATTGGACTCTCAATTGAAGCTGATAAATAATGCCAAATACTTATTCGTATAAACAGGACAATTTGACACGAATGTTTGTAAATGCAAGTCAACAGTGACTGCGTGAATGTAGTCCAGCTGTATTTTATAGGGTCTGCCACTATAACAGTCTGTTCTTTAATCATTTCAACTCAAATAGAAATAAAAAATGATTCCCCAAAAGTCCCTTTATTGCTACGATCCAATTCTGATCGGAATCCATTTGCGTTAGAAGTTAAATCTGAGCAGTCATTGGCTGATTGCTGATGTTTCAACCAGCTAATGAATGCTGAGAGCCAATTACGCATGGATAGAAGAGCCCAACAAGGGCCATCTGCTCGCCTTTCGGGACCTAATAAAAAGGTCTGCAGAGAGCCTCGTTGCAGGAAGAGGATGCGTGTAATAATGCAATAAGGACGTTCAACTGCCTGTAAAAGTGCCTCCATATTAAGCAAGTAGAGTTGAAACTCAATTTAGTCCTGAATGCGGTTAACCTCTCAGTGCTTTCAGCCAGATTAGATCATGCTGGTGTTTTCCAGGCTACTTGAGGGAGGGTTCCTGCTCTATTGACACTGCAAGGTTGTTTACTGCAGAACAAGATCCTTTTGTTTAGAACAAACATGTCTGACCTTTGTGGCTCCAATGTCCCAAAGGACAAGATGCATGAGGCTCAATATTCCCTTCTGCTGGACCTCATTTGGTCTCTTTGCTAAATTAAACCAACTTCAGCCCTTTCAATATTTATGTCATTGTCAGTTTTCAGTTTCGATGGCCTGAAAGGACTCAGACTTAATGTGAGGGTTTTTTGAAAGAGTTTTGAACCTCAATTCATGAGCTGGTTGGTCAGGTGCTCTTTGTTTGATTGCAGCCTGG
The DNA here is from genome assembly GCA_030578255.1 of Tiaroga cobitis. Taxonomy (NCBI): domain Eukaryota; kingdom Metazoa; phylum Chordata; class Actinopteri; order Cypriniformes; family Leuciscidae; genus Tiaroga; species Tiaroga cobitis. Next base: position 30,178,690 of record CM060593.1, read on the forward strand.
GCTGCATGTGCATCTGAAGTTGGAAAGAGGGTTAAGAGGACAGGAAAGGCAGCCACCAGCTTAGCATCTGAAACTGGCTGGCTGGAGGTCCTCCTGGGACCATCTTCTCTTTATTTGGCCTTACTTTTAAATGGGCCGTGAGAGAGAACTCACTCCATCAGTGAGGCAGTCCAGAAGTGAGCCGCAGTTAGAAAGACACTTTGAGGATTTATTGTTTAATGGTGCTTGATAAGGTTTCTCTTGTTGTCAGTTCATCTTCATAGCACCTATAGAATAAGAACATCTATAGCAATTATTAATTCAGTTTTTATCCCTATTTTGTGGGATTTTAATGTCATGGTGAATCTGACTGAAAGTTTACATTGTTTAAATGGGCAGAGGAAACTCACTGTGCTTGATATAGATATGAGCTTCATAGTATGAGCAGTGTTAGTACTACTTTGGTTCATCATCTGTTTTTGTGTAAACAGTGTCTGCTTTTTTCAGCGTGGTCGCCCACATCTGTGAGAACTGAGGGGAGATTCAAAGGGATCTGTAAACCTGAGATGCCAACATTTATCTGCCATGTTAGATACATCACCAACCCAGGCCTCCACTTAACTGTGCTAGTGCTTTGAGTGTGGGATCCTGTCACAAATCTATCAACATGTCTAATTCCTTCTTGTATCTCTCTGTTTGAGTCTCAGCGTTATCATGATGACTGACAATGATTCAGAGACCACAGTTGAGAGTGCTGTCAGAGAACACAAGAGTGCAGCCCTTTCTCCAGAGAAACGGCTTTGAGCTGCGCTGTCCAGATATCAACCTCGCTGACAACTTCCACATGCTAAGTAGTGTTGCTATGCTGTTAGTGGACTCCTGGGCAAAAACAAAAAAATGGGCCCGGCCAAACATTTTAATATTTAGTGGTCTTTTAAATGGTCTTAACCATTTTAATCATAAATCACTGGTCAGGAAATTAGACAGCTTTTTTACAGGAAGAAGAGTCAATGTTGTTCCACTCAATGTTAATGGCTTCAAATGGTTCATGAGTACCGGTAGTTGAAAAATGTCTCCCAGTTCATTTGAGTTTAATGTGAGACAGAATATTCACTAGGGTTGAAGATAGATGCATGAATAGATGAATAGATGCCTTTATTATTATATTTCTCTCCAGATTTTTTTTTTACTACATTACTACTCACACAACCTCCCATATTCTGGCAAAACTTCATTCTGTCTTTGATGTTTTTTTGAGACAGCAATGGCTTTTTAAGTAGTGGATTTGCTTAAATTTGGCTAATTTCCTGACAATAATTTCTGGTTAAATCAATTAAAAGCTTAGTGTTTAGCCATTTTGGGCGTGTACAGACTGGGCATTCCTTCCTTTCAGTAGTCTGCATTTTGCCAGTTTTTGTGTTAAAGGTAATCAGTCAAGTTTGTATTGGCTGATGACAAAATATTGGTCATCGGCCACCCAGCTCTTTAGATAATGACGCTGTAATATTAGTAAATAAGATTTACCAAAGTCCTTTTGAAGGAAAGTAATTTCACTCTGTGACTGACTATATTTGCAATGCCTCCGGGCAGTTATTTCAGGCATGCAGGATCAACACTAGTCTACTTGATTAGGGAAGTCCTGAAAACTCAAAAACTGCTTTCCGGACTCACATTTAAATAACATAGTTCATGTCAGATTGTGTTGTTGATTTGAAATGTTCCACAAATGTTGTTTCTTATGCTCAAATGGCATTAAAAAAAAACCCATTTCAGGTTTTCCAGCCAATCAGCCAATTCCAAGCACGTCTCAGGACTGTTTTTATGGGAACCGGAGCCTGCTGATTAGTTCTCTTATTTAGAAGATGTGACTTTTTCCTTCATAATGTGCATTGTACTTTCTCTCGTTCATAGTAATATGAGTGAACAGTGTTATAGTCTGGATTTGCACAGTATTGCTGAATTTCAATAAAATTCCTAGAACAAATACTGAAATAAATGAAAATAGAAAATGTGTGCTATAGTAGCCGGTCAATTCGTTGCGGTTACAATGTGATGCCGATAATCTCAAATATCGGCAGATTATTGGCCTGGCCAATATATTTATAACTATAACAATGCCTTTAGCTTGTATGAGGAACAGACTAGGATGCACCAATATTAAAATATGCTGATTATTATATGTTCATAAATATGTCATGCCATGGCTGGTAATAAATGTCTATAGTATTTTGTCCAAATAAAAATAAATAAATAAATCACCAAAAACTAAAAATCGTTTTAAATGCTACAGGTGAGTTTAGTCATCACAACAATTTTAAGGTTCATTAGGAAAAATCAATATTCATTTTGAGATTTGCTAATGATTAAACATAATCAATTCTTTGTGTTTTTAAAGATTAACTTTAAGTGAGTGTTAGATGACAGCAGAGGTCATTTAAATGTAAAATTAAAGGAAATTAGCATGAACCATTAAATATCCAATATGGACCAAACAATTAAGAATCTCTAATATCTGCCAATAAACGATATGGTACAGTCAGAAGTGCAGCACACTCAACACCATCAACAAGAAGGTGGAGAAGACATGTGATGAAATATGAATGAGATATGAGATAGATTTGAGATTTTGGGTGAAGTGTCTCTTTAAGATCATTTTTAACTTCAGACCAGACTGAAATGTTCACAGACGGTACAGCTGTGAATGGAGGCTGAATCTGTGCAAGTGAGCTGCACTGGGTGAAGTCAGAAGGGCAGTTTGAGGGGTGAATCTGCAGGTGTGTATGTGTTAAAGTGAAGTCAGGTTCACCGCTGGGATCACTGTCAGTCGTATATTAAAAATTGGCAATCTCAGAGTGGGCGCCAGCTAGGTTAAAAGCTTCCCCAGGCTATCAGTCAAACTTTTAATTGAAATGCAAGTATGTTAGCACACAGGGGCTGTTTTTAAGCAGAGCTGGCCTTACCTGAGCTGACAAAGACTGAGGACTCTGGTTGAATGTTTAAAAATATATAAAAAATCTGTAAGGTATACGATTAGCCTACTTTACCTGACAGAACCAACATGTATTGGATTTCATGAATACTACACAAAATAAAGGGATAGCTTCAGAATACCTGCTATTTTCTTCAGGGAGGTCACTTCTCAAGTGTTTTGCTAGTTAGCATGGCCCAGTTAGCCTCCACTGCTAGCGGCAGCTGAGAATCAAAATCTTTGTTGCTAACAATGTTCACACATATGAAGAATTTGTCTTGGTGACAGAAGCTTCCACAGCACTGACAGAATGACAGCAACAAGACAGATTAGAAAATAAACTACAATTGAGATGAATGGAAATGTTAATAGTTAGCTCTCTCTAGGTATGGTAAGCTCGTGTGACAAATTGCCTCCAAGAATATACAGACTGTTTATGAAAAACATCATGCTTTTGTTTTATTTTTGCTATGTGATGCAGGTCTCCCTTAGTTCAGTTGTTTGCTGAAAAGATACATTACCGTTCAAAAGTTCTGGTATGTAATTTAGAAGGGTTTTCAGTATTTATAATAATAAGAAATGTTTGTCTGAAGGGTCACATGACACTGAAGTCTGGAGTAATATTGCAAAAAAATTCAGGTTCGACATCACAAATTGTAAATATATTAAAATATATTCAAACAGAAATCAGTTATTTCAAATTGCAATATTTTACAATAATTTGACTGTATTTTTGATCAAATAAATAATGCAGTTTTGGTGAGCAGAGAGATTTTCAAAAACATAAAAAAGACAGCAAAGTATGTTTTTAATGCAATAGATGCTATTTACACTAAGTGAAGAAAAGGAGTAGAGCAAGTTCAGCAAAACGTGGGTTCAAATTCGGGTTGTTTTGTATCAAAACTTTCAGCCACGCGCCTTACTCTTATACTATGCTTCTGTTGTCAATCTAGCGTCTTCCGTAATTTTGTCTGGCCCAACCAGACGTCAGTGGGAGGAGTTAATGTAAATAGCCTCTGCCAACAAGGCGGGCTTAAAAAAAAAATCTTACTGACCCCAAACTTTTGAAACTTTACCAACTTAATTAATAACAAAATAAACAGAGCTGATAAAGAATGATCAGTCACTCATGGAAACTTTTGAAGTTCACGACTTTATTGTCTTAATGATTTCATTCATAATATTAGATGTATGTTTTACCTGGTCAACAGGTTCTGTGTTCTGGAAGTGCACATAAATGTGTGAGGGTCAGGGTAGATGCCTGTTTAGGCAGCCTGGTTGAACCAAGTTCTTTCAGTATTGACCCAACTGGGTATTGATGCTATTGTATGAGCCTGATCGATGTTAATGCAGTGAATTCCCTCTGGCCAGCAATTTAATTGGGCCTTCTGCTGTAGAACACTGGGGAAATATGCATATGTAAGCTTTCCACTGATTCAGTCAGGTTTAGGAATGAAAGGAGGAGAAAATTATGATTGAAGTTAAATGAGAATTAAATGTAAGGCTTTCACAAGCTTTCACACTGATGTGAGTAACATTTGCTTGCTTTTTTCAGGTCTCGCTTTTTCTAAAGCTCCAACATAAATAAATTCTGAGAATAAATAAATTATTAATAAATAAATAAATGCAATCTCTAGATCTGACCTGAATGTTCTTGGTCGGTTCAGTAGAGACCCAAACTGTTTTAGAGACCTGAAGAAAGACCATGAACATTTTTGTACGCTTCAGGTTTCTGATAATCCATGATGAGCTGTTTATACTTCTACTAAATGCGGACAGAACAAGAAATGCATTACTGATTCATAGTGTCACACTGATTCATATATCGTACTCTATTTATGCATAATTATATATTACATTCTACATAATCTGGTTTGAATGACAGTTAGTCTACAGGGTGTGTGTAGATGGTGCTGATGATGATGATTCGTGAAGTAAAGACCTGTAAGAAGGCTACAGTAATAATGCTGCAGTTCTCCTCAAACCAATTTAACCCATATGACCATTTAACTGCTTACTGTAGTTGCTAGGCAACAGGAGATGAGTAGCCTCACAGTACATGACTACTTTTGAATCTCTCTCTCTCTCTCTCTCTCTCTCTCTCTCTCTCTCTCTCTCTCTCTCTCTCTCTCTCTCTCTCTCTCTCTCTCTCTCTCTCTCTCTCTCTCTCTCTCTCTCTCTCTCTCTCTCTCTCTCTCTCTCTCTCTCGTGAATCCACTGTCCCAAATATCACTGCTTCTCGAGATTATATTCAGCTACATAGAATTGTTTTTGGGTCAGCTTGCAAAAAAAGTTGTGTATCAAAGTAAATTTAACTTCCCTTTGGCGATTTTAAGCGATTATAGTTTCAGTTGTAGCTTTCACTTCTCATTTATCATCACAGCAGCAATGAAATAGAGCTTTAGTGGATTCAAAGATAGATTGCACAAAAGTTTCTTTAAAAGGAAGTCTTTGGGAACCAATAGAAACTGTTTGGAAGTCAATAACAACAGAGACTGTGGAAAAGTACTGTACATAAAACAATGCCAGCAAGAATGCAAGCTGTTATCTAGGCCTAAGCACATGCCAGACCAAATATTAAGTTGTTTGGTCATTAAGTGAATAAAGACTATTAATGATGTTTCAGTTTGTTATTTGCCTAATAAATGACAATAACAATTTTAGTTTTAAACAAGTTTTTGACAGATTCCTAAAATATTTGTGTTTTCTCTTTATTATGACAGGTGGTCTAATAAATTTAAGCACTGTGTATATATATATATATATATATATATATATATATATATATATATATATATATATATATATATATATATATATATATATATATATATATATCCTCTGATCCTGGATCAGTTGAAGCGGAGATAACTGCTCTGTTTTAACCGGAATCTGTTACTGTATGTGCATACAGACACACACATACACAACCCATCACTTGTCATGTTGTTCAATATCAGTGATGATGAGCAAAGCTCTATTCATAAGGAGTGATTAACTTGGGTCTCTTCACCGCTGGCTGTTGCCTGAGCACACACGCTGTACTCAAAGCAGCTGTTGTCGCTGTATGCCGAGTGTTGCTGGGTCATACTGATGTCATTAGAGCTGTTAAAGGACTGAGCTGCATCCGTGTGGAGGTTACACTGCATGCATGATTATTCCCTTTCCCTCTCTAAATCGCTCTCATTCTCAATATTTCCTGATCTTTCCTCATCTCATTTTCTCTTTCCTGCTGTGTGTCTTACTTTTATTGGTAAATTGATTTCATAATACTTTGATTTATTCCATTTTGCTGATTACAGTATTCATACAAGGTATTTTAATTGTATGTGTTTATGTGCAATTGGTTGATTAGTCGGGTGGACTAGTTTTTATTATATTTTTTTTATTATTTTAATTATTAATTACATTTCTGTTTTAATAATTACATTTATATTATTTTAATTGTATTGAAGAATAATTCTAATATAATTATAATTATATTTCACTTTTGCATTCTATGCATTTGGCAGAATTTTAGTTGTGATTTACAGTGGATTTAAGGTTTACATTTTATATTATGGATCTGCCTGCATTGACACCATTATATGAGAACTGAACTGAGCTGGATGATGACATCACTGTTGTCTCCTGAGCGGCTGCATAGATAAATAAACAAAATTAATAACTTTATACAACAAAAATGAACCATCACTGAACTTACTTAAGCTGGACTATGACGTTATTTTCTTCTAGATCTGCTGTACAACTGAAACAAATTTAGTTGCATTATTTCCCTGTTATCACAGTAAAGCTGCTTTGAAACAATCTGTATTGTTAAAAAACGCTATATAAATAAAGGTGACTTGACTTGACATTTTGCTAGTGAAGGTCAAAAACAACTTTATCAATGTGTCTTGACACCCTTCCATCCATTATATGGCGGTCCGTCAAATAAGTTTTAATGCACCAATGTGTCTCATGTAAAGGCCCCTGAGTAATGCATATGATTATGATCAGGGGCCGTTTTCACAACGAATTTTAAGGCTAAAAGTAGCTCCTAACTGGCGAATTTAGGAGCAACTCCTAAAAATAATAGGCGTGTCACTCGTAACTTTAGGACTCCTAATTTTTTTGACTAAGAATAATTCACGAAGCATTTTAGCTCTAAAAGTAGCATCTAAGCCTGGGACAGCTTAAAAGAAGTCGAGAGGACTCCTAACTCACTAAGACCGATTCACAAACCGCTTTTTGTGGCATTTCATGTTGCGATGTTTTGAAATGCGTATGCGGCGGCTACAGGAGCTTCCAATCGCGAGGGAACAATTTTGCATTGTAGGCATAACTAGGGATGAAATAACGCCACCAACAACAACCAAAACTAGGCTACGTACTCACTGCATGTAAACTAATTGTAATGTTTCATTGTGAATCAAATTAAAATGTTCTTCTCTTTGCAAACGTAGGCAGAGGCATATAGTGACAGATTAATTCAATAATGTTGCAAAGATATTGCATCAATCCATATGTTTCAATAGGCTACTAGGCTATTTGTTTTTCCTTACTCTTTATTCATTTTGGCTATTTATTCAGTTATTCATCATCTTCCTTCCTTCGCACTTGTGTAGCGCACGCATTCTCAGACCTGTCACCTGTCACTCATCATCATAGGGGAGGTGTTTGGGATCATTCCCGCGTTACAATCATCAGCCAATCAAGGTGGCCACTTCAGTCAAGCTCGTGCATGAGTAATGACGTCATCCATAGCAACGTAGACTCAATTTTTAGTTTAGGAGTTGTCATTTTTCTTTACTAAGAGTAGGTCTGAAAGGCGTTGTGAATAACTTTTAAGAGAAAACTCCTAGCTAAAATCTTTTAGTGCGATTTAGGAGTACTCCTAGTGGTAAGATAAAATGCTTTGTGAATACGGCCCTAGGTGAACTAATCGATTTTGAAAACTAGTAGTTTTGCACATCCCTACACTACTGTTGGTTAGAGGATTAATTTAGTTGTTCAATTTGTGGTGCTTTTTTCAACGTGACTCCCTTTCTTTCTGCTTTTATAAGCCATATCCTATTTTTTTCTGTATTATTTAAATTATTTTACTTTTTCCCCACTTCTGCATTATCTCGTGTGTGTGTGTGTGTGTGTGTGTGGGTGGAGGGGGGAGGGTTGTGTGTAGGACAGGTATAGCGGGGGGTCGTGGTCCAGAGGGGGCGGTGAGCTGCACAGAGAGACTCTTCAGCGGATTCACAAGCAGTCAGTGGAGAGGCTTCTTCAAACAGATGGGATGGGTAGAGTGGAGAGACACAGGCCTGTCACGGGGCAAACACACACACACACTCCCTCATAACTCAACCTTGTGACTCCAGTGTTGAATAGATGACGGATTTGTTAAAATGTGTATTTTACCAGGTTTTTTTGTCTTATTATGTTGCAGTCGCAAGTCTGGAAAACCTAAGTAATCTCTTGGTTTCTTGTAATGCGTTGCATACACTGGTTACCAAACCAAACTCATCTATTATGCCCAAAAGTGCTATTTAGGTTGCTTTGAAGGTTTTGAGACACCCCTGCTGAAAAACAACAACGGCTATAGCTAATGTATGTTATAAATGTTCTTTTAGAGGTACAAACAAGAAGGTACAAAAATGTACCAATGTTCAGAGGTACATTGCTGGGGCGACACAGCATTTGTACTCTTCTAAGTACATTCCTGTACCTTGATTTTTCTGTGTGCATGCAGCATGCATCATCCTGGTCTTATAAGATCCATGCATGCTGGATGATACAGGATTCATGCTGCTCCTTGCTGGTTTATGTTGGTTTGAGCTGCTGATTTTTGGACTGGTTTAGCTGATGGACCAGCACAGCCATGTTGTCCACTATCAAAAATGCTGGCCAACCAGCATGCTTAATCTGTGAAGTGTAAGACTAGTTAGGAACACCATAATATGTATCTAAAACACATCATATGCTGGTTGTTTCATTATTTGGGTATTGTTTTATTATTTGGTGTATTATAAATATGAAAACATTTTAGCTTACGCTGTTTTTGTTTCACTCTGTGATTGTTTTCTTAGCATACATGCAGAGTCAATAAGTGACCTCAATAGAGGGTATGCGCATGACGTCACCGTCGGCCGGAGTGAATGCGGTCACGCCCACAAGTGGCAAAAAGACTGAGCGGCGGCATTTGTTTTCAGCGTGAATTCCGTGAAAAACACACAAAACACGTCTAAAACGGGAAAGAGCTTTGCGATTGACTGTACAACTAGATTTGACCAGAAATCTGAGGTACTGTATATTTTTACAGACTGCAAAAAGCTACAGAACAGACTATATTCTGCATAATTGTATGTTTTTAAATAAACACTGACAAAAAACTATACAAGTTTTAGGGCTGGACGATAGGATGATATACAGTATAACATTAATGTAAGTGATCACTCGGATTTAGACCTATCTATATTCTATTTATATAAAACGTTTACAGGCAAATTCTCTTAATTTATTTCCCGGGCGTCGAAATCAGGCACATATAAATGTCAGGAAACACGATTCCTGGCTGCATGTCAATATCCATGGATCACTGGATCTTTGATAAGTTGTAAGGAACACTATATCGAGTCCAACTTTTAGTTTAAACTGATAATAGTTTGTTTTACTCGCGTTTTCGCTGTTTCCCCTATTAACTCCAGTCACGCAGCAGCTCTTCTGCCACTCAGTCCGGCTGAGGGGGGCGTGTTCCGGCGGGAAAGTGACGTTAATGCATTCCCTCTATTGCTGATTTCACACCCGGTCGCCATTCTGTCGATCTCAGATATTATTCAGATACATTTTTTATCAGGTTTGTAAACAACATCATCCAGTGCAGGGCAGAGAGCTAGTACACTACACTGTGTTTACAGCCCTCAAAGTGTGGTTAGCTGCAGGCCGTAGCACAGAGGAGGAGGAGGCCTGTGTGTGTGTGAGAGAGAGAGAAAGGAGAAGTTGAGGACAGCTGTGGATTGACGGCTGACTCACTGACCTCATCTCTGCATCTCTGTAAGTCAGCTCAGCGTAGTGCTCAGCGGGCCATGGTATTTTTATTTAGCGCGTAGGCTGGCCCTACTCACTTGCATAACTCCCATTACCACAGGGAGGAAAGGTGAAAATCAAATATCTTTTTTCTTTGTGAACAATCACTCTTATCTCCTGTTGAAAAAAGTGAGCGTTCGCTGCCTGTCTACAAGCGCTTGAGCTCCCCTCCTGTGTTCCCCTCTCTCTCTCTCTCTCTCTCTCTCTCTCTCTCTCTCTCTCTCTCTCTCTCTCTCTCTCTCTCTCTCTCTCTCTATCTTTGTTGTTCTGTTATTTGACTTTATAATGTTCCTGAGCTTGAGTGAGAATTACTCATTTTAATGGATGTGAGGCTATAGATAAAAAGTTTCTTCTCCTCTGTGAGCATCTCTCATTCAGTGTTAGATCTCACACAGTGCTGAAGCGATGGTTTGTTCAGACCTCAATTAACTTTCAAAAGACAAACTACTTTTGACAGATTTACTGAGATTTACTTTGTCTTGATTTGTATAACAAAGGCCCAGATTAAATTAGTGGCCACATGTTGGTGTATACAATCATTGTTGGAGAGTATCTAAATAGCACCACTTAATAGTGATGGTGAGTTGACTCCAAAAGAGTTGATTCCTAGACTCTATATAGCCCTGAATAGTCGGTGTCAACTCCAGCACAGGAATCGACTCTCATCGTCGACTCTGTTGCTATGTCTGACATTGCTCACTTGTTTACTGATTCTCTAATCCCTATAGTGCATGGCAGTTAAATGGATATATAAGCAAGGAGTGAACAAAATTAAGCGATGAATTCGGACACTGACGTAGGCCTATTACACCGCGTCAGAGAGCTGTCGCAGAAACTTTGTTTTACATTTAATGTACATGTAAATACATTTATCCTACATGTAGCTTACTTTAGAAATAGATAAGTCATAGTGACTTTGTATACATATCACGTGCCAGCATTACTTTAAATTGTTATATTAATGCATAAATTTAAAAAAAATGAAAAAAATAAGTGTACATTATTGTATGTATTTTATAAGTTTTTAGTATCTTTAACTCTCCTTTCCAAGCACCTTTTAAGACAGTAATAAATAATAATAAATCATGTGCATTTAGCGCCATCACCAAACAATTAGCCAATAATAATAAGAATTCATTAAATAATAGGCCTACCTTCTTTCTCATTTATTTAGTTCTGACATAATATTCGAACAAGGATGTTTTCCATGACTTTTCCTTCTGTAAAATTAGGTATCTGCAACAGCTGGGCAGCAACATTGATAGCTACTACTACTAGCTAAGTCATCGCTAAATTGGTCTGATTTCGACAGTCACAGGGATTTTAAGGCTTCGTGTTGGGGAAAAAATAATACAATTAATTAAGTGTGTAATCATCAACTCCAACAAATCTGGAATTGAACACACCTACCACTTAAAGTTGTCATGAAACGGAAGTTGCGATACTGTTTTCTTCTGTCTTCTTGAACAGGAAAATACGGAGCCTCAAGATAGAGATACTATCTTGAGGCCACGAGATACTATCTTGAGGCCACGAGATACTATATTGAGGCCACGAGATACTTATCTTGAGGCTTTGAGATAGTTATAATTAATTTTTTTTGACAAAGTGGGACTAGGGGGGCTCCGTAGGAAAAAAACTTAGGGTAGGACAATTTTTTCCATTAGGAATTGATTGGATTGTTGGATTCTTGTGGTTTGCTATTTTTGTGATGTCATGTGAGTGACAGGTTCATTAAAAAAAAAATCGTCAGAGAAGAGAAGAGGTGGAAGACGGAGGGGAAGTTATTTTGATTGAGAGTTATAAGGTCAGATTAATTAAATAATAATAATGTGCACTAATAAACAATTTAATAAATACCGCAATATTCAATAAGAAAAATAACAATTGTCCATTTTTGACTTGTACACAGGGACACTCCACCCAAAATGAAAATGTTATCATCGTATACTCATCCTCATGCCATCCCATATGTTTATGACTTCCTTTTATTCTGTGAAAAAACAAAAACAAATCCATCTCTGTGAGACCTAATGCAAGATGGATGATGGATCCCTCACAGTTGACGCTTCAAAAACCACACAAAGTGAACATGGCAATAATCCAGTTGACCCCAGTTTATGAATCATTTTCTGAACTGTAGGTATGTGTACATGTTTGAAAAAGTTTAAATATTAGTATTTTTCTCACACACACTAATCGTCTTGCTTTAGAAGACATTGATTCTTCATCTGGGGTTTTCTTTTGTGGATACATTAGTAACGACAAAAAGAACATTTTCATTTTTGGATGGAGTACCCCTTTAACTATTTCTTTTTTTTTTTAGCATGACAGCTCGGCTGTTTCAAAACTGTGTTTTCCCTGTAACACGCTGCTTCTTAACAAGTAGTGGGGTAGTGTGACAAAATGCTTTGCTGTTTTTATGTCACATTGCATTTCGCACACAGCTCTACAGCCGAGTGAGACGAGACAGCACTGAGCTGCTTTCCTTGAAACGCCTTCTCTCTCATTATGTAGCTATGTGAAGTCAGATTCTTGTTTTGTGAATCAGTTCAGAAAGAAGTGATTCTCGTTATTCAAAAAATTAGGGTCAGGACGAGTTAAGGTTTTTTTTTTTTTAAAGTATGTTATGCTTACTAAGTCAACATACACACTGCAGCTAAATTTGATTGCCAGTTCACCATTAGTGTTTTATCCTGTTCTGTTCACACACAGATCAGTAATTTACGGGAGCGACAACCGTATTCCACATCCAACTTAACTCGAAAATTCTAGGTAGTGACAACCACATTTACAAAATTCTGCAGTGTGTATGAAACCGAACTGTTGTTAATGTCGTATTTAAATGTGCATCAGGGCTGTGTCTCTCATATGTATGCACGGCGCAAGAAAATTGCAGGGAAAGAGCCTTGATGAGCCCATAATAAATCGAAATGCTTTATTTTGAAAATAAGACCAAATATTGCTACATTTCTGTAATACATTTTCATTTTAATTTTGCAACTTATAAAGCATTAAAATATGTATTCAATTTACATATTAAAACTAGTGTATGAAATGGCAAATGTAAATTATGTAATTGATTTTTCATTTTTTTTTGCACCAACGTTGCACAAATGTAATGGAAAATGTCAATTTAAATACAGAAATGCATTGCCATTTTACATATTGCATTGTCATTTTGCATATTACATTTCAAATTGAATATTGCTACCCAAATGCTTCCATAGACACCTCTGTCATGTTTTGTTTTTATTACACTGCTCTGTGGAATCCTTGATTCTGATTGGTCAATCGTGCCATCCAGTGGTATGTTAATCGGTTATTCCCCGATAACAACCGCTGAAAAGTAAAAACAGATAACACAGGCTCATCTGGGTTACTGAAGTCAGCAGCCCTATATGCTTGCTAGCCAGGAACGGTTATTCTTTGTGAAAGTTTTGCGTTTGGTGAGCTAATAAAATATTAAAACTTAGTTAAATAACTACATAAAATATTGATTTGACTGTCATCCAGTATCGTGGACACACTCTCTTTTGTTTCATACAAACTCAGTTGCTGCCATTTTGCAACTATTGTTTTGTACACTGCTATAAGATAACAAAGGTACAATTTTAAAACGGTTTCATCTCAAATCAATATCTCTTTTACGCATAATTATTTATGTGGCGAAATGCTGTGTAATAAGTGGTATGACTGTACCGTACACTGTAAAAAAAAAAATCCGTTAAATTTACGGGGAAAACCTGGCAGCTGTGGTTACCAGAGTTTTCCTGTTAAAAATACGATAGCAACATTTTAGGTTTTACAGACTTTTAACTGTATATAATTTTACAGCAATAAACCGTATTTCAGTGTCTGATATAATGTTAATTTACTGACCTTTTGAAGTATTAATATCTGTTTTGTTCCATTGTAATACACTGACAGCCAACAATCACAGTAGTGATGAGAGTCAAATGATCAATCAAAGCTCATCATAAGCAGCTCTTCCACAAGAAAGTTAATATTAATATATAACATATATAATTAATACCATCTCAGTCTGGTTTTAGGACTAACCATTCCACAACCACTCCACTACTTAAGTTTACAAATGTGTTTTCAGCTTCAGATAACGGCAAGCTCACAGGTGCTATTTTTCTTGATTTGACTAAAGCTTTTGATTTGGTTGATCATTATTTGCTTTTAGATAAACTTCATGCTATTGGTTTTTCAAAAAATTCTATTTTGTGGTTTAATTCATATCTGCATAACAGGAAACAATGTGTTGTCTTAAATGGAAACAAATCAGATTTTTTGAAGTGGTGTGCCTCAAGGTTCAGTTTTGGGACCACTTCTCTTGTCTATTTATGTAAATAATCATTACTTCTTAAAAATGGTCAAGTTCAACTTTATGCGGATGATACTGTCATATATACTTCTAATTCTGACCCTATACAAATTCAATTATCTCTTCAATCGGATTTTAATAGTTTACAAGACTGGCTTTTGGCTAATAAATTAGTGCTTAATAAAACCAAGTCATATACTATGATCTTTGGTTCTAGACATAAACTTAACTCCAAAACCTGTTCTTGTGCTATATCATGTAAAGACGGTACTCCTCTGCATAGAGTTGATACTATTAAATACCTTGGTGTATGGCTTGACTCTAAACTTTCCTTTAAACCTCACATGAATCATGTCTTACGAAAAGTCAATGTTGGAATGAGTATCTTGCATCGATCTCGAAATTGCTTTACTTAGTGTTCGTAAGAAACTAGTTGCTCAATTAATATTTCCGTTTTTTGATTACTGTGATGTGGTTTATCAGACGGCATTAAAATCTGATCTTGTCTTACTTAATTCGGCATATAATAGAATTTACGAATGTACCATTCGTTTTAGGATGTTCTTTTTCCACTCACCACTGTACAAAGTATGATGCACTTCAGTGGCCACCCTTGAATGTGAGAAGGCAGATGCACTGGCTCCAATTTATATCACTGAAAAAAATGATTCTGCCCCTTTGTAAATGTTACATGTTTTTATCTGGTTAATTTCACTGATTTTAATGTGTTATTTAATCCTACTTATTTTTATTAGTAATTTTCAAATTCACTGCCCTTGTTTAAAACAAGTTAATTTGATGCAATTAAAAGTAATTAGAAAAACATGTGTTTAATTTAAAATTGTGGCAAAAGATTGCAATATTATTATTTAAATTTAACACATTACAATTGAGTAATAATTAATCAAAATAATTCCTTAAAAGTTAACCATTTTCAAATGAGTAAACTGAGAGAGACTGATTGGTCGTCTGAGTAAAATGACCCCGCCCCCTTGACACTGTTATCCAGAGCTATGTTCAATACAAAATCCCTATGCATTTTAAACAAAAATAACAGACAGACGTCAAAGAAGAAGTAATAAGTCTTTATTTTTATTGCCAACATTGAAGATACCTGATGTTAACAAGCAGAATCACTGAAGGATTTGTGTCACCATTATGGAGATTAGTGTTTGTTTTATTTGGGTCTTGACCCTTAACTCATTACCTTTACGTTACTGTTTGACTGCTGTACCTGACTGATTTATAACGGCCATATGAACAAATAGATAAGGTAATCTGATGCCATTGGTTGTTACTTAACAATCATTATTTCACAATCATTTAACTTGAATAACTGAATTTTATTTTAACTGCTGCATGCTTTATAATTGTCACCATTATGGAGATTCACAGGCTGATTCTTGAAAAAATGGAGTAAATTCAACTCATAATAATTTAGCTAAATTTATAAATATAATTAATCTGAAATTACTTATAAAATATAAGTATAACCAATTTACAAAATATAAGTACACTTAACTTAAAAAATATATCTGGATTTAGATAATTTTATTTCGTGCAACCCCTTAACATAATAAAATTAAGTAAAATCAACATAACATTTTTTTCAGTGTATTTAAATGTATTTACTTTGATTATCCTTTATCTACAACAATAATTGGTACTCTTTTCCTCAAACTATCAAGTTAGGCATTCTGTCCAGACTTACTTTCTTGTTCCTTGTGTTAAAAAACAATTGGTAAGAGAGCATTTATGTTTAAAGCCCTATTAGATTGGAATAATTTACCTATAGATATTAGATCAATTACTTCACTTCGGTTGTTTAAACAACCTTTATTATTTTATTTGAAAGTAGATTGCACATGCTATCATTGAAACTGGTGTTGTAGTTTTGTGTATTGTTGCTAATATTTTTTTTTATTTTTTTTATTGTTGGTGTCTTGTTGTTTGGTGTATTGTTAATTGTAATTTTGTTATGTTTTTTTTTTTGTTCTAATTATGTTTCATTGTAAGGACCCCCTCGAAAACGAGATGGTGCATCTCAAGGGGTTAATCCTAATACATTCTAATAATAATAATAATAATATAGAAGCTGCACACTGTCATTCACACAAACATTAAACACCATCATGGTGTAACATGTTGAAATTTAAAAAATGCAATAAGCATTAATTTAACAACATTAAATGTAACATAAAACCCTAATGTACATAACTGATTAGAAAAAAAACTAAGAAAATTATGAAGAAACAGTTATTTAAAAAAAAAAACATTAAATGTGAAGTGTCACGCAGGGAATTGTGGGAATGTCAATTTACATTTTTTCACTGTAAATTATACAATGACTTGTTCTTTTTCACTTCCAAAAACAGTAAATTTAACGGTATTTTACAGTAAAATTACATTAAATGTACCATTATATATATCACATTTATTTACCGTATATAGTAAGGAAACCTTCTGTTAACAAATTAACAGTTTTGCACTAGCATCTTTTACCGTTAAAATCACGATAATTTTTTACAGTGTATATGTATCCCTTAAATATCCATCTAGTTTGAACTTGCCGCGCTAGCAACTGCTCTCTTCGCGGAAGATTTATAACAACCGGCTGTATGTACATTATCCTTCACATAATGTTTTAACCCCTTTGGTTAAAATTGACAAGCAATTTTTGGTCGCTGTAAAATTACTTTTTCAAAAGTAGTTGATGCAAAACATTGCTATGGTGTAAATCTCCGCAGTTCCAGGAGTGAGTTGTGTTCTGCACCCATGAAAGGATCATTTAGGTAAATCATTACCGTTTTTAAATACTGTAAAGTTTCAGGAGTGACAACAACCGCATGGCTGCATTTACTAGATCAGTAAAAACAGCAATATTGTGAAATAGTTGTACAATTTACAATAGCTGTATTCTATTTGAAATATATTTTAAATCGTAATTTATTTACCTCTGTGGTACAAAAAGCTGAATTTTCAGCATCATTACTCCAGTCTTCATTATCACATGATCATTTAGAAATGTGTCTAATATGTTGATTTGATGCCCAAGAAACATTTATTATTATTACCAATGTTGAAAGAAGTTGTGCTGCTTAATATTTTTTGTGCTAACTGTGATGCATACTGTACATCATAATCATAATGTTTCTTTTTTTATTTTTCAAAATCCTAAAACTTGTATTATTTCCAGGTTTGAATTAGATTTTGAATACCATATTTTCTTAGGCTTTTGCGTCCCACTGTATATGTTCGGCTTTATTTCTCTAAGCAGCACTTTTGGCTTCTCTTATGTCCTTATTGTCTTTTGACACTGACTGGACACGCTGGAGGAATTGATATATGAGTGTTTAAGAAACAGAAACCGTAATCAAACAAAAACGGAAGGTGAAGGAATGTGGGTGAGCAGGAAAAACTATCTCAACCTGTCTCAATTCTTCATACTAGCTACAGTCACAATTCACCTTCATTTCAGAGGAAGGCGGTCTGTGCTGTGTGCTCTATATAATGAAAAAAGTCATCGCCTCCGGCTGTACATTTAAATGATCTGTTAAAAAAAATATCCAAGAGCCAGTCAGTAGCCATGCTACTCTAGCCCCAGCTCTACAGATGAAAACCTGTTCCCCTCAGCCGAGAGACGCAGGTGCTCGCAGTGTCTCTGGCGTGTATATCCTGTTCTAACAGGAAGCCCTGGGCTCCACTTCCCTCTCAGCCAGCTTAAACCGCTCTGCCAAAGCTGTGACAGACATCAGCTGCCAGAAAGTCATTAGCAGTGAAAGCCATTCTCTCTCATTATCTAGATTTCAGGAAACGGGAACACCGAAGCTGGTGGGAGCGCCGCCTTGGCTGAAAACTGGATGAGGTGTGTGTAGATCGGTCTTCCTCTGTAATGTATCAGAAATGAAAAAATTAGAAAGACAGCGAGAGGGAGAGAAGGAATGAATGCCAGGTTTAATTGGTATAGGACTGATTCACTATGCGGGCACCGCTGCCAGGGCAGTGTAAAGCTGGAATAGCAAACAGGAGCACCAGCCTGTGCGTAGATTAAAGTGAGGGGGTGAGAAAGAGAGAGAAGGAGAATGAAAAAAGAAGTAGTTTTGGGAAAAAAAGTACTTCTCTTTTGTGACTGTTCAGCTTCTTTATTGAGTGGCCTAACGTGTGGTGGGCGAAAGCCTCATTGATTGAGTTCTTAGCAGCTGTATTATATAAAGGCCATATGGGAGTGAAGGGATATCAGACAAACTCTAGACTTTTCGCACAGTCTTTTCATTTTCGATTGGCCTGGTCGTATATGGATAGAATGAAGGATCGAATCAGTGCAGTGATGGTTATTATTGCAGCGCTATTAATACTGATTACTCATTTAAACACAAAAAATAGTAAAAAAGAAAAAAGTTCCAAATCCATTTTTCATACTGTGCATTACAATGTCCATGTACATTGTACAATTCCTAAATTCACTTGTAGCATTTAAAACGTTTTTTTTTAAAAGCTTTTATTGGTTGATTTTCTTTTTTTTCCCCAGACAAAATAGTATAGGATTGCAATATCAGCCATTTGTCATTTACGCTCTAACATGAAAATAATTATGGGCTTATCGGTTTTGGACATAATTTTAATATCAGTGCATACCTAATATTATGTAAAAAGCTTGTGGAATGAGTGTCGACCAATTAGAATCAAGAACACGTCAAGCTATAAATCATGTTATATAAATTCTAATTGTTTAAAGCTGCAGTCCGTAGCTTTTTTGGGTTAAAAATGATCCAAAATACATATATGAGAAAATACATAACCAGCCAGTGTTCAAAACGATCTGCTTGCCGTAGCTCGATTCAAAGCGGTAAACTTGTAATAATGTTTTTAATTCCAGTGGTACTGGTGGATTTCCACGGGAGATTCGAGCATGTCTTTGCATCATTACGTCACATCTGTACACATAAAGAAGGAGTTTCGGCTAGTAGGCTATGAGTGTGAGGATGTTGGAGGTGGAGATTTATAGCCTTTTCTCACAGCTCTTGATATAATTCAACTTATTAATTTGATGGCGGATCCAGAGAGGTTCAAACGACAATCACCAGTGACAACAGATTCACCCGCTGTAAAATGCAAAAGACTTCGTTCGGACTTCGGAGTGGCTACAGAAAAAAAGAGACTGCAACCGGACCCATGCGAAAACAAGGAGGCATATCGGAAGGACATTACATGTAGTCACGCAATCCTGACGTTGTTAACATTAACAATTTGAGAACAAAGTATAATTTGCACGGTTTTGCGTGATATGATAACTTATAAGCGATTGTTAGATTTAATCAGCGCGTTTTACTGCAATGTTAGAACCAGAACAAAAGTGGATGTTTCTTACTAGTTCAGATGACATTTTACGGTGAAAATTCTTATGTTGGTCGTACTTCCAAAAAGAATAATCTGTGATTCTGAATGCCAGTATCCACACCGGCGCGGTGACTGACAGCCTCACACTCTCCTCAAACATTGTGTTCATCCGCGCTGTGTTGTGTCGAAGTACAACTCACGTAAAGTTGATAATTCCGTGAATGATTGCAATTGCAGATTTCGAACAGAGATGGCGAGTTGGCGACAAAGAGGAAAAACTGGGGGCTGCAGCTTTAAATACAGAGAAATCAAATATTTTTGCTGGAAGTTTAAAAGGGCAATAAAGACAATAAAATAAAATCCCAATGTGCTAATAATTTGTCATTGACACTTATTACAGGGTCAACCTGTTGTCTAGCTCAAGACAACAATTAGACAATGTTAAAATAGACAATAGTTTATAATTTCAAACTACACCCATTTGGTAACCAGCCCAGACCTTTATGCAGTATAGTTATGTAATAAACCCTATGTTTATAAACCCACCAGCCCCATCAGCATAGCTACTGATTGGCTAAGTATAGGTTCTAGGTTGCAATCTAATTCCCTTCTGATAAGAAAACACTTTGAACAACTACCGGTTGTTTTTGAATTCTGTATAAACTGGCCAATACAGTTCAGATGGCCACCTGGGCTATTCAGTACAGTATTTTCTCAGGCTTGAGTATTCTTAATGTTTTTTTTTTCAGTCATAATGCATACATTGAAACCGGTATCTTTTAAAGGGGACCTAATAGACCATTTTTCAGTTGGCAAACATGGTGACGTTTTTTTGTGGGCGGAGCTTAGGTGGAGGCAGAACGATCCCTCTGGCCGCTTCCCTAACATTTCATAACACCCAAACTCACACAAGAATCTTAATGGTTTAATGTGAATGATTATCATCAAGTATTATACATGTTTAGTATCATTTGAAATGTCTCAGTGCGACTGGTACAAATGTCTCATTTCCAAATAAGTAAAACAAACGGTAATAAGGTTTTAAGGAGTTTAGAGATAACATACATACAAAGGAGGGTGGATGGTTAAACCCTCCTGCTCTCAGAAGGTGTTAGCTCAATGCAAATTCCCACTGTTAGCAAATGGTTCCACATAAATCAACTTCTGCCCCCAGTAAGTCTGGGACGGTGATTAAGGTGAATTTCCACTGTGAACTCATTCTTACATATGAAATGGGGTCTGTCTATATAATGAAATGCAGCAGGGGGCTCGGGGCTTTTTCTGTACTTTCATTAGAGTTAAAAGGAATAGTCTAACTTTCTCTTATATTTAATGATGCACAGATATCATTAAAAAACCTTTTCATTTATGGAGTCAGATGAAATAATGAGAGAATATGAGAAAATGTATTGTACAAGTCAAAACCATATTTCAATATATTCTATATAATATATATATATATATAAAAAAAAATCCTCATGAAACATTTAATGACACAGACAGCCTATATATTAATACCTGCTGTCTAATCTGTATCTAATATAATGTTACACATCAATGTTTTTTCCCCAAACAGTTAATCAAATATTAATTTAAGACATAACCGATAATGTTTGCATTACTCACAAAGACAGATATTTTGAAATACTGTAATTCTGTGTATATGTGTGTATCGGAATTGCGCACTGTCTGAGGCGTAGACAAAGATCGTTTTGTTTACATCAGCATGAGTTTGAAAATCACATTTCATTGGTTCAGACTCATGCCATCGAGAATTCGCTATGAATATTCACAAAGTTGGAATACTACTCTTTAAAACGATAACAAACTTGTGCTGAGGAGGGGAAGCGCCAGTCGCCGAGGAATGAGCAGGAAAAAAACTGCATTTTTCATGGACAAAGGAAAGGTACTCCTCAGAAAACATACGAATAAAGATATTTTTTTATTTTTCATTGTTATTTGGAGCATTGGGGTCGCTAGACGAGGGCTTAATGAACAAATTTTTGTGAAAACCTCAAATTCGACTAAAACATTTTTCACTTGTTTTGCCTGTTGCTCGTAATTAGCCCGTACGCATTCTGCCAGCACGGGTTACATATGGTTTGCTGAGCTCACTAGGGAATAGAGGGATGCAAATTATCGATTAATTCATTAATCATTAGTTGATCAACCTTATCGATCGATTAACGATTAACTGATAAGCGGCTATTTTCCTGAGAATGTAAATTTCTCATGCTATGAATTTAACATAAAAAGCAAAATATTGCTTATACTGAATAAAAATGGATGTTATATTGCTCGATTGATGTTTTATTGTAACAGTTGGGATATGTTACAGATTATGGCATTTATGTAGTTTAACAAAATAAATTATGCACAGAAAAAAGTAAAATTTAAACTTGTAACGAGTGGAAATAAGGTGTGGCCCCTTTAGGAGCTGCGCGCTCCCTGGTGAACTATCGGTATGTGCCGTGCGGCCTCGAACACCCCTTTTACTGTCTATGCGAACACCCCATGTATGTGGACGGTAGAACGTGTTACAGACAGTTAGACTAGTTTCCTGGAAAAAATAACAAACCGGGAGGGGTCCGGGTGATAGAGCTAAAAAAACGGGAGAAACCCGGGAAAAACGGGAGTGTTGACAGCTAAGTTATTGTTAGAATACAGTTGGATTTTCGATGTTAGCACGCTGTATAGCTGGTAGTTTGCCGCCTCATGGTTTCTTTTTTGTCGCCTCAAGTTTGTGTCAGCTCTCTCGCGTGAGAATCTCGTCACGTTCGCAATGTTCAATTAGCCAACAATTAATTTAATTTGATTAAGTAAATTATTGTCGACAATTAATCGATAATCGATTAACCGTTTGCATCCCTAGAGCTCACACATCCGAAGCACGAGCACAGAAAGCTGGATGTCAGACGGTGCACCGCGTGAGCACAGAAAGCTGGATGTCAGACGGTGCACCGCGTGAGTATTAAACTAAATTCTCTTTCGCGTCATTGCACTTAAAGCAGCACTAAGTAGGAATTCCGTTTTTGTCAAACGGCGACCCCTAGAGTTGCTGTGGAGTACTTGTACTGTCGTGAATAGCACTCACGCAGAGATGGCTCGCACTCACGACCGGATCCCCTCCCCCTGTACACCGGTACCTGTTCAGTAGGATGGACGCTGTAACGAGTGGAAATAAGGTATGGCCCCTTTAAGAGCTGCGCGCACCCAACACCACATGTATACGGCGCCGGGTTATTTCTGTTTGATGCTCATTTTATCAGAATTTTATCAGATCTGTTTTTTGCCGTAAAACAATTCGTTACCTCGCGAGACCTGATATCACACGATACTTCCCAACACTGAGGCCGGCGGCCCAAAGTTGCAAGGGTGGTTTTGCGGCTCACAGGCACCAGGGGGGTGCGAGACGACCACCATTCAACACGAAATCAGTAATATAAACATTACAATGACTCCAAAGCTATTCGGTTAAGGTAAAAAAGTTACTTAGGTCACCTTTAAACTGTCAAATACACGGACTGAATAACTTTAGTAGCTTTAATAAAGAATCCGTTACTTACTTCATTATTGTTGTTAAATGCTCTGGCAAGGAGACAAACATGGCAGACGGTGTACAGTTCACTCAGGGGAGGAGCTAAGCTAACAGGACAGAGTTTGTGCCAGTCGTTGGTGACGTCACATTGGAGCACATTCCTGAATGACTCCTTTTGAGAGACCGTGTCAGATTTATGAGAAAAATAACAAACGTTGATGGATTTTTACCGCATTAGGGTGGTTGTGTACACACAATGCAGACTCATATATGTTCAAAAACAATATAAAAGTGATTTTTGCATAATAGGCTTAAAGCTAACCGGTGTTCTACCAATCTCTTGCACTGTCCATTCATTGTACTGTATGCAGTTGTGCTATCAACTGAGCCCAGAAAGTGATAATCATACTCTTCACTATCTCTTACTTTAGTCACCACTTTGCTTTTGCATCTTTTCCCACTGCCCTGTTTTCCACATCTGCCGAATACTTTCTCTCTTTTCTTGTCCGTGGAACTTTGTTTGAACTTTGGTCCTTGAGCGTGTTGCTTCCGATGTGTGTCTTTTGTGTGCTACCTCTTGAATAGCCCATGCAGCCTCTCCTTGCATGCTAACTTGTGCTTTCACCTCCTCTGACTGGCGGGTTTCTTGCACAGTCATTTTGAGTGTGAGATTTGGGGTGAGGTGCAACTTGTGTGACTTGTCTTGGATTCGTGCCACAATCCGGTCTCTAATGTGTTCCTCACGGCACTCTGACACACCATGTAATAAACCCTCATGTGGTGCAGAAGAATCCAATGTTCAGCTTTGATTTCATTATTTGAACATATACTGAATCTTTCAGTGAACTGTTCAACAACTGTTCAGCGGTATAGCCACACACACTAAACTCTCAAAACACTGTCCCTCACCATTCACGTCATCCCATAACGTCACTCCTGCAGACATAACTAATCCTAATTTTATTACAAGTTACACCACCCCAAAACCTTAAATGTGACAACTCTTAGGGATTTGAAACTGACAAGCTTTAAGACATCACAAAATGTCAAGCTCCTCCACGCCTGCCATCCTCTGATTCGAAGTTTGTTTTCAGGAGTGGCTCCACTCCAGTACACTGGCAGACACTTAATCAGCAGAGAGTGTGTGCAGTATTAATCAGTGTAAATGAACAGCGTAAGTAATGGCCATGTAAGATGCATCTTGTTGTTGATTGTGTGGCGGACAGCAGGAGTGTGTGTGCTGCTGTGCTGTTCAGATGTGTTAATCTCAGTGAAGCCTCTCTCTTAACAGTCCCATCAGCACTGAGCGCAGGATCAGCCCAGCTAATCCAGTTAATGTCACAACTAACATCCGCACTCTCTCTCTCTGTGTGTGTGTGTGTGAGAGAGAGACATTGGCCCAGGTGTGTGAAATCTGAAAGTTGGTAAAACACCTTTTGTAGATGTTTTCGAAAAAAAAAATATACAGTATATATTCACACGGCTTGATTTTACCAGAAAATTTCCTGGTCACAACTACATTTCACGAAAGAAAATGGTATGATAAAATTTTTCTTAGATATTTCCTACAACACATTTTCTTCTGAAATTCTTATTACCATAATGCAAACAGATAGCCTGACGTCATCATACTCAGATTCTAGTCACAATGTGAGTCTGATACTGCTTCATTGGGCTGTTATTATGGGGCGTGATTCAACCGAACTAGGAAAAAAAATGCCTCAATTGGATGGACCGAATCCCGTAGGAAGCACAGCAAAAACATCTTTCCGATCGACAAATGCCTTGATCGCGGTTCTCTGTTCCTCTTTTAAAATTAATGCGCTGTCTAGATCTTCTACAACAGACGCGATGGCTGAATCTACACATCTTAATTCTCCCGCGGCAGCCATTCTTTGTTGTAAACGAATTCAACCCAAGCGCTCTTTGGTGACGTGGATGATTACGTTACGGTTGATCATCTGTCCATCATCGTATAAAGCAACAATTTGATTGGTCCGAACAGATTTGTTCGGGCATACTTGCTTCTCAACGGATCAAGTCCAGACCGAACTTCCCATCCTCAAATGTTGTGGGCGGGGCTAAGAGCGGCTGGCATCCAGGCTTAGCGAACAGACAGTTGCTCCAGCAGTTTATTTGTAATTTTCCTTGCTGTCATGATGATTTTCATTAGTTCTTGATACTGTAATGCAATCATTTATGCTGAAAAAAAAATGAAAGAAGTATATTCAATAGTACTATGATGGATAAATACATTTTAAACATGTTGTTGTTTTTCATCACAATAATTAATTTAATTAATTTATTTTGCTTTACAATAATGAGGTTTATTCCATCTGTCCATCTGTCTGTCTGTCTATCTGTCTGTCTATCTGTCTGTCTGTGTCTAGTATCCTTTGCATCAGCACCATGTCTTTTATAATCATATTTAGAATGAGGAGGAATCACTTTTACTTTAGATTGGAAGACAAGCTTGTTTTTAATTTTAACAGCAGGATGTAGTCATCAGTGTTTAATGGCCAGTGGTAAGAGCTAAGCTAGCTGTCAGTATTGAATTCCTGCTCACTGTTCTTGTGTGTTTTGAGTCTTGTGGTATGATTTAGCTTTGAAAAATTCAAATTGTAATTGTGACCTGTGCGTACAGAAAAATGTCATGTCATGCGTCACAGTGTGTGAATGTTTGATTATGAGTGAGAATTCACAGCACGTCTTTTGTATCCTAAATCGATAATTTATGAGTGTCTCCTCAGTAAAGGGAATCAATTTTCCAGACAGTTAAACCGAGTTGTTTAGTCATGGTTGGAAAAGCTGCATACAAATATTAGGTTTAGCATATTAACATAATTAGGATCAGAATACTGTTTTGTTATTGCCCTAAGCTTTTCTTGGCTTTTTTAATTAAGTTTCAGTTGCTTTGATGAACAGTTTTGAATTTGAAATTTATTTTCATGAAGATTTATTCACCCAGATGTAGCCCAAAACCTATATGGCTTTCTTTTGTGAAACACAAAAGAAGATATTTTTAGGGTTTTTTTTCTCTTCCAAACAATGGAAGTCAAAGGCCACTGAAAATCTTTGATTACCAACATTCTTCAAATTATTTATGTTCCGTTCCACAGTAAAAAGAAAGTCATACAGGTTTGGAATGACATGAGGGTGAGTAAATGATGACAGAATTTTCCCTGTCTGATTCTGAAAAGCCTTCCGAAGCCCTCAGATGGAGATGGAACATCGTATTTGGAAATATCTGTGTAGACTGCAGATTTGCATACATTTTCCTTAAGACTTGATAGTTACATTCAGAAATGAACAATTTTGACAAATTTAGGAGTACACTAGCATATAAATGACTTCAATAGACCTGGGTGAAAAGACACATGAGGTATTTAACAGTACCAGCATGATTAGTATTTTCATCAACCTCTAAACAGTGTTGTGTCTTTCTTCTTTCTGTAAAATACATTTTTCTCTCGACATATCAGAGCTTCCCATGGGTTGTGTGGGGGAAAACAAGTTGTTCTTAGATGTTCATCCTTCCCTTCCTACACCTTGATTCAATTTAGCAGCTCTAACACCTTGTTGTGTTCATGAACCCTTAATAATGTTGCACCATGAGGAATATCTTTTGCATGCTGTTCTGTTTCTAGTAAACAAGCACACAAACTCTCTTCTCTTCCTCCTAATCTGCATCTCACTGACAGCTGGGCTGAATTCAATATCAAGATGAACGTTCCCAGTCATCTCTGAGATCGCTCACGCGTCTCTCGTGCTCGTGAATTAAAATCGTGAAAGGTTCTTCTGCATCTCCTCAGGCCAGACGTAGCTTGCTATAACTGGAGGCTCTTTTTAAAGGTTTCCAGTTGTCCAGAAGGCAGATATGCTTGGATGTCGAGTGCATGTGTGTTTGTGTGGGCGTACTCGTGTATGTGTGCGCGTTTGAGCTGTAGCTGTGCGAGTACGTGGGTGAGCACTGTTGCTGTTTGTCTGTGAGCGACTGAATTATTAGCAGAATAGGACTAATGCTCATGTTTTTCCGAGTTAATTGAATTCGTCTCCGAACAGCTCTGTGCAGCATCTGCCGGGACAGAGTTTGGTCTCGTACCGGGGTGTTCGGCAGGGGTGCGTTTGCTAGGTGCTGAGCCGCTGGTGTGGCATGGATATTTAATGGGCTGTTTAATTATGAAGGGCCAGATCAGTCTCGCTGTGAAGGGACGTGGGTTGCTACATGAGCCTTTCTCTCGTTCTGACCTTTTAAGAGTGCTGGAGAGAGAAAGAGTCAGGGAAACTCCTACTGGGCCCGGTCCTTCTCCATCAGGCTGGCCATTATGTAAGCGTGCGCTCAATAGGCCCTGTGAGAGGCTGTTTAACTGTGCCATTTGGAGGGGGCAGTCTGCGCCTCACCTCTGGTTCGATCTTTACCCTGTCACTATTAGCAGATGAGGAATTACCTGTATCTGAATGCCTATACTGCTTGATAGATGAGAGATAAAAAAAACTATTTTTGGAACTGTTGTAATTTGTAAACAACAGAATATAAGTGTTGTATTTCAGTTTGTATTATGTTATTTTCTTTGTTTTATTTCTAATTTCTGATATTTTTGTGTCAGAAATCATGCATTTACTCACAATCATGCCCTCCTTTCCATGTAATTTCCATAAATGGGTATAAAAGTGCCATAAAGGTATTGTAAAAGTCCATACCTTGTGCTCTATATTCTGTATTAAAGGTGCATTCAGCAGATATTCGGCTAGCGTTAGCATCGCTGTTCTTTTTGTACTTTAAGTACAGATATCACGGTGGTGTTAGACGTTGCACTGCCATCTATAGACGTGGATCTATTATGGATGTGGATGTCTGTGAGTTTTATGTAAATTACACTGATACTAGTGGTCTATGCGATAATTAATTCCCTTACCTGTCCAATAAAAAAGTAACAATATGGGTAACACTATTCAGCATTTTCTTCGTCATCAAATCTTTCCAACTTGTGTATAATGCTGTACAGATTCTCCTGTTGTTTCCGCTGTAATGCACATTAATAATCATGTTTCATAGTGTATCTTGTGGCGGCAGCCAGTGAGGATGAGGATTCTCTTCTATGTTTAGTGCAACACCGCAGGTCACGTCATTTCAACATGACGAAACACCGACAGAGGGTGATCTGCATCATACATGATTAAAACACTTTCTATAGAAAGCTATTGTGTTCAAAAGAATAAATGATGACTGATGTTTTTGGTGAATGGTTCTTTTTAGTGTATAATTTGTGTCTTATAATGTACATCCTACTTTTACACTAGATAAGTTTTGAACAGATAAGTGGTGTTGTCCATTCTCAAGTGCTGATCATAGTCTGATAAACTTTTATTCTGAGCACTAAAAAGAGAGGGAAAAAAGGATGTGTTTGCCAAAAGGCAAGAAATTCTATCAACTGTTTTTGTCTGCTTTTGGCTCAGATACACAGGATCCAGCGCTCCTTTTTGAAGCAGTTCCATGCACTTCTTAAAAGAAAAAGTTGAAAGATCAAATTCAGAAATGTATTTACTATTAAAGTGTTTGGATTGAAGATGTTCTCGAAATGGCTGCTCAAGATTTTTCTATGATTAAATGGCAATAGTTTATATCTGACTTAAATTCCCTAAAATCTGTGCCTTTTTTGCCTTTTGATAATAATATTCTCAGCTGTATAAGCTATTAGCATGCATGTATGTATGTATGTAACTGTATGTTTGTTTATAAATGCTTTCTTTAAGTCTTTTCTATTTTCTTTCTTTGTTCTGAAAACGCAGAAAAGATGTGATTCTGTGCGTTTCATATATTCTTTCTTTTTTCATTCATTCAAAAAAAATTTAACAAACAAAAAAAAGTGTTTGGCTTGGACTGTGAAATTGAATATTACAGAACTGCTTGTGGTTTCGGCCAACCCAACACTTCATTCCTTCTCTTTAGCTAGGTTTGTCATCCATAACTCCTTCTGGGTCAGCTAGGAACCTTGGAGTTTTGATTGATGATCAGTTGTTCTTCACAGACCACTTTGCTAGAACTGCCTGGTCCTGCACATTTGCCTCGTACAACATTAGGAGGATCAGGCCCTTCCTATCAGAGCATGCTACATAACTCCATGTCCAAGCTCTTGTTCTATCCAAACTTTGAATGAAGGAATGAAAACTTTATTGAACAACAACAATCAACACAAAGTGTTCCAAAGGATAAACACAAAAAGCCCAAAGGCTTGTTTCCATTGTGTTCCAAACTAGACTATTGTAATGCTCTCTTGGCAGGCCCTCCAGCATATACTGTCAAACCTCTACAACTGATCCAGAATGCAGCAGTGAGACTGGTCTTTAACCAGCTGAAGAGAGCGCACGTCACACCTCTCATCATGAATTTGATGCGAGCGGCTATTGGCAACCAGCGCAAATTGAAGGCATTGATGTTTGCCCACAGAACAAGCACTGCCTCTGGGCCCCTATACCTTAACCTCACTACTTCAGACTTAAGTGCCCTCCAGAAGTTAGTGAACGGCGTCTTGTGGTGCCATCGCAAAGAGGCACAGAATCACTTTTCCTTGACTTGTCCTTGCTGGGAATGACCTGCCTAACTCAACTCGAGCAGCTCTTTACCGTTTCAAGAAACAACTTAAGACAGATCTTTTTCGTCAACACTTGACCTGTTAATACTAACACTTTCTATTTTATTTCTATCCTATCTATTTTTTCTATGTATTAGCTATGTGTACTGTGCTAGGCTAACTGTGACTTGTCACAGCACTTTCATATATTGTTGCCTAAAAAATTGCTTCTTTTGTTCTCCTCATTTGTAAGTCGCTTTGGATAAAAGCATCTGGTAAATGATTAAATGTACAGTAAATGTAATGTAAATATCTTTCCACAGATCTGCAAAAGTGCTAGTAAAGGGAGGGACTGATTAAGGATGTGTAGCACCGTGATTTATTTTAACTGCAAGAAGTTAATCCAGATATAGTGTTATGTCACCTAGTTCACAATCCAAAAAGACGGAAATTTGCTCAGTTCTTAAAAGAATTAGAAAAAAAAAGTTTTTAAATAGGTGCTGCTTGAATGTTCATTTGGCCTGGTTTAAATCACAATAATGAAAAGAGCAAACTTTACTGAATCATATGCTTCAGTTCTCTTCCAAATCTATGGTTTTGTTTCTTCATCTCTCTCTCTTTATCACTGGAGTATTTCGAGTGTGTGGGTGACAGTGGCTGTTCAGCCTGTCTGAAGTTTGGCTGTTGTGTTTTGGCCGGAGCTGCTAGACTTAAAGTGTAGATTTCTAAAGAGATTGCGGTGAACGTAAGAGACTTGTCATTTCCTCTGAGAAAACGGTTTTAACCCCGCTCAAATCTGACTAGGAGCATTCACCTGCATCGGGAAGGGAGATGCACCTATGATGACCTGGGTATGTCACACTGCAGAGGTGCCAGGGGCATTAGTGATGTGAACAGAGGGGCATTGTACATACAGTCCAGCACAGCTCATCATTTGCATAGTCGCTTCAGCTCCTATAGCTCTTATGCTGATTGGCTGCTGTCATAGGTTGTTGAATACTATCATGATGTTTATTGTTTTATGTGTCATTGACAAATACAGCTTCAAAAAGGATGTTTTTTAAAAAATCTTTTCAAAACTGATGTAATGCATTGAGTCATGAACAATCGTATTTAAACAAGTTCCAGTTGGTAAATAAGTGTTTAAATGATTTTTTTTACTTTTTTTTTATGTCAGGCAGAACAACCAAATAGTTGTATGTTTGTATATATGCTGTAGTTGTACCACCTGACATGGAAAGTGTAGCAATATACCCAAACCCATACTTGAAATCAGCAGCAATTTTTTACTAGTATTTGAGAGAAATCTACAAATATTTCACTCTTCCACAAGGATCAGTTGAGGTCCTCTGGATGATGCATTATCATATTTACTGCTATAACCTTGTCCATTCATAATAAAAGAGCCATGTTCGCAGTTGTGCCACTCTGACATTTGAGAATATACAAATTGCTGGACTAAAGTTTTTTCTAGTATCTTAACAACTTTAAAACTACTGATATTTATAAAAATGTGTTTATATGAAAGATTTCAAACCTAAAATGACGCCACAATATTTAGTTTTAATTTTTTTATTATTAAGACACCATTTTAAATTGTGTTCCTGTTCATTTGTTCTGACAGCACCACCTGACTTTGGGGGTTTAAGATAACAAAACATAAAATATGTATTATTTAAATGTTCTAAAAATGAATTCAAACTAAATAGGTTTTCTAGAATAAAGCGATTCAAAAGGAAACAATGCACTTGGACACAAATATGCATGTCATTGACCCTTATACAGTATTTGAAATATTATGTGGTAGGTGTAATGATTTGGTTGTGGTGGTAAGACAGCATTCAGCAGAGAGAGTGAGAATCCAAACGCAGTTTATTAACTAATATAATCCAAGGTCATAGTCCATACCAGGCAGAGGGTCAAGCACTTGTAATCAGAGCAAACACAAATACAATCCACTGAGGCAGACAGGAACAAGGAATCCAAAACTCAGGAAAATATAAAGAAACCAGGAACTGCTCAAAATACTGACAGAGTGTAAACCAAACCAACAAACAAACAAGACTTCATACTAAATGAAGGCAAAAGGCATTTGAATAGACAGGGTGATGATCAAATGAAACAAGACACAGCTGAAACAGATCAACTAATAATGAGCAAAGGATTCTGGGAAATGAAGTCCGGGAAAAAACAGAGTCTAAGGTAAACTGTGAGGGACTAGGATGCCATCAGTTGGCACATGATGGCACCTGCAGCTGACAGATGTAACATAGCCCCCCCTCGAAGGAGCGGCTTCCAGACGCTCAAAAACAGGTGGGAGGTGGAGCGGAGGCGGATCCGGGGGCGGGAAGGTGGGCCAGGACCATGGAGGGGAAGAGGACCTGAAGACTGCGGCAGGACAGACAACCAGGGGGGAGCAGGCGGCCATGGCAGAGATGACCATTTGGGTGGCCAGGGCGGAGCAGACGGTTCAGGGGGTCCAGGCAGATCTGGCCGTTCATGGCTGCAGGGCGGACCAGGCAGCTCGGGCGGCCAGGGCGGAGCAGGCAGCTCGGGCGGCCACGGCGGTGAAGACCCCTCGGGGGAAGCGGGCTTTGAGCTGGGCGGAACCAGCGGCGAAGGAAGCTCAGGACCGGGCGGGACCAGCGGCGAAGGAAGCTCAGGGCCGGACGGGACCAGCGGCGAAGGAAGCTCAGGGCCGGACGGGACCAGCGGCGAAGAGGTCTCTGGCTGGGCGGTCTCTGGCTGGGCGGTCTCTGGAACCGGATCATGGAAAGATCTGCAAACTAGGACTGGTTCAGGAAGAAACTCAGGAACAGATTCATGGACTCGAACACTCTCTGAATTTTGTGCAACTGTCATATTCAAAGTGATTTCAACGAACGTCGACCAAACACACCACAGCGCCACTGCCATCACTGAAAGCACAGTGGAAGATGGGATAAACTCTGGGATTAGAGAAGCGTCAGCAGAAATATTCGATGATAGTGGCTTTGATAAGGATATCAAGCCCCAACTTGGATATCAAGCCCCAACGTGGATAAAAAGCTTTGGCATCCTCAATCGCTGCGTCAACGACACCTGGGAACACAGGAATGGTGTCCATGACGGCTGAAGACTGAAAGGTTTCTTTCACAATAGGAGGCCTTGGATTGTTGATCTTGACCACTGAAAAATCAGGCAAGGTTGTGCTGGCAGTTGGCTGCTCTGACGTGATTATACTGGTGACTGGCAGCTCTGACATGACTGCAATGGCTACTGGTGGCTCTGACATGACAGTTTTGGCTAACGTTGCAAGCACTGGGGTATTCAGCACTAGAGTGGATGGAAATTGCTGGTCAAGCTCCGTGGCCATCGGAGCTTGTCTCACGTAGCCCCCACCCAAAAAAGGTTTAGGCGAAGCATCACCATCTACCACTCCCACAGTAAACTGGGACCCGCTCCAGAATAATGCATAGTCCAGAAAGTCAATGAACGAACTTCGAGGTGCATCATGAATTAGCTTATCCTTGCGAAGAGGGTTAAGTCCGTAACAGAAAAAGTCTATGAGAGCACAGTCCGGTAGATCAGAAGCATTTGCCACGTGAAGGAAAATGTGTACATGTTCTTCGAGTGTGCGGTTACCTTGACGCATACGAACTAGTTCAACTGCTGGATTCATGACGATGAAGTCTTCTGTAATGATTTGGTTGTGGTGGTAAGACAGCATTCAGCAGAGAGAGTGAGAATCCAAACGCAGTTTATTAACTAATATAATCCAAGGTCATAGTCCATACCAGGCAGAGGGTAAAGCACTTGTAATCAGAGCAAACACAAATACAATCCACTGAGGCAGACAGGAACAAGGAATCCAAAACTCAGGAAAATATAAAGAAACCAGGAACTGCTCAAAATACTGACAGAGTGTAAACCAAACCAACAAACAAACAAACAAGACTTCATACTAAATGAAGGCAAAAGGCATTTGAATAGACAGGGTGATGATCAAATGAAACAAGACACAGCTGAAACAGATCAACTAATAATGAGCAAAGGATTCTGGGAAATGAAGTCCGGGAAAAAACAGAGTCTAAGGTAAACGGTGAGGGACTAGAATGCCATCAGTTGGCACATGATGGCACCTGCAGCTGACAGATGTAACAGTAGGTAGTTATAAGCATTCCACACAGCACACCCACATATATTTTATAGAATTGTATAAAATTTTTAATTATATATATATATATATATATATAAATAATAGAGTCGAAAAGAGATTTCTTTTCTTGAAGTAAAAATTTTATTGGAACCTCTACCTACTGAAAATGCTTAGGCCAAAATCAATTCCACGCTGCTTTATACTTTGGTGCTGGTCTAACTGGAAGACCAACATAGCTATGGTATGTTCAACAGCAAAAAAAAAAAAAAAAAATCACGCAGTATTGCTGATTAATCTATTTAAATAATCAAACAGGCTATTTTTGTTTCTCATACATCTTTGTTGTAGCAATTGAAAAGATAATAAATGTATCCTTGTGCTTCATGTGCTTTTGGCAACTTGAGAGAACATGAATGACATTTCCAAAACTGTAACATAACCAATGCTCGCTGGCTTTTACAGTGAATTTAGTTTATGTTTATGGGGAGGGAATTGCTAACATCTTAAATGCTGACATCATAAGTGATTAAAATGATAAATACAATTATTTTATTATCAAATATCATGTGTGAGTTAATTGCCAGGTATTTTAATTCAGACAGAAATGCATGCAGTATTTGTGCGGCGCAACGAAGATAGAAACTGCTGTGATGTGTGGCAAAACAAGAGCAGTATTTTAAATGCCCATAAAACACACACACAAACACCGTTTGTTTCAACTGTGGAGAGCACACAAATTGGGAATCAATTGAAACATTAGAATTATGTAATAATAATAACAACAGCAATAAACAAGCACTCATGGTGCGCAAGTGCCACTATTTGTTAAAAGGTGGTGGTTAGGCCTTGTCCAGCCATATGCAGTGTTATATTGTGATGTGATTTTCATGGCTGTATGTATGTGAGCGGGTTCAGGTTGGGTCTTGGAGCATAACGTGAAATCAAACAGGATCCCTGTCACTGCAGATAAATGTCTGTCAGTGCCATGTGCTCTGATTCTCACCGTTTATCTCATCTGTCTGTCTCTCTCTCCTTTCTTCTTTCAGTCTGCTGCTTTGTGGTGCACAAGCGTTGCCATGAATTCGTCACCTTCTCCTGCCCCGGAGCAGATAAGGGTCCTGCATCAGATGTGAGTACAAAAATGTCTTCTTTCCCCCCTTCTTCCTCTTCCATCTCTCCTCTCTCTTTGTCTCTCCTCTTCAATCTGTGTCTGTCTATCTCTCAATCCCACATGAGAGAACTGAGAAAGGAGGTAGGCAAAAGTTGTCGTCCTCTGGCAAATCTAATCACATGTCCTGTCACAGAGGAAGTGTGTGAGACAGCTGCAGTGACGATAACACTCTCCGTTTCAGATTTCCTCCTGGAGTCGTCTTCTTCGCTCACTTTGTCTCGGGCCCCTGAGTTTTACAACCATTTAAATCAACAAATTACCCGGTCTATAGTGACAGCTACAGGGAGCGCGTCCACACAGGGGACCAGAGCTCTTTTTGGTTAGTGTGGATGAGAAATGCCAGCTCAATCACATC
Source organism: Tiaroga cobitis (assembly GCA_030578255.1). Classification (NCBI taxonomy): domain Eukaryota; kingdom Metazoa; phylum Chordata; class Actinopteri; order Cypriniformes; family Leuciscidae; genus Tiaroga; species Tiaroga cobitis. The sequence goes on from CM060593.1 coordinate 30,214,137, forward strand.
ATTACAATTGCTACTCACACAGGAACAGGAGGGAGAATGAATTGCGCTATGCAGTTATGGGAAATGGCTTTGCTCTTTGAATCGGTGTAATTATGAAAAATACATTTCTGCTTTGCTCTCTGCCACTTTTTGATTCTCTGTCTAATGTTTTTTCTCTGTCGAGTTTTTTTTGTTTTTGTGTTTTTTTGTTTTTTTACCAGAAATGCACACACAAAAAAATCTGAATTGTGAACAAAAAACTCACTGCGAAACCACAGCAAGCAATCATTTTTACTGCATCATATGGAACTATATATTTCCCTTTAATTTTCTCTATAGGCATTTAAAAAAAAAAAAACATCACTAAAACCATGGACGAGACCATTCCGCTCAAGGATGGTTCACGTCTTTGTTTTGAGGTAAAAAAAAAAGTGAAAATCTGCAAAAAACTTTTGTAGCTGTCGTATGTACTGCTTTTTATGGCGATCTAACTTCTTGACAAGTAAAAACTGCATTTTGTAAGTATACACGTGTAGTATACATATGTAGAATACAATCCATACATGCATTCACCATCATTGGCATTATCATGTGAATTATGGAGTCAGGTGTCTCACTATTCTCTGACATTTACACATACAATGACATTTTTGTGTATTCAGATTGGGATTCAGCCTTTATTTATGAGATGTTGAACGCTCCGCCTTGAGATTAGATGCCGTATTCTTTTACCGACTCAGAAGTGCACTGCGAACTCTTGTGCTGTGAGCGTCAAAGTCCCAGTGCTGTGCATCTAAATGCCCTCTCAGTGCCATTCTCTCAGTCAGACGTACCTTCAGCTCTCAGAGGAGCACCCTACACATCCCGGGTCGGCTCCCTTGCCTATAATACTGTCATATTTACACTGTACACCCAGCAGGGCCAGGCCAAATGACATGGTTGGCAGACACCCCACAAAGGGATTCAGAGTGATCTAAAATGGAGAATGTTGGTGGGATTTCGTTAACACATTTCCATACCTCAATCCACATTAGTGATCTGGCTCTTTCCACCACTTCTTTAAGAAGCCTCGCCATTCATCTCATTCATGCAGATGAAACGCGCCCTATCATCGTCCTCCAGAGCAGCGGCTATGAGGTTCATGCTTAATTCTGTTTTCAGTTCTTTCGGTCTAGAAGTTCTGCCAAAACCGCGTGTGCTCTGGACGTCTGTGTGCCAGTAAACTAGGCATGATATATATTTGATGAAGCCTTGGCCTTGTGACATTGTCATTCGTTTTTTCTTGTGTAAATTTGCTAGCTAGTCTCAGAAGAGCCACTAAAGGGGATTATAGGTATAAATATAGTCAATGTCAAAGACAGCCAAGCAAGGCGGACTCAGATGTTTTCGAAGGGGCTCGTTTTAGGCTTCAATTATAGAAGTGGGCTAATTAGACATAGGACCAAGGGATTTCTGTACCGGTAGTCTCATTAAACTCTCATTCACGTTATAAGAGCTCTGTATCATATTGAAACCCAACTCTGAATGCAGTTGTGCAATAAAAAACCAGACCGTTGATTTTCACTGCACAGACTTCAGGTGGGTTCATGGACATTTGAGCGTCTACTTGTTTTTGCTTGCTTTTTACTTATTACAAATTCTGTGTTTTGTATTAAAAGGGGTTTGTCAGACATGACAAGGACTGTTGGCTCTGATTAGTAAGGGTTTTATAAATCAGAAGTGTCTTTCGCACATTCAATCTTGGGTGTTTAACGCCCACTGGTTTCTTGAAAAATCTAAAATTTCTAATTTTATATCTCTCGTGTTGGATCAGTTCACTTTCTTAATAAATCATTTAAATTTGTGATATATCAGCATTGCTGTCGGCAGACTCGGGTGCACATAAGCCATTGTAAGGCCCTGTTTACACCTGTTATTAAGATGCATTTTGGTCGATCAGATAACAAATAGATGAGGTAAACTCATTCCCCTTTGTTACAAGTTCTCCCAGTCTAGGGTTGGGAGAGGGTAACAGGATGAAACTAAATCAAAATGTTAATGTAGAGAGTTCCCTTCTGTCAACTGCCCCAGAAATGTGAGCCCACTTGATGCAAAAGTAGAATGATTTATTGTATTTAAACAAAGAAAATGGAAGTATTCAATCTTCAGGAGAAGATCAGACCAAAACAACAAACAAAAGAGGAAACTTACTATTGGAAGGAGAACTAAATGACCTACACAGGTAAAAGAAAATAAATAAACAACATATGCTTCCCTACACTCCCTAACTAACCAAAAACAGGGATTAATATTTTTCAAAAAGAAAAAGGTGACTCAATCTCCCTTCTGCTTTCCAAAACAAATAAAACATATAATATAGATACAATACCTTTTAATACTGAAACAAAGTTAGAAAGAAAAGAGATAAAAGAAGAAAAATCACTACCTGATAGCAAAACTATCATACTGTTTTGACACCCAAGCACACATAAAAGATGAACTGAAATACACCAGTTTCACACTCAGTTGCAGCAACACACAAGTCTGGTGCAGGGGAGAAGTGAACCTCTCCAAGCAGTGTTCACTCTGCTCTCTTATAGCGTAGCTCTGTAACACTCCTTACGAGCATCAGGTGAGGGAGAGACAGACAGACGTTTTTGCATCATCCTCTTGTGATCGAATTGATGAAAACGCTTCTTATGCTGCGTTCCAGGCAGGTTTTTGAGCACGTAAATCACGACTTCAAACCACGACTCACGACTTTGTAGCGTTCCAGGCCAGTCACGCCAAACTACCTAAGCGCAATATACATACTTATTGTTTCAGACACATAACATTGTAATACATAATCGTGTGTCTATTATTATCATTATCATTATATTATTATTATTTGACTGCAACGTTATATTGTCCTAAAGTGTATTCTCACCGTGTACCGCCTGCAGTTCACTGCATCCATAGGGGCTGCCATTGTTGCTTTGTATGGTTTCACGGGCTATGTGACGCCAGAGCTCGCAACTGGGAGTACATCGATCTAGTACGAGTTCACGGGTGGGGAGTCACGGGTTTGACTGCCGTTCCAGTGCACTTTCACGGGTTAAGGTTGGGAAAACAAGGGTTACAGGTGGCCTGGAACGCGGCATTAATACCAGGTGTAAACAGGGCCTGAGATAGAGAGAAAGAGTTTCCCAGTTTATCCTCTCAGCTCCAGTGATCGTCACCTCTTAAAAATACTACGGACAGCGACACACAACTCCACTGGAATAATAGGCTACAGCAGACAAGCCAATTGTTCCAATGCTGTCATCAGCGTGTTACCTGTATTGTAACCTTTCTGGCATGAGAAACAGAGGAGATATTTCTCCTAGAAGAAAAAAATAGGTGCAATAATGTTTTTTTTTAAGTGCCACATACAAATAAACATTTTTTTTTTAAATGTAAATGCTTAATTTCAGTCTTCATGTCATGTTTTTACGTCTGCCCTCTGTTTGCAGCACCAGCATCTTTTGTATGTTTTGGGAACTAAGATTTACAAAGTGGGAACTGAACATCGTTTCCAACTTGACTACCATATACAGTCACAAAGAATTGTACTTTACACAGAATCTGAGCCAGTGTCAGACCATAATTATGTCTGCATCACTTTGCCATTGAGTGTAGTTTGGCCTCCTCCTCAATGCATCCTATAATTAAACGTCCATTTTTTCTTAATTAGTAATATCTGAGAGGTAAATTTGGTTAAAGGCAGCTCTTCACATGCAATCATAGAGATGGTGTTGAATTTTATTTTTAGCTCCTTCCATTTTTTTTTACATTATAGACAGGTATTGTATTGTTTCAATGTCAGTATTAAAAGTAAATAAATAATGTTTACTCATTCTCCGTGTTACCTGGACAGGAAAATTCAATATTATTTTTCACCTAAAGTCTGCCGAAAGACACCTTTTGACTTTTGTCAGCTCCAGTGCTCACGTGAAAACTACAGATTATACTTCAGCATGTTTTTTATCCCTGCTCACGGACAATCGGATCGACAGAGGGTTATTAGCAGAACAGTTATTGTAAGTTATTTTATTATCACTGAAAATTGTATCACACTTTGTCTACTTTTTAAACAGCACAAAAATGGTACACAGCTGGTTGGTAAATGGAAAAATGGTAAAAACAGCGTTCCTACCTGGAAGAATTGACAGAATGGCAGTTTCTTTCAATTTTCCCCCTCTGTTTGGCCTAAAACACTGTGTTCGTGGTCATCTATTTTAAAATGTTGACTATAAACACTGAGGTTTTTCAGATTTTCCGTTGCGGTGTTATACATTTACGATTTTCTTTTAGCCTTTAGCCACTTCCTACAACACTTCCTTCATCCTTCACTAAAAATAAAAGTAACTCACTCCCGCTAAACCTTTACTCTTTGAATTCTTGCACCCGGAAACAATAGAAGTCGACACCATTATGACTAAATGTTTGCTAAGAAGTATTTTCTACTAAAGCAAGGCAGTATTTGATTCTGGTAAGTGTACTGTATCCATAGCATAGCAGACTTGTGGGAGTGGCCTTGGATGGCAAAAGGCTCAGTGCAATATATAGGACTTGAAGTTTTCCTATTTGGCAAAAGGGAAGACAACAGCCTTTTATTTCTGTTTTCGCTAGTCAGGTAGCACAGATTTGGGGAAAAAAAACATGTTCACCTTTCTACTGCGTAGACAGACAAGTTTTATTGAAAGCCCATTTTGCCAGCGTTGAAGTACCCCTTCAAGAAACAATATTTAATAAATATTTAATATAGTGCATATATTTAACAAAATGCTTTTATTATAGGTATTTTTGTCTTGCTGACTAAAGAGTTTAGTCATTGAATGACTTTTCTGTGGTAAATGTAATGTTATGTGACAGTGTTTACATGGTGACATCTTTCTGTGGTTGAAATGCTGATTGAGCGATTACATGAGTCATTTCTGTAAATTGTTCTGTATCTTTCATAATTTCTTCTGATGTTCATCCATGTTCATTTGGTGCTATAACTAGTAGTAAAAAGGAAGAGATGGTCGGTTCACACGCTGCTTGAACTGAGTCAATACAGGGATTAGTCATGGCAAGTTATTGTATAAACTGACAGAATTTGAAAGCTGAGACTTTGTTTATTACAAGTAACAAATATATTAAAAGTAACGTTTTAAAAGTATCAAAACACAAAGCTCATTGCGATTTATTGAGCTTCTCTGTGATTTTAGTCCCATCCAAATGTGCCATCTCAGTAATCATTATGGACAATGTCAGTAAAGATTACGATGACTTTTACCTTCTGTAAAAAAGGTTTAGAAAAATGACCTCAGGTAATGCTAATCCCATCTGAATACGAATGTCTCTTGTATTACGTCAACAACACAACAAAAGATGTGATGGGTTACTCTTCACAGTACACGCAAGTGAAAAGGCATTACTTGCAATTTTTTTAATCATAAAGTACATTTATATTGTCGCTAGTGGCAACCTCAGCAAAAATATCACTCGCAAATGAATATTTTTGGTCGCAAATGTGACCGTTTTAGGCGCAGTCTGGAGCCCTGTGTGGCACCCATACATACATATTCACACACAAATTCATGGATGATTATGGATGTCTCATAACTGGTTAGAAAATATTGAGGGTCGATTAAAAATATTTTAGAAACACAAAAAAAGAGACCCCCTTAGGCTCACTTTTCTTCCCATGCCATTCACAAAGCTTAACCCTTTCTAGAAATTTCCACGGCATCTCCCACTCCCCGCTGTCATTAGTTGAAATCCCGCTGGGATAGTCATGGATGCGCCCACATGCTCTGCCAGAAGTGGGTGATGTCTATAAATACCCCTCTCACACTGGTTGCATGCTCCCATGGAGCACTGGTTTAATAAGGCCAGGCATTTGCATAAACACGTTTCCTGCACCAGTCTTTCTCTGATTAGGTGATTTACCTTTCATGCTTGTAGGCATAAATGTATAAAGAGAGAAGTGTATTCACATGTAAGCTGTTTGTGTGGCTGTGCTGTTCTCTGTGTGAATATGCTCCAGGCATATTCAAACCATTGTGCTGTTATTTAAAGAGCAGCTTCAAGGAGAAACCAAACGTCACTCTGTTGCCGAGCAGTACGGCTGTTTGATTGTCAGAAAGCATCAAGAAGAAAACGTGGCTGCACTGATCAGAACTGAGGTTGTCTGTGTGTGAGAAAAATAGGATTGCCCACACTGCTGATTCTTTTACCATAGATACAACACACTTTCATTAATGAGAAACACATTTGGAGTTTAATTATTTCAGGTTATGGTGGCTCATGCAACAGTATTATTTATGTGTATATATATATATATATATATATTAGGCCTGTCGACGTTAACGCATGCGATTAATTAAAAATCCTTAAAAAATAATGCAAAAAATTACTGAAGCACATGAAATTGCGTCACGCAGTTAGATGATCTTAGAAGTCGGTTGTTTATCACATTGAGCATCTACAGTGGCACAAGCACCCCTGGAAGGCGGACATTTCTATTCCAAACCTTTAATAAGCCGATTTCACCTCTCTGTTTGCGACCAGGGGCCTCATTTATAAAACTTTGCTTAGGATTTGCGTCAGAAGGGGCGTACGGATGAAACATAGGACGTGCGTACGCACAGAAATATTCAGATTTATAAAACCGTGAGCACGCACATCCTACGCACTTTTCCCTTAATAAATCACAATCAATTCTAAATGTAGCGCAGCTTTTGCGGCTTCATGTCACGCCCATATTTGCCCAAAAATAGTCCGTGAAACGCCCACAAGTTAATATTCATCGATTGCGAAATCATGGCAAACACAGAGAGGAAAACCAAGAAACGTAACTTCACTCAATGTGAAGTAGAAATTATCATTGGCGAGGTGGAAAAGAGGAGTAAAATGTTGTTTGGAGGGCACAGTGTGGGCATTAATGCCAAAAAAGGCACTTGAGTGGCAAAAGGTTGCATTGCGCATTACGTCATTACGCATTGTGATGGCATGGCATTTTATTACCATCCATTTGATTGTATCTGACAAGCTACAGATGTGTTATGAGGATGAATTGCATAACATGCAATAATTATTATTGCAGAACACATTTCACTTTTATTTTTGCAAATATGTGTTAATTTGCATTTCTGTTGTTATCTTCGTTTGATTTTGTTCGTTTTACACTGCAGATCGATCAAACGGGTGTTCATGTAGGCTGTTAATTGTAAGACTTGCTTTGTGAAGTCTTCATGTTATTTATGAGAGCCAGTATTGCCATTTCTTTTACACAACGGTCACACACTTTCACATGTTTCTTCCTTCTGCCGACGGTGTCGCCATTTCTCATTTCACCCGTTTTTGTGCGTACGCCTGGGTCAGAGCTTGCGTGAAGGACCGCACATTTTTCTGTCAAGTTTGCTTTTTATAAATACCAATTATTGCGTAGAGAGCGGCGTACGCCTTCTTTTGTGCGTACGCAACGTTTATAAATGAGGCCCCAGATCATTTTAAGCCGCCAAACTCCAGGAAAGTTTTCGGTCCAATGATCCAGTGAGCGAATTAATTCAAACAATCAGCCCAAAACAGAACTAAAGTAAGGAAAAACTCTGTTTGTCGGCTGGATAAAGCAAATGAAGCTTGTTTCCGCCACAGAATAAAAAAATTAAAAGGTAACTGCGACTTTTAATCTCACAATTCTGACTTTAGAACTCGCAATTGCGACTTTATATCACACAATTCTGAGATAAAAAAGTCAGAACTGCGAGATGTAAACTCGCAATTGTGAGAAAAAAGTCAGAATTGTGAGATAAAAAGTCAGTTACCTTTTAAATTTTTTGTTCTGTGGCAGAAAAAGTTTCCATACAGTGCCTTGCTAGTAAAGTTTTGATGGATGAGGTTTGCAATCAAGGTAAAGACGTTGCAATGTCGTAGTAAGCACGCGTGAGTCTGTTATATTGATGAGCAAACAAACCCTGTATGTGTACTCTTTATGCACTTATCATACATTGTATTTATGCACAGACACATTTCCTATATTCACGTTGTTTCCACACACATTCAGGATAATGTTTTGATTTGTCATTGATATGTTGCTGTGTTTAGTATTTCTGAATGGATCCGTGTACTGTAGTAGGTATATGCACTGCAGTCAGGTTATGGCAACGTGACTTGTCTAAAATGTAAACAAGCTCTTTGCTGTTGCACTGTATACATACTAAACACTATGAATTATCAAAATATTTTTTTTTCTGTAATGTTTTTTTTTTTCATGGGTGTGCATAAATTTATGTATTATATGGACTCCTTATACCGTTTGGTTATTTTGTGTCCTTTTGGAGTCTCCAAGTGTCCTTTTCGGAAAAAAAACACCTAAATTTACCTTGTAAAAAGCTTGCAGAAAATAGTTCCTAGAAAATAGAAAATCACCCTTCAGTTTGATTGTTTACTTTGAATATATATATATATATATATATATTTATATATTTATATAGTATTGTCCCTTGAGAAGATGTACTAAAATATAGTTATAGTTATATAGTTATAATATAGAAATATATATACATATATATATATATATATATATATATATATATATATATATATATATATATATATATATATATATATATATATATATATATATATATATATATATATATATATATATATATATATATACTATAACTATATAACTATAACTATATTTTAGTATATCTTCTCAAGGGACAATACTATAGAAATGAAACTTGGATATATATTTAGAGTAGTCATTGTGCTGCTTGTAGCTGTATATATTTACTGCCCTCTGAAAATAACTCAACATACAGCCATTATTGTCAAAATAAATGGCAACAAAAGTGAGTACACCCTAATTGAACATGTCAAAACTGTGTCCAAAGTGTCAGTATTTTGTGTTAGCACCATTGTTATCTATTACTGTCCATGGACTTCACCAGAGCTGCACAGGTTGTTGCTGGGACCCTCTTCCACTCCTTCATAATGACATCATGGAGCTGCTGGATGTTTGACACATGGCGCTTCTCCACCTTCCGCTTGAGGACGCCCCACAGGTGCTCAATAGGGTTCAGGTCTGGAGACATACTTGGCAAGGAAGTTGTCATCTTGGCGGTGTGTTTGGGGTCGTTATCATGTCGTTCGGCACAGTTTCTGAAGGCATCATGTTCTGCTTCAGAATGTCACAGTACATGTTGGAATCCATGTTTCCCTCAATGAAGCTCAGCTCCCCAGTACCAGCAGCACTCATGCAGCCCTAGACCATGATGCTACCACCACCATGCTTGACTGTAGGCAAGATACAATTTTCTTGGTACTCCTGACCAGGGCGTCGCCACACATGCAGGACACCATCTGAGCCAAACAAGTTTATCTTAGTGTCATCAGACTACAGGACATGGTTCCAGTAATTCATGCTCTTAGACAGGTTGCTTTCAGCAAACTGTTTGCGGGCCATCTTGTGAGCCAGCTTCAGAAGAGGCTTCCTTTTGGGACGACGGCCATGCAAACCGACTTGTTGCAATGTGCGGGTTATGGTCTGAGCACTGACAAGCTGACCTTCCGGTTCTGCAACCTCTAAAGCAATGCTGGCATGTTTTTTGAAGCCAGCTTCTGCTCCTGACGCACAGCACGAGGACTCAACTTCTTTGATTTACCCTTGCGAGCCCTGTTACAAGTGGAACCCGTCTTGGAAAACCTCTGTATGACCCTCGCCTGTACTGTAACTCAGTTTCAGGGTGTTACCAATCTTCTTATAGCCTTGGTCAACTTTGTGGAGAGCAACAATTCTAATTCTCAAATCCTTAGAGAGTTCTTTGCCCTGAGGTGCCATGTTGAACATCCAGTGGTCAGTATGAGAGAATTGTACTCAAAGCACAAATTTGAACTCTAATACAATATACAACAGTTTATATGGTCCTGTCAAGTAGACAAAAACATGAACATGATGAATAGGACATGTGCCTTTGCATGGTTAAACGACGTACAGCTACAGTATTACCACTTAGGGTGTACTCACTTTTGTTGCCAGCTATTTTGATAATAATGGCTGTATGTCGAGTTATTTTCAGAGGACAGTAAATATATACTGCTATACAAGTAGCACTAGTCTAAAATATATCCAAGTTTATTCTCTATAGTATTGTCCCTTGAGTAGATATACTAAAATGTTTGCTAAAATGTGAGGGGTGTACTCACTTTTGTGAGATACTGTATATACACTGTATATATATATATATATATATATATATATATATATATATAATATATTATATATTATAGTCAATAGATACAATTTTAATCACGATTAATCAAACCCTTATCGTGAAATTAAGCATACACCATATATCTTGTTTATATATTAACCCTTAACCCCCCTCTAGCTTTAGTACCATTTACTGCATGATCAACCATAACCTTTGAATTCTGGTCATGTCCGTTTCTAGAAGCAAACCACAGAAATTGTGCTTTGCATAACTCAGTGGTACTGACACTGGTAAAAATGCTACCCACAACCCCCTTCTCCGACATGATCATAATCTACAGCTGCTACTAAAGAAAAACATGTCTTATAATGGTGCATAGTTGGAAAAAAAAGAGGAAATGGAAATGTGTTTGTGTGTGTCTACACAGAAATGTTCAGCTTTCTCAAGTGTTTTTTTTCCCCTTCAGCCAGACGCGACAACCGCCATGAACTCTCGCTGTGGCAGGTACCAGCCTGTTGCTGGGCGATGGGCTTTGGCCATTACCATGGGAACCCTCTGAAGGCCACCGGGTGGGAGGGTTCTATTGCTATGCATTTCTATTGCATCTCCTTTCCCTCCCCTATCTTTCATTTGAACTCTTCTGTACAACTGCCTGCACCTTCTTATTTAGTACTGATTGTTCGATGACTCAGTGTGATGCGTGCTGTGTTATAGAAGTATGGAAGTGGGAGGATTGTGCATGCTTAAGAATCTTTGTTGCATTGTCAGAAAAAAACAGCAGCGTTTTCCTCTATGACAGACATAATGGCATTTGTATGCACTGTACGCTTGCTTAGGTGAGATAATTATGAAGTATTAAGGTCATTTCGCATCAACGTTGCTTTGTGCATTAGACTGTATGGAGCGAAGCATTAGTTGCTGTGGTATCTTAAGCATTGTAATGTACTGCTAAAAGTTCAGACAATTTAACTTTCACCTTTTTCAAGTGCAGCAAAAATGATTGTCAAACAATTTGCATAACATTTGACAGGTTCAACTTTACAGTTTGTTATTGTCACTTGATTTTGTTTTTCAGAGAACATGAACAACTAATACAATTAATGGAATATATGGAAATATTAAACCTTGAAAGAAAATTTCTTCATACCTTAAAATCTTGAATGTAACTCTACACCCTTGCCTCATTTAGTATACGTGGTTCCATGAATATCGCAATATTCCAGGAATATGAATATCTCCACTCACTCGCACCAGCTCAAAAATTACCCTAAGCTGATGTGATGTTCTTACTTAGTCTCTCTACTTGGTCAAACTGGTCTGTTTTGAGGGGGTTTTAGCACATTACCAGCTAAACACCAGTTTGACCAGGCTGGAGACTCAATTAAATCAGCTAAAGGCTGTGAAGCACCAAACCCACATCGAAGATCTAGCATCGACGAAAGCTGACTGTGTTGTTGCTGGCGTCTGGGCTAAAAAGTTCCTCTTGAAAACACAGCAAAGACAAAAGCCAACGCCCAACTAGCACTTATGTTCTCTGCCTGTGTAAGAGAAAATAACTCTCCATACCAGCAGGCGACAGTAATCTATATTCGTCCTTCAAATAAGGTACAGGAATCTAGGACTTTACTGACCTTTGTTCGATCTCGTTCGTCAAAATGAACAAATCTTTTTTCGAGTCATTTCGTTAATTTAAGTGATATTATTATATTATAATATGGTATACCATTTTTGAATATGATATCGAATTGATTAGTTGGTCTTTATGTTCTTCATTCCAGACAGCCGTGTAGTTATAAAAATATTTTTTTTTTTGTAATGTTCAAGTAATATGATCTAAGATTAACAGCCTTCTGTGTGTGCCCTCTTGACTCTGTCGTTTACTTGTTTTCATCAGTTTCGCTTTTCTTTTTTTGCACTGTCTCACTGAGCTGAACAGCTAATCAGAGTGATCCCTCTCACCGACTGCCTAACGTCGATTCAACATGCTCAATAGGCCAAAATGCCACCAACAGGGTCTAACAAAAGCCGAAAGTACAGAACACGCCGGGAAAACTGAGCTGACAGCAGGCCAGGCCTAGAATAGTCATTGAAATCAAATCTTAAATGTCACAGAGAAGTGACAGATTTTGTTAGAGCATGTAAAAATATACTGAATATAAAGCAATTTCATTGCATACACAAAGAGACAAACAAACAATGTGTTAAAGCACTGACAGGGCTTTTAGTGATAGAGTCTCTTGCCGGGTGTTTGCAGAAGACCACAGTTTAAATTAGAGAGAGTACGCAGTTGCTTTTATGTCAAAATTGAACCTGCGGCTTTCCTGTGTAACACTTGTTGTTTCCTGAGAAGTACTTTGTGGTTTTTTTTTTTTGTTTTGTTTCCCAAACACCTGCATTTGTCAGAGGGAACTGTGAACGTCTTGCATGACAAGTTCAGCCAATCCAAACACTCCATTCTCGTCTCTGAAGAAGCTTCAGTTCACTTAGTCACACCCAAGAATGTAAATATATTCAGAATGTAATAATGTCTTTTAATAATAAACCTATCCGCATTTGTTGAGCACCAATCTGAATATTTTGGAGAAGGTGTCCATGGTGGTCATGGCCCTGTTTTCACTCATTTTACGTTAACCTGGTAGTGGAAAATTTGAAAGATTTCTTGAAGATCTTTTCCCTGCAACTAAAGCTGGGCTCTTTTTCAGTATATTTATAGAGCTGGTAAAAATGGTCCCTAGTTGTGAAGGTCATTATGGTCAGGATGATCTTCTGTGATGTCCACAAAGGAACATTAATATTGTGATCAGTGGGTCTTGATCAGATTCAGACTGGTTGGCTTTGCCATTCTGCCTTTGACATTTATGAATAGACAGAGTTCCTGTGCTCCCGCTTGTCATTGTAATGAGGGTTCGGTGATGAACAAAGCGCCTTAAATGATCACATCTGCTTTGAAGATTGGGGGCGTGATCAAATCCCACACCTGCACACAGACAGTGAAACCTGATCTCATCTACACTGTGGGGTCCCTTCATAATCAATTTAAGATGGAAAAAGCTTTCTGTGAGGGCGGATTTTACACATTGTCCAAACCAGCTACAATTGCGGCAATTAGCCTGCCAGCCTCTCCCACATATCCTCTGATTGGGTTAGGGTTAGGCATATGTTGTGCATATTTATAAGCAATAAGGGTGTTGTACATATTTATAAGCAAATTATTCTTAGGCCGTGTGTCCACCAAAGTGTTTCCCCCCGTGCCTGGCGTATGTTTTCAATTGTTTTCAATGGGAGCGCCGCGTTTTTTAAACGCCACGAGCGTAACGAGGCGCTGAGCGGTTTTTTCACGCTGAAGCGCTGAGCGCCCGGCGTTTTTACTGGTCGCCGAGAGTTGAAAAATGTTAAACTTTGGGTAAAACGCAGCACTCATCACTTTCACTTTTTACCCAGCTGTCCAATCACAGTGGAGGGGTGGGACTAATACCACACCGACCGACTGTCACAACATTCTTTCTGTACAACGACATCAACCAGCAGAGCTAACCGAACAACATGGATGAAAATTTTTTTTTTAGTATGAAACAAATTATCTGCAAAATCAGTTACAAGTAAACTGTGCTGCAGGTATTCTGTATCATAGCAACGAAACAACTCAACGGAAAAAACGCTGCGCTGCCAAAACGCTCTCAAGCGCTCACAGCTAGGTGTCTTCAGCAGAGCGTCTAGCGTTTTCAGCTGGCTAAAAACGCTTCAGTAGACACACGGCCTTAAGGATAATTCTTTTTATAAATGATTCAAAAAGATTCTCAGAGTCAGAAGTTACTGTTTAGTCTGGCAAATCATAGAATGACTGTATCCACCAGAACGGTTACTGACTCAGTTAATAAACAAGTTCATGAGATACTCAAGGTTCATGATACTTATCACTACTGTCATGTTGTTTGTATGACAGTGTGTAGATAAATATGCATAATTTGGAACATTTCTGTATAAATTATAAAAACTAAAAGCAAGAGTTTTTCGGAAATGAAGTAATTAGCTGCAGTACTGACATAAAGATGGTGCTATGATTTTATTTGCATTTGTCACTTTTTGTTTTTCCTGTCTATGAATCCCTGTTTGGACAGGAACCCTTATGCCGGGCTTAATTTCATCAGCAGGCTTTCATTGTTTGTTATTGTTTGTATGCTGCTCCCTGTGTCCCATCTGTATAAAATGACAGGGAATTATAACACAAATGAATTATACTGTGTCTGTTCTCTTTATTATGAGTGAATCTGTGTTTTGTCGCCAGGGCCAGCGCTACAGGGGTGACATTGTCATTGGACAATTCAGATGAGTCTACAAAGGCCCCTTCACACCTGCACCTACTCTGCATTTCACAGCCGTCTTCTGCTGTGCCTTCATTAGTTTGAATGGACCTTCACAGCCGTGCGCGCGTCATATTGTTATCTGTGCCGCTTTCGATACTGCAGTAAATTGTGGTGCCATGTGATGTACCAATATGTTGGACTGTTTCTGAATGCAAGAATGTTTATTATGTAAGTTGCATAAGGATGCATTGAACCCGAAAACTGTGCTTTCTTTTAACAACAATTGTCATTATTTATTTACTCACCCGGTTTTTCCAAAACTGTATGACTTTCTTCTTTCGAACACAAAAGTGTTAGAAAATGCTTTTTTTCTCTCTCCATACAATGAAATTCAACTAAGTCTGATGTTGTTTTGGGCTCTAGTGACTTTCATTGCATTGACAAAAACATTTGAAACATTCTTCAAAATATGACAGTTGGTTGGTCAACTAAGTTACTGAGTCAACCAACGTGAACGTAGTTTCATTCTTCCATGTTTCACTATTCTTCACAGACTCGGTTTCTACAAAAGGGTGGATGGAAAAAAATATTTGGAAGAAAAATTATACGTTACGCGAAACTTTTCATGTTCTCTCGCAAAGTATTGTGTTCTCATGAGAATGTTTGTATTTATTCACAAAAGCATTGAGTATAGTTTTATCTCCAATCTCATATTATTTCAATCACAAAAGTTTTTTTTATGATGGAAATGCAGTCGTTTTGTAAGCTTTCCTCATTTTTTCCATCACCATGTTCTGTCCTTTTCACTCCATCAAGCACTTAATAAGTCAAGCACAATCATTGCTTGTAAATTTTGAAGGCAAGAAGAAAATGGATTGCTTGGTCCATAATTCATAATTCATGGAGCCCCGGGCTTTATAGCTTGATTTTACTTTGCACTTAATGTACTGTATAGATAGAAACACCTTTCCTTTTTTCCCTTGATGCGGTTTAATATGTCAGGGATGTTTAATATGGTTTTAATTAAGCACTTAGCCACTTTCCATAAAGCTTTGAAAGTGCACTGGTTAGAATGTAATTGGTTTGTGCAGCTCTAGTGGTTTGTATATTGCTGTTCAAATTGCCCACTGGGTAATGCAGGTTTTGTGGTTTGCTCAGTGCAGTTTGCATATTGCCTAATGGGTTGCTTAGGTTTGGTTGCTTGTGCAGTGCCGTCCAAATTGATATGTTCACATCTGGTCTGGTGAAAAAAAGCAAGAAAATGAATCCACTCTAGTGGAGGATGCAAAGAATCGGTACATGCCAATCTATCCAACTATGACAAAAACTAGCCTATTTTTTAAAGCAATTGATAAACTAACAATCATTATACAATTAAGCAATATAAAAACCCCCTACATTTTATAAAATGAAATATTAGCAGTATATACTAAGGTAATACTTTTACTCAGCAAGGACACATTAAATTGATCAAAAGTGACTGTAAAGACATTTATAATGTTACATTTCAAATAAATGCTTTTGAACTTTCTATTATCAAAGAAATCTAAAAAAATAAATAAATAATGATTTCCACAAAAAAGTATTAAGCAGCACAGCTGTTTTAAGCATTGATAATAATTAGAATTTTGAACAGCAAATCTTCATATCAGACTGATTTCTGAATCTGATTTCATGTGACACTGAAGACTGGAGTAATGATGAGAATATTTTAGATTATAGATTTTCACATGTTTTTACTGTATTCTTTATTAAATAAGTGCAGCTTTGGTGAGCAAGAGACTTCTTTCAAAAACATTAAAAAAATCTTACCACCCTCAAACTTTTGAACGGTAATGCATGATGCTTGCATAAGTATTTGTCTGAATAAATTGCTACCTTTAAATGGCCGTCAATGGAGAAAAATGCGCTTAGCCTGCAGAGTGTGTAGTTACGGGATCTACTAGCAGAGGCTAACAGTCCTTGCCAAACTTTGACCCCTTTGTAAGTTGTTATTGTGATTTTTATTTTAAAGCTATTATGTAGCCTTGCTCTCTTTCTCTCTCTCGCCTCATCCACCTACTCCCTCTCTCATTTCATCCCACCTAGAGCCTTATCATCACCTCTGCTTCCCTACACAGTGTGCTCTTGGATGCGAGGGCAGCCTCTGTAAATTCACTCTGACCTTTTCTCATTGCATATTCTTCTACTGTAAGAGTTTGTAACACAGTCCTGTGGACTTTGTTTGTGCTACATATGCTCTCTGTGTGCTCAGGCCACAAGCCGTATGGAAGCTGCTCTCTTTTTGTGCAAGTGTCATCGCCACCATGAGCTGTATTCAGAGGGGGAATATTAAAACAGCACCTTATGAATAGGAAGTCATAAAAGAGCCCCTGCTTAATTATTAATGGATCCAAAACTTGGGGGAAGGCGGACAGGAAGGGTTCTTTGGTGTGCCAGTGTTGCTGCTGACTGGCAGTGCCCTGCTGACCCAGTGCTCTAGGATCATTCAGGTCACAGGTGTCATCCTGCCAATGTCACTTCTGGTGGCAGTGCTCTGTAGACAACCTCCAGTATCTACCCGGGACAATTGTGATTGTAAACAAAAAAAAATCTGAATCCGAAAATATACATAATCTATATAATACTAATCAATGATGTATTTCATGTTATAATAATACATGATATAATGTTAAATGCTATTAATATATGGCTTTATTATATATTATTTTATTTATATTAAATGAATAAAAAATAATATTTTTCAAACAGCAAAATTGAAAAACAAATCATTTTGAATCTACACCGTTCAAAGGATTTTTATCATTTTATTTGAAAGAAGTATCTTTTTTTGAAAGAAGTACCAAGGCTGCATTTATTTGCTCAAAAATACAGTAAACAATTTCAGGATTCTTTGAGTTTAAAATAACAAAGATTATTTGAAATAGCTTTTTGTAATATTTTTTAACAAAAGTACTTTTATCAATTTATGCATTCTTGCTAAATATAATATTTCTTAAAAAAAAATCTTACTTTTAAATGCTGGTTGTGCGTGTGTGTGTGTGTGTGTGTGTGTATACATTACATAATACAGTATTTTTTTGTCTCACACATCTGCAATGTGAAGTGTATTGTAATTTTGTGCTGAGGATGCAGTAGCAATCCAACTGATTTCAGACATTTAGTTTTTTATTTCTGATTTGTAATGTTTCCTTTTACCCATAGAAAAAAGTTTCAAATTTAAATATTGTAAAGCTATATGCTGTCTATTCTCACCCACTTCTCATTGCCTCACCTGTGCTTTTAACATGTAAAACACCATTGATACCTGTTTAAATTCTTCTGTGGCCTTGGATACGGCAGAGTCATGTATCTTTTGCTTGTTTTAAATGTACTTCCACTTTAAGATTATTTTGTACCTTGTATTTGTGTTATTGCAATCAACATTAATTCCCAATATGTCTGGCAATGCTTATTTATAGCTAACGTGGCTGACTGATCTCTTTTTTGTGTGTCTCTCTGAAGGACCCGCGCAGTAAGCACAAGTTCAAGGTCCACACGTACTCCAGCCCCACCTTCTGTGACCACTGCGGCTCTCTGCTGTATGGACTCATCCACCAGGGCATGAGATGTGACCGTGGGTATCTCACACTTTCCTTGACTTCCACTGAGACGCTAATCATTTTTCTGGTAGAATTTTATGAAATTTGAGGGCTTTTCACACTGCGCTTATCCCCGGGTTATCGTCTTTCTTAAACCTGCTTTTAACCCTGGGTAAAGGAACATTTCAAATTTGTAATTAAAAAGGGAGTTCGCTTTTTACAAGGGGTTATGAAACCCTGCTTTGTTAGTATGTTACAACTAGATGCTAGCAACCGACAACCAATTGCGTGCCTTATATTCACATGCTTTGGGCAGTCACAGAAACACAGCGCGATGCGTTTGATAGGAAAAATGTCAAACGGCAATCGAAAACGCAACAGTTGGAGTGAAGAATGTTTCATTCTTACCTTCAAAAAACAACAACTTGATATTACTGTGTGCAATGTGTAATATAAGAACACGCAATGCTAGAGCCTTTATGTAAGCAGGTCACATGCTGCGTTTGTCCAGTCAGTGGCACTGGCACACGCGAATATGCAAATAAGGAATTTAACCCAGGGGTTTAGGAATGTGCAGTGTGAAACATCACCTTATGAAAACCCAGGATACATTTTTAACTGCTGGTAAATTATGAGCAGTGTGAAACGTGAAGCAAGATAAGCCAGGATTCCATTTACCCAGGGTTTGCTATTTCAAGTGTGAAAAGCCCTTTGGTGTGCATCCTCAGAATGTCCTGTTGTCTATGTGTGTCAAGTTTCGGTAAGTGTGGACATACCGTAAAAATGGGAGTTGCCTGTCCAATTAGGCATCTAAAATTATTGGGGCCCCTCAGATTCGACTTGTAGATCTCTATAAATGTGCAGTAAAGAGGAAAGCAGTCTCCATCGTTACTGACCCATCTCTTCCCCATCAGGATGCTGCTTTAGAGCTCATTTGGCCAAAAAGAAAGCTTACAGGAACTCTTATTCCTACTGCAATTTCTATTTTAAATAAGACCAAATAGTTGTATTTGTATATTGTAGTTAAGCCTTTGTTTATTTATTTACATATTTGTAAGGTTCTTTCTTTGGATTAATTGTGTTGTGTGATGTGTGTGATTGTACTGTGGCCTGTATATGTGAGCCTTTTAACCTAAGACAAATTTATATCACTGGTTGATAGATAATGAAGTGTTTTGAATTTGAATATGAATTTGAATTGAATTAAATTCTAATCTTAATATCTTTGCAACGCTTTGACGAATCAGAATTCTTTTTATATCTTTTTGTCATGATTGTCTTGGGAGGACGTGTACCAAGTTTCACGGGAATTGGACAAGCAGCCTAGTTTGAAAAAGTAAATTAAAATGTTAAGTCCAAAGCTGATCCCAAGTTCTAGGATGCAAGGATGCAAGTTCTTTTTGTGGAATGGATGTTGTAGGGTTGACTATAGGATATCAGAAGTTAGGATTCAGTAGTGTAGTTGTCACATACTCTGCGTCTGTTATTAATAAATTAATTCAAATGTTTCATTCTAAAATTTCAACTTAGTGTTTGCTTTCACATTTTAAATCACATTGGTTTGGACTGCCAAATAAGAATAGCAGCATATTGCTAGATTTGAAATGTGTGTCAGTACTATTCTGTTTTCTGATGCCATTTGTACAGAAACCAGGCAACCCTAGTATGATGGTTGAGTGATCCGTGTGTGTTACCTATCCCTGCGAGGTGAATATCCTGAGTAAGAACATAACCAGGCTGTATGAAGTCCCGCTCACAAAGCACCTGAGTGAAAAGAGATTTTCCATCTCACGGTAGCCAGCCTCTTATCCAGTGACCAATACATAAAACATTCAAAATGCTTCACTCACTTAGCAGCTGTCTGAGCCTCCGGGGCACAGATATTCACCGCCTCATACCTGATTGTTGGCTAACACATATTCATTGATATAACAGCATATTTACCGGCCGCTCTTTACTCTTATTAATGTATGACAGGCAGATAGGCAGACTAACAAGTGAGCAGACAGGTGGTGTAAAGACGAGGCGCTCAGCATCTTCAACTGAAACCTGACACAAAGTTGTTATGGTTGCAGACTGAGAGAGCTATAATTACCTTTGTTTAGTTTCCAATGCATGAGTCGTCTTCTCCGGGGCCCTCTACAGTGTTTACACTCCAGCTATGGCTTGCGCTCCGTCACACTTCTGACTGAACTGTGGAGAAGTGCTGCAGTGCATGAGGAATTAAAGTGTGTGTGTGTTTCACAAGTATGTTCTTGTGTGTTTGCTTGTTTCACAGTAATTTTCAAAAGTAGTCTGAATTCCGGAGTGATTTTTCGCTAATTGATATGTAAACTTATGTTGAGTCCGACTGCTTGTGTTTGGCCTGTGGCATCTAACACAATAAAAGCATCATAACAGTGATTAGCATTGTCGCTACTGCTTTGCTCTTGAGGCCCTATTGACCCTGCTGCAAAGACCAGCTTAGAGTATTTCTGATGTAGCTGGTTGGGCTTGCTGGTTAAGCTAGTTAGGAAGCACACCAGCATCCAAAACACATGTGCTGGTGCCTGTTGATGTTTTTAGCAGGAGAGTACAAACTGATGACTGGTTTGTTCCTGGTCACATGTTCAACCTTCAGGATAGACTGTTCCAAATTCTAGTGAGTCACCTCACTGTCCACTGCATACATGCCTGCAGGCAGAATGTATATGTAAAATACATAATATATTATTTGTGACCATATATTATGCTCCCCAGAAAAGAACAGTCATACAGTCATATTGAGAAATGTTGTCACTTTTACGTGTGCCTTTTAATGAGGTCATTTTTATAAATTCAATGTATTTTGAATGTGGATATATATATATATATATATATATATATATATATATATATATATATATATATACACAATATACATTCTTGTTAAAAGTTTACATACACTTATTATTCTTCATGAGTTCCTTGAAGAAGTTAAATTCCAGTTAAATTTCCCAATGTTCTTCAGAAAATTACTCCAGCTCCTGCAAATTCTTTGATTTTCCAGCATCTTTTGCATATTTGAACCCAGAGACTGTATGAAACCGTATTGAAACCGTATATATATAATTTACTTACATTTGATGCAGTCTACATGTTGGTCTGAGATTTGTATGGCTTAAAAATCCCATGGCTAAACATGGCCATTCATAGTTGCAGAATTGGCTCAACAGGCTTTTTTGGTAGAAGGAAAGCACCTTCCATTTATGTATGGCCTTTAAAAGGTCACACACACACACACACACACACACATATATATATATATATATATATATATATATATATATATATATATATATATATATCATCCTTTATACATTGCGTGTAAAATTGTTTACTTTGTATGTGCATATGTCGTTTGGGGTTTTGGTGTAACATCTCTTCCTCTTTCTGTCTCCCGCTATCCAGACTGTATGATGAACATTCATAAGCGATGTGTGGCCAACGTGCCGAGTCTGTGTGGGACTGACCATACTGAGAGGAGGGGCCGCATCCAAATAACCGCAGAGATCAAGAACAATGTGCTCACCGTCAGCAGTGAGTCACTGCTGCCCACTCACACACATTTCACTGCTGCACACATGTGCATGGAAGCAAACACTCACTCACGTCTTCCAAACTCGCTGGGGGATCCTGGACCTCCTGTTACCACACACATGCCTTCATTTGATCCTTGAAGAGCAGCCAAAAATGCACTTTATACGGCACATCTTGCATGAATACTTTCAGTTAAGGCATGAAGTGTGCCACCTGTGAAGGCTTGTGGGCATTTTATTCTTAGTGTCTGATTCCTCCTAGTGGTGAATTCAAAGCAGCACCAGATAGCAGGGACCTGCATGCACCATTTCAGTGTTTTAAAACCTTATGGTGCTGATCTATTGGAAATGCCCAACTGTATTTAAAAAAAAATAGTTCACCCAAAAATAAAAATTGAAGCGTTAGAACTTCATGTGCCTAAACACAAGCACTGATAAGTAGACCACATCTCTTGGATGCATAACTATTGTCGTAATTTGAGCACAAACAGGTATTGAGCCTTATTGGGCTGTCGCGATATCAGATTTTCACTATACTATTATTATGACCAAAAGAAATTCACAATAACGATATTATCGCAATATATATAGAGAAATTTGAAAAAAAATTGTTTTTGTTTATTTTGTGTTTTCTCTTTTTTTTCCGTCAAATTAATCACACTCAAAATACGAGTGCAGTGAGGAGAAGAGAGTTTGTAACAAAACATACAAAAAGAACTAACTGTTGATCAGGTCTGCGTGTAAACTGGGGTGTCTAAAGCCCCGTTCAAACCAAGTACGATAACGATAAAGATATAGTTCTAAAAATCGTTCTAAATATAAAATGAATTGCAGAGTCCACACCACAAATACAACATTAATGGCACATAGATCGGTTTCAGAACAAGTTTTGGTTACTCTTTATTTCAAGATGTCTTTGTTACACTGTAAGTATACATTTAAGTACTGAGTAATATTGAGTAACTACATGTACTTGCTCTAGGGTTAGGATTAGGGTTTGGGGTTAGTAGCATGTAATTATGCATAATTTATAGTTATTACTATAGTAACTGCATGTAACGTAAAAATGACACTGTAAAATAAGGTGTTATCCAAAAAATTTCCAGCTGATGAATATAAAAACATTGAAAGCAAATCAGAATCCATCCTGCTTTAAAGAGCTACAAAACTGCACCACACTTAGAATAAACAGAACGATTTCGTCCTCAGGAGTGGACGCTTGTATCTTTATCGTTATCTTTTATACATTTTTCGAACAAACAAACAATCTGTTTAAAACATCAATGTAAAAGAACTGTAAGAGGGTAGATGATAAGGCGTCTTGTCAAAAAGTAGAAGCAAAATCAAGAAAGCACATAAGGGGATATAGAACAACACAATAGCTCTGATGTCCAAAATGCAGCATGTGACACAGTGATGAGGTGAAGTGCATTCGAGCTCATTGTGAAATTCTATAGGATCCGTCAAACATGTATTACATTACACATGTCCATGGTTACACAAGAAAGCACACTTAGTCTCCCTGTCTCTACTTGGCATTAACACAAACATGCCTCCAAAACAAAAGCACAAGCACGCCACTGAGGACACAGTCTTCTGTTGCATCCAGTGAGAAAAAAAGATCAAACATGGTAATGCTTTCTGTGTCCAACAGAGGGCGATATTCTCATTGTCTCAGCAAGAACCCATCTGAGAAAAGACTCATCTGCACTCCCTGTATTGATGGTTCACCCAATACGGTTTCTAAACTCTATGCAATTTTTCCACTGGAACTCACAAGTTGAATTTGTTTTGAAGAGTCTTCACCCATCTGTTTCCATACAGCAACAAATCATAGTTTATTATGAATCAAGAGATATCACTGCATGAGACTCATGAAAACCAGTGGTACTAGATGTTATTGACACCCAACAACCAAAAACATGTTTGATTTGAGAGCTGCATAATGATTTGCATGAACATTACTTAACATTTTTGTCTGTTTATCACATATTGCATGACTTCAGAAGACTTGTAATATACTTTTATTATGCGTTTATAGTGCTTTTTGAAAAAAGTTGTGTGAAGAATCCACAATATTCTCCTTTCGTATTCCAAATGAGAAAAGAAAAAAAGACATACAGGTTTGGAATGACATGAGGGTAGATGATGACAGAATTGTCAATTATGGGTGATCCATCCCTTTAACCTTTGTAAACCCTTCACATTTTATATGAAAATTTGATATGATAATAGCTTTTCAAGCAGTTTATTAAATTATATCCATAATAAATTTCCACTTACTTGTAATTGTATTGATATAGAACTATAATATCCATGGGGAATATCCACTTAGTTACACTTTTCAGAGCAGAAGATGAGCACAGTTAAATGAGATTTCTGGAAGACAAACCAAGAGAAAATTGATCAGTTTGCAGTTAAAGAGATTGTTGAGCAAAAAATTAGAATTCTGTCATCGTTTACTCACCCTCAAGTCGTTCCAAACATGCATGCATTTCTTTCTTCTGCAGAACACAAAAGTAGATGTTTTGAAAAAAAAAAAAAAAAATTCCATACAATGTTGTTTTGGACCCCATTGACTCTCATCTTGTGGACAAACACACACACACACAATGAGATATTATTCAAAATATCTTATTTTATGTTCCACAGAGGAAAAAAAATGTTATACAGTTTTGGAACGACATGAGGGTGGTGAATGATGACAGAATTGTCATTTTTAGCTCAACAATCCCTTAAATGCTTTGTGGGGGAAAGTAGGCTTAGATCTGTGCATCAGTGGGTGTGTATAAGTGACATTAGCCTCAACACACTGCTCCATATTCAGCCATGCGTCCCTTTTCTCAAGCTCAATCCTGGGCTATTTCACCCCGCGAGCCTCAGCTCCCATTTTCCCTAAGAATTAACTAACAGCCTTTAGCCCGCTAGCGGCTAATGAGCTGAGCTGCACCATGGAAAGAACCGAGGCGCAGACAGCTCTGAGCGCAAAAGAAATTTTTAATCCATCACACTGTCCTTTATAATTTAATGTCACGCGGCGTTGCCGCAGATCTGCTGAGCGTACAGTAAGATGAATGGGGCCACTTCCTGCCGCGCATTTCAAAGGCCTGTCACTTAAAGCTAATGAATTGACCAATACCTGGGTGGAAATGGGGCTGCCATTCTGCCTTTAAAAGGTCCTTTCCACCTCATCTTTCTCGCACTCACACTCTGTTTGACCACCGGAGCACTTGCCGGTTGATCAATGTTAGTGAGGCACACTGAGTGACCATGATTAGTGTGTTGTCAGCACTTATGCAGCTACTTTTGGTGAATGAAGACTTGCGTCACAAAAACATTCTTGTCCTTACATAAGCTTAATGGATCCAGTCAGTTCTGGATCTGTTCCGAGCACCAAGAACTCATTTTTTGACTAAATCGACCATTTGCTATTGAATTGCAGTGCTGTTTTTCACCTAGAGGGAGCAGTGCTGCTTAATTATTTGCAGAAGCATTAATTATATTTCTACAGCCTTTTTCCATCTTTGCCTGTTAAAATATCAACTGTGTTATATGCTACAATGTTAATGAGTATTTTTTTTAATCAGCTGGGTAACATTGAGTTTCCTACATCTCTGAGCCACAAAACCGAGCGTATCTTGTAGGTCAAAGCTTTTGATATCTTCATGCAAATATTCTTACATGGTCAGTGATCCCGCTTGGTTTAATTGCTCCGTGCGGAGGGCTTTGCGAACGAACATGTTGTGTGTAGCATTTATTAGCTGGCAAAATAAACCCTGCTCTGTGAGCACGACAGTTCAAGCTGAAACTCATCTCTCTTCCTGTATCCGTGCTGCAGTACGCCGCTGTCTTAATGAACAGCTAAGCCTACCTTCACACACCACTCATTATGGAAATTACACTAGCCACAAATCTCATGGCCACAGCAGCCTCCTGCATTAATTGTTGTACTGGTCAAGTGCTGAGGTCAACCCCAATTACTGGGATAGTCTGTGCATTCGTAGCCCCATGTGGCTCTGAGGGCTCATGAGACACAAGAATAAATGATTGACAGCTATTCACTCACATCTGGGGTCCGTAGTTAGTGCTCTTGAGGGGTAAAGGGTTCACAAGGTTATATAAGATGCTTGACATCCTACACTGAACATTTTTTATTCAGTCTCTTTTTGTATTCTGGTAGAAACATAGATATCCTTAAAACATGATTAAATTACTTGAGAAGGAAAATATATATTGATATTTATTATGTTGTTTCATTGTCTTATATAGTTATCCTATCATAAACTTTACTAAATGTATTATTTTTATGTATTTTATGTATCATTTATCTATATTTTATGTATTTATTTTTCTAGTGACTTGAATCTTTTGAATTGGTTCACTAGAAAGATAAATTCACTGATTATTATTATGTGTATGGTGTGTATGAAGATTTTGTGTAATTTTTAATGTACCAGTTTCTGTCGAAATGCTGTCCATTGAGTCCATTACAAATTTCCCTATCAGGGACAATAAAGTATATTTCATTTCATTAGTTTAGGGATTCTTTCTAGAGGCCTGCATTTCAGCCCGAGCCCGACGGGCCCCGACTTATTTACGCCTCTAGGGCCGGGCTTGGGGACAATTTTCACGTCATAGTTCACACGCGGGCCGGGCCTCGGGCCTGTTTTAGGCTTATATTTTTATAGCCTATTTTAGACATTAATTTAAATAAAATATGAGAAGATGACGATTGAAAAACAAACATAGAAAGACGTTTTATAACCTATCACACTGACATGACTGACACATGACAGTCTGCTCACGCACACGCACACAGGTTTCCCGGCGGCGCGATCTGAGATTAATGCGACCGGCTCGTTCTGTGTTTAGTGTCCCGGTAGCGAGCGTGACTTCAGCTCAGCTGGAAAAAGTACGACTGGATTAAAACCTTCCACTGTGGATGCTGTGCTTTTTCTTTACGATGCTCTGAGACTGTTCTTAGCCATGTTAGGATGTTGTTTTTTGTTTGATTGGACTTTATCTTCATGAGTCTGTTGGAAACTATTGGAAATAAGAATGTTCTCTTTCATCATCTCGTTTCGAGATCCACCTATGGGAAGGGCATCCGTACCTGACCTCTGCAGAAGCATCCAATTGCACCAAGTCTGGCTAACAGACAGAAGCGCGCACCCAATGCCAGGTGAGGCCACACCCCTTTACCTACGGGCATATCACAGCTGGGCGCGCTGCTATTCCTCAGTTGACATTCGCTTCTCGCGATCTCTGCATTGACACAGTTCGGTTGGATTAACGTTACGCTGCTCACTTTCGAGTCTTCAGGAGGACATATCGCCAGATCAGCCTCCGCCAGACGTGAGTGACAGTCGTTTCTTCAGCCTATCCGCTGTGTTTTTTGCATCCGGAGCCGCCCAAGCTCTCGCTGTCCTTTACCTGCTCCTCCTTTACATGGCTGCTCGCCACGGATTTTTCCGAGTTCTTCACCGCTGGCCCACCCATGGCTATGTGACCGTCTAAACAGCCGCTTCCCCCGGGGAACAGCCTATCACGACGAGCCTGCCCGGCCGCGTGTGGTGCTCTCATCGCCGCTAAAGACCCTCTCGGTCTTGCGCGGTCTGCTTGGGCTTAACACGCTTAAGCTTTGGAGAACCAGGAGGATTGCGGTCATTGTAATTGCTGCCCATGTACAAAGCCGGCTTTTAGTTGCACGACACAGTGCGCCGTGCTCGGCCTTTCTGACTCGGAGGGGAGACACGGTGATGATGACGCTCTACCGGGGGACTCCCGGAGCACCACCTCTCTAAAATATGTGAGCTGACATCAGCCCAATCCGCATTCCCTGAAGAGGACATCTTCGCGGGAAAACCTCACTCTCGTTGACAAAACGGTCGGTTCCGGCGACGGGGATGACGCGGCCCTTTTAGCGTTCCCTAGGCTAGCGCTCACGCGGCTTTGCCTCAGTCCATCCTCCTGGAAGTTTGTGAGCGAGCGGCCGTTCGTCTCAACATTGTGTGGCCAGCTCCACAGAGCGCCACCGACCAGGATAGGAATATTTACGGCGTGTAAACGCTGGGACCACCGCCCAGTCGGAGGAAACAACTCTTAAGAACGTTTTTTCCACAAAAAAAAAAAAAAAAAAGCCGCTCGCGAAGCTCATAAGCACGGCTGGAGCGTCCCGCTAGACTGTTAACACGGTCTCACGGGCCTTGATGTGTTACGATTACGCGTTGAGGTTTTCAATTTATGGGTTTACGCCTTCCTAGGAAGGCGGTCCCGGACGCAAGCGGCCTGCCTGTTGTTCGACCATTGGGATTAACGTTAACTCAGGGTCTCCCACCTACGGTCAGTTAATCCCGTCTCGTGGCTGCCCAGCCCGTGACGTTAGTGGACGTTTTGTGTGTGTCCCCCTCCCCCCACAACAACAAGTTACAGGGGGGGGGGGCTGTCGTGAGGAAAAGTACATAGCAGTGTTACCACACCGCACGCACTTGGTTCCCCTCACCCAGTTATTAAATGCTTCGGCCCCAGTGTTTCCCAACACAAACACACACATTACTAAACAACACATTTAATAAACGAATCAAATGAATTCGTTCAGATTTATATATCTGCCAACATAAAGAGCAAATCTCTCTTGATCCCATGCATGTCGCCCTGAGTCCGTCCACAAGAGGGCGCCATTGCCTCACAAATCAACCAACTGTGCTCACACAGCTCAGTTGCGGCTGTCCAGCCGATGTGTTTTTAGTGGACGTTGTGTGTGGAAGGCCCCTGTGTTCCTCAACAGATACATAACTAAATAACACTTTAAAAAAAAAAAAAACAGTAAACAACGAATTAAATAAATCCGTTACAGAGAGAGTATCTCTCTCCGGCGGATATTATTTTTCTGCCTGCATTTGAGACTGCCCAGTTCATGTGTTCAGGAGATATGTGTTTTTCCCCACTTTTGGGGGCACCTTGTGAGGGAAAGTTCAGCACAGTGGACACCACACTATGTTCCCCTCACTCTGTCAATAAAGGCTTCGGCCCCAGTGTTTGCCCAACACAAAACACCCAAAGCTACAAATCAAATGAATTCATTTTGGAGAGAAGACCTCTCTCCGCAGAGAAAACTTCTTGCTGCAAAGAGAGGAAATCCCTCCGAACCCCTGCATGTCGCCTCTAGTGTGCCCACTAGATGGCGCTTTTGCATCACAAATGAACCAGCTGGGCCCATACAGCTCCGCTCCGGCCAGAGCGGGGGCGCTCGCGAGTCACAAAGCGGCTTGGTAAGCCGTTTCAGCGCCCGAGTGGGTTTTTGCGTACCGTAACCCAGGGTTACAAGCTGCAGTTTGCAATTAAACCTCCGCTTTTCAACGACGTTCTCTCTTCTCACACAGAAGAAAATGCCTCACACATTCTGAAAGAGGAAATTTCCTCCCTCCTTACAAGGGAGCGATTCAGATGGTGCCACCCAATCTGATAAACCATGGTTTTTATTCCTGGTATTTTCATGTTCCATAAGGCGTGGCGCCCCCTGCCCTATATTGGACCTTCGAGTGTTGAACAAACATTTGAGGAAATACAATTTCAGAATGTGACACAAGGCTCTCTCGCATGTGCCATAAAGCAGAACGACTGGTTCACATCAGTCGATCTGAAAGATGCTTTCTTTCACATAAGCATCTACCCTCCACACAGGTAATATCTTCGTTTCGCCTACCAAGGCATTTGTTACGAATTTACAGTTCTTCCGTTCGGGCGCAGTTTGAGTCCCTAAACTTTTTGTCTGTGTGCGGAGGTGGGCGTGGCGGCCCTGAGACTATCAGGGCTGAGAATTCTGACTTACTGGCTCATCATAGCCAAATCAAAGGAGAAGGTGTCGCTGGTGTCGCGCACGTCACATCCCTCGGGTTCAAGGTGAATGCGAGCAAAAACAATCTGACTCCCAGTCAGAATGTCATTTTCCTGGGCTTGGAATTGAACTCAGTCTCCATGCGAGCGCGTCTCTCTCAAGAGCGCGTTCGCTCGCTGATGGACTGTCTGTCTCAGTTCAGAGAAGGGGCGAGAGTACAATATCGCACATGCCTCAGGCTGCAGGATCTCATGGCTTCATCTATCCAAGTTGTGCCATTGGTCTCCTGAAAATGAGAGCGTTCACGAAATGGGTTTTGTCACTACATTTCAGCCCGATTCGGTAACGATGACGCGCGCCTGCTCGGCGGCCATGCGCCATTGGGAGAGCGAGAACTTTTACGCACAGGGAACCCCCCTCGGGACGGTACGATGCGAAAAGTTTTGACGACAGATGCGTCCTTAACAGGCTGGGGAACCACCCAGGAAGGCAGAACAGTGAACGGTCTGTGGCTGAGCAGACTACGTTCAGCGCACATTAACTATTTAGAGCTTTTACTATTTGGAAAGCTCTGAATCATTTTCTGCCTTGCCTGCAGGGACATCCCGTTTCTAGTACGGTGCGATAATACCACGGCAGTGGCTTATATCAACCGGCAGGGCGGCATGCGCTCGTCGAAACTCCACGCTCTAGCTTACAGGCTTTTGGTGTGGAGCAGACAGGTTTTTTCTGTCATTACGCGTGACTCATGTCCCAGGCATTCGGAACAGAGGCGCGGATCTGCTATCGAGGGGAAACCCAATCTACGGGGATTGGCATCTTCACCCATAGATAGTGGAGAGGTTATGGATGAGATTCGGACAGGCAGCCGTAGATCTTTTCGCCTCGCGGCGAAAATCACCATTGTCCTATGTTCTTATCGCTAAAGGACGTGGACGCGCCCCTCGGGGCAGACGCACTGGCCCACCCATGGCCCAAAGTGCTGCTGTATGCTTTTCCTCCCCTGTGCCTGATAATTTTCACACTGGCCAGGGGGAGAGAGCACGACCTGTCTCTCATTCTGATAGCACCCAGGTGGCCCAAAGCCCCGTGGCTGGCAGAGATAATCCCTCTGTTATACGCTGAGCCATGGCGCCTTCCCGTTCGCACGGACATACTGTCCCAAGCCAACGGGGAGATTTACCACCCCCACCCGGACAGGGTGGCTCTCTGGGCCTGGCCCGTGAGAGGACGAACCTAAATGCACTGGGGCTCCTGCCGCGTGTAATCGCCACTACTCAGAATGCCAGGGCCGTTTTCACGCGATCCCTATATGGCTGTAAGTGGCAAGTGTTCAAAGGGTGGCATGATGGGCGTGGTTTCACATCTTATCAGTGCTTGGTGCCTGATATTTTGTGTTTCCTGCAAGACCTCATGGAAAGAGGCAGGTCCTTTTCCACTATTAAGGTCTACCTGGCTGTCTTTTCACCGGGGCTCCACCGTCAGGCAGCACCCTCTAACCCGCAGATTTATGGAGGGTGCACGCCGCTCTTGGCCGGTCATCAGGAGATCTGTTCCAGAGTGGGACCTCTCCATGGTGCTGGAAGCGCGGTCTCTGTATCCTTTTGAGCCTCTGGGGAGTATTTCCCTTAAGCTGCTGTCCCTCAAGATAGCTTTGCTCTCAGCCTTGGCATCTGCTAAACGGGTCAGTGAGCTACATGCACTCTCGGTTCACCCCTCGTGCGCCAAAATTCTCCCTAAGTGGAGATAAGGTTTTCCTTAAGCCTAACCCGGCCTTCATGCCGAAATGCTTCCCTGCGTTCACTTTGGAGGTTTTGGAGCTATCCGCTTTTCACCCTCCACCCTTTGCCTCCCCGGAGGATCAGGGGCTGAATGCTCTGTGTCCCGTCCGTGCTCTGCAAGCATATATGACCAGAACCAGTGCTTTCCGCAAGAGCGACCAGCTCTTTGTTTCGAGGGCTCCTCTGCACAAGGGGAGTCCCATTTTAAAGCAATGCCTCTCACATTGGCTCGTGGACGCTATACTATGGCTTATGAAGCAAAGGGAGTGCAGCCCCAAGGGACATCAAAAGCTCATTCCACAAGGGGCTTAGCCGCCTCTTGGGCTTTGTTCAGGGGAGTGCCACTGCAGGACATCTGCTCCGCGGCCAGCTGGGCCTCTCCTCATACCTTTGAGCGTTACTACCGGTTGGATGTCACCAGAACTTCGGTGGCACACTTGGTCCTAGGGGTAGGGTCCTCTTAGCCCTTTCCCACAGCCCCGTTTGGTTAACCAACGACGAGTGAATGGGCGGCTGGCCATGTTCATTCCTGTCACCAAGCATTCGCATTCCTTCTTGGGTTTAGCTATGTGCATTGGTGGTGCGGGGGCCATTATCATGTATGTGTCTCATGCACGTTTCATGCCCTGCTTGTCCACAGCAGTTAGCGTGGCGGAAAACTTGCAGGGTCATGTTTGTGGGACGTGTCAGGCACCGCCTCTCTGAGGTGACCGTCCTTCTCTGGCCTTCAGAACCTCACTGTGAGTGTATTGGGCAATCGGGGAGCTGTCCATGTCTCTCCCATAGGTGGATCTCGAAACGAGATGATGAAAGAGAACAATAGGTTACTGTCGTAACCCCGGTTCTCTGAAACATCGAGTGGAGAGATCCACCAGCTATGCCCCGCTTGCCGCACGAGAAGCGAATATACTTACTGAGGAATAGCAGCGGGCCCAGCTGTGATATGCCCGTAGGTAAAGTGGTGTGGCCTCACCTGGCATTGGGTGCGCGCTTCTGTCTGTTAGCCAGACTTGGTGCAATTGGATGCTTCTGCAGTGGTCAGGTACGGTTGCCCTTCCCATAGGTGGATCTCTCCACTCGATGTTTCAGAGAACCGGGGTTACGACAGTAACCTATTGTTCTGTAGTGAAGACTTGATTTTTGAGGTAAGATAACCTGCATGTTTGTTTTTAATGTAATTTATTTGATTTGTTTAGATTGCATTCTCTGTATAGTATTGTATAAACTCATTTAGTTTGCGAGCGCTGTTGCGACTGAGCAGCAGACCAGTTTGCCTCAGCTTTTCAAAAATGACAATAAACGTTTAAACAAACGTTAACTGTCTGTGTGATATGCTTAAGTTGTTTTATATATATTGATTTTATTTTAGCCAAGTAAAGTGTTGATTTGAGAGGCTATAAATGGATCAAACATGTTTAACTCACTGTCGGCTGCTTGGTCGTCATACAAAAAAAAAAAAATATTCTAAATTAACTTTATAAAGAAATTAAAATAAACTTACCGGTAAATACTTTGCCATTGAGAACAAAACATATCTGTTTTACTGACTGCAACATAGGGCAGGCTGTGTTTGTTTTTTTGTTTTTTTTTTAAACGGGCTCGGGTCGGACTCGGGCTGATCATTCTGATGAGCTGTCGGACACGGGCCGGGCTAGGGCCTGAGCGTCTCGGGCCAGGGCCGGGCTAGGGCCTAGATTTGAGGCCCGTGCAGGGCTGCACATTTCATTATTCGCCAGGAGCTGCCGACAATTTACTCTTTGTGTGAGTCATTGAATTGTTCAGTTGATTCAGTAACACTTACTTGGTAAATGAGTCAGGGTTCTCAAGTCGCACGCATTGGCCGTGAGACACACGCAATTCAACTAGTTCACACGCTCACACTCCACACCGTGTATTTCTCACGCTGAAAAGGAATGCCAACCAAGTTGTCCTGCAAGCTTTATATATAACGTTGTATTCGAGGCGCAGGCACACAAAGTGAAGTTTCCTGCCGCCAGCACGTATCTCGGCCAGATTGCGTTTGTTACTAGCTAGGCATCAAATGCGCGAAGCCGAGAATACGCGGAAGTTGACGGAACATTCTCGGCCTCCGTACGTTCGTTACTAGGTAACCAACAACATCGCGCGAACACGTCGTGATGGAGAAGGTAAATTGGAAGAAAGCTCGTCTAACATTTTTAGGCTAGAAGATTTAATATATAACCCATCCTATACATTATTATTGATGCAGTCAAAAACTCTACAACTACTTTGCAACCAGGCCAGAAGCTTTGGCTCAGTTTGGCTAACTTACGTTATCTGAAACTAAGGGAAATGTTAGTGGGTATGGGAAGGAATGAAGATGCATTTCTTCATTTTATTTTAAATTATATATTATACTGTATTAATAGTCTTTCTAGTTGCAGTAAGGCTACATGTATTTAAGCAAAGTGCTCTGGGTAATATTTTATATCCTGTCAAAACATACATTAATCATTTCCATTTGCATTTGTATTTTTCAAAGATGTCAGGGAAAAAGCAAAAATATATTATATCATTCTGGGCACCAAAGGGTACGCCCCCTAAAAAGGTTGCAAGGCATCAAAATGTGCAACAAACACTTACAACACAAAACACATTTCATAAGCTGGATTGTGTACTCTTGTGTACACACACACACACACAAACACACACACACAAACACACACTCACACACACATACTCTAATATGTCCATTTGTTCACAATGTCCCACCACACAATTATTTAAAATGCAAAAAGATTTGTTTTTCCAAACTGTTTGGAGCAATTTGTTATATTTTTGTAATTTTTGTATATTTGTAATTTTGAAATATAACATTAAAGAGTATATTTGATGTGATGAATTGCTCTGTCATTTATCAGATTTACCAATTGTTATAATTTCAATTTGTGCTGGTTAATTATGAACAATGGGTAAAATTGGGGGGCGGGGATGGGCGGGGCTCCATTAGGGCTCCTCCTCTAACCGCATGTGATCTCACTCCAAGCTTTTGATAAAACTTGAGAACCCTGGTCTCCGGAAAGAAGCGTTTTCCCAAAAACAAAGCAAATCTACTGTTCAAAAGTAGAGTCTGTAATATTTTTTTCAAATAGTTTAGGAAGAAGTTTCTTCTGCTCACCAAGGCTGCATCAATTTATCAAAAATACAGTAATATTGTGAAATAGCATTATAATTTAACAGAGCTTAAGCGTCTTAAATATGTCTTATCTTGTAGAATGTGCACTCAGCACCGCCGCTCCCTATTCAGAGTACGTGCGATCACGAAAGCGAAAGCAAAACGTGCGCATTTAAACGCAATTTCAATACCCTTCATTTTGAAAGCGGCTCCCTGATGCATGCGAATATCTCTCAATATGAAAGCTATCTTAGGCTGGGCTGTGTAGTTGTAGTTGTAACCATCTCTTAGTTCTGTATCATGCTTGAAGAAAAATGTGGTCTCTATTTGGTGGCACTGATTGTATGAACTTAATTATTCATTTTTATACTGTTTTTTTTTTTTCTATGATCAATTTGTGGAAAGGAGTTCAGTTAGGAGGTCAAAAGTTGTAGAAGCTCATAAATCATGTACAGTAAAGTCTGAAGAGACTCATGAAATCATACAAGAGAGAAGCCAGTCAATTGAGTTCGATGCAAAACCTTTCACAGTGCTTGAGTTGCACAGTTGTCTTTTACTGCATTATGATAATAGTTCATACTCAAAAAGTAGAACTGAAATGACAATTCATTACAAGATGATTAGTTAAAACATTTCAAATGTATCTGCAGACTATTTTTCTAGTCGTGTATTTTGTCATTGAGGATTTCTTAAAAATACTGTGCAAAAATCTTGTCTCGTTCTCGTGTCTCGTCTCATCTCGTGAGCAAACTGTCTCATCACACTCCTAATCCTTACTGAATAAAAGTATTATTCATTTATTTTTTATCTTTTGAATGATCTTTTAAACTGCTTGGCATTACTTTTATCAAGCTGTAAACAAAAAAGCGACAATAATAAAATAAGTTAGGAGTTTCAGTTACATCCTTACATGATTTTAATTGTGAGATTGACTCACATTTTGGCTTGTATGAACAACATCTTGTTTAATCGGTCAGCAGATCCTTGTTAATGAACGATGCATCATTAAATCAGTTTGTTCACAAACATGATGCCTTCTTCAGACTCAACAGTGACTCAGTTTTTCAGTTTGTCCAACAAATGAAATGCTACTTCAAACTGGACCTGAACAGTATTGGAAGGCAGGAAGATAACTTTGCATTATAAATAATGCATTTTTATGTCAGTTCTGCTGAACTCCAAAAACATTAATAGTGCTTAAGATGTGATTTTTATTTATCAAAACTCCAACAGAAAGTTGCAACGTAACTGACACAAACTGTAATAACTCTTGATTTAACATTAAGATTCACTCTGCTGCATTGATTGCACACTAACAAAAGTTAAAGGACTGAACTCTTGGTCTTTAGGTTCTTATGTGTCTGTGATGTATCCTGTATTTCTACATTACAGTTAAAGAAGCGAAGAACCTGGTGCCCATGGACCCGAATGGCCTATCTGACCCCTATGTCAAGCTAAAACTCATCCCTGACCCCAAGAGTGAGAGCAAACAGAAGACCAAGACCATCAAGTGCTGCCTGAATCCCACATGGAACGAGACCTTCACATTGTAAGGAAGCTTAGTGGCACAGCCAAAAGATCAGTAATTTGTTTGTCTGGGAAATGCAAAATCAAATGTTCAGCTTGATTTCTTTGTGTCCGTCTCTGTCCTCCTCCCTCCTGCGCTCTGTGTCTTACAGTAATCTGAAGGAGTCTGACAAGGACCGCAGGCTGTCTGTGGAGATCTGGGACTGGGACTTGACCAGCCGGAACGACTTTATGGGCTCTCTGTCTTTCGGCATCTCGGAGCTTCAGAAGCAAGGAGTGAACGGATGGTGAGAAAGCCTGCTGACACACACATATACATCTGTGGAAATGAGGAGGTCCCCGAGGGGCAAATAGATTGTGTACACACTAATATTAAAAAGTTTGCGCCAGCTAAACCGCATTAAATATCACAGGAATTCACAGACGTGAAGCAGTCCATACACATCTAACTGGTTCAGTCATCTCTGGATTTGAAGACTCTTGCTCTTTCAGAAGTCCTCAGCTCTTCGTCTAAGATCTCTCCACTCCTGTTTTCCCCATAGCGTAAGATATTACGCAGTACGAGAGATACTCTCGTAAGAGAACAAACATTACTGAATGCACCTTTACAAATTTTGCATTGGGCCAATTTCATAATGCTTTTAGTGAATAAAATGTTACGGTAATTCAATTTATTGTGCAAAATGTACAATATACAAGTACTGTTGTATCAGAAAATGCAAGTGATTGGACAATCAAAACCATTTACCGTAATTCCTCAAATAAAAGCCGGGGCCTTTATTTACCTAAACTGCAGAAGGTAACAGGCTTTTATTAGAGGCAGGCCTTTATATATAGGCCTTTAATAAAATTTTCAGACAAATTTCCGTCTGGGTTTCATGCTCCTCAAGACAATTTCGTTTTCAATAAAGTTGTTGAAAAGACCGTTACACTAGCAGCACTAAATTATATCTGTGTTACATCTATTGTCTATCTACCATCTATATAGGGGATGTTTACACCTGGCCACTTCATGTGTTTTCTCAGATCGGAAAGCTGATTTATCAAAACAATTCTACTTAAATCTGCTCACAAATGCGTTTTCGCAAAACGGATATAAATCATAAATTCCCACGCTATATGCAAATTTAATGGAGTGCACGTCACCGAAAGCAACAGATATGAGCTGCATTTATCAGCTAATTTCTAAATCAAAAGACCGCAATAAGAGAGAACGGCAACAACCCTGGTAAGATCATTTCGTTTCTTTACTTTTAATGATGAGGAGAATTGTCTGCGACTTACTTTCACTTTAATTTGCAATAGTTTGCACGTTGGCTTTAGATGCTCAGCTGCCGTGATGCGTGCAGTAGCGTTGTCACATCTTGCTATAACATTACATAGCATAACACGCTCTCACACTTTTATTTTATTAGCGTTTTTGGGAGGAGTAAAATTTAGATACGTGGTTTCAACAATCAGATGCATTTGATTTACACTTGTGCAGTTTCGTCTGGAATCTCGTCTCAGATCTCCTCCTGAAGAAGTGGTTTGAGGGATCGGATTTAAATTGTCTCGAATGCGCTCCGGATGGCATTTATACATGGTCTTTTCACGATCAGATCACAAAACACGCATGAAGTGGACAGGTGTAACATCTCTTCAATGAAAGGCATTTAGGAGATTATCCACACTAATTTTCCCCCGGCCTTAATTTGAGACCGGCCTTTATTTGTCCGCGTTGATCACGCACCCGGCCACTATCAGAGGCCCGGCGTTTATTTGAATACCGGTTTTTATTTGAGGAATTACGGTATTTGTTTAATATCCTGTGTAAAAAAATAAATAAAAAATCCCTGTTCTCATACTCCATCCACTAGCAAATATGAATGAGTGTTGCGTCGAGACAGTGACAGCTCTGACAAAGAGATTGTGATCATGTGGATTTGTCCTGACTGAAGGTAAACTGGGGAGCAGAAACGTCGCCTCTAATCTGACACTCGAAGTCACATAGAGGCTCATTACTGCTCTGAAACGGCCTTACAAAACACATACACGGATCTCATCAAACCATCCAGTAAAAGTCACATCTGGAAAGCAAAACAAAGGGTTCAGCTCCCTAGTTCAGTAGTCAGGAAGTCGGACATTTTAAGGGCTATCTCAATTGCAAAATCCTTTCCCTAAAACATTCGCTCCCTAAAAAGTCCCACAATGCACTGTGAAAACCATCCTAACAATGTTCCCTTAATGGAAGTTCTGAAGCACGAAACATAAATCACATGACATGGGCCAACCTACTGCACATAATGGTATCCAATAGATGTTTTTTAAAATCCAAACAATTTTTTAAGCATAAACGCTGAGCAGGAATTGAACATAATCTAGCAAACATTTACAATTGTTTTACGGCTGAAATGTTGCACGTATATGTAACAAGCATTTATCAAGCAAGTATTTATCATATGTGCTTTAAATAACATAAAAAAAAATGTTGGAAAGATATCAGTTCTGCTGTAAATACCAGTAGTGATGTTGTACAATGAGGACGTTGCCATGTCGCCAGAAATAGTCATCAGTGTCCCAATGTGTAGTGAGCCAGCGTCCTTACCGTCCTTACCAGTGTCTGAATTCATGTACACGATATACTGATTCATGACCTAGGAAGCTAAAGAGCTGATTGAGACACAACCACAGAGAGAGGAGACACTAAAAAAAGGGAAACAAAAACATAAAACTAGTCAACCTCACTAATCGATCACTTGTTTGTGTTTTTTTGCCATTGGGACATTCTATTAAAGTGGACATTCTATTTTTTTTTAAACATATTTTACATTGTTGCAACACCTGTCAGTAACGCTGACAGGTGTCTCTATGAATCTAGTTCCTGTCTCTATGAATCCACTCCTTCCAAAAAAAAAAAGTGTGTTGTAATAGGTCAAATGCTTTGAGCGTGTTTTGGAAATATCACACTCCATAACCGCGAGTTTCAAAACACTAACTCAACTCAATTGGAACAACTACTTTTGTACTTAATGTGCTTTAGTTATTCAAGATAAAAAGATAAAGATAAAATATATACTTAAGTATATTTGATTGTGCTAAAGTGGAACTATTGCAAGGATACTTTAGGTACACTTGAAATATCTTGCATTTAAAGACTGATATTATATATAGATAATACTATCCTTACTAGTAGTGATATTTGAACACATTTTAGGCTTAAAATTAAGAAATGTCCATTGTGCAATAAAGTAGTACTGCAAATAAAGTTGAATTATAATTTTTATATCAGTAAGTCTCAAGTGATATGTATGGAATGCCAAAGCTGACTTAATTAAAAATAAATAAATACATAAATAAATATACGAAGAAATGTAAAAAAGCAAAAATACATAAATATACAAAGAAATGTAAAAAAGAACAAATAAATGAGTATTTATACTTTTATTTCCTTATGTATAATTGTATTTTTTTACACATTTATTTATTTTTTCATATATACATTTATTCATTTATTTATTTCCACTTTTATTTATTTCCACATTCATTTATGTATAATGTTTTTATGTCTACATTTATTTTATTTTCACATTTCTTTGTCCTTATGCTAATGAGGGGGGCGTGTTTTACCTCAGACATCAGCAATCGAGCTCAGAGTGGCAGTGCTGAAGCTTTGAGGCCACAGTGACACCTTGTGGTGTGTGACCAAACGAAACGCAAGAGGTGTGCAGACAATATCAAATTTTTAGTCATGTATATCATCCTAACTGTATGTAGGGTAGGCTTTTTCCATCCTGGCGTCAGATAGTGAGGATTGGGCGAGCTCCGTGGACCTCCCCCCCACTATCCGCGTGTCTTCTGGGAAACGGGCTGGCATTAAGTCTGAGTTGATGCGTCTGCTCTCTCAAGCCGTCGACAACCTCAGCCTCGACTGAGAGGCGCCCGCGCAGCCCGCGCGCAACCGGCTGGACGGGTGCTTCCTCCAGAAGGACCACGTGCCGTCAACATCCAGACCCGCGCCTTTTCTTCCTGAGCTTCACGAAGAAGTCGCGAGGTCTTGGAACGCCCCCTTCTCGGCCAGGATGTGTACCTCTGTCTCGGCTGCATTCTCCACTGTGGACGGTGTGAAAGATAGAGGGTACCTTTCTCTTCCTCTGGTGGAAGCAGTGGTAGCGTCCCATCTTTGCCCGCCCTCTGCTGGATGGCGGGCTCAGACGGCGTTGCCATCAAAAGCCTGCCGAGTGACGTCAGCCATGCACGGTCACGCTTACACCGCCGCCGGGCAAGCTGTGTCAGCTATGCACACAATGGCCATCCTGCAGATCTTCCAGGCCGACCTTCTCCGTAGATGGGATGAGGAAGGCGCGGAAGCGATCAGCATCGCGGATTTAAGGAGCGCTACGGACCTGGCTCTACGCGCTTCAAAATCTGCTGCACAGGCTATTGGGCGGAATATGGCCTCTCTCACCGTGACTGAAAGACACTTGTGGCTAACGTTGTCTGAGATGACTGATTCGGAGCGCGCGGTGTTTCTCGACGCGCCCATTTCGTCAGCTGGCCTGTTCTGATCTGCCGTCAAAGACTTCGCGGACAGATTCCAAGAGGTTCAAAAGACATCACAGGCGATGAAGCACTTCCTCCCGAAGCGCTCTAGCTCCGCAGCAGGTCGCTCGAAACAGCCGTCTGCTCGGTGCTCCCAGCCACAGCCTGCACCACCCGCCGCCACTTCTCAGCGCCGCCAGGCCCGAGAACAGAGACCGCGCTCTCGCTCTGCCGGACGCCGCCCCTCTCAGCGCGGGCCGAGGATCGAGATCAAGCCCGAGGTCCCAAAGCCTTCCTAGCCTTCCTAGGAAAGCGACGGTGTTCAAATCCCGCTGCGGCCGGATTTTCACCGAAACGTTTCGCTCGTCCAGTTCCATGCGATGTGATGTTCCAGTGAATTTAGCAGACAACAAGCCGGTTCACTTGCCCGCTTGCTTGCACACAAAAGCCGTTTTTACGGCTACCCAGATAAATCCAATAAAGAGTGTATTTTCTGGTGTTCCGGCCACGGCCGATGGTGTTATGAGTGTTGTAAGAATGCCCACGTCTCAGTGCCCATTCCCACACACAGACACAGCCCGCCACAATACAGGGCTAGCACAAATAAAATCGACTCATGTCGATTGTGCAATAAATGTAGTGTACGTGCCTACAAACACTACACGAAGCATGTCCCACGGTTTCTGTAAAAACAAAACCAACACATTCTCAGTCGCCGTGAGCCGACAGTGTTCCCAGTGCAGTTAGTGTGCCCGCTATCCCGCGCCCACATTCCCTCACAGACATGCCGAACCCTCCCGCTCGCATTCTCTCCACAACTTGTCAGAGAGAAGCTGAGCGCGGCCGGGCTGCCCGCTGTGATCAGCGCAC
Source organism: Tiaroga cobitis (assembly GCA_030578255.1). Lineage (NCBI taxonomy): Eukaryota > Metazoa > Chordata > Actinopteri > Cypriniformes > Leuciscidae > Tiaroga > Tiaroga cobitis. Next base: position 30,255,441 of record CM060593.1, read on the forward strand.
CCTCCGCCTCACACACTGCAAACACAGTGTTTATTTCCCAGCACACCGGAGCTCTCCGGCCGCCGTTATGCCGCGGCCAGAGCCCAGATTTCATTCTACCTCTAGCTATTCACGCAGATGCGTGTGCGAAGCTTCCCGGGGTATCAGAATGGGTGCTGAAGACTATAAAAAGAGGCTATTCGCTACAGTTCGCTCGACGCCCCCGCCGTTGCGCGGCGCGAGTCGAAACAACGGTAAGTATCTCATCTACTTCGAGCCGAGATAGCGAAACTACTAAGCAAAGGGGCTATAGAACCTTTATCTCAGGCTCAGAGCAAAGGGGGTCTTTATAGCAGGTATTTTCTGGTACCGAAAAAAGACGGGGGTCTCAGACCCATTCTAGATCTGCGACAGCTGAACAGAGCGCTCACGAAGCGCCAGTTCAGAATGATTACAACCAGGAAAATCCTCACGCAAGTTCGCCAGTAGGACTGGTTTATGTCAATAGATCTGAAAGACGCCTATTTTCAAATACAAATAGCGTCACGTCACAGGCGATTCTTGAGATTCGCCTTCGAGGGCCAGGCATACCAATACAAAGTCCTGCCGTTCAGCCTGTCCCTGGCACCCCGTACATTTACGAAGTGCATGGACGCGTCTCTCGCACCCCTGAGACTCCAGGGCATGCGGATTTTGAACTACTTGGACGATTGGCTGATTCTAGCTCGATCACGATCAGAGCTCATAGAACACAGGACCACATTACTCGAGCATCAATTGGGCGCAGTCAATTGGGCGAAAAGTTTGCTGTCTCCCAGCCAGAAAATCTCTTTTCTGGGAACAGTGCTGGACTCTCTATCCATGACAGCACGTCTGTCGCCAGAGCGCGAGCTGGACATTCAGCGCGCCGTGAAATCCTTCCGCCGCGACTCGATAGTCCAGCTCAAAAGCTTTCAGAAAATGCTGGGTCTCATGGCCTCAGCAGCTTCAGTACTCCAGCTGGGTCTGCGTCGCATGCGCCCACTGCAGCTGTGGCTGAAAGCGCGAGTTCCGCCCCGGGCATGGACCGCTGGCCGGTTTTGCCTCCGGGTCGATCTAGAATGCGTTTCAGCTCTGGAACCTTGGAAAGTAACTGACTGGTATCAGTCAGGTGTGAGTCTGGGGACTCCCTCGAGTGTAAAGGTGGTGTCCACGGACGCCTCCACCTCGGGATAGGGAGCGCTGCTCGATGGCAGACCGTTCTTTGGCCAGTGGTCAAAACGGGAAAAGCTCCTACATATAAACTGTCTGGAAATGATGGCAGTCGACAACGCGCTACGGCGCTTCTGTCCACAGATAAAAAGTCACGATGTCTTCGTCCGTTCGGACAACATGTCAGTGGTGGCATACATAAATCGCCAGGGCGGCATCAAGTCCCGAAACCTTTACAGACTAACGGAACGCCTCCTGGTCTGGGCTCAGCACAACCTGCTTTCACTGAGAGCAGCGCATGTGCCTGCTCACCTGAATCTGGGACCAGACAGACTGTCCAGAAACAATGTCCCAGCAGGGGAATGGTCGCTGCACCCGCAGACGATCCAACTGCTGTGGGAGACATTCGGCAAAGCGCAGGTGGACCTGTTCACGTCCCACGAGAACGCTCACTGTCCGAAATATTTCTCCAAGAGCGAGGACGCGCTGGCCCACGTCTGGCCCCGCTATCCCCTCTATGCTTTTCTCCCCGTCTCGCTCCTGCCTCAAGTACTGGAACCAATCAGGGAAAACAGATGCCCAGTGCTGCTTGTGGCTCCGCTCTGGCCGAACCAGACTTGGTTCCCAGTCCTGATGCGGCTGACCAGCACTGCCCCGTGGCCAATACCGTTGAGGAAAGACCTCCTCTCTCAGGCCAAGGGCTCGATTTGGCATCCTCGCCCGCAACTATAGTCCCTACATGCATGGGCCATCAACAGGTACCCGCTAACCTCCCGGAGGGAGTGTTAAACACGATCATGCAGGCGAGGGCCCTGTCTACTAGACGGCTTTATTCCTCGAAATGGTCTGTGTTCTCTACCTGGTGTCAAGCTCAGGGCTTTTCACCCGTAGACTGTGGGGTCACGGAAGTACTCTCCTTCCTTCAAGAGCTGCTGGATAAGGGCAGGACCCCATCCACGCTCAAAGTGTACGTGGCGGCCATAGCAGCGTTTACAAAACCTGTGTCTGGCCAGTCACTGGGGAAAAACGACCTGGTCGTGCAATTCCTCAAGGGAGCTCGGAGGCTGAACCCTCCCAGACCTCCTTCAGTCCCGGTGTGGGACCTTTCTACGGTTTTGGAAGCCATGAAAGGTGCCCCGTTCGAGCCAATCCATTTGTCAGACATGAAGCATCTGTCTTTCAAAATGGTGTTTCTTTTGGCTCTCGCTTCAGTGAAGCGCATAGGGGAATTACAAGCGCTTTCAGTAAGTGCGTCATGTATGGAGTTTGGGCCTAATGATTCAAAAGTCATACTCAAACCAAGGCATGCCCAAATCCCTCAACACACCGTTCAGGGCCCAGGTTATTTCCCTGTGCGCCCTCCCGGTTCATGCTGAGGAGGAGGATGCGAGTCTCCTTTGCCCTGTCAGGGCACTGAGAGCTTATGTGTCCTGCTCGTCTGTCTTCAGACAGACCGAGCAGCTCTTTGTTTTGTTTGGCGGACGCTCCAAGGGACTGGCCGCATCAAAACAGTCCAGATGGATAGTCGACGCCATAGCCCTGGCTTACACTTCTAAGGGCCTGCAGTGTCCTTTGGGTGTCAGAGCGCACTCCACGAGAGGCGTGGCCTCATCGTGGGCGTGGTATATTGGGGTTACATTTACTTTTACATTTAGTCATTTAGCAGACGCTTTTATCCAAAGCGACTTACAATTGAGGACTAAACCAAGCGAGTCATCGTGAAGAGGCAAAAACAACGCAAGAAGTGCTCAAAATGCAAAGTTCAGACATTGCTCGGAGTAGCATAAGCCAGGCAAGCGAGGATTTAAAGGAAAGGATTATTTTATTTTTTTTTATGTTAAGTGCTCCCGGAAGAGATGAGTTTTCAGTTGCCTTTTGAATGCTGTCAGGGATTCTGCATTCCGGATGACGGTGGGGAGATCATTCCACCAGCATGGAACCGTGAATGAGAATATTCTGGAGAGTGATTTAGTGCCCCGCTGTGATGGTACCACGAGCCGTCGCTCATTGACCGATCGTAGGCTTCTGGTAGGGATGTACACTTGTAGTAGTGAGTGGAAGTAGGAGGGAGCTGAACCTGTGGTCAATCTGTAAGCAAGCGTCAAAGCCTTGAACTTGATGTGTGCAGCGAGTGGTAGCCAGTGCAGAGAGATAAACAGAGGAGTGACGTGGGCCCTTTTGGGCTCGTTGAAGACGAGACGAGCTGCAGCATTCTGGATCATTTGTAGAGGTTTAGTTGCACATGATGGAAGACCAGCCAGAAGAGCATTGCAGTAATCAAGCCTAGAAATGACCAGGGCCTGGACGAGAAGTTGTGTTGCATGATCAGTTAGGAAAGGCCTGATCTTCCTGATGTTGTGCATAGCAAACCTGCATGATCGAGTTGTCTTTGTAATGTGGTCAGTGAAGGTCAGCTGATCATCAAAGATTACTCCAAGATTTCTGACCGACCTTGATGGGGTGATTGAGGATGAATCTAGCTGGATAGTGAGGTCGAGGTCTTTGCCAGGTTGAGCTGCAGGTGATGTTCCTTCATCCATGCCGAGATGTCCGCCAGACAGCTTGAGATCCGTACAGCTACTGTGGGATCATCTGGTTGAAATGAGAGGTAGAGTTGGGTGTCATCAGCATAGCAATGGTAAGAGAAACCATGTGCCTGTATGATGGGTCCCAGTGATGTGGTGTAAATGGAGAAGAGGAGCGGTCCAAGAACTGAACCCTGGGGAACCCCTGTGGTCAGCTGATGTGCTTTGGATACCTCACCTCTCCATGCGACCTTGAAGGACCTACCTGTGAGATAGGACTCAAACCAGTTGAGGGAGGTTCCAGTGATGCCCAGTGATGAGAGGGCGGACAAGAGGATCTGATGATTCACTGTGTCGAAAGCAGCAGACAGGTCCAGTAGAATGAGAACTGATGATTTGGAAGCATCAGGTTACCTTGCAAGATATCTGTACGGCCGCGGGCTGGGCCTCGCCGTCTACATTTATAAGGTTTTATAACCTAGAGGTTCCCGCCTTACAAGCCAAGCTTTCATTCAGCTTTAATTCAGTGCTATCTGCCCCGATGTGCCGGCCCAAATGCTGAGTTTTGCCTGTGCATCGCTCACTGAGCGATAGAACAGCCCCATGGGTGTTGAATAACTCTTTCTATTGCCCAGTTCAGGCTGAACACGTTCACCCTTTCTGCGTGAAACACTGTTACATAACTAGCTCCTGTGGGATGCTATTTTATGGGGAATGATGCTTGCAGCCTCTCTTCTCCGACTCTCTGTGAGTCCATGGTGATTATGCACTACATGAGCCCCGGGCTACTGCCCTTGGGACTTTGGTGTTGGATCCCAGTACGCACGGCGTTTTGCATAGTGTTCCCCATAGCGTAAGATATTACGCAGTACGAGAGATACTCTCGTAAGAGAACGTACTCGGTTACTGATGTAACCTCGGTTCTCTCTAGAGAGGGAACGAGTACTGCATATCTTGCCGTGCATACACAGCTCTGGTTCGCTTTGGCGATGAAAACCAGTTGTACCAGCCTAATCAAGCTATATTTATAGGGTGAGACCACGCCCTTTCTGGCGGGACGTGAGCGCAAGCCGCCTTGCCTATGTCTGCATGCTGCTGCACAGCGTTTTACATTAATACAAAATTAAGGATAATTTTTTGGCTTCAATATCTCGTGGAAAAGAGGTTTTCCCCATAGCGTAAGATATTACGCAGTACTCGTTCCCTTTCTAGAGAGAACCGAGGTTACGTCAGTAACCGAATACGTTTTTCTATATTATATTATATTTAAACCTTTATGTAGATAAATTGCTAATCAATGGGCTATTGATATTAGTTGTTTAAATACATTTGATACATTTTATTTCTAATTGCATCTTCATATTAAATCATTGACATTTCAGCTGTATTCAAACCTGTTCTCATGATTAATTAATATTAAAAGATAAAGTATGAGTTGGAAACCGTAAAACTGGTGTCTCAGTACCAAAGATGCATAAAAACTTCAAAATAAAAAAAAAACCTTTATAGAACGCAATTTTGGTTTAAATTTTTATTTATATTCTTATACTTTTATTCAGCAAGGATGAATTAAATTGATCAAAAGTGACAGAAAAGACATTTGAATCATAGTTTCAAAAAAAAAAAATTAAGCAGCTAGCTTCCGAGTTGTCCTACAAAGTGACGTCATCACTTTGGCACTCTATTATGATGAAAATTCAGCAATGACATCACAATATTAAATTACATTTTAAAATAAGTGAATATAAAATTGTTATTTTAAGTTGTAATATTTCACAATATTACTGTTTTTTTAATCAAATAAATGCAGCCTTTGGTGAGCAGAATTTAAAAACATAAAAAAATTGTAGTCTAACATAACAAATATATATAACATAATAAATAAAATAATAATATATTAATGTAACATATATTACTTATAAGAAAAATTATCCACGTCATTTCATGCTAACTGCTATTCTCATGCTAACTGCCATTCTCATGCTCTTTCCTATTTCTATGAATGTGAAGAAGACGCTCACACACACTAAAGCCTCTGGAGGTCTAGATGTGGTAGGAAGAAATGTAGTGGGAGAGCACTGCAGTCATGACTCATCTTCAGTCATAAACACAACACACACACCCGCGCACACCAGAGGGAAGACAAACACAGGGCCTCCTATCACATCAGTAGCGAAACCCAGCAATGGTCACTTCACACCGTTAAACAGGAAGCTGATTTTCTGCTATCTGGGAGCACAGATGTTAGAGAGAGCTAAAAATGAGACGGGGTATCACGCTGTCCCTCAGACGTTTGAAAGCTGTTTGGGGGCAACTCAAACCGGTTGGATTCCTCTCCACACTTGATCGTAGTCAAGGTCGTCCCCGCTGAGAGGGAAACTATAAGCGTATGAATGGTTTAAATGAGCTGAGGTAATTTCGCAAAATGTGCCGTTTCAGGAAGCGTGCGAGCAGTACCCAATTCCTATAGCGGCCAGATGGAGCCATTATCAGAGGAGGATTTAATGTCTGTTACTGAACCATATGTGATACTGCAGAGATCCTGCACTCATTTAAATGTGCCTTATTTTCTGTCTGTCAAACACATGCACACACGCATACATGCAGGTTTAAGCTGCTCAGTCAGGAAGAGGGCGAGTACTTCAACGTACCTGTCCCAGCCGAGGGAGAAGAAGGCAATGAGGAATTCCGGCAGAAGTTTGAGGTGAGCATGTGTGTATGGGTTCACCTGCTTTTTTGGACTGTGCCAGAGTGTGTGTGTGTGTGTGTGTTTGTGGATCAATATGGGGGGCATGGGGGTATTCTCCACTCTTCATTGGTTTAAAGTCACTGAAACTTCATAACTCATTTTCTATTCATAATTCAATCTAACATGAAAATAAATGTAGAGTGGGACTTGATTTGATTAATTGTGTGTATATTGAATTATGAAAAGTAGGTGTTATCTGAATGGAGTCAGATCGTTGGAGGAGGGCTTGAAAAGTAAGAGGAAAAAGTTGTTTAGATACATTTTTATTTGAATAACATATGCTGGAATCATACCTAATTAGACCAGGAATGAAAAAAAGAAGTAAATAGGGCCAGTTTTGATTTTATGTTGATTTTGACACTCCGAACTGGGTGCAAGCAGGTGAAAGACAGAGAGGTCTTTGTGCATGAAGCATATATCACTCACTGACAAATCTGGCACAAATAACACATGGGCAAATCCCAGCTTCCTCCCAAAGTAATCACACTCATGTCAACCTGCATTCTGCTCCGCACGTCCCAATTTGAATACAGAATGGAGCTGACTGAGAGGTACCTGCACGAAGCTCCTGATCCCTGGGCGTTTTTTCTCCACAGACTGATTCGGGCACATTTTAAAGTCCCCTTACCTCTGGTTTCCTCCATCTTTTGAGAGCATACAGTAGTTAGTAGTACAGACATGTTTCCCACTAAGTTGATAGGTGAAAATGGTTTCGACAATTGGTTTGTGCCTATTGGTGCGTGCATGTGATGCACGTGGCATGCATGTTGTATGTGTGTGATGTCTGTGCTGTTTGTATGTGTGTGTGAAGGGGCATAGGCTGTGCAGGTCTCTGCATAATTCAGACAGTCCCACGAGCAGACCCAGCTGTGGACGCAGTGCATGATGGTATTTATGAACAGCCCAATGTGAAGTTTAGCGTGTGTGTGTCTGAGCTGGCAGTTTTCCTACAGTGGTGTGATGCATAATTCAAAATGTGAGAAATGGTCAATCTGTCGCTCACCTGATGGCTGGCATTTCACCCATCATGGAGGAAAAAACACAACTGTTTAAGTCTTTTTTCCCCTCTCTCTTTATCTTTTTTTTGTCTCTCTACTTTTGTGCTCTGAGATGGTGAGGTGTGTTGATTCGTTTCAAAACCTATTGAGCAGCATCTTTTCATTTTATAAATTGGAATTTATATAGCTTAAGACTTACTCATTTCAAAACCTAGTAGCCAGTCACATCCCACTGTCTATATCCTCCCAAATGGCAGCCTAAACACTCGCGGTCTTCCTCTGAGTCCACATTTTCATGACGTAACGCCGCTTTGACTGTCAGGTAGAAGTCTGCTGTGGAAAATAGCCTGGTTGGCAAAGGTGCGCATTGAGGGCGCATATTGACTGTTTGCGAGCACCCTTCAGTAACCTAAAATGTCAAAAGGGGCACCCTATGGTCTTGTGGACTTCAAAATCACGTTGCGGCCATTGTAATTCACAAGACCGTAAGTGCATATGAAGTGTGCAATTTGGGACAGGGCCGTAGACAAATTTGAACAAACTCTTATTTTTAGTAAAATCATTACATTAATGCAAAAATATTAATAACATTAATAATAACAATTTATTTGTTTTTACATATTGCAAATAATAATAATTATTATTATTTATTATAATCATTTTTATTATTATTGAATTGAACTTAGATTTATTATTTTCGAAACATAGTTGCTTCACTTCCTACTGTCTATGTTGACAAATGTTAAAGGGTTAGTTCACCCAAAAATGAAAATTAAGTCATTAATTACTCACCCCCATGCTGTACCAACCCCGTAAGACCTTCGTTCGTCTTCGGAACACAAATGACGATATTTATGATTAAATCTGAGAGGTGCATGACTGCTACATAGGCTCCCTAAGGGAATGCCACTTGACGGCCCAGAAAGAGTAGTTTGATTTTTAACATTATTCTCTTAACAGCCATTTACATCGATAGTCTGGCATTATAATTGATTTGCTTTTGGTGTACTGTGGAGTGGGTAAAACAGTTTTTAATGGCAGGCTAGCAGTTACCGTTGACTCGCGCTAGCCTAGCACCGGCGAACTATGCAACTGGAACGACTGGATGAAAATTTTTGAAAACTGTCTCCACTGATAAATAACACTAAGGCTAACTTGGAAATGAGGCCCGATGTCCAAAATTCTGAAACACCCCTTTAATGGTTACATTTTTACAAAATAATAATAATCCTACATTAATAACAATTTATTATATTATTTATATGGCAAAGAAGATTGATTATGGTTATAAAGTTGAAGATGATGATTATGATTATTATTATTAGTATTAGTATTATATAAACTATTTTAAATTACATGAACAGACTCCTTGTAGCATCATATCCTACTATCTATATAGACAAATGAACACTCTTATTTTTAGTAACTTGCTGATATGCTTACTTATATTCCATAATAACAACAATAGTAATAATAATCATAATGACAATAATCATAATAGTAATAACATTAATAATAATAATTAATAATTATTTTTTACATATCGCAAAAAAATATATATAAACTGGAACTTCTACTTAGAAGGCAGCATAATTAAGTTGTTTTGGAATTATGGAGCAGGCTTTGTGTTGTCTGTGATGGCTCTGTAGGCTGCTCACTAGCTTTAGAGCAATTCTGTCATAGATTAGCATCACATCTGGTGTCTTATTCAGATCTATGTTGTTCGACTGTTGCTGGCTGAGAATAAATGACCCTGCATTCCCAGCATGCTTCAAGACTGTGAATGGTTGTGACGGAAATGCTTAGGCTCTATTTGATAGCATCGGGATGGGAGATGTAGGAACGGCTAGCGAGTCAGTTCCTCTATAGGGTTTTTGCGGTCAGGGCAGGTCTCTGCTGAAAGGTGGAGGGGGATGAAGTATTGGCCTGTTGGTGCTTATATTGAGCTCATTAAGGCCCTGTCTGGATCAGGCTACCTGCCAGCAGCTCCGTCACACACACACACACAGACTGACCGCCAGGCCTCCCTCAGGATCCGTGTCAGTAACACAGAGACGGTCACTCCTGTTCCTGTGCTGTAGGACCAGAACACCCACATCTCTCAACGCTCGGAGCTGTAGCCTCATGTCAACTTTTGTTCCTGTGTCGTGAGTTATAGCCAGATTTGGCTCAGCATGAAAACAGAGACAGGGAAATGACTCATTATCTCACACTCATTTTGGATCAACTCCTGTTTTATATGGATACAAATGTTCATATAGACTAAACTTGCCCAGGGATCAATAGCGTGACACTCTTTTTTTTTAAATCTGAATACATTACATTATTGAAAAAGAAGCAATTCTAACACTAATTACTTACTTTGAAGCTGTGTAATTTAAGTTTAAGCACTCTGTTAGTAAAGTTACTACACAAAAAGGCACTAACTAAGCTGCTTTAGGGACTATTTATTAAATGTAAGATCATTTATTTTAATTCATTTGTCAGGACAAACAGATTAAGGTTACCAGCGTGTTAGATTTTGGATCAGCATCAGCATATAAAACCTCATCATTTTGGGATGATTTTGCTTTGATATGGGACAACACAAAACTATGAAAACGCATTTCATTAAAAAAAATGATAAAATGAGAATAGAAAAATACTGGAGTGATTTCCATGTTATGTTATGTTATCAAAATTAAAATCTTTATTTCTGGTATTCAATGATAATTGCAAGTCACTTTAATTAATTGACACCAAGAGTATAGGAATTTATGTTGATATTATCCAAAACCCCACTTTTAAACTTATAGGGAGTGTCCAAACTTTTTAGGACAGTGTAAATGTACACTAAATACTAGGGAACACTACTAAACAATTTTTTTTATTATGTTTAATTATTTGCACTTTATTGCAATGTAAGGTTTTTTCAGTCAGTATTTTTTTATGGCTTTGTGAAAAAAGTGTGGTATATTTATAGATATAGTAAATATACTTAGTAAATATTATTCATTTTCCGTTCACCAATATCACCAATAAATAAATTTGGGAAGAAAATCACTTTCATTTTCATTTGATTCATTTTCAGCTCTATTAAAAAAAATGTAACCATAAATTTAATCAGTAACTTTAATCATTAATTTCGTCACTAATAAAAAAATAAAAAGCAGGAATAATTAACTAAACATTTTTTTCGCTACTAAAGAAAAGATGTTGAATCCCAAATAGGGTCTTCTGAGAATACTGCTGAGTGATAAATTAGTATTTTGAAAACAGCTGAGCTGGCATGTTATTTTGGTGAACTTTTCCGCAAGCCTTTCATCCCTGTATGGAAACGTTAGTACTTCTGTACGATGCTATCTTTTCTGGATGCATTTCTGTTTATATGTGTGTGTGTGTCAGAGGTGTAATCAGAACTGTTAAGTCGTCTCACCTAATAGCCGCTATCCTGTTGATAACATCTCCTCAACTTTTATTCACCTGTAATTTGACCTGTCAGGATGTGGCCACCTCCCTCCACATCTCACCACTATGAACAAATGACTTTCTTTCTTTTTTTCTTTCTTTCTCACTCACTCTACCCTCCACTGCTGCGCAGAAATGACTGTATTTGTGTGCAGTGAAGCACGGTGAAAACGACACATTCAGCACAGTGGAAATCTACCCACATTAGCATTTGTCTCCTTTTCGTTTGTATCCCTCCCTGCTCTCTTTTCGCCTTTCTTGCATCAATCATGTCCATTCTGGATCAGACAAATGAAAGTTGTCGTCACTGGGTCGTCGGGCAGAGCGTTTGCTCCTGCATGTCTGTGTAAGTGCGTGTGGAGGGGTTTTACTGCTGCGCAAAATATGGCTGAGATGTTTGCTTTTACAAAAGAAAGAAACACTGCCTTAGTCCAGTGATGAGGCTCTTAGCTGGCTACAGAGCTAATCGCTCGTTCACGCCCAGCAATCGATGGAGGAGGAGGTGGAGAGCATTTTCTGTGTGCATGTATGGTGTGTGTGTGTAGCAGAGATCAATGGCGCCACTCAACTCGTGGTTTTGGCTGAGAGATAAAGCTTCTCAAATGGCTTTTCCCCAGAGGTCACCCTACCCACAGATCTACAGATCAGACCTACCGAGAGATAGGGGGAAACTCTATGAGCTATGGAGGTTAGAGGGATTGTTCAGCCACAAATTAAGATTTTGTCATCATTTACACTCCCTCATATTAATACGAACATGTATTCTTTTCTCCCACTTGTGGAATGAAAGAATGTGCTGCATGGTCTTTTCCGGGCAATTACAACGAATGGGCTCTGGAACATTTAAGCTTTAAAAAGGATGCAAACGCATTGTAAACGGATCATAAAAGTGGGATGACATGTCATTCACTGACAGTCCTCTCCTCCAATGACCTGTTAACTGTAACGTTTCCAGATGTACCCAAAGAGCAGAGCAATAATTTGCAGATAACATCCCTTCTATCGTTTTCTGTCAGTTCTGGCCCGTGAATTAAATGTAACCAAAAAAAAAATAAAAAAAATGGCTGACAATCCTGCTCTCCAATGAGCGGTTAACTGGAATGTTGAGTCAGTGAGTTGAACTCCCAAAACAAATCAGTTCAATTTGTGAACAAATCAGTCAAATTAACTCAAAGAATAGAGTGTAAAGCACAATTTCTATATTAATTATCAAGAGCCCTGGGCAGTTTTGGCCAAGGTTTTCAACTACTTTAATTTAGTTATTCAATTAGTTAGTAATTTAGTTTAGTTATAAGAAAGTCAGTCATACGGGTTTGGAGCAACACAAGGGCGAGTAAATAATGACAGAATTTTGGTTTTATTTGGTAGAAAAAGAGGCCGGGATGTGTGAGTGAGGCTGAGTGCTGGGCAGCTGGTCCGTGTTTGTCTGCAGGGACAGTGTGAAGTGTGGTGTCTGAACAGGGGACTGGGTTAATGGAATTCTATGCTAGACTGAGCTGCATGCCAGCCTCACAATATGGCAGCAGTTTGGAAATTAAAATTGAATGTACTCCAAGAGGCTGCGAGAGAGAGGGCAGGAGAGACAGGAGCGTGTGGGATGGGCCGAGGGGACCCAGGCAATCCTACACATTCATTCTGCTGGTAAATAACTGTGGAATCATGGGGAAAGTGAGGGGCATGCAGAAATGCATTTGTAATGATAGAAAAGGTGTCTGGATTGAAATAAGCTCAGCATGGTTTCAATTACAGTCACCTCTTGTTCATCACATCATGTTTGTGGCATGTGTAATTTAAGAGATGCGTGTGCACTGCATAAATTAGCACATACAAAAAAAAAAAGACAAAAATTTGTGTGTAATTTAGTGTGTGAGTTTTTCTGAAATGGGGCCTAGCGGACAGAGGACATGCCCTAACATGTTGCAGGGTGGCACTTACATTGAATAAGGCTTAGATATAAGTTTCCTCCTATAGTTTCCTGTGAGTTCTGTCCCATCGATTATTAATAAATAAATGTATTAAATAAATAATGATTAAAATAATACATATTTAATTAAACATTTTTTAAATGCACACAGATATTTAAATAAATATTAAAATAAAACACATTTAAATACATATTTGGTTACACTTAATGTTTCATTAGTTAGCATTAGTTCATGTATTAACTAACATGAACTAACAATGAACAAAACACGTGTTACATGTTTATTAATCTTTGTTAATAATAAAAATACAGCCTTTCATTGTTTGTTCATGTTAGTTCACAGTGCATTAACTTATCTTAACAAACACAACTTTTGATTTCAATAATGTATTAGTAAATGTTGAAATTAACATTATTTTGATTTAATAAATGCTGTAGAAGTCTTGTTCGTTCTTAATTCATGCTAACTAAAGTAGTTAACTAATGAAACCTTATTCTAAAGTGTTAACGAATATTTATATAAAATAGATATTTAAATTGTTAAAAAAGAGACCAATTGAATAATTATTCAAATAAGCCATATATACATATTTAAATATTTACACTCACCTAAAGGATTATTAGGAACACCATACTAATACTGTGTTTGACCCCCTTTCGCCTTCAGAACTGCCTTAATTCTACGTGGCATTGATTCAACAAGGTGCTGAAAGCATTCTTTAGAAATGTTGGCCCATATTGATAGGATAGCATCTTGCAGTTGATGGAGATTTGTGGGATGCACATCCAGGGCATGAAGCTCCCGTTCCACCACATCCCAAAGATGCTCTATTGGGTTGAGATCTGGTGACTGTGGGGGCCATTTTAGTACAGTGAACTCATTGTCATGTTCAAGAAACCAATTTGAAATGATTCGAGCTTTGTGACATGGTCCATTATCCTGCTTGAAGTAGCCATCAGAGGATGGGTACATGGTGGCCATAAAGGAATGGACATGGTCAGAAACAATGCTCAGGTAGGCCGTGGCATTTAAACGATGCCCAATTGGCACTAAGGGGCCTAAAGTGTGCCAAGAAAACATCCCCCACACCATTACACCACCACCACCAGCCTGCACAGTGGTAACAAGGCATGATGGATCCATGTTCTCATTCGGTTTACGCCAAATTCTGACTCTACCATCTGAATGTCTCAACAGAAATCGAGACTCATCAGACCAGGCAACATTTTTCCAATCTTCAACTGTCCAATTTTGGTGAGCTCTTGCAAATTGTAGCCTCTTTTTCCTATTTGTAGTGGAGACGAGTGGTACCCGGTGGGGTCTTCTGCTGTTGTAGCCCATCCACCTCAAGGTTGTGCGTGTTGTGGCTTCACAAATACTTTGCTGCATACCTCGGTTGTAACGAGTGGTTATTTCAGTCAAAGTTGCTCTTCTATCAGCTTGAATCAGTCGGCCCATTCTCCTCTGACCTCTAGCATCAACAAGGCATTTTCTCCCACAGGACTGCCACATACGGGATGTATTTCCTTTTTCACATCATTCTTTGTAAACCCTAGTAATGGTTGTGCGTGAAAATCCCAGTAACTGAGCAGATTGTGAAATACTCAGACCGGCCCGTCTGGCACCAACAACCATGCCACGCTCAAAATTGCTTAAATCACCTTTCTTTCCCATTCTGACATTCAGTTTGGAGTTCAGGAGATTGTCTTGACCAGGACCACACCCCTAAATGCATTGAAGCAACTGCCATGTGATTGGTTGATTAGATAATTGCATTAATGAGAAATTGAACAGGTGTTCCTAATAATCCTTTAGGTGAGTGTATATAAAACAGATATTTAATCAAATTTCTAAAAAAGATATACAGACATACAGACATTTAAATAATCAAATATTAAAATAAAACATGCATAATGTATTTATACAAAACAAATATTTAAATAAATACATTTTCAAAATAAAACAGACATTAAATATTTATATAAAATATAGATATTTAAAAGCTTATTAGACAAACGGATATTTAAATAAGATCGATTAAATAAGTCAATTTAACAAAAAAAATCAATACAAAAGTCTTAATATATAATGTATTTTGCTTCCTATGTATCTTGATTTATGTATGTTTAAATATTTTTTTACGAATTGGAAAATGAGAAATTCCAGTTAAAATAGTACGTAAAAAGCAAAGTAAGTGAGGAATTTTGACACACTGTTGTGTTTTGTGTCTGGCCCCAAGTGCGATGCAAACGTGTTGTGAATGAAAAAAGCTTTTAGAGCATTTAAGATGGTATTAGCGTGTGTGTGTGTGTGCATGACCTGTTGCTAGGCTGCTGTAGGTGTGATGGGCTCACAGCTGTAGATAATGGATCAGTTCTCAGTGGACTGTGAAGGAGAAAGTTGGTGAACAAGGAAATCGGCAGTACATTTCCCCTCAGCCTGCAGCCGACCGGGCCTAATGACTATGGCCTGTGACCGCACACACACTTAATACAGAAGGAACCACAGACATTTACACAGGCCGTCTGTCATTCCCTAGCAGGCCAGCTTGGCCAGCGAGATCACTGCCAGAAACTAAACGTTCACCCAGGGAGAGCGAGACACACACACACGCACAAACCACCACAGTTTAACAGACACACACCCACTTCCTCTGTGTCTAACAAACACTTTAGAGCTGTTTTACAAATGCTGCCAAAGACATATTTAATATCTCTCTTTGTATTACAGATACATGCTGTCTCTTTCACACATGCACACAATAGCCAAAATTTGCTTCATCTGCAGTCTGGGTGACGGGTTTACCCAGCGTTTGCTGAATCATGTATTTGACAGATTTAGCAAGGACGTGATGAATAGACTTGCTTAAGAAATTCAGTAACATCAACAGATAAAAACAAACATGGGATGTCAGTCATGTCAGGCTGTGGCTCGTTCTTATGTTTTTTTGTTTGTGTGTGTGCGTGTGTGTGTAGGTCAGGTTTTGCCCACAAGGGTAGAACCTGAAATCATTGTGGAGACCAGCAAAGGATCAGGGAATAATTAGAAAAAGACAAGAAATATAGATGACACTGTGCTTGGGGAGACATATGGAGCTGTTGTTTTTTGTTTTATTTATTTATTTGCTCACTCTTCACAGTGCCTCGCTGCCTTCTTGCACTCTTTCGCTCTTTCACGATTTCATTAGCCTAGTCATTGCTGCGCTCTCAATCGTTGCACATTCACAAATCACAAGGACAAGACGGCTAGATTTCAAACAAGTTTTCTGTAGGGATGCACAATATATGGGTGCCATATTTGTAATATAGCAAGCCGATATTTTTCATTAATTAGATATTCTATAAATAATATTTACTTTATCAGTATCATCAATACTGTCTATATATATATATCTATATATTTTTTTTTCCTTCATCTAACACTCACTGAATGCTAAAAATACTAATAATTGAAAAAAAACTAAAAACTGTTAAATGTAAACTGTAAAATCTTTAACAAATCTCAAAATTTATATCCATTTATCATACCGAATTTGTTGCCCAGATTCACTTGAAGCATTTCAAATGGTTGGTTTTAGTAGTTATTAGTAAGTTTATTTATTTCGAAAATATAGTGCAATATTTCATTGACCATTTACAGCCATAAGATGGAAATAATTATCAGCTTATTGCTACCAGCAAGAATTTTAATATTGGTGCGTCGTCCCTAAGTTACTGTGACGGTTGGTTTTAGGAGTAGGGGAAAGAAAATATTATTGGCTCAGACTCAGTATAAAAACAATAGAAGTCAAATGAAAGTCGCCAGCGTGCTAGACAAACAAATGTGTGTGTGTGTGTGTGTGTGTCTGACCCTAAACTAACACAAGCTTATTGTTTCTTTTTGCTCTTTCCCAACAGAGAGCTAAAATTGGTCCCAGCAAAACAGACGGCTCTTCCTCCAATGCCATCTCCAAATTTGACAGTAATGGCAACCGGGACCGCATGAAACTGTCTGACTTCAACTTTCTCATGGTGCTGGGCAAGGGTAGCTTTGGAAAGGTAACACTCGCCCTCGTCTTTCGCTTTGTTTCTCTCTGTGTGTATCAGGTAGGCTCGCTGGTGCTTTGAGCAGCATGTAATCTTGAGCTGTGAGGTCACTCTAAACAACTAGGATGACTGGAGAGCAGGACTAAAAGACAGCAAGAGGATAGATAGGAGGGTGAGTGGGCATTCTCATGTACGCTCATGTTCCAGCTGCTGCCAGTTGCCATGGCAACAGGATTTTTAAAATGATATTGATATGTTGAGGTGTAGTGCTAGACCTCTGTCAGCATCATTAGCCGAGACTCTGTTTGATGTCGTCCACATCACGACAGACGTGGCCTGACCTGTCCAGTGCTGTGCTGCGACCAAACATCAGACACAAATGTATGTACATGAATCTGAGGTTCTATGCAATCTCATAAACTCGTGTTCAGATGGGTAAGTCAGTGCTGACGTCAGCCACAACTTGCAATTTAAAAAAATCTGTATTTGTTTTCCAGAACTTAACAGCTTTAATGAGGGAAAGGTCAACAGTACAGTGAAGCATTGCAAATGACAATCTAATTAAAAGCAATGGAGAAAAATAAAACTTAATTTAAAGATGTTGATGTATAATATGGAATGTAGGGTTACTGACTCTACGTTATTCTCCGTGTTCCGATTCTCTGATTGGTGTAGATTTGTTTTGCAGAATCATGGGTAATGTCGTTCTTCACCAGGAATTCCACAGTTAAACCCAAATAAAAAAAAAAAAGTAGAAATAATGCTGGCTGGTCGCTTCAACAAAAGCTTATACCATCGATTTACAACCTTGTAGCTCACAGTATGCCTGTCTTTAATGGTTGAAGGTTAAGTTATTGTTAAAAATCAATTCCCGTGTGGAGAAAATGAATGGGGTTTTTACTTCCGAAATCTTGTTGCACTTAAGGTTGAATCGACTGTATTGTAAATTTTGTTAGGGTGGCATATTGGAACCATAATTAACAGAACAATGTACTTTTTATTTCTAAATATTGTTGCATACAATCAGGATAACTACAGTGACAACATCAAATTGGAACTGATTTGTAGTAAATAGAAGTATTAAAACATGTATTTAAAAACAAGTTGTTTTTTGAAACATAGTTTGTCAGTCTATACTAAAACATTCCTTCATCACAACACACAGCAGTGGCTGCTGCTTAAAGCTAAAGTAGCTGAAGGAAGTAGTTTTTTTGTGTCTGAAGCCCTTTTATTAGCAGATGCTTTTCAAAGGTACAATATGTAAGATTTTTGTAATAAAATATCCAAAATTCACTTGCACAGTCTGATATATTTCCTGCAGTTGTGTACTTACAATATGCCAAAAGTTTCCAAAGATTTTTAATTTCAGAGAAATTCCAATTTTAAATAATGGCTCGTCCTTGGTCATTGTCGCCTATCAATGACGTAATATCCGCGTTATCCCTGGTTTCCACTCTTACTGTCATAGTAACCATGGCGACAGACGTGGACAACTGCGTTACGTATAGCGGCATGCTCACGCTGTTGTTGTTTCATTCAAACATTATGGACCATGGCAAGCAGACTTTGGGACAAAAGGAGAACTAAAACGAGGATCAATATCAGCGTGGTGTTTTCGAGAGCTTCACGTCCGTGACTAACTTTATTAGACAGGTGAGCAAATGTACATGAAACGAATCAATGTTATATAGCTCAACATGATGAAATGTTAGAATATGATCAGTATGTTATTCTAATGTTGATCTAGCTTACTGCTAGTCTCATACAGATAAACTAAAACATAGAATAACTTTTAACACACTCAAATGCAGTTTAGTGTGATAGTGTAGACCAAGTGAAACAGCGCTGCGTTACCTCACAAGTTTAATTCGTCTAATAACGGACCTGTGTGAGTAGTAATTCTGCACTTGCGGGTAGTTCGGTAGAATGAAATGTCCTTATTCCTTCATGCCACAGTCATGATAAAAAACATCAATGTATTCACTCATTCATAAGCATTATTAGATCCATCAGCATGACGACACATAATGATTCCATAATTCCGTTTTTAGAATGTTCTCCAAGGTCCACTTATAATGTTATCAAGATGTTTACATAAAAAAAAAAACATCCTAATTTAGAATTAATAAGCTATTTCCTGTTTTGAACGAACACTCTGTTTTGACAGGCGTACCGCATTCAAGTAAACGCTCATTGCTAAATAATTTTTTTCATTGTCCCCGTCATACACGTGTAATTGTTTTGAAAACTTCCGATGTTGAAAATACCTTGTTACATAGTTGAAACATTTGCCATCATTGTGAAACATTTTTGCATAATACATATGCTTTATACCGGTAAGTCGAATCCACTGTAAAATGAAGCAAACAAGCGAAGAGTGTCTTACTGACATGATCTAACTGGAACGTCGTTAAAAATCTATTTCATCCATGCTTTCTTGTTAGGATCATAAGGATGGCAATGCAAAGACTGTTTTTGCACAACTTGGCACTTCAGAACTTCTTGTAATCCTCAGAGGCATCTCTATCATTTTGTTGCTGGCGTAATCCTGTATTTGCATCTCGCTCGTATTTACTACTACATGACATGCAGGGGCTAAAGAGGCAATGATGTAAAAGTAGGCGTTGATCTTCTTCTGCAGAGGCGATGTTTCGTCACACTATGACGTTACGAGTCGTTTTCTGAGCTTGATTTCAACAAAAGCCATTTTTGGACTAACAAGGAAGTTTTGAGTTCTGAAACTTATAGGATATTTTTATAGTACAATGACCTCTTATGTGTCAAAAGGTCAAGGAAAATTTGATTCAATTGATGACCCCTTTTATCTTGTACAATTTTACTTCTCAAGTAGCATTAGTCTTGTTTTTAAGGATATTTATTAAAGGATATTTTACTTGATGCTCAATAAGAAAATTAAGTGTGAATGGGAGAGGGAACTTGAAAGGATGACAAATGTGCACTTTCATGAGTCTAGTTGTGTGATTATGGGTTTGATGCAGATCTCACAGTTGGAGTCATGGTCATTGATCAGATTCTGTCATTGAATATGCTGATCCCGGAGCAGTTCTCATCCAACAGAGACTGCTGTGTGGCTGCACTAGCTGACAATGTCCTTGAGACTTTGAAGCACCGTGTGCGCACCTTTTGTTTGATGTGCGTTTTTCTAAACAGGTATGCAGCGGTAATGAATGCGTTGGAATGGACATAACCTGCTTGCTATGCTGCCAGAGTAGAGTGAGTGTGTGTGTGTGTGTGTGTGTTAGGATGTAGAGCCTGTGAGGAGCAGATGGTGTCCTCTGTAATGTTGAAGTGTATCGTTTCTCTTTTCCCATCGCCAGTCACAAGGTGTCCATCTGGGGCTGCCTTTACACTGAAATAACTCTGCTCATTTCAATATGTGCATTTATTTTCAACAGAGAGCTAAAAGGCAGAGTCAGACTGTCCGTAAAGTTTCTTTAAGCATTACTTTTCCTCTGTCAGGATTTTCTCTGTCACCTTGACGCAGAATGAGGAGAGTTATTTGAGAGATGCTTTCACACACTGATGAACCGCTATTGGTTTGGTGACAAGAAGTGCTGCGGCTGTGTCAAGCATATTAAATTGGGTTTAAATGCATCACGTGCACACATACACACACACACGCACACGCACACGCACATGCACACCAACTGTGTTGGAGAAGCTCATTTGAATCTGTAGCTTTAAAAGCTATAAGAAACTCTTAAAAAGTAAAATCCCACCCAGGAACTCACGTCTGTAAATATTTTTTTGAATTGGTTTTATTTACATGAACAGATTTACTGCAAAGAATCAGATGTTCTAGCTCTACATATACGGGAGAGAGAATACTGCCTTAGTTTACTGCCTTAGTGTGCTGTTTGTTCGAAAAAAGTAGCTGGAAAAGCTACAGTTTTGAAAACGTTTCAACTACTGTCACTCTATACTGAAAAATATACTTAATTTGCATATGGATGCAATGTACTGTAGAAAGTGAAACTTGAAGCCTGAAATGTTAGTGTCATGAGTGATCGAACGGAAGCAATTGCAGTTAACTCTTTTATTTAAATGATGATATAGATAGGCAGTCCAAAGTCCAGGCAAACAGGTTAGTAGCGCAGGGACTCCGATGGTAAGATGACAGTGCAGCGTGCAGTGCAGTGGTAGTGGTGGTGAAAATCCAACGACGAACAGTAATCCAACATCCAACGAGCAAGAACCGGAACAAGAGAAGCACACGACTGAACGAGACTGGGAACAAACACACTGGGAACCACAAACAACGATCTGACAAAGGAGATGAGAAGTTGATGAGAATATATACACATGAATCAGAGCCATAGAGAGAAAGAGTTGCGACACTCTTTGATGTCGCCGCAACGGCTGTCACGTGGTTCATGTAATCCCCAATAGTTCCAAAACGTACGCTGGCTGTCATGTTCTTCTATGGGACAGACAGCAGCGATTGCATTTTTGAACGGTAAATATAAAATAAAACACACAACCAAGCACTTTTTCAGCTGTTATTGCATTTTGTTAATGTCAGTTTTGCATTTGGAGAGGCAGGGTGACAACGAAATACTGTATACTACTTAGATAAGTTTTAGGCAATTTTTTTTTGGAGGGAAAAGCTTAGTGCTCGCATGGGTAGCTTTAGCGGCTCTAACTTAACTTTTCCATATTCATCTGATGATGGACGTCGGTCTCATGATATTTATTTTAGCACAACTGGGCTGTATTAGGCCATTGATTTCCGTGATTTTGCTTATAAATTACAATTCAGCCATTAGCCTACCTTCGTGATCATTACGCTTTGCATGTACAAATGAAGACCAGTATAAACATCGCAAAGGGCCTCTGATACAATATAAGTTAGACAGTTGACAATTCAAAAGAGGTAGATATTTCAGAAACTTACGTTACCTCTGGAACAACTCGACGCGCAGCATTCACCACTCAAAACTCAGCCAACACGTAACATAATGAAAAGTTAGTTAGTATATACCAAAAATTCAACTAAATAAAAGTTGCTATAAAGGTGGTAGCGATTCATTACCGAACTAATTAGATGCTATACCTTCACAACTGGTGAAGTCGCGCTAGCTAACTAGCTATCAGGCAGTGCTTGAAAATTGGTTGGAACAACCAAGATAAAATATAAATAATTACGCTGTGCATATACAAATGAAGACCAGTATAAGCATCGCAAAGGGCTTCTGATACAATATAGACAGTTGACATTTCAAAAGAAGTCGATATTTCAGCAATTTACCTCTGGAACAACTCGACGCGCAGCAATGTAAGTGAATGGGGTCCAACAGCCAAATGCCAGTGTTTGGAACTAATCCGAGCTCCATATCCCGGAAGTAGGCGGTTAAAAGCGCCGCCATTTTTTTACAACGGAGGTCTATGGGAGTGTCGCAACTCTTTCTCTCTATGGCTCTGATATGAATGATAGACTGCAGCTGGTGATGGGTGATTGCTGACGAGCGCTGATGATTGGCCACGCCCCTCTAATCAGCACACACATACAATAACAGAACCACGAGACAAGGAGCAGACATAGGATTACTAACCGTGACAGTTAGTTATTTTGTTTGTTTATCATTTATTGGTAGTTATTGAGATCTGTGTTTGATTTGATTTGTCAAGGTCATCTATGTTTCATCTATGTTTGTGTGGTAACAGACGTCTCGCTGCTTAGTGGTATTGTAGTTGAGAATGTTTGTTTAATTTTATTTATTTTATTTGTTTTTAATTTCTTTTTTCTTTTTCTTTTATTTCATATTTTATTTCAGTTATTTTTTTAGTATATTTCCTTTGTAGTTTAGCTTTAATGATAGTATTTGATATGTTAATTGACATAATTTAAAACATGTTTAGCACTGTTAAAGTTAATGCATTCAATTGGACTTTTTCATTGTGTTTAGATTGTTTCAATGTTATGTTTGAAAAATGTATTTAGGTTAGGTTTGTTTGTAATTCAAAAATCGTATTTCAGTTAAAATGTTTGTTCTTTTTTTATATATACTTAACAATATTAACTTTATTAAGCTTATATTATATGATATGATATTATCCTTGTCTCTCCCTCACTTTTTTAATATCATCTTCCCTAATTTATATTGCTCCTTCACTCAGTGCAGTCTTTCACCTCTCTCCCTCTTTTTCATCCATTTTTTGTCTCTCTCTTTCTCTATAGTTGTCTCTTTTATTCTCTTTAGTGCATGTGCTTTTAGGCTCAATCCTAAAATCTGCGCTCCCATCACTCATGATTTCCTCACGATTTCACACTCAAATCTGCTCCTTATTGTCCTCACACTGGCTCGAGAGCTTTGTCTCTTCTGTCCGTCATTTCTCCTCGTCTTTGTATATCATCTCTGTCCCAGCTGCAGCTGTTCTCTGGTCTAACGTTCTCTAAACGGGCTGAGAATGAGTGCTGTATTGATCTGCAGTCAAATGCCAGTGTATCTACTGCTAAGAAATGAAGCTTGTGTGTTGTGTTACGGTGTTGCTTTGCTCATTTTCTCCTGCTTGCTTGCACAAATGCTTTGGTTGTGTGTTTGGTTACATAACTCTATTCCTGCTACCTTCACTCTCTGTGTTTGTCTTTTTATAGGTGATGTTGGCCGAGAAGAAGGGTGGAGATGAGCTGTATGCCATAAAGATCCTGAAGAAGGATGTGGTAATCCAGGATGATGATGTTGAATGCACTATGGTGGAGAAGAGAGTGTTGGCCTTGTCAGGAAAACCACCCTTCCTCACTCATCTGCACTCCTGCTTTCAGACCATGGTACTACAGCTTCTCTTCTCGTCTGGTCTCATTCCTTCTCATCTCACCTCTGCTATTCTCTGTCCGTCTCTTCTTTCTTCTCGTCTTTTCTCGTCTCTTTTCATCTCTTCTCAACTTTTCTATCATCTCTTCTCATTCCTTCTCGTTTCACCTTTACTATTCTCATATCGTGTCGTCTTTCTTCTCGTCTCTTTTTGCGTCTTCTTGTCTCGTCTCTTTTCATCTTTTCTCTCATTCCTTCTCGTCTCACCTCTGCAATTCTCTTCTCGTCTCATCTTTCTCCATCTCTTCTCGCCTCTTCCTGTCTCGTCTCTTCTCGACTTTTCTCTCTTCTCTTCTCATTCCTTCTCGTCTCACCTCTACTATTCTCTTCTCATCTCTTCTCACCTCTTTTCGTCTCGTCTCTTCTCGTCTCATCTCTTCTCTTATCACCTCTTCTCTCGTCACTTCTCATCTGGTTCTGTCTGGTCGCTTCTATTCTCTTCTTATCTTCTTGCCTCTTCTCGTCTGGTCTCTTCTCTTTTTTTCTCACCTCCCTCTTCTCGCCTCTTTTCTTCTCGCATAATATCTTCGGTTGTAGTCTTGTCTCTTCTGTTCTTGTCTCTTTTATTGTAGTCTCATCTCACATATTCTCTTTTCGTCTTTTCTCTTCTCATCTCTTCTTTGACATAAGCATAAACGTGGGCACACGTCACTTTGTATTCTTTCCTTTTGTAGCATGTGACCAAACATACACATGGGCGCACACACACACACACACACACACGAATCCATCCCTCCCATCCCCCACACTGTGCTTAGAGACTGCAGTCATTTGTACATTGACAAGAATGGTGTGTGTGTGTGTGGTCATGTGAATGTGACATGCTCACAGTGGGGCAGCGCGCCACACACTCATCTGTGTCCGCAGCAGAGCTGTGACAGGCAGCATCGCCGTCTCTCGACATCCTACTGAGCGCCGCATGAGCCCCTGTCACCAACAGCAAGATAGCAAGAGACGGAGAAATCGAGACAGGAAATGAGAGTCAAAGGATAGAGAATACTGAGTCAGAAACCAATGAGACTCTGGGGGAGGAAAAGATTGTCACGTCATGCGGCTAAAGCTCTTTTATGCCTGATTTTTCTGGAAATGCATTGGATCTCAAACGAAGCTACGTCTCTAAATCATCTCCTCCTTCGCATGCACGTTCGTTAAGAGCAAATAAAGCCTGGTTAGTGGCAAGATACCCAAGCTGGGTGATGGGAGGGGATTTTTTTATGGAGGGGGATCAGTCACAGGAGGTATTTGACAGCCAAACAGCTGCAGTCATGTAGATTATCCTCAAGCCTATAATGGGTAGTTAGTCGTGTGCGTGTGCGTGTGCGTGTGCGTGTGTGTGTGCGCGCGCGCGTCTGTGCGGTTTTGTATGGTGATGTGTTGTAGTTGTGGGAGTTTAGGTAGTTGGTGTGTAGTGGAGTGAGGTAAAGACTCTTTCCCGCCCTCCCTCTTTCCTTCCTGACAGTGATGGGACCTCCTTTAAGCACTGCTGCCTAGCAGTCCCTGTCCCTCTCGCACTCTTCATCACTTTCAGTCTCTTAATCCTCCCTGACTCTAATTCCCCTGACCATCACACACATACACAGTAACAAACACACAAACACACACCACCACCACTGCAGGAAATTGCACCACCTGCAACTGATGCAAAATAAGCCTCATCATTACAGGAAGAAAGCCAATAAAATGGAGCCCAGGGAAAATGTGGCTGAAACTTCCAGATATGAAGATGTCCAGTGTGTTTTGATCTCTGGATTTTGGCCCTGGGATTTGGCTCGTGTTTGTGAATGTGCAGTTGTGTATATGGATGTGTTAAAATGTCTTATAGGTCACTAATAGTAAATGTTTTTGCAGGGGGTTGAGTGACAGTAAATATATATATATATATATATATATATATATATATATATATATATAGCATGACTAATTCCATCCAATTCCCAAATTAATGACTCTTATGAATCAAAAATATACAGCGTGACCAGTGTAATCCAATTCCTGAGTGGTTGACTTGATTTTTTGTGAGAGTCAAACCGTTATAAACCACTGCAGAACTGTTCTGTTTCTTTATTGTTGTCAGATACCGAATGTTTTTATGTCAATGAATCAAAAACATGCAGCATGACTAATTCCGTCAAATTCCCAAATTAATGACGCTTATGAGCTTTTTCTTTTTAGTGAATCAAAAACAGAACAGCTCTACAGTTACTGAATTACTGTAAATTATTACTTTTGACCTGTCCAGTACGATAAAGAGGAATACCACAGAAAGGCTTTTATTTACAATCAAACTTAGTAAAATGCTGGAGACTGCAGAGGAATAATAGTACAACCACACAAACATAAATGGCACACGAACAATGAGCAGAGGGAACAAAAGACTTAAATACATACAGGGACTAACCAACATAACATGGAACAGGTCAGGTGTGTAACTCAAATAAAAAAAACATGGCGACTAACAATGAATGAGAACTCAGGCAAACAGGAACAGGGAAAACAACTAAAACACAATTAAACTAAACATAACTCTTACGGAATCATCAAGGATTCATTGGTACCAGAATTGTTCAATTTTCATACTTTTCTGTACCTTTTCTATATTCAGCTGGATGTTGCTAGAGAATTCAGCTGTCTTACCTTCTGTCATCTTTTCTCAGCTGTCCTTTGTTTGTCTCCTAACCCACTGTCTCTGTGTCTTCAGGACCGCCTGTACTTTGTCATGGAATACATCAATGGTGGGGATCTCATGTACCATATCCAGCAGGTCGGGAAGTTTAAGGAGCCCCACGCTGTGTGAGTACAGCTCTCATCTCTGTCTCGGCATAGCGTCATGAAGTGGCTACACTGCAAAATGTTGCATTTTCAGAGTTAAATCGAAAGCAAAACGTTACTGACCAATTATACTTTTTACGGGGAAAAGGGCCGGCTCACCAACGTTAAATGTTGACTTCACAGAACTTGTTCACAGGTGAACTCACTGATAAGCTGTTCAATCAGCTAACTGATTATTTCACCATGAGCTCACCGATTAGTTAATCGATGAGCACATTTATTAGGTCATTGATGAGCTCACCAATGTGTGTCCGTTGGTTGAATGTGGTTAGCTAGCACACACTGTAGAATGAACAGGAGCTCTCCTTGTTATTGTTGGATGATGGGGGGAAAGGAGGGACATTCAAAGGGCAGAAAAAATTTCCCGCTGTGCAGTGTTGTCACTTAAGTGACCTCAAACTAGTTTGGGCCACTCTTTCTGCTGTCGCTCCTCCTCCTCTTCCTCAGTCCCCTCCTGTTGAAGAAATGAGGTGTCTACTCAGCATAATTTGTAATTAGGTGTACGAAAGCCAGGTCAACCTGCTCTCCCCATCTTTGACTTTCTCTTTCACTCTTCTTTTTTTTCTTTTTATCTCAATTTCTGCAGATCTATTCATCTATGCATCTCTCCCCCTGTGGTTTGTTGAGGTGTTGAGTTGAGGCAGATGAAATGAAAAATATAACACTTATTTGTGCAATATGTTTAATCTATGGTAATAAAGTAATTGTTGTTTTAACGATGTGCGAGATGACATTATCAACGGCCATTTTTCAAAAACCAAACAAACACACTTGATAGTGCATGCTTTCAGAGCATGAAGTAGCCTAGTTGAATGTTGTTAGAATGACCCCAAAATGCAAGATATGGGGCAAAAATGCCCCTGTGTGAGTTTGTCTTATATTTATACCATAATTTAGCTACATCACATGAGCAACAGTGCCGTTTTCCCGAATATCAGCAGGAATGTGTTCATCAGCATGATAAACAGTTC
Source organism: Tiaroga cobitis (assembly GCA_030578255.1). Lineage (NCBI taxonomy): Eukaryota > Metazoa > Chordata > Actinopteri > Cypriniformes > Leuciscidae > Tiaroga > Tiaroga cobitis. Next base: position 30,282,913 of record CM060593.1, read on the forward strand.
AATAAACAAGAAGATAATATTGTGAGTTATATTTTAGACACAATATTGTTAGTATTTTCTGCACTATTTCACCAATGAAAATAGTTCTAAACAAAACCATAGATTAACCATTGTGTGTTATGTAGCAACACACAGCAGTGTTTTATTGCTGAATGAGTCATTTGCTTCAAACGAATCTGATGAGTCAATAATTCAATGACTCATTCTTGAAGACAGTCACTTTTGTTCCTGAATGAATCAGTCGCATGAACTTTTGCATTTTGTTGATTCTGATTTAATTTGATTGGTAATAGCCCTATATTCTCTTATTATATAATTTTTATTGATTAAATGTAAGACCTTGACATAGAAGATGTGTACTAATATTTAATAAGGTTCGAAAAAGGTCAAAATGCCCCTGGAAATCAATTTAAGGGGGCAAATAGCACCCCTTAATGAAATGTTAATGTCTGTCACTGCTGTGAACTAACCACCACCACACAGAATATGAAGAATATGAAATATGAATGAATATGAGCTTTGGGAATTAGCAGTCCATGACAGACCTAAACCAGCCAAGGTACCAGCACGCTCAGCAGAATATTGTCTAATTATTGTTATCGACAATATCTAAGAACTTCTTTTTTTTTAAATGTCAATATCGCACACCCCTACTCTTACTCTCAATTTTTTTGTTTAAAATTAATATAAGATAAGTAAAAGGTAAACTATATCTCCTACTAATAAAGTGAACCCAGAGCATTTTGCATTCATAAAGCACAATCGCAAGTGATATAGTCTTGATGCCTAAATTCATTTAAAGTCATCACATACAAGCTGAAATTCCTGTGAACCACCCTGTAACTAATTTGAAGAAAGAAAGAACCAACGGCAAATAGACAGGCGTTTGAGGATGATCTCAGTATGGGCGGCACCTTGGCAGTAGATGACTGAGCTGACCTTTGCGGCAATCTCCTCTCAGAACCGCGTTCTGTCTCCACATCTAACAAGCTTCATCTCTATTTGCTTTGCTTTCAGCTTGCTGTCTGCCCTTTATCATAAAGAATTAGCCCTTTCTGTGGAGGAGAGCCACATTGTCAATGTGTTGGATATGAAGCGCAGCACAGTTCAAAGGTCAGGGTGATTATAAGCGTCCAATGACTTGGAGGACCTGCTTGATTGCATCATTGCAATGATTGTGGCATGTTGTAGCTGTTGGTAGTAGAGTAGATCCAGGTTTCCACATGCAAAATCCCACAATGGTTGTATGGAACACAGTGAGGGGCTTTTATTTGTCGGTATTAAGACATAATGAGAGTCAGTCTTATTTGATTGTGAGACACAGCATATTTTTACACTGGCAGTTTAGAGTCGAAACTGGGCACGGTTCGCATGAAAAATCGGTAATGTGAAAGCTGTCATGCAGACCCTGGACCGCACCAGGGTACCGAACCCGAGACTACCTGTAGGAGTGTGAATAGGAATGTGAAACCAACTCGGATTAGGTTCACACTTGTTGGGGAAGTAAAGTAACCAATTCAACACTAATTCAACAAAACACTTGTAGGAGTGTGATGGTTTACCTTGGATATGAGCAAAAGTTAGTATGCAGTGTCATCGTGTAGACTGAGTGCAATAAGAGCAGCAAATAAATGGCTCGAAATCTGCTGTCTTCTCAAAAGAGTCTGTTTGCAAGCAGCAGAATGCCGCCTTCGTGCTATGCACAAACAGTAAACCCAAGTGTCGATCACTCTGCTGCTCGTAATAGCACTAAATTAATTGTAAAAAACACAATAAAGTGACCTATTCGGTTTTTATTTTGTGTGTGCTGATGTAAGATGAACTCAAATGCACCAGGGTTTGATAAAATCGAATGTGAAAGCAGACTCGGACCACAGCCCCATAATTACTATTTCTGTCAGGACCACTATAGTCAAATACGATTGACAATTAGCATACTGTTAGGATTGGCGGTATGGGTCTGTTCTGGACAGCAGCAATAACCCCCCTTAGGGTAAACAGAACAGAACCAACATGAATGTATTGCAGATATAATTAATTCAAGATTTTAATGTACAACATAATTCGAGAATTTAGTCTGATTCAAAGGGAAATCAGAATGCCAAATCCTGACTGGACGAGAGGAGGATCTGGGGATGGAGGAGGGTAATCAGCTCCTGAGAAACATACTAAACGAGCTTATACTGAATATGGATGCTGTGATAGGCGTCGTATTCCTATAGGTAGACAAGGATCAGCTGAGAGACCTGCCAGAACTGACGCTACGCTTGATTTTCTTCTTACTTTGCTCCTTCTCCCCTATTCTTTCAGTATCTGGATATATATAGCCACCGCAAATATGTTATTACCGCAAATGGTAATTAATTATTATCACAGCGTTAATTATGGCAGACAAATCTCCTGAGTTTTGTAAATGAAGCTCAAATGAAGCTGTAAAAGTGTTGCAAATGTTTAGCAAATTCTCCTCTCGTTTTTCTTTCTCTCTGAGTGGTGATAGCCGAAGGCTAGTTGCTGCTCTGGCCTGGGAACAGAAGTTATCTTTTGACATAATCTGGCTCTGTAGTGAGGCCTGTTTTCTGCTCCACCCCCAGCTGCATTAGTCACTGAACACAGATGCTAATTCTCTTCAAATGTTGCTCTAAAATATGGGACAGACAAACACGCCACCTGATAAATAAAAGAATAATGCATGCTTGTATTAATAACAGGTATCTGGCTTGCTTAATCTCTCTAATGTCTTTTCTGAGGGCAAAGCTCCAGTGTCCGTGCTCTCAACAGAAAAGACACCTTTATCAAACGCACATTTAATTATTATTTTTTATTTTAATACTTGATTCTGATTGGTCTGGCTTTTGACCATCCACATTTTCCAAGAAAAGCAGCTCAACTGATTCATCTCCTGTGCTCTGATGTTCATATTGATTCAGATGTGTTTGTGTCTTTAGGTTCTATGCTGCAGAAATTGCCATAGGCCTGTTCTTCCTGCATTTGAAGGGCATTATATACAGGTGAGTGAAGCCCAAACAGAAACACACATATTAGTCACACATAGAAGTGGAAAAAGACTTGCTGATAACAATTGACTGCTCAGTATGGCCACAGCAAGCGTATTTAGAGGGGCTGGGGTATTAGACAACTCGCTTCCAGAGCAACACACAAAACACACTTGCTTACACATAGCAATTGATCTAAGAGTCAATGCTGTATTTAGTTTGACGCAAACAAAAACAAGGCTTTGAGGGATGGAAGTACTGTCCGTTCAATTTATTGTACTGTTGTTTAACTGAGTGACGATCATTCAGTCAGTGAAACATTGACAACACAATACGTTTTTCCATCTTGGGTTGTGATTAATTAAACATGACTTGCGTCTCAATGAAACAATGCACGCTTTGACTTGTTTCGCGTTTCATTACATTACAAAAAACATTATTCTTTTTCATTGTACCAGCGTAGCAAGTCAGCCCCTGGACGATGGCCTAAACAGGAAGTTGGGCTGTAATCCAGTCTGTTAACACAAAACATGTTTCCACTGCAAACAGACAACACTCATGAATTCTCTACAAAGCCCCCTTTTCTCCTTCGTCAAGCTCATCTGTAAAGCTGCATAGGCCGGCCAGTGTAATGAATAATGGTGTAGTTGAGATGATTTTGCTGGCGACATAAAAAAGTGAATGAATATTGCAATGATTTTATATGCTTTATTGCCATTTGTCCATTAAGTCTGCACTATTAGACTAGTTTCATGACTTAAGAAAGATGATTAAATATTGTTTTGGATTGTAATACAGCAATAGAGTTGGTAAATTCATAATGTTCTGTGAATCATTTAAAAGTGATGTATCCATATGGTATTTCATTTAAAATACTTTAGGGGAAAAAAGCTACATACCTAAATATTGTGTGTGTGTGTGTGTGTGTGTGTGTGTGTGCGTGTGCTTGTGCGTGTGCGTGCGTGTGCGCGTGCGCGCGTGCATGCATATACAGTATATATGTGTGTATGTGGAATCTTCCACTGATTCATCTCACCTCTTTGTGCATCAGAGATCTAAAGTTGGATAACGTCATGTTGGACGCAGAGGGTCATATCAAAATTGCTGACTTTGGGATGTGCAAGGAGAACATGCTTGATGGAGTCACCACCAAGACCTTCTGTGGGACCCCTGACTACATCGCCCCTGAGGTAAGTGCTTCGAAAGGTACATGTCTGTTGATGAGTAGCAAAGTATTGAATGAGAGAGAAGAGCCAGTGGCCTACATATTTCATGTGTGTATAATTCATGGACATTTGCTAATGCAGTAGTACATCTACCAGAGCTTCACTACTGTACCTACCTGTACTTAGTCTCACACCTACCCACCTTTACCAGTCAGTACTTAGACTAATCTTATATTGGGATAATACATAAAAACTTAAACATCTACTCAGTGAGGAAGATTTGGACTGATTCACAAACATTTGACCAGATTCATTCAAATGAAAAAAGGGGAATGTTTAAAAAATGTATGATTCATTTTTCTTGCATAAAATGGAATTGTTTACTAATCAGAAACTGTATTTAAAAAGAGTATTTGAAGGAGGTACTTTTTACTCTACTGTTTAAAGATTTTCATTTGAAAGAAGTCTCTTTTTTTTCACCAAGGCTGCATTTATTTGATAAAATTTTAAGTAAAAACTGTAATTTTGTGAAATATTATTACGATTTAAAATGTCTGTTTTGCTATTGTAGTATATTTTAAAACGTAATTTTTGCAGTGATGTCAGAGCTGAATTTTTCAGCATCATTACTCCAGTCTTCAGTGTCACATGACCCTTCAGAAATCAGCTGAATATGCAGATTTTTGAGGAAACCGTGATCATATATTTTTTCAGAATTCTTTTGTTATATAAAGTTCAAAATAACTGCATTTATTTGAAATAGATCTCTTTTGTAGACACCAATTTTTTTAAAGGGTTAGTTCACCCAAAAATTTTAATTCGGTCAGTAATTACTACCCCTCATGTTGTTCCAACCCCGTAAGACTTTCGTTCATCTTCGGAACACAAATTAAGATATTTTTGATGAAGTCTGAGAGCTTTCTCACTCCTTCATAGGCTTCTATGTTATTGAAACTTGCCGGTCCAGAAAAGTTAGTAAAAACATTGTTAAAATAGTCCAAGTGACTACAGTGGCTCAACCTTTAGTTTATCAAGCGACAAGAATACTTTTTGTGTAAAATAACGACTTTATTCAACTATTCATTTTCTTCTCTGTGGGCCTCGAGTTAGTTCACGTAGTGTAACAGCGCAGCGCTTCTGTGTTGTACGTCAGAATGTAGGCTCACTATTGGCCGACTCTGGTCATGTGTGTGATGCGTGTGACCGTCCTTCGGATGAGACGTTAAACCGAGGTCCTGACTTTCTGTGGTCATTAAAAATCCTATGGTACTTCTCGTAAAGAGTAGGGGTGTAACCCCGGTGTCCTGGCTAAATTCCATCCAATGGCCCTTGCCAATCATGGCCTCCTAATAACCCCCATCCTTTGAATTGGCTCTATCACTCTCTCGCCTCTCCAACTATAGCTGGTGTGTGGTGAAGCGCACTGGCGCCGTTGTACTGTGGCTGCCGTCGCATCATCCAAGTGGATGCTGCACACTAGTGGTGGTTGAGGAGAGACCCCGACATCAAGTCAAGTCAAGTCATCTTCATTTATATAGCGCTTTTAACAATGGATTGTTTCAAAGCAGCTTTACAGAGATAAACATATAATTTAAGGTAACAGATTGTTTTGGCATTATAGCGGTTCTTGAAAAATGTTATTTCCAGCTAAAGTTAACTTTGATTGATTCACCTCCGTCGAAATGATCAGACTTTTAAACGCGAACCTGTGATTAACGCTGACGGCGTTCACATGCTCATTCAGAATTGATTCTATAGTTATGTGCTTTTTAAAATATGTGCGCAGGTTTATAATTCATACAACCCAGCCTAAACAAACTACTTTTCTTGCCTATAAATTTTGATACAGAATTTTGTTTTATTTTATCACTTCGGGGTACGCGAGCCGGAATTCACAACGCTTTATCTGTAGAGTGGGAAAGGGATCCTCCATAGGGAGAGGATAGTGGACACTTCAGCACTGCATTGTCATCGGGTCCAGGCGGATCTCCTTCGTCAGATCTGGACACGGCCTGGATCCGGCAGGCTGCGGGAAAACCTCGGGATAAACAAAGACACTAATATTAGCGTAGATGCCATTCTTCTTATGATGTAGCGAGTACATCAAGATTTAACGGAAGTGTTCCCAGTTCCGGCTGACCTAATCTATGCAGCCTAACATTGAATTTATAGAAGTCTATAGTGCGTTATGTGTATGCTAGGTCAAAGAGATGTGTTTTTAGTCTAGCTTTGAACTGACAGAGTGTGTCTGCTTCCCGGACAATGGTAGGAAGACTGTTCCAAAGTTTTGGTGCTAAATAGGAAAAGGATCTACCGCCTGCAGTCGATTTAGATATTCTAGGTATTATCAACTGACCGGAATTTTGAGATCGCAATGGACGTGAAGGACTATAATGCGTTAAGAGCTCGCTCAAGTACTGCGGAGCTAAACCATTTAGTGCTTTGTAGGTAATCAACAATATTTTAAAATGTATACGATGTTTAATAGGGAGCCAATGCAGTGTTGACAGAACCGGGCTAATATGGTCATATTTCCTGGTTCTGGTAAGAACTCGAGCTGCGGCGTTTTGAACTAGCTGTAGTTTATTTATTAAGCGTGCAGGGCAACCACCCAGTAGAGCATTACAATAATCTAGCCTTGAGGTCATGAACGCATGGACTAATTGTTCCGCATTTCCCAATGAGAGCATATGGCGTATTTTAGATATATTTTTAAGATGGAAAAATGCAGTTTTACAGATACTAGACACGTGGCTTTCAAAAGAAAGGTTGGTATCAAAGAGCACACCCAGGTTCCTAACCGACGACGAAGACTTGACAGAGCAGCCATCAAGTGTTAGACAGTATTCTGGGTTATTACGTGTGGAAGTTTTTTGTCCAATAATTAGAATCTCTGTCTTTTCAGAATTTAGTAGTAGGAAATTACTAGTCATCCAATTTTTTATATCAGCTATGCATTCCGTTAATTTTGTGAATTGGTAAGTTTCGTTGGGTTTTGAAGAAATATACAGCTGAGTATCATCGGCATAACAGTGAAAGCTAACTCCATGTTTCCTAATGATATCTCCTAATGGTAGCATGTACAGAGTGAACAGCACCGGTCCTAGTACTGAGCCTTGTGGTAAACCATACTGAACTTGTGATCGATAAGACATCTCTTCATTTACTGCTACAAACTGATAACGGTCAGATAAGTATGATTTAAACCATGCTAGTGCAATTCCACTAATGCCCACATAGTTTTCTAGTCTATTTAAAAGAATGTTGTGGTCAATTGTGTCAAATGCAGCACTAAGATCGAGTAACACTAATAGAGAGATACAACCACGATCGGATGATAAGAGCAAATCATTTGTGACTCTAATGAGAGCGGTCTCAGTGCTATGGTACGGTCTAAATCCGGACTGAAAATCCTCGCAGATATCATTTCTTTCTAGAAAGGAACACAGTTGTGAAGATACTGCTTTTTCTAATATCTTTGACAGAAAAGGCAGATTCGAGATCGGCCTGTAATTGACTAATTCTGTAGGATCAAGTTGTGGTTTTTTAACAAGCGGTTTTATCATAGCCAGTTTAAAGGTTTTTGGTACGTATCCTAGAGACAAAGATGAATTAATGATATTAAGAAGAGGATATATGACCTCTGGAAACATCTCTTTCAGTAGCTTAGTCGGTATAGGATCTAACATACAAGTTGTCGATTTAGATGAATTAACGAGTTTGCAGAATTCTTCCTCTCCTATAGCAACAAATGAATCAAATTTTTCCTCAGGGAGACTACAATGCACTTCCTGATGCGATACTGTGGTAGACGGTTGCATAGTTATAATTTTGTCCCTGATATTATCAATCTTGTAAGTGAAGAAGTTCATAAAGTCATCACTGCTGTGTTGCTTGGACACTTCTGAGCTTGAAGCTTTCTTTTTCGTTAGTTTAGCCACTGTTTCAAATAAATACCTTGGATTATGTTTATTTTCTTCTAATAGGTTTGAAAAATAAGCAGATCTAGCAGCTTTTAAAGCCTCTCTGTAAGTAATCGAGCTCTCTTTCCATGAAATCCGAAATACCTCTAGTTTAGTTTTCTTCCAGTTGCGCTCCATTTTTCTGGCTGCTCTCTTAAGGGCCCGGGTGTGCTCGCTGTACCACGGCGTTGGGCTATTTTCTTTAATCTTCTTTAAGCGCAACGGAGCAACTGCGTCTAAAGTGCTGGAAAAGAGAGAGTTAAACGTTTCTGTTGCAATATCAAGTTCTTCTAAGCTATCCGGGATGCTGAGATGATGAAACTGATTAGGAAGATTATTGATAAAGCAATCTTTAGTGGCAGAAGTTATAGGTCTAACGTATTTATAACACGGAGTCGGCTTTGCAGCCTTGGCTAAATGTAATTTACATGAGACTAGATAATGATCTGAGATGTCATCGCTCTGCTGCAGAATTTCAACGGTATCAACATCTATTCCATGTGATAATATTAGATCTAGAGTATGATTACGACGATGAGTAGGTCCTGACACGTGTTGTCTAACTCCAATTGAGTTTACAATGTCTTTAAATGCCAATCCAAATGCATCTTTTTCATTATCTACATGTATATTAAAATCACCAACAATTAGTACTTTATCTGCAGCCAATACTAATTCTGATAGGAAGTCCGCAAATTCTTTGATAAAATCTTTATGGTGCCCTGGTGGCCTGTATACAGTAGCCAGCATAATTCTCAAATGTGATTTATCGTTTACACTATAGATTTTTACATTAAGCACCAATACTTCAAAAGAAGTATATTTAAAGCTAGATTTCTTAGTGGTTTTGAAAATATTACTATAAATTACAGCAACACCTCCCCCTTTGCCTTTCAGACGAGGTTCATGTTTATAACTGTAATCTTGTGGGGTTGACTCATTTAAAATAATGTAATCGTTTGGTTTTAGCCAGGTTTCTGTCAAACACAGCATATCAAGATTATAATCTGAAATCATATCATTAACTATGAGAGATTTTGAAGTAAGGGATCGAATATTCAGCAACCCAAGCTTTATCATTTGCTCATCTGTATTATATCTGTTTTTTATTTGTTGAACATCAATTAAATTTTTAACCTGACGTTTTTTGGAGTTCCAAATTCGGGGAACAGACACAGTCTCTATATGATGATATCTAGGTGAAAGAGACTCTATGTGATGGGATTTATCTGACCTTGGTGACGTGAGGCCGCTAGCAGACGGTCGGTTTAGCCAGTCTGTCTGCTTCCTGACCTGAGCCCCAGATTGTCATGTTTTATCTCTAAGACTATGAGCCAAATTACTAGAGAGAAGAGCAGCACCAGCCCAGGAGGGATGGATACCATCTCTTTTCAACAGATCAGGCTTGCCCCAAAAACTTTTCCAATTGTCTATGAATTTTATATTATTCTGCGGACACCACTTCGACAGCCAACCGTTCAGTGAGGCCAATCGGCTAACTATCTCATCACTCCTGCGTACAGGAAGGGGGCCAGAGTAAATTACAGTGCCTGACATCGTACTTGCGAGTTCACACACCTCTTTAATATTAATTTTGGTGATCTCCGACTGGCGGAGTCGAACATCATTAGTGCCGACATGAATAATGATCTTAGAGAATTTACGATTAGCATTAGCCAGCACTTTTAAATTTGCTTTGATGTCAGGCGCTCTGGCTCCCGGCAAACATGTGACTATGGTGGCTGGTGTCTCTATTTTCACGTTCCGTGTGATCGAATCACCAATTACCAGGGCACAATCAACAGAATTCTCAGTGGGTGTTTCACTGAGTGGGGCAAATCGGTTTGTTATGGGAATCGGAACGGAAGAGTGGTTCTTTGATCCACGACTAGAACGATCTCTCACGGTCACCCATCTGCCCTGCTGCACGGGCTCTACTTCAGCCGGAACCGAATCATGTAAAGAGTTCACTATGCTAGGCGCATCCAAAACACTATCTAAAGATCTAGCATTCTTACCATCCTCAATTAAAGTTTGGATGCGTGTCTCTAGTTCTGAAATCTTCTCCGTCAGCCTGACTGTCTCCTTGCATTTATCACATATAAATCCTATATTGCCATCGGAGAAGGCTATACTAAACATATGACATGTGACACAGGTGACAATAACAGGACAAGAAGACATTACTCACCGTGTTTGTTGACTGATTTCTTACTTACCTGGACTTTATGAACTCAAAGGCGCGGGCGCGCGAGAGAAAATAAATAAATAAATGAGCGCACGGGTGGCGCGTTAGCAGGCTAACGTTAGCGAGTTACTAGCGTGCTGTGTTAAGAATAACGGAAGCTAGAGATGTAAGGTTAATCTGAGATGTTGGGTAAGCTGTATTTAGTAGTATAAACAACTAGATAGTAAATGATGGCTCAAAACATAAAGAAATACGAGGCTCAGGCGAAGCTTACAGCCTCGAAGCAAACAAACACACAGCAGGCAGCGAGGCAGACAGGAGCAATCGATCAGCGATCAGGAGACATCATTGTAAAGCGCTTTGGGTGTACAGTAGTACATATGAAAGCGCTATATAAATGCCTCATTCATTCATTCATTCATTCATTCATTCATTCATTCATTCATTCATTCATTCATTCATCCATTCATCCATTCATCCATTCATTCATTCATTTATTCATTCATAGAAGCCTATGGAGGAGTGAGACAGCTCTCAGATTTAATCAAAAATATCTTAATTTGTGTTCCGAAGATGAACAAAAGTCTTGAGGGTGAGTAATTACTGACAGAAATTTCATTTTTGGGTGAACTAACCCTTTAATGGTTGTACCGGAATTGTCCTCTACATATTCCTTCTTTAACTAGTTTCTGATTAGTAATGAGACTATTAATGAGGTATGTTGTCAAATCTGTGCTACAATAGAAGGAAATGATTCAAATACAGGATTTTGATTTAAATAGTGACTATACATTCAGCTGGTTTTACAATATTAAAAATGTTAAACGGCAAAGAACAATAATATTTTTTTTATATTGTGCAAGTGTGACCGTCATTAGGTTAACTTAATGACAGAATCTAATATAACTGCTCTAGATTAACATTATCGATAATTCAACTTAAATATCAGGTAAAATACCAATAGGTTAAACACCCTAATAATAAATAATATAAAAAATATGAATAAGAAACATAGCGTATGATAGCTTCTTTATAATGACTGTATTCTCTCATACTGTGTTGTTTTTAGAAAGCAAACTCAATTCAGTTTCACATCACCTATAAATCATTTATGTAAATGTCTTAATGTTTTAAAATGAGTTTACTCACTAACAAATGTGAATCTTATTTTTTGATATGTAAAAATCTACAAAGAAAAGCTTTTCCCAAGGCATTTCTCCAGAGCAAAATATGCCAAAAGATGATTTTGAAATGACCACCAGGACACAGTATGTCCAAGAAAAGCTTTGTATTTTGAAAGGCATCCTTTCAATATTAACCACTGTATTGCCAACTCATATAAGTCATGTGCTCGTAGTAAAGAAAATGGGTGTGTTACCCAGAGGCAGCATCATGTAATAGAAAGTTCATCTCACGAGCACCACATGGTACAGCTCCAAGTGTAACCTGAGATGGATTCATGTCAACAACACACTTCCAAACCCAGACACAACACGCTGTAGGAGTGGAAGGATTTCAGTTAATTTAGTCCTCAAAGCTTTAGCTATTTCATATTGTGCGCAAAGCTTTAGCTATTTCATATTGTGCGCAAGACACTTTACAGCACGTAAAACACATGTTGAAAGCACCATGAGCACTTCAGGGCTTCTGAAACTCTCCAGCATGTGATTGCGCGGATTGATTTAAATGATTACAGTTGTCCTTGGAGTGTTACCCATTTGTAATTGGTTCTGTTTACGCCTTACGCTCTGTCTGTGTCTGTTTCAGATCATCGCTTACCAGCCATATGGAAAGTCAGTGGACTGGTGGGCTTTTGGAGTTTTGCTCTACGAGATGCTGGCTGGGCAGGTAAGAGTCATGACAACCAAGATCAAGAAGGCCCACGTCAAGGGGTTTGTGCCATTTTGGCCTTCTCTCATTCGCTCTGTTTCATTTCCTCTCTGCTGCTTGCAGTAAATCACCTCTCGCTATCTCAAGGTCAGTTTTTATTAATTACGCTCTGCAAATCTCCCGAGACTAACGGCAAGTATTTCATGCCTATCGGGCTCAGTCAATTATTTATGAATTGTTCTGAAACAAGTCAAGCTTTGAACGCTAGAGAAAAAAGTCTGAATTGTTTCCAGCGGAGACTGCTGCTGCTGAGCTGTCCTGACAAAAGGACGTCGTAATTCTCTCTAGTTTTCCCTGAATAAACAAGATTTGAAGAGACACTTTTATGTGATGACTTTCAAATTTCTGATGTTAAAGAAACACAAGTGAAAACTGCAAGCAAATGAGACATAATCCATGTTATAATTGTCGACCATTTATAAATGGCAAACAGCATCTTCCTCTCATCTTCACCCTCTCTTCTCGCTCTGTCTCTTCCCACAGCCCCCGTTTGATGGTGAGGATGAGGACGAGCTTTTTCAGTCCATCATGGAGCACCATGTGTCCTATCCCAAATCCATGTCCAAGGAGGCTGTGGCCATCTGCAAAGGGGTGAGCAGCCAATATACATCACATTCCTGAAGCAGTGACCAAATGTCTCATACTGCAGGGAAATGTCCAAAACATTTCAAATTATAATTGTTTTTATTATTTGGTCGTCAAATACAGTGGCATTCAAATGTCTGCGGTTAGTACGTTTTTTTGTTGTTGTTTTTTTATGTAAAAAAAAATAATTTTTTAAAGCAAGGATGCATGAAATTGACAGGAAAGACATTTCTAATGTTGCAAACGATTTCTATTTCAAATATGTGCTGTTTTTTTTCTATTTTTTTTAACCATTCTACTCATCAAAGAATCCAGAAAAAAATGTATAGCACCAAATACTAAGCAGTACAACTATTTTCAACATTGATAAAAACAATAAATGTATCTTGAGCAGCAATTATGATTTCTGAAAGATCATGTGACACTGAAGGCTGGAGTAATGATGTTGAAATTTCAGCTTTGCCATCACAGGAATAAATTATATTTAAAATGTATTTAAATAGAAAACAGTTATTTTAAGGTGTAATAATATACCGTATTTTCCGCACTATAAGGCGCACTTAAAAGCCTTTAATTTTCTCAAAAAACGACAGTGCGCCTTATAATCCGGAGCGCCTTATATATGGATGGCGAACACACGTTCACCAAGACGGAGAGACAGTGCCGGCCCGGCGACTTAATTATCTGCCAATGGATCGTGGATGCCTGGGCTGATATATCAGTCTCAACTGTGATCCGAGCTTTCACTAAGGCAGGAATAATCTCTTTATTCAGCCAGCTCACATACCCGTATTTACTTCCTGTTTTCGGTCGAAGTCCACAGTAGTTGATTGTCGAGTTCGCGCGCGCGATCAAACCTCCTCCGTGTGTTCAACATCTGATTCGGATGAACTATCCATTTGAGCTGATATTCTCAGAACACCACACAGCACCGTCATCGCCTGATAGCTGACAGTCTGAGTCTCCACTGTTGCTTAGTTACCAATGATCGCGCGTGCGCACTCGACAATCGCCTACTGTGGACTTCGACCGAAAACAGGAAGAAAATACGGGTATGTGAGCTGGCTGAATAAACATCATTTTTATTCATATCTTTCACATTTACTGCAGTCAGATTCACCGTGTTCACTCAAATGGCTGTGCACTTGTAATGACACATTAAGGTTGTTAAGAGGCTAAAAGCAGGTTTAAAACTTGCCCCGTTTAAGTCAACAGGGTGCACGTTTTAAAAAGACGATAACACGGTGTAGTCAACACCGGTTTTTGTCGTTGTTATCTGTACTGACAGCACTCCAAATTTACAAAAAAATTAGCTCTACGTTAAAATTGACCGGAGTTCTCCTTTAACGTTTGAACAACGTTACCATGGGAGTGAACGGAGTTGTCAGAACGCTTAATAAACTTTGACTTTATCTGACTGTTTTGTTGACATTCCCTTTAGCACATCTAACGTTAATGGATGCAAAACACAAACCCAGTCAAACGTTTGACTGCAGTATCTTATGCGCCTTATAATCCGGTGCGCCCTATATATGAAAAATGTTCTAAAATGTTCATTGAAGGTGCGCCTTATAATCCGGTGCGCCTTATAGTGCGGAAAATACGGTATATATTTTTTTACTGTATTCTTAATCAAATAAATGCAGCCTTAGTGAGCAGAAGAGACTTATTTCAGAACCTTTTTTTTTTATCTTACGGACCCAAACTTTTGAACAGTAGAGTATATAAATTGAATTGTGACTACTTTTTATTTACCCAGTTCTAGGGATGTAACGATTCACTCGCAACCGGTTGAAAATCGATAAAAATGTGTGACGCGATACACGTTTTAAACAGCAGGGCGCGTTTACTGTATAGCCTACTGTGAAGTTGTGAACCTCGCTTTACAGGCACAATAGCAGCGAGCACACACTGGCGTGAAGCTAGCGAGTGTTTTCACTTCATTCATGGAACTTGATCTTGTGTGAGCCAAGCTCAACTTCCATAGGAATGAAAACGCTCGGTTTGCTCCGCTCGCGCCGCACCAGTGTGTGCCATAGACCGGTGTGCACTCGCCGTCGGCGTCAAACAGTAGACATGGCGACGGCGAGCGTAGATGTTGACGTTGACTGATTCAAATCGGAGGTGTGGCGGCATTTTGACTTTCCGTAGACTAATAATAATCACCACCGTGAGAAGCACCAGTCACCTCCGTTTTCATGTTAAAGTAATTAATACGACAATTGCGAGAGCCACGGAGATCACAAGGTGCATCAGTGTTTCCGTGGCAACCAGGTGTTGTTTTTATTTTACTATCTCTTTCTCTAAATGTGTTTTTTTTTTAACTCTTACTAGTGTAATGATACAAATTATAACAAAATTAGAATCTTGCCTTTATTACAATGTAAAACCCCTGTCAATCTGGTACTAATTTTACAGTCTTTTACATAGTGTGCGAAGGTAGGAGTGTCCAGCCTCTTGACCAAACAGACAGAAAGACTGAGTTGAAACAACCTTGAAGGGATTTTTTTTTATGTAGTTTTATTATTTGACAAATATATTTTAAATTAAAAAGAAATGTGCAGGATTTTGTCTGAGAAATAATAAAAGGGACACTTTTGTCTTAAATCTCATTTGTTAAAAAAATCGTGAGAAAATCGTATCGTGAAACCAGTATCGTGAATCGCATCGCATAGTGAGATGAGTGAATCGTTACATCCCTACCCAGTTCTCATTACTGTAAGGCTGGAAGCTTACGCTGCTATTTTGAACCAATAATCGGAACAAAGGGCAGTTGAAGGATGACGTGTATAATTCAAATATTTATCTGACTCCAATATAATTAATCTGACTCCATTAAAGTTGTTGTTATTCTTTAACCTCTTATTCTTTAAAAGTAAAGGTCTTTCTTAGAACTGATAGGAAAACGTAGGATTTAACCTGACCGTTTAGATAACAAAAGGTGGTGATGGCGCAGTGGATAAGACACATGCCTTTGGTGTGAGAGACCCAGGTTCGAATCCACTGTGAGACACCAATGTGTCCCTGAGCAAGACACTTAACCCCTAGTTGCTCCAGAGGCGTGCAACCGAACAGTCCTCAATCAGCTTATTGATGAAATCCCTTGCACTAGATAGGCATTAACATAAGGCCATTGTGCCACGTTTAATTCACATGTATACCTTTAAAAGGCTTTTTGAAGTACTAGGGCAGTAAAGAGTTCTGCCCATATTTGCTCAGCCCTACATTACCATAATTCAAAAAGAATTGCATTAATTTATGTCATGAGAATACTTCCCTATTTTGAACGACAGTCAATGGAGAAAGATTAGTAGTTACAGCATCTAACAGCAAAGGCTAACAGGGTCATGCTAACAAGCCACACCTTGACATCTTGGCCTGAGTGAACCCAAAAGGGTCAAATTCAGTTCAGGTTGACTCATGGGCCGGAAAGGTGCCGAGACAGTCCAACTCATCAGCGTGTCCCTGAGAAATTTGTTTCAAGGTGACTGTCTCTGCAGTTCACATACTATATGTTGCTTTGAATGAAAATGTCCAGTAATTATATGACCTCATGTGATGCATTATGAATCACTTATTCATAGCTGCAGTGGTCATCGCAGTTCGCTCTCAGCTGCCTTGAAAAATTCCACAACCTCTGACCTAGCCTTTCAATATGCACGCCACGACCCTCTCAAAAATGGCCCGTTCTGTCTGTTTCTCTCTCTTTATTCTTCATTCACACTCTCTCTCTTTCTCTCTCTCTCTCTCTGTCTGTTATTAGCAAGCCAGTGCTGCTCTAGACTCGAGCGCTGGCAGGTGAAGCAGCAAGTACACATGATCTAATTCTTTATTTGAGAGATCTTCTCTTCTGCAGATAAAAGCACACAAACATACGGCCTTAGACGGCACACAGTGGGAATGCCAATGACTCTTGGCTGTGACCAGGACCCAGGATCTCAGCTCTGATAGCTTCCTGCTTTTACTAGAGCAATGGCTAGGCTGGCTTTAAAAGGATATGAATGTTTTTTTTGTGTGTGAAGATAAAGCCTCAACAAAACCAGACAAAAGCCTCAGAATGTCAGGGGCATCTCAGTCAATAGTATAACGTATTCCCTAAAAGTGCTCGAAAGGGAGCTGTCTCCTATTTGCTTATTCTTTACATGTTTCTGTTCTTTCTCCTTGTCACTGCGGTGTCAGAGTGGAGCATATGGCTGCTGAGAAAAGGAGAAAAGAGTTTTGTAGAAAAATGAAAGCCAGGGATGTGCCGCGGAGGACGCGGGTACAATCTTGCTGTGGTTGGGATATGATGCATCTGTTATCTCACAAAACCTGTCAACAACATTAAAAATAAAGAAAATCAAGGTCCATTCAAATCAATTTCCCAGTTCTTATTACCGTAATGCACAAACAATAATATTAATAATTAATAAAAAAAGATAAATTATCTACATTACATTATGATATTATTTAAATTTTCAAACATTCAGCTATTTAAATTTCAGACAAAATAAAATAAATGCAAAGGGCGTGTGTTCATGAGATTCACCAACATAGATTTTCCCTGGGCTTTGATCATCTACCCAGCATGCCGTCTGGTGACCCATTTTGTTTGAGTTAGGACAATGGAAATCTTTAGTATTGGGAGGACAACAAGTTCTGGAATATAAAGTGGAAAGGGAGATGTGAGAGCAGGTGTCTCCGGAGGGACCTGCGCACTAATACATTCATGCTAATGTGAGCATTAAATAATGAATCAACCCTCTGCGTTCAGAATCTGAATGCTACCCCTCTTTGACTGGCTTCATGGAAATACAGCATGCTGCTGGGTAAAGCCTGATAAACAAAAGACCCCCTCCTCTCCTCCCTCTGTTCCCTCATTCTGCCTCTCTTTTCTACATCCTTTCATTTTCTGTCTATTTTCTCTCGTAGATATACGTAGATGCTCTGGATAACCCTCGTCTTTTCTGCTTGTCGACTTTTTTCTTCCTCGACTTATCCTCTTTCTGTCTTCTCCTCAGTTTTTCTGCAGAGCTCACTGTCTTGATGAGTTCTGTCTCCCTCTCTCTTCCATAGGATCTGCTGTAAGTGCTCGCTGAACTTCTCTAATAGCTTAATTCTGCAGTGCAGCAAGTGTGTCAGATCCTGGAGGCCTTTCTCCACAACAATCTCCTAAAATAGAGCAGGAATACTAAATGAATCCTTGACATTTAAGACAGATTGGAAAATCCTGTAAGTTTGGACAAGCACTGCTTTAGGCGTGTGGCGCTGCCGCCCGCGCTTCCGGGAAAGCTACAATGGAGCCATGCAATATAAATGAGGTATTTCCCTTAACCAAGCGGAGCAATCGTTCTTCCAGCACAGTAATTGGATGACTAATTTAGTCTGGCCTTGTGACTTTCAGAGGACAGGTGGACAAATTGAACGTAATAAAAATGTTGATGCCTTATTCTGCCGTAAAAAAGCAAATCCTCCTCTTTGCTTCTGAAGAGCCTGGGGTTTTAGTTGCAGGGGATATAGGCTTTTATGCACAGAACATCGGCTGAGGGAATATTCATTTGTGCCACTTACATCGACAGATTGCAGAAAAACAGCACAGTGAGTGTATTAAACTCTCTGTAAGACGTGATGTATATATTGATGCACGAGATTTTTATATCTGTGTCTCAAAACGTACTAAGCTGCCTACCTAGATAGCATTTTTGGGCATCATTGGTGTATTCGTAATGCCCAAAAAGGCTGTTTAGAAAAAGTATGAAAATTAATTTGGTGATCATTCATTACTATGGCATACACTACCGGTAAAATAAGTCTCTTTCTTTATTTGATCAAAAATACAGTAAAAACTGTAATATTGTAAAATACTATTACAATTTAACATAACTATATTAAAATGCACTTTATTCCTGTGATGACTAAGCTGAATTATCAGCATCATTACTCCAGTCTTCAGTTTCACATGATCCTTCAGAAATCATTCTAATATGATGATTTGATGCAAGAAGCATTTCTCATTATTATCAATGTTGAAAACAGTTGTGGTGCTTAATATTTATGTAGAAATCGTGATACATTTTTTTCAGTATTCTTTGATGAATCGAAAGTTCAAAAGAAAAAATGTTTATTTAAAATCGAAATCTTATGTAACTTATTAATCTTTAATGTCACTCATTAACAGTTTAATGTATCCTTGCAGAATAAAAGTATTCATTTCTCTCCCAAATATCTCTCAAACTTTTGCACTGTAGTGTGTGTGTGTGTGTGTGTGTGTGTGTGTGTGTGTGTGTGTGTGTGCAGGGCCGCATTAAGAGCTCACTGGGCCCCGGGGCTATGAGTTACTGCAGGGCCCCCCCCACCACTTTAGGCCACCAACTACATGAGCTAAATGTTATATCATTATACGAGTCATTTTATCCATCTATGATATTCTTCACAGTTAAGTTATATTACTTTTAACACGATTTTTTATCATATCAAAATGTAATGCCACTAAAATTTCATAATTCTTGTGACCAATTTCAATATCACAAAAAATAATATAGCTTAAGAAAAAAATCTCAAGCTTACTGATGACAAGAGTCACAAATAACAGAACAAAGGCACATAAGAAATCGACCTACTTGATAAACTTAAAGCACTGAATAATATTATATTGTATAAAGTAATCAAAATATATAAAACATAGTTTTCACTATAAATTCAACAATTTATTCTTATTAATTTTACAAAAGTGATTCAGTCATGATGGCGCAGCAAAATTGACATATTTCTACCGGATATATATTATCGCCAGCCCTTTAGGCGAATAGCGTTAGATCAAACACAAAAAGCAATATCATACATACATCAAGTTAATATTCAAACTTACCGAAAATTTGTGGGGTCGATGATGACGCTGTGTTTTAAGAATAGTCTAGACTAGAATGAAGTGAAGAGTGGAGGCGATTTATTGGTTGATGCATTCTAATAAGGCGCAGGCAGCCTTCTATAGGCCAACGTGCAGCAGCAGGTCGATCGTTCACAAGTTAAATATATAAATGTATTTGTTATATTAAATTAAAACGTGACGTTTTAATTCACCATGTCCTGCTGCCCACGGGGGTTTGATTGACAGGCGGCCTGGCCAATCATAACGCTGAATACGCAATTTTGTCCGACAACAAAGCTGTCAGTAGATTAACGTCGGTGGACTTGAACTTGAAAACGGTATTGTTTAAATTACTTAAATGACAGTATTTGAAAGTTGAGACTTTGTTTCATATCAACAGTAAGCTGCTCTGAACTCTCTCTCGTAGTCACTTGGTGTAATGTTAGTCTTTGCCCCGCGATGTATTTTTCACTGCGTGAGTGAGAACATGACGTGCGTGACTCGTGAGAGCCGCCTGGCTTGTCATACAGTAAATAAAAAAGGCGGGTCTTTGCGAACGTCTCTATAATATTAATGAAAATGATTCCATGATAATGCATGGAATATATGGCAAAGCGCCACTAAATAACAGGGCTAATTTGTGG
Organism: Tiaroga cobitis; assembly: GCA_030578255.1. Classification (NCBI taxonomy): domain Eukaryota; kingdom Metazoa; phylum Chordata; class Actinopteri; order Cypriniformes; family Leuciscidae; genus Tiaroga; species Tiaroga cobitis. Next base: position 30,303,188 of record CM060593.1, read on the forward strand.
GGGGGCGTTGCGTGGTAAGGCTTTGGCAATCAGATGGCTAGCAGTGCTCCACAGCCAATCACGGGCCCCCTCCTTGCTCGGGCCCCGGGGCTTTAGCCCCGCCTAGCCCTATTGTTAATGCGGCCGTGTGTGTGTGTATAAAAAGTGTTCTTGTAGCTCAAACAGTAGAGAATGATGCTAGCAACACCAAGTTCATTGGTTCAATTCCCAGGTAATTCATTACCTGATAAAATGTATTTGTTCGAATGCAGTGCAATGATAAACTTTGGATAAAAGCATCTGCCAAATGCATAAACATAAAGCACCATCTGCCACCATAACTATAGTATGGCACCACCGCCATACTTTTTGGGAAGTGTGTATAGACAGCTCAATATGTTTTGAGACGCAGCATATGAGGATGATAAAGTAGCTGAATTATATTGTATTAATTCTATAAAAAAGAATGAAAAGGCTGCCGGATGCGTTTAAGGACTGGTTTAATGAAGCTGACAGAGGCAGAGGATGGCGTACTGCTGAAATGGCTTGTGCAGCAGCGGTAACAGCAGATATGTGCGACTGCAGTGCTCCGAGTGCTAATTGAAGAGTATTATCAGTGTTGATGGAGTGTACAGCTCTGATATCATAGGATTAAAGTGGGATGCTGTGGTTCTTTGATATGGAACACAGCCCAGCACACCGCTGAGAGAGGCTTTGGACACAAGCCTGATACAGGCTGATACGCCATGACTAAGGCCAATCTAGAGCTCGCACACAGACTCTCGCTCACTTTTTTCTTTTTTCTACTTTCTTTTTGCATATGCTGTATTTGTGTTAGAGCTTGTCACTATACACTGACAGTACAATGGTATCTCGAGCCATCTGTCAAACCATCTGAGTGTAGATCCTGGTGCATGCTCAGCTTAATGCCTGTTCTTGATTGTTGGAATGTAGCTAATGTAAAAGTGGAGATAGATATTTTGTCTTTTATATGTATTGTTTATTGACTTTTCCTCATTGGGTAGAAGATACTGTTAGAATGAGCCATTACGTAATCATTCACATTCTCAAGTGATGATAATGCACCTTGCGATCAATGAGGGAATTTTAAAAATTGTGATTTGCAGATGTGGAAATGTCTTCAAAATGAAAAAAATTGTAAGTTTGGAAATAGTTTTGCTCTGTTTTATATTAGAAATTGATCTTTGAAGGTGCTTGGTGTAGAGTAAAGGCTGGAATACACTACATGACTTTTGCTCAGATTTTTTACTTGATTTATAGTATTGATGCTATTTGCCAAAAGTCAAAGCTAGTCTGCAGATTTGAGCTGAAACATATTAAACAAGTTTTACATTTTGAACCAGAGATTTTATGTTTATTTTAGGCTTATGTTTGAGTTGGTTATTGCTTGAACACCAAAATGTTTCAAATTGTTCCCAAATTGTTCTTCCCTGCACTAACAAAGTTACAAAGTAAAGTCTTTATTATTATTATTTTTTATCTTTGCAGATGCACTTCCCAACAAAATCACTGCAATCATTCTAGAATGATTATTTTCAAATAGAGCTGTGGCATCTTGTGAAAATCCCCAATGAACCTACATAAAATACATGTATAAAGTATAGTAGTTACATTTTTTTTTTAAATTCTATTCATTGTTGTTGAATTCTTATTCATTATGAATTCTTATCCCAGTACCATAAAAGACTAGAAAAGTAATGGAACTTTATTAGTTCAAAAACCATTGAAAAATATTTACTCGTAAGAGTGAACTCTTGGTCATGATCCATCTTAGGTTCATTTGAAAAGACAGTGATGAGGCAAAATATCCCATAGGTTTCTATTGCTGTCTGTCTTTCATGTGACCAACCGAGTCACCGTCACTAACCCAGAGTTAAGGTTTAAGAGCATCAGTGCTGAATTCTCTGAAGAGCACTCCTGCCACACTTCTGTGTAGAGGGCTGAAGAAGCCAGGAGGGAGAGATAAAGCAATTGACTTGACTCCGACGCTGCAGGTCACTTGTGTTTTTGGCTTCAGTCGGCCTCTAGAGCCTCTCCTGAATTGCACTGTCAGATTACACTCCAGCTCTGACGTTCAGAGCGGGACAGCTGTGAAATATGAGTGGTCAGCTGTACAGAAACAAGCTGAAAATGAGAGATGGATGGATGAGTTGGAAGGTTTGTTATAAATCAAATGTAAATTCATGTCCCAGTTATACTTAATGTTGTCACATTTTCCTAGTTAAATAAACATTAAATTAAAAAAAAAACAATTCTATTTTGTAGTTTTACATAAAACTATGTAGGTAATGTTCTGTTAATTACAACCAAGTATAAATTTCATCAATTTAGTTTTTTAAGCATTTTTACATCTATTCCAAAATAATAGCTTAAGGCAGTAACAATTTAAACAATTAATTTTATTTGTGATCTGGTGTTCCGCTGTTCTTTTTAATAGTCAACTAATTTTCATCAGTAATCAAGCTCGGTAAACACTGGTCACAGACAAGAAGATGTACCTTTAATTTCACCAAGCTGATTTCTCACCAAAAAAAAACCCACAGTCATCATGTTTTCAGGCCATTTCAGGTTTAATTGTGACGTAAATCGGTGATATCTAAGTAGCTGAATTGTTTACTTACTTTTAAGTTGGCCGTCCCATTAACACCATCATGTTGTTCATTCATACAGGCCGATTCGCGAACAAAACAAGAGGCGGAATTTATCGCATGAACCAATCATATCCAATCATAGCGCATTGGAGACACTGCCTCCTCTCACGTGACTTTCCCCCATTCATTCTCAATTACCCCTCACCAAACCCACCGCACACTTTAGGGGGTCTGTTAGAAGTCAAAGGGCTCAGGAGAGATGCGGACTGTGAAATGTCACATTTTGTAATATGGATTATTTTCTTATCCTATTTTTTGATGAAGCACTGCCTCCTCGGAGGAAACGCCACTTATAGATTGTGTTTTATTGAAAGATAGATTGATGGATGGATGGATGTGTGTTTTGAATAGATAGATATGTTTGAATAGATGGACATATGGATGTAGAGAAAGAATCAGCCAGCTGTGTCTCTGTGGCAGCATGGCCCAGCTGTACATGTCAGCACTGCCACACAGTGAGCGAGTGTGTCCTGGCCCCTGCTGTATACATTAATGATGACAATGATGACAAAGCTTCAGAGGGCAGTGGAGCACACGGCGCTTAGCAAGCTCCATGAGTCCAGAAGGCATCTTGGGTCAGGGATTGATCCAACCCATACCGACCGGCCCCGACCCAGCCCCTTCCTGATCCACTGAGGGTTAAGGCTCTACCAGTCAGCAGAGACCTTCATCTCCCTCACTTCACCACCACTTCCACCTGTGCCTTACAAGAGCCTGGAAAGACTTTCTCTGCTGCCATAAATTTTTCATGCGCACTGAGGCGCTGAAGAAGAAGCGGCAAGTTGTTTTTCCCCTCGCCTAATCTCTCCTACACACGCTAAAGTCACTCACTGGAATAAAATAGCCAAACGATTTTGTTATATTCAACATAGCATGTTCTACTGGGGAATAAAACAGCTGTCGGTGAAGGGGAAAAATGGAGAGAGTTGGATGTGCGGAGGAAGCTGATGAAAAGAAGCTGTGCTAAAACAAAGGTTGCAAAGTAACAATTATTTGAACTAAAATATGTAACGACATTCTCATTTCTTTGGACTTAGTTTTACGCCCTCCAGGGATACCAATGGAACATGTATTTTTGACCCATAAAACAAAATTATTGAACAAAACTCTTGGGTGGGGCCAATCTACAGTATGGCAGGTACCCTGGCTGTATTTTGAGCTAAATATTTGAGCTCTGTGTGTTGCATATTAATATAACATAATTCCATATATTAATGAAAAATGGATCATGCGGCATACATCAATTATGTAGTAAGGTAGAAACTACTCTCTGCTCATCCTGTAATGTAAATGTATTTTTTTCAGAGAGAAAATATAGATATGCTATTAATTCTGATTAACTTGATTAATTATTCTGTGTATCATCTATTTAATTTGATTATTTCTTAAGCAATTGACAGCCATACTATATACCTAATGGTCATTTCATCTCTCTGCTCTGTACTGTTTCAGCTGATGACCAAACACCCAGGCAAGCGTCTGGGCTGTGGCCCTGAGGGTGAGAGAGACATCAGGGAACACGGCTTCTTCCGTTACATGGATTGGGAGAAGCTGGAGAACAAGGAAGTTCAGCCACCATTTAAACCAAAGGCTGTAAGTCCAGCCAGTCACCTCCCCTCTAACACACAAACACACATTCTCTCTCTCTTACTCACATTCACTCCTCGTGTGTTTCTGTGATCTGGAATGCTGGTGGTTATTTCAGAATTTAGTCTAAATTGGAGTTTCATTACCTTTTATCTGTCTTAGCCCGATACTTAACACATAACAGATGACATGATTTGCCAAAGTAAGACAGCATCGAATCAACATTAACAACCCTAATGGCTATCCCTAACCCCATACCGACCTCAACTTGATTTAAACTCATCAATTACTCAGTTTGAACTGAAGTTGAATATCAGGAAGTTTAATTAAAATGGATAAGAAATGTTTGAAATGTCACCTGTAGACATTTGTATTTTATCATTTATTGATTTATTTCATTATATTTAATAAATTAATGTAATGTTTAATAGATATTTAATAAATTGATTCATTTTAATTTTTTTATGGTGAAATAACATATTTCCTAGAATTCTGTAGTTTATGCAAAACATTATATATTCACTAGATTGAAAATTTGACATTACATTTCTTTTTATGCAGTAAAAAATCTGTTATAAATCTGAAACTATTTGGTTTTTATCAAATTCCTATTCCTTAATTCAAAATTTCACTCAACCCTGCAGTCTAGAAACCTAACCCTATAATCAGAGGGCGGTGATTGGTTAATATGGATGTTGTCTCAGGACCAGCAAAGGATGTTAATTCAGGAAAATGTCTTACTTGTGTAAATCGCATTAAGCGACCCATAACAGTTCAAGCTCAAACTGGCCAACTGGACATGTAGTTTTTGAAGTCAGTGTCAAAGTAGTCAAATTCTACTGTAGCACAAGTAAAACTTTCAGGGCAGTGGAGAGCAGTAGGGTGTAATGAGAAGCCTGTATGTCCTCCTTACTCACCACAGCAAGAGGCACAGCAGCATCTTAGCTTTGTCTGGCCGAGCTGAGACGCGTTTGTCAGCCTCAGTCAGATCCTTAATGAGTACAGCTTCTCGTGTGTGTGAGCTGTCAGATGGAGCAGGCATTGCCCAGGCAGTGCTGCATTGTGCTTCCCTCCACGTCAGCCTTCCTGACCTTCTGCTCGGACTCAGACTTGCCTCAGAAGTGATCTCCTTTCTGCAGTGCCTTCCTGGTTGTGAGGTCTCGGCACAATCATTGAGAACAGATTGCCCTGTTGATTGTCACAAGTTTTACTTTAGCACATTAATCGAATGCTTTAGTTTTAGTTGAAGTGGTAAAGGTGAAGCCAAGTGTGTCATTTCTGTGCCACTAGTGTCACCAAAAGGAATTGCAAAAGACATAATGACTGTTTTCAAACAGGTTTTCTTGACACACACCCATTCTCCCATTAGACGGATAGTCCTACCTCCAAAATCACACCATTAGTTGAGCCAATGTTGCCGGGTCAGGTTGGCCGGGATGCCCAAACAGAGCAATGTGTTTGACATTAAACGTCACTGGTTCTTGCTTGTCTCATAATCAATTGCAACACTGTGTTATTTTTGTCATTTGATTTTATTTTACTATAACCGTACGATAATTTCACTATTTAATACCACTGCATACTTTTTACTATGGCTGAACTCGAACATGAATAATCTGGAGACAAAGTCAATATCCTTTTTGCTGAATTTTCTGCATGAAATCATTCCCGTCTTTGGCTTTTCAGGCTTTCTTGCACAGTTAGTTACATTAGCTCACTGTTCAGGCGTGTGTGTGTGATTGGGAGTGTTCACGTGGCGTTTGCTGCCTGTGGCAGCAGATGGATGTTTGTGTGCTGGTGTCATTAGCTGAGCACAAAGACGGATGATTTTAGACCCTCTTCGTGACGATGCCCGCATGCCGGATGGACACTCAAATAACGTGATTTGCAAACTTCATCAAAGGCAATTAGGATCTGAACAAGACTAATTTTGTCTCATGTGGAGACCAAAAAGACATGCACACATAAACTTTTTTCCAAAACGTAGTAAGAGGCATCCGTACTAGGCAGCATGTTAAGGCATCACAGGCACGCTCCAGAAAAAAAGGCCATCCCAGAATGCACTGTGATGAGCGCGGTGAAAACAAAATACAAGATGGCGGAAAATGTGAGCAAAATGCGGTTATAAATATAATTCATTCAATTAGGAGTGCACTGAAAATTGCGGCCAATATTGTGGATCATGATTTTTTATGTCTGTAGACCCTTTTTGCTGGGGCATGAGCCTGAGTTAAAAGAAAATACTGATAAATTCTTATGTGTCTGTAGAGATTGCCATATGATATCCTGAGAATAATTTTCCCTGATCAGTTTTTCAAGCAATTGTGTCGTGTGTTTCCTATCAGCTGTTTAGAAACAGAATTAGCTATGCCAGATTCGTGAATGAATCACTCTTCTGATCTAATTAGTCAAAATTGTTTGCCAAAAGGTGCGAAATTGTTCACGATTCAGTTTGATTCGAAATCATTGATTTGATTGAGTTCACTTACGCACTGAATCTTTTGCATTGTATCTGTTATTGGATACTTTGTTAGACAGAAAACAAAAATAGCACCAAATGAGGGGATACCTACAATCCTTTGTAGGAATAAAAACATGACTTCTGTCGTTTGTCAATGATGAAGCAGCTCTGTATTGCGCATACAGCTTGTGAAAGATGCTTTTTATGGCTTTTTTAAATATTAAAATAGGTTTTTGTCAATGTCAGTTCATGTTCTTGTCATGAATTTAGGCATCTCAACATAATAAAATACACAGTAAGAAATATGGATAATTATTCATTTTGAGAGAAGCTGAGATAAAATAGAGGTGGGAAGTAACTCATCAAAAAATTAAAATAAATCTTTGCCATAATCTATCACTATCCCTTTGAATAAGTAGATGGCAAACGTAATCTAAAAATAGATGCAAATGAATATACAGATAAAAAATATATATATAATTGAATCACTAATAATGCCTGATTTGGTCTCAATGTATTGTTCATCAAAATAAAAAAGTATGACAAAAAATGACAATAATGTATATGCTATATGTATATTTCCCATTTTTGGATTATTTTGGAGTATTTATTGGATTAACTCGAGTCTCCTGTATAATTCCTGAGCGTGTAGTAGAGCATTCAAATTTTGACTTTTATAATGCCACCTTAAAAGGCAGCTCCCAATGTAGGCAGTGAGGCAGCTAACTAGGTATTCTTTTCAAAACTATTATGTGCATTTGAAGGTCCAAAACATGTAGACTGAAGACTGTTCCCGAGAATCTGCTCCGTTTGCGGAGCACCTCCTCGCCCAGATCTCACTCTGCTGGGAAACACAGTAGTCTGACGTAGGATTTGGATGGAGTGTCCCTCTACACATCACAGCCTGTGGCTCTGAAATTAAGCGTGACAGCAGTGTCTGGCAAGGGATCATGCCATTGAGGTGGATTAGGGAATCGCACCCAGGTGATGCGAGACAGTCAGAGTGACTTTACAGCTCAGGTTTGGAGCAGAACGAGGGGACGGCCTCCATACGCAGCTCTTCATTTCTCTGCTGGTGCTGTTGAATTATCTGGTGGCAGGTGAGAAGTGACTATTGATTTGTTGTTTGGGATGCTAGCCAGCTCTAGGTGGAACGCCTCTGGCTGTTTCTGCAGCAGATGGACTGTTGTTGCCTACGTGTTACAAGACTGGCAGTGACGGCCCGCGTGTGCCAGCCATGGGAGGGCGGCTCTCTGAACACTGACAGTCTCGTTGCTGCCAGCGCTGCTCACTCTCACTTCCTGTATGTCAGTTGGCACCTTTTCTATGTCGTGCAGATTGGACACGGTCACCTTAGTCTCACCCTTTCATTGACACACACTGTCCGTCATGCTCTGCTCCTGCTGGAATAAAGGAATGATGGGTGGAGGTGAATAGGGATCAAAGCCAGGTGAGGAGAGTGACAGATTCATTATGAAATGTCTAGCTGATACTGTCAGGTTGATGCTGGTTTTGGTGATCATAATCAGTTAAATGGTGAAGCATGATGTCAAGCATGATCTTTTTGGTGGGTGCATTAATGCATCTTTCTGGTTAAAGGGATAGTTCACTCAAAAAGGGTATATAAACTAACTATTTTGCAGAATGTTCCTTGTATCTTTCCGTAGAGTGAAAGTGAATGAGAATGGAGCCCCATTTTGAGCCCCAAAAATGACAACGACCAAGTTTTGGCAGGATGCGAAGTTTGACATCAGTGATTATTCATTATCTTGAATGATAACTTGATTATTTCTGGGAGACCTATTCCACACCCAAATTGCACAGCCAGCTTTTCCACCTCTAATTCTAATACATTTGTTTTCGATTCAATTAGATGGATATTCCTTATAAAATAGCACTTGTTTTTCCAATTCAAGGATAATTATACAATTATCTTAATTATCATTTAGTTTTAGTTTATATTAAGGTTTGTTTTGTGTGTGTAACTGTTTAGTGTAGTTTTGTGGATGATTGGGAAAATTTTTATAATATAGTTTATAATATACATTTGGGGTCATTAATTAGACATATTAAAATTGATCTAAGGTGACAATGAAGATATTTATACAGATTTCTATTTCAAATAAAAGTTGTTCTTTTGAACTTTCAATTGATCAAAGAATCCTGAAAAAAAATGATCATGGTTTCCACGACAATATTAAGTAGCACAACTGTTTTCAACATTGATACTAATAAAAATAATAATAATAAATGTTTCTTGCAGCAAATCAACTTATTAGAATGATTTCTGAAGGATCATGTGAAACTAAAGACTGAAGTAATGATGCTTTAAATCAGCTTTGCAATCACAGGAATAAATTACATTTTAAAATATAGTATAATAGAAAACAGCTATTCACAGTTAATGTTTTGGTCAATAATATTTCACAATATTACTGTTTTTACTGAAACTTAGTATGTCTCCCTATAGATACAATAGCGTGTGTGCATAATCTCTGGTTAATACTGTCACTGTAATCATTTTACTGTAAATGGCTATGGATAGCTTGAGAAGACACTGTGGAAACACCATCATCTCATGCTGAGGTCCAGCAATGGTCTTTTGAACAAGGCTTGCCCAGAGTGAAAGTTGAGGAGCATATTGTAGACAGAAGTGAGAACTATGGGTTGTGTGAGCGTGATGTTCAGTAGCTTTTGCTTTAAAGAATGTTATTCTCCTTTCATTCCCTCTCCCTTTATCCCAGTGTGCAGCAGTCACTCAGAGATATGTGTGTGCCAGAGAGAGAATGACAGGGAAAGTATGGATGCATGTGTGTGAGAGAGAGAGAGAAATAGTTGTAAATGGGTTGTGTTTAACACAGCGGTCTTCAGACAAGCCACTTGTCACGTGTGTCTTTAATAGCAGGGACTGTTCACAGTGGATGTGCCCCCCTGATGCTAATGACTGTAGACAGGTGGTTTTAAAAGGACACCGAAAAGCTTTTGCCTCAATATTCAGGGGTGGATGAGATGCAGGCCGTTCGACTCTCTGTGGGTTCACTTGCCTGGGTGGCACGGTGTGTATGGCGGTGAGTGGGCAGATCCATGAGTCGCAGCCTCCTGTGATTGCGTTCAGAAACACTAATGCATCTGCAGCGGGGCGGCCGAGGTCAGGTGGCTGCTGCATCGTACCATTAATTGAGTTTAAATTAGAGGGGCTTCTGAATGCAGAGGTACACAGATGCTGCGCGAGGTGATTTAATGGTTCCCACACAGATGTTATGGCTCAGTGCTCTCACTGTGTGTGTGTGTGTGTGTGTGTGTGTGTTTAGTATTTCGAGGTGGTGAGTGGACTTGCCAAGAAAGTCTGAGCTTTGGTTGCCTTTCTGTCCTATTTACGACGTATTGGTTGTAAATCATTCACATGGTGGTCAGATCTCTCTTGCTGAAAATGCAGAGCCACATCTAAAGCTATTGTGTTCGCTGCCAGGTCTACACTAAGGATTCTGGGCTAATGGAACAGTCAAGAAAATTAGGTCATTTCTTGCTGTATGAAATGGGGCTTTTAAAGGCTCAAGCTTTTGTTGGGCTGCCTAGTGGCAAGAGGTATTTATTTGAAGGATTTTAGTCTTACTAATGCTTCTGTTTACCTTGAATTCAGGTAAATACTGCATTTAAGAATGTGATAGATGATCATTTGAAGTGCTTTTTGTAGACCTAAATTATGCAATGATGGATTAAAAACGTTTCTGTGCAACACTATTATAATATGAATTCAAATAAATTAAGTTCATTGCCCACCCATTGTCCTCATTAGAAGCAGAGCCCCTTATAGACTTAAGCAAGGTCTTCACTCTGATTGGTGGAAATTATGAACTCCTGTGAAGTCGAAAGCTTGTGAATTTTTCCTGTGCTATGGGTCTATATTTGATCCATACGCATCATATCTGATCTACAGTGTTTGTGTTGGTTCTCAGCTAATGACTGTGTAGTATTACAGTAGGCTATGGCACAAAGTATGGAGTCACAATATGTTTTTATAAATAATGCATATGTAGAACAGTAACACATGGATTGTGATATGCATCATACTGTGAGCTGTCTCAGCTCCACAGCAATAATTTTCACCACTTGCCAGATTTTTCCTCTCTTTTAATGTGGCTGCACCTACAGTATTGTTTGCCAAAGGAGAGGATGCAGAGATACATCATCATGGGCCAGAGGTAGAGAACTGGCCAGGTTTGGAAGGTTCTGTTGGTTTGACTTTGCTTGCTGTTCATGAATATTACATGACTGTGCTTTAAAAGGTGAGTTTTGCCGCTGGTCGATGCTCTCCACGAAAAGAGGTCTGTTTGTGTGCGTGGAATTTCATTCTCATTTACAGATTTGCTTGTGTGGACTCACCTGTTTCTTTTACCCTTATGATAAGCGAGCTATTTAAATGTCACTGGAAGTGCAATAGAACATTGGAATTTCAAAAGCTGACATTTGAACTGAAGCGTATGTGTTTGCAATGGCATTAATGCTGTTGTTATTGTTTTCACTGTTGTTGTTTTTGTTGTTGTTGTTGTCGTTTTCAAAAGCATCATGAATGACACCCTAACACGCCATTGACATCTGGAACATATTTCTGTATCAGTATGAGTGTAAAGGTCTCACACACACCTCCATGCATTCATATTCTCCAAGTTACACCCAATACCCTGGTGGAAAGACCAGATTCAGGCTTCCCAATAGAGTAATATGAATTCCCATGCTCGTCAATAGTTTCACCAGATCAATCTCCCAAAAAATTGCAGCTCTGTCATCATTTATTTACCCTCATGTTGTTCCAAATTTTGACTTTCTTCTATGGAACATAGAAGAAAAAAAATCAAAAGTGCCATAAAAATGATTAATACGACTAATCCACTATATTTCATTTGGCTTCTGATGATGGCTTGAGGAACAGATTGAAGACATTATTCACATATAATTGTATCTTCCATTGAGCTTTTAAACCACTGCAAACAAATAATTTAGGTGAACTTGAAAGCATGTAAATTCTTTAGTGTCCTTTAAAAAAAAATAAGTACAATACAATATCTGTCTGAAATTATCATTTATGTGTGAATCAGACATCATTATTTCTCAAGTAGGGCAGTTGTTAAGATTTTCAGCAAAATTTTCAAGTAAAGTTTTGGTCGGTTTCTCTAGCTATCGTATGATCGTGCGGCTCCAAATTCTTGGAATATAGAGCTGTATGTTGTATGGACCACTTGTAAGACTTTTTTGTGTTTAAAGCAAGATATTCTTTAAAAATACAGTTTTCGAATGACATGAATGGTAAATCATGACAGACTTCTCATTTTGGGGGGGTAAACAAAGCACCCTGGTAGGGACATACATTATGCTGGTCTGTTTAACAGGATATGTATCCAGAATTGCTATTCAGTAACCTGTCACAGCCCTAACATTCACATCCATTCCCATACTTTTATTTGTTCTCTCTTTTACTTTCTGCTTCTGTCTTTATGACCATGTTCATCATCCCCTCATCCATTACATGCCTCTCTTGTTCTTCTCTCCCTCCTGCAGTGTGGCCGGGATGCAGAGAACTTTGACCGCTTTTTCACCCGCCATCCACCGGTTCTCACCCCTCCAGACCAGGAGGTCATCATGAACCTCGACCAAGACGAGTTTGAGGGCTTTTCCTTCATAAACCCAGAATACCTTGCCATGGAAGCCCAGAGTTAAGGGCGACCCCCAAAACTAACCCAACCCTCCATCAAACCCCCTCTTCATCAAACCTCCTTATGTTTATGTAACATACACTCCGTGAAACGGCCACGTGTATGTATATAAACAGCCATGCACCGAAACTAAAACCATCTATATACATATGCATGCGAAATTTCAATATCTGTAGATTAGCCTAAAGGTGGCTGCGGCTTTCACTGCATCCCATTGAATGTATCCAGGCTGGAGGAACATTTGAATCTAAAGGCCTTTGTCTTTATTCTATTTGTACTCTACATTTTTCCTGAATGTGGCGTGTATTGCATAGCTCTCTTCTAAACTTCCCTCAGATGTGTCTGTTGCAGCACCGTAGGTGTTCAGATTCAGCCATTTGCACTAAAGGTGCATGAATCACATACGAGATGCATAACGGCTAGCCTCGCTCTCCTTATCCAGTCTGTGACAGTGATACTTTGCTTGTTTCAAAAAGAATACAAACTCAAAAGGTTTTTGCATGATGATTTAGTTTTGCCTGAACTTTTATTATGCATATGACTTCAGTTTCCTCTATAGTGCACCCCAGTCTTGTTTCAATTTCTGACTTGCATTGTACAGACTAGTAGATAACAGAAATTTACCAAACTCTTTTTCTTTTCTTTTTTTTAAGCATGAGTAAAATACTTTTGTGGGATGCCTGTATCCTGTTTGCGTGTATGTACAGGCCAGTAGAGCTTGATGGATGTGCCTGATTGTGGTAGTGATCTGCTTTTTTGCCTGATCATCTCACACCATCAGCAAACACTCACCCTTGTACAGGAAGCATGACTCCTGTGAAGACTCCGTTGGCTCTTCCTTGTTTAACACTTGACTTCTGCTTAAAGGTCAGCCGGATTTTATCGAGGGGTATTTGACAGGCATATTAAATATCAACTACCTCCTGCTAGAGACAATTACAGATTGAGGTAGGATGAGAGAACAAGTGCTAATATCAGAAAAGAACTAGTGCTGTAGCCAATCACCTTTAAAAGACCCATCGGCCGTATATTACTGACCCCTAGGTTAGATATGAATGTTTTTAATGGGTATGATCTAGAATCTCCCAAAAAAAAAAAAAAAAAATTTTCAACGTCATTGGGGTTTACAATGAAAAAAGGATGAGTAGTCAGTCATGGGTAATATTTAAAAATGATACCCTGGATTTCATTGAAGAGCTTGTGTATGAACAAATTAGTCTAGTTGGGACGCATTGATATAGCTTCGTTTTGCTTGAACGATTCCATCTTGAAGCATGTCAATAGAGCCCCGCTGCGTGATAGTATGCTGAAACTTGGTATGCGAAAACCACAACATTTGTGTGGAACATAATATTGAGCATCAAAGACAAAGTTGAGAAGAACAGGATATAAAGACACCGAATAATTTGCAGCACCATTAAACAGAGTAGCTTTGAAAATAAAACATTTTGAGCGTGTAAACATTGCTCATAAGCACCTACAATAGGGGTCCGATGAAGCTACCTGACATTGTGTTAATGGGTCCAACAGGGGCTGGTCAGCGTTTTAATACAGTGCCCTAATTTAGCATGGTGACTGCTCGGATACGATAGTTGGTCTAGAAACGTGAGCACTGTTCATGTCAACGGTAACAGCAGCGAAGTCCCTGTGTGGAACAGATACCGTATCACTAAATGGAACTGGAAAGGCCACAAGAGCCACACATCCTCAGAAATGGGTCAGATCCTCTCAGACATCAGATTTCCCTGAGCGGTTATCCGTGCTGACTAGCGGCCAGTGGCTTTTATTGGAAACCACTGGGGCTTCATATCATATCTTCATCATAGGATTTCAGGGAAGGGATAATCTCTCTAAAATGGTTTCTTACATGAGGTTTCCAGATAATGTTGTAGAAAATGGTATTTTGTGGGATAAGATACTTTTGTTTAAAACATAAACAAAGGACAAAAAAAATTCCCATTTGCCATTACTGCCAAACAATACAGCGAGCAGTGCAGCGTAGGACTTTGATATTTTTTTAAGTGTCTTAAAATAAGCAAATAAAATGTATAAAATGTGTCAAATGTTATTAAATGTTATGAATTTTATGTGGTCAGTATTGTAGAAAGGGGGGATTTCTTTGTGTTTTCTATACCATAACATGTGCATAGACTAAAGACGCTTTGTGCATGCATTACTGAGAACTGATTCAGCTTAATAGACATATTAGACGAGTGTTTTAGCGAGTGCTCTTGACCTTTCTGTGTGCTTTGCTTCATACATCCTCAATGCTTTTCTTGTGCCAAAGTATTTTCCACAAACAAAACGCAAATATACATTGAAATAAAAATGAAACATCAATAGCCATTGTTTGGTTTTGCGTTGTTTCCCTCATTGCAATTTTGAGTGTATAGCCTATAACCTTGAAATGACACTGTGCCTGTAAATATGAACTCTGGAAACACAAAAGACTGTTTTCCATTCTAAGACCCCGATGTAACATTTTATTCGATCACATAAAGCATTATTTGTATGTGTTTCTGAACTGCTTGGCAGAGAAAGTCTTGTCAGTTTGCTCGGAGCATCGCTGTATAAAACCAACTTGGACGGTGTGCAGCATGTGCCCACGCTAAGCTCTGCATATTTCATGCCTGCCGCTTAACATGAGAACATTTCATCCTGTTCCACCACCATTCAGCCAATGACAAATGGAAAGAACATACATAGGGGTGGTTGAAAACTAGAGAGATGCTTTATATGCCGTATTAATCATGCTGCAAAGTGTATTGTGAATATTGGTGCTGTTGTTGGTGCTGCCAGCAACATACAGTATAATGTGGCCTGCTTGCGCAAGTACCACCATAAAAACCAGCATGGGGGTCCTAGAGATCTTTCAAACTTGATGTTTATACGTATATGCGGTACACAGTTGAGTCTGACGCTCCACATAAGAGTGTTAATTAATTCTGAATGTCGCAGCCTCAAATTAAATGAGTTGGTTAGCACGAAGTGTGTGCGGCTTATCAGCTGAAAACAGGTCAGCGTTTGATACTGCTGTTCTCTTCTTGCGCTGACATCAGCTCGGCGCTAATCCGCTCCTTTATAGAAAGCTCTGTGCCTTAGTATCGCACGAAATTACAGAATCACGATTGGAATTAAAGCCTGGCAAAATGAGCACCTTGGATTTAAGAGGGGGGGGGGGGGGGGGGGGGGTCGGGGGGGGGGGGGGGGTGTTGTCTCTCGTCTTTTCTCTCCTTCCCAAGAGCTTTTTTTTATTATCTTTTTTGGTACAGCATGCATCTTGAACCCTATCTTTGCTATATATCTGTATGAAACCACGGGCGATAAATTCAGATCTGCTGAGGTACAAACGTCTCATCCTGGTATTCTGAATGTGCCGACGTCCCTTGTTCGGCTGTCATCCACCACTATCTTATATGTCCACGTGCATCATAGCCTGTTTATGGGAACTGAACTGCTCAGTGTGCCCGTGCTAATCTCATCTTGTCAAACAGACCTGTATCTAATCAACACAGAATGGCACTGGCCTGCATCAGCATGGCAAGCTAGCATGGATATTCCTGTCAACTGAGACCATTTTGGACCATCATTCATCTCTAATTAGTGTCATTTATCATTTAGTGACGGTTCAGGATGACAAATATTTTGTTGGATGTTCTTTTTATGCTCTTTGATCTGTTATATCCATTCTGATGTTAACAATTTACACAATTTTTTCAGTTCCTGGTACCCAGCGCTACACCCATGCTAACAAACACAAAGGTCAATTGCCAATTTAGGTATCTAAACGTGGATGCATGAGTTTTGTTATCTGTATATTATCTGTATATAACACTTTTACATGGATCATTACAACAGTAGACATACAAATATATAGGATAATTAATTCTACTTTGGTCTATCTACTATTTTATTTGATCATCTATCGAATAATTAAATCTCAAGGTTATGTTGGATGGTTAGAATTAAAACTAGCCTTTCAGAATCAAGCCTGCATTGACCCCCAGTCCTGAGGTTTCCATGCCAATGCCCAGTGCCATTTACCTTTAAACTCTTTGGCTCTTGAGAGCTCAGGTAATCTAGTGGCCATCACTCTGGAGTTGTGGCTTGTGTGCTTCGCTGTGCTGTGGTGTGCTTGAACCAGCAAATGGACATAAGGTAGGAAATGTGCTTCTGTTGTTGTATTAATATCTTCCTCCTGTCCACTGTATTCTTCCTGTCTGGAGCTGTTTTTATCCATGTGTAAGGTGCCAGGAGATCTCAAAAGCTCTTCTGGACTGTCTTCCAGTTTTCTCTTGATGTGATCTGCATACCAATATTTGCAGTCATATGTATTCTCTGCGTCTGTGATCCTGGTTGTTTGTAAATCCTTTTCGCTGTGCTTTGACGGCACTCTCATCCATCTCTCTGTCTTCCTCGCCTGAAAGTGACTTGTCCCTGTTCTTTGTCATTTTAAAGTGCTACTGTATGTTCATTGCCTGGAAAAAAAGAGAAAACACTGCTTTGTCATTGTTGGTTTGTTGTCTTCAGACGTACTGAATGTTTGCTTTAAAACTGAGCGCCATGCTGCCTTTAAAATATTTTGCACTTCCCACAATTCCCTAGGGCCCACCGTTGACCAGACAGCTGAATTATTTAGGTGGAAATAATAAATGAATTGCATTGTTTTTCCAAGACAGGCTTCATCTTTTTATTATTATTATGTTTTAAGTATAACAGGATATTTGACAGGAAAAATGATGGAATAGCAGCATTATAGCCCATTTTACACGGCAATACCAGTAAATTACCATAAAATTACCAGAATGACTTTACCAGTAAATACACAAATATGCTGTTCACACAAGCAACGGTGTTCTGGCATTTTACCGGTAAGAGAGCATTCACACATCAGTACCAAAATACCAGTAAATTCAGGCGTTAGGGGATGATCAAACAGAACGCGCTTTTGCTTTTAAAAACACGAAACGCGCATAATAGTATCCAACTGCAGGGGCGCAATGCTGATGAATGGAAAAGAAGGAAGGGTCTCCAGCGTGACACGTTAAAAAAACTGTGAGATGTGGCGCAATGGTCAAAGAGGATCATCTAGCTCATATTTAATTATAAAAACTATTAAAAAGCTTACTGTAAACAGCGGAGAAATCACGTCATCTCCATAAGAACTTTGATTGGCCCAAAGCAGACTTCTTACATAAGCGCGTTCTGACTTCGTACTTGCTCATACCGGTAATCTTCATTCTGCGTTCACACACAGAGCACATTACCGGTAATTTACTGGTAATGTTACAACTTGCCTTGCTAGTAAATTGCCAGAACCAATTTACCGGTATTTTTGAAAAGGTCACACATGATATCTTACCGGTAATTTACAGGTAAAGACTGTATAAGGGGCTTGCATCATTGACAAAAAGGAGTGTCATTTCAGAATATGTGTTTTTATAAATCCTCATTACAAAGATTTTTTTTTAAATCTGAATAACGTGTACTGATGCAACAATCAAAATACAACCAGGGTCATACACTAACTAGGGTCATGTTGACTTAAGGAAGCCACGTTTCTGCCTCTGAGTAATTAAAATAGACAGAGAAAAATAAAAATAAAAAACTTAATTCCGAGTAAAAAACAGTTGTGATGTCAAAGTAAAACACCTACTGTATAATATAACATCTATAAAGTAATCTATAATGTAGACAATATATCTATAATCTGTATAGAGACATATATCTGTTCAGTCATGAAATGCTAGAGGGCACAGGCTGGTCCCTTTGCATGCAAGCAATCTGCAAGCAATTGCATCATTACTGCATGGCACAATGATTGGCCTCTGCTGATCCTGCTGCCAATGAGATTGTTTGCTCAACATTTAAATAGTCTGGTTCAGTGTTTGCTGTAGAGTATTCCTGTAGCGTGCAAGGTTTTGAAACCTTCCACCTCCCCCAGCTCCACCTGCCTAGATCTGCTAGTGGATTTCTGTACGTCTATTCATGCAGCAGCAGCATATCTTACATGCGCACAGCAGTGTGTCTGTCTATCTATTAGCAGTAGCAGCCGCAGCAATAATCAACAGCGTAGCAGATCTAGTCCGCCAAGACCAAATCCGTTAACATTGTCATATTCAATAACATGCTAAAACTATTCCTGAGAGTTGTCATGGTTGAAATGTATATAGAGATTGAGCAGAAAGCAAGTCTTTAATTAATTATTGATAATGAAATTAGTTAATGATTTTGCACATTATTCTACATGGTGTATTTCAATCATTTTATAGGTTTGAAGGGCATTTTAAAGGGATCACCTGATAAACAACCATGTTAAAGGGATAGTTCACCCAAAAATGAAAATTCTGTCTAAATTAATTGTGAGTAATTAATTAATTACTCACCCTCATGTCGTTCCAAATTCGTAAGACCTTCGTTCATCTTCGGAACACAAATTAAGATATTTTTGTTGAAATCCGATGGCTCAGGGGGAGCTCCATTGACAGCTATTTAATGAACAATTTGAAGGTCCAGAAATGTAGGAAAGGCATCATTAAAATAGTCCATGTGACTACAGTGGTTCAACCTTAATGTTATGAAGTGACGAGAATACTTGTCATATGGCAGAACGCCAGCTCCTGCGTCATCACCACGCGCATGCGTCGTGGTGCTCTCGTGAACGTGTGTAGGAGACGGGATACGGAAGAGAAGAAATTGTTGAATAAAGTCGTTATTTTTGGCGCACAAATAGTATTCTCGCCGCTCAAAAAAGTATAATTTGTGTTCCGAAGATGAACAAAGGTCTTACGGTTTTGGAACGACATGAGGGTGAGTAATTAATGACAGAATTTTTATTTTTGGGTGAACTATCCCTTTAATAACTTGAATTTTCAGGGGTTTCTTTGTGAAGACTTGTGAAAACTATTTTTTTGCTAAATAACAGATAAAAAGTGACAGAAAATAATAACTTTTGTTATTTTGACGGCACAATTATGAGAAATAGACACATCTGTAAGATATGAAGTCAAAATTACAATAGTGAGACATGAAGGAATGAGAAACAGTCACAATAGTCAGATGTAACAATGCAATTATGAGAACAAAAATCACAATTGTGAGATATAAAGTTGCAAGTACAGTATGAGACAGTCACATTTACTATTATTTATTTATTAGTATTTTTATGTATTTTTTTATTTTACTCTGAGGCAGAAACCAGCTTGCATATTGACCACAATGTAATGGCGTTCATTCAGGAATATGTATTTTCTCCACTATAATTTGAGATGAAAGCCCCACTACCCTCTATCAAACACATTTCTACAAGACAACACAGCGTAGCACTGTGTGTGAATTTGTGCATTGAAACGTTTTGCAGTATTTGCGTTGCTGAAGCTTCTTGCTCCACTGATGCTCAGCATATTGAGCACGGCCCTCCCCCCACGCCAGCGTTTCTTTTGCCTTCATGGATTTACATTGCCAAGCAGTGCATTAACAATGTCTAGCCCCAGAGAAGGCCCAGTCCTCTCTCCTTCACTCTGTTTTTTCTCTCCATCTTTCCCACTCTCTCACACCTTCTGTCACATTCCCTCTATCCCTTTCTAGCTTACTCTGGCCCACCTTGCCCCACTACCCCCATCCCCCCCCCCCCCCCCCCCCCCCCCTCCCCCCTCCCTTCTTTCTTTCATTAACTCTGTCTTCTTTCCCTCTCCATCCTCCTACTCAGTATGTGTTTGAATGTGTGTGTGTGTGTCCTCTGAGCCAGGCTGGCTCTTCCCTCGGGCACGCTGGCACACAAGGCCACAGCAGCAGTAGCGCAGCAGAGAGGAATTCTCCCAGTAAGAACAGGCCTGTGGGCCTAACAAACCGTCTGCCCCTTTCATTTAGACTCCTCTCGCAGAGAGAGGCAGAGGGATATAGAGTAAAAGAGAAAAGCCAGCCGTGCCTACGCTTTAGCATTTCATAAAAGAAACAGCACCGCACAGTGTCAATGCAGCGAGCGTCTGCCACAGCAGATCTGGATGGGGACTGTCAGTGAGATATGAGTCTCATCAGTGGCCAGGGCGTCTTTTTAAGTGCTTGTGTGTTATAGTGTCTTCTCCTGAAGTGGAATCCCTTCTTCTTCGGCACACACTTCTTCTTCAGCCTTTAACACAGCTGGGCTTCTGCCTAGAGTCGGTTTTCCATCAGCTTCCAATTTAATGTGGATAATTGTGGATTTGTAAGGGACAGTTCACCCAGAAATTAACATTCTGTCATTATTTACTCATCCTCATTTTGATCCAAAGCTACATGCTGTTTTTTCATACTAAATATTTATATATTTAAAATATTTTTTGAAAGAAATCAATACTTTTACTCAGCAAGGACACATGAAACTGATTCCTATTTCAAATATGCTGTTCTTTTGTTCATTAGAATAAAGAATCTTTGAATCAAGAATCCTTGAAAAAATGTTTCACGGTCTTCAGTTTTTTCAAGAAACTTAAAGGGGTGGTTGATAATGATTTAACTTTTTTAACTTTAAGTAGTGTGTAATGTTGCTGTTTGAGCATAAACAATGCTCAAAGTTCAAAGCAAAGGGAGATATTTTCTTTTAAAGAAATTGCTTTTTAAGGACTACAACAAACGGCTGGTGGAGACTACACGACATTCCTCCTGGGTTAGTGACATCACAAATACTATAATTTACATAAACCCCGCTCCCGGGAACGCGATTTATAGACTATCGTGACAGAATATGCTAATCAATGACTAGAAGATATCTACAGATAAGCTACATAAATTCATCAACTAACCATTCAGAAATGTTGTGTCTACATGTTGTCACTTCTTCTTGAGTCTATCCATCTTTGTCTGACTCCGGTTTGAACATAAAAGGATAAAAGTTTTAGAAATGTTCAGGACAACAAGCTGTTGTAGCTCCGCCCTCTGTGCAGGGAGCAGCTGCTCATTTGCATTTAAAGGGACAGACACAAAAAAATTCGTTTTTGCTCACCCTAAAAAAGTGACAATTTTACCATACTATATAAAAATATCTGTGAGGTATTTTGAGCTAAAACTTCACATATACACTCTGGGGACAAGACTTAGTTTACATCTTGTGAAAAGGGCATTATACCACCCCTTTAAGCAGCAAATCAGCATATTAGAATGATTTTTGAAGGATACCTGTAACATGACAAACATTGCAGTGTTTTTACTGTTTTTGATTTAATAAATGCAACTTTGGTGGTGAACATAAGAGACCTCTTTCACAAACATTTTAAAAAAATCTTAGCAACCATAAACTTTGGAGTAGATTTATTTTGCCATACACCAGTTTGTAGTGACCAGGTGGTGTCAAGCTTAAAAATGTTTTATATTCCAAGTATTCTGAAGTCACGCAATAACAATAATGACGGTTGATGTTACTGATATCCAACCTGCAGCATAGGCACCACATTTGATTTGAGACCAAGATACAGAAGGTTTTCACAGAAAACCTGATTAGACTTTGAAAACATGAGTCATATTTCTTTTATAATGCTTGTGTGGAGTTTTGTCATTTTTGGATCTGAGTTAAGATTCCAAAAAAATGTCTTCCTTTGTGTTTTACTGGAAAAAAATAACAGTATATAGGTTTGGAACAACATGAGGTTGAGTGAATAATGACAGAACTGAGATTTTTGGGAAAACTATCCTTTCAAGATCTGAGGATTTTGAAGGTATTATTTTGTAAATGCAGCTAACACCCCTTTCCTTTCTCTTTTTTCTAGCGAAACAGCCGAGATACCTGCAACTTTGACCGAGAGTTCACTAAAATGGCTGTGGAGCTCACGCCCACCGACAAGCTGTTTATCATGAATCTGGACCAGGACGAGTTCCTGGGGTTCTCCTACACCAACCCGGAGTATGTCATTCCCACTCAGGGTTAATCAAGCATACGCACCAGAGACTGCTGGCCATGTATCTCTCTGTCTGCCTGTATGTGTGTGACATGTATGCTCAGGGTCGTGAAAGCTCACTCATATTACTGTAACAGGATTTTACCAAAGGGCTCAGGTTGACCACCTCAGTATAGCTGTGCGGTATTCAGACAAGTTCCCATGAAGCCAGAATTCAACTAATCTGTCTCACCATAAGTCAACCGTTTCCCTCTTCCTTTCACACTTTCAAGGGAGCCGGTAGCCCCGCAGCTTTGCGAGATTGCATTCTGTGTTGGTGTTTATACAATGGTAAACACGGCCTATGCAACAAATGAGGAACAAACACGACTAACCCCGAGTGAGCAATTTGAAAAACAACAATGCTGCCTTCAATTATTTATTTGCGGTTCATTATTTTTCCCCCTGTTTGGTCTCTATTTGAGCTGAGCTAATGTTTAATTCACTGGCTTAAACCCATTATACCAAAATATTATTATCTTCCACACATGACTTGAGCCGGCGATCCCATGCAGCCTCTGCAAAGTGCTGAATCCTGGCAGAAGTGTCAAGAAAGAGAAAACATGAACAAGAAAGACAAAGATGTCAAGATGGTTGCAAAGTGAAAATGTCATTATCATTCATAAAACACTTTATTTCAGGAAGGATTCATATCACTGGGTTTGGGGAGAGTGAAGATGTGTAAAGCTACTAGTTAATATTTCAGTATCCTTGAGGACAAGGATTAGAAACAGCCGGATATATCAAACGCAGTCGACGCCGTCTTGCAATACAGGATTCAAATAGTACATAACTGTGTATCTATGCACCTTGTAGGAAACACAATGTGCCATTGTTCAAAGGACGTCAGCATCCTTGTGATTTCAAATGCTTAATTTGCATGATTGCAATAGTTTGTTTATCCTCTAGGCATAATACTTTTGGATATATATATCATTCAGGCGAAAAGACTGGTTTTCAATCGCAGAAAAATCATACTTGCATTTCCGAACACTTGGTCTAGATCAGTCATAGCAATGTGATTCGAGTCCGCCACCTATGTGTACTGATGACTCATAGGCTTCGTGTATATTCTAAGCACTTTCTGAAACGACATGTATTAGGTTTATTTATTAGCTACCTTCTCGTTCATTTAAAAGATAAAGGCATTCCGTTGATACGGTTTTGCATGTGTGAATCTATTATCATTACACATTAATTTGTCCCATGCCCATTTTACCCATTTTTTTTTTTTTTTAGTATGTAAACATATTCATTTGTCTAAAAGGTACTTGTTGAAACCTATAATGAAAATGACTTTGAGATTAGATACACATAAATCGATAGTGTTCTCACTCTTGAATAAGCGGAGCTGGATTTATCTGTTCTGCCCGCTCTTGTACAGATCCTCACCTCTCTAGTGCTGTGTGTGTACGGTGCCGTCTCTGTGAGGTGAACAGTTGCAGTGTTTTGCTTGGGATAAGTGATAGCCTTCATTTTATACTCACCGTGTGGCTGCCTGGTTGCGCTATCCCTTAGTGCTGAGACCCGTTCGGTCCGTAGAAAGTTAAGCCGCCGCGTATCGATCAGGCAATTATCAAAAAGAGAAATAAAAAGCATGTGTCAGTTGACACCGTGGAGCGTGAGGTGAACGCGAGGTGATTTAGAGGGGAACTTTCGCAGGCTTAAAGGCACAGAGTGTCCGCTTAATTGCCAGCCGAATAGTTTATGACTCTGAGGTCAGCTCCAGGGATAAAGGATAAAGGATGCGAGGTCTCGGAAGCCACAAACACATAGATACTGAATGAGATGCAAGATAAATCATTAAAGTTATAACTTATTGGTGTACTTATGAGAAAATATGTAATATGTTCTATTTATAATACAGATATTCAGTGTAAAACTGCTTTTGTCTGGTTTCTGTGTGGGTGATGTGTGTTGACAACAACAGTCTTTCGAATTGTTGTCTGAGGATGTGTTAATCATTTCCTTATCTATAATATTTTCCTAATATTTAGTAATAAATGGTATATCCAATGGGTTTTTCTGCATTATATTATTAAATAATCAAAATAGCATTCAAACAAATTCAACATTCAATAGGCTATATATTTATAATATAGCCTAGCCTATATGTTATATAATGTTTTTCTCTTAGATTAGATTATATAAGAAGTGGGTCCCTCACATATTTGGGGGTCCTTGGCATCAAAAAGTTTCTAATCTAATATTAAATATTGTAATATTGCACATCATTGAATATTGTACATCAAGTTGCTCATTCTGGTGGTCATTTAATGTTTTTCGTTTTCTCTGCATTTCCTTCATATTTATAATCATGAAGTTTCTGAACACCAGACCAGAGATCTTTTATAAATCTATAAAACATACACACACACACAAACATACAATTTAAGTCTGTCTTTGGTTTTGTGGTTTTAAAGATAATCATGAATGACATGACACTAAATATTTCTCTTTTTTCTTTTCTTTTCTTTTTCTTTGTTTAAAAGGGAAAAAAATATTGTAGCTTAAAAGGTGAAAATAATTGATTGACCATTTTTCTTACATTTTTTAATATCAGATTATAAGTAAGTTTATTGAATAAAATACAAAATTTTCTTGTTAAGGTTGGCTTCAACGTGGAGTCGCGTCTAAACTGACCCTACAAATTTAAAACAACTCTCTGTGTGTGTGTGTGTGTGTGTGTGTGTTTACTGCACTTGAGGGATTAATATTTGGGTGACTCAGACAAACATACAGTATTTTCAGGCATGTGAGACTCTGCAGCCCCTGTGAGTGTTTTGCTAACCACAAGATGCTATCTGCCAAAGAAATGTCCCATCTTATCAGCTGCAGAAATTCATGTTTGGGAAATGAGACGATGCGACTGGAGTCATGGGCAATCTGCAGACGCAAATTATTCCCCTGGCCTGCCGTCACTCAGAGCTGACTCCCACATGATTTGATCTTTCAAGAAGATCTCCCTCGCCCAAGTCCAGCACTCCAGACCTGGGACAAAACAAAACGGTATAAACAAGAATGAGAACAATTACCCAAAATCCTCCTCTTCCTGTCAGAATCATCATAATGCTGTGTGTGTGTGTGTGTGTGTGTGTGTGTGTGTGTGTGTGTGTGTGTGTGTGTGTGTGTGTGTGTGTGTGTGTGTGTGCGCGCGCATGAGAATATAAAGGTTTCATTCTCGAAATGTCATCCTGGTGCTTTCTCTGAGGCTCGGTGCTGAGTGAGCACTTTTGGTGTAGCTTTCATTGTGACAGTTAATGAAATTATTTGCCTTTGACAACAGCTCATTATATGCCTCAAAGGCATTGTCTGTGACTGCTGTGTTCTGATCTTTTCATTCTCTTCCTGTTTTTTTTTTCTTCTTCACCCCCTTTGGAGTTTTATATATATATATATATATATATATATATATATATATATATATATATATATATATATATATATATATATATATATAAATCCAATTAAAATTATCCCCCATGACAAAGAATCTGCTATCGGAAAGTTAGCCTTAAAAAAATAGAACATATGGATGGAGATAAGACGGCAATGTAAAGCTTGCTATAGAATAATACGATTCATAATGACTAAACCCCGCAAGTCATTTATCAGCATATAATTTGAGAGAGATTCCCATACATCCTCCCTACTTACTCATGCAATCATCTCTGTACAATTGAAACGGACTAATGGTGCATTCAAGTCCTCCTGGGAAGTTTGTATGTACAAGTTGGGAAGTCATAATTACGATAGCAGGTGCATTTAATGCTGCCTTCACGTGCTATCGGAAATTTCCTACTTCCTAGTTCTGAAGGTGTGATTATGAGCTCTTCTCATTCAAGTGCTTTGTTGTCGGAAAGAATAGGAATTATGGAGGACACCAGGTTTAATCTTGCCTATTCGTTGTGAAAATCTTATTAAACCCAAAATAATATTTAGCATTCCATTTATTGACAACCATATAAACCAGGGGTGCCCAGTCCTGTTCCTGGAGATCTACCTGCATAGTTAAAATCTAACCTTATCTAACACACCTGTCTGTAATTATCAAGTGCTCCTGAAGATCTTAATTAGTTGGTTCAGGTGTGTTTGATCAGGGTTGAAGCTGAACTTTGCAGGAAGGTACACTATATTGCCAAAAGTTTTGGGACGGATGCCTTTACATGCACATGAATTTTAATGATATCCCATTCCTAATCCGTAGGGTTTAATATGGAGTTAGCCCATCCTAACTCTTCTGGGAAGGCTTTCCACAAGGTTTAGGAGTGTGTTTATGGGATTTTTTTTACCATTCTTCTAGAAGCGCATTTGTGAGGTCAGGGACTGATTTTGGACGAGAACGCCTGGCTCGCAGTCTCCGCTCTAATTCATCCCAAAGGTGTTCTATCGGGTTGAGGTCAGGACTCCGTGCAGGCCAGTCATGTTCCTCCACACCAAACTCGCTCATCCATGTCTTTATGGACTTTGTTTTGTGCACTGGTGCGCAGTCATGTTGGAACAGGAAGGGCCTATCCCCAAACTGTTCCCACAAAGTTGGGACCATGAAATTGTCCAAAATGCCTTGGTATACTGAACCATTAAGAGTTCCTTTCACTGGAACTAAGAGGCCAAGCCCAACCCCTGAAAAACAACCCTACGCCATAATCCCCCAAACTTTACACTTGGCACAATGCAGTCAGGCAAGTACAGTTTCTCCTGGCAACCGCCAAACCCAGACTTGTCCATCGGATTACCAGACAGAGAAGTGTGATTTGTCACTCCAGAGAACACGTCTCCACCGGTCTAGAGTCCAGTGGCAGCATGCTTTACACCACCGCATCCGACGCTTTGCAATGCACTTGGTGATGTAAGGCTTGGATGCAGCTGCTCGGCCATGGAAACCCATTCCATGAAGCTCTCTACGCACTGTTCTTGAGTTAATCTGAAGGCCACACAAAGTTTGGAGGTCTGTAGCTATTGACTCTGCAGAAAGTTGGCGACTTCTGCCTCCGCATGCGCTGACGCTGACCTCGCTCTGTGATTTAACGTGGTCTTCCACTTCGTGGCGATGTTGCTGTTGTTCCCAATTGCTTCCACTTTGTTATAATACCACTAACAGTTGACCGTGGAATATTTAGTAGTGAGTATATTTCACGAATGGATCACGGTACCACACTTGAATTCACTGAGCTCCTGAGAGCGATCAATTCTTTCACAAATGTTTGTAGAAGCAGTCTGCATGCCTAGGTGCTTGATATTATACAACTGTGGCCATGGAAGTGATTGGAACACCTGAATTCAATGATTTGTAGGGGTGTCCCAATTTTGGCAATATAGTGTAGATCAGTGTTTCTCAACCCTGTCCTGGAGGATCCCCAACACTGCACATTTTGAAAGTCTCCTCTTTCTGACACACCCATTTCAGGTCCTGGAGTTTCTTCTAACGAGCTGATGAGTTGAATCAGGTGTGTTTGATTAGGGAGACATATAAAATGTGCAGGGGTCCTTCAGGAGCAGGGTTGAGAAACACTGGTAGATCTACTTGAACAGGATTGGCCATCCCTGATTTAATCATTCACCGCGCTATGTAGTAATTCTGGAATTTCGGTCAAATACAGGCTATTCTCGCTGTTTTTAAAACATACAATACACTTCCAATGATTATTCATAAAATTAAATATGCACAACTTTAATGACAAGACAAGGCAATGTAGCTGTTGTGTAAAAAAACTAACAAAGAATACCAGTCACAGCAGCAATCGTTTTCCCCTCCACCATGTTTAAAGTTTATGGTACTTCCATCTCAGAAAAGTGGGTATCAAAATTATCCCAGATATGACTTGAGAGGGCCCATTGTCCAATTTTTAACTAGGAACTAAGTCGTATTCACGATAAGTTCGATAGCAATTGAAGGCAGCATAGTTCACTAATTCATAATTCACTTAATTCACGATTTTCCTTTTCTGCAAAATATTTCAGAACGATTTTTAACTCTACTTCTATATTACCTTTATTTAACCAGAAAGAAAACTCAATGAGATCAAAAATCTCTTTTCCAAGAGCGTCCTGGCCAAGACACAAAATGATCTTCTACAAAATGATGAATAAAGAATGAATGTGCATCAGGTGTGTTTTTGCTTTTTGTTTTTATTCAAACTACTAAGGGTGCTGAAAATTGAAATATGTATTCTTTCATTATTGTTCAGTATTATAATTTTTGTTAATGCAACTTAGCTAGTTTTATTGTATATTAATTTGAACAAATTTACCATCAATAGAGATGCTGCATCTATTGCGTCCACCATATTTTCTCACTGACCAGCCCGCTACAGGCTGTGCGATTTCAGCAATCCAATAAGATCATTACAAATCACACTGTATGACATGAATCTAATAAATTAGGGTACAACATGTAGACTGTACGATGATGACACCTATTGAATAGTAGGCTATGACGCAAGTTATGGAAGAATAAAACGTCATCAGCATGCGATACTAGTAAACAAATAGAGCAAGATGAATCGCAATTTGGCAACCGGGGGGGGGGGGGGGGGGGGGAGGCCAACTTGACATGCCAATTTTGCAAATAGAGCTTGAGGTACGTAGTTTTAAGTTTTAGCGCCATGACGCGTTGATCAATACACAATTTCATATTGCATTTTTATTGGCTAGTCAGTAGACGTAGGTCGTAGCAGCTAAATTTCTGAGATTGCTATCTTCAAGTACCTCAATCTTTGTACCTCTCTCACTGTATGACGTAGGAGCCACGACCACAGAAATCACCATGATTGGTCATCTCACTTGTAATTGACTTTGTGCTGGCATTCTTGTGCGTTCCGCTTGTAAATATGATCTTTCCAACATGAACGCACATATCTATTAGCCTCCTAATATATCCAGCCACATTCTCACCTCGCCACGTTCACTACTATTGCTAATGTAATTACCTCCTCAGCCCAGCCTCTTTTTCGTACGTGATGTAGTCGCACAACTGGTAGACTAACTAGGCAACGTTTATTCTGCGTCACAGGGCGTGGTGTGCTGGCCTTGTGCAATGGCTCCTTATCCATCCTCTAATGACACCCTAGCAGGCCCCTGCAGCGAGGTTTACAGACCAACAGACGCGCCCCTTCTCCCGCTTTCTGTATGGGATGTAATTATAGCTGTGTTGGGTGCATGGTGTGTGTTTTAGCGTGCATTATAACCCAGTGGTGGCTTCCCTCCCACTTCCCCCACCCCTAAATGCCCCTCAATTCTCCTAGCAACTCCCCATGCAGCGAGCAAACAAACGGAGAAAAGCCGCTATTGATTTGAATTCGTTTTGTTCTTCCTCAATTAGTGTTCTCTCCTTGTGCTGTTTGTTCTCGCTTTTAAAGAAGATCCCTAATTAACTGCAAAACAATTTGCTCTCTCGCACATGGCAAACACCAAAGCGCAGAGATATTCTCCTCCACAGAGAATGCCCTCGTTCTGAAGAAGAGAAGATGAAAAAGACAAAGGCCCAGCGTCTGATATTTATTTCATTCATTATATCTTGGAAAACGTTTAGGAGAAATGCATGACGGAAGGATTTATTGGATTTGGTAGCACTCGCTTACAGAGAGGTGGAGAGAGAGGGAGCCTCATGCTTTTTTTCCTTTTCTTTAATTGTGATAAGTGGTCCGGCTGTCCTGTCTTATAGAGGTAAAACAATTTAAAAAGCAATCTCCTGTTTTAATGAAAACAAGCATGCGGGCCCGCATGGAGCTAATGAAGCCGAGAGAGTTATTACAGAGGCTCCAGGGATCTTCCACACGGCTTGTGTACAGTCACAGACATGGTGTGGAAGGGGAGGGCTTCTCTCCCACTGTGAGCAGACAAACGTAGTACCGGAGAGAAAAAATACAAACCAGGAACAGTGTGTTCATTTACCTTTTTCATATTTGTAACACACTGGATAGGAGACAGTGAATAGGCAGCAGCATTGCTAAATGTAGCAAAGCTATTGGTTGAAATGCTCCGTAGCGATGTGGTAGCAAGTACTGTAGTAGCTTGACAGACAGACTGCCATTTACGTGCTCAGGACCGTTTGCCGAGGTTGTGGATTACAGGTAATAATGTAAATAATGTTAATTTACCACATACCGATCGTTTCGCTTCACAAGATCTCAATGAATCGGCAGGAGCCAAGGGTATAAACTTTGTTTTGCCTTATTTATTTTTTTGACTCTCAAAGTGCCGGTATAGCTATTGATTTGCATTATATGAGTCACCAAGGACCATGGTTTTAGCTAAGCATTTCTACTGAATACATTCATTTACATTTCTACTGAATAAGAATAGTCACCTACATTGGATTGCCTGAGGGTGAGTAAATTAGCAGCATTTTTTTGGGTGAACTATCCCTTTAATTGTCGAAGTCACAAGCTGTTCCCGCATAAATGACTCCATAAACTCCTCAACTTTTCCTCCAGACAATATGTTTTTATTCTTATTTTGGAATTTTCTTTTAAATAAACTAGTATCTGAACACATTGCAGCTTACTATATTTAATATATCACACATGAATGCAAAGTAATTATACTGTTTTCTATGTAGCTTCTAACTGTATAAACATTCAGATAAGCTTTCCTAATTTTTCTGTATAGCCCTAGTTTTTAGCTTGGCTAGAGACAATTTTATTTATTTCTTTATTTTTTTTGAGTAGCTTGCCCTAAATGATATCTAGTAACTAATTTTTCTGTATAGGCCTAGTTTTTAGCTTGGCTAGTGCACTTTTTTTTCTTTTTTTTTTTTTTGAGTAGCTTGCCCTGAATGATATCTAGTAACACAGATATCATTTTTTTCTATGCTTCTCTGAGCATCATTATAGGTGCAGATGGATGAAAGCGTTCTCCTCTCCTGCTGATGTGCTCTTATGTTAGTGGTATTTTGCGGAGAGATGCTGATCGTGGACGTTCTGTTCCTTTTCAGTGGATAGTGCCCCTCCACTGCCCTCTACTCCAGCAAACTCAATAATATGGCATCATCACGGACCCACTGAGAAGATTTAACCCAGACTGACTTCAGCCGCTTCGACAATATGAAACGAGCACACTGCTGTGCCTCCCCTTAAAACACAAGGGAATTGTGCGAGGTGTAGATGGAGAGAAATGATCTTTTCCGCTATTGTGATCAGTAATGAAACATCTGGGATGCTAATTACAGGGAGCCCTGGAACTGATAATTACTGGTGTTTTTATAGGGGTCTAGTTCATAACTACCAAAATGATACGGCGAGAGAATAGTAATTACTTGCCTTTGAACACCTATGTTTGTCAATCAGTGGTAATCTTCAGAGAGCGTGGTATAGCTCTGAGCCTTTGAATTATAAAACACTCATCAAATATAGAAAACTTCATAGGAAACTTTTTATTCTATAAATATTTCCCAGAGCACAGAATGAATAGATAAGTTATTCAGAAGGAATACACCAGCAGAAGCCTGGCTTTGTCTCTCTATTTCCCCCTCTCTGAGGAGTCATAAACTTTCCGGCACATTTAATTGGTATTTTTCATGTTTATGTAGTTGTTCTCCGACAGCAGCTCATGCTGAAGAGGCAGTGAGGTAGAGCGAGCGCTGCCTGATCATGATCCAGCCTCTGATTATGTAAGTGTCCTTTCATCCCTGTGTGAACTCTCCTCCCTCTGTCTGAGTCTGTCACTCACCATCACTGTTCCTATCTGCTGCCATCTCGCTCCAGACCGCCCTTCCTGCCCACGTCCTCCCTCTGCCCCCCTTCCTAGTTTCATATTCTTTTGTCACACCTGTGAGGGCTTTCTCTCTGCTCATCCTGACATGCTGGGACTTTGGTGTCTTCACGTTGTGTTCCCAGGGATGTTTGGAAACATTTTTACCTGCATCCTTTCAGCTCTCACTCTTTTATCTTCATGATCCCTTTCATCATAACCCTGTGCGGAGTGAAAATCTCTTCATTATCATCATATCATTATAGCCATTAGTCATTCAGAGGTAGCTGCATGGTGAACAGTAACTGTGCTGTTTATAATTAAGCATGTTGACAAGTCGTAAACATACAGGAATTCCTCTGCCTTGAAGAGGGTGTGTAATCTGACAGCTCTCACGTCAGATCCTCTTGGGTCTTTCCTCTATCAGTCTCAATTTCTTGAGGATTTACACTTTGAATCTCCCAGCACATCAAAATCGCACAACATGGTCTCCGCCATTGGTTATCCACCATTGCTGACTGTTCTGGATCAAATTTAGTCAAAGTGAGTATTTCCTCTCAAATAATATTTTTCTCATTTCTCAGGTTTAGTATAAAAACATGGACACATTCCAAATAAAATGGTTTAAAAAGAAGTTTTTTTTTCACAGCAAAGATGGCTTTTAATCCATGTCTATTATCTCGGAGACTATCTGTATTCTAGTGTACTTATAAAAGTTGACTAAAAGTGACCTTTTAGATATACACATTTAAAAATACAGTCAAAAATAGTCATGACATTCTCTTCCAGGAAAATGGTGAGAAATATTGTTGGCTTAGCCTGCACTAAAGACTTTTTTCCAATCAAATGTGAATTGAAGGGTTTGGAGAATTTTAAATGTGCATAGACATTTGTCCAATAGAAAACAAGTACTACTCGTCTATCATTAGTTCCTCAGGGATCTGTCTTGGGTTGGGTCCTATGTTGTTTAGCATTTATATGCTTCCTTTGGGAAAGGATATATGTAAATATGGTTTAAGGTATCACTTTTATGCTGATGATACCCAAATTTACATCAGCTCCAAATCTGATCTTACTGTCACCTCTGCGATTCTCTCGGAGTGTGTTCAGGAAATAAAAATGTGGATGCACCATTTTTTTTTTTTATTGAATTGTTCCAAGACAGAGGTTATTGGACTATTAAATGACTATTAAAAGCAGTCATTTTAATTTGATTATGGATGATAGTGTCATATTCTCATCTACTTAAGCTCATATACTTGGTGTGATTATTGACACTCATCTGACATTAGACTCACATATTAAGAGTACCACAAATCCTGCGTTCCATCATCTCAGAAACATTGCTAGAATTATGCCTTACCTCACTCTGCCTGATGCTGAAAAGCTTATTCATGCATTTGTTACTTCCAGGATTGATTATTGTAATGCACTATGTGTTTGGTTTACCTGCTAAATCAATCAAACAGCTGCAGTATATCCAATTCAGCATGTGTTCTTACAAATACTCCATCGCGTCAGCACATCACAGGCGTGCTTTATAGTTTGCATTGGCTACTTGTTCAGTCACATATTGTTTTTAAAACTCTTGCATAAACATACAAAGCTATGCAAGGAATAGACCCTTTTTATATCTGTGACTTAGTCACCCTGTGCACGCCTTCTCATTCCCTTCGGTCTGCTGATTCTCTCACTCTTTAGGAGCATCCCAGTAGATTCAAATCTATGGGGGAGAGAGATTTCTCTGTCACTGCACCCAGGTTATGGAATGCACTTCCTCTTACTGTTAGAGATGCTCCCACATTAGCCAGTTTCAAGAAGTTGCTAAAAACTATTCTTTTTAAAATTTCTTACATAGGTTGTCATGATTCGTATTCTATTGTGATGTTTAGTTGTATTGCAATGATTATTTTATGATGTATTATTTCTTTGTATTGTATTATTTTTGTAATTCTGCATTTTATTTGTTTTATTTGTAGCTCTTTGGGTTTTAGAAAAGCGAATTATAAATAAATAAATGTATTATTGATAGGGGATCTAAACATCACAGATTGACCTGTGGCAGAGTGAAAATAGTCCATGTGAATACAGTGGTTCAACCTTAATGTTATGAAGCGACGAGAATACTTTTTGTAACGACTTTTTTTCAACAATCTCTTCTCCTCCATGTCAGTCTGCTACGCTGATGATCACATAATGTAAACAGTGCAGCGCAGGTTCTACGTCAGAACGCCGGCTCATTATAAATATCTTAATTTGTGTTCCGAAGATGAACGAAAGTCTTACGGGTTTGGAACGACATGAGGGCGAGTGATTACTGACAGAAATTTCATTTTTGAGTGAAAATTTCACATTCAAAATTCTCTAAATCTACCAAAACACATTATACATGTTCTTCTATAACACTAGCAAAGGTTTTCACACAACAAACACACTGTCACTCATGAAACAAAACCTAAAAAAAAAACTTACAATGGGTCGCATTACAGAATGTTTTCTTTTGTAAAAGGTTCTTTACAAAACAAGAATGACACTCTCTACTGCATAATAATTCACTGCTGTATGTATTACATAGTCCACGTTTACATTACAGTACAAAATTATTCCTATGTTTTCCCTTTTGTATGCATGGTAATGAAATTAAAAAAACTAACACTTGTGTAGGTGTTCAGCTATACATCTAATTGTTTTGATAGTGTTTTATTTTTAGATTCAGAATATATTTTGGTATTACTATAGAACTGGTGCAAATGTCTGCCTTATTCATTTGTGTGTTATGTTTAACTTAAGTTAAACCATTTTGAAAAGAGTATATAATCATGTGCAAACTGACCTGTAGGTGTATAGAGTTTTGGTGGTGTTTAAAGTGAGAAAATCATTTATGTAATTTGAAAGAAGTCATTGAATGCATTTTGTTCCAAAGCAATGATAAATAATCTACAGTTTAACCCACATACTGCTGTTGTGCTCGCTGTGTGAAGAGTTTTGAAAAAGTGACCTTAATATCGAGAAATGTGTCCTAGCGATGGTAAAAAAAAAAAAACTTTATTAATTATTTATGAATTATTATTATTAAAGTCTACATGAAATCAAAATTGATTTTATTTACTTTGTTAGTGCACATTACTAGTCTTGTGGTAAACAATTAATCCGTGCAAGGTAATCCACAATTTCTTTACATTACTTTTTGTTTCTTGATTTTAATACGTTAATGAATACAAGACAGAAAGTTGTAATTTCATGTCTTGAATATTATTCACACAACAGATGTCATTCAGTAAATCAGATTCAAAATGATCGTGAATGCCCAGTGAAAATAGTGTCAAAGGGCTGCTTTGACATGAACATACTGACGTTCCAGCATGCTAGCTCAATTTCTCAAAGTCAAAATAAAATACACATACACATGATGTTTTGTTGTTGTTGTTTTTTTGCAGTGACTTCAACATTTAACGTGTTTTTTGTGTGTTTTTTTAACTTAAAGAATATACACTTAAAAGTACATCAGGATTGTCTGTGTTTTGCTCTTTAAGGGTTAAGGAATGAGGCCTGAACGCAAATTTTGGCCTAAATAATCTGTTGTGGCATGCTTAATTATTGTGGTTGAGTCCTGATGCCTCTATAGAATTTATATTATATACACTAGACTGCTATACATATACTAGATTAAATAAGTATGTCAGTCCCCAATATTGTCTCTCATAAAGTCCCCCGTAGTCAATAATTGTATCCCTTAAAACCCTAACCCTTGCTTCATTTAGTATACGCGGATATATGATTATGCATATTAGCCCCGCCTCCACTCACTCACACCAGCTCAGAATACCTGATCCTCTCGGTCAACTTTACTTTAGTAAATGCTACATGATGGCAAGTGGAAATTCTAGTTTAATTCATCCATATATGTTTTAACCACACTGTAAAAAATGATTTGTTAGTTTGACTAAAAAAAGTAAGTTACCTGGTTGCCTTAAAATTTTGAGTTAATTGAAACTAAAAATGTGAGTTTTTACAACAAGTGATTTTGTTGTCCCAACTTAAGATTAAATATTGTATCAACTTATTCAAGCAATTAAAGGGATTAAGTTAACTTACAATTTTAAGTTCACTCAACTTAATCTTAACTACATATAGTTTGTTGTAACAATGAACTAAGAAGTTTACACGGTTGCCTTAAAATTACGAGTTAAATCAACTTCAACACAACTTAAAACAACAAAAGCTTTTTTGTTAAAAGAAGTTATTCTGGAATAACAGCACAAATAAACCATAACTTTAACATTTATTATAACATTCACAAAAATATGAATTAATTGAATTGTCTGACAAGTATAAATTATACTTATTAAATTATAATTGTATTATAGTATACATTAGTATGATATAATTAACTGCTGCTTGAATAAAAACATACAAACACATTAAAGCAACAATACAAGCATGCTATAACTGTCAAGCATGTGCAAGAATAAACAAATGTCAGTGTGATGACATTAAAATCAGTTTGAATTAAGTGCAATAGAATTAAAAACAAAAACCCATTTAATGAACATGACGCATGAAAATCATTTTCTCAAAACAATATTTTATTTCTCAAATAGTATTAAAAGGGTTAGTTCACCCAAAAATGAAAATTGTCATTACTCGCGCTCATGTCGTTCCAAACCTGTAAGATATTCATTCGTCTTTGGAACACAAATTAAGATATTTTAATGAAATCTGAGAGCTTTTTGTCCATCCATTGACAGCCTATGCAACTATCACTTTCAAACCCCAGAAAGGTAATAAAGACATCATTGAAGTAATCCATGTGACTCCAGTGGATTAACCTTAAGTTTAGGAAGTGATGTGAGTGCTTTATTTGCACAAAAATAAAAATATTTACAAAATATGAATCTATCAATCTCCAACGCACGTTCACAATTTTTTTGTGCAAACATTGGGGTTGGCCAATACCTTTTCTTTTTTTCAGGGGAGGGGGTCTACCCCAGGTAGACTGTAAAGTTCTTTGGAGTAACTGAAATAATTTTAAGCTATTTAAACTGACGTGGCCAAGACCTACATTTATTAAAGCATTACTGGTTTAAAATAATTGAATCACAATTAGTGAATCACAAAGCACTCACATCGCTTCATAAACTTGAGGTTAATCCACTGGAGTCACATGGATTACTTCAATGATGTCTTTATTACCTTTCTGGGGTTTGAAAGTGATAGTTGCATAGGCTGTCAATGGATGGACAAAAAGCTCTCAGATTTCATTAAAATATCTTAATTTGTGTTCCAAAGACGAATGAATATCTTACAGGTTTGGAACGACATGAGCGCGAGTAATGACAATTTTCATTTTTGGGTGAACTAACCCTGCGAAACAGTTTTCTTCATCTATTCCACATTTTTAAAGACTTACACCAATTCATAACATTTTATAATGAATATTAAGCTTACAACAGTTCAGTTACAAGGATATTCCATTTGAACTCAAAATCTCCAAATGGTAAATGGACTGCATTTATATAGCGCTTTCACAGACCCAATGGCCACCAAAGCGCTTTACATATTGCCTCGCATTCACCCATTCACACACTCATTCATACACCGACGGCGCTGTCAGCCGTGCAAGGCGCCATCCAGCTCACTGGGAGCGGCTGGGGTTAGGTGTCTTGCTCAGGGACACCTCGACACTTGGTCAGGTGGAACCGGGGATTGAACCACCAACCTTCCGGTTTGTAGACAACCTACATGAACCACTGTGCCACTGCCGCCCCAAAAAAAGTGGTTGAATGCAAACACTGTTTTTATATGTAATTCAATGAGTGAGTGTATGTGAAGTGAAATGTGAATGGATGAGCAAGTGCAATGAAAGAAGAAAAAATAAACACTTACATTAATGAAAAGGAGAAAATCATTGTGTTCAATGATATCCAACTTCAGAGCTAGCAAATTTTTGAGATTTTGTTTTCAAAACAGACGAATAAAAACATGTCAGAATGTCAGTGAGTGTGAGTAGGGGAGAGTAAAATCCTCTTCCACTAAACACTGAACAGTTTGTTCCTTACTCCAAGAACTCTGGCCGAACATACCTCGCCACCACTTTTTGGAGTACTTTAAATGTATATTTGACCTCCTTGGGGTAAGTGATGTTCAGAGCATAAAGAAGCCCCATTAGTATAGCAAAGGCATTTGACACGTCCGTTAAGCCATCAAGCACAATCACCTCCTCTAACACCACAGCCACATCGATTATTTCCTTTGGGAGGAGGTTTGCAGTGTTCGCCTCTGTGACCACCAAGAGTCCAACATTCATCCCCTTCACCACCTCTTCCTCATCAGTTGGCTAATAAGAGAACAAGGAAATTACTATGAATCACAAAATTACAAATTTACAAAGCTTTTGTAGGTTAACAATGAATGAGTTTTAAACAGAGGCGTGTTTCCATTAGAATAAGGGTATGTGAATAATCTATAGTACAATTAATGGTAAATATTCTTTAATGTTTTAAATATATCAAACCAATAATGCTTTAATAAATGTAGGTCTTGGCCACGTCAGTTTAAATAGCTTAAAACTATTTCAGTTACAAAGAACTTTACAGTCTACCTGGGGTAGACCCCCTCCCCTGAAAAAAAGAAAAGGCATTGGCCTTATTAAAGGCATTATTAAAACAAACATGATATTTACATACCTCACAAATTTTGATGAACTTGGAGGGTTCCTCTTTGAGGAAGTAAGGAAGCCCACGAAGGACAACTGCTCTTCTACGTTGGTTTGAGCTCTGCAATGAATAACATTGTTTTAAAGTAAGACCTCCGTTCATCTTCGGAACACAGTTTAAGATATTTTTTGATGCATCGAAAATACGTTTTGGTCCAAAAATAACAAAAACTATGACTTTAATCAGCATTGTATTGTCTTCCGGTTCTGTTGTGGATCCGCGTTCAGTGACGCTGCTGACGTAAGACGCTGCTGACGTGTGTCTGGTGCGCCCGAGCTTCGTTTACAGTCTGAGGGAGGCGCACGCTGTCAATCTTCGAACAATCTTCGCAAACATGTCTAAGGATTTCGACACAGAGGAAGCCTTGCATTTTTTTCCCAGCCATATTTATTTGAACCCGAATACACGGACGCACCAGACACACGTCAGCAGCGTCTTACGTCAGCGGCGGCACTGCGGACTCGTGAACGCGGATCAACAACAGACCCGGAAGACAATACAATGCTGAATAAAGTCGTAGTTTTTGTTATTTTTGGACCAAAATGTATTTTCGATGCTTCAAAACATTGTAACTAACCCACTGATGTCACATGAACTACTTTGATGATGTCTTTATTTCCTTTCTGGACAAGGACAGGATACCGTACATACATTTACAGTGGAGGGACAGAAAGCTCTTGGACTAAATCTAAAATATCTTAAACTGTGTTCCGAAGATGAACGGAGGTCTTACGGGCTTGGGGCGACATGAGGTAGAGTCATTAATTACATTATTTTAGTTTTTGGGTGAAATAACCCTTTAAATAAAAACTAGTAGTCATAAGCCACTTTTCCACTGTGAGGCCAGTGCAACCCAGGGCAAACAGCGTGCCAGGAGGGGGCCAATAGCCTCGGACCTCGAGCACCGAGGCCAAAATCAAGTTGCGTTGCATAGAAATTTTAATTAATCAGGCATGTGACACTGGAACCATTTTTCTAATTCTAAATTAAATTCACATATACTCACATGATCTTTAAGAGACTGAATCAGGCTCTTGAGTTCTCCAATGTCTTTGGCTTGGTACAACCGCAAAAATCCTTTTAGGTACTCATCAAGCCCATGGAAAAAGGTAGTCTTAAGGTCTGTGGACACTATGTGTTGAAATTCTGCAGCAATCTAGTAAAAGAGCAGACCCACAATTAGAATATTACAGTTTTTTTTTTTTTTTAACAATTGCTAGGACACATTTCTCAATACTTGGGTCACTTTTTCAGATTATAATTCAAGGCAATACTGTATTACAAAAGTAACCCATGTTTTTGTAAAGATAAACCTGTCTCAGAGATGCACCGATTACAATTTTTTAGCCCGATCCTGATTTCCGATTTTTCCTCGAGTTTGACCTGCCGATACCGATTTGAGCTGATTCCGATTTCATTTTTTCAAACCACTTTACACCACACACAAATATTTATTTTCTATCTTCTCTTTAATAGAACATTTTGCGTAGAAAATTTTTTGAACAGGTAATCGCTATAAGATAGAACTATATAAATGACTCCTAGTGTGGGAAATACCCACACATCTAAAGTGCAGTGTTATGGAAGAACCATTTCCTTTTCACATCCAATATCCAACTAAAAAATATTTGATATATTTAGCAAACTAAACTTCTGTATGAAAAACAGGTAATGGCAATAAAATAATATATAAATAACAAATAAAAATAAAATAAATATAGCCTTGCACTGCACTATAAAGATATTTATCACACTCACACACACACAGGCCTATTGCAATCACTTGTACATCAATGGCAAGTTATATTTCTCAAACAGTTCTTCTCTTTTCTGTGAAAAGAAATGGTTCTTCCATAACACTGCACTTTAGATGTGTGTGAATTTCCCACACCAGTAATTTATATAGTTCTATTTGATAGCGATTATCTGTTAAAAAAAATGTGTTCTATGCAAAATGTTCTATAAAAGAGAAGATTAAAAATAAATATGTGTGTGTGCTGTAAAGTGGTTAGAAAAAATTAAATCGGCAAAATTATAATAAATTTAAACTATTTTCGGACCTTTCCCCGCCTATACATTAAATTAATACGACAAAACCAGTTGTAATAGAGACATATTATTGAATTTTAAAATTACTTACCCTAAACAGCCTAAGTTTGCAGAGAAGCAAATGGCTCCTTCCCCAGGTCTGGTCCAAGATAGGCCTACGTTGTGTAACGTTAATTGGCAAACATGTTCAAAGCTCAACAAGTCTGAAATATTACATAAACAGATTCATTTGAACACTTATTGCTTCAGAAACATAAGTATAACAGTTCAATCTATATTACTTAACGTTATTGCCGTTTCCTTATCTTAAAGGAAACGTCAACTTAACCTGAATGCGTTAACGTTATATTTTAAAACGGCCAATACGCATTCGTTTAATCACGACGAAAATGAAAAATAATTAAACTATTATTATTTATCGGGATTGTTTTAAGGTTGAATCGCTTCACTAACAGCCTAACTAAACTGTAACGTAAAAGATGACATAAGAAACACACTAACTTTCAAATAACCTCAATGGAAACTTCTGGAATTTCTGAGGCAAAATTATTAACTTACTTATAACGTTAGATTTAAACCATCTTCTGATTTTTCGCTGCCTAGGAAATAAATGTCATTACCCTTAGACAAAACCAGTCTATAAAGACATTGAATTTTAAAATTACTTACCATAAACAGTCTGGTTTCCTTGCTTCTGAAGAAGCTGAAGAGAAAATCGCGCCTTCTCTTTCAAGTGTCGTCTGTTGTTTACACTCGGGCGTCCGGCGCATGCGCAGGGAAAATTAAGACTCAGAGTGAACTATCTATTAGTACAATCAACTAATGTTTTTATTTTATATCAGTGCATTGCCACCAAGCCATTAGTTTAATCAACCTAAACTAAAAACGTTTTGTTATCTGAACAACATTAGTGAATCTAAGTTGATTTGACAAAATAAAAAATGTTGTGTTAACAAATCATGGAAATCATTTTTTACAGTGCAGAAACTGATTCAGAAGATCAAGTGAAAGAGTGAATTATACAGGGTAAGTCGATGTATCAGAATAGTAATGCTTTTCATCGCTCTTTACAACGACGGACACATTACGGTAATTGATATGGTTAGCCTTTGGCTTGACTACGTTATCAAACAGCTAATAATGTGTTGCTGATGTTACACAAACCATGTTCCCGTTGCGTTCGCCATCTCAGAGTCAGACAGCTGCCTTCTAAAGATCAGCATCCTTAGAAATCCTTTGAACATAGAACGTCAGTGGAAAAAGGCATAGTTCATCATAACATCGTAATATACATCATACAGAATTTACCCGCTAAATTGCTAAATGTACACGATTTTTCATATCAACAGAAAAATATACGGGGATAACCTGGCTTCTCTTGAGACTGCCCTGCTTCGCAGCATATTAATGACGATATGCTAAAGCCCGTCCCACATGTTGACGGGATTGGTTAAAATATGTTTGTGACCTAGAGCGATTTCAAACCGTGTCTTTGGTAAACTGCCGTTTTTAGGAGACAATAATCAGCAATGGTGCTGGCTGATGAATTCGCACGTGGTTTGCCTTAAAGCATATTGATAACATATAAACAACATTAAAAACTTCAGTTTCACTTAAACACAATGCCTTTTCTTACCCCTACTCTTTCAGTTATAATGAACAGTGGTGCAGTCCTCCGTGGTCTGGCCTGTGATGCTCCGCTGCACCAGAGGCTGTTCAGAAACATCATTCATTGCACTTGACAAGGATAAATTTGAGCAATACTGGAGCATGTGTGTTTAGTCCGGGGTCAATGCACTTCACAGATGATGACAGACTCCATGGCTGATATCCATAACTGCAGTGGGCTCAGTGCCTCGGCTAGGCCCACCCAAGGCTGAGGCAGCCTGTTCACCTAATGCTACGTGGGAATGCTGCATTTCTTGATGTAAATGCAAATTTAGCTCTGTTTTGTGGATGTTTGACCTTAATCAAGGTTAGAAGCATTCTCAGCTGAAGCTCTGTTTAACATCTTACATAAATTGTTCACACGATGTAGCGCTGTGCGACAAAATTTGTCTGCGGTCCCAATTGTTCTCGCAGCTCATGTTGGCTCGCAGACTGAAACGATTCTGAAGGTCTTTGATTGTGTGGGTGAGCAGAGGCTGCATTCTGGAGCTTTCAGCAAGCGCAGACTCATCCGCAGGGCTTTACCTCACTGCTACCTGTGGCTTTATTTATCATGTTCACTCTGCAGTGACTAAAACTACTTTACAAGCCACAGCGCCGAATTAATGAAGGATTCTGACACAGGCACCTTCCCCCAGGGTTCTAAAAATAATTACCAAGATAAATACAAAGCAGGTTTTTGTCTTTCCTTATTAATTATCACATTACAGCAAATATTAAGGCTAAAAGCACTTTTTTAAACTGGTTTGTTTATGTTCATTACAGAGTCCATTTTGGGGTTTTAATTGGCATGGGTAGTGCGGTTCTCTGTGGAGATCTTCAAAGTGCCTCTGTAGAACATTGCATGAAATCGTGCTTTGTCATTGCTCCGTCACATCGGCTATAGACTGGCCTACCTGGTAAGAGTTTGGAGTCTCCATAAGCTTTAGGCTAAAAACCCCTTCCTAACCTAAATCAGCCTCAGATGAATGGGGCGCCAAGTGTAATAGGACTAATTTCATTGGCTGAATGGATTGTGTGACACGAAAAGCAGTATTTCATGACAAAATGCAGTTTGTACTCAGAAAAACAAAAGCAAGTTGCAATCCATCGATGGAACATTCAGCAGTCCAAAAACTGATTTTTATTTTTGGTAACGCTTTAGATTACAGCCCGGAAAGTACTGTGCAATTAAGAGAAATTTACAGAGTAACTTTCGGTAATTATAGTGTACCTATAAAGTACTTACATGTAAGTATAAGGGAACAATATGTAAAGTTTGGGGAATAAAGGGGTAACAAACAGGAGAATTAAAAAAATATTTATAGGCTACTGTAAGTATTATAGAACTAAGGGGTCCTTATTCTGCTATATGATACAACAATCTTACATTTGGGAGCAATTTAGCGAGAACATACACTGCGTACCTTTTTGTAATAATTCTGTACTAAGGCAATACATACTGTATAGGCTTTTTAAAAATGACAGGGTACATATCTATGCATTTATACTTTTATTTTTTTATTTTTCTGATAGCAAAAGTTTAGATGTTTAAGTTTGGGCTAACATGTTTCAAGGCAAGAAAAGCTAAGACTATTGCAA
Organism: Tiaroga cobitis; assembly: GCA_030578255.1. Classification (NCBI taxonomy): domain Eukaryota; kingdom Metazoa; phylum Chordata; class Actinopteri; order Cypriniformes; family Leuciscidae; genus Tiaroga; species Tiaroga cobitis. The sequence continues at coordinate 30,347,210 of CM060593.1, forward strand.
TTTTTTAAATACTGGGAAATATATATTGTTTCATGTGGTTACAGGGTAAGTGGTGCTTGTATAATAAATACAAGTTTCAGAGTCAGTGATATAAGATTGTGTATGCATTTTTATTGTACTTACCCTGTAACTACATGGAACAAGAGGGTAACAAGCTACATGAAACAAGAGTATCTTTCCCCAATATTTAAGCAAAAGTTTCAATAGTTTTCGTTTTCAGTGCACTTTTGTTAAAAAGATTACATTTTACAAATTACAGGGTACATATCTATTATATCTATTTATAAAGCCTATACAGTATTTACTGGTTCACCATTATTTCAAAAAGGTACGCAGTGTATGTTCTTGCTAAATTGATCACAAATGTAAGATTGTTATATCATATAGTAGAATAAGTACCCCTTAGTTCTATAATACTCACAATATTAATATTTTTTTAATTCTCCTGGTTGTTACTCCTTTATTCCCCAAACTTAAAATATTGTTCCCTTATACTTATATTGTAAGTACGTTATAGGTACAGTATAATTACCGAAGATTACGCTGTAAAATTGCTTTAATTACCCAGTACTTTCCGGGCTGTAATCTAAAGCGTTTTCAATACATACAGTAGAGCATGGTGCAAACAATGCCCCAGTCATGGGTTCGATGTCTAGGGAATGTAAGAACTGATAGAAAATATATATCAACTAAACAACTATGCCTAAAAGCATCGGCAAAATGTATACATGTAAATGTAAACTTAATTTAAGAAAATGCATGTGAAAGAGGTTGTTCCAGATCACACAATATATATGTCAATCACTAAATGCAATTAACAAAAAACCTTTTGTGGACAAAATGTTGTGATCCAAATAAAGAAAATCAGATTGATGGACAAAATGTATGTCATTTAAAGGGATACTTCACCTCTGGGAAGATGAATGTGTATTTAATATTTGTCATTTATATAGTAGAAATGTGAAATTATTTTTGAAATTTAAGCATTCTAGACTGAGAAAAGGCAGACATTTTTTTACTCATGGGGCTGAAAGACAACAACTCCCAGAATGGACTTGCTTTGCTGCCCTTACGAGGCCACTCCCAAACCACGCCTATCGGTTACAGGCGGCAGAATCCGAAAAATGGATACAACTAGGCTTGCTTTGATACATCGTGAGTTATTTGATAAATTTCCATCGAAATGGTGCTAAATTTCGTTGTACCGGGATGTACTAGCCTAATGTATACTATAACACAACTTAGACTTTCACATTAAAAATATGATGCAAGGCAGGACCATGTCAACAGAGTAGCTTAGCTCTACATATGAACTGTCTTCCTCCCATTGAAATAACTATTTCTCTAAGAGCTAATACATTATCTAGGCCATACTCTTGTAACACTAAAGGTTTATAAAAAGAACCACAACCAACGTGAGTTAGCTATAACTTTTAATTAAAAAAATAATTAATATTAACACTTTTACACTCAAAGCTCTGCGGATTCAGCGATCTCGTCCAGAAGAAAATGGCATCGCTGAGATTCGCGACAGCAATAGGACTCTATATCTGTTTCCATAGGCACACCGCGAGACCACTGACACCACCAGTCCGCCCAGCTCGAGTCTGGCCGGGCTCAGGTCTCGCTCCGGCCGCCTCTTGTTCCTCCATCTTCCACAACTCTTTATCGCTGTAGTATTGTGGCTCGTACAAGTAGCCGCGAGCATCAGATTCTCGCAACAGATCTTCAAAATCCCCTTCTGCCATTTCAACTTCAAAACTACCTTCCGCCATCGTGATTAGCCTACTATACAAACTTTCTACACAGACCAAGAGACAAGAGCCTGTTAGCTTAGCTTCTACAGAAAGATGGCTGACACTATCTTTACATTCTGTGAGTGAGATCCCGCCCCATATGGGCATGGTGAAAACATGCGGAACATGGCTGTAGTCTTTAGCCTCTGGCACAAAAATCCTCCGATGACGCAAAATGAAGATTTTTTGCGTCATCGGAGGATTTTTTCCAGACTAAAAATGTATTTGTCTCTCAAATCAGGAGGATATGAGGGGGAGAAGCACGGTAATTCGAAAATACTACTGGTTTTCTACTGATACAAAGCTTAATGCTAAATCCTGAAGTATCCCTTTAAAGATTAAGCATGTCTTAGACGAAGTGCATTTTTATCCATAAAAGTAGTTTTCTAGTTATCCACAAATTAAAACGTATCAAAGTTATGTGCGCAACAATTTTGTGCTGACTTTTTTTATTTGCGTTTCCGTTGACAAAATGGCTTTTGTCTTTCTGTAGAACTTCTCACATAAAACTAGTTGCTGGCTGGAGTCTTTATGTACCCGTGAAAAAAACATCAAAAGAGAGCCGGTATCGCTTGGTTACCAAAATGACATTGTATTTCGCTTTTCTGTTCCTTTTCCCCTTCCCTCCGCTCCCTCTCGTTGCCCTCAGCCAGTCTTCATTTTTGTCTTTTTACTCAACTTTTCCTCTCCTCACATCTTCTGTTTCTCTCCATACTAATGGAAAGAGAGAGTTGAGAGTTACCTGTGCTGGGTCCTGCTTATTTCCCTCTGCCTGAAGTAATTTCTATGCTAATGAGACTCTCAATAAGATAAGACAGTCAGCAAGGGCTGCCTCTCCAACACAGACTTTATGATGAGAGGGGCTGCCGGCTTTGCCCTCTGTGTCTATCCGTTCATGCGGATATTTATCTTTTATTCATTCACTTTCATTCAGATTCTGTCAGCTTAACTGTTTGTAAGGTTTTCTTTTCCTGTCTAATGGCATTAGACGCTGTGGAACAATGCCCAAGATCATAGGCAAGGTCTAATGGGGAAGTCATTGTACTCTTTCCTTTCTGCGTTTGCCTGTACGACATGGACTGCTGCATGGGCTTGTCTCTTGTTCGTTCTTTATTATTTCCCTATAGTACAACCTGCCTTTGAATACATCCAAACTTATTTCTACGCAGCCGCTAAATGTGACAAATTACTAAAAAGTTTGGAAGCAGGTGTTGTTGCCACCTGTTCTGACAGTATGGAAATTCTTGTTGTCCTTGCCGTCCAGATTGGGTGTTTTGTCCACTGTGACTGTCTTGCACTGGGACTCGCTGTCGTGTTAGCCGAGTGTGATTACTGTTAGACGCGACTTAGTATGCATGCTGAAGCTGAAGTCTTTGACATTCAAAGGCATTTGGGTCTGCCATAGCAAATTAAAATGCGTTTAGTTTGCAATCCCATAAGAAAGGGTTGAAAGGAGACTTATAATGAATGGTAATGAAATGCTGATATAATGGGGAATGTGACAAATATCTGCAAAGAGAGCTGCAATTCCTCAAACCAAGAGCAGAATTATGATTGCATCCTCAGGAACAAGGGAGGAAGGATTATTAATACCACACTGCAAGAGTGTCTCTATACTGTCAGGAACACAATCACAATAGATTTATAATTACAAAGTTCTGTCATGAAACTCTAGATGGTGCAGGCTGATAGGTCCTTAACTCAATCGGTTTGCAATCACACCATTCTCTATTGGGCACAGCTGATCGGTTCCAGCCATATCAGTAGCCAATGAGCTCGCTGCTTAGCTTTCAAATACTTGGTCAGCGTTTGCTGTAGCAGTTTGCAGTTTACTCTGCATTTGGGCCAATTACCAAGATCAGAGCCCTTTCCCCGGACAGCACGCCAAATAGGTTTACCAATTTAATCTATCCGACTGATTTGGAAGTGTGAACTCGTGAAATATACAACATTTAAATAAGGCAAAAATAAGTGAATCTGGCAAAAGCCAAAGTGTGCATGTGGGAAAATAGATGTTTGACCATAATAAACTGAATTTCTCTGCTGTCAGTTTCTTCTAAAATTCTTTATTTCAGCCATTAGCTTTATTGCTGAAGAAACAGAATCATTGTGCTTCTCTGTCACCCTTAAAGCTGAGTGATCTCACTGCATTTCAGCTCCATCAGCAAATGACACTATGACAGCTATGTGAACTGACCTTCATGGCACTGGTCCCTCTAACATAAAACCCCACATCCCCATTTAAAGACAATCTGGAACTCATTCACGGGCATTCATACAGTGCCAGATCAATCAAGCCCAGTGCCTCTGTGGGGAACCACTGTGAATGAGAGGTTAAAGAGGGATGTGAACAGAGGGGTTATCGTAATCACTTCACAGGAAATGGCACATGGTGAATAAATGGATTCATCTCAAAAGCTTGATGTCTTGTTATTGCAATGCTCTTCTAGGATGGGTAAGTTCAGGCATTCAGTTGTTTATTAGAAAGCCCTAAAAATTATTACCGTTTTTTTTTTTTTTACAAGAATGACACTCAAATTGAATTCAGGATCATATAAATTTAAATAAGATATGAACAATTTGTAAGTCTATACACAAAGCTGTGTCAGTGAGAAAGCAACCAAGTCTTGCATCACGGCAATGATTCCTTCAATTTGTACCATATGTCATTATCCTTCTAGAGATTTGTGGCTGAGCATTTGAATTATAAAGCATTATTCATAGGATAACTTCATCCTCAAAGCTTGTGCTGGCTCTGTCGGAGGAAAGCAGGAATTGCGGTTTGGGGGATAAAGGTGCTTCCCGCTTGTTCACAGTCTTGGTGAAAAGGGCGGGAATCACACTATCTGTTTCAATACAATGCATGCATAGTGAACAATAGTGAACAATAACAATAAAGTAAAACACAAATGTAATTTCCAGGCTATATTTAGGAGTTGTGAAGATGGATATGACATGCTAAACGAAGGGAGGTTTTGTGAGAAAGCATATAACACCGTGAGCTGTAGTGAGAGTCAAGCTTTAATATGATCTTCACACAGTGCAAGAGGTGATGTGTGATGAAACACATGATGTGTTTTTTTTTTATCTGCTCATTAATTTCACAATTTGGAATAATGTGCGAAAAAATGTACCCTGACCTAGTGTACTTAAACACATCTTTTTTTTCACATTATGTAAGATTGTAAAAATAAATAGGCCAATATTAAAAATCTGCAGTTAAATTTGTTTACTCATGATGTCAGTTTGTAGTAGGTCAAGGTCAATGTGTCTCTCCAATTCATGTAAATGTTTATAATGGTCACGGCCTGAATAAGATGCTGCGTGATTTTGCTGATGTACTAGACTATATTGACAGATATAATGTTGGTGATCAGAGAGACTATGTCATTAATGGGATAGTTCACCCTAAAATAAAAATTAAGTCATCATTTACTCACTCCGCTGTTCTAATGCCCGTTTACCTTTTTAGGAACACAAAAGGTGAATTTTTGTCCTGCTTGGGCTCATCCATATAATGGCAGTGAATAGCGACCAGTATCAAGCTTTTTTTTAAAGACGCAACAGTATAACAGAATGATCCCATGCTACACGCCTCATATATTCCAAGTGTTCTGGGAGTATATGATAGGGTTTTGGTGAAAAACAAACCAAAACGTAATGAATTATTTAATGAAAATCCTGACTTTGGTCTTCAAACAGTTCACATCTACTCGCCCCCAAAAAAAAAAGTCGTGAGAAATCATGATTTATAAAAATGCGACATGAGATACAGTACTTTCTTTTCTGAGGTGAATAAATCTGTTGTGTTCGTCGCAACAAGAAGCTATCGTGTGTACATGTGTAGATTTGAAAATCATGCTTTCCCCATTATTGTTGAATAACGGAAGCTACACCAGTTACTTTTGCCAAGATATTTCTTATTTATTATGTGTCATGTATCGTGTCACATACGAGAGAAACGGGCATATAAGAATAAGGCTACAGGTGAGGACAGATTTCTCTATTCCCCATTTCTCTCTCACCCCATTATGCCTGCTGTAAATGGTTTCTTGGTGTTTCTCCTTCCTCTCCACCATCATGCCTCTATGTTTCTCCTTCCTCTCCCGGTCATGTCTTTATGTTTCTCTGAGGTGGTACAGTAAGGACTGAACTTATATACATCACAGAGCGACTTTCAACTTCCTTGTAAGGTAGAAAAACATGTTGCTTATGCTTTAAAAATGGAACGTATACCTCATGCTTACACATGGTACAATCCACTATCCCTCTGTGTAAACATTAGACGTACATTTGCATCAGTTGAAACATTCCTTTCCTTGTAAAGAACATGCCAACTGAAGTATCATCATCAGTGGAACATCTCTGCTCAGTGAACGTGTTGCATTTCACACATACCTATAAGCAAAATATAGCTCATCCCATATCTCTCATCAGCACACATGTACAACATACTCTGACTTCACAAAATACATTATAAAAATTATTATGAAAATGAATAAAGGAAAATAATACTAAAAAATAACATTAAACAGTAAATGTTAGTCTTCAATCTGGAACTGTCATTCTGCCATCAGACAAAAGGAGTTCCGGTCTGGAGATATTTACCTCATTGAAGAAAGTACATGGATACTTTTCCGGGATTTCTAGGTGTTGTATTTCATGTTGTGTTTTTATCCATCTTGATTTCTCACTTGTGTGCTTTTTCTGGGCGAGAAACGGAGTGATCTGTGGCACTAATAGAGTCTCAAGATCGTCCAGTTAGACGTGAGTCAACATATTTTGTTGATCCTGGAACAACATTCCTGTCCTAAAATTTAGCCCTAACCATAACTACTCCTACACCTAACTCTACCAAAAAGTTACTCTTAAAATCAGAGGGAAATGATAGGTGAATAACAGAAGCACATAATCCTGTTTGTAATCCTAAACGTGTCCCTCAAATCTGATTGATTGATTGAAATGTTGTTCCAGGATCAACAAAGATGATGATCCAGGAACATGTTGCACTTGGTGAAATCAGGTTCTGCGAAAGCCCATTCAAGCACAGAAGACCAATGGCCAAGGTTAGGATTTGTGTTAAAGAATACATTAAATTTTAGCACAGTACGCACAGTTTCGCACATTTCGTCACACTTTGCACAGTAGAGAAATTACTGTATAGACAGAAGTAGAAGCTCGCGCGCAATCGGGGGGACGTGGAGGCATAAAGTCAAAGGAGAAGCCCATAGAGAGTCATAAAGTGGATCCTGCTGCTAGCTCATGGACAGCTCACGCTCTCTGTCTCTGCAAGATTTGGAAGCGAATGGTTCAGATTCCTCTTGGCACAGCTACTAGAAGACTTACAACTGTCAGACAGGTTGCTCACGTCACGTCACATCTACGTCGTCCAGCTCAGTTTGAGCCTGCGCAGTGCGCTCAGCCATCAGGAAGTGAGTGCTTCTAATTGGCTGTAAAAATATACAATCTACTCGACTTTACTACAAAAATATCGTTATTTGAATTCAGCCAAGTGGTCACGCCGTGACGTTTCGATCTTCAACTAGTCACATGTGTTGAAGTGATGCGAATTCTCAGCTAAGTGTGCACCAGACTTAAACTTGGGAAGGCAGCGAAATGCAAAACTTCGCATGAGCTTCAGTTTCCAGTTTATGCATTATGCATCGTGTGCCGCACAAGTGCTGAAAAGTGAAGCCAAAGCGTCTCGATCGCTCCCTGGTGGCTGTTCCCAGTATAGGTCATAAAGCCTGCCACCCCATTCGCCTTATTCACCTCGAACGTTCCACCGAGCCTGAGAGGTACACTTACCACTTCCGGTAGTTCTCACAACGCGATTTCTCTCAGTGCAATGGCGCCTCACTGCTGTGTTCCCCACTGCACTTCATCACACAGGAAAAAATCCAACAGAGGACAAACGTTTCACCGTTTCCCCAAAGATCAGTAGTATGTATGTTACTAAAATCTACCACCACAGATTCACTAGTATAAGCATATTCTGAGTAGGGTGAAACGGTACATGTATTTGTATTGAACCAAAACGGTACGTGCGTCACGGTTCGGTGCACGAATTTACACGGACAATAACGTTGCACGGTATAAAAATAAATAAAAATGGAGGCGCGGGCGCGATCGAACTGTGTGTGTGTGTGTGTGTGTGTGCGAGGGAGGGAGAGAGAGAGAGAGAGGCGCGGGCGTGATCGGTGTGTGGTATTTAGCTTCTAGTCACAAGCTAACCTAGGGGATACATCACATCAGTTTTCCTAGCTAGGAGGAGGATGTACAGCAGTCAGATTGAGTCTGATCAATACAATTATACATGGAAAGATTGGTGGTCCACACTGGGGTTTCCATTGCTGGTGCTGCTGCGTCGGAGTCAAACTTCCAGGTTTGTGTACCCCTCAACGGCGTTCGAGTTTTCAAAATGGCCGCCAGGTGAATAAGGCGAATAAAGTCTAATGGACGCGATGGAAACTAAACAATCAAATTACACTTCAAATACATTTTTTTCATTTTTGTCTTTTTATGTAGTTCTTATCACGCTGATTAAAGTGTAAGTGTTCGTTTTTTTTTTTTTTTTTATAAATTTGGTCTTAGTTAGTTATTTGATGCTATAAAAACGGGAATGTGACGTCATGATTGACAGCTTCTCTAAACGAAGTATTACTGAGACACCAACGGATTTTTGGGGGGATTTTCGGGAGGAGATTGTAGCTTTAACTTTGATTTCTACATGTCCATAACTTATTTCACACAGTAAATTTGAGAAAATTTCCGTTTCTGCAGGAATGAGGGCGGGACCTTGATATTGCGGCTTTAGCTACTTCCTGCTCACTACTGCGCAAAAGCAGGTCCCAAATCTGCGCAAGATGTCAGCGCCATATTAGGACTTTGGTGGCTTCAGTTTTCATCAATGGAAGAGAGTGAAGTATCAATGGAACGAAAAGTGCAGTGTGACCGCCCATAAATTCAGAATAATCTGAATAAGAACCTTCTTTTTTTACACCCTATTCAAAAAATAATTAAATAAAAAAGCAAACAAAAAAGGTCAATGGAAATCGTGCAACTTTTAATTGTACTGTCATCATATCCCTAAGAATCCAAATTATCCAGTGATCTATAAAGCTCTACAGAATTGCCCATATATGAAGGTCTCCATGGAGGAAATCATCGAAAATGTCTGTGGCTAAGACGTTCCTGTTCTCCAGGGTCCGATTTTTCATGCATCGCTTCTTACCCATATCTTTGCATATGAAGGCCTTAAGTAGCACATTGGTTGAGCCAGGGGCGCTGTGCGGGGAGAAACTCCGAGATTAGACGAGAGGCTTCGTCCATTCAGCGCGGACAGCAGCAGCCCAGCGCGCTCCCTCTGTGGGCGGTGTTTCAAACCATCGGATTCGGGAGGAACGTGGGAGCTGTCATTGCTGTAAAACACATTTGCGGGCACCAGCATCACCGTTGACAGCAATTACAAGTGCTGGGATTATGTTCATTTAAACGACCACTTATTGACAGGGTGCCTTCATAACATGCTGCTCCATATGTAATCCAATGTATTTTTTTTTTTATTCGCCAGATCTGAAGGGGAATTTTGGAGAGACAAGCTGATCATGAAGTGGGATATTTTACTCTTCTCTTGTCTTTTAGAGAAAAATACCGGATGCATCCGTTGAACGAAGGTATTCTCCGCTGGATTAACAAGGGACAGTATTTTTGATACTTAATCTCCGTGCATAAACACTGATCTATTGGCGTTTACGGGAAACAACGTTGTTTTTTTATGAAGTCACAGGCGAAACATCGTGTCATTCGTTTAGCGTAGTAGCCTACCTCAATTGCAAAATGCTGTGGTGCTGATGAGAGACTGTTCCTCGATAACAGTTTTTTTTTTTCACAACCCAGAATGAGAAACAAATAGCTCTCCGCTTAAGCGATGGAAACACTGTGAGGCTTTTACTGAACTTGAGAAGCAGCAACAGCGACTGCAACAGTCTCGACACCCCAGACATCAACACATAATAATGGTATGAGCTTCTGAAGTCGATTGGAGCATGGAGTCCGCACACCAGGCAGGCTAGGAGGTTTTGCGAGACACACTAAGAACCTTGTATTGACCCCCCATCCTGAAATGAGGCAAAATGTTGATGTGTGACAGAGGAGTCCAAATGCTCATCACTACAGTGGGCGCTTTCGCCGCGTTCAGCCTGATGACTATCGCTGTGGGAACGGACTATTGGCTGTACTCACGAGGAGTGTGCCGGGTCAAAAGTAATAACGAGAACGAGACGAGCAGGAAGAATGAGGAAGTCATGACCCATTCAGGGCTCTGGAGAACCTGCTGTCTGGAAGGTAAAACGTTTGTGTGCAAGTCCAACTTATGTGCTCTATCTATCTATCTATCTATCTATCTATCTATCTATCTATCTATCTATCTATCTATCTATCTATCTATCTATCTATCTATCTATCTATCTAAGATTAGTATAGACTATAGCTTTTCTTGTATACACCACTGTTCATTCTATCACTGATGATTAAATTGAGTTTTATTTAATGTGACATATACTGGAAGCACTACTAACCTCAATCTATCACCAGAATTTACTTTTATACTACAATATTTACAACTGTTAACTGCTGTTAACTACAACTGCTACAAAATCCTAACTGTTTAAATGCATTGAAGGCTTTTTGAAGCTATTTTCCCACAGTCACAAATTGAGTCTTTTAAATAAGCAGCATGATGATTGCAACTGTCATATAACCAATAGATCAGGGCTAAATCGTCTAATTACTCGCTTGTCAAACCAAAATAAGATGGGCAGTCATATTGATTACCTTATATTGCAGTTCAATAAAATCACTTTATTCTACAAAGTATAAATCTCTCAGTATTGCAAGCTGTTGACACAGAATACCTGGCTATTGCTGTTGGTGCCTGCCTGAGTGCAAGATTATTACCAATATTACCAAATATATTTATTCTCTCATGAAGCTGTGATCAGCCACACCGTTCTGTCAATCAAGGTGCTCTGAATGATAGTGAACAGCGTGTTGTACCGCCTCACAAAGCAGCTTTAAAGGGCTTTTTAAGGGGAAATAAAAGTCAATTGAAACTAGAAGCCCACAGCCTTACATAAGTACAGTGAGCTCAACAAAACACCCTATGGAGTTTAAAACATACCATGTAATTCAAATGTACATCACATACCCCTAAAACATGATGATGACTTTTGCTTATCCTCTTCCTCTATTTTCCTCATTTTTCTCCTATCTTCCCTCTCTTTCCTTGCCTTTGTCCCCTCGATGGATTCATTCTAATTCCATGCAGTTTAGGTTTTGGCAGCCCTGACACTGCTTGACTGGGAGCGAAATAATGTACTTCATAATGTCTTTTCAAACTTTGATTAATCTCCTGCCCCAGGGAACGCAGAGAGGTGACATGACTGCAGTGTGATGGGAAGATCCTCATCTTTAATTGAAAGGGATGGGCGCAATCCAATAGATGTGACCATGGCAGATTACACAAATCCAGTGATTGACTTTTCAGTATTAATTTAATTGAAGTGTATGTCACTGTCACCCAGTGCACGGATACCCACTGCCATATTTGATCCACTTTAAATCTCAAAAAGATTCTCATGATTTATTTGCTTAATATCAATGAGGGATTGATCCGTCTAAGTAGAAACCGATCACTCTGAGTCATGGTCTATGCTTGTCTGGATATAAATCTTTGAGGAAGGTAATAATGAGGCTTTCTGCTGGACAAGACTACATGACCAGCCTCTCTGAATATAACCTTCAAGTGTTGGGTAGGCTCTACAGCCGCTTACTACCTTCAGCATGTTTCTCCATGCATGACAGCTTTGCTTTGCCTGTTGATGTTATTCAAAATCATTATGGAACCACCATTGACCCTTTTTACTTTCTTAATGCACATTTCTGGTCTCATTGTGAATGATTCATCAGTGGCTTTTATTTCATAGAAAAAAAATGTTTGATTTTGTTATCTTTAATCAAAATAATTATTTTTTTACTCATTCTGGAAGCAACCTTCCTGTCATGCTGACATCATATAGGCCAGGCAGCCTATTTGATCATGTTAACCAATAGCAAAATTAGACACATTTTAGCGATTCTTTCTGGTATGAAACACCCACTTTTCACAATCCAATAGTATTTCTTACTCAGAAAGGTGTTAAATTCTGAAATAATAAGGGTTGTGAATGCCAATTCAGATGGCTTTATCTTCACTTACTGGGCCTCTTTGTGAATATTGGTCTTGTGTTTGTGATAGTGCAACCAAAAGTTAAAAGTTCTCATATCATTTACTCAGCCTCATGACGTTCTTCAGCTGAACACAAAATACGATATTTTGTAGAAGAACTTTGTTTTTGAGCATGCAATGAAAGTCAGTGTGGTCTAAAACAACGTTGGACCCCTTGGACTTTCATTGACTGGACAAAAAACACTGGGGCATTTCTCAAAATATCTTTTTTTGTGTTCCACCAAGAAAGTCATACAAGTTTGAAACGACATGCGGGTGAGTAAATGATGACATAACTTTCATTTTTGGGTGAACTATCCCTTTGATGATGATAGTTTGGATGCTTATAATTTTAGGCGAAAGCATCAAGAGAGACGTTTCCACTTTGAAAAAGTCTGTACTACAGGTGTAGGATTGGAAGTGCATTGTTGAATAGCTATGATTGAGACATTAGTGTTAAGTAAGGGAGTGTAAGTCGATGTTTGTTTGTGTTTTCAGTTGTCTGTCAGGTCATGCTATCTTTCTCTTTAGCCTCCTTACATGTCCAGCAGCCATATGTGTTAAACGCTCTAGGAGAAGTGCATCAAGTGCAGCTCTGTGTGCCAATGTAAATGATTGTCTCTGCAGGAGGCCAAAGCAGCAAATACTGATCGAGACTTCCTGGAAAAGCTGTGAACTGAAGTGCGACTTGAATTTGATGGGCCATAAGATTCACTTATGATAATGATTCCTACCACGTAATTACAGTTTAAATTCCAAAGGCTGAAGGTAGAATCATATATTTAAAGCAAACAACATATCAGACTATTAGAATTCATATGAATAATATGAATCGGTGTGAGGATGTGATTCACTGCACACTGTTCCAATTTTCATTGAAACAGTTACCAAAAGGCATGACTTTATTAACCCTTGTGTTCTTTGGAAATTATACTTATTGTTATTTTATTTATGGGTTCACATGTTTGGGGTCAGTAAGGTTTCTTTATTTTTATTATTTATAATCAAGTATGCATTAAATTGACCGTAAGTGACAGTAAAGAGTAATGATGCTGAAAATTCAGCTTTGACATCACAGGAATAAATTACATTTTAAAGTATATTCAAAAAGAATTTTAAATTGTAATAATATTTCACAATATAACTTTTTTTTACTGAAATTTTTATTAAATAAATGCAGTCTTTCAAAACGTTAAAAATTCTTATTGACCCCAAACTATTTTTAACAGTAGTGTATGCCTAAAAATTATAGTAATTTCAAAATGAACCTTTCAGAATTACTTTCATGTGCTCCATAGTCAAATCAAAAACAAAACAAATCACAACTGTATGTGTATAATTTCAGAAAATCCATTACATTTAATCATGGTTTATATCTTGGGTCTGTGAGACCAAAACAGAAGTGATGTCAATTTTTCATTGAGGAACATTTTTCAAAGTTGAATTTGTGTTTATGATCAATTCTCATAAGATAGGAAAAGTCACAAAGTATCAACCTGATACTCAAATATATTAAGTATATTTTTCAAGCTATTAAAAAGGCCTTGAGGCCTCCCAAACAGAACATGAGGGTTAAAATATGGCGTGTTGCATCACATGTCATCATAGGGAGGCACATTAGCGGTTATGTACGTAATAATAAGGGAATGCTCCGGTGGAATTCAACACGGGTTCATTTGCTGAATGGAGGTGTAAGATTAATTCAGTACGTCCTCAAGTGCAGGTGGATCTCAGGGGAACAGTTTGGCCTTGCCCAGGATAAATGATGACCTGGGAACTGAGGTGGGGAGGGAAGGGGGAGAGAGAGGCAAAGCAGGGAGTGATGAAGAGGGACTCTTCCTTCCAAGTGTGCACCCAAGCAAAGCCTGTCTCATACACTCTCATCACGCACACACATCTCCTTGGAAACCAGCCGCTCCCGTCTGCGATATAGGCCCACTGCTCTATCTCCATACCTTCCCCCATCCTCAACCCTGTTTCCCATCCTTCTCCTCCTCCCCTTGTTCACCAAGGCTTTGGAAATACGGAAAGCATGAAATTCTGCTCGGCCATCACACGGCATCTCAAACATGTGTCAAACATGCATGGGGAGATGCGCACGCACCAGTGCACATATCCTCAAACGGACAATGAGATTGGCTCGTTGGGATGTGAATATACTGTACCTCATAACCACTTACACTGCCACTCGGGACACTCCGCAGGCATGGGGTCCTGTGTTTTTGCCTTTTTAATGTGCACTAAAGGTGCGAGTGAGGGCTGTTAGACTAGGAACAAAAGGTTGGGCTAAAACACATGGTTACAGTGGACTTCATTTATTATTGCACTAGTAATGGAAGAAACTTGTCAGCACTTTGCAGTACATTGTGGAAATACAATTTTTATCTATACGCTAGCAGAATTTTTTTTTCGGTGGCAATTTAAATGAGCAGGAGAAATTAATAATGAATGTTTCTTTGTGTTAAAGCCCAGTCAGTATAACAGTCAGATATGCTTTCACCATTTTCATTTAGTGCCTCTTAACATCAGCTCCTATCTTTGTGTAAAGACTTATGGGGACGTGTGAAGAAAATTCCTGATTTTAAATGACATCAAGTAAGCAGCCTATACTTTCTGGTGAAGTACGTAAGCAATAATGCACTCCGCCTCAAGATGGGGTTTATTTTTTTGCAATAATGACCAACTGGCTGTACATTAATATGGCCACTGGTCAAATAAATAAATATATGGGCATTAAATATTGTTTTGAGTTGAAATTTTTGTATAATTTTTCTTGTAAATTATCTTAAAGCTTTTCGATTAGTTCATTACAATGTACAAAACAATCGTATAAAAGTATATACAGTGTTGGCTATTAGTAAATCTCTGACTGCTGTGAATGACCAATCAGAATGAAGTATTCCTAAGAGCACTGGGTCTCATACACTAATAATTCTGTGGATTATGTAGAAGAAAAGTTTCTGTCTAATTCATTTCCTATCATCTCCACTACAAATAGGAAAAGAGGCTACAATTTGCAAGAGCTCACCAAAATTGGACAGTTTAAGACTGGAAAAATGTTGCCTGGTCTGATGAGTCTCGATTTCTGTTGACACATTCATATGGTAGAGTCAGAATTTGGCGTAAACCGAATGAGAACATGGATCCATCATGCCTTGTTACCACTGTGCAGGCTGGTGGTGGTGGTGTAATGGTGTGGGGGATGTTTTCTTGGCAAACTTTAGGCCCCTTAGTGCCAATTGGGCATCGTTTAAATGCCACGGCCTACCTGAGCATTGTTTCTGACCATTTCCATCCCTTTATGGCCACCATGTACCCATCCTCTGATGGCTACTTTCAGCAGGATAATGGACCATGTCACAAAGCTCGAATCATTTCAAATTGGTTTCTTGAACATGACAATGAGTTCACTGTACTAAAATGGCCCCCACAGTCACCAGATCTCAACCCAATAGAGCATCTTTGGGATGTGGTGGAACGGGAGCTTCGTGCCCTGGATGTGCATCCCACAAATCTCCATCAACTGCAAGATGCTATCCTATCAATATGGGCCAACATTTCTAAAGAATGCTTTCAGCACCTTGTTGAATCAATGCCACGTAGAATTAAGGCAGTTCTGAAGGCGAAAGGGGGTCAAACACAGTATTAGTATGGTGTTCCTAATAATCCTTTAGGTGAGTGTATATATATATATATATACACTTAATATTTATAGGGCCACCCATAGTGATTTTGCATACATGTGGTTTCAGTTGTTCCTACATTCTTTTTTTTCTCTCGTAAATTTAGAATATATTTGACTGTGAAAGTTATTAATGAATCATGATGTGAGACCCATTGTCTATTCCAGTCTATTGTCTATGGCAGATGGAAACTCAGGAACCTTGCATGTTCCTTACTGTTTTCGGAGTGTAAGGCATTGAACAAATTGCTGAAAATACAGCGTGCCCACCATGCACTTTGACTATTATGCTTAAGAGCAGAATTTTTGCACTTTGTATAGGCTGGGCTTCTGAAACCATGCAACGTTTAGCAACCGATGTATTAATATCTAACGTCATGCAAAATCAATACAATATTGATGCTAGTTTATCCCTCCGTGACAGTGTGTTGATTTGATGTGGTGGGTACATGGCGTCCTGTGAAGCCGGCAGGAGAATGTGGACCATAGTGAGTCACTGCTGTTCCAGGCTCCTGCCTGTGATGCTGCCTCTGCCCCTGGCTGCGATGACCTTTGTGAGGCAAATTACTCTTGATAGATCCTCTAACAGCATTGGTTAAGCTTGCAAAAATAGCTCCCTGCGTCTCCTCCCCATCTCAGAGGCTCAGCGACCAGAGATAACACGGCCGGCCCCCACTCCTGTGGGTCTGAGCCCGAGCTATAGGAAGTGAGGTTGCGGTGTGAACCCGCCACTCTGGTCTGCATTCATATAAGGCTGCGTCAAATTTTGTGAGAATGCGTTTTGGGATAACTTTAATTACCCTTTCAAAAGCTGCACAATCAGTCATGCATTAGTCTCAAAGGTAGCAGAACACTGATCAAAGACTGGTGACACGTAACTGGGTTTGCATCAAGGAGGATAGATTATATTTATATGTGATGTTATTTGAAAGCCATTTACTAAGGAGCAAGATCTAGTTTTATGGATGTCGTCAGGTCCTCTTATGACCCCAAACATTTTCTTTTGGACACTTGCCCACTGTATACTGTACATAAACATGCACACATCTTCACAGTGACCTGCCAGAGATACTAAGTGGCTCACATTATCTTGAGATGGAAATGCCAAGGCTAGGATGGATTCCGTATTGGTTACGGTGAAAGGGGATCGTGGAATAAAGTAAGAGACTGTATTATATTGATGAGAGGGACAGGGTACCAGGAGAAAGCAGGCCTGAAAAATCTGTTTGTGCAAACACTTTTCAATGAGTGTTGATCTAGGTGATAACAGGGCTTCTGAGAATGCGTTGCTGGCAATCTATATTTGTGTGTGTGGCCCATTTGCTCTGCCACTAGTACTGTAACTTTGTTATCACTCACAAAGGAGAATGTCAAAGGCGAGGTGTTTAAATTCATTAATCAATATTTTTCACACTTTAAATTTGATAGACATAAATATATGCTGCTCACAAACACTTACTTGTATGATTGTTACTGTGTTCTAAGTATAAATACTTTTGCAGAGTATAGAGATGCTTGATATACTGTATGGGTTCCATAGCAATTATCAGATATTAGAGATTTTTTTTATGTAATTTATTGGTATCGGCCAATTTTGGATATTTTGGGCCAGATTTACTAAACAGGGCAAATTAGCACGAGAGCGAAATCCCATAAAAGCGCTGATGGAAGTGGAAATTTCTGCAGTGATTTACTGACGATGCGTAAATTAAAGAACACAGACGAGGCTGGATCATTTACATAATGATCAACGTAATCTACCAAGAGCAGCGCAAATTACTGTCTGGTTTAAGACATGCTTTTTTTGGACAGTAAATAATGGAGCAAATACCAGTGAATTGACTTGCGCAAACCTTAGTAAATCACCTTACATGATTAATTTAAATGCACTCCACCTATACATTTTGCATCTGAAAGGGAAACTCTTACAAATGCATATCCAATAAGGTCAGCCACAAAAATAACCCTGTCCACGCCCTTTCAGTGGTAATTTTTCACTGCTTGTCTTTAGTAAATCCTGACACTTATTGTGTAAATTATCTGCTTGCATCCAATCAACAACCGATAGCAGGGACGTGCAGGGGGGGGGGGGGGGGCTGGGGGGGGGGGGGGGGGTGCTTTGGGTGCTCGAGCCCCTGCCCTTTTTCAAAATTAATCAAAAGTGCCCTTCTCAAACAAATATCAATGATAATATTGTGGTCAATAAAACAAAATGCATTTGATTATAATTAACATGACAATGTGTACAAGACCAAAGTACCCTAAATTCGCGTTTATTTTTACATTTCTGTCAGTCTGAGGTGTCGTTGCCATAACGCATTGCTGTGGGTTGCGTCACTTGCATGTGACTGTCTTACTTCGGAGGGTCGAAAACTCTGGACGGCAGACGCAACCGTAGCGAAGGTTATGCGTTTTAAAATGAAAATGCACTGGTGTACTAATCTGGGAAAACCCAGACAAATTTTAGATTTGCTCTGAAAGTTAGTCTGGCAAAGAACTCATTCAAGCCCATTTCCAATCAGTTGAAATTGAGACACCAATCAGAAACGTCGGGGCGGGCTTTACACGATGACGACAGCGCTGGGATTTTGAAGCAGATTATTTTGTAGCCTACATTACAAAGATGGATGCCGCCGTCGAACATCACTCGTTCGAATCAGCTATTGCGTCTGTTTTAAGCGATTTGAACGTTTCCTTTTTGATAAAAACCGAGCAAAGAACAACACTCGGAGATGTTTCTCCACCGCTCTGCATACGTCATCTCCTTCACCGCTCTGATTGGTTTTAGGTCTATCCGCGACGTCCGTTGGTGACGCCCCTCTGGAAATGATTTGTCTATGATGCTTTGCCAGACCATAACTCAGTTACAACTGAGAATGGTCTGGTTTTAACCAGGCTACTGGTGTACACGTATAACTTAGGTATTCCACAGTCTGCTCGGGTACCGATGCTCTCGATCCAAATATGGTTCTTTCAGTGAGCAACGTTAGGCCTATATGGCTCGACCGCAATTTTTTTAACCTTTTTTTTCAATAATTAAAGGTAACGTTAGTGTGTTGATTCAAATAAAATCAACATATCACATATTTTAAAATATTACATAATTTATTGAAGCCTGTTTCTCATGTATAATACACCGACCAATCGTCATCAGGCACAACAAGTTCAAATTTCATTGGACAATGTGAAGTGGAGCGGTAATTTTCAGGTCATTCATAAATTGTTTGAAAATTACATGGACAGACGAATTTACATTTATGAAGCGATATGAATCTGCGTCGTTGAATCAATGGATGTTAATTGACTACAAAGCACTGCACAAAACTAGCACCAAAAGTAGCATTAATGGTAAGTAATACTAGTAGCCTATTCAAGTCACTTGTATTTTGTCTATGTAAATTGATACAACGTTTATTATGCAGTAAACATAATTATTCATAGATAATTATGCAGCAATAGTATAATAGTAGTACAGTACTCTTTTCCAGGATTCATTGATGAATAAAAAGTTAAATAGAACAACATTAAATCTTTACTATCACTTTTTTTTATCAATTTAGCACATCCTTGCTAAATAAAATTATTAATTTCTTTAAAAGAAAGAAAGAAAGAAAATTACTGACCCCAAACTTTTGAACGGTAGTGTATATTGGTACAAAATATTTATATTTTAAATAGATGCTGTTCTTTTTTTAACTAAGAATCCTGAAAAAAGTATCAAAAGTTATACGTATATTATAATAGAAAACAATTATTTCAAATTGTAGTAATATTTCACAATATTACAGTTTTTTCTGTATTTTAGATCAAATAAAATAAATGCTTAAAAATATAAATGTCCAAACTTTTGGGCGGTTGGCTACTTATACTATTATACTATATATATATATATATATATATATATATATGTATATATATATACACACATATATATATATATATATATATATATATATATATATATATATATATATATATATATATATATACTTATATATAAATGCCCCTTTTTTACATTTGAGCCCCTGCCCCCGAAGAACTCTCTGCACGTCCCTGAAGGTTATGATACACAGGGCAACTTTTTGAGCAATGTTGCAGGGCAATATTGCCGAGCGATTGCTGCTTGGGCACTTTCCCATTGAAAATGGCCAAAACATTTCTATCTGGATAATTTAGATCAGTCGTGGGCCCTCTCATCTGGTTGCCTGTTGACGGCACCCAGCAACATTGCTCAAATAGTTGCCCTGTGTATCATCACCTTTACCAATAGATAGAACCAAGTCCCCTCCATACATTTTTTTTTCTTTTTCGATAATCCAATTCACTCAGATGTACATCAAAATACGAAAGAAAAGATCTGTCGCTACTTCCGTGTCATGACGACATTGATATTAAAACACTAGGTATACGACAAAAGTAAAAGAATACAATCTAAATGAAAGGCACTTGTGAAAAGTTTCCATGATAGTGTTTATGTGAATATAGAAAAACAAAGTTAAAATCTGTTTCTAGTTTGAAGATCTAGTATGAAAAAAGAAAATACCCCTGGGACATAAAAGTGCCAGTAGTTGAAAAAACACTCATAAAATACTGCATGCATGCCCACACAATTGTTCTATCTAAATGCTTAGCGTTATCTGAGACTAATAACAATAAGTCCGGCATTCCCAGGATCCTTTGCGGTGTCAAACACAGACTTTCACACTCCTTGGGCAAACATTGATTGTGTCGGCCTCTGGGGTGTTTCTCTTAATGTACTTAGGGCTCAATAGTCTCGCTATAGCTCTTCAAAGTAGCAACCACACCGGCCTGTCCGCACAAGTCACCGAGAAAATGATTGTGGCTTTGGCAATGAGTAAGTGTCTTCAATATCTGCAGCATGTCCACCTGCGGGGGTTCATAAGCTCACCGCCGAACAATAGTTATGGCTGTGTCTCTGTTTTTATGAGCTATCCGTCTTGTGTTTCTGCGATCTCCTGGAGTATTGTGATTAGGAAGCCTGCTGAAAAAGCCGTGTTCCTCCCCTATGTTATTAAGTGCCGTTATCTCCCTTAAGCCCCGGTTGTTTACTCACTTGCATTCACTCATGTGGAACAGTTTTTGGCACATTGCATGTAGATGTCCAGCACTATTCCCGAGGTTTTGTATGTTACGTATTTTATTAGGGATAATAAGAAAGCAAAGGGATCAGGGAGGGATAGAACTGAATATTGATGTGTATGTGTCGACTGCACCTCTGCGTGAATACAGGCAGCGCTGCTAGAGTGTGAACACGCCAAATAAGTCCATTAAACTCGATGTTGGCCCGCGCCTGAGGAGACCCCTCTGTGGAGAATGGGCTGGCAGGAACCTTTGGCTGGCTTGCACAGGCAGCTTCTTCCTTTTCATGGAAAACTAAAACAAGCACAGTGGCTCTGAAGAATAGCCATGAGATGAAGACCATTCGATGTGTGTCAGAAAAAATGTGCTTTCACAGCGATCACAGCATCTGAATTGGCTGCTGTCGGATTCACATGTATGTACCAGCTGGCTTCCCTTACAAAAAATAAGTAAACTTATTTTTACTACTGTATACTTATTAGTATACTTATTATTACTACTGTTAATTTAAGTGTAACAGTAGTAAACTTTGAGTACAGTAGAATTTTTACTACTGTGTACTTATTAGTATACTTAGTATACTTAGGCTACTATTACTAGACTATAATGTTTAGTTAGTTAGTTACTTTAAGTGTAACAGTAGTAAACTAAGTCCACAATTAAGTTTTTCGTTTGTGTTGCAACTATACTATAAATGAACTTATCGGTATACTGATAGTTTACTAATCAAATATTTGTAGCACATTTTTTAGTTTATGAAAGTACACTTTGAAGTGTACTCTCGGTAAACTAGTTTAGTAGTTTTATACTGCAAGTATACTTGTACGTTTTCTTTAAGTGAAGATAACGTCAAATTGATAGTTTACTATTTATATATTATTTTTGCACTTTAAGTATACTGCTATGTTCCTTAATAGGTATCCTATTTAGATGTTTAATGTTTGATGATCGCTTTATTTTACATTTTCGTAAGCAATCTTCTATCACATGTTTCTGCTTCTTCTTCTGTTGCGGAGATTCTGTACCATTTCAGAAGATGCATAATAGCGCCCTCTACCGTATAACAGTGAAAACATGGATAGCCGGAAAATTCAGTCAATCGCGGGGAACGAGTAAATTACAAGTAAATTCCTATGTACACTACCAGTGGCTAGTCTACAAAAAATTTTTGATATTCAGAATTAGGAACAAATCTGTTTTCTTTATAAATCAATATTTTCAAATTTAATTTTATAAGACAGAATGTAAAACTTTGTGAAAAAAGTAATTAGTAGGCTACTCAATCAAAAGAGTAAACACTACAAACCAAGTATACTTTGAATACCTCATTATACTTTTAAGTATATCTCGATCAAAAGATTTAGTACAAGACATAGACCAAATATACTTAGACTTTTCTGTCAGTATACTTAAAGGGTTAGTTCACCCCAAAATGAAAATTCTGTCAGTAATTACTCAACCTCATGTTGTTCCAACCCCGTAAGACTTTCGTTCATCTTCGGAACACAAATTAAAATATTTTTGATTAAATCTGAGAGCTGGATCACTCCTCCATACCCAGCTGGCATTCGACTGACATTAAACGTTTAAATGTGGTTGAAATAATGTCAGTTTATGAAAAAACATTAATTCAACGTTAAAACAACGTTGAACACCAAATAGTTGAAGTTGTGTAGTTGACTCACTACGGATTCAACATAGAAATATCAAACAATTTTGAGTTGTACGTCAAATCAACATTATTTTTACAACCATGACTTTTAAACATTTTGTTGAAATATATCAGTAGAAAAATAACGTTGTTTCAAAATCGAAACAAAATTCAACGGTTATCCAACACTGGCACCTGACGTTGATTCAACAATGACTCGACGTTAAAATGCCAGCTGGGTAGGCTTGAAACTTGCCGGCCCAGAAAAGTTATTAAAGACATCGTTAAAATAGTCCAAGTGACTACAGTGGCTCAACCTTAAGTTTATCAAGCGACGAGAATACTTTTTGTGCGCAAAAAAACAAACAAAAATAACGACTTAATTCAACTATTAATTTCCTTCTCTGTGGGCCTCGAGTTAGTTCACGTAGTGTAACAGTGCAGCGCTTCTGTGTTGTAAGGTACGTCACATGTAGGCTCACTAAAAATATCTTAATTTGTGTTCCGAAGATGAACGAAAGTCTTACGGGGTTGGAACAACATGAGGGCGAGTAATTACTGACAGAATTTTAATTTCGGGGTGAACTATCCCTTTAAAGCAGCACTCAGTAGGAATTCTGTTTTTGTCAAACGGCGACCCCTAGAGTCGCTGTGGAGTACTTGTACTGTCGTGAATAGCACTCACGCAGAGATGGCTCGCACTAACGGCCGGATCCCCTCCCCCTGTACACCGGTACCTGTTCAGTAGGATGGACGCTGTAACGAGTGGAAATAAGGTATGGCCCCTTTAAGAGCTGCGCGCGCCCAACACCACATGTATACGGCGTCGGGTTATTTCTGTTTGATGCTCATTTTATCAGAATTTTATCAGATCTGTTTTTTTGCCCGCCGGCCCAAAGTTGCAAGGGTGGTTTTGCGGCTCACAGGCACCAGGGGGGTGCGAGACGACCACCATTCAACACGAAATCAGTAATATAAACATTACAATGACTCCAAAGCTGTTCGGTTAAGGTAAAAAAGTTACTTAGTTCATCTTTAAGTGCAATTTGAGTACACAAAAAGTAGACTGAAAGTATACTGTCTTATTTTTAGTTTAAAAGAAGTATACTGTTTACTAATAGCACACTTGAATAAACTTCCCATACTTCCTGTAAACTTCAGCACTTCTCATCCCTCGGATCAGGCTCCGATAGGGCAAACATTTATCGGCCGAACATACGGCCTTTTAGAATTAGCTCCCACACAAAATGTGTTCACTTTCATGGTTCTGCTGTCTTGTTTTGCACAGTAAGCCCAAATATTCATGAGTTCAGTCTTTGGCAACCAAAAGACAAGATGGTCTCATTGAATTACAAATAGGGAGCGCAGCCCATTTTAGATGAATACTGTCATTCCTCTGTCAAAGCACTTTGGCCTTTCTGGGGTGAGTTAGCAGTCTGCTACCCAACAAACCGGCAGATTTCAGGCCAGGCTGTTTTTCATAACTATTTGGGTCAGGTTTCGTTTTTTTTATGTTTTAGAAATATTTAAAGGAATAATTCACCCAATGACAAATGAAATGCATGTCATCATGTACTTACCGTCATGTCTTTCTAAACATGTATGACTTTCTTTATTATGTGGAACACACACACACACACACACACACACACACACACACACAGAGACACACAAAAAAACATTTTGAAAAAATATAATGAAAGAGTTCCAGTATTGTTTTGGACCCAACTGAATTTCATTGAAGGAACATTGTATGAGTTGAAACATTCTTCAAAATACATACAGGTTTTTGAGTGAACTATAACTTTATGGTAAAAGTGAAAAGTCTGTCATTATTTACTTACCATGTCATTCCAAACCTGTATGATGTTTTTTCTGAAGATTGCAAAAGTAAATATATTTGATTCATACACCACCGCAATTTTAAGAAATTAATATTTTTGTTCAGCAAGGATGCATTAATTTGATTGAAATTGAAATAAATGCTGTTCTTTTGAACTTTCTATTTATGAAAGATTCCTGAAAAAGGTATCACGGTTTCCACAAAAATATCAAGCAGCACAACTGTTTTCAACATTGATAATAATAAAAAAAAATTCTTGAGTAGCAATTCATCATATTAGGATGATTTTTGTAGGATCACGACACTAAAGACTGTAATGATGCTGAAAATTCAGCATTGCATCACACGAATAAATTACATTTTAATATACATATTTAAATTTAAAACAGTACTTTTAAATTGCAATAACATTTCACAATATTGCTTTTCACAATATTGTTTTACTTTGTTTTTTTAATTAAGACTTCTTTAAAAAAAATTTACAAAAATTCTACAATTTTGAACAGTAGTTTATATGGTTGAATGGGTGATTTCTTTGGCATAGCATTGTACAAATAGACATTTTTCTTCCTTTATTTTAATTATCAAAGAAACAAATAATGATATGATATATGATATGATATGATTTTGTCTTGGGAATTGCATTGCTAATCCACTTCTAAGGGGGCACTTACTTTGAATGGGCATGACACTTCTGGAAGGAAAGGAAGAGATATTGTCCTGGAGTGATGTAAACCTGAAAACCTCAGTATCACTCACAGTCCCTGAGAGGCATTCAAGAGCCCCTGTGGTTCTAGAGAAAGTGGCTGCCTGTATCAGCTGCTGCACAACCCCTCTACCTGTCTTCTGAAGTGTGCTGTCGTTTGAAAAGACTCCATTTAATGGAAAAGGCCAAAGTAGCGGACTTAAATAAACAAGAATAGTTATTGGGCCCTGCTGAGACAACAGCAATAAGCAGCTAACTGCAGCCGAGTGTGCGGGCGAGCGGGGCAATCGACGCCACAAGTGGAAGAAGATTACATCTTGTACAGTCTTTCAGTCCCGTCCCAGTTGTCTTAGACAGGCCACATTGCACATTTATTACCCCATTCTCCGGGAACATGATTTAACATGGACGCCCCATGTCTTCGCTTATCTCAGAGCTCACATAAAGCGTTCCTTGCCTTGTTGTGTTTAGTTGAATTAGCGGCCTTGTAAGCTTCTCGTGTTGGTAGGAATATTATTGTGCAAAGATATTGTGCCCTGTGGAGGATCATTAAAACCATGGCTAATAAATGTGGATGACTCACCGTGTCAAAACCATTAGGCCAATCAGTCTGTCTGCAAGCTGGGCCTTAATTTTCAGACCCTACCTGCAAAATTAAATGCACACAGGTCATTAAAAGCAGCAGAAAGGAGCAGTGCTGTCGCTGGAGCAGTGATTACAGTCACTCTCTGACTGGCACAAGCCATTTCTAGCTCAATAATCCAGATCTTCATTGTAATGATCTCCAATTGAAATCCCAAAGTTGATCTTTCATTCTGTGCCTATTTTCAGTGGCTGTGAATTTAATTTGATGTGTGTAGCGTGTACTGAATGTGGCGCAAAAAAATGTCAAAAACATCAAAAACAATTAGAGAGCAGGGTAGACCATGACAGTGAATGTGATTTCACCACGTACAACATGTTCCTGGATCAACACCTTTGTTGATCCTGGAACAACATTCCAATCAACCAATCAGATTTGAGGGAAAGTTTACAGTTTATGTCAAGTTTAGGCTTATAACTAAGGTTAGGTGCTTCTACACCAGTGTTATTTACCTATCATTTCCCTCTGATTTGAAGGGTAACTCATAGGGTTAGGTTTAGGAGATAGGATTAGGACAACATTTTCGGGCAGGAATATTGTTCCAGGATCAACAAAATATGTTGATCCAGGAACATGTCTTTCTTGGCACCGTGACCAGTATACAGTATGCCACAGCAATCAATATATAACAAATGACATTTTAAAGATGGTAAATACCAAATGCATAACAATTGGTGCAATGAATTGTATATTTATTTAATGTAATGTTTACAAAATTAGAAACGTGGAATTAAATGTTTATTAGCTATTCAAAGACTTGTTCAAATTATAGAAATGCGTATTTGCTGAATGGCAACGGTATTTAAAAGAGAATTTGCCTTTCCACTACTATTAAACACTGTAATCCTTCTCCTTATAGCCTACCATTTACTTTCTTTGTTTAACAGTTCTATCATATAATTTTTTATAAATATGGAGAATGGGAGCTACTGTGCATCTGCGTTCAGACACTGGCATTCTCAGTGAGTCAAAATAAAACTCTTCCGCTTCTATGGAAGTAAAATAATGCCAAATGTTTTTGAAACAAAAAAGCCTGTTGAATTGCACTACCTAGAAAAAATAGGCATTGCATTACCTATGCTTGCATTTTAATGCATTGTATTTTTAGGGCTTGCATTTGTATGGGCTGAAATTCAGCATGGTTGAATATTTAAGCTGTGAATATTTCAATTCAAAACATTTCAAACACATTTTCATTATTAAAAATTTAATAATCCATATTCACCTTTATATTTTACAAAAAATACAACCTATAATATTCAACAGGCAATTTTCGGTCCATTTTATTTCGCTTGGCAAATTCGTTTCCACAAATTCAGTGGTTCAAATTCGACAGTAAACTCAATGTTGACATCCAGGAACTGCAGGAAAAGCAGTAGATTACCGAGCATGCTCTCCATCTGCTGTTAGTCAACCTCACCAGCAGGGGGTGGAAGCGCGTGTTGTTGACGAAGACCAGAGCAACAGTTAAAGCAAGCCAATCATTCATAAAAACGTCTCGGTTACGGATGTAACCCTCGTTCCCTGAGTAGGGAACGGAGACGTTACGTCGGATGACGGAGAATGGGGCTTTCGCTCAGAAGCCAATCCTCTTCGAGTATTAAAAAACGAGCCAATGGCAAGAAAATGCCATGGGTCTGCGGAATTTGCATAGCGTATCCCCGCCTCAGCACGTGGGTATAAAGGGAGGATGCGGACGCAAACGCAGCATGCCTTCGCTGAGGAGCCGAGACTGAACTCAGGCGTCTACCCAGCGGTACAGCGGAAGTGGCAGGGAGACGTAACGTCTCCGTTCCCTACTCAGGGAACGAGGGTTACATCCGTAACCGAGACATTCCCTTTCGTAGTCACTCCGAGTTACGTCGGATGACGGAGAATGGGGGTCCCCGTGAAATCACGCCACCTTCACAGCTGTCTTCCAGTGCCCTGCGAACGTCTGAACCCCTGTCGTGAACTTAGCACGGATGAGGAGTCCTACTTAGCACAGGAATACCAAAGTACACTGGGAAGCATATCTCAGAGGAGATATGCCGCAGTATGCCTACCCGTAGGGAGGACTTACGAATACACATATGGCCCACGGGGGGCTACATATGGAGGAACACTGGAGTACCAACCCGTAGGTTGGCTAGAGATTTAATTCCAGGAGTGGCAAGGTGGCTTGCCAAGGGAAAGACACATGCTCAAAGAGGCTTACAGTGGAAATACTCATGTGGGGGTTACTCAGGGGAGGAACCATGCACACGGAGGCACCTAGCCGACGCACAGGCAATAGACACTGGCGCTAGCATCAACAGTACTGGACGAACTCAGGGCTTCAGAGGGGAAGACTGCCTGAGGAAATATCGCACGAATCCAGTCAGTGGAGTGGAATGGCGAGCAAGCGAAGACACCTGAACAGCTCCCATGTTAGCTTGAAAAAGACAGTACATGGGTGGAGACTGGCTCCACTCGGAGATTGTAAAATCTGGCGAATGTGTTAGGTGTCGCCCAGCCTGCAGCTCTGCAGATGTCTGTTAGCGAGGCGCCATGCGCTAGAGCCCAAGAGGACGCCACACTCCGGGTGGAGTGGGCGGTCACACCAAGGGGGCGCGGTCAACCTTGCTGCTGGTATGCCAAGGCAATGGCGTCCACTATCCAGTGAGACAACCTTTGCTTGGAGAGAGCCTTTCCCTTCAGCTTCCCACCATAACAGACAAAGAGCTGGTCTGAGGTCCTGAAACACTGCGTCCTGTCTACGCAAGCACGGAGGGCGCGTACTGGACAGAGCAGTGCCAAGGCTGGGTCTGCCTCCTCCCGGGGCAGCGCTTGCAGGTTCACCACCTGGTCCCGGAAGGGAGTGGTAGGAACCTTGGGCACATATCCGAGCCGGGGTCTCAGGATCACGTGAGAGAGAGCCGGCCCGAACTCCAGGCACGCTTCGTCAACGGAGAATGCGTGCAGGTCCCCTACCCTCTTGATGGAGGCCAGTGCAACCAGGAGCGCTGTCTTCATTGACAGAAACTTAATCTCAACTGATTGCAGAGGCTCGAAGGGAGTCCTCTGCAGGGCATTTAAGACCACTGAGAGGTCCCAAGAGGGAATGAGAGGAGAGCGAGGAGGATTCAGGTCTCCTCGCTCCTCTCAGGAACCTGATGATCAGGTCGTGCTTTCCAAGAGACTTACCTTCAACTGCTTCGTGATAAGCGGCGATAGCGGCCACATACACCTTCAGGGTGGAGGGAGACAGCCTTCGCTCCAACCCGTCTTGCAGGAAGGAAAGCACGACACTGATCGAGCATCTCCTGGGGTCTTCTCGGCGAGAAGAGCACCAGTTGACGAAGAGGTTCCACTTCAACGCGTAGACGTGTCTCGTGGACAACGGTCTAGCGGAAGTGATGGTAGCCGCAACCGCAGGTGGCAGGGTACTCAAACCTGCCTCGTCCCGTCCAGGAGCCATACGTGGAGTCTCCAAAGATCGGGACGAGGGTGCCATAGGGTGCCCCGTCTCTGAGAAAGGAGGTCCTTCCTCAGAGGAATTGGCCAAGGAGGTGCTGTCGCGAGGAGTATCAGTTCGGAGAACCAGGTCTTGGTGGGCCAGTATGGGGCGACCAAGATAACCTGCTCCTCGTCCTCCCTGATCTTGCACAGAGTCCGTGCGAGAAGGCTCACTGGGGGAAACGCATACTTGCATAGGCCCTGCGGCCAGCTGTGCGCCAGTGCATCCGTGCCGAGCGTGCCCTCGGACAGGGAGTAATACAGGGCGCAATGGGATGACTCGTGGGAGGCAAACAGATCTATCTGTGCGTCCCCGAACTGGTCCCACATCAGCTGGACCGACTGGGGATGGAGTCGCCATTCGCCAGAGGTAGGTCGGAGCCGTGACAGCTCGTCGGCTGCAAGGTTCCGCACTCCAGGAATGTAAATAGCACGAAGGGACCTCAGGTGCTTCTGACTCCATAAGAGGTGGCGTGCGAGTTGCGACATACGGCGGGAGCGTAGACCACCTTGATGGTTGATGTACGCTACAGTCGCGGTATTGTCTGAACGGACTAGTACGTGTTGACCCTGGAGCAACGCATGGAAGCGGTGCAGGGCAAGGCGTACTGCCAGCAACTCGAGGCAATTGACATGCATGAGGCGCTGGGGTCCTGTCCAGGAGCCCGCGGCTGCATGTCCATTGCACATGGCGCCCCAGCCCGTGGTAGAGGCATCTGTGGAGACAACAACATGCCTGGAAACTCGTTCTAGGGGAACTCCGGCCCTTAGAAAGCTGAGGTTCCGCCACGGGGTGAAGGTCTGACGGCAGGTCGGAGTTATTAGAACTCTGAGCGTACCGCGATGCCATGCCCACCTCGGGACTCGATCGCGAAGCCACAGCTGAAGCGGTCTCATATGAAGCAATCCGAGTGGCGTTGTCGCGGCTGCGGATGCCATATGCCCCAGGAGCCTCTGAAAAAGTTTCAGTGGGACCGCACTCTTGCCCTCGAACTGTCGAAGACAAGTCAGCAGTGAGTGTGCGCGCTCGCTCGTAAGCTGCGCGGACATGGCGACCGAGTCTATCTCCATACCGAGAAAAGAGATCCTCTGCACGAGGCAAAGTTTACTCTTCTCCCAGTTGACCCGAAGGCCCAGACGGGCTAGGTGCCGGAGCACTAGGTCTCTGTGACAGAGCCAGCCCGAATGGGAGAATCGCGTACTGGTATGCCTGCTCCTCGAAAGCAAACCGGAAAAACGGTCTGTGTCGAGGTAATGGAGACATGAAGTAGGCGTCCTTCAGGTCTATCGCTGCAGACCAATCCTGGGGCCGAACACATTCGGAAATGCGTTTGGCCGTAAGCATCCTGAACGGCAGCCTGTGAAGGGTGCGCCTCAGGATGCGCAGTTCCAGGATCGGCCGTAACCCACCGGTTTTCTTGGGGACAATGAAGTACGGGGTGTCAACCCGTAACTCCACCTCGGCTGGAGGGACAGCCTCGATTGCACCCTTCGCCAGCAGGGTGGCAACCTCCGCTCTCATGATCGGGGCATAGCCACCGACCACAGTAAGTGGACTCCCCTGAAGCGGGGAGGAGACCGTGCGAACTGAAACGCATAGCCGAGCCTGATCATTCGGGCGACCCAACAGGACAGATTGGGGAGCTCTAACCAAGCCCCCAAACACTGATCCAGTGGAATCATCCGAGCCACAGGCGTCCCCCCGGAGGGGCAGCGGAGCGGAGTGACCGGCACAGGTGAGGGTGGCATAGCGGCCCAGCACGCGTGCACAGTCATGCTCCGCGTCCTGACAGAGGAGACCAGGGAAGGACCAGCATTCCACGGGGGTCTGCTCTGCCAGGGGTCTGGCGATAGAGGGGGACGAGAGTGGTGTGGTCCAGAGACGGCACGCACTGTCATCCACACCCTCAGAGACAGAGGGGAACGAGAGTGGCGAGGCTCGGGGGCGTCGCACATTGCCGTCCAGCTCTGTGTGCTCAGAGATGGGATGCAGCTCTTTTTAAAAAGATTCTCCCCAGCCCTCCACCGGGGGAAGGAGTGGGCCTGCAATCACTCCCTGAAGAACTGCAAGCCATATCTGAGCTGCCCGTAACGGGAGCGCCGCATAGCTTGGCGTACAGCGGGGCTGCGGGGCTGGTACGGGCAGGGGCACCTCCCTGCGACCACCTCCACGGCCCGGCCCGGTGCTGCTGGGGCCGGGCGGGAGGGGGCGGAAGTCGCAGGAGGGCGCATTCGACGGCAAGCGGACTGAAGCGTCTGAGCCGCCGGCTGATTGGCAGCAGAAGCCGCAGTGTCAGAAAAAAAGCCACAGTCCACTTCTGGGCGGCCGAGAACTGTTGGGCAGAGTTCTCGACCGCGTCGCCGAAGAGGCCAGCCTGGGATATGGGGAAGTTGAGGAAACTGGTTCACTCAGCCTCGCGCACATCAACCAGGTTAAGCCAGAAATGTCTGACCACACATGTGGACATCACCTGACTCAGGGAGCGTGCGGTCACCTTCGTCGCTCGTAGAGCAAGGTCGGTGACGGCAGGCAGCTCAAGGATGAGCCCTGAATCAGCCCTACCCTTGTACATGTCACTGAACACTCAGAAGGATGGCAATAACACACAGTGAGGTGGCAGCCTGCCCCGCTGCTCTATAGGTCCCCGCCACCGGAGTAGACAAGAACCTACAGGCATTGGAGGGGTGCTTAGGGTTGCCACGCCAGGTGGAGGCGCTGTGGAGACACCTAAGTGTTGCCACAGAACACTCCACAGGGGGGAACCCCAGTGTACCGTAGACTGCGGCCTCTACGAGGGCAGAGAAGGCGGAAGAGGCCGCAGAGCAGTCGCGAAAAATCAAAGGAGACTTCCACGATCTCATGGCCTCTTCATGCACATCCGGGTAGAAAGGATTTGGGTTCGCCACCCCCAAAAACCAATCATCAGCCTCAAGTGCTCGGGATATGGCAGAATTTTCCACACAAACTGGAAACTCGTGGCAGCCCGGGAAAGCATAGCTGTGAACTCTGAATCAAATTCGCTATGCTAGCACATCCGAGGACAGCAGCAGAGACAAGCCATCTCCAGAGGACTCCAGCTCACCTTGTGATGCAGCGATAAACATGATTTCATCAGCTGGGGGACCGAATGAGAACGCGGGCCCGGGGGCGGGCCGGCGAACCCACTTGGGACCACGTGGGTTGCAACGTGAAAGACGGGGTGTGGACCGAGGAATTTTCATCGGTTAGTTCCAGACCTGACGTCTTAGTCACCCTGGCCACCAGCCGAAGTATTATCTCACGTGGAGAAAAATAGATCGGGTGGTGGATGAGGGGACTCTCACTCAAATGAGCTCACAGAGTCTCGACCGTATACATTGCGATGGTCACGTTCCCACTGAGAGAACGTGACACACCCACGAGCGCTGTCCGAGCGTGATCAAAGCCCAAACACGCCAAACAGCGCTCGCGCCCAACAGCTGAATCTATCAGAATACCGCACTCAGAAATACACGGGCAGATCGTCTTTAGAAAGACGCGTCTTTAAAAAGACGTGCCGCGTGCACGCTCTTTTAGTGAGAGGAAAAAAAAACTCTGCGGATGCTGAAGCGACCAGGGAGAGACACACAGACCGGCAGACCACTGCTCAGATCGCAGGCAATATGAAACTCGCTGGATACCGCCGTCACACCAACATCAGAGAGTTCGCTCGTCTCGAAGAGATGTAGTCACTGAGAATACTCAGGATTTGGCTTGTGGAGTGAAGAGATTCTCTTGGCTCCGAAGCGAAAGCATGCTGCGTTTGCGTCCGCATCCTCCCTTTATACCCACGTGGTGAGGCGGGGATACGCTATGCAAATTCCGCAGACCCATGGCATTTTCTTGCCATTGGCTCGTTTTTTAATACTCGAAGAGGATTGGCTTCTAAGCGAAACCCCCATTCTCCGTCATCTGACGTAACTCGGAGTGACTACGAAAGGGAACTCATTTTTTTAAAAGTGCTCTTATGTATTGGTATATTTTTATGAATTATTTGTGAATTTGTCTGTTCAAGTGCAAGAAGACGTGAAAGAGAGCTCAAAAGACAGCTTATTTGCACGCTGTCTGAGACGCAACTTTTTGGTTGCGTGTTTCGGATGTGTGCGCACACAAAACTTTTCACACATCACGCAAGTAACGAATTGAGTTCACTTTCGCATCTTCTTGCACTTGAATATTTAAGTTGGCAAGGCTTAAACTCTCGTGACGATGCAGCGCTGGCCTGTCAACTGTCCCCGAGCGTTGTTCATATTTGTTTACGTTCATGTTCTCACAACATTGCATTGTTAGAATTCATAAAAATATTACCGGCCAATTGGCGATTGACACAGTTTCATTTACTCGCCAATGCTGATTTTTACTGGCATTTGGCGCTTGGCGAGTGTAAGCTTTAGGTCCTGCTGCCTACCGCTTGAGACAGCCTTATAGTGGCCATTCACACAAAATGTGAAAAAACATGAGACTCTTGAGTCATGTTTTTTTAAAGTTGAACTTGAGTGCCACGTTTTTGCTAGAAGCGAGTGCAGCGGTCAAACATGTCTGTTTACATAGAAAAACAATGGAAAAGCAGCACAGTGTAATCCAAAAGCCTGTTTGAATGGCACCTTAGTGTCCTAACTACAGTTGGGTTTGTACATATTTAACCCAACCATGGGTTGAAACAACACAGCTTTTTTAAACTGTATAGTGCTTGAAATGCTGTCTAGATAGGTCACAACAGCGTTTTACAGCTATAGTGTCTTATAAGAAAATTATAATATTCTTCGCATGTAACACACTAAAAAGAAAGGCTTTAAGATTGCCTCTAAAATTGTCATTGTATTTGGCCATCATATTCCAGAAACAGGATGAAATCTTGCTTGACAGGAAATTTTATGGAAATGCTGACTTCTGCTCTGTTGCTCTGTTCAGCACAAATGAAGTCTTTACACTTTGACTGTAAGTTCCCTTTAAGCTGAGGGTGAATGCATTGGCAAATTAAGCTGAGCATGTATTTCTCTGAAGTGTGACTAACCGTGTGTCACTCAGAGCACGGTAGGCTTGTGTGCTATCAGAGGAAGTCCAGTGGCAGAGCTCTTCACTGCGCCCACAGCCACCCACCCCTGGCCACACAGGAACAGCGGACGAGAGCGGAGATGCAGAGCAACACAAAAGGACCTTTTCATTCCCCTTTCTCTTTTTCCTTTTATAAAAGTGTCGCTTTATCTGTTTAGAGGTGCGCTGAATGGGCCAGAGAGCTGCACTGGCTACACAATCCAGGAGGAGGAAGGGAAGAAGGGAGGGCTGCGTGGAAAATGTCTCCATCAGTTCCTTAATCTTTCTGGTCTCGTTCAACAAAGCTGTCACCTTTGAAGAGATCTCTGTTGAATTATTCAAACTGGAGGTGTGTCAGTGCGGCGACAGCCCCTAACCCACAGGACTCGCCGCTCTTTTCAACTTCTCTCCGATGCGGAGACCCAGAGGCTTGAATCAACACAACTGGATGAGTTGTTTTCTAAAGGGTAGCCTTTAATTGAAAACATGTCTCTGGTGATTTTACCTCAATATTGACTGTAAACTACTTGCTTTCCCCCTTCTCTCTCTCAATGTCTCTATTGAGCACGAGCACTCCATTAGCTTAAAGTGTGAAACAGAGACTCAGATGTGACTAATTGTTTTAAGAGGGTCCTGAGACAAAAGGGTCAATGAGACCTCAAAGTAGTGATGAAGACAAATCTTTCCACCTGCAGACAACAACGCAGGGAAAAAAGTTCATCTGTGTATGTGTGTGTGTGTGTGTTATGGAAACAATGTTCGAATTTCCTAATCAGATTATTCTGAATCATTGCATTGTCAGCATAGAAACCAAATTAGGACTTTTAATTCCAATACAAAAGATTCCTTGCAGGTGTTTTTCCAGGGGACCCTTTCAGCTAATAGCATCAGTGTTCTTTTTATTTATTCACAGGCTGTTTGTAATGATAGTAAACACAGAGATAAAAGCTAATGAAATACTTCCTTGCTAATGCATTCACCCGTCCTCTCTGACAGGTCTGCAACTGAAGTTGTGACAAACACGCAGTCATTCTGCAGGTTTTTATGTTTAATGGAGACAAAGATTAGGGCTCTAAATCTGAGTGATTGGAGGTAAAAGCAGATGCTGGGTCTTGATGATGCTTTTAGCGCTGCTGTAATCCATCGCAGCTCATTGGAGGATGGAGACACCTGATTGCACTTCACACTACGCTAGACAGATAAGTGTAGACACAGGCAGTGGACATGTAATTTATTGAAATATGATATGAGATGACTGTCTTTCAGTTGACATTCCAATAGCCAGAGTGCTAGAAACCATTTTTATGCATAATGTTAAGGGGTAAATCTTACAAAGAAATACCAGGATCATCTTTTGCCTGAAAATCAAAAGAAAAAATATACAAATATAGAAAATTAGTTATATTTTTAGGACCAGGTAAGAGTTGTTGCTTTGTCATATTATTTTATTGACTTTTTTGGTTGTTGTTGACAAAACATTTCCTCCCAAAAAGTGATCACTATAATGCCTATTTTTCATGAAATTTTATTTATTTATTTGGATGGATGGATGGATGGATTCTGAGAAACTGCCAGGGTTATGTTTAGTTATGTTTCATTTCATTGTGTTGGTTGTTTCGGTTTTCCTGATCCCGTTTGCCTGTGTTCTTGTTCATTGTTAGTTTTCATGGTTCTTGATTAAGTTACGCACCTGTTTCTAGTTTTGTTAATTATCTAATTCTGTGTAAATAAGGCCTTAGTTTTCTCTGTTTAGTGTTTCGTTTTCAGTGTTAGATGTGTATTTGCCTTGGTTATTTCTCCTGTGTATTCTAATGATTCATTAAAAATAACTTTATATTAATTCTGCTTCGTGCCTTGTAGTACTACAACGTGACAGAACGACGAACCACAAAATGGATAAAACAGAACCATTCATTGCTCTCGCTCATGAAGGACTTCTCTCGTTGAATTATTCAGCCCGGTTTTATGTGTTGGTACAGCACTCCATTCTGGACGATGCCATGCTATAATCGATTTATTGGATGTGAGCAAACTATTATAACCAAATGGAGCTGCCAGAATTGGATGACCTAACATGGCAAGAAGCCATTCTTCGATGCCTGGAACATTTCTAACCATAGTTGATGTCTTTGCCCATAAGTCCAGAGCCCAACCTGCTGCCTTTAATGTAATTCACAGACGAAACACCAGAGCCCACCGCAGACACAGAGACCCAGCCTGACACGATGCCATCGCCAGAGCGGACGCCTGAGCCTTTCATCTCCCCGAAGGCTAAGCCCAACAAAGAGTCTGGCCAGTTGCATGAGCCGGCAACATCGTTCGCCCCTGTGTTTGTGCTTGTAGAGTATTAGGGCATGGAGGGAAGACCAACCCACACACCAGCCGCTGAGGGTGAGCTGCATCTGGCATCTGCACTGTGAAATATTTTGTGGAATTGGAAGAGGTTATTCCCCAAAGTCTCCTGTCGCCGCTGGTCCCGCCCAGCTCCAATTCTTCTGCATCTCCGCTGGTCCCGTCCAACTTCAAGTATCCACCTCTGTTTGCTCCAGTCTGCTGCACGGATCTGTCTCTGGTCTTCCGGTCTCCAGCTCTGGCTTGGCAAGTGGATCCTCTGGCTCCTCCTTGGGCTGCCGAGCCCATATTTCCACCTCAGCCCGTTGACTCCACCTTGGCTTCTCCCTCCCTCAGCTTCACCTGGGACCATCGTCCTTACAGCTCCACTGGGCTCCCTCGTCCATCCGGCTCTGCCTTGGTCAGTCGTCGCTCTGCCTGCGTCTTGACTCCGGGCCTTCAGCTGTGCTTCGTACCTCACCCCTTCGGCTCCATCGGGCTCCGCCTTCCCTCCGGCTTTCCCTCCGGCTTTCCCTTGGTCCTCGGCCCCACTGGCTGCACCTCAGTTCTCCCGCACCCTGTCTCCACCTCGGCCGCTCATCACCGCGGCTCTTCTTTGGCCTCCAGGACCTAAAATGTCGCCTGCACTCTATCTTCTCGGCTCCATCTGGATCTCCAAATATCCTGGCTCCACCACTAGTGGCCATGGGCCTTCGTCCTGGTGGTGGTCCGGGGTCATTATCTGGTTCCTCCCTCCATCATCTCCTCCCTGGCTCCTTCCCTCATTCCCGTCTCCTCATTGGTGTTTCCCTTTGCCAGCTAGTTTTATCTAGTTCTGTGTAAATAAGCCCTTTTTCATATACAAGTTTTCTCTTTTCAGTGTTTTTCGTTGTGAGTGTTAGATGTGTATTTGCCTTGGTTATTTATCCTGCGTATTCTCCTGATTTATTAAAAATAACTTTGTATTCTTTCTGCTTCATGCCTTATAGTACTGTAACGTGACAGAAATGGGGAGTTTTTTTATATTGTCATTTAATATATTTTAATTTTATAATATATAGTATTGTATTCATGAATTTCTGGCAACATTAAAAAAATACATTGTATAAAATAATATATACTGTTACCATTATATACAATTGCTCATATAGTGATATGGCTGTTTTGATAAAAGCTGTGTTTATAAAGTGCCATAAAAACAATTCGTAATTATTCATAATTCTTTAACATTGTACGTTGCAAGCTCTATGTGAAGACAAGGATTGATCAATAATCATTGATGTGTTTTATACCACAATTTTCGATTTTATTAAAAATTCAAATAATTTAATATCTGAGGACTCAAATCATGTTAAAGGCCTTCCCACTTAAAGCATAAATACGTCACATCACAGCAGTCACAGTCACCATGACAATAACTATCCCTCTCCTAGAGCCCTTATCGCCTACTCTTTTTCTGTTCTCCCTCCATCTCTGTGTTATGAGCAGGCGATCTTTGTTTGCATGTGTCTGTGTGTTTGAGGGAGTGAATAGAGCTGAATGGCTTTGAATGGCCAGTCTGTCAGGTCACCTGTAGACAGTGATGGTGGGAGAGGGCTGCGGGCTGAGCCAGAGGGCATTTCTAAAGAAGCCCGAGTGCCCTGATTCACTCTGAATCATTAAGAGGCCTCACCATGCACCACAGAGACCTGTTCTGTCTCTTTCTCAAACAAAATGGCTAAAAGGATTCCATTGACACACAAACACACATGCAGACCCATGGAAAATAAAATCCTGAAGTTGGTCTATGCAGATTCTTTGGGTGCTGCATGTCAATATTAATTCAGAGTTGTAAACGCATGTTCTTATTCAAAATGGTAGTTGATCAATATGGGTTCTCTTTCTGACATTCGTTTGGTATCTCACTATGGGAACGCCTCTGGGCGTGACCCATCGCGGAAGC
This sequence comes from Tiaroga cobitis, assembly GCA_030578255.1. NCBI lineage: Eukaryota > Metazoa > Chordata > Actinopteri > Cypriniformes > Leuciscidae > Tiaroga > Tiaroga cobitis. The sequence goes on from CM060593.1 coordinate 30,385,701, forward strand.
ACTAATTACACCACTTCTGCCAACCATGGCAGACCAATCGCTGCAGCGATCAGGGAGTCCCGGCTCCCTGTGTATAAACCGCAGCTACCTGCCGTTTCGTCATTCTCGCTCTCTTCCCCATGGAAGATTTCGGAAGCTGTCCTCAGCAGACTTTGGGAACTATTTGCTAAACAGTTTTCTGACGGAGCCGATTGGTAACAGAGATCGCTGTGGCTGGGTCTGTCAGGGCTATCTGAAAAAGAGAAAGCAGAGTTTCTGGATGCCCCTATAGATCCAAAAGCCATGTTCAGCGCGCCGGTAACAGCGATGCAGCAGCAGTGTGACCTGCGGAAGAGGGAGGGAGAAGCTTTCCAAGTCTGTCTCCCCAGAAAGCCGGCGGCTCGGCCTTATCACCCGAGTCGGCTGAATTTCAGATCGTCAGGGAGAGGAGGGCATTCCGCTCCGCTCCACCACAACAGCCGGGCAACGCGGCTCCACAGCCAAACCCCGGTTTCGTTAGACCTAAACAGTCTTTCGCGGCCTCAGCAGCGAAACACCGATCGCCTGGCCCCCCAGGGGAATAAGAAGAGGTGGTCGAGCTGATACGTCAGTTTGCCATCAGGAAGGGTTGGGAGACAGCACCCAGGGTTTCTCTGTCCCATCCCTTCAGAACGATTCCTCCCTCCCGCGGGGAAAAGGAGAAGGAATTCAGAGGTGAAATGTGTTTGTGTGGACAGTTAAAGTTCAATGTGTGTGCACCTCTAGTGAGCGAAGACGGGAAGGGCCCACTCGCTGCTCAGGCAGTAAACTGGCGTGCATGCGCAGTTCATCCCTGGGTATTAACCACCATAGAGAGGGGATACAGGCTTCAGTTCGCTGTAAAGCCTCCTCTGTTTAATGGAGGGGTAATTTCAGTGGCCAAAGGGGAAGCAGCTCTGGTTTTAGAGGAAGAAATAGCCTCTTTAATGAGAAAGGGAGTGATAAGAGGGATTCCAACGGAAGAGAGCCACAAGGGTTTATACTCCCGTTATTTTGTGATTCCCAAGAGAGGGGGAGGTCTCCGTCCCATTCTGGATTTACGGGTCCTCAACAGACACCTCAGAAAGTAAAAATTCAAAATGCTGTCTATCAGAACGTTGTGTCAAAATATTCGGCAAGGAGACTGGTTCACCTCGGTGGATCTCCAGGACGCATATTTTCACATAGATATGTTTCCTGCGCACAGGAAATATCTGAGGTTTGTCTATTAGGGCACAGCATACGAGTATACGAGAATACCATTTGGCCTAGCTTTAGCCCCTCGGGTATTCAGCAAGTGTGTAGAAGGAGTTCTGACTCCGTTGAGGAGATTAGGGGTCAGGGTTTCATCATATCTGGACGATCTGCTCATCTGCGCGCCGTACCTACGGCAGGCAGAGAGCGATACACACACATTAGTGACGCATCTGGAGAGATTAGGTTTCAAAATAAACCAAACTAAGAGTTGTCTATCTCCGTCTCGGGAAATAGTCTACTTGGGTCTCAGGTTGAATTCTGTGACGTTTCGAGCTTTCCTATCAGAGGATCGCATTAAAACTTGTCACAGCTGCCTCTCCTTTTTTCAACGAGGAAGATCAGTCTCTTTCAGAATGTGTCTTCGGCTACTAGGACTGATGGCCTCAACTGTGTCCGTGCTTCCCCTAGAACTGTTGCGAATGAGGGATTTTCAGAACTGGACAGGGTCACAGGGCATTCGCCCAAAGAGCTGCCTCAGCCGCAGAGTGCACGTCTCACCAGAATGCACGAGTGCTCTCTATTATTGGAGAGCCCCGTCTTTTCCCAGGACAGGATGCCCTCTGGGTCCTATAGTACTGAGAAAAGTGGTGACGAAGGATGCATCTCTCACAGGATGGGTTCGCAGTGTTTGAGGGCAGAACAGTGAGAGGAGTTTGGTCTCCCGCACTGACAGAGAAGCACATACATTTTCTAGAGCTACTGACAGTGTTTCTAGCTCTGAGACATTTCGTACATTTTTTCAAAAATCATCACGTATTGGTCAGGACAGACAATACAACGGTGATAGCCTACATAAATCGACAGGGAGGAGTGCGTTCTCACTCACTTCACATGGTAGCGAAGAGACTGATTATGTGGAGCAGCAGGACCTTCCTGTCATTACGCGCAACGCATGTCCCGGGGATAATGAACAGGGGAGCGGATCTATTGTCCAGAGGGAATCCCCTGTACGGGGAGTGGAGATTCCACCCCCAGGTGATCCTCATGGTGTGGCAGAGATTCGGCCAGGCTGCTGTAGATCTCTACGCATCGCGCGAAGACGCACAATGTCAATTCAATTAAATTCAAATGTATTTGTATAGCACTTTTCACAATACATATTGTTTCAAAGCAGCTTTACAGAAAGTGCATTTCAGAAATGTACATAGAAAAAATACAGTTAGTTAATCATGTATTAATTTAGGGCATAACATATCGCCGGCGTTGAGTCGTCTCTTCACAGGTGTTGGGGCATCTGAAGTCTCCGTGAGAGGCTGGATACAAACTGGAACTGACGAACGCTATTTACCGAGATAACAGCAGAAAAGTAGATGGGAAATAATCAGCATAGCTGCTGTTCATAATATTAATGCATTCGATCTGATTCAACAGTAGTATTAAAGGTAAGCATTATGTGAATGCTTGGCTAAAGAGATGCGTCTTTAATCTAGTTTTAAACTGGGACAGCGAGTCTGAGCCTCGAACAATATCAGGAAGGCTATTCCAGAGTTTAGGAGCTAAATGTGAGAACACCCTCCCTCCTTTAGTGGACTTAGATATCCTATGAATGACCAGACGCCTCGAATTTAGTGATCTTAAAGAATGCGATGGATTGTAGGGTGATCGAAGGTCCATTAAATACACAGGAGCTAGACCATTTAGGGCTTTATAGGTCAGTAGTAATACTTTGTAATTGATACGGAACTTTATAGGTAACCAGTGTAGAGATGATAAAATTGGTGTTATATGATCATATTTTTTTGACCCATCTCAAGACAATGACAATGTCCGCTGTTCTTCTCTCTGGTCGGCGATGATGCACCATTGGGTGTGGATGCGCCCATGAGTGGCCAGACGTGTTACTGTACGCGTTCCCTCCGTTGAGATTGATCGAGCCGACACTACGGAGGGTTCGGGAGCGCAGACATGTGATGATTCTGATCACGCCGTACTGGCCAGGGAGACTGTGGGTTGCGGAGATTGCGCAACTGCTTTACGACCAGCCTTGGCCGTTACCAGCATGCAGGGATCTCCTCTCACAAGCACGGGGGGAAATATTCCATCCCTTCCCTCAGAATCTAGCTCTCTGGGCCTGGCCCGTGAGAGGCTGAATCTGAGCGCAGCCGGGCTACCTCCGAAGGTTATTGAGACGATTCAGAAAGCGAAGGCTGCCTCGACTCGTTCTTTATATTATCTCAAATGGAGAGTTTTTGAGGAATGTGCTCTGTTTCGGACGTGCTGTGTTTTCTTCAGGACCTCCTGGATAAAGGCAGAGCTTTTTCCACGGTTAAGGTGTATCTGTCCGCTATATCGGCATGTCATGTGGGTATTGATTCAGGTACTATTGGCCAACACCCTCTAGTCTGTCGATTTATGAGAGGTGCACGTAGGCTACACCCAGGATCAAAGGCGCTGGTCCCGCCATGGGATTTGTCTGTGGCCTGAACAGGCTCTCTAAAGCCCCGTTCGAGCCCATTAATAGCATTGCCTTAAAGGTGCTCGCTTTAAAGGCTCTGTTACTTGCTATTACAACAGCAAAAAGGGTGAGTGAACTACAGGCTTTATCAGTTCACCCTTCATGTATGAAGTTCGCTCCAGGTGGTCAAAGAGCTAATTTTAGAACAATCCCGGCATTCGTGCCCAAAGTATATGATCACGCGGATACAGTAAGAGCAGTGGACTTGCCAGCTTTTCATCCACCTCCTTTTTCTTCTCCAGAGGAGGAGAGGTTACACTGTTTATGTCCGGTTTGCACGCTGTACATGTACGTGTACATTGCGTAAGAGTAACCAGCTGTTTGTCTCGTGGGCTGACTCTTACCAGGGAAAACCTATCTCCCGTCAACGCCTTTCCCACTGGGTGGTAGAGGCTATCGTGTTATGTTACAATAGCATGAATATAGAGCCCCCAGTTGTACTACGAGAGCATTCTACTTATATTTAACTCTATTTAAGGTGTTTTCTATTCAAGAAATTTGTGCGGCAGCCAGCTGGTCCTCTCCGCACACATTTATTTGTTTCTATAGACTGGATGTTACAGAACCCTCTCTGGCCCACTCAGTTCTGGGAGTGAGTAGTCAGGCGGTATGAGGTGGTTCTAATAAAGGGGGGATCTTTCCCCATATTGTCCTGTTTTCACCGTCTGGGACTATGATTCAGTTATTATTTATATCTATTATTATTTATAAAATATTTTGCTGGTAATTGTGATATTTGTAGACACTAATAAAAATACACTCCTTACAGTTGATTATTTAGATTTATTTTTTTGACAGTGTGTTTTTGCTGTGATCAATTGAGTCTTAATAGAAATGGATACCAGTTTACATATTTGAGAATTACATCATATTTTTATGATAAAACAGAGGGTTAATGTTTCAGTAATATCTTTCAGATGGGTTTTGATTCGGTCCAAGGAGCAAATCAAAATAATTTGAATGGAAGAGGTTAGTTTTATTTTAAATTATGTAACCCCCCCTCAACATAAAATAGGTTTTAAATATTTATGGTAACGTCTTTGAATTAATCCATTATAACAGTTACTTTGTGTTTTAACAATACTGTGCATTGATATTAGCTACAGAGAAGTTGATGCATCAGTATTGCTTAAAAGGGTAACATTTCAAACACAAACCGAGTGTTTGAGCTGTGTACTCCTCCTTTAATGCAGAGGAGAATGTGACAGTGTGTGTCAGAATGGTTTCCCCCTACATAGGGCACATGTATTTGGTAAGATAAACCTCTTCATTAGCTGGTCACATGTTACACCCGAGGGCAGAAACGTTATTTTTGTTCATTTGTCATCTTGAGCGCACAGCCGAGTGAACGGGTTGTCAGTGAATGCACAAGAAGGCATGCATACATGCACATACACACACATATACATAGCAAGCAGCTTACTAGGATTGTGCTCATTGACCTGATAAATGCATAAGAAAATACAACAAAATAAACACACCAAGACACATTTACAAAAAAAAATGGACTCCTGGGCTGTGTTTATTTGTATGCACTCCAACACATGCATGCAAAAAAATAGACTAATGGTATTTTACTCTCTCTCTCCTCTGCTCTCTGTTCTTCATGGCTGCAGGAACATTTCGAGGTGTCTGTAAGAAGATTGACCACTTTCCGGAGGATGCAGATTATGAGCAGGATGCAGCAGAGTATTTACTACGTAAGTCTGTCAAAACACCACACATCAGGGGCGTTTTCTCTGATGAGGCAAGACAGCTCTTCAAAATAAATTAGATGAGAAAAGAATCGACTACAAAACAAACATATTTTATGACCTCAAATATTGTGTAAATCACTCAGATAAACAGATAAAATGGGAGGCAACCTCTCTTTTAGCTATGTTTGGGTCTGAGATCCAATTGTGACATAAATGCGAGGGCCAGGGAATGGTATAATACAGGCGATAAGTCATTGGAGGAGACGTAGTGCCTCCATGCCACTGTGATTGGCTGATTGTGTAGTGGGTGTGATAATGCCTACCTACCATGGCCCACATATTGCTTTAATGCATGGGTCGGGAACCTTTTTTGACCAAAGAGCCATTTTTTCATTTTTGGTTAATGCATTTTTCCAAAAGAGCCACAGTAAAATAATTATATAATATTATTATTAAAGACGTGCTTTTTTTCAATAAAATTTCAACAGCATTAGGCTAAAAACAAACAAATATTTAGCAAAGTTTCAATATTAGTGAAGGGCTTTCACTGTGAGGTTGAGTTGTCAACTGATGAGCAAATCCTCTCTGTCTGCATGAGAGAGAGAGAGAGAGAGAGAAAACACAGTACTTACATTTACTGTGTTTACGTGAATACTCGACTTGCCATTTTTATGTATTTCTGTATTTATTTGGCCGTTTAGGTGCGCAACCGAAGACAAAGGCTATGCTTTTCCGTGTTGCGCTCGGCGCGCGCACACAGCATCCTGCCAGTAATTCCGTTCTCTTTCGCGACTTATCGCGCTTTTAATATTTCTTTTCAATATAAAGCACATCCTGCTCTTTTTTTCATTCCTTCAATTTTTGTTATTAATCAATTAAAACAGAATCTTTAACTGAAATCTGCGTGGATTATCAAAAATACGACCCATTTATCATGTGTCATAAAGGGTTTCAGCGGCAAAAGTGAAAGTATTAAAGTTTACAGCCTTCTTTTACGTTTTTTGCTGCTTTTCGCCATTAGGCCTACCTTAAACAAGCTGCAGCTGCTTGCCAGTGCAGGAGCTGTAGGTTATCACAGAGACAAGTTGATTGCTCTAATGACTCGTAACACTCGCGAGCGCGACCAGCACTGAATAGGCTCTTTTGCCGGTACAACATGAATATACTTATTATCATAAACGTTTAACTAACTTCGGTAGACTGTGCTACAAGGGAATTTTAACTGGCAGATTTTTCTGCAGAGAGCCGATCTGTATTGATGTGTCTTATTTTTTTGTTTCGCTCGTTTGTTGGTAAAGGGTGAGAGACCTCGCGAGCCACATGATTTTTGCCAAATAGCCAGGTATGGCTCGCGAGCCATAGGTTCCCGACCGCTGCTTTAATGGGTCGAAATGCTAGTAATTAATTACAAACAACTCACCCACTCTGACATCATCACTGTTGGTCCCTCTGAATCAAAACAAACTAAAAATTACTTATTTGATTTTTAGCAAGTGCTCTTTGAGGTGCACCCATAGACAGTAAAAGAAATGGACACAGCGACCCCATTGATTTCAACGGAGAAGACTGAAGCCCGATTATTGCACTTCCTGTCTGATGTCTGAGCGACTGCGCAGGCTCAAACTGAGCGTGAAGACAGTCTGACAGTTGAAAATCTTCTAGTAGCTGTGCCAAGACAAATCTGAATCACCTAATTCCTCAAAAACGTTGTTGAAATATTTTGTCCCGTTGCTTTTATGGACTCTCTATTTATGGGCTTCTCCCTTGACTTTATGCCTCCATGTCCCCCCGATTGCCTCATAGACAGTAAAAGATTGCCGCGAGCTTCTCCTCCTGTCTGTACGGTAATGTCTCTATTGTGCGACCGAAAGTTGTGTGGTTATGACACAATCTTTAGCCTATTTTTTACAAAAACGGCTTCTACGGGGCCGTAACGTAAGATACAAAGTAATGGAGCATTTTATACATTCTCTTGTTTCTTTAGAAATAAATAATGGACAAATTAAGTCTTTGGACACCTCAGATGTAAAGTTATTCACTGTCAAAGTGACGCCAAAATGAATGGGAGTCAATGGGATGCTAACAGCAGGTGAAGTTCTGCTACAATGGCGGCTCCCGCGAGGCTTCAACTTCCGGCTGATGGATTACCAACCTTGGGTGCACCCTCATGCCTGACACCATTTTATGAGAAGGTCTCTGTTAATAAAAAATAATAATAGTAAAAATAATGATAATAGCTGAACGGTTAGTTGTAAAAAAAACAAAAGATACACAAAATGATTGTTACTGTATTTTTGGAGTATTTTTGGGGTCAGTGACTCTTTTTTTTTTTTTTTTTAATACTTTAATTAAAAAATGATGCATTAAATTGATGGTAAAGACATTTATAATGCTACCAAATATTTTTATTTTAAATAAATGCTATTATTTTGAAATCAGAGAATCTTGAAAAACAAGATAATAAAATGTATAATAATAAATGTTTCTCGAGCATCAAATCATCATATTAGTGTGATTTCTGAAGGATCATGTGACACTGAAGACTGGAGTAATGATGCTGAAAATTCAGCTTTGACATCACAGGAATAAATTACATTTTAAAATATATTACAATAGAAAATAGTTATTTCACAATATTACTGTTGTTTTGACCGAATAAATGCAGTCTTAGTGAGCATAAGAGATTTCTTTCAAAAACATTAAGAAATCTTTCTGACCACAAATTTTGAATGATAGTAATATTGTGCCATACATCAAAATTTTAGTATTGGTTGTGCATTGAATAAATGGTGCTCTCATAAACCATATAAACATCAAATGACATATGAATTTATACTTGAATAAAAACTCCAACCCAGAGAGAGAACTTTCAGAAGTCTACCAGACACAGTCACATCTTACTGGACGCTTTGAACGCTCTGACGTTGCAGGGAGAATAGAAGTGTCACAACATTAAATGTAATAAACAGAAAAAAACAAGCAATACATTGAAGAAACCTTTTATAATGACAGCATTTTTATAACCGTTTTTATAACCGTGAGCAAATGAATTGCATTCCCACTTTAAAAGTAGCGTTCGTAAATATTTCAAATAAAAGTTGCGCTCATGCGGTCTCTATAAGCAAACAACGTCATGTCATAAATGATAGGAAACCTGTAGGAAACCCAGCAACGCCGATTATTAGCTTCTCTTCCATTTTCTCGGAACTAATGTTTTGGTAGGAACGGAAGTTTACATTGTATGTTTCTCCGGAATCAGCCAGCGTGAAGGATGTCTATATTCCGATTGTTTGCTGGCGTTTTGCCGCTGCTTGCTGCTGAACCGCGTCGGTCACCGTGATTTTGCCAAGTAAGACATGGTCCTGGATCAACATATTTTGTTGATCCTGGATAAACATTCCTGTCCCAAAATGTAGTCCTTACCCAATCCCTACCCCTAAACCTAACCCTACCCATAACTTTTCCCTAAAATCAGAGGGTAATGAAAGGTGAATAACACTGATGTTTAAGTACTTCACCCTGGTTCTAAGCCTAAACTTGACATAAACTGTAAACTTGTCCCTCAAATCTGATTGGTTGATTGGAAAGTTGATCCAGGATCAACAAAGATGTTGATCCAGGATCAACAAAGATGTTGATCCAGGAACATGTGGTAGGCTACTTGGTGAAATCACGTTCACCGAACGGCGTCATAGCTCATTACCATAAAGTTGAGCTTCTTTCAACTTTCTGATTGACGCTCAAAACGCGACGGCGATGGATTTGACACTCCTTGCAGCTGAGAAAAGCCAGCTTCCATTGAAAATGAATGACTTCCGGCCGCTTTGGAAGCTCAAGTCGGCGGCGGTGTGAACGTACAGTTATTCACACATCTTACTGTCTCACAATCACCCAGATCAAATGCATAGTGAAGGGTCATATTGGTGAGATGGATTTTTCTTGTTAAGTCCTGCTAGGTTTCTTCAGTTTTTGCAATGACCTCCACACTTTAGGTGCAGCATGTCTTGAACTTGCTTGGTGACTGAAGCCGAACAAAGTAGAAGCACGTATTCAAGCATGTCATGGTTTATGCTTAGTGATAAATCATGCTTACCCACAAGCCTTTACACTGTCATGGTCATTTGGTTGTACTATTTAAGTGACATCTTCTTTAACTGGCTCCCCTATGTAAATTCGTACATATTCTTGGAATTTGTTTGTTCTCTCAGATGTGTGTTTTTGCTTGCGCGTTTTAATGCATATGTCAATAACATCATTTATGAGGCGCCCAGCAGATTCCTGTGATTATGAATCTCTGCTGCAGTGCATACAGTGACACATTAAAAGAATAGTTCACCCAAAAAAGAAAAATCTTTCAATATTTACATGTGTCTGTGTGTGTGTTTACAGTATATACACATACAGGCATTATATATATAAATATAATAATATATACACACACACACACATATTATGTAAACATCCGATTCATTGCGATTAATTATTTTAACAGCACTAGTGTGTGTAGTATTTTTGTGTGGAGTATTTTTTTTTTCTACTATGGAAGTCAATGGTGCCAAACAACTGTTTGGTTCCAATCGTTCTTCAAAATATCTTCCTTTGTGTTCAGCAGAAGAGAGAAACTCAGACAGCTTCGCAACAACTTGAGGATGAGTAAATGATGACAGAATTTTCATTTTTGGGTGGAGTATCCCTTTAAGGTGCTTTTTTGTGCGTTTATCGCTGTCGGGCAGAAAACTCATATTTCAATATTTCGTTATTGTTTTTCCCTGTAAATCATTACTATTGGTCAACTTTTATGTTTATCTGTGGGTTTTGAAAATATTTAACCAATGAAAAGTATTAAAAAAGACTCGTATAACTGTATTGGAACTCTACTCTACTCAAACTGTCGGCAAACCCTCATCTTAACACCACCCACCGGCCACCTCTATCATGAATGAAGTGCTGCATGCAGTTTGGACCATCTGTGCTTGTTTGCAGTGCAAGAGTAAATTAAGAAATGGTTCTTTGAATAAGTACAGCATTTTCATAGCCAGTCAGCCAATTAATAGCCAGTGCGAAGCACTTCATCTTTTATAACATGAGACTTTGGCCAAATGACAGAAAAAGCTGAGCACCCACATAGCTACAATAAACTTTATAACTTGTAAGTTGGCGAAAACGTACAGTAATGCACTTGCTATCTCAGATGTGGCCGTTCTAATGATGGGCAATACACGTTTGTCTGACAGTCACTTGTCAAGAACCACATAACTCCATCTAAGCTTGATTTTGGCAAGTGTCTGACCATATAATTATGTAAATCCACAATATCAACTTGGACAACACAATGTTTAATTATTTAAAAAATCGTCTCGGTTACGGATGTAACCCTCGTTCCCTGAGTAGGGAACGGAGACGTTCCGTCGGATGACGACGAATGGGCGGTTTCGCTTAGAAAGCCTATCCGCTTCGAGTAATACAAAACGAGCCAATGGCAAAGAAATGCCATGGGTCTGCAGAATTTGCATGGAGCAGCTCCGCCCCACCTCGTGGGTATAAAGGGCGGAAATTCCAGCAAAGCAGTATGTTTCCTCGCTGAGGAGCCAAGACTGAGCTCAGGCGATCCCCGCGGTACAGCGGAAAGTGGCAGGAAGACGGAACCCCGAGACGTTCCCTTTCGTTGTCACTCCGAGTTCCGTCGGATGACGACGAATGGGGATACCAGTCTAATCACGCCACCTTCTCGGCTGTCTTCCAGTGCCCTGCGTAATCTGAGATCCCTGTCGTGAGACAGCACGGACGAAGGACTCCTATTAGCACAGGAATACCAAGGTACACTGGGGAGCATATCCCAAGGTTTTTAAGGGAATACGCAATTACTGCCAACCCAGAGGGGGGGGACTTAGAGAATACACATATGACCCGAGGGATGCATATGGGGAATCACTGGGGTGTCCAGCCGCAGGTGGAATATTTCAACCCCAGGGGTGGCAAGGTGGCTTGCCAAGGGAAAGACACATGCTCAAAGAGGCTTACAGTGGAAATACACATGTGGGGGTAGCTCAGAGGAGGTACCATGCACACGGGAGGCACCTAGCCGACGCGCAGGCAAAGGACACTGGTGCCAGCATCAGGAGTGCTGGAGGAACTCAGGGCTTTCGGGGAAGCTCACCTGAGGAGAATATCACACGTATCCAGTCCGTGGAGTGGAATGGCGAGCAAGCGAAGACACCTAACGGGTCCCATGTTAGCTTGAAAAAGACAGTACATGGGAGGAGACTGGCTCCACTCGGAGATTGTAAAATCTGGCGAATGTGTTAGGTGTCGCCCAGCCTGCAGCTCTGCAGATGTCTGTTAGCGAGGCGCCATGCGCTAGAGCCCAAGAGGACGCCACACTCCGGGTGGAGTAGGCAGTCACACCAAGGGGGCACGGTCGACCTTGCTGTTGGTAAGCCAAAGCAATGGCGTCCACTATCCAGTGAGACAACCTTTGCTTGGAGAGAGCCTTTCCCTTCAGTCTCCCACCATAACAGACAAAGAGCTGGTCTGAGGTCCTGAAACACTGTGTTCTGTCTACATAGATGCGGAGAGCACGTACTGGACAGAGCAGTGCCAAGGCTGGGTCTGCCTCCTCCGGGGGCAGCGCTTGCAGGTTCACCACCTGGTCCCGAAAGGGAGTGGTAGGAACCTTGGGCACATATCCAGGCCGGGGTCTCAGGATCACGTGAGAGTAAGCCGGCCCGAACTCCAGGCACGCTTCGTCAACGGAGAATGCGTGCAGGTCCCCTACCCTCTTGATGGAGGCCAATGCAGTCAGAAGCGCTGTCTTCATTGACAGGAAGTTAAGCTCAACCGACTGCAAAGGCTCGAAGGGAGCACTCCGCAGGGCAGTTAGCACCACTGCGAGGTCCCAAGAGGGTACGAGAGGAGAGCGAGGAGGATTCAGTCTCCTCACTCCTCTCAGGAACCTGACGATCAGGTCGTGCTTCCCTACGGACTTTCCTTCTATAAGGTCGTGCTGTGCGGCAATAGCGGCAACATAGACCTTGAGGGTGGAGGGAGACAGCCTTCGCTCCAACCCATCTTGAAGAAAGGAAAGCACAACACCAATCGAACATCTCCGCGGGTCTTCTCGGTGAGAAGAACACCAGGTGACAAAGAGGTTCCACTTCAACGCGTAGAGGTGTCTCGTGGACGAAGCTCTAGCGGAAGTGATGGTAGCCACCACCGCTGGTGGTAGGGTACTCAAACCTACCTCGTCCCGTCCAGGAGCCACACGTGGAGGTTCCAAAGATCGGGACGAGGGTGCCATAGGGTGCCCCGTCCCTGAGAAAGGAGGTCCTTCCTCAGAGGATTCGGCCAAGGAGGTGCTGTCGCGAGGAGTACAAGTTCGGGGAACCAGGTCCTGGCGGGCCAGTACGGCGCGACCAAAATGACCTGCTCCTCGTCCTCCCTGACCTTGCGCAGGGTTTGCGCGAGAAGGCTCACTGGGGGAAACGCATATTTGCGGCCCCGCGGCCAGCTGTGCGCCAGAGCATCCGTGCCGAGCGTGCCCTCGGTCAGGGAATAAAACTGGGCGCAATGGGTCGAGTCGTGAGATGCAAACAGATCTATCTGTGCGTCCCCGAACTGGTCCCAAATCAGCTGAACCGACTGGGGATGGAGTCGCCATTCTCCAGGGAGGGGCTGAAGCCGTGAGAGCTCGTCGGCTGCACAGTTCAGAGCTCCGGGGATATAAATGGCACGAAGCGACCTCAGATGCTTCTGACTCCATAGGAGGAGGTGGCGGGCGAGTTGCGACATACGGCGGGAGCGCAGACCACCCTGATGGTTGATGTACGCTACAGTCGCGGTATTGTCTGAACGGACTAGTACATGCTGGCCCCTGAGCACGGCTCGGAAGCGGCGCAGGGCGAGCTGTACAGCCAGCAACTCGAGGCAATTGACGTGCCATTAGCGGTGGGGTCCTGTCCAGGAGCCCACGGCAGCACGTCCGTTGCACATGGCGCCCCAGCCCGTGGCAGAGGCATCTGTCGTTAAAACAACATGCCGCGAAGCTCGTTCCAGAGGCACTCCGGCCCGTAGAAAACTGAGGTTCGACCACGGGGTGAAGGTCTGACGGCAGGTCAGAGTAACTGGTACTCGGAAGGTGCCGTGATGCCATGCCCACCTCGGGACTCGGTCGCAAAGCCACAGCTGAAGCAGTCTCATATGAAGCAATCCGAGCGGCGTTGCCACGGCTGCAGATGCCATATGCCCCAGGAGCCTCTGAAAAAGTTTCAGTGGAACTGCACTCTTGCCCTCGAACTGTCTCAGGCAAGTCAGCAGTGATTGTGCGCGCTCGCTCGTAAGCTGTGCGGACATGGCGACCGAGTCGATCTCCATACCGAGAAAAGAGATCCTCTGCACGGGGCAAAGTTTGCTCTTCTCCCAGTTGACCCGAAGGCCCAGACGGGCTACATGGCGGAGCACCAAGTCCCTGTGTTCGCAGAGCTGATCTCGAGAGTGAGCTAGAATCAGCCAGTCGTCGATATAGTTCAGGATGCGAACCCCGTGTTCCCGGAGGGAACAAGGGCTGCCTCGACGACATTCGTGAAGACGCGAGGAGACAGGGCTAGCCTGAAAAGGAGAACTGCGTACTGATATGCCTGCCCCTCGAAAGCAAACCGAAGAAACGGTCTGTGTCGAGGGAGAATGGAGACATGAAAGTAGGCGTCCTTCAGGTCGATCGCTGCAAACCAATCCTGGTGCCGCACACATTCGAAAACGCGTTTGGCGGTGAGCATCTTGAACGGCAGCCTGTGAAGGGAGCGGTTCAGCACGCGCAGATCCAGGATTGGCCGTAACCCACCAGTTTTCTTGGGGACAATGAAGTACGGGCTGTAGAAGCCGGACCTCATTTCGGCTGGAGGGACAGTCTCGATCGCACCCTTCGCCAGCAGGGTAGCAACCTCTGCTCTCATGATAGGGGCATTGCCACCGACCATAGTGGAGCGGACTCTCCTGCACGGGGAGGAGACCGCGCGAACTGAATCGCGTAGCCGAGCCTGATCGTTCGTGCGACCCAGCATGACAGGTTGGGAAGCTCTAGCCAGGCTCCCAAGAACTGTACCAGCAGGGTCACGCGAACCACAGACTTCCCGTCGGTGGGGCAGCGAGGCGGTATGACTGGCCCGGACGTGGACGGCATAGCGGCCCGGTGTGGGGGCACAGTCATAGACCGCGTCCTGACAGAGGAGACCAGGGAAGGACGAACGTTCCACGGGGGTCTGCTCTGCCAGGGGTCTGGCGACAGAGGAGGGTGAGAGCAGCACGGTCCGGGGACGGTGCGCACTGTCATCCGGCTCTGGGACAGAGGAGGACGAGGGGTGCACGGCCCGGGGGCGGCGCACCGTGTCGTCCGAGAACTATGTGTGCTCAGAAACGGGAAAGTCAGTTCTTTCTGAATAAGGATTCTTCCCCGGCCCTCCACCAGGGAAAGGAGTGGCCCTGCTACCAGCTCCTGGAAAGAACTGAGTCCCATCTCTGAGGAGTCCATCTCAAGAGTGCCGCTTAACGCAGCGTATAGCGGGGGGCGGGGCTGGATAGGGCTGTGGCGTCCCCATGCGGCTTCCAGAGTCAGCCCGGGTGAACGGGCGTGGTGGGAGCCGCAGGAGGGCGCCTTCGGCGGTGGGCAGACTGAGGGATCAGCTCGGACGGCGGGGCCGTCGGGGCAGAATAAGCCTCAGTCTGCTCGTGGGCGGTTGAGAACTGTTGGGCAAAGCCCTCAACCGCACCACCGAAGAGGCCGACCTGGGATATGGGGGTGTCAAGCAGATGGGTCCGCCCGACATCCTGCACATCGGACAGGTTCAGCCACAGAATGGTGTACATCACCTGACCCAGGGAACGTACGGCCACTTTCGTCGCTCGGAGAGCAAGGTCAGTGGCGGCGCGCAGCTCATTGAAGAGCCCTGGGTCAGTCCCGCCCTCGTGCTTGTCCGTGAGCATCTGGGTCTGGTAGACCAGCAGAAGGGCCATGGCATGCAGTGAGGCGGCTGCCTGTCCTGTAGCGTTATAGGAATTCGCCACAAGTGTAGACGAAAAACTACAGGCTTAGGACGGGTGCTTAGGATCGCGCCGAGAGGAAGCACTCTGAGGACACAGTAGCATCGCAACAGAGCGTTCAACCGGGGGACCCCAGTGTACCCATGGGCAGCGGCCCCGTCAAGGGAAGGAAGGGCGAAGGAGATCAACGAGGGATCGCTGGAAGACATGGGGGTCTTCGAGGATTTCGAGATCTCCTGATGCACATCCGGGAAAAAAGGTATTGGAGTGGACGCTGACAGGAGTCAGCGGCCACCCCAAAAACCAATCGCCCGGGAAAGCATGGCCGTCATCTCAGGATCTGACTCGACAAATGCCATATGCACACCCGAAAGTGGCAGCACTGTCAAATCTTCACTTCCTGAAAATTCTAGCCCACCCTATGATGCTGCGATGGACAACAGATCCGATTCTGGAGCGTCAAGGGAAACCCGCGGGGCATCCGAAAATAGACCCGGGGAATCCCCTGAACACTCGCGGGTTGCGTCACTGAAGAGGGGGGCGTGGTCCACGGACAAACAGTCGGCGGATTTGTTCCACACACACACCCTCAGGTCACCCTGGCCACCAGCCGAAGTAGCACCTCACGTGGAGAGTGTTAGATCGGGGTGTGGATGAGGGGACTCTCTCTCTAACGAGATCATTGAGTCTCGACCGTAATGACGCGATGATCACGTTCCCGCGGGGAGAACGTGAGTCATCCACAAACGCTGCTCTAGCGTGATGAAGCCCAAGCACGCAGAGCAGAGAATGTGCCCATCAAAATCGGAAATGAGTCGACCGCAACCAGAAATGCACGGGCGAGCCGTCTTTAAAAAGACGTGCCGCGTGCGAGCTCTTTTGTGAGAGGAGGAAGAAACTCTGCGATGTTGAAGCGAGCAGGGAGAAACACACTCATTGGCAGATCACTGCACAGATCAGCAGGCAATGTGAACTCGCTGCAGATCGCCGTCACACCAACACCGGAGAGAGTGGCTCGTCTCGTAGAGTGAAGTCAGAAATGGCTGTGGAGTGAAGAGATACTCTTGGCTCCGAAGCGAAAACATACTGCTTTGCTGGAATTTCCGCCCTTTATACCCACGAGGTAGGGCGGAGCTGCTCCATGCAAATTCTGCAGACCCATGGCATTTCTTTGTCATTGGCTCATTTTGTATTACTCGAAGCGGATAGGCTTTCTAAGCGAAACCCCACATTCGTCGTCATCCGACGGAACTCGGAGTGACAACGAATGGGAAACGTCTCTGGTTACGTATGTAACCCTAGTTCCCTGAAGGGAACGAGACGCTGCGTGACAACGCATTGGGAACGCCCCTGCATGAGTCGTCATGAAGCACGTATGAAATCAGTCCAATGGCGAGACGGAACGTCATAGGCGGGTGACGTCATCGACCAGGAAACTATATAAGCACCCCAAAACACAAGCGCGTCAGCTTCTGATAAGACTGAAGCAAGTGCTCACGGGCATGCTGGGAGTATGGCATAGACACGCAGCGTCTCGTTCCCTTCAGGGAACTAGGGTTACATACGTAACCAGAGACGTTCCCTATCAGGGAACTCGAGCTGCGTGACAACGCATTGGGAACGCTAATACCAACGTCGCCATACGAGCAAGTGTCCGTCGTGTGAAGTCAGAGCGCACATTCGGACGAAAGCACCTGCGCCCCTGGAGTGGAGCTGAAGTCAAGATGATAAAACTTCACGAATGTGTGTGGTGAGGACCAGCCTGCCGCATCACAAACATCCTGGATAGATACTCCTGACAGGATAGCCTTAGAGGCAGCCATACTCCTGGTTGAATGAGCCCGGACAGCCAAAGGAGAAGGCTGACCAGCCGACTCATAAGCAAGTGAGATGGCCTCGACCACCCACTTGCTCAACCTCTGCTTAGATACTGGACAGCCCTTCTTAGGGGGTCCAAAGCAAACGAATAGCTGTTCGCTCTTCCTCCACAGGGCAGCTCTGTGGACGTAAGCATCTAGGGCCCTAACAGGGCAGAGCAGATTTAGTTTCTCTTGGTCCGACGTCAGAAATGGAGGAGGACAGAAAGCCTGCAGTACAATAGGCCTGACCACATTGGTTGGTACTTTGGGAACGTATCCCGGCCTAGGGAGGAGGAAAGCCTTCACCATGCCTGGTGCAAATTCCAAGCACGAGTTAGAGACCGACAGAGCTTGAATATCTCCTATTCTTTTTAGTGAAGATATAGCCAGAAGAAAGATAGTTTTAAGAGTGAGGAATTTCTCCGAAACTTCTTCAATGGGCTCGAACGGTGCTAGAGAGAGACCTTCTAGAACAACCGCCAGGTCCCAGGTCGGCACCCTCGTGCGAACTGCTGGCCTCAGCCTCAGAATGCCACGAAGGAAACGGGTTACAAGTGGGTGTCTCCCGAGAGAAGCTCCACTCGAAGGGACGTGGTAAGCAGATAAGGCCGCCACATACACCTTCAGTGTGGAGTGGGATAACCCTGTGGAGAAACGCTCCTGAAGGAATTCCAGCACTGCACTGACCGGGCAGTTGACTGGGTCCAACTGGTGTTTTCCACACCAAGAGGTGAACATTTTCCACCTCAAGGCATATAATTTCCTAGTGGCCGGAGCTCTGGAGTGGAGGATGGTCTCCACGACCTCAGTCGAGAGACCAGAATCTATGAGCTGGGCCCCCTCAGAGGCCAAGCCCACAACCTCCATAGATCTGGGCGGGGGTGAAGTATCGACCCGCTCGCCTGAGAGAGAAGGTCCCTCCTCAACGGAATCTCCAGAGGAGAGCCGTCGAGGAGAGAAATTAGGTCCGAAAACCAAACTCGGGCCGGCCAGTACGGGGCTACCAACAGTAGACTGACCCCGTCCCGGCGAACCCTCTCCCGAACTCCTGGGAGCAGAGCAATCGGGGGAAATGCGTACAGGCGTGACCTCGGCCACTCCTGTACCATCGCGTCCAACCCCAGAGGGGCTGGAGGACTTAGGGAAAACCACAGTTGGCAGTGTGATGTTTCCCTGGATGCAAATAGGTCTACCTCGGCACGACCAAAACGTTTCCATTGGAGCTCCACCACCTCGAGGTGGAGTCTCCACTCCCCGGGCCTCAGCCCCTGCCTCGACAGGATGCCTGCCCCTAGGGACAGTAACCAAGGTTCTTTCCACATAGTCAGAGCACGGAGACACCGTCGCGTGACCCTGATCTTGCAGAGCGGGTTTCCCCTCAGGGAGAACCCCTTGGTCCTGAGCCACCACTGCAGTGGTCTCATGTACAGCAGGCCGCAAGGTATAACGTTGGACGCTGCTGCCATCAGACCCAGAATCCTCAGATATTCTTTCACAGTGAGTGACTGGCCTAGCTTTGCCTGTTTGACGGCTGAGAGAATCGAAGCTATACGAGCATGAGACAGATGTGCCTGCATCGTCGTCGAATCCCAAACCACGCCCAGAAAAGTGGTCCTCTGTACTGGAAAAAGCACACTCTTTTTGGCGTTGAGCCTCAAGCCCAACTTCTTGATATGGGCGAGAACGACATCTCGATGCCGAATCGCCTGATGCTCCGATTGAGCCAGAAATAAACTAATCGTTGATATAGTTTAAAATGCGGATGCGCTAGAGTCGCAGCGGAGCCAGAGCTGCATCCATACATTTCGTGAAAGTTCGGGGAGACAGTGCTAGGCCGAACGGAAGAACCCAATACTGGTACGCTTCGCCCCCGAAAGCGAACCTCAGGAATTTCCTGTGTTGTGGAAGGATGGAAATGTGAAAGTACGCGTCCCTTAGATCTATCGTGACA
Organism: Tiaroga cobitis; assembly: GCA_030578255.1. Taxonomy (NCBI): domain Eukaryota; kingdom Metazoa; phylum Chordata; class Actinopteri; order Cypriniformes; family Leuciscidae; genus Tiaroga; species Tiaroga cobitis. The sequence continues at coordinate 30,404,949 of CM060593.1, forward strand.
AACCAGTCCTCGGACCTGATCTGTGACACGATCTGCTTGAGAGTAAGCATTTGGAATTTGCGCTTCCCTACTGAGCGATTTAATAGGCGCAGATCTAAAATCGGACGCAACCCCCCATCCTTCTTTGGAACGATGAAATACCAGCTGTAATAGCCCAGCTCTCTGCTGGGAGGAAGAACTCGTTCTATAGCCTCCTTCAGCAGGAGAGTTTTCACCTCCTGTTCCATAACCAGAGCCTGCTCGGGGCCCACCACTGTGGGCAGAACCCCTCTGAAGCGAAGCGGGCGTGATCTGAACTGAATCGCGTACCCCTTCTCGATAGTCTGCAGGACCCAATGAGATACATTTGGAAGGCTTTTCCACTCTGCCAAAAATTCTACTAAGGGTACCAGTCTTTCGAGACTGGCCTCTGGAGTATTTTGACTGGCAGACACAGTGCCCTGTAACGGCGCACCGGCAGAGAACAACTGGTCTGACCGCTCTAAACCGCTCCTCAGAGCGGGCGAGCGCCCCTCGGGAAAGCGCTCGCTGGGACCGTCTACGCCCCGGCACGCAGGCGGGGTTGGCAGAACGGGCCCCTGAGGGCACCGAGACAGAACGGGCGCCGTGTACAGCGGCGAACACCTTTCTCTCTCGGTGGGGACCACCCTCAGCACCCTGACACCCTAGGCGTCAGGACTTCTTCGACGAAGCCTTCCTGGCGACAATAACCGTCCTCAGATCGGCTTTGCCCCTGGAAGACCTCGTCTGAGAATGCCGCGCCCCGGCCCAGTTTTGCTGGGGAGGAGCGCGAGACGCGACACTCTTCTTTTGTTGCGCCCTGTGTGAGGAGCTACTCGACGGCCGGGGCTGCTCCCGCCCAGCAGCCCCGGGGACATGCACACGGAGGGGGAGGAACTTCTGGAGCGCCGCTGCCTGCTTCTTTTCCTCCTGAAACCTCTCGATGACCGAATTCACTCGAAGAGGCCGAAGAGGCCAGCAGTCGACAACGGCACGTCCAGAAGAAAAGATTTTTCTCTCTCTTTCATGTTTGTTAAATTCAACCATAAGTGCCTCTCCGTGGCCACCAGGGCTGCCATAGAACGGCCGACTGATCTGGCCGTCTCCTTGGTGGCACGGAGAGAGAGATCGGCTGCCTGACGCAATTCTCTTATAACATCAGCACTTATCTCCTCCCCCTCACTAATGTCTTTTAATAAATCTGCTTGATATGCTTGCAAGATTGACATTGTGTGAAGACATGATGCTGCTTGTCCCGCCACCGAGTAGGCTTTGCCCACCAAAGCCGATGTATTTCTTAATGGCTTGGTGGGCAACGCTGGTGTCTTAAAGGACGATGCCGTATCAGGAGAAAGATGGCTCGCCAAAACTTCCTCCGCCTTAGGCATCGCCCCATAACCATAAAGCATATATCCAGAAATATTAGAATAAACAGATGTTTGCTGAGAAAATATTCTGGCTGACACCGGTCTATTCCATGATCTCGACACCTCGGTGTGGAGATCAGGAAAGAACGGAAGACACCGGCGTGGAGGTGCAGCACGAGATGGCAAAAATCTCTCATCCAACTTGCTTTTTAATCTAGACTCCTGTCTATCAGCTGGCCACTCAATGCTTAATTTTTCAACTGCACGAGTCAACACCTCCATAAGCTCCTCACTAGCAGGAGACTGAAGTGACGAGTCCCCAGTCTCTGCTGTATCAACACTTTCAACATCCAATTCCTCAGAACTGGATAGTTGAAGTGTTGGTGCCTCAGCCCGGGGGGAAGAAACCGCAGCGCGTGCTTCCACACCGGGATCTGAGGCACTGGATCTACCAGGTAAGGGCTGAGATAAGGCAGAGCCCGTCTCAATCCCCGCTGATAGATCCATTTGCGATCCCCACGATTGAAGCTGTGCCTCGGCAGCAGCGGGACCCGAACCGCGGGGAGCGCGCACCGAACCACTCTCCTCGAAGAGGGCTCGGCGGGAGCGGAGCGTTTTTAATGACATACGCTCGCAATGCTCGCAATCAGCTCCCTCGAGAGCTGACTGGGCATGCTGCACTCCCATACAAACAACACACAGATCGTGAGTATCTCCACCCGTGATATAACGTGGGCAGGGATGAACACACTTTCTGAACTGCTGTTTGCTTGCCATCGTCTCTTATAGTTTTTTATATATGTGAAAAACTCCTGCCTAGCAATTTCTAAGGACAGACAAAAACACTTTGAGACACAGACTGATATATTCACACATAGAGCGCTTGCTGAAGACTCAGAAGCTGACGTGCTTGTGTTTTGGGGTGCTTATATAGTTTCCTGGTCGATGACGTCACCCGCCTATGACGTTCCGTCTCGCCATTGAACTGATTTCATACGTGCTTCATGACGACTCACGCAGGGGTGTTCCCAATGCGTTGTCACGCAGCTCGAGTTCCCTGATAGGGAACAGTGTTTTTTCCGTTTCCAGAAAAGTAGCAGTTTTGGACTTACAAGGTTTCCTTCTGACAGCAATGATGTGCTATTGTTGCATGTATTGTAGAGAGTGAAAATTCTTCAAAATAAAATTCTTCTTTGTGTTCTATGCGAAGAAAAATACAAGCATATGAGTTTGGAATAGGGCTGGGTATCGTAACAAAATGTTCGATACCGATACCGATACCGATACCTTGACTTCGATACCGGTTCCTGAACGATACTTTTTTCGATACCAATTTTGTTTAACAATATAACATTACCTAATTTTTATTTTTTTTGTTCAGTTTGTTGACTTTTTTACACTCATATTTTGAGTATGTAAAAAAGCACCAATGCTGAAGTTTTCTATGTTTCCTAATCATTTAACATGTATTCTTTACTTCAATGAGCTCATTGTTTCTTCCTTAACTTAATGCATTGTTTAACAATGAAAATTAATAGAAATGCATTACACTGTCACCTCTGATAACAGATCACGCTAAATTGTAATTTAGACACATTCATTTTCTGTAAAGCTGCTTTGAAACGATATGTATTGTGAAAAATGCTATACAAATAAATGTGAATTAAATTAAATATAGGCTACTGGGGGGCGGGATATATGCCTCGCGCTCCGCACACATCAAGCTTGCCGCAAAGCACTGGCAAAAGTAGCCTAATGATTATGGATGTGTCGGGAAACAACAGCAAGGAGATATTTTAATTGTTTATTAATGAACAAGTGTTTACTAATGGTGTGTTCACTGTTCACACCGAACGCGAATTTAATTATTTGCGCTAGTAGATTAGATACAAAGTCAAAGACGCGGATAGACGCATCATTCGCGCCGGGCGTCGCGAATGATGCGAATTGGGCGACGCGTTTTGAACTCGAGCGGAAGATTGAAGCGTCTAACTAGACGCGATAGACGCCTATTTGACGCTCTATTCGCGTTCGGTGTGCTTTGTATGACACACCGCTTTGCCTTATCAGATTTACCGTGTTACCGGTCTTGGCAGCAATTATCTTGTCGAAAATATTGCATCGCGTGCTTCTGGCAAACACACACACACACAGCCTCACATGCGACAAGCCAAGTCTCTGGGCAGCCGCGTAAACTAGTGTTTTTCCTCCACAGCCAATCATGCTGCATGCATGTTTCACTGACGTTGACGAGATTAACCACTTAGGTACCGAAATTTGGTACCGAAAAACAAGACATGTTTCGATACTCGGTAGTACCGAGGCAATTCGGTCGGTACCTAAAAAGTACCGAACTCGGTACCCAGCCCTAGTTTGGAATGGCATGAGAGTGAGTAAATAATGGCAGCAATGTAATTTTTCATTTTTGGGTGAACTGTTCCTTTAATAACGAGTCCAACAGCAGCCTTCCACACTGGAGATTTATGGCGAGACTGATGTGATGAGAGATCTTACTGCATGTAAACAACGAACCACAGCAAGCGAGGTTTCTGCCAATAACTATTTACACTAGACATCTTAGACTGAAGTTTCACAGGAGATGAGTCTAGCGTGATCAGTGTCGGCATGACTGTGCAAACCAAAAATACAGACATCCTACCCAGACTTTTAAAGGCAAGATAGATAGAAAACAGGAGACCAGAGGCATAGTTTAAAGCTTTGCGTTGCAGCTCCTTTCACTGCTGTTTATCCTGCTATTGGCATGACATTCACAGTAAACAATGCAGTGAAATACATTCATGAGAACTATAAATATACATTTGTGAGCAAAATGTGGAGCTGATTATGAAAGAAATGCAGTCAAAATGGTTCATTTCTCTGCCTCTGATTCCCTCGATCTTTATCTGTCTCTCTCATAGCGTACTTTAGTTACCCTTGAGATGACTGTCTCTCCCTATGAGCATTGTTCTAATTTCTCTGTTATTCATTTGAAGCAGAGGGCCGTGTCCTCTGGCTTAACATGCTCTGCATGCGGGTTCAGATGGGCATTTCACATTCTGCCCTGCACATCTTTGTGTATAAAATGCCCACTGCACAGACTTTAGGGGATTTGCTAGGCTGATAACCTCGGCTTGTTAGCCAGAGAGGCCCATCCATACAGTTTTCAAACTGGAAGTCTAAGTCATTCCACAGAGGTATTACCCTACGTAGATCTTACCTGTCAGCGAGGCGATGGACCCATCAAGGACGCAGATGTCATCCCTTTTGTTGCATGCTAATGCTCTCTACAATCCTCTTCAATAAATATCTCCTGTTTCCAGCTGTAATTAAGCACAGCTCGGCCACTGATCCATTTTTCAAGGATGGCAGGAAAATTGGATGATGGAGGAGCATTTTGTCTTCCCCTGGGCACCAATATATTAACGAGGTGTGCCATAGGAGACTGCTGATCCACTGAAGAAAGAGAGAAATGAAGAAGAGGGAAGGAGAGTGACATTTGTTATAGAAAGACAATGAAACCATAGTGCAGTTGCCTTCATAAACAACTGACCCCATTTGATCATCAATGAATGCACATCTGTTTAATGCTCAAACAACATTTAAAGTCATGTATTATTTTATCATAGACTAAATGGCAAAAGTAAAAGATATTTGCTCGTTACTCCACTTTTCAGAATCTAGAATTTAAGAATTGACTTCCTTCAACTGAAAAGGCCATACATGATATTGAATTGCAATTTCAATATGAGTGATAGGAAAATGAACAAGTGAACTGCAGTTCAAATAAATTTAACACTGGTTTTGCAAGAAAACATATATGTCATTAATTTGGAGTTATTCTCTCTCTTTTGGCTGCTCCCATTAGGGGTCACCACAGCAGATCATCCACATGTTTGTTTGTTTTACAATGGATTCCCTTCCTAATAATTTTGACTTGTTATACCTATTTATTCCCTGATATATTGTAATGTATTTATCTATTAAAACGGTCAAAGCATTTAAGAGCCATTAAAACGAATAGTAATTTTGGCATATAGCGCCGTAAAATGTCCACCACATTGTTTCAGATATCTTTATAAAATAAGTAAATCCAAGTTTGAGGTAAATCCTTGAAAATGAATGGTTTTCCATGTATAAGTGCTTTTATCACATTCTAGCTTACTCAATGCATGCAAGTCTTCTTCTTTACAGCGCATGCAAACGTTATGCTTTTGCATGAATGGTTCATTGATTTGCATTGTTTTTATAAAGAGTGGATTTACATAGCTATCAGTGTTTTGTTGTAAATATAAACATCAGTGTCAATTATTACATGTATGCAGTAAAGGATAATGTAAAAGCTGAATTTCAGAAAAAGCTAAACTAATGAATTTTCCTATCACATTCACTGGTTATTTCATCTGTAGACATGATTGCCCCTCTTGTTCCAAAATATTTATTTCTTAGAGGATAAGCGCTCAGAAGGGCAAATGCTGCAGTGCTGCGGTATGCATAGCAATAGAGTACTGATAAGGGCAGTCAACTAGGCTATTGACATTGATCCTGACACTCTCAGACGCCCCTCCTTTAACTTTTATCCTGTTTCTGAAGAGGCTGATCAAGCTTGATCTGAGGCAGAGTGAAGGAGCGAGGAGTTCAGCTAGTCTGAGAAGCCCCATGTGTGCTGCATTTTCTGATCCAGAACTGTCCGCAAATAATTGGATAGAAGTATGAGGCATTTTGGACAGATGCTGTGTGTTGCAATGCTCAAATCTGCGACGACTTAACTAAACACAGACATTCTTTTGGCAGAGCACCATCAGATGGCTCACTCGGGATGGAACCTTCAAATCCCGGGTTATTAGACCAAATACCTCATTAATGCTTTTTAATTCTCTTAACATCTATAAGAGAAGAGCTAAGAAGATATGATTCATGATTTATACCATAAATCTAAAACATACCAACCTATGTGTATCATAAAATAAGTAATTATGTCAGTAAATCTTATAGGGATAGCTCACCAAATATGTCATGATCTTTTCACCATCATGTTGTTTGAAATGTTTGATTTTTCAGTGGAACTCAAAAGGAGTTATTTAGCCAAATGTCTGAGTTGCTTTTTTTCCATACAGCAAAATGAAATACTATACCACGAGAGGTCATTCTTTTGTAAAAGTGTGATCACAAAAATATTGTGAGTCTCCCTCTATACTTTTTACAGTGACACTAATTTGGTTGGGTTTGCTTGTATCTCCCTCAGGAGCGGTGAGAGCGTCCAGCATCTTCCCCATCATGAGCGTTGGGCTTCTGTTCATGGGAGGTTTGTGTGTTGCTGCCAGTGAGTTTTACAGGAGCAGACACAATGTCATCCTCAGTGCTGGAATCTTCTTTGTCTCTGCTGGTAAGAGATTAAACCCACTGCATCAGTGCGACCGCTCTCAGCCTGTTTATATTTTTAGCTTTAGCATATTTCACTCTTACCACAGTCAATTGTCCAACCCAGGGCTTCCCCACATGATAGAAAGTATCGTTGGGTTCCGAATACAGCATGTTGAAAATAGATTCGTTCACGGACAGGTTAGGATGTCGTTCTCCCCATAGACTCTGCAGATCCGTGTTGACTTCCCAGATTAACTCTGATTATTGACAAAGGAAATGGATGGGCCGGCTAGAGCAGTGTAAACAAACAGCAGGCCAGCATATTGACCCACTGCTGTAGTTCTGGCATGGAAAGGGGTGACAGACGGGGATCCTCAAACAGAACTGCATGTTGGTCAAATATTTAGAGAAGGCCCCATTAGGACCTCATGAGCACACAAATGAGCTCAACTCCCTCCGTTAGAACTGAATTATGATGAATCAATCCTCATGATTGCAGCGAACGCACTGCCGATGACTGAGCGTTGCTTTGTACACAACAATGTGCTTCAAATGGCCTCATCCTATTGGTTATGATCTAAATATTCAACTGCAAACTGGTAATTATTTATCCTTCAATGTGATGGCGTTGATAAAAAGCGAATTAAAATGTTTCAATTGTTCTTTTTTTTTCTTTGTTCCGCATGGCTGATAAGCAATGCATTCTTGTGTAATGATACGGAATGATGAGCCACAGCTGCGTGCTGAGCCATAACTTTCTCTCTCTCGCCCTCTCCTCTGCTTTTACTCTTCACGCAGGCCTAAGTAACATCATCGGCATTATCGTGTACATATCCGCCAATTCAGGTGACCCGGGCCAGAGCGACTCGAAGAAGAGCTACTCGTACGGCTGGTCTTTCTACTTCGGCGCCCTGTCCTTCATAATGGCCGAGATGGTGGGCGTGCTCGCCGTGCACATGTTCATCGAGAAACACAGGAAGCTGCGTGCCAAATCCCGCACTGAGCTGATCAAAAAATCAGCCTTCAGTCGCATCCCCAGCTACCGCTACCGTTTCCGCCGGCGTTCCAGCTGCCGCTCCAGTGAGCCCGCCTCTCGTGACGCTTCGCCCATGGGCAAGAGCGGGTACACGGGCCCCGCTGCGGCAGACATCTCCATGTACACCCTGTCCAGGGATCCCTCCAAGGCGGCAATGGGTGCCTTGCTCAACTCCGAGAGGGAGTTTTTGCAGGCTCACAACTCCAACGCTAAGGACTTCAAAGATGCTGCCAACAGGAGGACCACTCCAGTCTAAGAGAGTATAAGCACAGAGGAAGTGCCATGGCCAAGACATTACAACCACAGACTTGAGCTGGACCCCAGCAGGAAGAAGAATTCACTCGAGGCCTGCAGGGCTATAACCCTCTTTCTATAACAGTATATATAAATATAGATGGTAATTGTTAGATCATTGGTGCTTCCTTTTAATCCTCATTTTTTAGTCACTGTTTCTGTTGTTTCTCCTGAGTCACACATCCCTTCCCCTAAGGGCTACTCGAGTAGAATGCTAGTCCTCTCCTCAGTGTCATTCATTTTCCGATTGAAGTTCCTGAAGTGCACAAAGGTAGCCCAGCGAAACTGTGACGCCCTCTGAGGGGAGGATTGTTTGTTTCCGCTTCTGACAGATGAACCGAAAGGCTGTCCCGATACTCGCCTTATGCACAGCTCAGTAGCCCATAGCTGTGAGTGCCGCCTCACAATCACAAGATTGTATACAATTGTTGGTTTCTCTCCCGGGTCGGAACTTGAGCCCACAACTAGTGCCACTGTCTAATGCTGATCACCCCCACTCATCCCACCTACACACTGCCCAGGAGCTACTTGGCCGGGCTCTGCATGCCATTCACACAGTTATTTAATTTTTTTACGTTTACTCCCAATATTTCCATTTCAAACTCCCCAGATTCCACGGCATAAACTTTTATAACAGGGTTAATGTGCTTGTTATTAAATATATTTTAGCCCACCAAAGTTTTTTGGTATTACATTGTTTTCATTGAAATTTAAAAAAATACTATATAGCGAAAGGTTTTCTGTGAGATTTCCTTGGTAAGAGGTTTATTGAAGGCCCTTGTGCTTATTAATATGGATATTGTGGTCATTATTGCTGTAGAGTTTTCTTCATCTGTTAGCGAAAGAAAAGCAGTTGGCTGCCAAATGTAGATTTCTTAATTGTGTATAGTTGAAATATTTTTAGAGAAAATATTGTTCACCAAAAGCTGGGCATCAAGAGTCAAAAGGAACTGCCCTGAGTACTTGGATCCTTCACATATCATGAATTGACAAGCCTCTAAATGGGCTGATGGGATTTTCAGGTTCCAGTCCAAACAACAAACGCTATGCTTATGAACATGCAACACCTCTTTGAAAATATATACTGCTCATTCTATCTACATTAATGCTACATCAATGCTATACTGAACTTAACTACAAAATATAAATGTATACTGTACTTTAGTTGCTTAGTTAATGTTATCAATATCATACTGATTAATATTAAACTCCAAGGGCTTTTGGTTTTCAAACAACAAGCGTACAAGGGCTTTAAAGAAGTTTAGCCAACAGAGAAAACAACAGATCTGCCCTTAAAATTGTTAAATTGAAAGAAAATTCTTTACCTGACAATATTCATGTATGCAAAAGACATCCAGACGTGATGATATAATGTATACTATAAGTTTTCCTTTGCATTGATCACAATTATTAATCCATGTGTCAGTTAGGTAGAAATGGAAGTAGATCTTGAAACATCTATAATAATGTAGTTTTTTCCAGAAATTCACCTCATTTCAGAACCCCTAAAAGCTGACGTGCATGGACTTTAGCTTTCAGATTCATGCAAGCCAGTCGCTCATCTCCAGTTTTATTTCATTCAGCGTACTGAAGTCATGCTAAAGATCTGCCGCCTCACTGGAAATATTACTGTAAATGTTGCCTTTTGTTTGGATCCACTTTATGTTGTGAAATCGTGCTGTTCTGGGTCCAAAACTAAGTGTTTCATATTTGAAGGAGTCCACCAGAGTGCGTCCGGCACAGTTGAACAGTTTAACCCTTCAAGTCTCTCTCAGAGCACCTAGTGCCTGTCTCTTCTGCCTACTCCGAGCACCCATCGCTTTTGCTCGCTTGCTCCTTCATCTCCATCACAGTTTCGCATCAGCTCCTCTTTACCAGGACTGTTATTGCTCAGCCAATCACATCCATAGAGTCTTAGGCCATGTCACTCACCACTTAGGCCTGCAACATTGTGTACGTGACCTCTCAATGAAAACAGCAGTCTCAGCTCGATACGTGCTGTAGAAAAAAAAGCACACCTTTTAAATACAGTAGTTTACATCAATAAAGATAATAGTCGGAGAGATATTTAAAGATTTAGACAAATAAAGTCAGTTTCAAGAATGCCAACAATGCACTCTTTGTCTTCTTCACAAAATGTGTGCAAACTGACCGTCTTATTTGAAATAATGCACAATGTTTTGGTTCAGAATCAGGGATGGAAAAATATTAAAGTCAACATGAAATCAAAATTGACCCGATTTACTTTCTTAATTCACATTACAGGTACAATCGGTGCACATTATTCCAAAGAAATTAATATGTATATATAATAAAAATGTTTATTCATAATCTTTCATGAAAAGTCTAACTGGTTTTCCTTTTCGGCTAATGTCAGCAATAGGTCTCCATACTAATTACAATTGCACCTAACTACCTTTTTTAGAATACCTTGTGTTGCAATAAATTTATAATGAAAAATGACTCGCGGTTCAGTGAAGTTGTGAATTCAAGGCTGTTTCGTGAATCTTTTCATTCAAATGAATCGGTTTATATGAGTAATTTGCTCATGAATCAAACATCACGGCTCATGCTGCGAATTAAACTTTAACGCAGACTTTAAGTCGCCTTTTCGCCTTTTCCATTGTGGAGTAATAAGGGGGCTGTTCTGATCACATGCGTATACTGAATTTTCGGAGCTTTGTTTTGAGCTTCTGGTGTGTTGAACTATTTGAACTTTTGCTGCTAGATTGTATGCAGCTGACTGACCAGTTGTGAAACTGTGAGCATGAGGTTAGAATTTTCTCTACAATTTCTCTAAAACTGGCATTAATAAATAATTATGTAAATATTAATTTTGTTGATTAGCCCTAGAAAGCCTACTATGCTTTTCTTTCAAATGTATTTTTTGTAATTTGTTTTGTGTGGATATATTTGAAAATTTTGCGAAACTGTCAGTAGAGGGCAAAATGTAACAATCATATATGAATGTTGGAGAAAGTGGAAAGGTGGCTTATCAAGATAATATCTGACGAATTTGCATATGAACGCACATAAAGCTTTCCCGGCTGTCACGAGCAGTAACTTGAGATCGGTTGTCACAATTTTTTTTGTGCATTTGAGACTATTTTAATTGTAGTCTGGAGCCTTGAGGAATCATACAAATCATATAATACAGAGGCCACTTTTCACATTATATAAAATTTCATGTTGACTTTAACACAATGAGGGTACACCCATTCAGTGCCCTATTATATACCCTATTAAACAATTATATCCTATGTCATGATATTTAACTAGCCTATCTATCTACGTTGATTGAGAGGTCAGTAACAGGTATGTGTCTTCACACATCTGAAGATAAATCCTCCACAGCGAAGCCTGGAAAAGCATTTAAAACACTCTCAAAAGCCACTCATCATCAGAGACGTTGGTAAAAAGCCTCAAGAGTTTGCCGGGAAACATTTAAGTGACTCGCATGCACACGACGCACAGGTAAGACATTCATCTAGCTCAAGTGCTTCTGACAAGAGGAATGAGTGAGAGCTATCTGTGCAGTTCATCAAGTCCCCCTTGAAGGGAAGGGAATTTAGTATGCCAGAGAGAGCACAGCTTACCAGCAGCTTGTGCTATAAAATCAATAGGAGCCCTGTCTGTGGCGTATGAGCTCCAGGCTGCACCTCTTCATCTTCAATAGGGCAGCATTGCTTGATTTGGGCCCATTTAAGTGAGAGCTGAGCCGTCAGACTGAAGGCTCAGAGACATTGGAGCACATAGGACCTCCAAACAGGTTCAGAATCATCCCATGGAGCCGAATAAAAGTGCAGCAGGTCTCAGGTGTGTGACTGGCTGAAAACAAATATGCAGGTGGGCTTTTTTGTCAGTGACATTACCTGAGGCGAGTCTCTCAAGAGGCTGTGTTTTGCACCCTGTGGGTCTGCGGCCCTGAGGTTGGTCCCTTGCAGGGGTGAGTGAGGGCAGGCGGTATTGAGTGAGTGTCTTTTGGAGATCAGGGAGATCTGAGTCATAGACACAGAACAGGGCAGGTTGATCGTGCAAAGATTACCAACAAAAGCATTGCTATTCCTCATGGGCACCCACCAGCTTGCTCCAACATAGCAGTAGCCAGATAACTATCACACAAAGGTCATGTTTTTTCAGCGGGTGCTTCCCTTTCCCCTCCCTATTCACCAGTTTGCCCCCTTTTGAGCCCTTTAACCTGACACCATCTACATTCTCAAGTAACCCTCAACCACTTGGAAAAACATGCCTGTGGCAAAATTTTTGCAAAATAACATTGTGGCGAGCAGGACGAGGCCGAGGGCCGTGAGAGAATGGCCTCGTCCTGCTCGTCACAAACATTATGTTGCTTCTTGCGTGTTTTGTGAAACTTTCAAAGTGAAATGTCCAGTTAAAAAGGCATTCAGTTTTATCCAAAACAGATGAATGTCCATGTTTTATTATGTCGGTTGTTGTACATATCACAACGACTGGAAATGAAATGTCTGTTGAGAGGCACTAAAAGGTTAATGTTCGCTCTTAAAACAAAGGTTCCGTAAAAGGAGTTTTCTCGTTGATGCCATAGAAGAACTATTTTTGGTTCCCCATTGAACCTTTCAGTGATATCTTCTTAAAAGAACTGTTTTTTTTTAGTGTGAAAAACATTTTAATAATCTAAAGAACCCTTTCCATTATAAATAACCTTTTGTGCAATGGAAAGATTCCATGGATGTAAAAGGTTCTTAATGGAACCATCAATGCCAATAAAGAACCTTTATTTTTAAGAGTGCTGTATTGAATTTGAAATAACATACCACCTAGACTAAATCTTACCTTAAACCTTACCGATAGTGTCAACAAATCAAATGTGAGATAAAAACATATTTGCTGAAGCAACCGTGCCATGTTAACTTGCTTCTACAAGTGTTTGAGCTATTTTATCATTACTCGTGTTTCAAGCTTGTGTTTACTCGTACCTGACAGCTCCGCAATGCAGTGCCAGGTGAGCTACCAAGCAAGTTTATTACATTACAAATGTAATACATAAGGAGCTGGTTATGTGATGCAAACATCAAAATGTATTTACAAATCATTCATGGTAAAGGTGTTTTGACATCGTAACAGTATTGTGCAAGGAACCACACGAAAATAAGTCTTTATTTATCAATAATCTGCCCCTGTATTTACAACTTTGTTTTTGAACAGAAATAAAAGAAGTTGCACTGCCAGCTGGCCAGGGACCTTGCTCCTGACTCCAAAAACACACACCTCAATAGACTTCACATACACTCTTCATTAGCACTAGCATGGCAAACATTTCAAGATTCCTTCAATTGCTTTCTCCAGCTTCAATTTCTTACAGTCAGCCAGACTTTTTACAATTTTCTCCACTGATTTTGGCCGAAAAATAAGTATAAGAATGGAATGGAATGGAGTTGAGATTACAGACAGCATTCTTATTGGTAGGTGAAAGTGTTTTATGCCACTAGTGGTAATTCCAGTTGTAAACACCAGTGAATTATATGTATAGGTTTTAGAATTGCAAAAATGTAGGTAGAGCCACGTTTTTTCCCCCAATGAGCCTAGGCTGATTAAAAAACAGCTTGGAAACTTTGAGAAACACCATTTCATGTTGTCTGAAAAAGCGGCTGTTTTGCTCCCTGAGCATGTCTGTTAAGCAGCGGCAAGACTGATGGATGAAAATTAAAACAAGAGGATTTATGAAAGCCTCATTTCTGTGGTGAAAAGGATGAAGCGAATTTTGGATGTGTGCTTTCTAAACAGGCTTTGATGATTCACTGGGTGAGTTATCTACAGGAGCAAGTGCAGGCTGCAGATTGGCTCCTCTCTGCCTGAGTCTGGAGATAGTCAGCCATCCTCACCATAACAATGTTTTAATCTCTGCCTGTCAATTCCACTTCCTCCATCTTAACTCTCACTAACTCTACAAGTCTGAAATTGTTTATAAGTGAAGCATTACAGGCAGTCATCCACGATACATTACAATAGCTGCTGTATAGAGTAATAAAGTTAAAATAATAAATAAAATAATAAACATGTAGAATTTACAACATTTAAATTATCTATTTAAATATGTCTACATATATTTTTTTAAACTTAAGTAGCCACCCAAGCATATGGCTATATTTATATTTATTTATAGCCATATAGGCCTATTTATAATTTTGGTAACACTTTTGTTTAGAGTCCAATTCTCACTATTAATTAGTTGCTTATTAGCATGAATACTATACTAGGATATTGGCTGTTTATTAGTACTTATAAAGCACATATTAATGCCTTATTCTGCATGACCATATTTGGCATCCCTTAACCCGATATCTAAACTTAACAACTACCTTACTAACTATTAATATGCAGTAATTAGGAGTTTATTGAGGCAAATGTCGTAGTTAATAGTGAGAATTGGGCCCTAATCTAAAGTGTGACCATAATTTTATATATATATTTATATAATTCCTATTCTATAGAATAATTTGAATTATAATTATAATTCCAATTCTATTTCATTCTATCATAAATTTGAATAATCTACGTTTATATATATTGAAGCACAAGACTATCATCGCTTTTTCATTGTTATAGTGCTTACTGATAATAAAACAAAAACTTTTCGGCTTAGACATTTTACAAAATTACGTTTGCAATGTTTCAAAATATTAAACAATAGATCAATGAAGACAAAAAGTCTTGGACACCTTCTGGTTTTCAAACTTGAAAGAACATAGGCTATATATATATATATATATATATATATATATATATATATATATATATACAATGAACTACATCTGTGGTAATTCTGCTACAACTCAAGTGTGATATTGAGGGGAACTGATTCATACATTCACGAAGATGACCTCAAGACCAGCTGGTTAAAAATAATGGAAAAACTGGCTCATGAAATTGAGGTTAGTGTTTGCAGATGCTACTTTGTTTAACATGTTGTATCTAATTCAATTTTTTTTTTTTTTTTTTTTTTTTTTGGTGTGACACAGTAAGTCACTACACAGTAAATACAACTCAATTCTTAATAGTCTCACCCATGCACAGTAAACACATCTTTCACGGAAATTCCAATAAATCTTAAGCAATCATAACATTTAGGTGTCTGCCCGTAATTCATCTATTTTTGAAGTCTTTATTATACAACAAATTAGAGCACCTTTTATCGCAGAGTAGAAACAATGCAGGCCTCATTCAGCCTGGCAAGATTCTAATCTTAGCTGCTGTGTCAACATTTTTATATTACCCACTAGCGATAAAACATGCCTTATCTTCCCACCCTGCCCAAATATATTAACGTGCATGGATTGAGCCCCGGCCCGGGCTCAAATCCTCCCAGACTATTCCACACAGACCCAGACAGGAGCGGAGGGATCAGATTTAGTGTGACCTTCTCAATCACATCTTCAACTTCCTCCTGTAAGACAGGCCAGTGCACACCTACGGAGGCCAATGAACTCCCTCATTGTGACAGCAATCAATCTATGAATAAAGGCCGCCCTCTGTGATGCTGTCTTAACAGGAAATGGGAAACGGTTTAGGGATGAATTTTTTGTAGAGGAAACTTATTATTTTAGATTGATCTCATCATGGCCGATGGCTAAAGCTTTGACTCTTTGTTGACTTTACCGTGACTCTTCATTTCACCCGATTTTCGCTTTCGGTGGGTGTGCTGAACATCCTTCTCACTCTTTTCCTTTTTGTTGAGTAACACTGCAGTTCCTCATGTTTTATTTTCTCAATTCTAGACTTTTATTTATTCATTTTCTCTAGCGACAGCAATGCGGGGAACCGCTGAACACGACTTCATTTAAATAGACTTCCTCCAGTACGAAGGCAACATTCAGAGCAGCTATTCATAACTACCAGAATAATTTTATTCACACTCGGCTTGAATTGCTACGGAGGGAGATAAGGGGCTGAGGAAATGGCAGAGTCAATTGGTGTAAACAGATCATGACTGAGCCACTTGCTCGAGAGCCGCTTACCGTATAGACGTAGAAGCGATGTAGAACGTGCTGACAGCACACTTACAGGGATAATAAAAAAATAACAGACAAGATACGGCTCTCAGATTAATCACCCACATGTTGCCAACACTTGCGCCGTCAAATTTATCGCGCAAAGAGACAAGAACTTACTCGTGTTTGAAGACTTATGGCAAAGTGCAGGGCCGGATTCACCTCATATCGCGACACAGGCAAACGAAACTTTGGGCCCCCCCCCCCCAAGTATCAAGTATACTCAAGTACTGTTGAACCTAAATCATTAGTTGTGTTAACTTCTCATTAGAGTTCACATTAGGAAAATATCAGGAAACCGATTGCCTTTAAAAAAGCAAGTAAAGTGAAATAGGAATAGTATGTGGTACTGACAAATGCTTAGTTTGTATGTACTTGATCATTTACTTTAAATAAAATTTAATTGTTAGCATTGTTGTGTTCCCTTTTGAGGGAACTCGCGATGCGTCGATGACGCTTTGGGAACGCCTCCAGCGTGAATGCGTCTGAAGCATCTATGTCAACTAGTCCAATAGAAAGAATGAGCCTCACGGGTGGGTGACGTCATGACCAGGAAGAGATAAAGCTTATCCGGTGCAAACCGGCATTAGCTTCTGTTGCCTCAGCAAGCGATCTGTGTCAATCTGTCTGTTATATTTACTGTTGTCTGTCTGATATATATATATATATATATATATATATATATATATATATATATAAACACTATGGCAAAACAATTGCACAGACTCTGTGTTTCTCCCTGCACGCGTTATTTAACGAGTGGGGACACACACAAGCTTTGTGTGATGTGTTTGGGAGTAGAGCATGCGGTATCAGCCTTCGAGGGGGCTGATTTCCAACATTGTGAGAAGCTTTCGCGTCGCATGCTCCGCTCCCGCCTGTCACTTTTCGAGGAAAGTGTTCAGGTTCGCGATTCTCGGGGTGCAGGACCAGCGTCTGCCGAGGCAGCGCAGAGAATGTATTCCTGGGGATCGCAAATGGATCCGAGGAGCTACCTCTGAGGAGGTAGATATGCTGGGCATTAAAAGTGACACAATCACGGGGGAAGAGGATTCGCCATCTCTTTCCCCAGCGTATGAGGAGCTGGTGGAGGTGATTACTAAGGCTGTAGATAAATTGAATATTGAATGGCCAGCAGATAAAAGCGTTTCCTTCCCTCTATTGTTTCACCCCCATCAAGGCGCCTTCCATTTTTTCCTGATCTGGACAGCGAGCTGTCTAGATCATGGGAAAAACCTTACTCATCTTGTATCAGCCCCCAAGTTCATGTATATTCAGATATTAGGGGGTTGAGAGAGTATGGATATGGGGCAATGCCCCGGGTAGAACAGACGCTTGCGAGCTATCTGTCTCCTGGTTCAACATCATCCATGAAGGCGTCGGCTTCTCTCACTAAACCAATAAAGGAATCTATTTCTAATCTAGTGGGAAAAGCATATACGGCAGTGGGTCAAGCCGGAGCCTGCTTGCATACTATGGCAGTACTACAAGCATATCAGGCTGACCTGCTGAGGGATTTGGACAGAAGTGAGGAAGTGAGACCCGATGGAGTTCGAGAACTTCATCGGGCCACAGATTTATCTCTTAGGGCTATTAAGGAGACCGCCAGAGCTATCGAGCGGTCTATGGCAGCCCTTATGGCCACTGAGAGACACCTCTGGCTCAATTTGACAGAGATCAAGGAGAAAGATACAGCTTTTTTTCTTGATCCTCCCATCAATCCTTCTGGTCTCTTCGGCAACGCGGTTATTTTGGTCGTCAAGAGTCTCCAGGAGGCCAAATTACAGTCAGAGGCGGTTAAAATATCTCTCCCTCGCTATATCCAACCCCCTGGGGCTGCTGGGCGTGAGCAGCTCCAGCCGTCTAGTTTCTCATACGCACCACAGCAGCCAAAGCCTTCGAAGCGGAAGCCAGTTCCGAGGGCCGTTCTTCACGATGAGTAGGCTTCGGCTCAAAAGAAATGGCTCCACCCGCGTCAGACCAGTGAGGGCAGCCCCAGACGGGGTGGAACGATGTACACCTCATTATACAGTCCCCGTTCTATCTCGGTGTCCTCACGGGACCGTTCTGCCAACCCTGCCACCCTTGGTGCTTTGGGCGCGGCGGTCTCCAGCGAGCCTTTGGCGCAGTGTCAACTCGACATTGCGTCAGACTCGTGCCCTCTGAGGGGGGTTCGAAAACAGTCAGTTCGGGTAGTTTCTGCCAGTATGCCTGTCTCTGTTGAAGTTGGCTGTCTCAACTACACCAGAGGCCAGCCTCGAGGGGCTGGTTCTCTTGGTAGATTTTCTGGCAGTGCGAAACCTACTGCCAAATATATCTCTATCTCTAGCAAGAGGCAGATTCCAGTTTGGTTCTCGTTCTCCAGGCTACAAGTCAAGTCAAGTCAAGTCATCTTCATTTATATAGCGCTTTTAACAATGGATTGTTTCAAAGCAGCTTTACAGAGATAAACATATAATTTAAGGTAACAGAGATTGTTTTGGCTTTATAGCGGTTCTTGAATAATGTTATTTCCAGCTAAAGTTAATTTTGATTGATACACCTCCGTCGAAATGATCAGACTATAAACGCGAACCTGTGATTATCGCTGACGGCGTTCACATGCGCATTAAGAATTGATTCTATAGTTATGTACTTTTGAAAATATGTGCGCAGGTTTGTAATTCCATACAACCCATGCCTAAACAAACTACTTGTCTTGCCTATAAATTTTGATACAGAATTTTGTTTTATTTTATCACTTCGGGGTACGCGAACCGAAATTCACAACGCTTTATCTGTAGAGTGGGAAAGGGATCATCCATAGGGAGAGGATAGTTGACACTTCAGCACTGCATTGTCATCGGGTCCAGGCGGATCTCCTTCGTCAGATCTGGATACGGCCTAGATCCGGCAGGCTGCGGGAAAACCTCGGGATAAACAAAGACACTAATATTAGCGTAGATGCCATTCTTCTTTTTATGATGTAACGAGCACATCAATATTTAAGGGAAGTGTTCCCAGTTCCGGCTGATTTAATCTATGCAGCCTAACATTGAATTATAGAAGTCTATAATGTATTATGTGTATGCTAGGTCAAAGAGATGTGTTTTTAGTCTAGCTTTGAACTGACAGAGTGTGTCTGCTTCCCGGACAATGGTAGGAAGACTGTTCCAAAGTTTTGATGCTAAATAGGAAAAGGATCTACCGCCTGCAGTCGATCAAGATATTCTAGGTATTATCAACTGGCTGGAATTTTGAGATCGCAATAGACGTGAAGGACTATAATGTGTTAAGAGCTCGCTCAAGTACTGCGGAGCTAAACCATTTAGTGCTTTGTAAGTAATCAACAATATTTTAAAATGTATACGATGTTTAATAGGCAGCCAATGCAGTAATGACAGAACCGGGCTAATATGGTCATACTTCCTGGTTCTGGTAAGAACTCGAGCTGCTGCGTTTTGAACTAGCTGTAGTTTATTTATTAGAGCATTTAGTATTTAGTATTTATTAGAGCATTTATTTAGTAGAGCATTACAATAATCTAGCCTTGAGGTCATGAACGCATGAACTAATTGTTACGCATTTCCCAATGAGAGCATATGCCGTATTTTATATATATTTTTAAGATGGAAAAATGCAGTTTTACAGATACTAGACACGTGGCTTTCAAAAGACAGGTTGGTATCAAAGAGCACACCCAGGTTCCTAACCGACGACGAAGACTTGACAGAGCAGCCATCAAGTGTTAGACAGTATTCTAGGTTATTACGTGTGGAAGTTTTTTGTCCAATAATTAGAATCTCTGTCTTTTCAGAATTTAGTAGTAGGAAATTACTAGTCATCCAATTTTTTATATCAGCTATGCATTCCGTTAATTTTGTGAATTGGTAAGTTTCGTTGGGTTTTGAAGAAATATACAGCTGAGTATCATCGGCATAACAGTGAAAGCTAACTCCATGTTTCCTAATGATATCTCCTAATGGTAGCATGTACAGAGTGAACAGCAACGGTCCTAGTACTGAGCCTTGTGGTACGCCATACTGAACTTGTGATCGATAAGACATCTCTTCATTTACTGCTACAAACTGATAACGGTCAGTTAAGTATGATTTAAACCATGCTAGTGCAATTCCACTAATGCCAACATAGTTTTCTAGTCTATTTAAAAGAATCTTGTGGTTAATTGTGTCAAATGCAGCACTAAGATCAATTAACACTAATAGAGAGATACAACCACGATTGGATGATAAGAGCAAATCATTTGTGACTCTAAGGAGAGCGGTCTCAGTGCTATGGTACGGTCTAAATCCGGACTGAAAATCCTCGCAGATATCATTTCTTTCTAGAAAGGAACACAGTTGAGAAGATACTGCTTTTTCTAATATCTTTGACAGAAAAGGCAGATTCGAGATCGGCCTGTAATTGACTAATTCTGTAGGATCAAGTTGTGTTTTTTTAACAAGCGGTTTTATCATAGCCGGTTTAAAGGTTTTTGGTACGTATCCTAGAGACAAAGATGAATTAATGATATTAAGAAGAGGATATATGATCTCTGGAAACATCTCTTTCAGTAGCTTAGTCTGTATAGCATCTAACATACAAGTTGTCGATTTAGATGAATTAACGAGTTTGCAGAATTCTTCCTCTCCTATAGCAACAAATGAATCAAAATTTTCACCAGGGAGACTACAATGCACTCCCTGATGCGATACTGTGGTAGACGGTTGCATAGTTATAATTTTGTCCCTGATATTATCAATCGTATAAGTGAAGAAGTTCATAAAGTCATCACTGCTGTGTTGCTTGGACACTTCTGAGCTTGAAGCTTTCTTTTTCGTTAGTTTAGCCACTGTTTCAAATAAATACCTTGGATTATGTTTATTTTCTTCTAATAGGGTTGAAAAATAAGCAGATCTAGCAGCTTTTAAAGCCTCTCTGTAAGCAATCGAGCTCTCTTTCCACGAAATCCGAAATACCTCTAGTTTAGTTTTCTTCCAGTTGCGCTCCATTTTTCTGGCTGCTCTCTTAAGGGCCCGGGTGTGCTCGTTGTACCACGGCGTTGGACTATTTTCTTTAATCTTCTTTAAGCGCAACGGAGCAACTGCGTCTAAAGTGCTGGAAAAGAGAGAGTTAAACGTTTCTGTTGCAATATCAAGTTCTTCTAAGCTATCCGGGATGCTGAGATGATGAAACTGATTAGGAAGATTATTGATAAAGCAATCTTTAGTGGCAGAAGTTAAAGGTCTAACGTATTTATAACACGGAGTCGGCTCTAAATGTAATTTACATGAGACTAGATAATGATCTGAGATGTCATCGCTCTGCTGCAGAATTTCAACGGCATCAACATCTATTCCATGTGATAATATTAGATCTAGAGTATGATTACGACAATGAGTAGGTCCTGACACGTGTTGTCTAACTCCAATTGAGTTTACAATGTCTTTAAATGCCAATCCCAATGCATCTTTTTCATTATCTACATGTATATTAAAATCACCAACAATTAGTACTTTATCTGCAGCCAATACTAATTCTGATAGAAAGTCCGCAAATTCTTTGATAAAATCTTTATGGTGCCCTGGTGGCCTGTATACAGTAGCCAGCATAATTCTCAAATGTGATTAATCGTTTACACTATATATTTTTACATTAAGCACCAATACTTCAAAAGAAGTATAAAACTAGATTTAAAGTTTACAACTAGATTTCTTATTGGTTTTGAAAATATTACTATAAATTACAGCAACACCTCCCCCTTTGCCTTTCAGACGAGGTTCATGTTTATAACTGTAATCTTGTGGGGTTGACTCATTTAAAATAATGTAATCGTTTGGTTTTAGCCAGGTTTCTGTCAAACACAGCATATCAAGATTATAATCTGAAATCATATCATTAACTATGAGAGATTAGGGATCGAATATTCAGCAACCCAAGCTTTATCATTTGCTCATCTGTATTATATCTGTTTTTTATTTGTTGAACATCAATTAAATTTTTAACCTTTTTTTTTGGATTTCCAAATTCGGGGAACAGACACAGTCTCTATATGATGACATCTAGGTGAAAGAGGCTCTATGTGATGGGATTTATCTGACCTTGGTGACGTGAGGCCGCTAGCAGACGGTCGGTTTAGCCAGTCTGTCTGCTTCCTGACCTGAGCCCCAGATTGTCATGTTTTATCTCAAAGACTATGAGCCAAATTACTAGAGAAGAGCAGCACCAGCCCAGGAGGGATGGATACCATCTCTTTTCAACAGGTCAGGCTTGCCCCAAAAACTTTTCCAATTGTCTATGAATTCTACATTATTATGCGGACACCACTCAGACAGCCAGCGATTCAGTGAGGCCAATCTGCTAACTATCTCATCACTCCTGCGTACAGGAAGGGGGCCAGAGCAAATTACAGTGCCTGACATCGTACTTGCGAGTTCACACACCTCTTTAATATTAATTTTGGTGATCTCCGACTGGCGGAGTCGAACATCATTAGTGCCGACATGAATAATGATCTTAGAGAATTTACGATTAGCATTAGCCAGCACTTTTAAATTTGCTTTGATGTCAGGCGCTCTGGCTCCCGGCAAACATGTGACTATGGTGGCTGGTGTCTCTATTTTCACGTTCCGTGTGATCGAATCACCAATTACCAGGGCACAATCAACAGAATTCTCAGTGGGTGTTTCACTGAGTGGGGCAAATCGGTTTGTTATGGGAATCGGAACGGAAGAGTGGTTCTTTGATCCGCGACTAGAGCGATCTCTGACAGTCACCCATCTGCCCTGCTGCACGGGCTCTACTTCAGCCGGAACCGGATCATGTAAAGAGTTCACTATGCTAAGCGCATCCAAAACAGTATCTAAAGATCTAGCATTCTTACCATCCTCAATTAAAGTTTGGATGCGTGTCTCTAGTTCTGAAATCTTCTCCGTCAGCCTGACTGTCTCCTTGCATTTATCACATATAAATCCTATATTGCCATCGGAGAAGGCTATACTAAACATATGACATGTGACACAGGTGACAATAACAGGACAAGAAGACATTACCTGGATTTTATGAACTCAAAGGTGCGGGCACGCAAGAGAAAATAAATAAATAAATGAGCGCACGGGTGGCGCGTTAGCAGGCTAACGTTAGCGAGTTACTAGCGTGCTGTGTTAACAATAAGGGAAGCTAGAGATGTAAAGTTAATCTGAGATGTTGGGTAAGCTGTATTTAGTAGTATAAACAACTAGTTAGTAAATGATGGCTCAAAACATAAAGAAATACGAGGCTCAGGAGGAGCTTACAGCCTCGAAGCAAACAAACACACAGCAGGCAGCGAGGCAGAGGACGGGGTGTTGCTCACGGGGTGTTGCTCACGTTAGTGCATCCCGAGGTAAAGGCCCTGTTAGCAAAGAGAGCTATAGAGCAAGTGTACTCACCCGACATTGCGTCGGATCTTTACAGCCGCTATCTAATTTTTCCAAAAAAGGATGGAGAGCAGCGTCATTTTCTAAATCTTCTTCTGTTGGAGTGTTCAGTGCTGGAACTCAAGTCCATGTTGCTGACACTCAAACAGATTGTGACTCAAACCAGATCCGAGGAGTGTTTTGTCACAATAGATCTGAAAGACGCATACTTCCATATCTTCCATATCTCCATCCTCAGCACAGGAGGTTCCTGAGGTTTTCTTTCAGGGGCAAAGAACACCATTATCAGGCACTTCCTTTCGGTCTAGCTTTATCATCCCACACATTCACGAAGTGCGTAGATGCAGCTCTGGCCCCGTCCAGGCTGCAGTGCATACGAATTCTGAATTGCATAGACGACTGGCTGATTCTAGCGGAATCAGAACAGTTAGCGGTTCGGCATCGAGATGTCGTCCTAGCTCATATGCGAAGGTTGGGGTTGAGGCTTGATACCAAGAAGAGTGTGCTTTCTCCAATAGAGAGGACCACTTTTCTTGGAGTGGTTTGGGATTCAGTCACAATGCGAGCCATTCTGTAGCCCGCTCGTGTAGCTGTTATCCTTACTGCCACAAAAGAGCTAAGGCTACGCCAGTCACGCACTGTGAAACAGTCCAAGAGACTGTTATACCTCAGGGCAGCAGCGTCCAATGTGATACCCTTTGGCCTGCTGTACGTGAGACATTTGTAGTGGTGGCTCAGGACCAGAGGGTTCTCCCCGAGGGGAAACCCACTCCGTATGATCAAGATCACGCGGCAGTATCCCCGCGCCTTGGTTATATGGAGGAAACACTGGTGCTTGTCCCAGCTTCTGGTGTTGGGAGCTCTTTGGCATCGAGTTGCTATCTCGACAGATGCTTCCCTCACCGGCTGGGGAGCAGTATTGCAAGGCCGCTCAGCCCAGGGTTTGTGGAGGAGTCATCATCTCTCTTGACACATGAATTGCCTAGAGATGATGGTCGTCTTCATCTCTAGGCAATTTGACATCGTTGAGTCATCTCCTCCCAGACCTGAAGGGCCATCATGTGTTGCTCTGGACAGACAACACGCTGGTGGCCTCTTGTTTTTGGTCCCTCAGGAAAATACACTCTCTTAGGGGAGTGTATATTCCAGGGGGCCAGAATATGGGAGCAGACACCCTGTCGAGGCAGGGGCTGAGGCCAGGGGACTGGAGACTCCACACCGAGGCGGTGGAGCAAATATGGGAGGTTTATTACCAGGCACAATGGATCAGTTTGCGTCTCAGTACACGACGCGCTGTCCACTTTGGTTCTCCCTCATTCAACCAGCACCCTTGGGGCTGGATGCTATGGTGCAGATGTGGCTGAGGCTACGTCTGTACGCAATTCCCCCTGTTGCTCTGCTCCCAGGAGTTCTGGAGATAATCCGCCAGGATGGCATAAGTTTACTGCTAGTAGCACCACGCTGGCCGAGCTGAATTTGGTTTGCGGACCTAATTCTTCTCCTCGACGGCCCTCCTTTGGAGATCTCGATCAGGAGAGACCTTCCATCTCAGGAAGGGGGCGCAATGTCTCACCCCCAGCAGGGGATTTGGAAACTGTGGGTTTGGCCCCTGAGGGGGCCCAACTCATAGAGAGTGGTCTCTCAACCGAGATTGTTGAGACCATTCTAAGCTCCAGAGCTCCCGCTACGAGGAAACTTTACGCACTAAAATGGAGAAATTTCACTTCTTGGTGTCACCAGCTTCAGTGGGATCCAGTTAACTGTTCAGTGAACACAGTACTTGAGTTTCTGCAAGAGCGACTTACGTCAGGTTTATATCCATCTACGCTCAAGGTATACGTGGCGGCTATAGCGGCTTTCCACGCCCTGGTGGGTGGTACATCGTTGGGTCGAGACCCCCTCATCACACGTTTCCTTCGTGGCATATTGAGGCTGAGGCCTGCAACTCTCAATAGGGTGCCGGCTTGGGACCTTGCAATAGTTTTAGAAGGCCTCTCTAGGGCTCCATTCGAGCCCTTAGATTCGGTTTCAGAAAAATGTCTTACTTTTAAGACCATCTTTCTGCTAGCTATTTCGTCCCTCAAAAGAGTCGGAGACCTTCAGGCCCTTTCGGTTTCCCCCACTTGCCTTGAGTTTGCACCGGGGATGGTCAAGGCATTCTTATATCCAAAACAGCGATAGGTCCGTAAGGTGCCGACCATGATTCCGAGGCCTATTGTGCTGCAGGCTTTCTGTCCTCCTCCTTTTACCTCTTCGGACCAGGAAAAACTGAACCTCTTGTGTCCAGTGCGAGCACTAGACACTTATGTTCATCGGACTTCTCCATGGAGAAAATCCGACCAGCTATTTGTTTGCTTTGGAGCACCCAAGAAAGGTCTTCCTGCTTCTAAGCAGACGGTCAGTAAGTGGATAGTCGAGGCTATTTCACTTGCTTACGAGTACTCTGACCAGCTGTGTCCTTTGGCGGTCAGAGCTCACTCTACGAGGGGTATGGCGTCCTCTAAAGCCTTATTATTTGGGGTTTCTCTCCAAGACGTTTGTGATGCGGCGGGCTGGTCCTCACCACTCACGTCCGTGAGGTTTTACAGCTTGGACCTAGATGCTGCCCCAGGGTCCCAGGTGCTTAGTGTTTAGTTGACAACAGGCTGACACTTTCAGGCTGAAAGTTTGGCGATTTGGGTATTCTCGTTCCCAAAGCGTCATCGACGCATCGCGAGTTCCCTCGAAAGGGAACGTCTCAGGGAAGACTGAGATAGGGAACGAGACGATGCGTCGCCCTGCCATACTTCCGGCAACCCTCCGATCGATTTGCTTCGGCAATTTTCGAAGCTAATGCCAGTTTGCACCGGATGCGCTTTATCTCTTCCTGGTCATGATGTCACCCGCCCGTGACGCTCATTCTTTCCATTGGACTAGTTGACATAGATGCTTCAGACGCATTCACACTGGAGGCGTTCCCAAAGCGTCATCGACGTATCTTCTCGTTCGATTGTGGTTGTGGTCTGGTTGTGACCCAGTGAAAAAGTTTGGTATTGTGCCCAAATCAAAATCAAAATTTGAAACACAACTTTGTGTTTCACACAAAGTTTTGAAACACAACTTGTTCAGAGTTTTGGCTTTGATTTTCTTGCAGTTTTGGAGTCCACCTAGTTTTGAAAAAATATTTTTTATAAAAAATATGAATAATTATATTTTTACATTTTACATTTTCATAAACTCAAACTTCTATAACTTTTTTTATGTTTCACTTTCTTAATTTATTTAACTTCTACAAAACTCTGCCAAATGTCTTCTTTAAAACAAGACCTTACAAATCTTACATCTATATTCCAAAGCATTCTTGATTTACAACCATTTATGTTTGGATTGTGCATTTTCATGGTTATTCAAAAAAGGGGGCGCGACACTTAAGAGGTACAATTTTTCAGTTGTATTGAAATTCAACCCTCAAGATGACTTTGGGAAATTAGTGAATGCAAACAGAGAAACATAACTGCAGAAGTGGAGGAAATGAGTAAACAGTCCATTAAGAATTTCCCCGCCTCAAAAACCGCACTCAAACCAATCAATTAATCTTAACTTGGGTTTTCTGAGTGAGTAAATAAAGCATAGTATGTGATTAGTACAGATTACTAGATTTTTACAGTTAAGTTAAGACATTAAGTAAAGTTAACTAAAAAGTTTTTGTTAGTATTTTATAGTGTAGCTACATTCTGGTAAAGGGTGCCCTTACGAAAAAGAAGTTTATTCAAGTGTGCCATTAGTATACTTCTTTTAAACTAAAAATAAGAAAGTATTCTTTCAGTCCACATTTTATGTACTTCTCAGAAATATACTTCAAATTGCACTTATAACTTGACTTATACTGACAGAAAGGTCTATGTATATTTGGCCTATACTCGTTGAACGAAATATACTTAAAAGTATAATTAAGTATTCTAAGTATTCTTGGCTTGTACTTGTGTTTACTATTTTTATTGAGTAGCGTATTACTGTAAATACTTTTTAAAAAACATATTACACACTGTCTCATAAACTAACATGTTCAGGTTTATATAGTAACAAGCTTTTGGGTGGAATAGCTTATAGAGTAAATAAAATAAGCATGGAACTGAACCTGATCTTGTACACAGCGATAATAATTACCCTTACGAAAAATGAGTTTATTCAAGTGTTTTATTAGTATACTTCTTTTCAACTAAAAATAAGAAAGCATACTTTCAGTCAACATTTTATATACTTCTTAAATATATACTTTATATACTTAAATATACTTCAAATTACACTTAAGTGTACTTGACTTATACTGAGAGAAAAGTCCAAGTATATTTTGGCCTGTACTTATACTCAATATTTTGATCGAGATATACTTAAAAGTATAATTAAGTATTCAAAGGATACTTGGCTTGCAGTGGGTTAACTCTTTTGATCAAGTAGCCTATTAAATATACTCTTTTTTTTTACATAGTTTTTCATAACCAGTGCTATGAAACTTATAATGTTTGAAAATATTTGATATAAAACAAATATGTTTCTAATTCTGCATCTCTGAATTTTTGTGTAGGCTAGTCCACTGGTTGTGTACATTGGAATTTCAATTTACTTTACTCTTTCCGACTGAATTTTCCAAGTACTCCTCGCTGCAGACTGTAGCGAGGTGACGTCACGTATATACAATCCGTCACGTACGTACGTCACGTATGTGTTACCACGCATGCGCCATATCTCGGTGACAGCGCATGCGCGTTACGCGGTTACGTCACGTGTTTGACGCCCCGTGTTAATTTGACATAATATTTAAAAAAATGTTAATGTATTAAAAAACAAAAGTAATAATGAAAGCAGCAAAAGAAGTACAACACACATCCATAGTTTTAACTATGCCTGATTTAAGGTAAACTTTAAGAAATTTCAGAATGTATTATTGTGTAATATCTGTGTAGTATTTTATTTAAAGTTTATTTTCACATTCTGTTGCACTTTACTTTGTAAATTACAAAATTACTGTAAACACTCATGGCACCTTATATATTTCTCATTTTAATCATTCCCCTTTAATAGTTAATAATTGTTTATTTTTGTGCATTATAGGCTATCATAAAACATTTCTTCCAATAAAGTAGTTTGAAGTTAAACCAACTACATACAGTACATTGTCAATCTCTGTATCCGATATTACGCATGCCAACTCAAAAAAACAAACTCATAACAGTCATAACTTTTATTTCAAAACAAAGATAATTGTGTAAAAGAAATATGTACAAATACAGATAATCACATACATCTGTACACACACAGACAGACAGACAGACAGACACACACTCACACAGAGACAGACAGACAGACACACACACACACACACACACACGAGCACAGAGACAGACACACACATACACAGACAGACAGACACACACAGAGAGAGACAGAGACACACACAGAGACAGACACACACACACACACAGAGAGAGAGAGACAGAGACAGAGAGACAGAGAGAGAGAGAGACAGACACACACACACACACCTACTCAGCTTGAAATTTCCCTCCATCATTGAAAAAACAATCAACTGAGCAATAGCCCTCAACCTCCTTATCAGAATAAAATCAACGCAGGACTCCCCTTCTGCCATCAGGTGGGCAGTCCTTCTATATTGCAGTGCAAGCACAGAGTTAACGAGTACGGCACCCGGAACTCTTGCTTGTATTGCTGAAAAATGCACTCCAGTTCACAACACCTAATTTAGATAAAATACAGAACAAACCATATTGAATCATTTTGAAGAAAGGCATTAATATAGTACAGAGTCATACAAGGAATTTATATATATATATATATATATATATATATATATATATATATATATATATATATATAATAAACAAAGTTATTGGCTTTGTCTGTAAAGTATCTAAGAAACTTTTCTTTGTTTATGATGAACAACATAAACTAGTTTAAAAAAAACAAAGTTATGCTGTCTAAATGATAAAAAAAAACAACTAAGGAGAATCACAATGAATCTTATTTGAAAATACAATGTTCAACTCCATTACTTTTTAATTAATTTCACCACAAATGTATTTAACATAACTTACAGTACACTCACTACATTCATGAATGTAACTTTTACAGTACGATCTGATACTGAGGAACAACATTTCTTTTGCAATGGATGCAACAATCAGCTACAATACTTGATTAATTTAAGCCTTTCTGCTCTATTTGAAGACATCTTTCAAGCCTTAATTTGTTTAAACTACATATCATTTTAAGACTCGCTGAAACTCGCTGAAGTCATTTTGATAATATGAGATCATAAAACATATAAGAACATTTTTTGTAAAATCTAAAACATTTATGGCGCGCTCTATGTAATCTCTTACAATTTAAAGCCGTTAACACAAAAGAACAATTGTTAAAACAGCATAAATAATGCTTATTGACTTACTGCCATCGAATCCATCGCCGGAAGTGATTGTAATGAACTGCGCGTGCGCAATTGCGTATAATTTGCGCGTGCGCACATGCGTCTACTTTGCACATGCGTGGTAACACATACGTGACGTACATACGTGACGTGTATACGTGACGTCACCGCGCTACAGTCTGCAGCGAGGGTTCCAGCTATCCATGTTTTCACTGTTATACGGTAGGGGGCGCTATGACACATCTTCCAGTGCAGAGTCTCCGGATCAAAACACAGGAGAAGAAGAAGCTGAAACAAGTGATAGAAGATTGCTCACTCAAATGTAAAATAACGTGATCATCAAACATTAAACTGCGTGTGAATCAAAACTGCTTAATGATTCCAAATTAAATGAAGTGTAACCCATGAAGAGAAAACGCCTGTGAAGCTTTGGGGGTGTTGGACTCATATACAGTAAGGTTGGACTCGATCTACTCCATCTGTGTTTTGATCATCGTTCTGAATCTGATCAAGGCGTACCCGGGTGAAAAAAAGTATACTTTATTGTATTTGTAATATATTCCCTGT
Organism: Tiaroga cobitis; assembly: GCA_030578255.1. NCBI lineage: Eukaryota > Metazoa > Chordata > Actinopteri > Cypriniformes > Leuciscidae > Tiaroga > Tiaroga cobitis. The sequence continues at coordinate 30,435,422 of CM060593.1, forward strand.
TTTAATAGTACATTGCAAATATACTAATAAAAAAATTACTATTTTTAAATATACAAAAAGTATATTAGCAACATACTTTTGACTATTTTCACAATACAATTTTTAACACACTTTAAAATAATTGTAATTTAGTATATTTTCTAAAAAATATATTTTACAAAAATATATTTGAAGTGAAAGTTCTGTTTATTTTTTATAAGTGTATTTATTTGCACTTCTCTTAAATATATTTGATGCATATTTTTAACTATGTGCTGTAAATGATCATTGTAACAATGCATTGAAAGTATACTTTTAAAGTACATTATTAAATAACCTGAAGTTGTAGTATACTTTGTTAAATTATGGATTTTTTTAAGTGTATTTCTTCATGCTTGCAATTCACTTAATTGCTACTTTCAGACAGTAATAAAACATATGATAAATGCATTGAAAGCTTTGGGGAAGAAACTGCACTCTAAAAGTGGCTTAGTAAATATCACAGTAATAATTAACTTTATTAACTTAATAAAATCTCTGAACATCATTTACTTGATACTTGAGTTTGAGTTGAACAGACAAAAATAATTGACTAAAAATCCAACAGTTAATTTTGTCAAAAATTTCCAGTTATATTTAAGTTATTTTCACTAAAAGAATTTTGTATTTGACTAACCAATTATTTATTTAAAATAAACTTAATCTATTTGTGAAATTTCCATCAAAATATTTTGAGAATGGATAATTAATCTGATCTGTTTCAACAACCACAAATATTACTTTATTCAAATCAATATTATTCATATTTAACACACATATTTGAGTAAGTTTACTCAATTAAAACAATGCGCCCCTCCCCCACCCTCTGATGTGACGACGACTCAACGCGCGGGCTGTTTGAATTCTCTCCGGTCTCCAGAACAACAGTTTTCTCTTCTCGGAGTCGCAGAATTGGTGTATTTCCTCTGTGAAATTCAGGTTTGTGTATGTTTTATTTTATCTATAGAATCACTACTGTGGATTAAATCATTTTATTTAAAGCAAAAGAACATACATATGTGACTCGCCTAAGTTAAACGAGTGTCGCGACTGTCTTTTCGCGTTATTGTAATGCCTATAACAAGACTATATTCCTAAAGATAATGAATATAACTTTTTTGGACGATAAAATGTTCTCAGAACTGTGCACTGTTTGTTTATTAGCAGGTTTTGGAGTCGCGTTGCAGCATCTTTCGGCTCTGAGTGAAACTCAGGACGGCGGTCTAAAGTTAGAAGTTTCCCCGCAGCGCGCGAGTCCATCTCCGGCACGAGAACCAGCGCTGATCCGGTGGATATTGAATAACAGACCGGTTGATTAAACTTGAATTACTTGAATGTTTAATTCTTACTTCTAACATTTTTGTTACATGAGTTATGTAGGCAATATTGTTTATTTTAAAACCGTATAAAATTCGCTGTACTCATCGACAATCGGTCTTTGTCAGACACGTGGGTTTGTTGTGTGTGACGTCACCGCGGCGCCAGTTTTGAGGTATCGCTACTGACTGTGAACATTGAAGAGATTACGAGAGTAGAGATAACAAGTAAATAACTCGCAAAACTGGAGAAGCCCAAGAAAACTGAGAAAATGCCGTACCACAATAAACTCGATAAATATGCCAGGTACCGTTATTTGGAGAAATTGTCATCCATTCAGAACGTAGATCCATATATGAGCTCAGCTGACTGCAGTAAGTTGAAGTGCTGATCTCGCATTGCTTTCTCATCCTCATACTTGGGCATTGTCAACTATCTTGTTTATGGTATAAGCGCATATAACGTTACCAGTGAACAATTTGAAATCTATAACGTTAAATCTCTTAAAGCCCGCGGACATTTCACCAAGTTACTGTAACCTTCGGTAGGAATGTAAATAAATCCTGTAAAGTTAGTAACAGCAAAGATAGGTTTGCTGTATTGATGATGATGATAGTGTCATGTTAAGGATGGTTTAGTTTGAAAAAAGAATGAAAAAAAACAATTCTCCAACAAATAGAATACCCCAGCATCGATACCTTACAAATGGCGGCCGCGCCCATAATGCACTTCGTGTATCACGAGTGTGACGTCACCTGACAAAGACCGATAAAGGCCAATGTCATGTAGCGGTGGTTGTCTGGAATATTTTTTACATTTACTCCGTTCATACAGTGTATGTAATTTATTTCACTGCTTTCAAATTAAATCAATATTTTTAAGTGTAAAGATTAGGGATGTCAATTTTCACAAATTCCCCTGATCGATCGTCGTTTAAATTAACGATCAATTAATCGATTAATCGTTAGCCTTAATACTGCAATATGCGTCTACTACTATATTGCACATGTGGCATTGTATTAAGTATTGTATCCTAATTCCCTCTCTAAGAGGTGATTAGGACATAATGCATGGATCAATATACTAATATACATATGATTTATTTCCCAGCTGTTTATGTTCACCTAATATATTACCAATTGTTTAAGTGAATACTCACTAAGCCGGGCATTGACATATTTCTGTGTGTATTAGGGATGTCAATTTTCACAAGTTCCCCTGATCGATCGTCGTTTAAATTAACGATCAATTAATCGATTAATCGTTAGCCTTAATACTGCAATATGCGTCTACTGCAAATGCTGCTCAAAACGCTATGTTCCTCACCAAATTAATGAGAATGGTTTTTAATCTAAAGAAAGGGCTAGTAAGATTGTAAAATGTTTCGATGTGATTGATAATTCAATTAATTATTTAATAATCAAATATAACTACTAATACAACGTGTCATCACCAACGCGCTTATGTGTGACTGTTGTGGACGCGCTCATCCTGGAACAACTGCACGCGCTGAATGAATTTGCTACCGTTAAACTGGAGCACTTTGCTAGCACGTTATTTATCTAAAAGAAACGCATCCTATATGAGATTAATCCGATATATTCAAAATAAACATAATATTACAAATTATATCTGCACAAAATGACGCAAATTCATGCACAAGTGAACTTGAACTAAGTTGCGTGCCATTCATTCAGAACTACTCATGTTGTGGACGCGCTCTTCCTGGAGCAACTCGGCACAGCAACTAAACCCAAATAATTCACAATGTTTTATTACAATATTGTTCTCTTTATAATGTTATGTAATATTACAGTCCCAATAGTCATTATTAGTCGTGCATTGCCGTTTGAGCTGCGCGCGCTGAAGCTGACGCTTCACTACAGAGTTAATTCTTAACCAAATACATCCAATATGAGATAAATCAGATATAGATAGGCATACACAAAATAAACAGTATTACAACTTACATTTGCACAAAACAAAAGGCTGCGAATGCACACGCAAACTTATAGTCATGATGAAGGTGTAAAGTGGTCCCAAACATAACTCCGGGCGCTCGCTTTACATGTTTCGCGGTTGAGCAGCACGCACGCGCATGAAGACCTGCTTAATCGATGATCGATAAGTTGTATCGATTAAATGTATTATCGACAATTGATCGATCGTCGATTAATCGTTGACATCCCTAGTAAAAATGTTTCACCCCCCCCCAAAAAAAGAAGAGTAAATCATAGTCAAAGTTTTTAGAGTGTGTATTTTTACTCAAAAATTATATATTTATGGTATATTTCTTGTTTGTTTAGAAGACACTCTTAATTAATTTGTAATGTACTTGTAATACAAAAAAGTACGCTTTAATATCACTAATCAAGCATGAAAATACGCATGTACTTAAAGTGTACTAAGTATACTTGAAATTGTCTCAATTTAGCATGAAAAAGTACACTAAATACACTTAAAGTTATACTTAAGTATAATTTAATTTTAACTAAAATACACTTAGTACAAAAAAATGTATCCAAAATAGCACACTTCAAGTTAACTAATCATTAATATACTTGAAGTATACTGACAATTAGTCTGGCTGCAAGTATACTTAGCATACTTTTTTTTTCCACTAGGGTCTTTGACAAAAATGAGATTTTCTCAACTTTTTTGTTTAAAATGTTGCCTTTTTTTATTAAATTTACCAACATTGAAGTGTTGATAAAAAAGATGCATGAAGCTAATTAAATGTTGTTGTTTTTTTAAATTAAAGTAAAAGGTATTTTTTTCCAAATATAAAAAATAACATTTGAACATAGTAGTAGGCCTCTTGCAAGTGCAAAAATAATATATAAATAGTAAACTATAAGTATAATGTTAAATTCACTTAAAAAAAACTTGTAGTATACAACTACTAAACTAGTAGTTTACTGAGAGTACACTAAAAGAGCAAAAATAATATATAAATAGTAAACTATAAGTATGACGTTAAGATTACTTAAAGAAAACTTGTAGTACAAAACTACTAAACTAGTAGTTTACTGAGAGTATACTTCAAAGTGTACTTTCAAGTATTAAAATTTGCTACAAGTATTAAAATAGTAAACTACTAGTATACCCATAAGTTCACTTGCAGTACAAATGAGAAACGTAGTAATTATGAACTAGTTGTGCACTTAAAGTTTACTACCGTTACACTTCTAGTACACTTAAACATATACTTTTATATACTACAAGTGGGCCAATTTAGTCCCAAGCGGTAAAATAGTACACTTACAAGTTTACTACTAGTACATTAGTATACTTACTACATAAAGTATACTTAAAATATACTTGAACATTACTTAAGTATACTTCATAAAATGAACTTGAAATATACTTTTATTTCGTAAGGGTGACCAATAGCAATGATTTACGGGGGGAAAAAAACAAAATATGAGGTTTCTGCCCGATATTTAAAATTGTGTTAATTTATTAGAGTGAAATAATAATAATAATAATAATAATAATAATAATAATACAAATTAAAATATATAGATTATTTCTGCTTTTTGTAATTGGGCCTCCCTGGATGTGCGAGCATAAGCATGCATGCCTGCATAAATCCGGCCCTAGCAAAGTGTGTGCTTTCGCAGACACCCGGCAAGGAACAAAGACACTCATGTAAGACACACAATCACTCGTCATTCAAGGGAAACTAAGCTAATTGCTGAGAGCTGGGCGAAGCTTTGAGAAAAGTATACATACATATTTATAAATGGTGACATAGGAACAAAACACCAAATTACAGAACATCTCACTGGGTGGTCAATTTGAAATGCATGATTCTCCTTGTGAATGACTAATTTGCCCAATTAGTTTAGACCTAATTCCATTCTTTCTCACTAGTGCTCACTATAACGTTTATATCTAATTATTTACACTGGTTTGTGGGCATGCTAATTGTACAATCAGGTCTCATTTTCTTAATTGTCTCATTAGAAATGTAAAACGTTTGAAGTTGATTGTGTTGGACAGCAGTCTTTTATTTAAATTTTCACAACAACATGCCCACTAAATCTATTCAGAAACTTCTAAATGTTGCTTTCTATGAATGCCTTTCACTTTCTATGGTTCAGCACAAGTGCTTGATGGTTAGCAGCAGTTCATTTAGAGTGTAAGTGTTTAATCAGGGTGAAATTGTTCTTCTTCGTAATGGTCCCTGCTAGAGATAAAAGTGATTGAGCGTAAAGACCTCCTTAAGCATGTGTTCATGGTTAAAGCCAGAATAAAAAAAGACAGGAGTGACTTACCAGTTGGGACAAACTGAACTAATTTAGGTAGTGCAGTACATCCGCTAAATTTTGTGTGTCAGACATAGAGCACTAAAGCATTCCTATGTGAAAGGGCAAAGACCTCAGTTTTATTTTCCAATAAGGGTCTTTTTAACTTTCCTTTTCATGTATACTTATTTTTCATCTAAAGTGCCTCATAAAAGTCCATCAGTGTACACCGGGGTCTTTAATCTCTCTCAGGCAAAAGATCCCTTGGTGTGTATAAAAATACAAATTGTATAAAACTGAGTGTTGCATTTTAAACCTGGCCTCATTGTGTATACATATGTTAGAGATGGTACATCTGTCATACGTATATCAGAAGCTGCATTTTAATGCAAGCACACACACACACACACACATGTTGTGTTTTCATGTGTTACAGGGACTTTCCATACACATAATGATTTTTATAATGTACAAACTGTATATTATATCTCCTTATACTAACCCTACCCCCGAACCATCAAAGAAAACTTTCTGCATTTTTACATTTTCAAAAAACATCACTTAGTATGATTTATAATCTGTTTTCCTCATGGGGACCAAAAAATGTCCCCACAAGGATAAGGATTTCGGATATTGCATCTTTGTGTTTGGTCCCCATAATATAGGGTTTACCAGGACACACACACACACACATTTATTTATTTATTTTACATTTAACTTTAAAAAAAAAATTGATGAGCTATTGCTTATTTGGTGTTGTTTAACATTTACTTAAATTGTTTTAAAAAACTTGACTGAAACCTTTGATACCGTTACACCGAATAATTCATTCTATGTCAGATGTCATCTAAAATTCTAATTAGATGAGCAGATCACTCCATGACCCCAAAACTTCATAATATTTCCATGTCAATGAGAATTAGAGGGGTTGATAGAGCATCTGGATGAGGGAAAACAAGGTGGGGTTCGCATCTGTCTACACCCAGTAGTCTCAAGCAAGCTGTCACCATACCATGACAGATGACAGAGACACCTGGGCTTGTTACCCTGCTGCGTGCACAAGGCTCATACCTCTGAGGTTAAACAGAGTGTGTGAGTCATTTGCTAAGTTGAGAATGACTGAATAAATGTGTGAGGATGGATGTACAAGTACATTGTGGGTGTTTAACTATTCCAGCCTCGAAAATACACACATACACACTCATCCTACTCCTCACTGCAATCAGTGATCCCTTTAACAAGGTTTATTGGGCGGCATAAACAAGTGAAGGTCTCTCACTGAAAAAAAAAAAAGACTAGCCTAACATCTGGCTGGCTCTTTCCCAAACGCCAGGGGACAACCCATTCACTTTGGTATCCCAATTAGCATCTTTTTAGGCCCTTTTTATGTTCCTTGAACCGAGTGAAATGCTGTCAAACTGTTTACTTCCAAACTGAATTTACAACTAACATCAGAGAAAATCAGAGCCATAGCAAACAATTAAATTCCCAAATACACAGGGATGTTACCTAGAAGACCAGGATCCCTAAAGATTAACACAAATCTGAGAAACGTATTTTATGGCAATTCCACACAGAACGTGGAAATAAAAATGTGAGATGCTGCACAGTGGATTGGATGGGGAACGCAAGGTCTTGAGACTTGAGACAGGGTCTTGAGAATTGACATGGCATCTTCAAAACACAGCACTATTGTGTGAGATGCGGTCCTGTCCCAATACAGTCTTGGCCACTTGAGACCACATGTACACAACAGGAAGTAAGTGCACAAGTCTGTCCCAGGTCTTATCTGTCCCCCCCCCCCCCCCCCCCCCATGACTAAATCAACACTATGGCCCTGTCCCAAATGGCACCGTAAACACTTCTTTCTGTGCAGACTTAATTCTCCTTTTTAACTGTCGAGTAGAAGTCTGGCTCTGCATTCGCGAGCACCCTTCTGAAACCTAAAATGAAAATTGGCATGCACTACAGTCTCATGGACTTCAGAATCAAGCGCACAGCTGCCATTGTACACAACACCTGGAAGTGTGCATATGAAGTGTGCCAGGCTAAGCGTACACTGTAAAAAAAAAAAAGTTAATTTACAGGTAATGCCCTGTATTTTTTTTACAAAATTTTGCCGTTTTTTTCATTATACAGTGAATACCTGTTAATTTACAGATTTTTGCTGTAATTTAAAGGTCCACTATTATATTTACAGGTAATTGTTTGTATTTTGGTTTTACATAAATTTTACCGTTTTTTTAAGGAAATTGTCTGTATTTTTACAGGGTTATGTGTAATTATACATTAAAAATGCAGTAATATTTTACAGATTATTTCTGTGAAATTAGAAAACAAAGAAAAGAAGGTAGGCTATAACTGCAGAAATCAGCAGTCATTTAACATGTTAATCCTTGAAGATCATTAAGCATGTGGGTGTCAAAGTGAGTTTTAAGGTATTGTATTTGTATACAGTAGGTATACAAACAGTCTTTTAAATTTTGTCTTGCAAATATAAAATCTTTATAGTCGTATAGCAATAAAGTCTTGCAAATCTTTCAGACCGTATTTTAATCTTGTCTTGCAAATGTGCTCATTTTGATAATCCTTTGTATTATTCTCCCCTAATTTCATGTTATGTGTTTAATGAATATTTTTCCAAATCTGCGTTGCTGCACACATTGCATGGCTTTGTGTGCGTGCGACTGTGTGTGTGTGTGTGTGCTCGCGCGCGCGCGTTCAATGACGCAGATTCAAATTATCCGCCAATACTTTTCCGTTGCTTAGTCCCGCCCACCACAACGGTTAGCTGTTTGGACCTTGGACCTGTGTCAAGGGCAAGTGGGAGATTTGAATTTAGTCTACGGTTGTGAAGTGGATTTGCGATCACAGTTGTTCAAAGCCATGTATTCGTCAGGAGCAGCCGTAAGCAGGAGCACTGAACACATGAGTTGTGTTAACGTTACAGTCCTGACTGACACGAGACTTCGAGAGATTTCCACGACGCATGCGCGAGAATTGCGATCTCCTTCAACTACTTCAGTTAAGTTCTCGCGCGTGCGCGTCGTGGAAATCTCTTGAAGTCTCGTTTCAGGCCTACAAGGAAGAAAAGGAATAGTCGAATAAAGTTGTTATTTTTGTTTGTTTTTTTTTTGCACAAAAAGTATTCTCGTCGCTTGATAAACTTATAGTTGAGCCACTGTTGCGACATGGAATATTTAAACATTTTCTTTAATGACTCTCTGGGCCGTCAGGATTCATTCCCTTAGGCAGCCTATGGAGGAGTGATCAACCTCTCAGATTTAATCATAAATATCTTCATTTGTGTTCCGAAGACGAACGAAGGCCTTACGGGGTTGGTACAGCATGGGGGTGAGTAATTAATGACTTAATTTTCATTTTTGGGTGAACTAACCTAGCCTGACTACGTCAGACTTCCTACTTCCGCTAATTTCATTTCGCTCCTGTAGTCAGTCTGAGATAGCAGCCTATCTTTCTGTTTTCCACCGGCCTGAAAACAGCCGGGCCAATCAACGAACAGAGGGCGGGCTGAAAGCCGTGACGTAGTCGGTAAGCGCCGTGTTTAAGATTAGGTCAGGGAAATCGAAAACGACCGCTGATATGGAGACGCGGATGCAATTCGCTCTGTTGTGGAGAATATTCCCGGCATTAGCAAACTGAAGCCCGAACACGAAGAGTGTGTATTAAACATTTTGAATGGAGGTGATGTTGTGGCCCTACTCCCTTTGGGAAAAGTTTAATTTATCAACTATTACCGATCGTCAGCGAGAAACTGGGGAGCCTTTTGACAGGTCAGTGTCTCTTTTCTTTTCCAGGTCTTAAATACCGTAAAACTTCAAATAATAGCCCGGGCTTTTATTTGCCCAAATCGTCGAACTGCACCGGCTTGTACTTGAGATAGGTGTCTAACTTATATGAGACAGGCCTTTATAGTTGAGATGTTGTTCATTGAGATGTTGTTCCTAGAGTCTATAATCTCTAAAAATCTCCAAATGCTCCACGTGAAACCGCGGTCTTCCGACCTCTTACTATCTTGTCGATTGATTTCTATGAATATGCGCGAGGGAGAGAGAGCAAGACAGCGCTCGTGTTGTTTGTAGACGTGGGAGTGCGCGCGCGCGGCCGGGGCTCTCTCTCTCTCTCTCTCTCTCTCTCTCTCTTACTATCTTGTCGATTGATTTCTATGAATATGCGCGAGGGAGAGAGAGCAAGACAGCGCTCGTGTTGTTTGTAGACGTGGGAGTGCGCGCGCGCGGCCGGGGCGCGCTCTCTCTCTCTCTCTCTCTCTCTCTCTCTCTCAGCAGTCATTCTCTCTCTCTCTCTCAGCAGTCATTCTATTACATCACTCACAGATCAAAAAAGTCGTTTACAGCCATGTTCACTCGGGTATTTCGCTCGCATCAAGTGTTTACAGTGGAAGTTCGATCATAGATTGAGTTCGATGCATGATGTCTGTGGTTCGATGCGGCTGTGTCGGCGCATAACATACGTCATAAACAAACTTATCTGATTGGCTTACGGGTAACCAATGATTTTAAACTTCAGTACGCGCCCCCTAGCGAGAGAGAAAACACTTCTCTATTATGCTATCCCAGACTCTGTGTACGAAGCAAAGTGAAGTAGCAGAGTCTGGTATTACCAGGCTAGAACTAACCCTAAACGGCGGGACATTTTGAAACACTGTCTGGAAGCTGAAACTCTTGTCTTAAAAAAACATCCTTGATTTTATTATAGTAAAATTGTAGTAACCACGTTTTTTGCAGATTTATTACCAATTTAATAACCACAGTTTTACTAAAAATGGACCTACCTTTTTTTTTATTTGTTTGTTTTCATAGTAACTTTAGGTAAACCATGGCTAATTTTGAAATGGTTAACGTGACTAAGTTAACGTATTTCTATCAAGAATGTTAAGAAATCGAATTCAGTTCTGTAACGTTACTTGTTAATAATACAGCGAAGACTAAAGTATAAATATAACATAATTAACCCCTATGTGTAACTGATGCTGCTAGGTCACGGTAAATCATATTCATTTTTAATTTATATGTAGCTAAAATCAGCTCAAAACATACTGGTAACCTTTTGCACTGTCCCAATGCAACATATTCTGACATGTGTAAATGTAATACTGAGTTTTAAAATAACTTATTGTTTTTGTGATTTCAGGTCCTGTGGAAAGCAGATGATCATGGCAAACAAGGTATGGGAAGAATTAACTTTAAAAAAAAAGTACATGGCTTTTCCTATCACTGCTATCTTAATGACACACATCTCTACCTTTCATTCCAGCCAGATGATCTGACGGTTGCTGCTCTCATCTCGGCCTAACTGATGGAACATTCTTGCTGGATGAATGACCTTCACCGTCAACTCAACTTTGCCAAGACAGAACTGCTTTATGGTTTCAGTCAAACCATACTTGCTGTGATCCTGCTGATTTGCCTGACACCATTAGGAGGATCAGGCCCTTCCTATCGGAGCTACACAACTCCTGGTCTAAGCTCTTGCTCCATCCAGACTGGATATTGTAATTCTCTCTGGACAGGCCTTCCAGCATCAGTCAAACCTCTGCAACTGATACAGATGCTGCAGCAAGAGTGCTCTTTAAAGGTTGCCCTATACATAAACTTTAGATCTATGTGTCCTCCAGAAGCTTGTGTTCTGCAAATGAACGGCGCAGAACACTTTGTGGTGCCATCATCCCAAAGAGACACAAAAACACTTTCTTCAATGACCTTTACCTGGACTGTTTCCAGCTGGTGGAATGACCGGCGCAACTCAACACATTTTCAAGAAACTGCTAAAGATCCACCTTTTTCATAAACACTTGCCCCAATAATACTAAATCTTTGTTTTAAAAAAAAAAACTTGCTCTGTGTACTGTGCTAGACTAACTGGGACTTGTCTCTGCACTTGTTGCTTCGATCGTTATCTTAATTGGTAAATTACTTTGGATTAAATGTAACTGTAAATGTTTAAAAAAAGTTATATTAGACTATAAAGGTATACAGCAATTGCCTTTTAATATGGATAATGTTACATGTTCTAAATGATATACTAAGCTTCTATTTCCAATTAATCACTTATCTTGATGTTCAGTGTTTGTTCAGTTAGTAATACTGTAAATGTGCAGGTATTCTGTACTCATACATTTAGTTAATTAACAGAGAGTGACTGTAAATTTGCTATTATTAGGTACTTAAATGGAGATTGGTCAAAGTTGTGAAATTGGATCTGTACAAATAAAAAATAAAACTAAATTTACAAACATTTGTATTTTAATTTATGCATTTTTATACATCATTTCATTGTTATTTAACACAGAAAAACTATATATTAAAAGATAATTACTGTAGATAGACAGCATTATTATATAAACTAACTTTATAAAACCCTAAATTTACATGTCTTTTTAATGTAATTTGACATCATTTATTCTTTTTTCCACGGTTTAATAAGCCATTATCAACAGTAATATACTGTAATTTAATCAATTTTGACTGTAAAGTAAATTCTGTATTTTTACGTTTTTTCCATGTAATTTTGTGAAACGGTTATTTGCTGTAATTTAACGGAAACCGTCTGGAAACTTTGCTGCCAGAGATTTGCCGTTTTTTGCGGGATTTTTTTTTACAGTGTATCCCATCGTTTATCATGTTCATGAACTCATGTACTCAGAAAACTTTCCATTGTAAGTTTAATTAATTAGATATTAAATGACTTAAGTATTTCATATAATTTGGTATAGTAAAACGTAAAGTGTTGCACATTGTGTCGGCGCAGAGATGAAAGTATCTTGTAAAACATTTGCAACTGATTTATTACTAAATCAGAAGCACCACAATTAAATAATTTTATCTGTGACAAAGAGACTACAGTACTGAACATATACTTTGAAGTGTATTTTAAAGTGCAAAGTATTGAAATTCAAAATGTGTAAATAAAGCTGTGTAAAAACTTTTTTGTTTAATTGGATAACAAAAGTTAAATACACACAGTTCTACACTTGCGGTCTTCACGCCCACTTTAACATTTGGGCCAAATACATGAAAAATGTCATTTAAGTAGACAAGTGGTCAAGTGACCCGCAAGTTTGAGTACTGGGACAGGCCCTAAAAAGCACCAACGCAGTGCAATGGTGCAGTGTATGAAATGCCAAAGCTGACTTAATTAAAAATAAATAAATACATAAATAAATATACGAAGAAATGTAAAAAAGCAAAAATACATAAATAAATATATGAAGAAATGTAAAAAAGCAAAAATACATAAATAAATACATAAATAAATAAACAAAGAAATGTAAAAAAGTACAAATAAATGAGTATTTATACTTTTATTTCCTTATTTATGTATAATTGTATTTTTGTACACATTTATTTATTTATTCATTTATTTATTTCCACTTTTGTTTATTTCCACATTCATTTATGTATATATGTTTTTATGTCTACATTTATTTATTTTCACATTTATTTATTTCTACATTTATTTATTTCCACATTTATTTATTTCTACATTTATTTATTTCTACATTTATTTATATCTACATTTCTTTGTCCATATGCTAATGAGGGGGGCGTGTTTTACCTCAGACATCAGCAATCGAGCTCAGAGTGGCAGTGCTGAAGCTTTGAGGCCACAGTGACACCTTGTGGTGTGTGACCAAACGAAACGCAAGAGGTGTGCGGACAAGTGAGTGTCTGCTATCAGACCCGTTGAAGTGCATTTCTGTTCATGTGTGCTATGTGTGTTAACCCTATATAGCCTACCCTACATACAGTTAGGATGATATACATGACTTAAAATGTGATATTGTCTGCACACCTCTTGCGTTTCGTTTGGTCACACACCACAAGGTGTCACTGTGGCCTCAAAGCTTCAGCACTGCCACTCTGAGCTCGATTGCTGATGTCTGAGGTAAAACACGCCCCCCTCATTAGCATATGGACAAAGAAATGTAGATATAAATAAATGCAGAAATAAAAAAATTTAGAAATAAATAAATGTGGAAATAAATAAATGTAGAAATAAATAAATGTGAAAATAAATAAATGTAGACATAAAAACATATATACATAAATGAATGTGGAAATAAACAAAAGTGGAAATAAATAAATGAATAAATGTATAAATAAATAAATGTGTACAAAAATACAATTATACATAAATAAGGAAATAAAAGTATAAATACTCATTTATTTGTACTTTTTTACATTTCTTTGTATATTTATTTATGTATTTATTTGTGTATTTTTGCTTTTTTACATTTCTTTGTATATTTATTTATGTATTTATTTATTTTTAATTAAGTCAGATTTGGCATTCCATAGCAGTGTAGCAGAGAAAAGAATGCAGGGTCTCAAGACTTTTTAAAGGCCTGTTCACACAGAAGGCGTTTTTGCATTTAAAGAAGTTATTGCTCGGAATGTGGCCTGAACCCACGCTTTGGCCTATACCTGCACTGATTGGGTTGATTATCTGAACTTGCTCCTCCCGAACTTTGTTAATAAAGACACCGCTGTTCTAAAGTAGCCTATCTTAAAGAAACAAGGGGGGTACATTGATGCTCCACACTCTAGCCCAGTCGGTGACGGTAATGCTCCAGATGCTGGCTTGTCAACAGCCAATAATGTAATAAGAAGAACTTTGTTAATAAAACATCGGCCTCATCCGAATTTAGGCAGCTGACTTGTTGGCTTTATAGGCAATGGCCCTCATTCTTGCGTAGAAACGGGCGTATATGTTGGCGTAAGATTATGCTTACACTCCTCTCACCGCCTGATTTATGAATCTGTTTGTACCTTTGAAATCCAGGTGTACGCAATACCTGCCCTTGATAAATCCTGCGGCTGAAAACGATCGTCATTAGAATAACACGACCCTATATATTCCCTGATAGCACACGTACATCACAGAGACGTCTATTTGATGTGTGTGTTTACATCTGGAAGACGTATTTTTTAGAGTGTTTGCTCATCTGCAATACGTCTATAGGACGTTTCCTGTCAGATGTCAAATAGACGTTTAGAAGATGTCTTTAAGATGTAATGATTTAGAATGTATGTTTAACTGACATCTTAAAGATGTCTATCAGATGTTAGTAAACAGCAGATGCTTTCCAGATGAAGTAATCTTTAACAGACATCTTGCAGACGTATGTGTGCTAAGTCTCCGCTTCCCCCACGCCCTCATTTTACGCCATGGAAGACGGCAAAGAGAAACTTCTCTGATGTGGAGCCGAAATGACCTATCACAATGCAATATTTTACAGCACGTCTTTTGAATTAGAATTCAATTTCGAATCACGTTACATGTATTGGGGTGTACGATAATGATGATGATGATGTGATGTGGAGTACCATTCATTCACATTAATAATTGCATGATAATTTGTAATATTCTTCTTATTATTATTATGATTTGCATTATTAATGACGCTTGTTATTTAGAAGAAGAATGTCATTATTATTATTTGTATTATTATTATTATTTAAAAGAAGAAGAATGTATTTTTTATTATTTTGTCAGTCTGAATTATTTTTTGGTCATTGAAAGCCTTTCGTTACCGAACCCAGTCCGTGCGCACCTGCCGGGCCAAACCCTGAAACGCCAGGGTAAAGCGCACTCGCAACTGAAGGAATATTCTTACAAATCAAATGCTTTGGTAAAGTCACACAAATTAAACATTGAAGTCCATGTTGCACAAAAATAAACACTGAAGTTTATAATTACTATGTTGTTGTGTTTTTGTTTTACAGTGGGTCATAATTTATAATATCTTTTAGTTTGTCAGTGCATTTTGTGGTGTTAGGAATTATTTTTCTGAGCATTTCCGCACTAACTCAAAACGTGCGTAGGCTACATGTACACCACCTCCTGAGCTGTCGTAGGATTTGAGCGTGCCGTACGCCAACGTCCATATTGATCAATCTCAAAGTCACCGTGGTTTTGGGTGTACGCCAGGTGTACGCTGGAAATCTGGTGTACGCACTTTTGATAAATGAGGGCCAGTGTCTCTGCAGGCAGCGTTTGCGCATGATGCCTCACGAAACTGATTTTGGACAGACTTCTGAGGCAGCGTAACAGTTTAATGATCTACAGCAAAATAGAGCAAGCTTTGGTGTGAATTAAACAAACATTTAATTACTATAATAATTTCTCATTAGAAAGGACGTGAGAAATGGAAAACGTACATTTACACAAAAACTGACCAGAAACTGCATCTTTTTCTAGCTCAACTGTCACCGAATGGAACGCACAAGATTGTGGGATATCAAAGGCGGTGAAGGATACATTTATGCTGCCTTTTAAAATCCATCAGATGAATGTGTCTCAGGAGACAAGAAGTGAAGCTAACATTGGATTCAGACGTGCCTTGATGCGTTCCTACTTTGGAATGCGTCCTCCGAAGGCAGCATTTTTACGTTTTAGAATGCAGCTATCATTTCCATTTTAAGCGCCGTGTTTTAGGGATGCTGCATCATGCTCGAGATGCTGCAAAAGATGTGAGACGAGAGCAAAATGGTTAAGGACGTCTGTCTAGAACATGTTACATAGAAAACAATTTAAACATCTCAGTGGGATGTGTTCTCTGTGAACAGGTCACTACTTTACAATTAGTTTTTAGTCAAAACAGCCACATGGAACAGGTCATAGAACAGGGTTTTTTGGGACTCAAGTACTAATGAAGATGAACAGACCAAGACTAAGGCATCATATGCCACACAAACTAAATCAAGCCTTTAACAGCCTGAGTCATGGTAAGTTAGACACAGTAATTTGTTATTCTAGTTAAAATTCATCTGTCTATGAGCCAGTCGTGTAGTCCAAGGCTGTTAGCAAAATCTCAAGAGCAAGATGACTCCAAATATACCAATGAACATGGGCCCAACAAGATTATTAACTTTCATAACAGCAGATTTTCTCCTACAAGCAACTGATTACCTCTCTCAAGTATGTTTACCAGGAACTAACTCACCTTTAGAGGAGAAAAAGGTACTGTGTAGACAAAAGGTCACAGTAAGATCAGGTCATGGCAAAGTATTGCCCTGTCACTTCTGATTTTTGTTGAAAATGCTGTCCCTTTTTGTTTTCCCAGCATATATTCTGCCCTGAGTAGGGCGCATTGGGGCCAGACCCCTCCATCACACCCGTCCACGGGCCTCTGAAGCCCCTGAGGTATGTGACACTGACACACATGATTCACCGTATGGGTTAATGTCAACTGCCAACACACATAGCACACTGCCATGAATCAGAGCTATATTTCATCCCACTCAGCTATGAAATGAAAAGCTTGAAGGCATCTCCACTCTCTCTGGGCTGTGCATGAATATATATGAGACCCCTCATGGCTCCTCTTGTCAAGTTTGTCACAGATATATTTATCAAGGTGTGATAAAGTGGGGGAATGCACATCATGTCTGGGAGTTATCCCGCACCTTTCAGACTATATGAGTCTGTGTGATAAAATGCTCAAGTTTTCAGGAATCCTAATGATTCAGCTATTTATTTCTGCCTGATGTTAAATAATAATAATAACCTTTATTTTCTATAGCGCCTTTAAATGTACATCTCAAAGCGCTGTACAAAAACAATTAAAATAGCACAGATACAACACACAAAAGAGACATAATACACAGTAAAATAAACATAAAAAAACAAGCATAAAATACAATAAATCAATTAAAAGCTAACATAAAAAAATGAGTTTTAAGCTGAGATTTAAAGATTCCAAAAGATTTGGCTTGCCTGATCTCAATCGGTAGAGAGTTCCAAAGTTTTGGAGCTAATGAAGAAAAAGCCCTATCTCCCATTAATCTCAAACGGGTTGAGGGAACAGTTAAAAGACCAGTATCTGAAGAACGAAGATCATGTTTTGGAGTATATGGAGTTAAAAGCTCTGTCAAATATTGAGGTGCCAAACCATGCAGTGCCTTGTAAGTAAGCATCAAAATCTTGAAATCCACCCTAAACCTAATGGGAAGCCAGTGCAAAGACTCCAAAATGGGAGTAATATGGTCTCGTATGTTAGTTCTTGTAAGGATTCTGGCAGCCGAATTTTGTAAAACCTGCATTCTGTTTAAGGTTACTTTTGACACGCCAGCTAACAAGGCATTACAGTAATCAATACGCGAAAACACAAAAGTGTTTATCAATCTCTCTGCAACAGTAGACGACAGCATTGGACGCAATCTGGCAATATTTCTAAGATGGAAAATGAGATTTTAACAGTATTCAAAACATGTGGCTCAAACGTTAAATTGGCATCAAAAATTACTCCTAAATTCCTCAATTTAGTTTGAAACTCCATAGTAGAGCCATCAAGAGCTAGAGTGACCGGCTCTACTTTGCGTAGTTGGTGGGGTGAACCAACAAGCATAATCTCAGTCTTTTCACTGTTAAGACAAAGAAAATTATCAGTCATCCATTCCTTCATCTTAGAAATACACTCAGAAAGAAAATTAACAGGCACAATTTCATTAGGTCTAAAATGAATGTAGATCTAGGTATCATCTGCATAGAAATGAAAATTTAGACCAAGAGATTTTAAAAGCTGACCAAGAGGATAAACATAAATATTAAAAAGAAGAGGGCCCAAAATTGACCCCTGAGGGACGCCAGACTGCACAACATTGATCTCAGATCTAAATCCACCCATGGCAACGAACTGCTTCCGATCAAAGAGGTAGGACTTAAACCAATTAAGAACAGTATTTGAAACCCCAAAAACAGTTTCAAGACGAGTAATTAAAATTGAGTGATCAACAGTGTCAAAAGCGGCACTGGGATCAAGTAGGATCAAAACTGAAAGACAGCCAGAATCTGAAGCAATCAACAGGTCATTGGTGACCCTAACCAGAGCTGTTTCTGTACTATGCAATTTACGAAACCCTGATTGCAGAGGCTCAAAGAGATTATTTTCAGTTTAGTGAGAAATCAACTGAGAAGCAACCACTCGTTCCAAGAGTTTAGCAAAAAAAGGAAGATTAGATATGGGACGAAAATTAGTGAAGTTCTCAGTCAATATTTGACTTTTTAGGTACCGGGGTAATTGCAGCAGTTTTAAAAGTTTCCGGCACAACCCCAGTACATAGAGAGTCGTTTATAATACTCAGAACAAAGGGGCACAAGGAAGCAAAACATGATTTAAACAGACCAAACGGTATGGGATCTAGCACAGAAGTAGCTGCTTTCATTTTTGAAACCTCTGCTAAAAGAGAATATGAGTCAATTGTACAGAATTTAGACAACTAAGTACCAGAATAAAAAGGAATAGCAGGAGAAGACAGGAGAGTAGAAGTGCAAAAACCTCTACAAACATTTTTGACTTTGGTGACAAAAGAATCCAGAAACTTATTACAGAGATGATCAGAAGCAGTAACATAAGAGACAGTTTTGTGATTCAACAATTTGTTAATTGAATTAAAAAGTTGTCTAGAATTACCCTGATTATCATCAATCATTTTAGAAAAATGGTCAGATCTGGCAGAAACAATTCTAGCCTTATATTCTTGTAAGCAGTCTTTCCACATTTGATAATGAACAGTCAGGCCTGAAAGACGCCAGATGCGCTCCATTCTACGGCAAGATGTTTTCATCATATGCAAATCCTCATTATACCATGGAGCAGGACATACGAATGAAACCGAGCGTGACTTTTGAGGAGCAAATAAATCCAGGCCAGATAGGAGAACCGAATTTAACATAGAAACCCTTTTCTCCAGAGGGTCAGATGGAGTAAAACAACTTAATGAAGAGTCAATAAAAACAGAGAAATCAGAAGGATCAACTGATCTCCACTTCCGATATGTCAAAATACGAGAAGAGGCAGTGTTAGCAATGGCAATATGTATATCAAAAAAATTTGCTAGATGATCAGACAATCCTAAATCAATAGTAGACAAACCAGACACAAAAGACCCATTTGATATCACTAAATCTAAAATATGTCCTTTGTTATGTGTAGTACAGTCAACAAATTGATTTAAACCAAAGCACTCCAGCAAGGATGAGAAATCCTTTGTTAATGCAGAGTCTTTTTTGTCAAAAAAGAGTTCTCTCAAATTTAAGGCACAGATACGACAACAGTTCTGCAAACACAGATAGAAAGTCTTTGTTTGCTTTAGGAGGGCGGTAGACTGTAGTTATGGCAATTGAATGACACTCGGAAACAGTTAAAACAAAACATTAGAATGAAGAGAACAGAGGAACAGCAACAGGTCTTAAATTGAATTTCTGATTGTAAAGAACAATGATGCCACCCCCTCTGCCAGTGGCTCGCGGGAGATCTAACAACCCGTAGCCAGCTGGAGTAAGTTCATTAAAAAGAAGACCGTCCGAATGTTTGTGCCATGTTTCGACTATACTTAAAAAGTCAAGTTTTTCTTCCAGAATGATGTCAGATAAAGCCACCGCTTTATTGTTGACAGAGCGAGCATTAAAACACACAGACTTCAACAGGCACGGGGACTCTGAAACCTCCCGGGAATGCTCTTTGTATGTTAGCACGGACAAGTTGTTATGGTTAATCCCAACAGGTTTACATACCGGTTTTCGGGGTTTACGAAGAAATGCAGGGCAGGGAATAGCATCAGCATCAGATGAGGAACATATAACACTGCGCCTTGAGGAGCGATGTAAATAGCGCTTACGTCGGAGTATTCCAACATCATTACAGTAAGCATAGGTGTCGTGTGCTAAAAAAGAGTTCCGTTTTAATTTCAACAGTTGGCAAACAGTGTACCTCAGTGCCATACGGGGAGAATCCACACTAATAGCAGCCTCGCAGAAGTGTAGATCCAGAGGAGGGCACCAGGAAAATTTGTTCCAGCAACACACGTTTAAAATGAGGAACAATAGGCCAACAGGTGAATCCAAAACGCACATCGTAATTCAGAAGTTCGAAAAGGTTGTTCAATCTTCCAACTTCTTCAAACTTCAAATGCTCCAAGACCGTTGTCTAATATTTAGAATGAAACAAACAAACAAAACAGGAGAGAGGAGCGGCAGCCAAAACGCGCCAGCGTTCCCTCACATTCCCTCACTGATTAATGCATCAAAATGTTGTATTTTTTTATCACACCAATGTCTATGTTTCTATTAAATACATTTTATTTATTCTCTCTTTAGGAGAGTATTAACAACAGACTTTGGGGATGCATGACACCATACACTCACCTAAAGGATTATTAGGAACACCATACTAATACTGTGTTTGACCCCCTTTCGCCTTCAGAACTGCCTTAATTCTACGTGGCATTGATTCAACAAGGTGCTGAAAGCATTCTTTAGAAATGTTGGCCCATATTGATAGGATAGCATCTTGCAGTTGATGGAGATTTGTGGGATGCACATCCAGGGCACGAAGCTCCTGTTCCACCACATCCCAAAGATGCTCTATTGGGTTGAGATCTGGTGACTGTGGGGGCCATTTTAGTACAGTGAACTCATTGTCATGTTCAAGAAAACAATTTGAAATGATTCGAGCTTTGTGACATGGTCCATTATCCTGCTGGAGGTAGCCATCAGAGGATGGGTACATGGTGGCCATAAAGGGATGGACATGGTCAGAAACAATGCTCAGGTAGGCCGTGGCATTTAAACAATGCCCAATTGGCACTAAGGGGCCTAAAGTGTGCCAAGAAAACAGTCAAAAGTTATTTCAGTCAAAGTTGCTCTTCTATCAGCTCGAATCAGTCGGCCCATTCTCCTCTGACCTCTAGCATCAACAAGGCATTTTCGCCCACAGGACTGCAGCATACTGGATGTTTTTCCCTTTTCACACCATTCTTTGTAAACCCTAGGAATGGTTGTGCGTGAAAATCCCAGTAACTGAGCGGATTATGAAATACTCAGCCAACAACAACAATGCCACGCTCAAAATTGCTTAAATCACCTTTCTTTCCCATTCTGACATTAATGCTGCGTCCCAATTCGCATACTATCCGTCCTAAATAGTATTCGAAAATAGAATTAGTACGTCCCAAATCGTAGTATGTTGAAATGAGTGTTCCAAAGAGACCCGGATGGTCTACTATATCCGGTCAGAATCCGAAGTGCAGATCGTTGCGCACTCTAACGGCTGATATTGCCCACAACCCATCGCGCGCTGAAAAGTGTTCAAACACGACTGAAAAGTGTTCAAAAACTACAGACATGGAGGACGCGCGAGTCCGACGGTTATGTAGAGAGGTTTAGATAAAGGGGTATGAGTGATTAATGATCAGTATCTAACCTCACGAAAATGTATTTATTCAATGTTGTCCAGATTATATTGCATCTGCAGCATTGTGGACTTTGGCAAAGATACGTTTAGCCATTAACTTTTAAATGCATTATTATATTCAAATTCCAAACACATGAGTTGAGTCTCGGCATGAAAGCCCCATGACTGGCAGATGAACGTGCGACAACAATTCTCTCCGAAATGGTAAGAAGTTATATTAGATTGAATGGAGGATTTTAACTGTGACGAGATGATTGACAGGGCAGTTTACGGTGACAGGATGCACGCGACAGATCTGTCCGTTAAAGATGGCGAAGTAGTATGTCCCAAAGCTTGCCTACTCTTTTGCTACACACTCAAAAGTATGTACTTTTTCTTCACAAAAAGAGTACATACTTTTAGGGCGTAGTATAAGTAGGCGAATTGGGACGCAGCATAAGTTTGGAGTTCAGGAGATTGTCTTGACCAGGACCACACCCCTAAATGCATTGAAGCAACTGCCACGTGATTGGTTGATTAGATAATTGCATTAATGAGAAATTGAACAGGTGTTCCTAATAATCCTTTAGGTGAGTGTATTGTTTATATATTAGAGAAAAATATAAGATTTTTATTGAAGATGGGTCTGTATCAGATGTTTAATTGTCCATGCTCATTTCCCCTATACATTTAGATTACATTTGCAGTCATCTAACATTCTCTTAAAAGCAGTATTAAAACACTAATAATTTAATAACACTGCAATGTAATCTTAAGCAAATCTCAAAATTAATGTACTTTTTTTTCAGAATGAGCAATGTTGTGATGCCTAACTTCACTTGTAGCATTTGAGACCGTTGATTTTTCTTTTTTAATTTATTTAGACAAAATAGTGTAAATAGTATTTTTAGCACATTTATTTACATGAAAATAATTCCCAGCTTTTTGGTATTGGTTGGAATTTTAATGTCTGTGCATCTCAACAACAATTCTGTACTTTCTGTATAATGCTAAGCTATGTTTCTACTCCCAAGGTTTCATGTTGGGAATCATCTTTCTAAAATATCCGCTGAAGATAAAACCCCACGTGCAAAAACAGGAGAGAGAAAATTTTCCTCCCTCAGGAGGTGAGAAGGAGCTTCTGGGATTCTATGGCAGGCCGAGGGGGATTTTACCCAGGTGTTCACCAAGGGGCAAAGCTGGCTCCCAGCTGCCAGCTGTCACTACCAAGTGGGGAACCAAGAGAGAGCCAGTGACCCAAAAACCTCCTCCTTGAGCACAAACCCCCTCCTCTCCTCATCTCCCCTCTGCTTTACTGTGAGTCTGTATTTGAACATATAAATTACACTGCAAGATGTGCAACAGGGACACTGCGCTTGTCTTGCGTCGTGTCGGAGATGTCCACGTCGTGTACATCGATTTCCATGTGTTTGCATTTGCAATGGTATTCTCATTGACATGGGAGTAAAGCAGAGCTTTGTGAGGCAGTTGAGTGGGAGGCAGCCTCTGTACACAATGGCTGATGATTTTGCTCTGTTCCCTCCTCCGCTGAAGTGCCAGAGCATCCTTCCTCCCCAAAGTGCACCTCTCCAAACATGCAATGATAGCACTGATTTTAATTACCTCTCACGACTGTCGAGGTTGTGGCTGCCTGACGCACAGCGGGGAGGATCTTTTGGATTTATCTCTGGAAACACCTGCACTGCTTTTACTCTCTCTCCCTCCTAGACAGATGTGTTCGGTCATCTCCTCTAAGCAATACTTAATGTCTGAAGTCTGAATAGGAAAAAATTAAATGGTAATACAAAATGAGTTCTACTAAAACTAACATTGCAAAGGTATTTATATACATATAACGATAATTACAGTCATCTGCCAGTGTTATATAAGACATAACAAGTCTCTCCCTTTTTGCGTTCCATTTTTGTAGAAACACCTGCTCAAACAAATTAAGTGGCATGATGAAGTCTTTCTTGGGCCGTTGTACCACATCCTCTTCACAAGAACCTCTGGGGGATGTGTTTGGGTTGCTTCACCTCATCAAACCCTGCTGCTGTCTTCAAAGCAAGAGATGCACAAATGAACACAGTCAACTTGAAGGAGATCTTGCAAAGGTGTGATGATGTGGATTAGCAGAAGTGTTACATAACAACTTGTTTGTGAGTGAAGCATAGAAATGACTCAGAGGCAAATTCATTTGTTTTATTGAATTATCGTGTTCCATGTAGGCTACATTATCGATCAAAAGTTTGGGGATCGATAAGAATTATTCATGTTTTAGAAAGAAGTCTCACCAGAGCTGCATTTATTTGGTTAAAAATACAGTAAAAATTACAATTTGAAAGGTCTGTTCTCTATTTGAATATATTTTAAAATGTAATGTATTCCTGTGATGGCAAAGCTGAAATTTCGGCATCATTACTCCAATCTTTAGTGTCACATGATCCTTCAGAAATCAGTCTATGATGATATAGTGCACAAGAAACATTTCTTCTTATTATCAATGTTAAAAACAATATTTTATACTTTTTTTTTCAATGAATAGAAAGTTCAAAAGAATTGCATTTATTGGAAATAGAAATTGCTGCCTAGGAGAAACAACTGGTATATTACAGTAAAACAAAGACTTAGTCACACCCATTTAAAGATATGTGGGGGAAAGTAAATGAAATGTCCAAAAAATAAATGCAGTGTCATTCTGTGAAGTGGAACGATTTAAATTTCCCCTCCCAGGGCTTACAAAGCCAAAACTGAACAATCAAATTCATATAGCCCATGTGTTAAAGCTGCACAGCATATCCACACACACTGTGTCCCCTGAAGGCCAGTGTTTGAGCAAAATGAACTGGATTTACAGATTGGCTGTGCAAAGCAGTCTGTGGTAAAACCGGGGTATAGAAAGACAGCTAGGGGCTGCTGGGGAAGAGATAGTAAATGGCAGACAAGTAGGTGACCATCAGTCACTCCTTCCTTCTGAGAAAATTAGTTTGATGTGACAGCTGAGAGCCAAATGTTCCTCACACTCAGGGGCAACAGAAGAGTGTGCATCTCACAAGTTCACATGGAGCGTAACCATGAGTAAGCAGCCTGACTGACTATGAACCCATGCAGGTCGTCGGTGGACTTTTTGTTGTTGTAATTATGCAGTTGGTTCAGGTAGATTATATATTCATGAGTTAAACAGCAAGTAAAGACAGCCTCGAGCAGATAATATCGACCTCTAATATCGGATAGAGAAAAAATAAGACTGGCTAGTATTCAGCCTCCATCAAAAGACACCGAAATTGGCTAAATGATGATCATTCAAATGTGGACAGAGCTGTATAGCTGCAATATTCGAGCATCATTGTTGTCATGTGCTTGTAGCCAATGACTGCATTAGGACATATAATTGGGAGCATCCAACACAAACTACCAACGGTGCTGCACCTTTAAATGTGTTCTCCAAATGCCTGAATGGATTTGCACACACACATGAACACTATTGCATAAGTAGCCTAGCTGCAATTCGGACTGATGTTGCAAGTGTTCTTTGGTGTATCAGTCGCACACATTTGTAATTTATCAGATCACGGCACACAAGAGGGAATAACTGTTCTCATTCACGTTCTGTATTTAATTGTGCCTAAAGAACACAATAAGACTATAAGCCTTATATCCATATACTGCAGATACATGCAGAAGAATAAATAGTGCACAGATGCTATGAAAATAAACATTTTGCTGGCATTGGTTGACTTAGCTTTCTTGTCACGACAGATTAAATCCCACACATGAACAGGGATTGTTGAGCAAAATTTTCTGTAATATTTTCTAAACAATATTGGAGTTATGCAGACTCTTTGTTTCTCTAAGTGCAACAGTTTGTAACAGAATTTTGACTAAGTAAAAACTGAAGATGACGTCTCTTGAAATCTACAAGGCCATAAAAATTAAGAAGCCTAATGCATTGCTGTTAAACATTGTTGCCTGTGATTAACAAAGAACTCAAATAAAATATAGGTGTTGTACTTGAAATAGTTTTTGGTTTCAGACTAAACATATTAAAAATAGACAAGAGTGCATGTTTGTTTAATGCTACAAGCAGCACAATATCTCTAGTATGACGTGGGCTACTACGATAATTTGTATAGTCCGCCATCTGGTGGTTATAAATCATAATTCCTCTCCTTATAAATTAAAAACAAACTGGGCTGAAACAATTTACACTGGAAAAGGTTTGGCTATTATCGCATATCTTATACTAGTAGCCTAATTAATATAGTAAAATATACTAAATTAAAATGTAACTAATTATTAGTCCAAGCACATAATTACCTAAAGAAATGTAAACGGATTTTTATGCGCAGTGTAACTTTTATAAAGTGCTGCATAACTAGACCGCTGTAGCCTACAGTTTGGCCTTTTACCAAAACATTTTGTCTGATAATTTTTGATTCATGCATTTATATATTATTTGGCTTTGGTGACCAATGTAAAGAAACGGAAAAGCGATGTAGCCTAATACTATTTATTTTTAAAGTTAGGCCAAAATTCTATAGGTAGGCTAATGTTGCGTAAATCTACTAACAAACATGTTCTGGCATTTAATGAAACAATGCAACCTGAAAATGATCTTTAAATGTAAAAACATAAAAATTCATATTTCTGTGATTTGGGTAAGGTTTTTATTTGTTATTTGTATTACTGTAATCTGTGACTATTCTTGCAATCGATGTTGACGGTCCGCAATTGGTAGTCTCTACGCATGCGTAGTCGTTGCCCCTCCTAGTAACGTCTTTATTCTTTGCCCCTGCGTTTTCTGCGGAAACCCCTCGAATGCGTGCAGTTGTCGAGTTGTTTTCGAAAGCGTGTGTAGTGGGCACGGTTTAACTGTGATTTAAACATATATGTGGTCACCAGTGTTTACGACGGGGCGACTGGATTACCGCGGCAGTATCTTGATAAAAGGAGGACCGGTTTTCCTGCTCATTTTGTTTTAGCGTTTTGTAATGGGTTTGCTGTAACGTTAGTCTTTTGTTGTTTTTTTTGTATGTGTGATGGACGCCATTTTAGGTTGATCACACTAGCTGCTAGCACATTGTTTCAGGCCTTGCCTCAAACTACGTCGGTTTGTGTTGTGGTGAAATTTGGACTACACCGAACAAACATTTCGGAGGAACTTTGAAGCGGACACTTGGGCGACATATTTGGCTGGACTCTACACGTTCACCTATACGGACACCGTCTGAACTCTTTATTTCTTTGTCAGAGTTGGACCTTACGGACAGCTCACGGCTAACCGCCATATGGTCCTGGGACTTTGAGAAACCGCAGGAGAATTTCTGGCTTCGGCCGGGGAATTTCGTGGACTAAAAGTCACTTGCGTCATTAAGATTGCGTGTTGCACTTGATCACAATCTCTTTGAACACTTGATATTTTCAAATCGCAGTTATTCTCTTGAGGCAAAACCCACACGACCTCTTTAGTGGTGACTCTTGATTAAAGAGAGTATTGAGATGAGCAAATATGGCTATTATTATGCTTGAATTGTTAAGCTGATAAACTGACATTGAGTAAGGTTGATCGCTGGGAGAGCCCACGCGATCGTGCGAATTGTAGTTGAGTTTGGTTGTGTGTGGTGGTATCTGACCACAAGGATTGTTTAAACATGTCTTGTGTCCATTACAAGTTTTCTTCTAAACTTAACTACGATACGGTCACCTTTGATGGCCTTCACATCACGCTCAGTGATTTGAAACGCCAGATCATGGGGCGAGAAAAGCTGAAGGCCGCGGATTGCGACCTACAAATCACCAACGCTCAAACTAAAGAAGGTAAGTTAAGCTTGGCGAATGCGTTGCTTACACACCATCTTTGAGGTTGCTTAAAACTAAAATGAATATTTACGTGACCTGAAAGACTACATGTATAATACATTTTTATCAGAGAATGCTAGCTAAACGTACGGTTACGTTAATAAGGCTAAATCCTGACGGCCAACAGCGTTGTCTTAGTTAAGTCGAGTTATTACGTTTGTGAAATCAACTGTCATGAATATTACGGTAGTATATTTATTAATATTAATTCAATTTATACTGTGATTTTGCCCGCATAACGTTACATGTGTAGTGAAGACTCCATTTTGTATTGTTTACGCGTCGTTTGCTTTCGTTTCCTCTCCATGATATCAGTTAGAAAAAAATAAGGGAAATGCGGCATGTTGATTAATGGCTTTGTCGTTCTTGCCTTTGCTTACAGAATACACTGATGATGGAGCCCTCATTCCCAAAAACTCGTCTGTCATCATCAGACGAATCCCTATTGGAGGGCTTAAGTCGACAAGCAAAACATATGTCATGTAAGTACACTAACACTTTAATTTGCTTTTTCCATCTACCCAGAACTAAAATGGCCCCAATATGAATCCAAACTTTCATACTCACTAAGAATGTTCTCTTGCACCGAAGTTGTCAATTTATTTGCATTTCTGTATTTTTGAACTTAATGGGCTGTGATTGGATAAAAGCACAGTGGATAAACAATTGCATTTGGAGTCAACCCTGCCCCAAACTGTATTTTCATTGTATGAATAAGAGCAATTGTGAATATTGCTACTGCTATTACCAAACTACGTTTGATCCCTGGAAGAAAGTCATAAAGGTTAAAAGGCAATATTCTAACGACAATTTATTTGAAGCATTCTTTAAATGTCTTAATATAAAATAGTGTGTTTTTTGTAGGCAGTTTGAAAAAAAATCCAATAGAGGTGAATTCAGAGTTATTGGGATACTTTCAAGGGATTGGTCACCCAAAAATGAAAATTCTCATTCACTCACCCTTATGTTGTTCCAAACCTGTATGAGTTGGGTTTTTTGTTTTTACTTAAAAAAAAAAAGAAAAGAAACGAAAGACATTTCGAAGAATGTTGGAAACAACAGACGCTAGCCATTGACTTCTATAGTAGGAAAAGAAAACTATGGAAGTCAATACGCTGATTTCACGCAGCCGCCATTTTGAAATCGAAAGCGAGGCTCCGGTGGAAAGAACCCCGGAAGTACAGATAGACAACAATGCCTTGGACTACCAACCTGAAGCTGCTGCTGCGATTTACACTATTCGATGTTAATATCCAATATAGGATATGTATATAGTTCGTTCCTGCTTCTTTTTTTACGTTCTAAATTTTATATAAAAAAATCATTTTATTTATAAATTAATTTCACTGTATATAGTCTAAAGTGTGAAAGAAATGTATGCACATTTTTAGAATAACTAATTTCTACATTAAACGCAACAATTCGCATTTGCAACTCTCCTATGATTAAAGGCGACACTTCCGGTTTTCTTCCCACCGGAGCCATTTCAAAATGGCGGCTGCATGAAATCAGCGTATGGCTACCGTCAACTGTTTGATTACAGACGTTCTTCAAAATATCTTTAGTGTTCAGCAGAATAAAGAAATTCATACAGGTTTGGAACAACATGAGGGTGAGTAAATGATGACAGAATTCTTATTTTTGGGTTATCTATCCTTTTAAAGTGTCCCAATCACCCTGAATCCCTTTAAGATCAAAAAGTGTCCTAATCAACCTGAATTCACCCCATCCTTTTTTTTAACCTTAGCCGAGCGTAATTGCCAACTTTAGAAATGCACCTCATTTCAGTTAAGCTGTTTGAATGTGGCCTTGCAGTTAATGTTGAAGAATTATCAGTGTTGAGTCATTTTAATTGGAAGTTAACCTCTTTTTTGTTTTGTTTTGTTTTGCAGCGATCGATCTGAACCAAGTGGATCTTCAAAAGCAGTATGTAAAAACACCTCATTTCCTTGTCTCATTACACACATTTTCAAACTCCTCAGCAGTTGCTTTGTCTTGAAACAATTTAAGAATTTTAATGCTCCTCAATGTTGTCTTTGAAACCTGTTTGAAGATAACAGAGTGTGTTGAGCTTAATGTTTATATTGTGTGATTCGCTAAAGCTGTTGGATTGATTTTCATGTTTTTATACAATTTCCAGTGTGTACAGAAGTCTGTGCGCATGCTAATACACTGTTTCACATTGAATAAGTCATCTACAAATATGAATTCTGTTGTACAGTGTAGTGTAAGATCATATTGATCTACATAATACTTGAACATGGCCAATGTTCAATTTGTTTGTCCTTAAAGTGGCACATCTGTAAAAAGCTGTGTTTTTTTGTTTTGTTTGTTTTTAAATAAAAAAATACATTGTGTTATTTATTAACTTCAACTTGTATCATACAGCTTCAGTGTCTGACTACTTATGTTTACTCAATTGCTATTATAAGGCGCAATAGTTTGATTTAGTTGTGTGGATGTATGAGTGTGCGAGAGACTGAGTTTTATATATATATATATATATATATATATCAAAGTGTATTACCTAAAACATACTGAGCCTTGCCTTGGACTAACTGACAAGGTGAATCATGTATTTTTTTTACAGGCGATTTGTTCTTGAATTGGCTCAGTGTTTTGGAAACTCTCTTGGCGTTCAAAGGATAATCAAACGAGACTTGGCTCTTATGTAGTTTTAATTATATCCATAATTCCATATAATCCATAATTCATGGAAAACAAATTACCTTTAGTTGTACAACTTAATTTAAATTCCCTGTTCTAGTTAAAACTGTACTCCTAAATTATCTGTGAATTCTGAGTCTAATTTACGTTTAGATTAATTTTTCAAATTTGTTTATTTTAAGAGAGCCAATTCTTACAGAAATTGTACATCTTAGGCCTATATAGACATTTTGACTACTGAAAATAAACCGTTGCTCAACTATAATGTGATGGCAATAGTTATTTAACCCTTTGTAAAATTACATTGGGTCTTGTAGCTTATTGCTTGATTTTATCAAATATGTTGGTAAATGGAAGAAGAAAAAAACACATTTGGGTGAAATTCCAGACCAGCGGTTTATTCGACGATTATACAGTTACAATAGGTTTAAATTTTGGTATTTATAGTGAGAGGAGAGGGAGGGGAGGGAGGTAAAAAGCCTGTATCAGTGAGATGGTGATTCTTGGGCACAACTTTTGTAATTGCAGATCATTTCCTCTAATATTTGTCATTCTGAGATGGCGAATTGTGGTTATTCTAAGAAAAGTTCTTTTTCACCACCCTCTTTTTTGAACATTGTATTTTCATTCTCCACAGAAATCTGCTTATTCATATTTGAATCATGTGACTTGTACTTTTTTTCCATATATGATGTCTTTCTGATGTATGCAAATCAGCTACTGGGCCAGTTGCATAAACTTAGCCACTATGTGGTTAAGACTGTGTCTTGAGAACTGGTTTGACTGACTTTTTCAAATCCAATAAGACCAATCTACCTTTTTATGTAACGGACTTTAAAAAATTAGGACCAGTCTTGAAGGAAAATTTTAGATTACTAACTTTTAAGACTAGTCTAAACGGTTTATGCAACCGGCCACTGTGACAGATGAACTATGCAACAACGACAAAATTCTTTGTGATAGCACTTGTAGTTTGCTTCTCTCCCATGTACTTATGTGATGTTGAGACCCAAACTAGCTATAAAAGAATTGACCCGCTACAAGGCACATTATGTAGGACACTTATTTACAAAAGTACCCAATTCCAGTGGACCGTTTTAAATACACATTTCATATCCTATATGGCCTGTTGTATTAGTTATATTTTCTATATGAATAAATTGCATTTTCTATATGACTTACTGTACAATAAAACTTCAGTGTTTAACTCCCTCACATCTTTCTTAAGGCCCTGTGTGTTCACTTTCCATAGGGTTTTTTGATGAGTTATATCTTTCTTATATTACAAGTAATTGCCGTGGTCTGTGAAACATGGCTATGAAGCTATACTTTTTTCACAGTGTTCAGTGATTCATAGCTCAAAAATATCCATTAATTGGTTATGACTAGTGTTGTCAAACGTACCAGTCGGTACAAACAAAAATGTTGACGGTACCAGCATTTCTCTTAGGGATGCACGATATAGGATTTTGGCCGATGTTCGATATGCCGATATTTTCAAACTAATTTTGGGTGATACCGATATTTTTATTTTTTATTTTTTTTAAGTGCAAAAAAAGCTTATTAAAGTTCTCAGTCAAGAGCAGTGAGTGATTTCCTCTGTGTTTTGTTGTTTTATTAACATTAACGGGATAGTTCTCCCAAAAATTTTAATTGTCATCATTTACTCTCTCAAGTTTCTTTCTTCTGTTGAAATTATAAAAGTTATTTGGAAGAATGTGGCTAACCAAACAGTTGCTGTACTCCAGTGACTTCCATTGTATATTTAAGCACAAGAAAGAAATTAATTCAGGTTTGGAACAACATTAGAGTGAGAAAATAATGACAGAGATTTTTATTTCTGGGTGCAGTATCTCTTTAAGGACAAGCGGCAGCATATTATTACTGTCTTTTTAAGAACTGCACGCGGCGCGTCTAATATACACGCATTTGACAAGCAGATTTTCTC
Organism: Tiaroga cobitis; assembly: GCA_030578255.1. Lineage (NCBI taxonomy): Eukaryota > Metazoa > Chordata > Actinopteri > Cypriniformes > Leuciscidae > Tiaroga > Tiaroga cobitis. The sequence goes on from CM060593.1 coordinate 30,467,697, forward strand.
TGTTTGCCTTCACTTTAGACATAACCAACTTTGTTTATGTAAACCTTGTGTGTATTTGACAGTATCAGCGCAATAAGACTCGAAAGATTAGTCCAGTGTGCAGGCGCTGTGACAGGCTTTTAGTTCCTGTGAGCGTCGGGTGTACGCGCTCAGAAAAGCGGATGTTAGAACAGCGCATTAGAACGTGAATATGTTTACCTAGCAAGACTTTGACGCACATGCAAATAATGAACTTTTGTGAATTGCGGTGTCCCGTGAGTGTAACTCTACCTCTGCGTTTACATGTGATGTGATGTGATGTGATCTGAATGTACGTCGTGTAGTACAGAATGTTGAGATGAAGGCGCCAGAATTGAACTGATAGAATGCACGATACTATGATTTTTCTTCAAAAGCAGATCGTGGAGACATTTTAATTGCCCACGATCAAAAACCGTGAGACGCACACCCCTAGTTGGAAGTTTAAGTTGCTGGCGCTCATGCTTCGTTCGCGGTCGTCACGTGCGCATAGGAAACGCGCCACCCTATCGGCAAGGCTCATCGGCAGAAATATTCATATCGGCCGATGCCGATGATGTCATTTTAAGCTTTTATCGGCCGATACCGATGTTGTCCCGATATCATCGTGCATCCCTAATTTCTCTAGTACCGAGGATATTCGGTACCCGCTGATACATGCTGCTTTCAAACTCACTCGTTTGAGTGTTCTGAGCATCAAAGGTTTCTATTTGCAACGTCTTTTTACAAGCGTTTTGTCGCCAATCATATCTGTTGAGCATGTGAACACGATGGCCTATTAGAGGTGCTAGTCAGAATTTGCCTAACACCTCTGAAAGCACACAAAGTTTGGATTTGTTACACGTGAGCCGCATACTCATAAATCCTATCATTATAACCAACAAAGTGTAAACACGATATAAATAAGAGATTCATTGTACAATTAAGACAGGCTTTTTGTGTGTGTGTTTTAACTTAAGTTTTCGCCAAGAGTGCAGAATATATTGAGCTTGCGTTTCAGAGATTGACAGTGTTGGTGATTTATTAAGGGCTCTTCACAATCTAAATCTAAATTCAGTTTTTCATGCTGCCAAGTACACTGCAAAGTTTCTGGATTGACAGCTGTTTTTACATGCATGATTGAATATGAAACTGCAATGATTTACAGTGATAATCAACTGATGAGATTAAACGGAACAAACTATTTTAAAGTAGTTGATTCAACAGTTTTTGCTCTGGTACTGAGAACTGCAAAACTTTGGTACCGTGACAACCCTAGTGATGAACTTATTCAAGATAAAATATGTAATGTTATATTAACTATGGTGTTTATATTTTTAAATGCTTTAAAATAAATGTCATGTCTTTCCATTAGGAATTGGTTGTAATATTACTAATTGTGTTATATAGTGTTAACTTTGAAGACTTTTATTTGTCCAAATTCTCTCTATTGGGCATGATAGATTTGTGCCTTGTCATAGTGGTCAACCCCTCTTTGTTTTAATGTTTTTTTTTCCGATGACAGATTGATGATTCTTCATCCATTTCACTGGCCCTGCTTTCAAAGGTATTTTAAACTCTGTAACTACTTGATAACACTGTTCTACTGTATCTAACTTCCGTGTTTTGGATTTGGCAAGCCATAATGTAGGCACAAGTGTGCAATATAATTTTTTTTGTCAAATCTTGCGGTTTGTCACATCTAGCTTGTTTATATATGCTTAGAATTTTAAGTGAAATTGGTTGTGTAATACTCTGTGAAATTGTATGTTTTGCATTAGTCAGAAACTTGCTTATCAGGAATAATATTGTGAATTTAGCATTTGGTATTTTGCTGCAAATCAGTAATTACATTCATTTTAATTGTAAGATGCATGTTTAGTTAATGATATGTGCTCATTGTTTGATGATTGTATAATTGTATTGATGCTTGTGTGAAAGCCTGGTCCTGTAAAGAGTGAGCCAACTGCCTTTTATCAGTGTGGAATGGAATACTGTATAAGCCCACATTATGCTAATTGCAGGTGTTGAATTTTTTTCTTAATTGAAAAATGAAGCACTCTGGAATCATGTTGTGATCTTTTGTTCTTTTTTCGCATTGAAGATCAAATTTTTGGATTTTTTTAAATTCCCTCGGCTATTCACTTGTGGATTTTTTTGGAAAAAAATTATATTTTTCTATATACTGGGCTTTAAAAACACTAGCAGCATTTGCTCTATTGTGGATAATGGTTAATTGTCTTTATTGTTATGTCAAAAAACTTAGCAATTTAATGTAATTTTGGTACAACAGCAAATTTCAGGTTGATCATGCATTTGTAATTTGGTACTGTGTACATGTCTTATGCTATGACTGCATTTCGTGTGTTAGTGTGAAATCTTCTGTTCATCTGACACTTCCCCAAGAGACATTCCAATAAAACTAAATAAATGGAGGAAAAAACCCTTAGACAATGGGCAATGCATGTGTGTAGTTGGTATTAAGTCTTGCATGAGAGTCGTCGATTGTCTTTTGATTATTAAATTTATATTTATGTTCTTTTTCTATGGTTAGTATAAAATGGGTGTTGTCATTTCAAGGCCTAAGGTGGTACTCATAATTTACGTTTTAGTATTTTTAAAGATCACGCACTGATAGAGGCAAGAAGCTGCTTCTTACAGGACAAGGTTTCAGTAAATCTCTGGATTCGATTGAACAATCCAACATTGATTTTATGTGAAAACATTATTACCTGTTAAACAGACAGCCAATCTTGCTGAAACAAATGCTTCAGAGGAAGACAAAATAAAAGCAATGATGTCTCAGTCCAACCATGAGTATGACCCTATCCAGTAAGTATCCAATTCAAGACATTGACATTTTATTTAAAATTGCTCTCAGCGTCAATTCTAACATGAATCTCTATTCATTAGTTATGCAAAGAAGCTTGTTGGTCCACCTCCACCAAACTACACATGCTTTCGTTGTGGAAAAACTGGACATTATATCCGAAACTGCCCAACGAATGGGGTAATTGGGTTTTCATTACCACAGCTGCTTTAACATTACAATTGATTTGAACTTGGAGATGCTTACTATAACTTTTCTTGTGCGTAAGCATTTTATTACCATAGTATGCTCATTTAGTCAGAGAAGAAATTTAATCTTGCATATCAACCATGCGTTAGCAGGATCGAAGTTTTGAAGCTCCTCAACGGATAAAGAAAAGCACAGGAATTCCTCGGAGTTTCATGGTGGAGGTTGATGATCCAAACAGAAAGGGAGTCATGTTGACCAACAGTGGAATATATGCCATTCCTACTATTGATGCGTGAGTATACTTGGCCTTCTTATAAGGGACTGTGTTAAAGGAAAGTTTTCATATTTTTCACTTCTGACACAATTATGCAAAACCATCAGAGTAGTGGCCTCAACGTGCCAATTTCATTAATCATATTACGCTTGCTTTTAGTGAGGCCTATGCCATTGGGAAAAAAGAGAAGCCACCATTCTTGCCCCAAAATCAATCTTCATCTTCCGAGGAAGAAGATCCTGTACCTGATGAGCTGCTGTGTTTGATCTGTAAGGATCTAATGACAGATGCTGTGGTTATCCCCTGCTGTGGAAATAGTTACTGTGATGAGTGTAAGTGTCTGTACAAACAAATGTCAGAAAGGTGAAGTGTTTTTGACTTTTGAAAGCTTACAGTCTTTTGACCGCAGGTATTCGGACATGTTTGCTGGAGTCTGAGGAACATGTTTGTCCAACCTGCAAACAATCAGATGTATCTCCTGATGCTTTGATCGCGAACAAATTCTTGCGCCAAGTAAGAAATCACTATCTTAATCATTGTTAAACTGCTGTGTTTTTGCTTCTAGCTTAATAGCAGAACTAGCCTGGGCAACTTCTGGCAAATTTAGATTTGCTTTGCAAGTTAGTCTGGCAAAGAGCTCATTCAAGCCTGTTTCTAATCCGTCGAAATCGCGGCACCAATCAGAAACTTTGGGGCGGGCTTTACACGATCACGACAGTACAGCGACGGTGAAGCAGATTTTGTACATTTACAAAGATGGATGCCGCCATTGCACTAGGGGTGTGACTGTTATAGTTGAACACCGTCATTAGAACTCTATAACCGCCAAAACAATGTTATAAAAATATTTTTTTCACAAAAAAAAATTATCATAGACAATGTTTAAATACTAATATCAGCTTACGCAGGAAACGTAGGCGGAGTTAGTGGTGCTTCGGAGGCTGAGTGCTGGAGATGATTCGGGAGAGGTCTGTTCCCTTTTACCGATCAGAGCACGCTCTGACACGAAGTAAAGCCTTGTTTATACTCGACGTGTCCGCACGAGTGCCAAGGTGCGCGCGGCAAAAATTACACATTCGGTGCGCAAGACCGACAAGACCCCATTTCGCTTGGCTGTGTGCACGGCTTTTTTTGTAACAGCGCGCGTCCGAGGATGAGTGACTTCAAGCCGAATCTGCCCGAGCATGTACGTCTCACCGCACCAGTTTGCGCGTCTAAATTGCAAAGTTCATTGCAAAGTTTTGTTTACTGTGTGTGATTCATGTAATGGAAAGCACACTCACTTCTAGTTGTCTTGCTGTTAATTTTAAATAAACGTAGAGTAAGTAGCTAATCAGTGTCTGCTCGTTTATTCAAGTTGTTCTATAAAAGACGAACGTCGCTCTGCATACGTCATCTCCTTCTTCGCTCTGATTGGTTTTAGGTCTTTCCAATTGTGCCCAGAGGCATTTGAGCTACGTCCGTTGGTGACGCCCCTTTGGAAATGATTTGTCTATGAAGCTTTGCCAGACCATAACTCAGTTACAACTGAGAATGGTCTGGTTTTAACCAGGCTATTGTAGAACATTAACACAACCTTTTCTTTCCAACCCCAGGCAGTGAATAATTTTAGGAATGAAACCGGATATACCAAGAGGATTCGAAAAGCTGCAGCTGTTACACAAGGAGCCCAAACACAGGCTTCTGCCCAGCGGCCACCTCTGAGACTGGCAACCTCACGCCAGCAGGACCCTCTTATGGCCAATGTTCCGAGCTCAACAGCTGATAGCAGCCCTCCCCAAAGCACACCTGCTGCCCCTTTATCTCCTGTTAGCACTCATCAGCCCTCCAGTACTCCACCTTCTTCTAGCAGCTCTACTGTACACAGCAGCACTGCACCTGCAACATCAAACTATAGCCCTGTGGTGAACTCTCCTCAGCACTCTGCTAAGCAGGATGACCCTCCTTCATCTAAGTAAATACTTTTCTTGCACTTCAGAGGATCCACTGGTGTAAAACATGAGTACGGTATGTCTATGCAGTTGTTAAAGTTTTTTTTTTCGTTTTTTTCTCAGGGAACCAGAGGTCTCAGCATCTACTGTTGTGCCTTCAGAACCCTCTGTCCCGACAACTTCATCTTTTCCAAAGGTATTATCTTTTTACAGTGTTTTAAGTTAGCTAATAAAATAGAATTACATAGACTAATAGAGCCATATTACATGAGCAAAAGTATTTCCGTTAATACTAAAATATTGAGGAAAAATTACATTTTAGATGCAATATGCAGCATTTTTTTCTTTGTCAGATAAAAATTGTTCACTTACAATGTTGCAAACAATAGAATATAATTTGAATTCTGTATTGCAAAAACAGACAACCCAAGTAGGGAGATTTGGGGAGATTTACTGTGCAGCCTTTAACCTGTTTCCATGAGTACAATTTAGTGAGCCCCCACCCATTTGTTTTGCCTAGGGATTCCATGTCCCAGTGATTGGGAAGCCGAATATGCCTCAGCACCACATGCACAGACCAGGTAAGATAATATCTGCACTATCTAGGTGTTTTTTATTTTTTTTGTTTTTTTTTTTTGACTTGGTGGTTTTTATTATTTACAATTGTTCCTCTTTTTAGGACAGCCAAGGACTAGTGGACCAAGGCCAACTGGAAGCCGTCCTGCGTGGGATCCGTAAGTATCAAAGAGTAAAATCTTTAAATTTCAGCTTGATCCAAAAAAGATGAATACTTGACTCCAGTCTATTTATCCTATCAGGTCCACAAATCGAGGGAGAGGTCCTAGTGAGCGACCACTAAGAACACAGCCTCCACCAGTGCAAAACCTTCCGCCTGTTATCCCTCCAGTGTATGGCCCTCCTGCTCTATTTCCTCCTCCACCACACCCTATGCCTCAGCCTCCTGGTGGTGTTCCTCAGCAGTATCCCATACAGTATCCTCCTGGACAGCAGCCTCCCCCTCCCTTCAACATTCCACCACCTGTATTTCCACCTGTCCCACCTGTGACCGCTCCATGGGTGCCTCCTGGTGCCCAGCCACCTATAGCCAACCCCATCTCTTCTATGCCAGCAGCACCCTTTCTATCCAAGGAGGAGTTTTACCGCCAGCAGCGTAGACTTAAAGAAGAGTATGTAGAGTTCTAACACAATAAATAAATATATATATATATATATATATATGGGGTTTTTCCTGCATAGAGAATTACGAGGCGGCCGTCTCCGGCTCTCGACAAACTCATACAGGCAGTCACATGCTCAGATACGCTTTTTCCACCGTGACGGTTCTGTTGCAGGTTCCCGGCCTGTGTCCATATTCTCAAACCGTATAGTTTGCCGATAGTGCTGCGAGGATTGTGGTTATAACTGTGGATAATCCGTGGGTCTGGCGGGCCAAGTAATAAAAAAAATAACATTCCAATTAATCGAGGGTAAATGACAGATGAATCATTTCAATGTGTTGAGTTTAATAAAGACACGGAACTCTTGTCACGGTAAAATGCAATGAACGTGCGTCACTCTTTTACTTTCGTTTTCAACAACGTAATTCTCTTCAGGGAAAACCAATCAAGGAAAACACATGCCAGGGCTCGAAATAAACGCTTGTCCGGGACACGTGTGTTTTGTTGAAGGGATAAGTGAAAAGTGAAAGAGATTTTTACTTGCCCAACCGGACAAATGCCCTGATTAAAACGTCAATATAAAAAAAAAACTAGGGAATCACTGAAAACGCGAGGATGATTCTGATTTTATTTCATTTAATGTAAGTGGCGTTTGATAGCCTAGTTTATAATAATATATAGGCCTACCTAATGTACTGACGGTAACAAAGTTGTGCTGTTTAGGCTTGCGCATATATTTATAACATATTATACAATTAAGAAACATCACACCAGAGTGCTGTTTTCCTGAATACCAGGAATACAATAAATCAGCTGTTTGAATGAATGACTCATGCATTCAGACGGTCGCCTGCCGTCACCTACTGGTGATTCAAAGTATCATTCTTTTCAACATTCCTTATTTGTACATTCAAAAAATATTTAAAACAATCTCATAATCCTAATTTAATACAGTTGTAATTTTTCAATGTAAATGATTTAATTTGATTGGTAACAGCCCTATAGTGTCTTATTATTTTAAATTGAATGCATTGATCAAATTTAAGAATTTGAAATGAAAGATGGAGCATACATTTAATAAAATTAGGGGGAAAATGCCCTTTATAAAGGTTTTAAAAAATAGATGATGAGTGTTTTCCAACAGTGATGTAATGAAACATTGACAATTTAAGTTTGAAGAGAGTAAAGCCTCTATTTAGGCTATTCATTTCCATTAAGGAAATGTAATTTTGCTAAAAGAAGAACTTTTATTTTAAATAAAATTTGGGTGACTCAAAGTGCACCAGATTAATGAATTTATCTTTAAAATATACAAAATGTTGTTATTGGGGGCCATGCCCCCAGACCCCCCTAGAGGTGCCGAGGTCCACCGGGAAACAGTATATGATGGTCTACAAAAAATACAAATTTAATTCTTATCAATATACATACATGATCAGGATTTTACCACTTCCGCCTCGTTTTGAGCCAGGAAAAACCCTGTATTCATATGGTTATTTGGATCATTCCTCGTATAGATGAAAATGGTTATATGGTTGTTTTGATTGTAGCATTGATTTATTTATTGTGTCTTTTGAGTTACCTTTTTTAATTAAATATGGATTGTGTGGAGTATTGTGTGGATTCTTCCCCTCTCACTCCTAATAATCATGTGTGTTGTAATGAATAACCAAATTTTAACTGCAAAGTTTTATTTCCTTCCTGTCTTTGATAAATAGTTCCCAATGTCGATTCGTTACCAGGGAGAAGTCGTCCAAACTTGAAGAGTTTACCAATGACTTTGCCAAAGAGCTTTTGGAGTATAGAAAGATCCAGAAGGAGAGAAGGAGATCCTACTCTAGGTTAGGATAAATACAGGTCCACCAGTAAGCTGTCATTTTTGATTGGAAATATTTGGCATCAACTAAATTGTCCTAATTTACCTTTCTTTTTCAGATCAAAATCTCCTTACAGGGGTTCTTCCTACAGTGGCTCATCATATTCTTATTCAAAATCTCGCTCTCGGTCCAGATCACCACGTTCCTACTCTCGATCACCATCCCGATCTCGGTCAAGATCACGCTCTCGGTCCCGATCACGCTCCTTCTCTCGCTCACCATACTCCCGCAGGGGCCGAGGTCGAAGCCGTAGCTATCGATCCAGGTCACGCACTCCTACATACCATCGCTCCCACAGTAGATCTCCATCATATAGGGGTCGGGAGATGAGTGGGATGGGAAGTGGAATCTATCGTTCTCGCTCCAGATCTCCAATGTATAGAAATCACAGTCCCAGCAAGAAACTCCCTCCCCCTTCTCAAAATGAGGGTGAGCGAAAATACACAGGGAGGTACAGAGAGCTCCCTCCTTATGATGCTAAGGCTTATTATGGTCGAAACGTAGACCAGAGTGACCCCTATGAGAGAGAGCGATACAGAGAGTGGGAAAGAGAATACAGGGATTGGTACGACAAATACCTTAAGAGTTATAACAACCCACCAAGTGGTCAAATGAGGGGCCGTGTTCCAGGCACCAGAGATCCCTTTACTCCTGAGCGTTTTGCTCCTCCCCGACCAAGAGAAAACTCACCCTATGGCAGGGGACGTCGGGAGGATTACCCGCCACCACCTCAGAGCCACAGTGTTCCTCCAAGAGGCAGAGTTGCAATGACATACCAAGAAAAGTGTGCTGAGAAGTATGGCCACCTTCATGTCAACACCACAACACCAGGGAGAGGACTTAACAAAGAGTCTTCGAAATCTATCAAGGACAGAGAACCAAGTGGCAGCACCGCTACAGACCTCAAGTCTCTGAAACATAAGAAACATCGCAAAAAGAAGAGAGATGATGATCTATTCAGCCACTCTGACTCTATGGATGATTCCAGGAAAGATGATCGTAAAGGGGACTCCTTGCTGGTTAATTCAAGCCGTGATGATGCCACACCTGTCAGGGATGAGCCCATGGATAGTGGTGCAGTGCCCTACAAGAGTACCCCTGAAAAGGAGAAGAAAGAGAGGACTAAAAGCAAATCTGACAAAGGTAAACGAAGGTCTGAAAGCAGTGGGCAGAAGGAACCATCAGGCAAGATGTCAAAACCTGTTAGAGAGAAGGAATCAGATGCACCGCGAGAGAAAGGGGCTCCCACTGAACCAGCCATTAAGAGAGTCAAAGACGAACCGTCCCACAAATCTGAAATAAGTAAACCTCAGTCTTCAGAGTCTAAACTCATGCTCCCACGCAAGTTGATGCAGTCTAGGCCCATTAAACACCACCAGGAGCTGAAGCCCATCAAAGATGAGCTCAAAAGCAGGAAGGAATTGGCGAAAGACCTTCCAAAGCAAGACAAAGTATCTGACAAAGATGGGAAAGTCCCCAAAAAAGAGCCAGAGAAGCCTGTGAAAACTGAGGAAAAGATGCACACCAAGACATCAAGAGAAGATACCAAACAGGAAAAAAAGAAACGGAAAGATGACAAGCCATCTGCGAAAGACCTGGATGTCCCCCCTGTAAAAATAGCAAAAATGGAAGTTGACATGGCCAAAAGCTCTCCAAAACCTAAACCCAGACTGGAGAGTGAAAGGCCAGTTGAGAAGGAGAAAGTAGCTATTCCGTCTCTGATGGATATTAAGCCTGAGCCTGTTAGAAAGATTAAAATCAACAGGGAAATTGGCAAGAGAATATCTAGCATTGATCGCCCAGTTTTAGCTGAGGACTCTGCTCATGCCACAGGAAAGGGCAGGCTAGACAAGTCTAGAGGAAAATTGAGAAGGAAGGTGCATGTTCCTGATGGGTCAGGATCCTTATTGGTTGATTACACCAGGTGAGAGAAATGAAATATAAATAATTAACTTGACAACTCTTATTTTCTGTACCATCCATTTATTCATATTTGTTGTCTTTGGCAGCACCAGCTCCACAGGAGGAAGCCCCATCAAAAAGCATGAGGATAAGCTTGACCTAAAGAAGACTGTGATAAAGACCCTGGAGGAATACACTAATGACAGCTCCACCCCTGCTGAGGACGAAATCGTCATGATACAGGTGCCCCGTTCCAAGTGGGAAAAGGAGGACTATGAATCTGAGGACGATGATTCTAAGGTTGCAACTAGAAAAGATGGCATCAACACATCCAGTTCTGCTCCTTCAGGGGAGGATACTGCTGCAAAAACAACTGACAATGAGTCTCCACATGCTGATAAAGCTCCTACTGCCTCCAAAGGGGCAGATGTCAAACCTGCCAAGGACCCCACATCATGTGATAAGGAGAAAGATCCTGACAAAGAGCGAGAAAGGGACAGAGGGAAAGAAAGAGACCGCTGCAGCACTGCAGATCGTGAGATAACTGATAAAAGGAAACCTAGTGTACCTAATCAGGAGAGAGAACATGCGCAGGAGAAAGGCAGTGACCATGGCAGTGAACGGAGCTGCTCTTCCCAGTCATCCAGAGACAGGCAATCTGACAGGCCTGAACCTACCTCTAGAAAGGCAGTAGGTAGAGAGACAACAACAGGCCTTACCAGTAGGAAGCCAGAGCATAGAGATGATGCAAGAGACCACTTAGGCACAAGATCAAAAGATGAGAGAAGTCCAATCAGGAGGAGAGTATCGCCCTCAAGGGTAAAGGACTTGCACACAGACTCTGGGAGAAAAACACTTGAAGCCCCACCGGAGTCGAATAGGAGTCCAAGTCCAAGCAGGAATAAGAGAGCATCATCGCAGAATGCCCCAGAGCCAAAACGAACTGGCCCAGAGGATCACAAAATACACTGGCCATGCAGTAAGGAGAGCCAGGGTTCTAGGCATTCTGATGTGCGTCCTACAAAGGACCGGGAGCACAGGACTCCTCATAGAACTTTGACTCCAGAGCCTAGGTCTGATGCACAGAAAGGTGGCGTACATGGTGACCACGTCAAAATCCCATCGGCGCGCTCCACAAGATTGTCATCAGATTTAGCACGGGAAACTGACGAGGCTGCGTTTGTCCCTGACTACAGCGAAAGTGACAGCGAGACTTCGGACCCTGAGAGCAAAATGGAGCAGAGAGGACAAGAGCGGGAGAGCAGTGGCAGCCAGAGTCCAAGCCCCTCTGGAAGCCATGGACACAGCAGCAGCCCCAGCTCTCCGGGCAGTCAGGACAGCAAAAAAAAGAAAAAGGACAAAAAGGAGAAGAAGGAAAAGAAGAAACACAAGAAGCACAAAAAACACAAAAAGCATAAGAAACATACAAGTAATGAGTCTGAATCAGAGCTCAAAGGACAGAAACATAAACATAAGAAAAAAAAGTCTAAAAAGAGCAAGGACAAGGACAAAGATGACAAGGAAAAGGATGACAAGGAAAAGGATGAAAGTGAAAGAGATGAACATAAGGCAAAAGTATCTGTTTAATTCATTTATAGGCTTAACCATTAATTTAATTTACTCCACTTTAAGAAGCATTGAAAAAAATCTATTGTTCTACAGAAAAGTTTAAGTACTGGTTCAGCTTTCATTCTATTTGCTAATTCTCACTGGTTAACAATATGCTCTTTTTTTGTGTGTCTGACCATGCTAACCTCTCCAACCAATGCAAGAGAATAGCTACTTGAATGATAAAGGTTATTTGGGTTTTGAATTTTCATGAATATTTTTTTCTCATTTAAAATTGTTGCAGATTCTCATTACATCATGGTTTTGAATTAAGGCCATTGTAGAGGAAGCACTTTAGAAATGTGAATGTGATTGCAGTTTTGCAAAATTTGCAGAGTTGCAAAAGCCCTTTTGTACCTCATCTCTTGTATGTTTAAGTTGGATAGAAACATATCATTATAACAGTATGATAATATTGTTACAGAGGTACAGGAGAGTGTCATCCAGGCATTGGGCCACACTGATTTACAAATTGTATGTTTTTGCACTGTGAATATTTCCTCTACTCTTTCATTTTATTTGACTTCACCTTCACATGAGTAATTTAAATTATCTGCTGAAATGGAATTGTAAATGTTTTGAGGGTAATAAAATTTTTCAGCAAATATATATGGTCTCATCTGGTTTATTGTCTTGCTTTGGTAATAAATATTTCCAAGGAACCACAGTAGACTATTTCTAATTGTCTTTTTAAATAGTTATTGGTAACACTTTATTTTACATTGTTACATATGTTACATGTACTTAATGTAGCAGTAAATTATGCATACAACCAACCCTAGACCAAATCTTATTCCTAACCCTATAGAAAGTATCTATTACTCTGTACTTAAATGTATGATTACACTGCGACATGGACACCTTAAAATGAAGTGTAACGGTTATTTATTGTATGTACACCAGTATCAACTATTACATTTTTTGGGGATTTTTAACTAAATGAAATTACACCCATCCGATGTCCATATTCTATTACAATGTGATAGTTATTAACACAACAGTCTTTTACATGAGTGTTTATAGCAATACTTTTCAAACTGTTTTTAAGCTTTTATTTGCTAGCCCAACTTCCATTAAAAGTGCCTGACTGTGCTGGAACTTTAATTTATTTTAGAGAAGAATCTGGCATGAGTTGGAACTGTTTTTGAGATGTGGTCGTATGACATACCACATTTTAGACAAGGAAAACTCACTTTTTGCTGGAAAACTTAAAATAGCTCTAACAAATGATCAGTTCAGAATTACACTCAGTCACACATCTTTTTAAAGACTTCTGTGATGCCTTTCCTTTCTGTATTAGAAGGAATATGTATATCTCTTATTTCCCAATGTCTACAATTAATCTTTGTCATATATTTTTCATGATTACTTATAACTTCAGAGATTTGATTTTGGATTGTTATAAATAGATGTTTAATAACTTAGTTCTACATTATTAAAATGTTTACGGAAATGATTCATATTAAAATGTATATCTTGAATGTTGTGTCCAAGAGTAGTCTCAGAAAGGGGTTGAATACACTAATGCTGGAGAGAGTCACGGTGTAATGGTGTGGTTTAAACTACATGTAGTCAAACTGGGAGTTTTGTTTAAACAAAACTTGCATTTGGTGGATTTTTACAGAAATGTACAGTCTTTCTCTGATAAAACCAGACTGAAGTGTTGATACCTCATCCTTCACTAAGCAGGTTTTTTGTCCAATCAGGAGCCCGTACCATGATGGTAGTTGAACAAACTACCATAACAAACTCAGGGTTACGGGATTAGTTTTGAGTTGGCAAAACCAAACCAACCCAATCAAGGCTATTGTTGGTACTATGATGCTGATCATCAACTTTCTCTGTCAATTCAGGCTTTGATCCTGAGATTATGCAACGTGATCTCATGAGAATACGTGTGTATTTTACGTTAAGTGTAGTTCTACCACACGTACATTTACATTACACTCAGAAACGTATAATACTGACGTATTTACAGCACTAAAACGTAAAATATTTACGTATTGACAGCACAAAAACGTAAATTATTTATGTATGGACTCTACCGACGTACAAATTTGTACCTGTTCCTATTTATGCTTATTAAAATCGTGGCATTAATGTTTTGACTCTATTGCTTTCAACTGTCTTATCAATTACGTTTTCAGTCGCATTTATTAAAAGCAGTTTACTCATTTAAGAAATAATATTTCACTCTGTTCGTGCCTTCTGCTGCAAACTCGTTTCAGAGGATTAGCATAAGTTAACTTACATTGTGTTAAACAAGACTACACTTTAAACCCTTTAAAATAACATTACCTTCTTTATTTTTTAACCATTTTGTAATATAGTTTATTTACCGTGAGACACAAAATGCGTTTTCTCCTATAGAACCATAATACACCAAAACACAACATAAATTCACAAAAGACATACATTTTATTAGCGTGATGTAATCCAAATCTTTAGAATCCATACGTTTGCAAGAAACAGATCCAAATTCAGCCCTTTATCCAGCGATTTTCATCTCCATTCTCATCACCGACCGTAAACGTCAAATCCCGCGCTCGTGATGAATTCAAATAAAAAAAAATGCGCCCTGAAGAAGCGTTACGACATGTTTTACTGCAGGGATATCAAACGCTCATTGGCTCTCGCCCTCTTGCCTGCTTCGTCACAAATTGCGAAATTCCGCGTGTTCCAGTCAGTGTTGCCAACTTAGCGCCTTTGTCGCTATTTTTAGCGACTTTTCAGACCCCTTTAGCGACATTTTTTCAAAAAAGCGACTAGCGACAATTTTAGCGACTTTTTGGACAAACCTCAGTAGCCTCCAAATGTTGCCAGTACTGTCCTGCGAGCGCGAGGTCTTGCTTTCTCCCTGTCGTCACTCTCTCTCGCTGCGTCTCCCCTGTTCAGTGAATGGCTGAGAGGAGCGCACGGCCGCTGACAGACGCGAATGAGCAGTGTTTTTCCACTGACTTATCACTTACCTGCTTTTCTTTTGTTTTATATTTAAAGAATTTAGTTTGACCATTTTCATTTTATTTATTTTCATGTGCTTGTTATTACTTGTAACACTCACTATCACAGAGCTTAGTTCATCCGGTTCCCTAACTTTCTCAATTCAGATAATGTTCCACATAGGCCTATAAAAATGTAATCATTCACTATATTATAGCTATTATAGCTACTCGTTCTATTGTCTGACAACAACAACAAATAGGAAATGAAAACAGCTTTATTTGACATTCGGCTATATTATATTAAATGGAGCATTCATTTAGAGAGAAAACGCACTAGGCTGACAGAATGCAAGTACGACGCGATGACATCATTAATATGCTAATTGACGTATGACGTCATCTAGCGACATTTAGCGACTTTTAGGGAAGGCCTTAGCTACTTTCCTTTGAAAATAGTGTCGGTGTGCAACATTTGAAATGAAGAAGCGCGCGCGCCTTCACAGTGCGAGCCGAAACCGGATTAACATTTTCATGGATTAATAACTTAAATTCTACTCAGAGAGGACTGCGTCTGCGACTGCAACACATGATGTGAACGACTTTTGGTACCGGTTTTGACATTTTCGCAATAAATAAATTATTGTGATTAATTGTCTGTCTGTTATGTTTTTCTTCATAATTGTAACGTTAGCCTACGTAGTTTTAAGGAATGGTTATGGGTAGGTTTAGGGGTAAATTAGGAGTAGGATTAGTGGCTCAAAATATATTTTAATGCTATATTGTTAATAAAACTGCCATTTCCCTACACACCTCTGCGCATTACGTTTTATCCTTTTTATATTCTGTATAAAATGGGTATGTTTAGGTTTAGAAGTAGGGTTGAGGGATCTCACATTTATCTATAAAATGGTAAAAGGGAAATTATACAGATATGAAATATACGTAAACAGTTAACGTTTTGTAGCTGAAAAACGTAATTATGTTACGTTTAAATGTTGCAGATACGTCCATATTATACGTTTCAGGATCTATTAAACGTACAAAAAGTACGTTTTCTATCTTTGAAAAAAACGTATAATACTTACGTATTAACAATGAGACCAGGCTGGATTATGAGGTGTATATACATGAAAGTGTGGCATCAGTAGTGAAGAGCCAATCACATGCCTTTAAACTGTGAACAGAGAAACTGTGATTCACTTCTCTCTTCTGCTGAAGATTTTGAGATAAATTATGATCTAAAATTGTGTAAAATGCACTTACCCAGCAATAAGAGAAGACTTTTCCTAAGTTAGTTCGATAGATAAGATATATATTGCATACAGAAACTCAAACATGTCAGCTCACATAGTCATTTTAAAGCTTTATTGATTCTAAAATGTATTTATATTATAAATATTTATATTCATTTGCACGAAATACTGTATAATACAACCCGATTTCCAGAAAAGTTGGAACATTTTTTTAAATATAATAAAGGTGGAAATCTGTGATTTGTTCATTCTCTTTAGCCTTTATATAACTGACAAAAGTACAGAGAAAAGATTTTCAAAGTTTTCACGGATCAACTTAAGTGCACTGATCAACTTAAGAATATTTTAAGACTGCAACACACTCCAAACTAAGTTTCAACAGAGGCATTTTACATCGCCTTTCCTTTTAATTACACTTTTTAATCATTTGGTAATAGGATAGCCTACTAATTGTTTCGCCTGATAGACAGCTGCTCAAAAGTCTGTGGTCATTGTTATCTGATTTTCTTTTTCATGAAAAAGAAACTGTGTAAAGTGCCTAGCAAAGATGTCATCTTTAATGGCAGTATATGTCTCTGTACAATCCCAATAAGCCTACGTCTTCAAGTTAATGGTATCGTCACACACATGCAAGTCACCCATACCATGACAGATGTTTTACTTTTGCCCTTTCTTAAGGTCAGGATAGTCCATTTCGTCTTTGGGACTGAGAACTCAAAGTCCGTTTTTCCCCAAAATAAGCTAAAACATGGATTCATCTGACCGCAGCACAGATTTCCACGGTGTTTTGGATCATCTGAGATGAGCTCGGGCTCAGAGAACTTTGCAGCATTTTGCAGCAATTCTCTGCATAGAATTGATGTAAAGCTTTCTCCTTGTGGAACAGAGATTCAAGTTGCATTTCTTGATGCAGTGGCAGATTGTGTTAAGTGGCAATGGTTTTCCAAAGTACTCCCGAGCCCATGTGGCTATTTTTAACACAGTAGCATGATGGTTTCTCATGCAATGCCGTGTGAAGGGCTCAAAGGTCACGCTCATTCAACAGAGGTTTCCTGACTTTTCATTCATGGAGATTTCTCTGGATTCTCTGAATCTTTTCATAATAGTATGTGTGGTAGATGGTGAAAGACCTAAATACTTTGCAATCCTGCATTGAGAAATGTGATTTTTGAATTGTTTGACAATTCTCTCATGAAATTAGGCACAAAGTGGCGAGCCATGACCCATCTTTGCTTGCAAAGACTGGGATGCTCCTTTTACACTCAATCACGATACCATCATCTATGTTTCAAAACAGTTTAACATGGATATTTGTTTCACTGTCATTTTGCCTCTGTCTCAACTTTTTTGGAGTGTGTTGCAGCCATCAAAATCTAAATTTGTTTACAAAATACAATTAATTTGCCCTGTGAAAACATTGATTTTTTTCTTAGTACTTTTGTCAGTTAAATAAAGGTTCAAGAGAAGTAAATCACAGAATTCTAATACAACTAATAAAAAATAAGTATTAAAAAAACTACATATGAAAGGTATAACATATTAAACCAATTGTTTTGCCCAGAGAAAATGTTATTACTAAAGTTTATTATCTAACATATAAAACAGACATAAGCCTACCTCAACCTGATATTTAAGCAAAATACCCTTGATCTGAAAGTGTTGTGTTTCCTCTGACAGCCACTTGAGGACGGCAGACATCTTATATGTGTACCCATTCCCTTAAAAAAGATGGCCTTCAATAATCCAGAAGGATTGTAGTTCTCTGTGCAGGGATAATGCTGGAACCCTGCAGGAAAAAAAAAAAAAAAGCCCACAGGACAGTGCACATTACATGGGGAGTCCGGCTCCCCCTCTCTAGACGTATTGAGTGGAGCTGTAACCCAGCAAACACAGAACGTTCCCCTAAGGTTCCCATTTGGTTATTTTTTGGGAACCAAACAATAATCCCTGTAGGTTATTTTTAGATTCTATTTTTATAACCAAAAACTAACGTTCCCAGAACGTAAAATTGTTAGCTGGGAAGTTCCAGCCACCCCCAATCCTATCAATCCAGCCACCCCGAATCCTATCAATCTAGAAACTATGCTTCTAACCACAGCTCGAGAGCTGACGTTCAAACCACACAACTTTGCTGTTTGCGAATGTTCGTTGTTCCGATAATGCCTCTGCCTATCCCTAAACCTTGTTAGGTCAACAAGCTCAACACATTAGGTAGACAGAGGAATACCTTGTCCAAATACCCACACTTGCGGCACTTGACCACTTGTCTACTTGCATGACGTATTTCCTCTATTTGACCCAAGTGTTCAAGTGTGCACGCCTCTCAATGGGCCAAGACCGCAAGTGTGGGTATTTAAACAAGACAGAAGAGTTGAACTAGGCCAAGGTCCACCCATTATGTCCAGAGAGGGGAAGCTGGAGGTCATTTGTCTCTGCAGTTAGCACCATTTGGGGTGCTCTTCAATTCTTAAATTGATGCCTCCTCGTTAGCCACCTTGAAGAAACGAGGACTGAAGAAGCGTACAGAGGAGCTATGAGCGAGGATGCAGTCAGAGGTGCTTCTCATTTCTAATGTGTGCATCCTGGTTCCCTTTCCTCTCTTCCTTTCCTCGCCGCTCAGCTCCATTGCATTGCCCTTAGGATGTGAGGGAAGAATGCAAGGAAAGAAAATGAGGACGGAGGAAGCTAAGGGAATCTTGAAAATTCAAATATTTTTGATCAAGCGTCCCCAACAGGGGAGGGATCTCCCCTGTTGTTGAGGCTTGGTTATTTAAAAGATTCATAAAATTGGGCTAATAAAAGATGCCCTGTTGAAATATGTGACATGTAGCCTATGGTTTATTTAAACCGCAAAGGTATTAGCTAAAACAAATTAAAAATATTTTCGACAAGAAGCAGCATAATAAACCTGCTGTTGTCTGTGTCCGTAAAGTTATTTTGATTTAATATATAGGCCTATACGTGGGCAAATAAATAAATATCTGTATCATCTAATAACACTGCATATAATAAATACTATCTTAAATAAATAATGAATTATGGGCTATTTAATTCATTCAGTGAAGACTATGCAGTGTTTAATTTTAGCATGCCTACATTATTACATTTCCGTGGTAGGCTATTTTTACCTGAATAGGCTATACTGTATACTGTTAAATAGACTCATTGTTTGCATATGGTTTGTCCAGTAAAGGCTGAATTACGAAAATGTTTAGTACTGAAACAGATCGCCTCATATTTTTGTATGTTTTCACCACAAGAGGGCGCACAAGGTTATTACGGCCCCGGAACAAAGGTGCAGCATTCCAGTTAATAGCCTAACATATAAAGGCACATTAAAGCATCTTCTTGTGTGGAGAACAAGTTCAGAGCGAGTCAAGTATTTAAGGTTTGTTTAAATTGTCATCCCAGAATGCTACTTTTTAGTCACATTGCTCTTATCAGAAGGCAAATATAAAGGGGAAAAGGCCTTTGCTTTATTGTAAGCCACATTTCAGAAACAAAGATGCTTCACATGTTGACAACAAACAAGCCAGCAGTCATATTGAGGTCATTATTGACTTATATTATTATTGTATTATTAATTCTTCCTTGATGCTCTCTTTTCAGGTCAGTTGAAGATCAAAATGTATTTCTTTAAGAATTTCAACATGCAACTAAAGTGTCTTGTATGGATATTGGTCATAAGAAAATTCAGCCTCATGTATTTGGGTTAAACTGATGTAATGCATATTTTTGAGTCATGAACAATGTGTTAAAACAAGTTTCAGTTGCTAAATAACATTTCAAAGTATTTAAATTCATTTTCATCAATTCATGTTTACTGCTATAACCTTGTCCATTCATAATAAAAGAGCCATGTTTGCAGTTGTGCCACCCTGACATTTGAGAAATATACAAATTGCTGGACAAAAGTTTTTCAATTATCTCAACAGCTTTAAAACTATATTTATAAAATGCTCTCATATGAAAGGTTTTAAATCTAAAATGATGCCATGATATTCAATTAAAATATATTATTAATAGTATATAATTTTTTCGGACAGATGCAGCACCTGAAATTTTGGGGGGTTATACTATGTATTATTTAAATGTACCAAAAATGAATTCAAACTAAATAGGATAGAATTTATCAAAATTATTTTGCACACAAAAATAAGCATGTCATGTCATTGACCCATTTATATTGTTAGATGAAACAAAGTAAACGTGATAACAAAAATGCATCAGTTGGTATTGAACTGAAAAAAGAGCATCCCCTTGGTGAGCTGGCACAGTGTTGTGGGTTAGCACCAGCATATATGTCCTGTCTGTGTCCTCACGAGAGGGTTTGCCCCCTTGTGCTGTTGCTTTTAGTTTTCACCAGTCTCCCCCTGCCGCCATGTCTGGCACTGCTTTCAGTGTGCTGAGTGTGCTATAATCTACTACCATACACTGCGCTCTGGGAATCCTTTCTGCTGCGTGCCAGGTAAGGGCAAATCCTCCATGCATACACACATGCATACATTAATACACACTCAGAGGAAAAGAAGGCTATATGGGCCTGTAACTCTTTTTACATACAATTGTATTATAAATAGAATTAGTACAAATCATATGGTGGGAGAAGCAAGCAAGAATACAGGGCAACTTTGCCCGTTTGCCAAATGGTGCAGCTGACGTGTTTCTGTTTGTTCTTGAACGTTGTCCAGGATTTGGCCGTATGTGGTGACATAGTTGCATATTCCATTTTTGTGGCTGTGCCAGAGGTTCACTGCCCTGGTACATGCAGCCACAGGAATAATGATTCTGTATAAGTAAAAATAAATATGACTGTGATTGTCACAAAAATGTGACTTAATTCTTGACGGTTTAGTACAGTGACTTCCAAAAATATTTTTTATAATTTTTTACATTTATGAATGTATTGTTTAGCTCTGATCCAGGTCTTTCTCCCTCTTTTGAGTCTTGTTTGGTACTGTGTCCAGGCTCCATGCCAAGTCTACCTCATTAAAATGAAGCATATGCAGATCTGTCTTGTTTAAGCTAATGGTGACACTTAATTGTTGTGTCTGGTCTTTAGTGATTGGTGAACGTGCGAGTATATATCTTAAGGTGGATGTTTTCTGTTTTCCTTCATGCTCTTGTCAGGAAATCTCTTGTGAATATGTGTTTTTGCATGTATTTTCAAGACAATCTCCTCTTTGAAGATTGAATCCTTTGAGGTGCTTCTTGTGGGGAGGTGTTGTTTCTTTCACATAGCCTCGTGTGTTTTCATTTGTCTTGCAATTGATTCGTTCCCTCCATTTACTGGATCAGCGCTGCTATAAAGGCCAAAGTCGAGATGGATCGTGCACCACTATATGCCAGAACATCCTCTGGTAAACATGGAGGTTCAGAAGAGCTGCGACTCACATACAGCAGCTTCTTTAATGAGTGTGTCTGGTCTAGCAGTAGATCTCTGAAGGGCTCTCCACTCACCTGGCACAGTCACACAGATTCAGTGCCAGAGTCTGGTAGCCTCCATATGCTTGCCCTGTCAGACTCTTAAAACCCTTCCACATACTGACAGTAACTCTTTATCTTTATCACGTTTTCAATCTAACAGTTACAAGAGCCAAGAAACTTGCATGGGATTCATTTAAAAATTGATATTTTGTGCCCCGAATCCAACAACAAATAGTTTTTAATTGTTACTCAACAAAACAAGAAAATTTACTTAGGACATGTTACGAATGGTAATAAATTAAACAATATTTGGCAACGGAGATCCTTAAATGTAGTGTTGCAGTAAGATGCATATAAACTTATTTTTTTGCAATCGAAGAAAGATATACACCAAATTGATGCATTAAAAAAATAATGTAAAATAAAAATGTAAAAAATAAACATTACTTATTTTTAGGGATATATTTGAAACAAAAAAACAACAACAATAAAAAATCCCCATAAATGTAAGATTGTGTCAATCTGTCAAAAACTTTTAACAATTTTTTTTTTCAACATCACAATTTAAGTTAAAAATGTATATATAAGAAAAGTGTATGCTTTAGCTTATTTTGCAGTTCACTTAAATGGTACTATGTTGTAATATGAATGGTGTGACATCATTTTTATAAGTACAAAGATTGAGAATAATTGAAGGTTAAAGTCATCATGAAATGGAAGATGCTGCTTTTTTAATAAGAAAAAATGGTAACACTTTACAATAAGGTTCATTAGTTAACATTAGTTAATTTATTAACTAGCATAAACTAACAATTATCAATACATTTGTTACAGTATTTATTAATCTTTGTTAATGTTAGTTAATATAAATATATCTCTTCATTGTTTGTTCATGTTAGTTTACATTGCATTCACTAATGTTAACAAATACAACCTTTGATTTTAATAATGTACTGTTTTAGTAAATGTTGAAATTAAAATTAACTAAGATTAATACATTCTGTAGAAGTGCAGTTCATTATTAGTTTATGTTAACTATTGAACCTTATTGTAAAGTGTTATGAAAAAATGAAGGGCGGGGCTTGCTGGTGAATTGATTGTATTATTGGTTGCTATTGCTGTGATGTCATGTGAGTGATAGGTTGTCCCGCCCTCACTCCAGTGAACACATCATCAGAGAAGAGATGAGATGTTGTTGGAAGGGAAAGTTATTTTGATTAAAGATTAAGAGGGCTGATGTATTTAGTAAAAATTATGTGCACAGACAAATCATTTAATAAAGGCTGCAATATTCCATCAAAATAAGAACGGTCCATTGTGAATTTATGGTGACCTTAATCCTTTCCACAGGTTAAAGAACAGCATACAGGTTTGGAATGACACAAGGATAATTGCATGCCGACAGAATTGCATTTTTTGTGTAAACTATCCCATTAAGCAATATGTACCAATTGTACCAGTGTGGCCAATGTAGGAATGATGCAGAGAACGACCTCTTCTGCTTGATGTAATCACAGAGTTTGAAGGGTGCATCATAAAGATTTCTGAACCATTTCTCACAAAACGAAATTTGATCTGCTTTACTCGGTTTACTATAGAATAACATGGAAGAAGGGTGATTGCTTAGACTCAGCTTGGCTGGCGATGTGGCACTAAATCAGTGCTGGCTGGCAGTATTGTCTTCTGTGCATAGGTTCATGCAGGCCACAAAGCACTATTATGTGTGCGGTTGCTCTGCTATTATTGGAGCTGTTTTTGCGGCTGCAGTGGCGAGAGGTGCTGATTGCATCTCCTGTATGCCTGTATGCCACCACTGCTGCCTGGCCCGCCCTTGACCAGAGCTGTGCACAGAATTTCAATGAGCTTTGTGAAGGAAAGAGACGTTGTCTGCCTCACTGTGTCTGTGTGTGTGTGTGTGTGTGTGTGTGTGTGTGTGTGTGTGTGTGTGTGTGTGTGTGTGTGTCTGGGTGGTTTCATAGCTGGTTCGGATGTTGAGAGGTTTGTGCAAGCTTGGTGTTCAACTAGTTTAGTTTATTCAAGGCAAACAGGGATGGGCACTGCCAATAAAGGGCCAGGCTTCCTTTAGATGATCTAACAAAACCTGTCAAGAATATGTTCACATTATATTTCACCTCAAATGCAAAAGAAAGAAAAAAAAAAAAGGAAGTTTTAAATGTAAATTAAATAAATATATAGTAAAATTGTATGTTGTTTAGATGTTTATATTATTGAAATTGTAAAGTAGCCTACATTACCTTTCAAAAGTTTGGGGTCAGTAAGATTGTTTAATGTTTTTTAAAGAAGTTGCTTAAACTGACCATGCAAGGATGCATTTATTTGATTACTCCATTACTCCATTACTTATTATTACTCCAGTCTTTAGTGTCAGATGATATTTGCTGCTTAAGAAACATTTCTTATTGTTATCCATGTTGAAAACATGTTGTGCTGCTTAATATTTTTGTGTAACTGTGATCATTTTTTCCCCAGGATTCTTTGATGAATAGAAAGATCAGAACAACATAAAAATCTTTTGCAGGTTTATTAATATCTTTACTGTCACTTTTGATCATTTTTAATCATTGCTAAATAATAATTTTTTCCTAACTTTTAATTTAGGTTGTAATTTAATTAAAGTCCCTGTAAAGGCAATTCTAAAAAAATTCTAAACCCATTATAAATGTTAGAAATGTGTTGCAAAAACATATTACAAAGACTGTGAACTGTGAAATACTGAATTGTGGAGTTAGACCGTTAAACAGTTTTTCACCATTGCTATAGAGTGCCGAAGTGATGACGTCACTTTGTAGGACAACTCGGAAGCTAGCGGCGCATGGGTTCCCTTGATCGAAAAGCTATGCATTTTCCCCCATAGACTTTTGGAAAATCGCAAAAAATAAGATCTGTGTTTAACAAAGAGTTGTGACCCTTACACGTTTTGTCTATCAAGATCATCTTTAAGTCAAGTCAAGTCAAGTCATCTTCATTTATATAGCGCTTTTAACAATGGATTGTTTCAAAGCAGCTTTACAGAGATAAACATAATTTAAGGTAACAGATTGTTTTGGCATTATAGCGGTTCTTGAATAATGTTATTTCCAGCTAAAGTTAACTTTGATTGATTCACCTCCGTCGAAATGATCAGACTTTTAAACGCGAACCTGTGATTAACGCTGACGGCGTTCACATGCTCATTCAGAATTGATTCTATAGTTATGTGCTTTTAAAATATGTGCGCAGGTTTATAATTCATACAACCCAGCCTAAACAAACTACTTTTCTTGCCTATAAATTTTGATACAGAATTTTGTTTTATTTTATCACTTCGGGGTACGCGAGCCAGAATTCACAACGCTTCATCTGTAGAGTGGGAAAGGGATCCTCCATAGGGAGAGGATAGTGGACACTTCAGCACTGCATTGTCATCGGGTCCAGGCGGATCTCCTTCGTCAGATCTGGACACGGCCTAGATCCGGCAGGCTGCGGGAAAACCTCGGGATAAACAAAGACACTAATATTAGTGTAGATGCCATTCTTCTTATGATGTAGCGAGTACATCAAGATTTAAGGGAAGTGTTCCCAGTTCCGGCTGACCTAATCTATGCAGCCTAACATTGAATTTATAGAAGTCTATAGTGTGTTATGTGTATGCTAGGTCAAAGAGATGTGTTTTTAGTCTAGCTTTGAACTGACAGAGTGTGTCTGCTTCCCGGACAATGGTAGGAAGACTGTTCCAAAGTTTTGGTGCTAAATAGGAAAAGGATCTACCGCCTGCAGTCGATTTAGATATTAGGTATTAGGTATCTAGGTATATATCTAGGTATTATCAACTGGCCGGAATTTTGAGATCGGAATAGACGTGAAGGACTATAATACGTTAAGAGCTCGCTCAAGTACTGCGGGGCTAAACCATTTAGTGCTTTGTAGGTAATCAATAATATTTTAAAATTTATACGATGTTTAATAGGGAGCCAATGCAGTGTTGACAGAACCGGGCTAATATGGTCATATTTCCTGGTTCTGGTAAGAACTCGAGCTGCTGCGTTTTGAACTAGCTGTAGTTTATTTATTAAGCGTGCAGGGCAACCACCCAGTAGAGCATTACAATGATCTAGCCTTGAGGTCATGAACGCATGGACTAATTGTTCCGCATTTCCCAATGAGAGCATATGGCGTATTTTAGATATATTTTTAAGATGGAAAAATGCAGTTTTACAGATACTAGACACGTGGCTTTCAAAAGAAAGGTTGGTATCAAAGAGCACACCCAGGTTCCTAACCGACGACGAAGACTTGACAGAGCAGCCATCAAGTGTTAGACAGTATTCTGGGTTATTACGTGTGGAAGTTTTTTGTCCAATAATTAGAATCTCTGTCTTTTCAGAATTTAGTAGTAGGAAATTACTAGTCATCCAATTTTTTATATCAGCTATGCATTCCGTTAATTTTGTGAATTGGTAAGTTTCGTTGGGTTTTGAAGAAATATACAGCTGAGTATCATCGGCATAACAGTGAAAGCTAACTCCATGTTTCCTAATGATATCTCCTAATGGTAGCATGTACAGAGTGAACAGCAACGGTCCTAGTACTGAGCCTTGTGGTACGCCATACTGAACTTGTGATCGATAAGACATCTCTTCATTTACTGCTACAAACTGATAACGGTCAGTTAAGTATGATTTAAACCATGCTAGTGCAATTCCACTAATGCCCACATAGTTTTCTAGTCTATTTAAAAGAATGTTGTGGTCAATTGTGTCAAATGCAGCACTAAGATCGAGTAACACTAATAGAGAGATACAACCACGATCGGATGATAAGAGCAAATCATTTGTGACTCTAATGAGAGCGGTCTCAGTACTATGGTACGGTCTAAATCCGGACTGAAAATCCTCGCAGATATCATTTCTTTCTAGAAAGGAACACAGTTGTGAAGATACTGCTTTTTCTAATATCTTTGACAGAAAAGGCAGATTCGAGATCGGCCTGTAATTGACTAATTCTGTAGGATCAAGTTGTGGTTTTTTAACAAGCGGTTTTATCATAGCCAGTTTAAAGGTTTTTGGTACGTATCCTAGAGACAAAGATGAATTAATGATATTAAGAAGAGGATATATGACCTCTGGAAACATCTCTTTCAGTAGCTTAGTCGGTATAGGATCTAACATACAAGTTGTCGATTTAGATGAATTAACGAGTTTGCAGAATTCTTCCTCTCCTATAGCAACAAATGAATCAAATTTTTCCTCAGGGAGACTACAATGCACTTCCTGATGCGATACTGTGGTAGACGGTTGCATAGTTATAATTTTGTCCCTGATATTATCAATCTTATAAGTGAAGAAGTTCATAAAGTCATCACTGCTGTGTTGCTTGGACACTTCTGAGCTTGAAGCTTTCTTTTTCGTTAGTTTAGCCACTGTTTCAAATAAATACCTTGGATTATGTTTATTTTCTTCTAATAGGTTTGAAAAATAAGCAGATCTAGCAGCTTTTAAAGCCTCTCTGTAAGCAATCGAGCTCTCTTTCCACGAAATCCGAAATACCTCTAGTTTAGTTTTCTTCCAGTTGCGCTCCATTTTTCTGGCTGCTCTCTTAAGGGCCCGGGTTTGCTCGCTGTACCACGGCGTTGGGCTATTTTCTTTAATCTTCTTTAAGCGCAACGGAGCAACTGCGTCTAAAGTGCTGGAAAAGAGAGAGTTAAACGTTTCTGTTGCAATATCAAGTTCTTCTAAGCTATCCGGGATGCTGAGATGATGAAACTGATTAGGAAGATTATTGATAAAGCAATCTTTAGTGGCAGAAGTTATAGGTCTAACGTATTTATAACACGGAGTCGGCTTTGCAGCCTTGGCTAAATGTAATTTACATGAGACTAGATAATGATCTGAGATGTCATCGCTCTGCTGCAGAATTTCAACGGCATCAACATCTATTCCATGTGATAATATTAGATCTAGAGTATGATTACGACAATGAGTAGGTCCTGACACGTGTTGTCTAACTCCAATTGAGTTTACAATGTCTTTAAATGCAAATCCCAATGCTTCTTTTTCATTATCTACATGTATATTAAAATCACCAACAATTAGTACTTTATCTGCAGCCAATACTAATTCTGATAGAAAGTCCGCAAATTCTTTGATAAAATCTTTATGGTGCCCTGGTGGCCTGTATACAGTAGCCAGCATAATTCTCAAATGAGATTTATCGTTTACACTATTTTACATTAAGCACCAATACTTCAAAAGAAGTATATTTAAAGCTAGATTTCTTAGTGGTTTTGAAAATATTACTATAAATTACAGCAACACCTCCCCCTTTGCCTTTCAGACGAGGTTCATGTTTATAACTGTAATCTTGTGGGGTTGACTCATTTAAAATAATGTAATCGTTAGGTTTTAGCCAGGTTTCTGTCAAACACAGCACATCTAGATTATAATCTGAAATCATATCATTAACTATGAGAGATTTTGAAGTAAGGGATCGAATATTCAGCAACCCAAGCTTTATCATTTGCTCATCTGTATTATATCTGTTTTTTATTTGTTGAACATCAATTAAATTTTTAACCTGACGTTTTTTGGATTTCCAAATTCGGGGAACAGACACAGTCTCTATATGATGACATCTAGGTGAAAGAGACTCTATGTGATGGGATTTATCTGACCTTGGTGACGTGAGCCCGCTAGCAGACGGTCGGTTTAGCCAGTCTGTCTGCTTCCTGACCTGAGCCCCAGATTGTCATGTAATATAGTAAATTATATAACATTATTTTTCTTTTATTTGTAATTTTATATTATAATATATTCATATACAATCATTTAGATTATTCACAGTGAAATGTTACTCTTATGGGTGTTCAGTTTCGATCTCAGGCCCGTTTTATGAAGACTTATGCAGATAAATGCCCATCAGATCATCAGCTGTTGTCCAGCAGAGCAGATTGTCTTTGGGTGCACCAGATTGGGGTATGGAGAGTGTTGAGGAAGAGTAGAGTGTCAGAGCTGTTGTCTGGGTGGGTGCATGACAGTGTGGAAAAGTGTGTGTGCATTTACACAATGGTGGGTTTTTCAGCCTCTCACCCTGAAGCAGAGCTATTTAGTACAGGGACAAGTGTGTGTCTGCTTGCAAGGTATCCATTGCATGTGTGCCGCAGTGTAGAGTGCGCCTTGCAGCAGCTCAGGAGTGGGAAACGGCCCTGCTGATTTAGCTGTTAACAAATGCAAGCATTCAAATGAATTAGGCTCTACTCCAAGAAGGGGATGGGGGGTGGTTTGGCTGATAAATATTCATTGAAACTCAGGCATTTCTGCAGTGTTCTCACTCTCTCACGCCACTGTCGCAGCTCCTTTCATTCGCCCTTTTTCATTTTGATCTGCATGCGTGATGCCACCTGCACAGAGAGGCTGAGGGAATCAAAAAGGAACCAGAAGATGGTGCCCCCTGGTGTTCCCCTATCATTCCTCTCCATCTCACCGTCTCCAACGGCTCTGGGCTATAGCCCGGGGAATCTGAGATGGTTCTCACTGCGGAACATGAAATCCACGGGGAGGAGTCGGATCCAGATCCAACTCCTCCCACCTTACATACACCTAAACCTAGCCAACTCCGCCCCCTGATCCCTAAACACACCCCTAATCCCTAAACACAACCCTAATCCTACCCATCTCCACCCCTTGGATCTTGATCCGACCCCTCCCCGTGGATCTCATGTACTGCATTGAGGTGCTACTGGGGGGAATCTAGGTTTGTCACGTGACCCTTTCGCCCACGTTCATGTGGACTGCTTCTCGACACCACGTGTGATGTGTGAGTCAAAAAGAGGAGAGAGAAAGACAAGCAATTAAACTAATAAATGGGAAAATCCTGCCTTTTCACTGCATGTCCCCCATTACCTGTCGTCACTGTCAGGCAGGTTGTTTGAGTGTATGTGTCAGCATGTGCGTGCGTGTGTGTGTGTGTGTGTGTGTGTGTGTGTGTCGCCGGAGCGGCGTCTGTGAACAGCCTGACTCTGATTATATGCTGCAGCCACTGGCACTTGGGTAAGTTCCCTGACACTCGCAGTCGCATCCATTCATTTGTGCTCCTCCACAGTGAAGTCATTGTCATGCGTGGTGTGTATGCAGACCCCCCATGTAAATATTGTTATGCTGTCTTTGAAATCGAAAGCGTGGCGCAGTAACAGCGTGTTTGCTGTTAGCCTCTGATGGCACGCCGATCGCAGACTCTTTTGAAATGGACAAAAAGCCCTTTTGTTTAACCTCGCAGGATTGTTGCTTTGGGGTATTGCATGCTCCAGTGTTGTTCATTGCTACGGTACCTATATTATAAAGGTTATTATGTTACTCGCGCTATGTTTTACAGAATTGCATGTGTTGTTTGAATATCCACTTAAAGCTCCACAGAATGAGAATGTACTGTTGTTTAGAGGTTGGAATGCAGGAAAGTTTGAGAGCCATTAGACCTAGTGATTATTATCTCTCATGGGGGAAGCATGTGCTCATTGGCTGATCATTTTCAGATTAAATTATACAGAGTTGTGTGAGCACTTATGCCAATTAGCATCCATTCTTGTGGATGCATTGTTGTGAATGGTATTTACTTTCCCAAGAATTTTATAATCTGGGTTAATTTTACATATGACAATGAAAGTGTATAGAACATACACTGCCACTCAAGTTTGGGGTCTGTAAGATTTTTAAATGTTTATGAAAGAAGTCTCTTATCTTCACCAAGGCTGTTTTTATTTGATAAAAAAAACAATAATATTATTACAATTTAAAGGAACTATTTTGTATTTTAATATATTAAAATGCAATTTATTCCTGTGATGGCAAAGCTGCTTAATATTTTTGTGGAAACCATGATACATTTTTTAAAGATTCGTTAATGAATAGAAATTTCAAAAGAACAGCATTAATTTGAAATAGAAATCTTTTTTTAACCCTATCAATGTCTTTACTGTCACTTTTAACCAACTGAATCGATCCTTGCTCAATATATTTTTTTAAATCTTACTGACCCTGAACTTTTAAATGTTAATATTCTTCTTTTTTGTGTAAATAATGTAAATGTTCAAAAAACTTTAAATTCAGTTATTTAAAGAAGAATTTGGTAATAAAACAAAAGGGGGAAAAAATATCCATTCATTTATTTGAAAAAAAAAAAAAGTTTTTCTAAACCAACAAAGAAACCACAATAGTTAAAGTGAAAAGGTTGGTGTCGCAACTATGTTTCTAGGCAATATTGATGTTGTGCAAATAACAAGCATACAGAACTCGAAAAATAAAACTGATGGCAATTAGCACACACAAAAAAATGTGTCGACTGAATTGACAAACAAGCCATAATTGGACTGCCTAACACGGGCCCTTCAACTAAAGCATTATTAGGTTTATTCCCCTGCTGATCTAACCAGCTGCATTGAGAGGACTAAACGTCTCTAGCACTGTAGGTGTGTGTTTGTGTATGTGTGTTTAGGCCTTCATGCTCTGCTCTGATTGTTGTTGACATTCAGTCAGATTGTTTAGTCTGTTTCAGCAAAAGCCCCGGCTGAGGAGCAGTCGCTTCCCTGTTGGCCATTACTGAGTCAGGGAGGAAAAAATGTGCTCTTTTATGCGTCATCCCAAGTATTGAATGTCATGCAGAGCTGCCCGGGGTTTGATGTTGCAAAGTTATGTAACTGAGTTTGAGTTGATATGCAGACTTCCCTGTTGTTTAATTGTTTCAGTGTGGTCAATCAGGCAGAGGATTTGTTGGAAGGTATCAAACAAAGAAATTGTAAATAATTATGGTCATTGTAAATCTCTCTCTCTCTCTCTCTCTCTCTCTCTCTCTCTCTCTCTCTCTCTCTCTCTCTCTCTCTCTCTCTCTCTCTCTCTCTCTGTTTCTCTTTGCGAGCTGGGAGTAAGAACGTTCACCCACATTTCTGGGAGCAGCATTTGAATATGTAAATATGTGCTGCATGCTTCAACAACAAAATAAACACAACAAAAATTACAGCGGTGAGAAAACAACAGTTAAGAAAGCATCTGATCACAGCGACATGGATATGTTTGCATGAGCTCTGCAATTCAACACTCAAGTCAAGTCACGTCACATTTATTAATAAAACACTTTATACAATAGATTGCTTTAAAGCAAGCAGCTTTACAGTATTAAACATCAAAAGCGGTGTAAGTTTCGCTTTCATTTAGAATTTAAGTTTTTACTTTTTAAAGTTCTAATTTAAACGGGCTTTATGTAAGAAATGTTAATGTAGCAAAGTTAAAGACTCAGGGAAGGAGGAGGCGGGAACCAACAGACAATCAGTGTAAACTTAAATCACAAAATAAACAAACAACAAAACGAAAGTAAGGCGGCAGCCCCTCACGGATGACTGCCGCATTTAAACATAATAAAACACAACGTAAAGTCCAGGCCTGGGGCCCGTTCTTCGTACGTCGCTAACTCACTTAGCTGGATTTGATTGTTGGCGATTTGGCATGACCTTGGATTGTTTGGTTCTTCGACGCTCATCCTGGACTTGCTGTCATAGCAACAAGTGCGTAAGCTTGAACCTGCTCGCGAACAGTCTATTCATGTTAAAGGGTTAGTTCACCCAAAAATGAAAATTAAGTCATTAATTACTCACCCCCATGCTGTACCAACCCCGTAAGACCTTCGTTCATCTTCGGAACACAAATGAAGATATTTTTGATTAAATCTGAGAGCTGGATCACTGCTACATAGGCTGCCTAAGGGACTGAAACTTGACGGTCCAGAAAGTCATTAAAGAAAATGTTTAAATATTCCATGTGCCTACAGTGGCTCAATTATAAGTTTATCAAGCGACGAGACTACTTTTTGTGCGGAAAAACAAACAAAAATAACGACTTTATTCGACTATTCCTTTTCTTCCTTGTGGGCCTGAGACGAGAGTTCAAGAGATTTCCACGACGCATGCGCGAGAACTGAGATGAGGACGTTCTTCTTCGACTCCTTCTTGTTACCGGCTGCTCACCGCTTAGAAGTATTACCGCCACCTACCGTATAAGATGACGTGTTGGAAGCGCAAAACTTTCTGTTTAAAAGCAGAGGAAGACGCGCGCTGTACATACGCTTTTCAATTCGACACTTAATGTGCTGTAGGTCTCGCTATATTATATACAATGGTTAAAAAGTGTGCATTTCCAGTAAGTCTTCATCTACGTCGAAATCAGTAGACATATTTACGAATTGAAACGCGTATGTACAGCGCGCGTCTTCCTCTCAGTTCAGTGCAGGATCAGTTTCCTTAATAGGTCAACATATGATGTTCTCCCATCATCGCAGAACCTAAACCTCTGGGTAGGAGAGGATGCCTCTTGTCCTTTGTGTTCATCACATGCCACATTAAGGCACATTTTGACAGGACGTAAAGTGGCTCTTAGCCAGGGTCGGTTTACTTGGCGCCATGACCAAGTACTGCGATGTTTGGCTTTAGCATTGGAAGGCAAGCGTAACATGACCAACAAGTTGCCACCTGTTCTAGCAAAACATTACACACAGAAGACAATATTCCTCCGCCCAGGCGAGCAACCACCAAGAAAAGGTGTTAAATTCTCGCCCAGGACAATTGGAAGCTGCTGGGGACTGGAAGATGCTGGCTGATCTTGATCAACGGCTTATTTTTCCACCTGAGATTGCCACCACTAACTTCCGACCAGATATTGTTTTGTGGCCTGGATCAGCACGCATTGTTCAACTGATAGAGTTAACAGTGCCATGGGAGGATGCGGTAGATGAGGCATATGAGAGGAAGAAACTGCGGTATGCTCATCTGGCCACTGAAGCAGAACAGCGAGGATGGAGAGTCCAGGTTTATCCAGTGGAAGTGGGTTGTCGAGGTTTTGTGGCATACCGGTACTCTATAACCCGGTTTCTCAGAGACTTCGGATTCAGTGGCCAAGAGCTGCGTCGCACAGTAAAGAACTTATCTGAAGCAGCAGAGAGGAGCAGCAACTGGCTGTGGTTGAGACGGAAAGATTCTAGCTGGCTGTGTACAGGCCGCCACGCTACGGTTTCGTAGAATTCTCGAAGAGTCTGTTGGTTTATTTGTATAGTTTGCATAGTAAGTAAGGGTTAATGCCCGACGAGGTGTCCGTTGTAAGGTTTTAATGGACGACGGCGAGGTGTAAACCGGCCGACGCGCAGCGGAGGACGGTTGCCTCCGCCGAAGTCCATTAAAACCTTACAACGGACACCTCGAAGGGCATTAACCCGCTTATACCATGGTCACTTGCCAAATAAAACATTTTTAAAACATTAGTTTATATTTTAATTAGGCTAAATCTAGTTTTTTTCAAATAATAACTTGCCTGACGATTTATTTAGCAACTTGAGATATATAGTCCGCTCAGCTTGTAGAAACCTTCAGGTTCAAAAATGCATTTTTTTTTTCATGAAACACAAAGGTAGGCATTTGTTATTTATTTTTTTATTACACATAAAACACTATGTGTTACACTAGTCTACACTAACCACAGCCTCCGAAGCACCGCTGTAGGTCGACTCTCCGATGCTGGATTGGAGAGCCGTCAAATAATGTCGTGACAGGCCATCGATGCGAGAGCAGTCTGCGGGCTTACTGGGCTCCGTCAGTCCGTGAGAGACTGAAGATGAAATAACGATGTCGCTCATTGTTGTATTAGTAGGCTATGTAATATCTAACTAACGTTAGATGTTTGTTTTGATAGAGCAAATTGTTAACGGATACTTTGACTGCCTGTTGCTATGGTTACTCACAGCTGTTGTAGGCAGCGCATTTATTTATTTATTTCGAACGGTAAACAGGCAGTTTCACCAGAACTCCTTTACTAGGTGTCCTCTATCACTTTTTAACGGACACCCTGGAGCCAATCAGAATCGAGTATTCACCCAGACCATGGTATAATTACAGTTATTACATTCCTGTGTATATTGCGTGAATGAGGGTTGGTGTTTGGGCAGATATTGTGTTTTGCGGTAGGTAGGTAGTATGGCATACGGAACCGTTGCCACTGAAACTACTTTAACGAAGACAGTGGGGCTTGACAGCCTTAGTCAAACGGGTTGGCGCATATGGTTGGGTTGCGGAGAGATTGTGGTTAGGTCACATGTGAATTACGAGGAAGGAGCAACCTCAGCAGCAGGAGGGATGTAAAGGTCAGTAAGCTGGGCTGAGTTGAGTGGGGGACGGAGGGGGTTGACTCTGGGACGCCAGAGTCACTGTCGAGCCTTCTTGAGGTGTCGTGGTCTAGTCGACAAAACACTGAGGACGGAAGGTGCCCACTTGAAGATCCTAGAGATGTCCCCTACTCGGCTCAATCCAGACGGTTGTCGTGCTGGTCCACTGGGGAGACCACACTGTAGTTGCAGCCGTTGTGTGTACTGACGCGCCAAGTACACTGCAGCCGTTAACGCCAGACAGAAGGAGATTCACATCACCATATGGAAAGAAGCGTAAATGGATGGAGAGATAGAGTGAGGGAATCAAAGGTTACTGTAAAGCTACGTCTTAGTTTGTGCTTATCTTGGCGAAAGCCAAGGACAAATCAGCATGAGGTTTAACATCTACTCTCGTGTAACGGAAATCATTTTCTCGTGAAACGATCGTGAGGGTGTCATTTATACATTATTATTTTGTTGGAAACACACATTAATGTTCGACTCGTCGGAGTCGGGCTTTAACAACAGCACAAAATGTTTGCATTGTCCTAAAATTCTTAGCGAGTGGCTCTTTCCTTTAACTTGCACTATTGGAGATGCGGAGAACTTGATGATAAGTGCTTTCTGTCGTGTCATTCGCAAAGTTTACCTGGCGCTCAAGCATTTTTTAGGGGTTTTTTTTTGTGGCATTTGCAAGCCACTTAAGACCCAAGATTGTAAAGCAGGCTTTATTTTTCCTTTTATAAACAGGCAAACATTTCTTAACAGTCCCTTTTTAAAAGAGACTATAGTATAGACCCCTTTTCAGTTAGTAAACATGGTGACGTTTTTTTGTGGGCGGAGCATAGGTGGAGGCAGGTTAGTTTGCCAGTTTTGTTAGCTTGTTTTTTTAACAATGACTGGAGAAAATCCGATTTTATCTTAATGTGTAAGGTCACTCAGTGTCCAGGACCGCGATTGTTATTTGCAAAAGTTAATTTTAAAAGACGGAATCAGATTGGCTGACCCGTACACGCTCACTCAATGCATGGACGATCTGACAGGATTAACGTTAACGCTACCTCCGGTTGAGTGGCATGACTTCTACACCTATCCGAGATAGAGAAACCGAGCGTAAAGAGAAACTGAGGGCATATAAATCTTTAGATGCCTATATACAGTATGTGATGAATGGTCATGTACAAGACTTGCGTGGTACGATCCGCAGTTCTGCCTAGCCAGCACCGAGAAGACGACAATGTAAAGAGTGACATTACGGTGCAATTTTAATGATGTGAATATTTTCTAGAAATAAAAATTCCAGATACAGCATATTAATTTTTCATTGATTCTTGCACCTAACAACACAACAAGATGACATGTAATAATAATAATAATAATAATTTAAGCTCCTTATTATGTAGCCGAATCTGTGCTGGTTTGTATTAGCCGCCTCCAATTAGCCGCCATTTTGAAATCGAAAGCGAGGCTCCGGTGGGAATAACCCTGGAAGTACAGATAGACATCAATGCCTTGGACTACCAACCTGAAGCTGCTGCCGCGATTTACACTATTGGATGTTAATATCCAATATGTATATAGTTCGTTCCTGCTTCTTTTTTTACGTTCTGAATTATATATTAAAAAAAATTCACTGTATATAGTTTAAAGTATGAAAGAAATGTATGTACATTTTTAGAATAACTAATTTCTACATTACACACAGGGCCGGATTAACATAAGGGCTAGGCGGGGCTGAAGCCCCAGGGCCCGCGGGATTAGGGGGCCCGTGATTGGCTGGAGGAAATGAGATTGTCAAATCATATGTGGTTGATTTGTGTATAATAAAATAACAAGAAGTTATTGGAAAATGTGCCTGACTGATATAATACACCGCCCAATCAAATTAACTCTACAATTTGCGCCATGACGTTGGGAAACGCCTCTTTTCGTTATGCTTTCATGTAGAACATGGGTATAAAATCGCTCGCTGGAGTTCAAAAATGATGAAAAAAGGTGATAGTGGTGCACAAAAAAGGAAAAACAAACTAGAAAGGCAGAAAAGGGATGCAAAAATTCCTAAACTAACGAACTACTTTGGTTCACTTTCATCCGTGCCCGTGGTGGTCGTGGAAGACCCCGAGTGCAGCAGCAGCAGCAGCCCACAGTTAGCTTCACCCTCCTGCGTCGTCACCGATCCGCGTGTTTTATACGCCGAAGAAGGTAAGCAAACTGCTGAAGTAAGTTACTGAGTGAAGCACTATTTGGATGGTAATTGTTTCTCGTGGAGTCGTAGGGTATTTTCAATATTTATAGGGGCTAGTCTGTGATTTTTATTGCAGTCTCTGAATCCAGAATGTCAGTGTTTTTTCTCCCACCACCCGCGTAAAAATCCCCGGCCGAATTACTGTTTTTTGACGAACATCAAGGTCCAATACGTAGGCTACATGGGCATTTTTGCCCCGATGAGTTTTTGTCTTATGGTAATATTACATAATATAAAATAAAATAAATATCTCACACAACACAAGTAAAAGCGCAGTTTTCCCCAAATATCAGATTCAGCACAATTGCTAATGTGATATTTTTATGCAACAATAAATGAGTTGACCAATAAGTTAACATTGAGAGTTACGTTTTGGTTTATCGTCATTTCGCCGATGAAAATTCCAAAATGAAACCACAGCAGAAACAATCTCTGCAACTGATAGTGGTGATTCGTTACTGAATAATCCGCGTTTTGAACGAATGGGTTCATTTAATGATTAAATGACTCCTCGTTTGCTTCGTGTTGAATCAAACAGCCGTTTGAACAAATCGGTTGAATGAATGACTCGCTTATTAAGACAGGGACTTGCTGCCACCTACTGTTAGTTTTAGTTTCATAATTAAAGTACCCTTTAATTAAAAATTTGAAATCATTTTATATTTAAATATTAACTAAAATAACAATCATAGCATTTATGTAATTGTAAATGTACTTAAATTTTTTTACAGATATCCACATGAGAAACAATTACCATCTGAATAGGGCTTTAGAAAGCAAATGTTTTATTAATGCTTACTTTGTCCCTTTAGATAAAAATGAGAGAAATAGCCTGGTGCATGATGAAATATTGGGGCCATCATCACCACCACCAGACATATCGGATCAGAATGCAGGGAAAAATGACATCTACAGTACTGATCCGGGATGTTGGCCTGCTGACATTAACATACAAGGCCAAAATTATTGGATCGGAAAAGGACCAGTGCCATGTCAGAATCGCAGCTGTGATTTTTCTGCTTCTGAAAAACAATACAAACACCAAAAACGGGCGTTTTCAAAGACCCTTGTGAGCCGAAAACTTGCGAATGGTGAGTCTGTTCCACGTGACTGGCTTCTGTACTCTCCAATCAAAGGATCTGTGTTTTGTTTTGTTTGCAAATTGTTTGGAGGCATTTCATCATTTTCTGGACCATCTGGATACAGTGACTGGAAACACGCACACAGTCGCATTCCTGATCATGAGAACTCTGAACATCACAGAGAGTGCATGGTAACTTGGGTGACAAGGACATCTGAAAAGGGGCAGATTGATGCGGGCCTTAGGGATCAGTTCAAATTGGAGTGTCAGTACTGGGAGGATGTACTTAAAAGGGTTGTAGCTACAGTAAAATTTTTGTCTGAGCGTGGTCTATCGTTCAGGGGCGATACTGAGACTTTCAATTCCACCAATAACGGTAATTATATGGGAATACTTGAACTCATTGCTCAATTCGATCCATTTCTGCGGGAACACATAGCTCGTTTTGGAAATGCTGGGAGAGGAAAGCCGTCCTATCTGTCTAGTACAATATGTGAAGAAATTGTCAAATTGATGGGAGAAAAAGTTTTATCAGAGATCGTCAACAAAATAAAATTAGCCAAGTACTTTTCTATAAGCGTGGATTCCACGCCAGACATTGCCCATATCGATCAACTCACTTTCATAGCGCGATACATTTCTCCTGAGGGAAATATAGAGGAGCGCTTTCTTGAATTTCTTCCTATTACAAGCCACACAGGGGAATCACTTTTTAACTCTGTGATGACTGTACTGAATGAGCTGGGAATTGACATAAACAATTGTCGAGGACAGTGTTACGACAATGCAAGCAATATGTCGGGGGCTTATAAGGGTGTACAGTCACGCATTCGGGAGGTAAATCCACTGGCAGAATGGGTGCCTTGCGCAGCACACACACTTAATTTAGTGGGAATAAACACAGTGAATTGCTGCTTTGAAACGAATGAGTTTTTTACATTTGTGCAGACACTGTTTAATTTCTGCTCCCGATCATCCTCGCGATGGCAGGTGATTACCAGTGGTCTCGAAGCTAATGAGAACAAGCGAATTGAGAGTTTAAAGTCCCTGTCAGACACCCGCTGGTCTGCGCATGCCTCAGCAACTAAAGTACTGTGCTACAACTATTCAAATATTCAGCGGTCTCTCGTTGACTTGTCTGAGGACGACAATCAGAATTTATCCACGCGTAACGAAGCTAGAGTGCTCTCAAAGCAAATGGACAAATTGGAAACCGCTCTTCTTTGCAAATACTGGAACTGCATACTTCAACGTTTTGATGCAACTAGTATAGTCCTACAAAACACTGACCTTGATCTATCCAAAGCTGTGGATTTAGTTGCATCTTTAAGGGACTTCGTTGCAGAATTGAGAGGCCAGTTTGATAGTTTTGAAACCGCTGCGAAAGGAATGTCACCTACTACTTCACAGGCCTACAAAAGTGACTCCCAAAGGAAGCGAACACGTAAAAAACATGCAGATGAACCAGACAAACCTCATCAGGACTTGCAGATGTCTGGTAGACAGAAGTTTATTGCAGATGTTTTTTATGTGATAAATGACCGTCTTATAGCCGAGCTTGACAGAAGAAGTGAATCATACAAAGAGATCACTAACTTTTTCACTTTCCTGAATAATATTCATACACTCTCTGATCAAGAACTTCGTTCTTCTTGTGTTAAATTACAACAGAAGTACAATACAGACTTACAAGAAGATTTTGCTGATGAGTTTGTACATTTTAAAGCATTTTGCAAAAAAGAAAAGACAGTTTCAGCCAGGGAATTGCTGCAAGAAATAAGAGCAAGGGACCTTCAAAATGTTTTTCCAAATGTGGACATAGCCTTGAGAATATATCTCACCTTACCAGTCACGAATGCGTCAGGAGAGCGTTCCTTCTCAAAATTATCTTTCATTAAATCTCGATTGCGGTCAACAATGGCACAAGAAAGACTGAGCCATCTAACACGGATGTCCCTGGAATGCGACATTGTTAGAACCATGGATTTTAATGATATCATTAAGGATTTCTGCTCAGCTAAAGCTAGAAAAAAGACTATTTAACTGTAAGACCCATATGTAAAAGGAAAGTTCACCCAAAAATGAAAACTGTCATCATTTACTCACCCTCATGTTGTTCAAACTGACAGAATTTCTTTCTTATGCTGAACACAAAAGAAGATATTTTATATAGTGTTAGTAACCAGACAGTTGACGGCACCCATTGACTTCCATAGTAGGAAAAATATATATTAAGTCAATGACTACCAGGTTTTGAACAACATGAGGGTGACGTTGTTGAACTATCCCTTTAAATTATTCATGGTTAAGTACTTATTGAGGAACTATGACTGAAGTATGAATACTGTTATTGCTGATTTTGGCAACCTTTATGTTTTTGAGTTCATATCTGGAGTAAATGCACTTATGAGAGGGGAGCGGGTAAAAATGTTTTATCAATAAAATGTTCCCGAAATGAACCAAGAAATTATGTGGAGTAATTTTTATTTTTGCAGTAGAGGGTTAATATGTTAAAATAGCCTGGACTATTTAGTGTGCAAACATAATAATAATAAATAATGATAAAGAGAAAATTAAAATGTTCCTGTCGTAAGATGTTTATATTATGTTCTAATATTGGTCATACTTCCAAAAAGTATAATGTGTGAATCTGAATTGACAGCCGCACACTCACCTCAAAACATTGGATTCATCCGCGCTGTTTCATGCCGATGTACAACCCACGTAAAGTTGATAATTCCGCAAATAACTGCAATTGCAGTTTTCGAACAGAGATGGCGAAAAAGAGGAAAAGCTACGGACTGCAGCTTTAATAACAATAAAAAAATATTTATTGCGGTAGAAGACTGTGGCGTGGCAATCAGATGATAGGGGGCCCTTGGTGTTGCTATAGCCCCAGGGCCCAAAGTCCTCTTAATCCGGGCCTGATTACACACAACAATACGCCATCGCATTCGCGGGTCTCCTATGATTAAAGGCGACACTTCCGGTTTTCTTCCCACATTTCAAAATGCCGGCTGCGTGAAATCAGCGTATTGTCTGCTTGGTTTGCCTCCAGCTGTGACGTAATTGTGACGTCGGCGCAAAAGGTGTCTATAAGTAGTACAAATTACCATTATGTAGAATATTCTAGTACTTCACTTTTACTTGTTCTCATGCTCTAGTAGTGGGTGGTGACTCTGACATTACAATGAACAAAGTTATTATTTAGAAATTGTTAAAATACAAAAAATTAATAAGTGATAAAAACATCAAACATGGGTCACTACAAACTTAATTTGTCTGCTACTTTTTGCTAGCCCTCTCTCCTGTTTTTTGCACACTTTGAGGTGTTCCCTGGTGTTTTAGGGCGTTTTCACACCTGAAAGTCCGCACCAAGGTCCGAACCAAAGTTCACGTTTTGATACATTTTATACTTTCAGAAAGTTTTGGTTTGGTTTCACACTGTAATTATACGAGCGCACTAAAGAACTTTACGTGACATACCTGCGTCCTGTCGTCATCATCTATGTGGGCTGCATCCTGACATTGATTGGTTTGTAAACGGACGTGCGTCTGACGTCAGCGTGTTGTCAATTCGGCGGGTAACTTTGACAACATGAATGAACAGATGCATATCATTGCAACTATATTGTTATTTTTATGGCATAATTACCTGCAGCACGAACTTTCTCATGGCATCGTGCGCCTTTGTATATTGCTGTCGCAGTTTCTTTATCTTCAGGTGGCATTGCTCTCCTGTCTTCTCATACCCTCTCTCTCTCATCCTCTCCGAAAATATTTGGATTTCCAGTTGACTTCTTATGTCATCAGACCATACTTCAAATTAAAAACCTCGTGTCCTCCTCTCCCCATGTGCTACCACGGCTCATTTTTCCTGCCACCTTCTGTTTTTTCGGCTATGCGGGAACCACCGGAACTTCCTGTAAAAGTAAAAGGTCTGAAAGTCCGAACCATACGGAAATGCTTTCACACTAGAAACGAATCAAACCTTTGTTCAGTTTGATCCGGACCGAGATTACCTCTTTTCGTCGAACCAAATTTCATCTGTTTGGTCCGGACCGCGGTCCGGGGGAGGTTTCACACCTGTAATTTTGATTCGGACCAAACTGAAAAGTCCGAAAGTCCGGACCAAACAAGGTAGGTGTGAAAGGGCCCTTAATTAAGTTTTCAAATTCAGCATATCCTTCAAGCAAAAACTCTTGCTCTGCTGCGGAGAAAAACTGAGCACACTCTTTGGACACGGTGAGCAGCCAATAGCAGCATTGCTGATCAATCGTTCTACTATCGATACATATCCCGTTTTAAACCAGCGCATGAACGTGTAATTATCTCAGACAACTTAATCCAGCTATACTAATCATAACCGGCAGGTGTGTTCGAAGAACCTAATTAGCCGGATCATGATGAGCACGATGATATTATCTTGGATGTCTCGTTTGATCTCGGATGTTTTAAGCAACGTACGAAGAACGGGGCCCAGGTCCTCTCTTGTTTTGGACTGTCGTCACGGCTGCAGCACCTGGGGAAAGGACAGACGAGAGAAAAGGAGATGGAAGAATGAGGAGAGACAGAGACGATAGAGGGGAAAAAATCTTGGACAGTTCCCAAAATGCACTGCTAATCGGTCCTCCACCAGCTGGGTGAACTCCTCCCTGATGCCTGGCGGTGGCGCTACCCCTCGGTGGACGGCCCTCTGACTCCTCCACCGCCTGGTGGATGACGACAGCTTGTCTGGTTTTGGGCACCCCCATTCCTTGCTCCTCCCCATCATGGCGGACAGCAGCAGGCTCCTGCCTCAGGCAACTCCTCCGCTCCCTCTCGGACTGCAGCCGCCCCTTCACAACCCACCGCGTTCCTCCTTCCTCCCGGATTTCGGCACCAATGTAGCAAAGTTAAAGGCTCCAAGGAGAAGGTGGTGGGAACCGACAAAAGATCAACGTAAACTTTAATCACAAAATAAATAACAAAATTAAAGTAAAGCGGCAGACCTTCACAGACGACTGCCGCATATAAACATATGCTCCCCCATAAGACTCGAAACTGGTGTAGCGCGCAGCTGCGGCCTACTCTGTTCCCACGGCTCTCTGCTCCACCCTGCTTGCATTAATCACTTTTTTATCGCCAATCTGTGAACGCCTTGTAACGAAACTTAAAAAACAAGACCTTCCCTGACTTCCTAGGTTGTTTATTAAAGCCTGTAGACAGTTTTTTTATATGAATAGCTCAGGACATTTTGGCTGGAAAATTAAAAGGATGTGATTTTTACAAGCACTCCTGAGAGCCTCTCTTCTGTCCTATGACACGTGAAACAAATGCTTATACAATTTCCAGGTGACACGTAAAGTTCTACTCAGAGCTGTTCATGTCCTCAGACTACGAATTATACGAAATTTTATGGCAACACTATCAACACCTAAATGAATCAGTCAGGTGAGCCAGCAGTCACATGATTCAAGTAGGAGCTAACAAAATTCTCTCTATGAGGACGTAGACACTTTTTACAAGTTGAAATCTCATAATTACGGTAATTATGACATGGGGTGAACGAAAAGAATAGGGATTAATTTAAACTATAGTCTATAGTCTCAAATATACTTTATAATCAAACTATCTTAACAGTGTTGTTTTAATTACCTAATTTGTCGACATGTTGCCAGTGATTTGCAGAGCTTGTGTAAACAAGCTATGATCAGATGCTTTCTCACCACCGTCCTTTTTAATTGTGTTTATTTTATTATTAGAGGAAAGCACGCAGCACATTTTTACATATTCATCTAAATATCGCTCTCAGCAGTGTGGATAGTTGTAGAAGTATATCGCTGCAAAGGTATTTCAAATTTTTTTTACTTCTAAGTGGAGAAAAACAAAAAAGAATTTTGCCGTGAGTATATCGGGACCTTGAACATTCACATTCAGTCT
Organism: Tiaroga cobitis; assembly: GCA_030578255.1. Taxonomy (NCBI): domain Eukaryota; kingdom Metazoa; phylum Chordata; class Actinopteri; order Cypriniformes; family Leuciscidae; genus Tiaroga; species Tiaroga cobitis. The sequence goes on from CM060593.1 coordinate 30,511,523, forward strand.
CTTTTACGTTATTACGTGTGCATGAGTGCGTGCAATGAGAGATAAGTTGCTGGCTGCAGTTCACTTAATGTCCACCGGTGTTGCTAACAAGGGTTTCTAAATTCTACATAGCCACTTTAAGAAAAAAGCAGGTCCTCAGAGTACACCTACCTACTACGCAATTGCCACAGAGCAAAGGTATAGTTCGAAGGTGTTTTCCAGCCAGAGTGAACTTTTTTGGAATGTTCGCTTTGGTTGCTGTTTTGAACTCCAAATGAACTTTTAGTCGGAAAATATCACATCAGTCGTTCTTTGATTTCACTTGAAGTATATCGGGGCCTAAGCAACCCCTGAGAATGCGTATTGTGCTAAAAACCATTCAGAACAGGTTAGCAACTGCATAGTATTAACTAAGATATAAACCACTGAAAACATCTTACCAACGGCGTAGCACCATGCCAAAAACCTTTGAGAACGAGTAGAAAATATAAAAATTAGGGATTTTTTTTGTATTTACAATCCATTACATTTGACATGCTAATAATACAGAGCATTTAATTTACACCAGTAAAAGGAAACTTGGTGAAAATACCCCAACCTTTTCTTTATCTTGTGGGGAAAAAATTACCCTCAAGCTGGGAACATTCAGTCATCAGTGAAATATTTTAATGAAAGTCATTCATCCAGAGCGCAGTCCTGTTTTCTATCTTGCAGTGATTGTTATGAATGTGCAGAATCCCCACTTGGACACATTGTGTATACAGTGGTGTCAAGACAGATTTACAAACCTCAATATTCAAGCTATTTTCAGCGATGGGATGAGAGATTGATTAAAAACAGCCCTCTGGTGCTGTCTTTGCCAGTGAGGAATACCAACATTGCAGTAGTGTTCACACAGCCGCATATCTAAAACCCAGTCAAAGCCTGTTTTTAAAAGCTTGTATGGCACGTTTGTACATAAACCATCTCGACTGATCCTCAGGTTTTCATAACTCTTAAGTCCTGTAGTCATGTCCAGGGTTTGGTACACCAGCACTTCACACCACACATCCTGAATAGTTGCTTTTCTCAGAGACCTGTGTTTTTGTTTAGAGCCATAAAGGAAGCACTGAGCTTTTGTTCGTTACAGAACATGAGCCGATCGCAGCTTGGCAAGCTCCCAGCAGCCTCCCGAATCTAAATACAGAGAGGCCTTTCATCCCTGCTCCTTACACCAGCCAAACATTGCACAGAGCTACAGCCAAGTGCCATCACTCAGTCCGCACTGTGATTAATGCGCTCGGCAGACAAAACAGCATCTGGAAACAGCAGAAAGGCTGTTTTATTGCTCATGGCTGTTTTAAAATGTATTGTTATTAAGTGGCTAGTCAGTGCTGTTTTTAGATTAAAGGGGATCTCTACTGTGTTGCAGTAGGTGGGTATTGTTTGCTGGTCCATCTAACGGGTGGCATGTTTGGGAAAATTTGTTTAAGTTTCCAGTGTGGCAGTGTGTCCCAACTGAACAGAAAGTGGCTAGTGTTTGGCCGCACTCAAAGGCAGAAACAGCCCTACTTTGGCCATTGTACAGACAGCCCAGTTCTTGAGAAAACGGTTCTCACTTTCCCACAGAGAGGTTTGTGTTGTAATCTGAGAAAGAGAAAAGAGAGAGCTCCTTCCATGACAACCATGACATCATCATAAACCAAACACTCTCTCTGCAGTGTGCACATCCACTTGGTGGCTGGACTCAAGGAAATGGAGATTAAAGAAAATGACGCCAGGTCCTAAGTGCTGTTTAATTTGGACTGCATTCGTTTCTGTCACGTTTAAAAATGGATGAATGTCTTGGTTATGGAGTTGCATTCGTTTCTGTCACGTTTAAAAATGGATGAATGTCTTGGTTATGGAGTTCTATTCATCAAAGAAGCAATGGTACAATATATAAACACTGACCTGTAGTTATTGATTTTATTCATAAAATATTTAGAAATTTTGAACGTTTTATTTCTATAATATTTTTAACTTTAATGAAATGTTTGCTTGTCTTGCACATATTAGACTGACAAATATTTCCCTTCATGTGTAATGTAAAAAGTTAACCATTGGAAATGATCTGTGTGTGATTATGTTAGCTTGGGTCTGAGTCATTAGTGAGAGGAAACTAACAGCTTTCCTCTCACTTCATTGTTTAGATTTTAAAAGGATTTTAATATTGAATAGAGGTTAGTACTAAAAAAATAAGAATTAAAGGTGATGTGTATATTTTTATTGATGTCGAAATACTCCATCCTTTCCCATGAGTCAACTAAAAGTAAGCCATTTACAGGTTGATTTCTCCCAAGAAATACTATAATTTCTGTGGCTCTGTTGTGCTTTTAAAACATTGCTTTTTGTGTTTGAGCAGCCTGACCAGCCCAGCTGAACATTAACCAAAGGTGTGAGTTTGTCTCATCTGTTTGCCTGAGCAATGGCAGATGGTGAGTGTTTGGGGAAACCTGTTTTGCAGAAATGTTTACACTTCACCTTTAACCGCCCTTATGGCTTGAATGTAACTTATTAGGCACATTTTTTTAGGTATTGTACTTTTGCTTTAATAATGAGAGTTATTATGAGTATGTTTGTGTGCATGAAGAAGTCAGTAGTTCTAAGGCAAAGGTTCGGTCAAGGGTAAAGGCCACTTTGTGCTCAGACGGGCATGTGTGATGGGGTCAAAGTTGAGCTTATTAGGCTCAGATCAGTTGTGGTTTAGCAGAGCAAAGTTACGGGCAAGACATACAACACCAAGAAGCATCAAATTCAAACAATACACTCTCTGTCTGAAGTCTACCTAGGATTATTTAAGAGACCACTACAATTTACTTTAGTTTTTAATTGATGAGTTGCAGCCATTCAAATGACATTTCCTCTGTAGTTTATGCCTGTGTTCGTGTAAAATGATTTAATTGTTTGATAAGATCGGAGAAACTAACATTAATCAAGTGACCTAATCATTTTAATTATTATCTTAATTGATCAAAACAGGCCAGTGTAGTGCAAATGTTTATCACAACAGGTTAGTTTGAATGCATAAATATAAATGTTTAGCCACCCGCTTTTACATTTTTTCCCATTCACAGGGTTTTAAAAACATGGGAAAAGATCCAGGTAAAATATTGTGCTTCAGTTATTTTGTAAGGTAATGCCTACTCCAATTATGAATTGCATAATAGGACCAAATGGTTCAATATAAAACTTTTAATCTATAGAAATTGCACAACATTATGTATTAAACTTATTCTTTATTTGTTGGAATATTTTTGTATTTTATTTATTAGTCTAGACTCTATAGCAGTAGTGTCCAATCCTGCTTCTGGAGAGCCACTGTCCTACAGGAACAAGCTCTTACCAGGCATACTAGAAACTTCCAGGCATGTGTGTTGAGGCAAGTTGGAGCTAAACTCTGCAGGACAGTGGCCCTATAGGAGCAGGTTTGGACACCCCATGTGTATTGTAACATATCAGTATTGTTACAAAATATATTCTTGATAAAAAATATGTTTCTCTGTGGAGAAATTGAATGGGAATGGAAACCATAATTTTTGTTGCGCAAACAAATACGTGTCGTTACCATGTTTTTTTGGAAATGCATCATGGTAGCATCTTCTTTTAAATACCTTGAAGGTATCGATAATATGGTAATAATTATTCAGTACCATGATAAATATATAATTTCATCCATTTGAGACTGCAGCAGGTGGGACAGGAAGTTGGTGACACGTGAGGTGTGTTTGGCCTTCCTAAACCGAACATTCTTCCAAAGCTATTTATGTTCTTTCAAGACAGGAAAATCTCTTTTGTAGAACTCTGTGAATTATTTTGTATTGTAGTCCTGGTTGTAGTCCAGGTTAATGTTACACACTTGAATTTCATGGGCAGGTTAATGGTTAAATGAAAGCAGGTGCTCCATGTTGTCAATTTGACCCTTTAATCTACCTCACAGGAAACGTATATCAAATCAAATGTAATCAGGCTTGGCATTTGTTATGTGTTCCTGTTTATGTGTGCTTTTTATAAGAGCATGGCACTAATGGGTCTCATGCTAGATATGGGTGTTAAATTTTACTCATCTAGGGTTGAGAATGAGGTGAAGAAAGAGGAGACAGGATCGTGTGGAGTGTGTGAGCGGATGCGATTATGTATACGCCTGGGGCTGAGAAGAGAGAGAATGAAACTGGCATACAGATGGATCTTTTCCTCTGCCTACAGCTGTGCACAACTAATGTAACCCAGTTACCATAATGAAGTGAAGTAGCTTGCACTTCATAAAACCCAGACCGAGTCCTCAGCTGTAAACTGGCAAGAGAGCAGGGGCTTATTTTAATCATAATCCAGAACATTAGCCCCAGTCCTGGTTTACTTTGTGAATGTGGGTGGGGAGGTTTGTGGGGTATGTCTAGACTGAATTTTTCTCTAAAGTGTGAAGGAAGTCTTGAAATAGGACCAATATTTGACTTTCTGAATGTTAGCATCATCACTCAATCACCCCATCATTGCACTAAAAATGCTAATGCTAATTCTTCTGCTATACAATGACAGGTTTTATTTACTATAAAATGATTACTTTGAGAGTCATAGCTCACTCTATACACATTTTTCACAAACTTTTGAACTTTATTAACCTTAGCGAGGTACAAGCGAGCCATTTTTCTCTGTTAAATTGCAAAATGCATTAAGAGCATTTTGTTTCCCAGCTCTTCAAAGCCCTTTTCCTCAAAAGCATATTAACTGGCTTTACACTCTGCGAGCTGTAATTTACATGTCAGATGTTTGCTTAGCAAAACTGTGTGCTATTTTTGAAGATGTTGAGCTAGGGAAATGCTATAGCTGGTGCTAATTTAATTATCACAGGAGTGTGGATAGTTGAGACAGTGGCTCACAGCCCTGAAGTGCTTTTTGATTAATAGTCACTTATGAGATTCGTCAAACACAGCTCAGCATGTGAATTAGCATCTCAAAGGGAAGATAGGCTGATGACATCCTATTGTGAGGGAAATGACTGCATTTCTGCAGAACTGTCCTTTTATGTTTGACTCTTCACCGGGGTCCATTACAAAAAAGAAACATGGCACTGTGTGTCTCCTGCATACTATGTTTGCATTAGAACTCAGTTGGATGTATTGTGATATAAAAGGCTTCAGGGAAAGGTGTTGGTATGTGAAGGTGTTCGCGTCAGGAAATGTTGCCCCTGGCATGCTGTTGGGTGAATGATCTGAGCTTGTCTGCGTCAGTCAGAATCACTCAACAACCACATAACCTAGAAAATCCAGCTTAAGCTAGAGTTATCTTAGTATTATACTATACTACTTGGAATTTATTAATATTTTGAATTATCTTTTATTTTTTTTTTCAGTTTTTATTTTAATATTAGTTTAAGTTTTAGTAATGTTGTCTATTCCTAAATAGCTTAAATTCATTTTGATTTCAGTTTTAGTTTATTAATTCTAGTAATTCATCTTAGACTTAACTTATTTTATTTCAGTTAGTTACCAAGGCACCATTTCTAATTTGCATGTAGGCTACGTTTTTCTTTTAATATTTACATTTTCTTTTATTTCAGCATTATTTCTATTACAGAAAATGATTTGAAATAGTTTTAGTTAACAATAACAACACTGGCTTAAAGTCCCCATGAAATTAAAATGGAAGTTTTTTGGCTTTTAGTAAGAATATGTTAGCCTTGCTGTAGTGTGCTCCAAAACAATGACAAAATTCACATTTAAAAGATATAAGTGTTCAAAACTTACAGTCTCTTATTTCCACCAATATGATCAATGATTTTGATGACATCACTCTGCACTTCAGCTTCTCATCAGATTTCCTGTCCAATCAAATGCTCTCTAGAATCTAAAGCGTCCCGCCCCCTACATTATAAATAAGTAGGGAGGCTGCGGCTAAAATCAGTCACTTGTTCACACATTTACTATTTTCTACATGCTGAATGGCACATAGTGCACTATATAGGGGATAGGGAACAATTCAGACCACAAAATGCATCGGACCCATTTTAACAGAATGCTGTATTTTAAAGCGATTTGGAGGAGAAACTGTTAGAGATTAGGAGGAAACTGCTAGCCTGGGAAAACCCAGACAACTTCCGGCAAATTTAGATTTGCTCTGAAAGTTAGTCTGGCAAAGAGCTCATTCAAGCCCATTTCCAATCCGTCGAAATCGAGGCACCAATCAGAAACGCCGGGGCGGGCTTTACACGATGACGACAGCGCTGGGATTTTGAAGCAGATTTTGTAGCGTACATTACAAAAATGGATGCCGCCGTCGAACATCACTCGTTCGAATCAGCTATTGCGTCTGTTTTAAGCGATTTGAACGTTTCCTTTTTGATAAAAACCGAGCAAAGAACAACACTCGGAGATGTTTCTCCACCGCTCTGCATACGTCATCTCCTTCACCGCTCTGATTGGTTTTAGGTCTATCCGCGACGTCCGTTGGTGACGCCCCTCTGGAAATGATTTGTCTATGACCAGGGCCTGAAATTAACACCCGACCACCTGCCAAATGCGGGTGAATTTTGCTATTGGCGGGTAACACTGTCAATCTACCTGCCACATTGGCAGGTAGCCAATGAGAATTGAGTGATTCATTAGGTTTTTTTTTTACGTTTTCATTTTCATTGCGTTGGACCTTAGCTATAATGTGGCGGCACATTACTGGGGTAAAAAGGCCAGCTGAAACAAACAACCAACAAAAAGATAAGGATGAGTCAAAGAAAAGTAAAAGAAGACATTTTAATACAAAGTGGTTAATTGACGACAACGGCAAGGTTCGTGAGCGGCTGATTTATGACAGCGACTGTTGTTTCGTAACGTTCATGCGATCAGAAAGAAGATGAGGCCCTTTTCTGACTACGTTTGGATGTGCGAGTATTAAACTGTTGGTGAGATGGGATGAGATAATGTAACGCTGACGTAGGCGCCAGAACAATGACAGTTGCACAGATGTGTGCGTGTGCAACTGTAGTACATGTTGGGAGTTGGGAACCGGTGAGAAAATGTCCGGTACCCGGTAACTTTACCAGTAATAATATTAATTTAGTTCTGCTTAACGGTTCCTGAACGCTGTAACTAAAAGCTGTCAGGACCTTGCTGTCTACGGGACTAAATCAGCCATCAACACAGCCGCGGGTGATTTGTTTACATACGAGCTGCGGTAGGTCTATAGATCTGTTGTGCGTGTGTGTGTCAAAATCAATGAATAAAAAGATTTTTTTTAAATGTATATTCTAAGAGTTATTATTACTCATATTGATTTCGTTAATAACTTGACAGCACTTAAATGTGTACAAGTTAAAGAACAATATTGTGAAATTCCCGTTTTTCACCTTTAGGCTATGAGGCAAAAAAAAAAAAAAGGCTGGTAAAAAGTCTCTGTGGCAGGTGAATTTTGATATCCACCTGCCACAGTGGCTGGTGGCCAAAAAAGTTAACTTCAGGCCCTGTCTATGACGCTTTGCCAGACCATAACTCAGTTACAACTGAGAATGGTCTGGTTTTAACCAGGCTAGGAAACTGCAGCTTTACCGAGCTCAACGGCTCTGGCCGAGCTGTGGTATAAATGAAACGCTATTGGCTATTTTTTTTAAAAAGTGTCTCGCTCTGTCTTCCTGTTTCAGTGGGAATTTCTCCAACACATTGAATAATGCTGCGCGTTTCAAGGCACTTCAGTGGGCCTTTAAGCTGGTTTTGCAACATAATAGATCTAACAATTAAAGGTGCTATATGTAACTTTTCTTCTAAAATGAATCCTTTTTTTATTGCCTGTGTGTGAATGGGGTTGTAATCACACATTACAATGATCCAGTTGTCGGGTTTTGCTATTACCTCTGAAGGCCAGTATTCCTATTTCTATGTGAAGTCTCCGGGTCGGATTTTCTGAGAAATCCATCGGATGTGACGCGCATGCGCGCTCCCGAGCCTCTCTCCTTTTTATATACAGTCTATGCGACCGACGGCACTGCAGCTGACGACATGAAGTCTGATAACACCCAAAAACTCCTGCCTCCAGCACAACACAGACTCCAACACAAACTCCACATAAATATAAAAAACAAAACAAAACAAAAATTTATCTGCTGAAGCTCGTCAGGCCAAACGTGAATCGGATCAACATCGGCAGAGCGTTTGAATTATGGAGAGACCTCCGCTATTTTTATTGTGATAAATTACAAGTTTTCAGATATGCTAAAATAATGGAAAACTAATGAAATAGCAAGGTAAACTACAACATATATGAGACATGAAATGAATACAAAAGACTGTTCCAGGATAACAAAAAGTAGGTGCTTCAGGATGTAACTTTTATTTTATGTACTAGATCTACTGTCTAACGTCACTCATCCCACTACTATCATATTGTTTATAATACACATTTCCAGACACGTTCAGTACAGTAATGTTACTTCCTACGATCTTACTGTTACACTGAAATTGTTCAGTCTAGTTCACTAGCCGTTTTCGTTATCATATTATACATTCACCTATGTTGACATTGCTAATTGTGAAAGATACACAAATAGTTAGTGAAATGCCTTATGCTAGATAACACCACAAATGTAACTTTATCATGGTACGAGCATGGAGCATTAGTTCAACGTCAAGCTGATAAAAGTAGCCTATTATTGTAACGTTGCAGTGGGAGTTTACATGAGTTTCCAGCATGTTGTGTGATGCTTTCTCCGGTGTGTTGAAAGTCTCAGTGTGGCCGGTACCATGAGTGCTCGCTCTTGTGTTTGAGCACGCGCAAGAGCACGAGCGCTCTTGTAAAAATTGGTTGCAATCTGAAACATCACCGATAAAGGCCGCTAAATAATACATATAGCACCTTTAATGTTACATTTATTAAATTGGGCAATTAAAGGGATAGTTCACTCCAAAATGAAAATTGTCATTTATTCACCCTAACGTTGTTCCAAACACAAAAGAACATGTTTTTTTTTTGTTTTTTTTGGATACCAATGTTCTTTAAAATATCTATTTTTGTGTATGTCATACATGTTAGGAATGACATGAGGGTGAGTAAATAATGACAGAATCTTCAGTTTTGCAAAGGTGACTGTTAATTTACCCACACCAATACAGAATTAACCTCTTTTAATCTTTCTTTAGTTTGGACCCATGCATGCTGTAGCTGGGTGGTGTGGCTTTGCCATTGTCTTTCTGTTCAACCATACCTCACATCATACATAAGCAATTCAGGCCAAATCATAGTTAGCTGCAGGGCAGAGAGTGATTCAGCACACAATAAAGTCCAGGTTCGCCTTTCCCTTTAATCAGGAGGAAAAGGCCTAGATATAAACAAGTTCAACTGGAAATGTGTCGTCATCAAAATACTGTCCACAGCTGTAGCCTGGTAAATCTAATAGCAGTAAAATGCCATGACTCCCAAATGGCTGCTTATTAGGTCCAGACTAGTGAAAGGATGTGATTGAGCCCCTCACCCAGTGCCTGACACCTGATGAAGATCCCATGCTGCATGAGGGAAAAGTTTCAATCTTGGATATCTTAGATTTATATGATAGGTTAATACTTCAATTAGCCTCTGATTTAAAGTCCACTCATGAACTCAGATTTCCACTCAATTGAAAGGTTACACACATTCCCTACATATGTTTTTATTATTAAAATAATTTTCAAAATTTGATAATGATGCCTATAAGAATGTTGTGCATTTATAAAATGTTTTTTCATTTAAAATTGTTTAGAAAAATGTGAGAATTTTTTTCTAAAAAATGTAATGCTTTTTGCTATTATTGCACATACCTTAACATTTCCATGTCTTTCGTATTGTATTAGTTCTGCACTTCTGCTTTTTTTTTTTTTAAACTTAATAACTCTTCCCCATGGAACAAAAGAATGTAACCATCCTTCTTTTGAAATCATTAGTCTGGCATCTTTTTCCTGTTCAGGCTGATTAAATCAAACACTTCATGCCAGAGCTCATATCAAGGCCTCCATCTAACAACACATAATTAGCCCTATAGCTGTGGCCTCTCCATTGTCCAGGCAGCAAGTGCCCACAGTGAGGATGGATTAGGGGAATATGTGCCAAATTAAAATCCCACTGAGGAGTCAGCCCTTTTTATTTTCCTTTTTTAATTCCAACCCGGGCCTTCTGAACACAATGCTTAAAGCGCTAGCCATGCAGCTCATAGCAATTGGAAGTGGAATAAGGGTTTCATACTCAACATGTCCCTGCTCTCTACAGGTTGATACGTTTCATAATCAGTATTTTTTTAGCTGACGTGTTCAACAATTAGAAGTAAAGTTCCTCAGAAAGGTTTTTCAATGTTTTTTGATAAAAAAAACAACAACAACAATCTTTTATGTGGATTTGGTGCATAAGAAATGTTTATTATTATCAATATTGAAAAAACATTTGTGTATTTTTATAAAAATAGTAGTAATTTTTTTTCAGGAATCTCTTGATGAATAGTTCAAAAGAACCGAATTTATTTGAAATATATTTTTTTTTTTAACATTATAAATGTCTTTTCTATTACGTTCAAGTAATCTAATGCATCCTTGCTCAATAATAATATTAATTTCCGCCAAAACAAAGGTTTTGTTTTTTAATGCTAGTGTATTATTCTGGTTTGCTTTTATTTGTTAAGAAGCTATACAGTGTAGTCCAAAGGTCTAGCATTCAAAATGTCATTTAAACCTGGAAATAAGCAGGAAGGTTTTCCTTTTTTTTTAAGGAAAAGTTGTCAAAATATTTTATACATATATATATATATATATATATATATATATATATATATATATATATATATATATATATATATACATACATAAAATGATAAATGCAACATTTAACTGTTGTAAATAAAAGTTTACAAAATGTTCAGCTCAACTTTTCACTCAAATTGCTTTTCTGACAATAATGAAACAAAATTAATTGCATTATATAAATTAGAAACATATTAGGCCGCAGCATTTTTGGTCCCCACTGTTTGAAAAGGTCAGTCCACTTTGTTTTTCCTTGTGTTCTGTACTGTTGTGACGTCCTGCAATCCTTGTCATACAAGACCGTGTGTGTGTGTGTGTGTGTGTGTGTGTGTGTGTGTGTGTGTGTGTGTGTGTGTGTGTGTGTGTGTGTGTGTGTGTGTGTGTGTGTGTGTGGTCGGTCGGTCGGTCGGTCGGTCGGTCGGTCTGGTTGTCCAGCAGATAGACCTCAAAGCAGAGCATGATCAATCAAGCCAATCAAAACAAAAGGAGTAACAGATATTGGAGAGGAAAAACAAACAAATGGCGAACAGACGGAAGAGGCTCCTTAAAGCTGTTTCATTATTACAGGCTTATTTACAGCCATGCAGAGCGAATTACCATTTGCCTCTAGTGTGCCGTATATATTACTCTTTGTGGGCTATCATGACCCCCCTATTCCTAAAAAGAATGTGTTGTTTGTAGAGTTATACTTATCTAACGATTTGCTTCCATTCATTCAATTGCAGTAGATTCTCATTCATTTATAATTAACCACAATACATTGCTTCTGTAATTGCTTTAGTAGTTAAGGACACTGAAATTGCCTATTGAACAGATGGAAGCTCCTGTGGCTGCCTTCAGTAAACAAAGACTTCAGGCATCTGTTTCTGTGGTCTGCGTGTTAATACCAGGTGTAAATGCAATCTGCATTATCTGACGGCTTGTGATTGGATCACCTGAGATGGATGTTAAAGTCCCTGTAAAGTCAAAATTAAGTATGTGTTCTGAGTATGTCACACCACAGAAAAATGTGTTATTAGCCATCCAGCCAAATTTGAATGATAAAAAAAGCCGGCAAGTACATAAAATAAGCTATCAAAATCTTGAAAAAATGAGCATTACTCTCTGCTCTCAAACGCTGGGGGCGTGTCCGCTGGCTGCGCTGAAACCACGCCCACTCGCGGGAAAGCTGTCGACGGCGATATTAGGTGATACTGCTTTCGGGACGGGAGGATGAACGCTGGCGGGGGATAGTCGTTTCGGCCCCGTTCACCAGTAACAGCGGATTATCAGTGAATCCCAGTTGTCTCTGAGGAAAGTTTATAAAACTATCCTGTGTAAAATGATCACTACAGAGGGCGGCGGGTGTTGGCGGTGATCCTCAGCTCTTCATCAAGGTTGGCTCTACACAAAATTAATCCACCTCTTCTTGATGTGATCGTTTTTAGGAAATTTAAATAAAGACACCGATCTGTTTTGTACATGATCGCATCCAGGTAGTAGCCTATATGCATTTCCGTGTTGAAGGCATAGCTAGCTAGCAAACAGTAGGCTGTAGTAACTAATAGTACTGACAGTAACTCGCGTTTGAGCGGCGAATGCGAATGGGGTTGGGAGAGATCAGCCTCAGTGGCCTCGGTGTGTCATCAAGTAGGGGCGTGTCCACGAGCTCATGGGCTCCAGGGCGTCATCGAGCCCTGTTTTAGCCCCGCCCAAAAAATCCGTAAAATAGCAATGGTGAAAAACTGTTTAACGGTCTAACTCCGCATTTCAGTACTTCACAGTTCACAGTCTTTGTAATATGTTTTAGCAATACATTTGTAACATTTATAATGTGTTTAGAAATTTTTTGTAGAATTGCCTTTACAGGGACTTTAATATAAACAGGGGCCATTGACAGGCTATGGCTTCTGCAACGGGACACCTGAACACCAGGGGTTCAGAATAGAAATGCTTCTGTCTATAGATCCTAACTGACAGTGTTGGAAAAAGTTGCGTTACTCCCTAAAAAAGTAACTAATTGCATACTTTTTATGGAAAGTAAAGCATTACATATTTTTCTCACCTGGGCTGGGCTTGCTTGTTTGTTTGTTTTTTAATAACAAAAACACAGAAGTTTGTTTTTTTTGGCAAATGTTAAAGGCCCTTTCACACCAAAAGTTAAATGAATAAGCCTCGCCCTGAAGGAAATGCAATTTCACACCTGTACAGTAGAGGGCGCAGCTCAAACAAAACATTCAGCTGTGCTGCCATTCTGGATCAGAGAAGAAAGTTCAGCACCTTTTACTTCAGCACTTATCTAAAGTCATCTTTGTTTATTGGATCATTGAAGGTCAGCAGCAAAGACATTAGTTAATAAAGTGAGATTAAATACGTATTATTTAACATGTAATTATTGCAGGTTTGCGTACACTGCATTTGCACTTTTTTCATTTTGAGGAATACTGAATCTATAAATATGCAAATGAGATGAGTAAATGCATGCTAACATTTAGTCTTTACACGCTACGCTTCTGCACTTACTCCTACATTTCTCTCAACATGGGGACAGGATAGCTGTCAGTCAATAAATGGGAAAGCAAAATAATTTAACTCAAATATTTTGTTCTATTATAATATATTAAAATAGATTTGATTTTAAATGGTAATGATATTTCACAATATAATTTTTTTAACTGTATTTTTGATCAAATAAATGCAATCTTGGTGAGGTTTTTAATGTGTCTGGCTTCTTTTAGAAACATTAAAAATTGTAATCCCAATCCCAAACTTTTGAATGGTAGGAATCGACACAGGATTGTGGTATACCGGTATTATAGACAGCGAAGGATAAATCCTGTTTACCTTAAAAATTAGATCATATAAAGGCATCATATTAAACAATATTTAGCATACTTTGAATTTGGATGTGCCTTGGTGGCTTAACCTCTGTATACTGGCTGAGAAGGTGTTTTCTAGATTTTGGACATGAATCGCATTGTTTTATTGTTTTATTATGTGTCCTGGGGTGCACTTATAATGTTTGTATGATTTTTTTTTTTACATCAAAACTTGTCATACGGTAATTCAGATTTTTTTTGTTTGTTTTTGTAATTCACAATCCTGTGTCCACACTGGCATTTTCCCTACAGCATTTAAGCAGGCTCGGGTAACTCCTCTGCTTAAAAACCCAACATTAAACACATCACTTCTAGAGAACTACAGACCTGTCTCTCTCCTACCATTCATTGCGAAAACACTTGAACGAGTTGCGTTTAACCAAGTATCATCCTTCCTGTCTCTGAACAACCAGCTGGATGTCAGCCAATCTGGCTTCAAGAAAGGACATTCAACTGAGACTGCATTGCTGTCAGTCACGGAAGCCCTACGGATCGCAAAAGCTGCTTCCAAATCATCAGTTCTCATTCTACTGGACCTGTCTGCTGCTTTCGACACAGTGAATCATCAGATCCTCTTGTCCGCCCTCTCATCAATGGGCATCACTGGAACCTCCCTCAACTGGTTTGAGTCCTATCGCACAGGTAGGTCCTTCAAGGTCGCATGGAGAGGTGAGGTATCCAAAGCACATCGACTGACCACAGGGGTTCCTCAGGGTTCAGTTCTCGGACCGCTCCTCTTCTCCATTTACACCACATCACTGGGACCCATCATACAGGCACATGGTTTCTCTTATCATTGCTATGCTGATGACACCCAACTCTACCTCTCATTTCAACCAGATGATCCCACAGTAGCTGTACGGATCTCAAGCTGTCTGGCGGACATCTCGGCATGGATGAAGTAACATCACCTGCAGCTCAACCTGGCAAAGACTGAGCTTCTCGTCCTCCCTGCCAATCAGTCTCTACAGCACGACCTCACTATCCAGCTAGATTCATCCTCAATCACCCCATCAAGGTCGGTCAGAAATCTTGGAGTAATCTTTGATGATCAGCTGACCTTCACTGACCACATTACAAAGACAACTCGATTTGCTATGCACAACATCAGGAAGATCAGGCCTTTCCTAACTGATCATGCAACGCAACTTCTCGTCCAGGCCCTGGTCATTTCTAGGCTTGATTACTGCAATACTCTTCTGGCTGGACTTCCATCATGTGCAACTAAACCTCTACAAATGATCCGGAATGCTGCAGCTCATCTCGTCTTCAACGAGCCCAAAAGGGCCCACGTCACTCCTCTGTTCATCTCTCTGCACTGGCTACCACTCGCTGCTCGCATCAAGTTCAAGGCTTTGACGCTTGCTTACAGATTGACCACAGGTTCAGCTCCCTCCTACTTCCACTCACTACTACAAGTCTACATCCCTACCAGAAGCCTACGATCGGTCAATGAGCGACGGCTCGTGGTACCATCACAGCGGGGCACAAAATCACTCTCCAGAACATTCTCACTCACGGTTCCATGCTGGTGGAATGATCTCCCCACCGTCATCCGGAATGCAGAATCCCTGACAGCATTCAAAAGGCAACTGAAAACTCATCTCTTCCGGGAGCACTTAACATAAACATAAAAAATAAAAAAATAAAAAAAAAATTCCTTTCCTTTAAAAATCCTTTCCTTTAAATCCTCGCTTGCCTGGCTTACGCTACTCCGAGCTATGTCTGAACTTTGTATTTTGAGCACTTCTTGCGTTGTTTTTGCCTCTTCACGATGACTCGCTTGGTTTAGTCCTCAATTGTAAGTCGCTTCGGATAAAAGCGTCTGCTAAATGACTAAATGTAAATGTAAATGTAAAATAAAAGGCATTTTTTCTACCGGGATTTTAGCCCTATGTGGTTTCAATGCTCTGTTTGAAGGGGCGTGTCTGCTGTGAGATGGCAGTGTAAACGCCCACTGTGATTGGCTAACATCTTTGCATATGAGAAGTATTATATGTGGAACTCTCTCAAAAACTTTTAGCACATTTTTACTATTACAGCTCTCAAGGTTATCTAATCATGAAATGTGTTGATTATAGCTTTATTTAGATCTATAGTATTATATTAGGATCATGGCATGAAAGGTTGCAGTGATGAGCATTGTAGCTGATAACAGACATGTTGAGCGCATGAATGCAGTAATCTCATCATTGAAACTCGATTTCTGCACTCACAAATGCTTTCATCATAACTAACAGTGCAAACACAACTAAGAGATTTGTTGATTATTACAGCAGTTTTGGCGGGAGTCCAAAACTCAGTCACTGATAAACTTGCGCTGTTTGATTGACAGCTCCAGCGATTGTAAAAGGGAGCGTTCTTCAATTACTTTCTATGTATAATCCAATCAAAGTTTAAATAACAATAAAAGCTGTTTTTGGACTAGTCTCAGCCTCAGACGTGAGTCACGCCCACGGAACGTTGGCTAAACGTCTGATGCATATGGTACACTTAACTGGAAACACTTCAGGAATGTCGAAGTCGTCATCTGATTGGTTGAATTTTATCGGATTTCCTGGGGGCTCGAGTGTCGCGTTTATTTTCGGTCCGCCGGGAAACAAAGCGCAGACGTGTGATTGCGAAAGAAAAACTGTTGTGTTTACATGAGTGACAATGAGCATTTATCAAGATCAGCTAAACGTAGGATTCTCAAAAGTATGCGAGGTTCACGGGAAAGACTCTTGAAGTTTTCTTCTCCTTCTTTGATTTTCTATGCTGACTGACTTGTTGCACGCAGGTCTGTTGTTGTGGGGACATTTCCACGCACCGAAACGTGACGCTGAACGAAACGAACTGTAATTGGTTGTTTTACATGTCGGTCAAACGGCCTTATGGGCGGGCCTTGGCCAAAGAAAGCTGCTATGAATTCCAGACCTTCAGCCGTCAGTCTGAAGGTCTGGCTACGCGAGACTATTTTTGGACTAACAAGGAAGATTTCAGTTCTGAGACTTATAGTATGTGTCAAAAGCTCAAGGAAATTGAGATTTCTCAATTCATGACCCCTTTCATTCCTAATTGGTTGCTGATGTGCTGAAGGGACTTAAAGGTTGACTTGCTTTTGTTTGGCTAGCTTGGCAAGAAAGTGAGCAGACAGACAACATTTTGTGATGCCCAGCTGTCATCTTGTCTAATTGTCTGCCTCCCCATTCTTTGTTTTTGCTGATACGTAACCAGCAAATCTGCTGCTATCCCGTTTACGACCAGCATTTCAGTGTGCATTTTAAAGCAGTTTTTACAATAATGCCTAAACTGACAAGTCTGTATAAACGGACATTTGAAGTCTATTGCATGGTAATTTGTTAGACATTAGATATTTGTTTCTACATGATAATTTGTAGGACATTAGTGCCCCTGCAAGTCGATTTAGTGACTTTGCATTATTAAAACCCTGATAGTGCCAGGAAATGAACTTTTTTTCATTTTGAGTCGGTACCCATAGTCAAGACGGGGAGGTGAGCAACCTTATCCTTTACATGAATAAATAACCTTCTCCTGTACAGCCTTATCGCTGCTCAGTATGTCAATGTTCTGGAGAAAACACGGAGTGGAAATATCCCTGTTCTCTTTAGAGGTCTGGAAAGGAATCCAATGCTTTTTTTCCACTATGGGTTCAAACCTTTGTGTCTGAGGTTCATCTCAGATGGACATTGTTTTCCACACCGACACACAGCTAATTCAAGTGGCCTTTAAAGTCAGCCTGTAATGGATTCATGAGACAAAATGTGGGCTTTATGTTGGTACTGAAATTAGAAATGTTTATAAATATGAACACAATATACTTTTGGTTGTATGTATCATGATGTTCTAAACAGTTTTTAAATCAAATTAGATAGGACATTTTTAACTACATCCACTAAAATAGTTTTGGAGATAGTAAGAGTAGTATCTCATCACCAGCTGGTTCACATGTTCTGAAGAGATTTCACTGAGAAAGGGGATGTCTTATAACCAGGGCATCTGCTAGCATCTTAGAGTAATACCTGGGATCTACTCATTAAAAAGCTTTGGAGGTAAAATGCTCATTAAAGGAAATTCAAAGCCACCAAATCTCCCTGTGATCTGCTGTAAGTGGAGCATCATAGCATTTGGCCTGTAATGAGTGAAGTAGTGATGAAGAGCTTGTAATTAAGCATCTGCTCAGGTGTGAGATCATTGTGTGGCTGTCTGCCCTCCTAATGCCACTACTGTACCCAGAGACTGAAGTCTCAGTGGGAGAACTACAAAAGGTTCAGATCTTTTCAAGCTGTTGATGTTAGTAGTGCTTTTTGGCATTTTGGATAACTGACTCTTTAAGATACCTTGGAAATGAAAAAAAAAAAGTCAAGTTATTTTCTTGTTGAGAATCTCAATTGGTGTTTCTCAAAACCAAGAATGCAAAGAACGGACTTGTGTTCTTGGGGAGAAGGCTCTTGCTAGTTGTTCTTGGAAGAATGAACTCACAAGGTGACGAGCACACAGAACGCTGCTGACAGTTTGAGACGATGTGTTCTTGCTGGTATTGCGCAATAATAACCGCGCACAGCAGTGGCGTAAGTTTGATTTTGAAATTGGTGGGGACGGGGACATCAATATATAAATATATTTTAAGTTTTGATCGAAATTATTGCTAGGGATACATCAGTGTCACTGGATATTGGTAGGGACACGTCCCTAGCGTCCCTACTAAATTCTACGCCCCTGCCGCACAGACACCGTCTACAGTACCCAAACATAACGAGAATTATTGACGATAACAGCCAGGCTGCAATGGTCTCTTGACTGTCCGGTAAAACGAGTCTGTGAGCAGACTGGCCGGTTGGCTCGCCATCTAACTTAACACCTGCAGGCGCTTACGGAGATTCTCACTTCCGAAAACGTTTGAGCACATTTTCGATTCGCCATAGATTTTCGTAAAAATGCCAATATTTGAAATCTACACAGTTGATTTCTTCCATCAAATGTTCTCAGAAGTGAATTTAGTGATGAAATTGTAGAAAAACGAATTACTGTATTGACCTGCCTCTCCTTCCTCGAATGCCGAACTGAATGCTGGGATATTTCTGCCGTCAAGTTCACACAAGTTACCAACCGATGCATCCCCGGTAAAATGGGCGTGTCAAGAACACATCCGGGATTTTTAACCATTCTTGCCAAAATGCAAACTTGTGTATTGGGACAGTACTTGGGCCACAAAAGATGACGTTTCACAAGAACACAAGGACACAAGTACAGACAAGAACACATATTGAGAAAGCCCCAATATCTTTAAAGCTGCAGTCTGGCGTTTTTCCTCTTTGTCGCCATCTCTGTTTGAAATCTGCAATTGCAGTCATTTGCGGAATTATTTACTTATGAGTTGTACTTCAACACCCTCGACACGGCACAGCGCGGATGAACACAATGTTTTAGGAGAGTGTGAGGCTGTCAATCACCGCGCCGGTCTGGATACTGTCATTCAGAATAACAGATCATTCTTTTTGGAAGTATGACCAACATAATAATTTTCACTGGAAAATGTCATCTGAACAAGTAAGAAACATCCACTTTTGTTCTGGTTCTGACATTGCAGTAAATCGTGCTGATTAAATCTAACAATCGCTTATAAGTTATCATATCACGCAAAACCGTGCAAATTATATTTTGTTCTCAAATTTTTAATGTTAACAACGTCAGGATTGCGTGACTACATGTAATGTCCTTCCGATATGTATCCTTGTTTTCGCATGAGTCCGGTTGCAGTCTCTTTTTTTCTGTAGCCACACCGAAGTCCGAGCGAAGTCTTTTGCATTTTACAGCGGGTGAATCTTCAGTTGTCACTGGTGATTGTCGTTTGAACCTTTCTGGATCCGCCATCAAATTAATAAGTTTAATTATATCAAGTGCTGTGAGAAAAGGCTATAAATCTCCACCTCCAACATCCTCACACACAATATAGTCTACTAGCCGAGACTCCTTCTTTATGTGTACAGATGTGACGTAATGACGCAAAGACATGCTCGAATCTCCCACGGAAATCCACAAGTACCACTGGAATTAAAAACATTATTACAAGCTTACCGCTTTGAATCGAGCTAAGACAAGCAGATAGTTTTGAACACTGGCTGGTTATGTACTTTCTCAAATATGTATTTTGGATCATTTTTAACCCAAAAAAAGCTATATTTTCATACTAAATGAAAATGTAAAAATACAGAAAGTTTTCTGTGATGGGTATAGGTTTAGGGTATGGGTATAAAAGAATATACAGTTATAAAAATCATTGTCTATGGAAAGTCTTCATAAAACATGAAAACCCAACTTGTGTCTGTGTGTAGGCCTATTTATCAATACGTATAACTAACCTTGCCTTTTTAATAAATAAGGCATTATTATGCTGATCTCTAGCATTTCGCTCTGTTGTCATTTTCTGTTTTATATTTTTCTTTTCACGTAACAAAACAGCTTCCCTTCATGTTAGTGATACCACAATAATAAACTGCTTTACTACATATTTAATTAAAGCACCACAGAGGCAGAATGAGGGGCTAAAATGTTCATAAATACAATCTCTTGTAATGTGACATACAGTGGAGAAAATAAGTATTTGATCCCCAAGCAAAACATCATAGTACTTGGTGGAGAAACCCTTGTTGGCAAGCACAGAGGTAAGACGTTTCTTGTAGTTGGTCACCCGGTTTGCACACATCTCAGGAGAAATTTTCGTCCATTCCTCTTTACAGATCCTCTGTAATTCCTTAAGGTTTCTTGGCTGTCGCTTTGCAACTCAAAGTTTCAGCTCCCTCCATAGATTTTCTATAGGATTAACATCTGGAGACGGGCAGATGCAACTATGCAACTCTTTTGTTGCCTTGGTGGTATGTTTTGGGTCATTGTCATGCTGGAAGACCCATCCACGACCCATCTTCAGTGCTCTGGCTGATGGAACGAGGTTCTCGTCCAAGATTTGACGGTACAATAACACATTGTAACACAAAAAGTTGTGAAATTTGGCACACAAATAGAGCACAGACCCAACATTAACACATGTTACAATGTTACAAAACTTTTTACCATACAGTTCTATGGGCTGCCATAGACTCAAGAGCTGAGGAAGAAGAAGGAGGAATAATGAAAGAACACTAAAGGATGGAATAGGTTCCTACTTCCTTCACAGCTTCTGTGCTTGGCCCCTAATAAAAGATCATGCTAAACTACTAATGCCAAGGTTTTTATTTTAGGAATTTCAGTCTCTGGACAGTTACATAACTAGTTTGGCCACAAAAAAAATCTTATTCAAAAACTGGATTTTGTGCATAATAGAAAAGCTATATTAAAGTCATTAGCTATATCATAACTATAGTATAGCTTGGATATTTTTCTAACATAACAGCTGAGTAAGGAAAAATTTGCACACATACACTATTGTCGCCTTGCTCATGATGGCAAACATCTGGATTTGAATAAAACCAATTTGTGCTGGACAATGAATATTTCAGTTTCTAACAGACAGTGTTAAAAGAAAATCTGCATGGAAAGCGGATGGTCTCATAGCAATTTATTTCTGTAGTAGCAGCTTTCCCCTGCCTGCGCTCACCCCCCACTTACAACCCAAAGATTGGATCTGTGTGAATTGAATTGAGTTGGTCTGCTGAAATATGATGCATTACATGCATGTCTGCTCTACTGTTGCCACAGCAACGGGCATCACATTGGCTGGCCTAACTGCACACACATTCTGCAGTAATGAGCAGTTGGCAAGATGCCAGGGCAATATCCAACCAACCTCAGTCCTGGTTGTTTCTTTTTCCAGCGTTTCCAGCTCATAATTCACAGATTCGCTCTGCATATTTCACCATGAAAGCGTGCTCACATCAGGATCCAGTGATGCACTCTCTAGCCACCTTTTTGTCTGTATTAATTACTGTCACGTCGTGCTGCCCCATGGCTCACTTTAGGATCAGTCAGTAGGGGAACATACCTGACTTGATTATTATTCCTGCAGTGTTTTTGGATCCTTCACCATTGTAGGACCATGAATTAGTTTAGACCTTTTCACACAAAACGTTTAATTCTGTCATTTACTGTCCTAAAGAAAATATATATTTTTTAAATGTAAATAAAATCCCAATGCAATGTTGTTTTGGACCCCATTGACTTCCATATGGACAAAAATATTTTTTTTTAACACTGTAAACTATTTTCTTTTGTGTTCCTCAGAAGAAAACAAGCCATGCTGGTGTGAAACTGTCCATTTAAGACCTCTTTACTTGACAGATAAACGACTTATCTAAAATCGAAATCATGTTTACGGTTTACTGCAGCCTGATGATTGAATCGAACTGAATCCAAATGAATAGTTAACTAGCTTTTTGGCTTTTTCAGGAATCCCAGTAATGTTAATGCTAATCAAGTCAATTAACATGTCAAGAGTTTTCTGTGCTCCTCCTCCTTTTACATGCCGGACAGTGTTTCTCATGGAAGCCTGCCCTGTGGTGAAGAGTCTTTTGTTATACTAAATAAAAAACACAAAGATGGTACTCACTCAAGACCTGGGGCTGTGATGAGACCCATTTGCTACCTGACACCCTACCAAGCACATGCATGGCTTCATATAATGCACACGCTCTGCTGCACTATCATGCAATAAAAGATTAATAGGAGACAAAGCCAAACACATTATCAGACATGCATACATTTTTAAAGTTTGAAGATGGGGTAAATCTTCAACAAATGGATGTATTTTATCTATAGAAACTTTTAAAAGAGATAAACCTACAGTTTGTTTTACAGAAAAAAAAAACAATAAAATTGATAGAGTAGAAACCTGTGAATTGGTTAACTAACACTGTAGTATATACAGTGACATTTTTTTAAATAGTTTAACATTGCATTATCTGTAATTTTACTGTAAAATACTGTCAAATGTCGGGTTTTTGCAAGTAAAAACTATGAATTTCTAAAAAATGTACGGCCCTACACAGGAAAAGGACATTCTCAGATGTCACTGTAAATTTAACAGGGTTTTTTATTCATTTTTTTGGGGACGGTGTAGTGCTGCTGCTTCACTCATTTGCTTCCTGGCTGTTATTTGTTTTCACAGTCAAATGGATTCAGGTGGCCATTTACTTTCTGTCTGTGAATCAGACATGAAGTGACAATATAAAGACTATATTTGCTTTTAAAGTGGCCAGGTCTCTTCATGTATGGTTAGAAATGAGAGAAGAAAGTACTTTTCTGCTGGAAAGTATAATAGATGGCTGTGGAATATGAGTGGTCTGCTCAGAGCTGGCATAAGGTATAGCATGCGGTTATTTCAGTAAAATACTTTAACACATATTGGCTACATGCAGTTGTCAGACACATTCCGGCTAGTTGCTCTTGCAGTTAAGTTAGTCGGTCTTCCTGCTGTAAAAGACCAGCATGAATTTAAAGCTGTTCCAGGCTGGTCTGATATGAGGAAGTGTTGCTGGTTAAGCTAGTTTAAGAGCCTCTTTGGGATGCCAACATCCCTAACACAAATATATGCTGTTGGACGAAACCTCTTTTATTTTGAAATGTCACTTCACATGAACATAAGTACATAGGTTGTACCTGGTACAACTTCCTGTTATGGAGAAATGGGGTGAATAGTCAGGACACTTCCTTACTGTTGAGTTTTGTTTCATTTACTTTATTTTGATTCCATTTCATTTCATTTTCCAGGTTGTAAAGTACCTAATTCTTTCTACATATTGTTGTTCATTCATTATCAACTACAAGCTGCTGCGATAGGGGGTAAAAACTATTTATGGGCAGTGGAGAGGGGTTTACAGGGCTATAAGGGAGCAGGTCAAAGTTTCTATTTAGTCAACATGGTCATGGTATGAGTTCATTCAAAAACATATTTTGTGTTATTACCGACCTTCACTGCACTGCACAGGGAGAGCTGTTCCTACCCCTGCCCACAGAAACACCCCCCGTGAGACGGAACAATGTAGGCCACAAGGGTGTCCCTCTATGCTATGGATATTATTTGAACCAAGCCAGATCAGATTAGCAAAACTACAATAGAATGGAAATTGTTTCCATGAAAGACGTTTTCTCAAATCTTGAATTTTATTATTATGCTTCAGGGTTCCAGGACTTACTTTTAGTTAAAGTGACATCTTTGAAGTATGTATGACATTTACTTTTAAAATGTATTTCTGTACTTTTTTCCACACAGAAGACTAAAATCACAGTGTGAGACGCCTAGTAGATTTCACATGTCTAAACTCAAATGCATGCCTTGTGGATGAAATTACACAGATAGGTGTGAATTATTGAGATGAGGGCGGGATGGGCACATGCAAATAAGTCTCATTTGGACCAGAGCAAAGTTTTTGAATGGAGCTCTAGCAGCTCTAGGTGAAAATGCCTCCATCTAAAATATATACTGCATGGCATGAATACATGAATGACAATAAGATGGCTCTTCTGAGCATCATTTGCATCTTTATATTGCTTTTACGTGACTGGAGTGGGTCTAAAACAAGTCAAGCTGTGAAGACCGAGATCACCACAAATAAATGGGTAAATGCCTGGTAAAGCATGGAGCTCCATAAATATATTGTGCTGTGTTGATCAAAATGGTCAGGTCTTTAATATGTTGCTAATATGAGAAACTTTTTTCTTATAGAACATCTTAAGTCTTCTGTAAGTTAACTGTTTTGTATTATTGATAGTACCATGATATTAAGATCTGATACCATCACTTCATATAACAGTATTTTATTGTAATGGATGGATACAAATATTTGCTGATTATATTTTGTGCGACTTTCTTTTGAGTTTATATAATATAAATTGATATAATAAAATAATATATAATGAAGAAAATAATACTTTTATTCAGCAAGGACGCAATAAATTAATCAAAAGTTACTGTAAAGTTTTTTTTTTTTTTTTAAATAAATGCTGTTCTTTTAAACTTCTGAAAACCATGTATCACGAGTTCCACAAAAATATTAAGCAGCATAACTGTTTTCAACATTGATAATAATACTTGTGCACCAAATTAGCATATTATTATGATTTCTGAATCATGTGACACACAAAATTCAGCTTTGCATCACAGGAATAAATTAAATTTTAAAATATATGAACATACAAAACAGTTATTTTAAAATGTAATATTTCGCCATATAACTGTTTACAGTATTTGTGATCAAATAAATGCAGCCATGGTGAGCATAAGAGACTTTTTCCATAAACATTTAAAGAATGTTGTATTATTTTTTTATATTATGTTATATTTCAAAAGAAAGGGTGCTGACTGTTTCCATAAACTAGCACAACAGAGCAAAAATGGTCTCTTATGGTTAACAGTTGATGAGGCAGTAGTGTGTATTAACATTTATAAATGACAGTGTGCATGTCTTTGTAAAAATGATAAATGCCTTGCAGAATAGTGGTCTGATAAATCGAGCCTGGTGGTGCAGGCTGACCTGCGAACGGTCGGACAGGTAATTGGTTGGATCAGGGTGTATTTCAGCTCTAACAAATCCCTTTCACAGCTGGCACTCTGTCTGAGACGGGTGACTCTAGGGGGATGGGTGAGAGACCGATAGAGATTGAATATAATGATGAGGCAGTGGAGGAATTGGGCAAGAGCAAATGAAAAATAGCGCCTTTGTTGAGATTCTTGGTACATCTGGGGACCAGTGAATAAGGAGGATTAGGGGGAGAGAGGTAAAGATGAAAGAAGGGGACAGCTAACCAAAAGAAAGACAAATACTGCAAAGTGACGTGCAAAGTTTGTCACATCACGGCATGAGCGTAGTTTTGCTAATTTTGACAACCTACAGGTTTTGATGATTGAAATGTGTATATTTTGACCATTTCGAAATATAACACCAGCGTAACAGAGCTCACTATTAAATGAGTTTGTAAAGGGAGTCTCTGAAAGCCAAAGCCAGCCATGTATTTGTCATGCAAAGCTGTTCCCCTCCTCCTGCCCTGTCTGCCCGAGCACAATGCATCTGCCCGCGTTCCCAGGCTCCACTTGCTCTCTTCAGTCTGGGAGGGGGAAGAGCAGCCCACTGGCCTGACCAAACTGACCCTTGTCCTACTGCAGCTAACTCACTCACAAGCAGCTGGCCTCGGACCTCCGCTGATCATCAATATTCATGCCTCATACAAAATTCATTCTCAATATCACAGACGCCAAGGCCTGAGCTGTCCCGAGCACTGTGCGCTGTTACTTTCTTGTTTTATTTTAGGACATTTGTGACGAAACAGACTTGTTAAAGAAATTTACGTAATATTTGGAATGACTATGAAAGGATATTCTTCATTTAAGAAGATATATGTCTTTATTAAAAAGCAAACTAATTGGACAGTACAAAAGTAAATAAATAATGTTTGAAGTTACAAAATGCTAATTATTCTGTGATTTCATACAAACAGTTATTGACATAGTTTAGCAACAACATCATTCAAAATATCTTTGCATTGTACCTCTGAACTTAATGGAATGTGGCTCAACCTGCTCATGTATTTTATATCCTATTTTGTGTCACTTAAAATTAGGTAAATTATGGGACCTGACATCCGGATATACATAGTGATCAAGTTTATAAATTTAAACAAGGTTGTTATCCGCTTGAAACAGTTTCAATCGGTAGCTACTTCTGTGCATTTCCTGCCTAGTGAGGCAGAATGAGTGCCTTTAAAAGGATAGCGTAGCCGAGTTGTTTTCATCCCGTGTGCCACTGCTTTGTCTTCAAAGTGAAAACGCAGGCAAATTCCAGACTAAAAGCTGGTCTGTATCTATATTGTTGTAGATTTATTTAGGTTTTTCCTAGTCTGCACTTGGTTGGCATTTTTGTCTTGTGATGAAAGAGTTGTGCATTTCACAATGGTGAGGGTATTCACTGTCAACAAACATCTGAAAAAAGAATGAGGAATCAGTTTTGTCTAGTTAGTTTCCCTAAAAAAATGACTGCAACGTTTTCATAATACTTTGATGGCATTATAAGCACATCAAACTACTCATGTAATTTTATAATCAAATAAACACATTTTAAATAGCCTATGGAATCCATGAGAACACAATATTATTTTAAAATTCAGTCTGATAAATATGGACCCTAAATGGGTTAGATTTAATAAAGTGAAACAGCCCTGTTTGAGATTAAATCAAATGCTATTTGACTTTTTGATGGCATCTGTGTGACATTAGGAAATCGTTCACATTGTCAAATCATTACAATTTACCTAGTGTATATTATTTTATTTTACATTTTACTTGCATATCGAATTATTTTTGACCCTGTTGTCATACAAATGTATGTTGTTTAAACAGTGTTGGTTTCTTAAACTCTTGACATGTCACTTTTGTTACCATCTGTTTAGATTATTCCTTAAAGGGTTAGTTCACCCAAAAATGAAAATTAAGTCATTAATTACTCACCCCCATGCTGTACCAACCCCGTAAGACCTTCGTTCGTCTTCGGAACACAAATGAAGATATTTATGATTAAATCTGAGAGGTTGATCACTCCTCCATAGGCTCCCTAAGGGAATGACACCGGACGGCCCAGAAAGTCATTAAAGAAAATGTTTAAATATTCCATGTCGCAACAGTGGCTCAACTATAAGTTTATCAAGCGACGAGAATACTTTTTGTGCGAAAAAACAAACAAAAATAACGACTTTATTCGACTATTCCTTTTCTTCCTTGTAGGCCTGAAACGAGACTTTAAGAGATTTCCACGACGCGCACGCGCGAGAACTTAACTGAAGTAGTTGAAGGAGATCGCAATTCTCGCGCATGCGTCGTGGAAATCTCTTGAAGTCTCGTTTCAGGCCTACAAGGAAGAAAAGGAGTAGTCGAATAAAGTCGTTATTTTTGTTTGTTTTTTCGCACAAAAAGCATTCTTGTCGCTTGATAAACTTATAGTTGAGCCACTGTTGTGACATGGAATATTTAAACATTTTCTTTAATGACTTTCTGGGCCGTCCGGTGTCATTCCCTTAGGGAGCCTATGGAGGAGTGATCAACCTCTCAGATTTAATCATAAATATCTTCATTTGTGTTCCGAAGACGAACGATGGTCTTACGGGGTTGGTACAGCATGGGGGTGAGTAATTAATGACTTAATTTTCATTTTTGGGCGAACTAACCCTTTAATGATATCATTCTGGAGTGTCTATTTCTATTACTAATTATGTTGTTTTATGTCAACTATTAAACAATGTTGTTATTCTCTCTATAACCCATTACTTATACTACATTTCCCTCCAATATTTGACTTGATATCACGTTGGGAAAAACACATCTAGCAAAGCCACCGTGACGAGTCCTGGTTGACTGTCAGCTCTCTGGCTGTGTTTCAAAACCTAGCGAGCTGCCTAACTAGACAGCATCTTTGGGCATAAAAAAATCAGTTCAACTTGCGCGTCACTCTTCACAACTGTTTTAGAACGACGCTTACCAATTTCCTACGATGTCCAAAAATACCGCATGTGCTCTTGAATCGCTAAAATGCACTATAGGTAGGCAGTTCAGTAAGTTTTGAAGCACAGCCTGAATGTGGCCACCATTTTGGAGGTGAGTGTGTAGAGTTGGAGGAAGTGCTCTGAAAGCGGCGCTTGAGCTCTTCCTGTAGTTACGGGGATGAATGCGAGAGAAGAAAATGGCGATCGAGCAGGACAAATGTTTCCCCTCCTAGACTCTGCAAATGTGTTGATTTTCTACAGCCTTATAATTTGCTTTCATTTCATCTCTGCTGCACTTTAAACTACAAGAGGTGAGTTTTTCGAACCGTTCGTGTGTGTGTCTTTGTGGTTACCACCTTGTAAGAAGCATTCATTTATCCAGCGTATCTGCGATATATAAGCTGAGCTCAGCAATGGAAAGACACGGTTAAATGTTTTACTGTTGTTTGCATGATAGTTACACATTTGTATTGTTTATAAAACAACAGTGTCTACTGTCTGCATGGTCTAAAAATCACAATGCATCTCTGTTGTAGATTTCTTGAACATTGATCTCCTGCTTTCACATAATGGCATCGAAGTGACATTGCAGTCGGCTTGTATACAAATATAAAAGTCGAGTTAATGAATGTACTATATTTAAATATCAGGTTTCGTGCGTTCTGAAACTTTACTGTAGCTGCTACTGTATTTTGGAACGTTGTTTTGATTAAATTTGGATGTTTAATTCGACGTCCTGCAACTTTTCTCTATGTCGATTTAAGTTGGTAACGTAGCTTGAGCATTCGCTCGATAATAAAGCAACAATAAACGTTACGATCAAATACGATAATGTAACACTTGTGAACAATTAAACCATTGTTTGATTCGTTGAGCAGTTAAGTGAAATGAGAGAGCCTTTAGTAGCCAGCTGGTTTGTTAGCATTCTTAGCTCGGCTGCTGAATTGCGCACATCGAGTAAAATGGTCTATAATAACTGGATAACAGTTCGTTTTCATTTTAACCGATTTATTCGCTTAAATAACATCATGCAGAGGCCAGCGTTAAATGATGTGTGTTTATTTTGTCTTTAGCTTTTAAAGTACGCAGTCACGGCAGCTCGTTAATTTAGAAGGAAATTTTCAGAGAAAAAGCAGGGTTTCCCTTTCCCAAACCAGAATGAAGGAAATACAGACATCCCGAAGTCGCTCTTTGAGAGAAAAAGTTGTTTAGAAACGTGTTGAGTGTGTAATATTGTAATGTTTTTAAGGGCAGGTCAAGGTTGCTGCTGTTAGCAGCAGCAGTAGCAACTGAAGCCAGAGGTGGGGGAGGAGGAGGTGTCCCTGCTGCTCCCTGCTTTTAACCCTCTGATTAAAGTATAGCAAATGTTGAACCTCATCTTTTTCTTTTCTTTTTTTTTAATATATTTGTATTATTTAATCTCAAAGGTTAGCTAATGAATGTACAATTAAAAAAAAATGATATGCTCAAAAAGTTATGACAACTTATGTTTTTAACATTGCATTAACTCATCATAATACGTTAAGCAATTTTCAACTTTTTTCAAAAGTTATACAAGATTCAACTAATATTGTAAGTCAGTTAAATGGGGGTGGATTCTAGATCCTAGATCTATTCTGTTTTAGATTGACTGTTTCTAGGCTGTATAGTGCCAATTGCCAAAGCATTGCCTTGTTGTCATTGCACACTTCAGTGTAGTCATTCACACAATATAGTCTCACTCTCATGTACAAGAATGAAACGGTGCCGTTTGCATTCACCTCTGTTTTTGTTAAATAGCCTATATCAGGCTTATCTATATAATCCAATTCCACTCTGATTCTGTCAGATTTATGCTTATGCAATAACTATTGGTTTAGTCAGCATCATCTAGGAACTAGAGAATGAAAAGTAAATGTCAGTTTATTAGTTTAACAGCTCTGTTTTATTTCCTTATAGATAATTGGATGCTATTGCCACCAAAGACATTGAGGAGAAGCAACACAGGTCAGTAAGTATTTTCATCTCCCTGTAGTCATTTTCAGTCATGTAGATGGGTGCTTGGTTTTTCTGAAGCTTGATCCTTCTGGGCTTTTCCTATTCATTCCTATGCTGGGCGGCACTAACAAAGCAGAGTCAAAGCAGCTGCTGCTGGTGTAAGCAAATGCAGTTCCGTTTGAATTAAAGGGGTTCCCGGTGCTGAGTAAGCTTTGCTTTTTTTAAATGTTCAACAAAAACAGTGTTTGTGTAGCTCTTTGTGACGCTACTGTATTTTAGCCATTAGTCACAAAACCCTTATCTGCCTGAGTTTGTTTTAATGTTTATGTACCAGATAAAAACTACTGATCAAGACATCAGTAACACTTTCAGTTTTATTTGTTTTCGTCTTGTTGTGATGCCGATTAGCATCAGTATATTGCTTAACTGGTTTGCTTTTAACTTCAAGTTAATCATAGAGAGGTTTTGAGTTGTTCTTATCAGGGAAATGAACATTGCCCCTGTATGGTCATAACCATGTCCACACCTAACAATGCCAGGGACTAGATCATAACACGTTTGCTTTCACTGAGTTTGATGGCATATTGTTGTATATTTCTAGCATTTAGGCCTAAACAATTTTTTTTCTTGTTTCATGTCATTGTTTTATGATTATTTCACAATGTGCTTTTCGTCTGTTGATGCATAATGAGAAAAGTGTCATTTAGATCATCTTAGTGACTCAAATCCAGGGCTCCATGATGTGGGTAAAAAATCTAATTGCTTTTTGATAAAGATTGCGATTTAAAAAAAAAAAAAAAGGCTGCAGGTTTGTGATTGTTTGTAGGGCTACACAATTTGGCCAAAAGTTAGATTTTTATATAATAATTATTACGCATACTAAATAGAAATAGTAAACAAAATGAGATTGTATTACTGTAAAATAAAAAATAGGGTATTTAAAATTATTTTACAGTACAACTGTAAAATAACAATACTATACTACTAATACTATACTATACTACTAGCTGTCTTAATTTCTTTTCCATATGTTAAACAATCAAGCTAATATTTTGGTGCAGGGAGGCCTTAAAAGGAAAGTTCACCATGTCATTCCAAACCTGTAAGACTTTCGTTCATCTTCGGAAAAGAAAATATTTTAATCAAATCTGAGCTGGTTCTGTACTCTCCATTGACAGCTACGCAACTACCATTTTGACACTTTAAAAGGTTAATAAAAAGATTGTAAAAACTAATCCATATGAATTGAGTGATTTAGTCCAAATTTTCAGAAGAAACACGATCGCTTTATATGATGAACAGATTGAATTTAGGCTTTTATTCACATAAACAGTGATCAGTGAACAAACAGAAGCTCAACCAGAACCTGCTTTACGCGGGAGAACAAACCTCTTTGGTTCTTGCGGAAGCTCAAACGTGCTGCGTAACATGAGAATGTACCTCATTGGTTGTTGCTGAGGCTCAAACATGCTGCGTAACACACTAAAATTAACCTCATTTGTTGTTGCTGAGGCTCAAACACGCTGCGTAACACACGAGAATGAACCTCATTGGTTGTTGCTGAAGCTCAAACCTGCTGCGTAACATGAGAATGAACCTCTTTGGTTCTTGAGGAAGCTCAAACGTGCAGCGTAACACATGAGAATGTACCTCATTAGTTGTTGCTGAGGCTCAAACGTGCTGCGTAACACACGAGAATGAACCTCATTGGTTGTTGCTGAAGCTCAAACGTGCTGCGTAACACATGAGAATGAACCTCATTGGTTGTTGCTGAAGCTCAAACGTGCTGCGTAACACACGAGAATGAACCTCATTGGTTGTTGCTGAAGCTCAAACGTGCTGCGTAACACATGAGAATGAACCTCATTGGTTGTTGCTGAAGCTCAAACGTGCTGCGTAACACACGAGAATGAACCTCATTGGTTGTTGCTGAAGCTCAAACGTGCTGCGTAACACATGAGAATGAACCTCATTGGTTGTTGCTGAAGCTCAAACGTGCTGCGTAACACATGACAATGAAGCTCAAACGTGCTGCTTAACACACAAGAATGAACCTCATTGGTTCTTGAAGCTCAAACGTGCTGCGTAACACATGAGAATGAACCTCATTGGTTCTTGCACATCAAGCGAACATGCTAAAGCTTCCATTTATCATAACTGATGTGTGCATCAGGGCTCGAATTTCGGCGTGGGATTGCGGGTAGGGATGTCACGGTACCAAAATTGTAGTAGTCGGTACCGATACCATTAAAATGTTACGGTTCTCTGTACCAATTTCGGTACCACAGCAAAATCAGTTTGAACTATTTTTTTTTATAATTTATTTAATTATTTGAATATTGAATTGAATATTGAATTTAATATATATATATATATATATATTAAATTCAATTCAATGACTTTATTTATGATGGTAAATTTATGAAAGGATTGAAGGCTACATGCCGTTTAAACGAAAATATTGATGATATTGAGAAATATTGCTTATAAAAAAGTCAAGTGAAAAATAAGCAACCTTCTATGCACACATTATTATTATTAGTAGTAGTATCTTTAATTAATGGAGACGTAGTTAAATCTATTGTTCAGTAGCCTAATATAATTATTTCCGTCAATTTCTTTAAGTTAAACCAAAATTTTATTTTGACGGGTTGGCTTGAAGACCTTTGAGTTTCTGTGCGTGTATGATATGACGATAGTTTTTCTCAAATGAAACAGTAAAATGCTCATGAAGTGACTCTCGGAGATGAATGGAATCATGAATCATGTCATCATATCGTGAGGCAGCAGAGACTGAAAACAGCGCGAGCGTCACTCGTGCTTCAGTGTGTGTGTGTGAGGTAACGTTTAATGAAACCGCGCGTCTGCGCCGTTCATTCACACAGAGACAAGCAGAACATGAAGGGGTTTATATTTAAATAGTCGTTTTGCAGTTTAATATACACACACACCACATCAGCAGCGCCGCTGGTCGCCATGTCTCAGCGCTTTCATGAAGCGGACGCAACTTCACGCCCTTCGTGCATGCATGCGCATCCAGAACCGGGTTTGACTGGGTACTCGGTACCACCGGGACTTGGTACCGTGGCGTTTAAATTTTTTTAGTACCGACTTGGTACCGAGGTACCGAATATTTTGACAACACTAATTGCGGGTATTGCGCATAATTCTAATCATTCCTGCAGGTCTCCCATTTATAATGTGGGATTCCCGCAATCGTAATCCACACAGATTATAAAATCAAATCATTCTTTTAATAACTATCTGCCAGGCGCAATTTCACAAACAGCATAAGTGTTCAGCGGTGCCGCGTCTTCCAACTCTTCTCTCAAAATGTGTTGTGCAAGGCAAGCATCAAGTGCTGCTCGCGTTCAGGAGTCGGGACATGGCGGAATATTCACTTGCACAATCGGGCCAGCAGCGCATCGTGAATGAAGTTTACCATTTGGTAAAATAGCAACCTTTTTAAGTCTTACCAGTTTAAACATTAAAGCGATTTTAAACTAATCAGTGCTCGCGCGCTCTCTGGGATGATTTTCTATCCGCACATTCATAGAAAATCCGCCTCAAGAACAGCTGGCCAGAAACAAAAGTTATTTTTCACGGGATTATATTGCTTTAAAGTGTAAATTGCAGATAAAAATTTTCATGAAGATAATGCAATGTGCTTACGAAACATAAAGATAAGAACCGCCCACCATTGTTTTTTTGTGTTTTATACCAAAATGCTGAATATAATATGAAAAGTTGGTGCGTTTTACAGTGGTTTTAAGCACGCCCCCTCCCTTCCACTAGGCTGGGCGTTACGTCATAAAAGGTACTCCAAGCGTTTACTATCTATGCTCCAGGCCTGGAGTTACGTTATATTGGAGACCAAAAATGGTTAACTATTGTGTTTGTGCGGGATGTACGACTACATCAAAAACGGGGGAGAGGCTCCACAAGTTCCCCAAGGACAAACGGCTGATTCGTGCCTTTAAGTGTTAGCATAACTTACCCGAGGTAGAGCTTAGATCGGGCCCAAAAAAATCAAGCAAGACCCTACCCGAGCCTGCTGTGTCCGAGCCCGGTCCGGCCCTGCCCGACACATTAACTGTAATTATGAGCCCGGTTTAAACCCGACTATTTTTTAATACGTGGGTCGATATAACTGACGTTCTCAACTACTTTCTATATTACTTTCTCCCGCCCGCAACGTTTATGTTTTGTCCCGCTCCCACCCGCAAAAATACTTTTTTTCTGTACCTCAAAATACTTTCAAGTTAGCCTACGTGTCGCCACCATACACATCAGCATACATGCTCCTGATCAATTATTGGTTATAAAGCATTAACACACAAACCACTGTTATAACATAAAAACAAGCGGGCTACTGCGTGCATGGTTTGGCATGACTGCGCGCAAAGTGCGCTTCCATAATAATTCATAAAAAGCTGACATCAGTTCATCACGATCTCACACATCTCCGTTATTATCAATGAAGCTTTCATAATATGTACACTATGTTTGATATAATTAGAGGATTTGCCAGCTTACAGAATTCAGCACTGAGCAAAAAGTCAGTTTTGAGCGGTGAGGGAAGTCTATCGTAAATGCTTCTGATGGGTTATTATTGCGTTCAAGAAATCAACACATATGTCTGTGATTGGCTACATCGCTCAACGCTGCAGACATGTTAGAAATAGAAACTCTGCCTGTAAACCGTTTCTATTTTGTTTTAGTTGTTCTTGTTGCTTTTCTGCAACAGATGAATAAAAATGTATTCGTTTTTATGTTTTATTCATAGATATTTCTAGTTTGCGGGAGTCCCGCGAATCGTTTTATTCTCCCTCAACCGGCACACACAGAGTGAGTGCGTTACCGCCCGCGCTGCCTTTTATCGCCCGGTTACGGTCAAAAACATGCTACCTTTGAAGAAGCCCCAATAAATGTTATTTTAACACATTTTAAGACAGAAATTTTTACATATATACACATTGAGCACTTTAATTTACACATTAATTGGTTGTGCTGGTTAACCTGCAATTTACACTTTAACACGCAAAACTGTGTCAATTTCGGTCTTCGTGAGTATACTCTAAACATAGTCGCTTTTGTCTTTAATAAGCATAAAACGCATGCCAGTATAATGAACACAGAATCCGTGCACTAGCTCTTAAAGTGACAGCAGCCATATGTGTCGGTCATTAATTTTGTCGTCAAAACAACAAAAGAGAGCTTTAAGATAAAGGAATCAGGATTAATAGCATATGTATTTAATTTATTCAGGACTAAAATACTATCCAGTGTTATTTTCCATTTGATAACTTTCAGTTTCTGTCTATGAATTCTAGTGTTAGACCTATTCAAAAACAGTTCTCTTTATTGGTCTTTATTCATATCATTTAGGCAAGATAAATTTAATAATTTTGTTTGGCAAAAATGCCCCCCTTTCTCCCCCTCAAACAAAAAAAAAATCCCCCCCATGAGAGTCATCTAAGTCATTCCCCCCCATTTTCCAAAACAAAATTCAGGCCCTGGTGCATTCATGAATGTTTATTTGTGAATAAAAGACTTAATTAAATCTGTTTAGCTTAAAAAGCGATCATGCCTTTTCAGAAAATTGACTAAACCGCTCAAATCATATGGATTAGTTTTACGATCTCTTTATGAACTTTGATGCGACAAAGTGGTTGTTGCGTAGCTGTCAACGGAGGGACAGAAAGCTCTTAGATTTCATCAAAAAAATCTTATCTTGTGTTCCGCAGATGAACGAAGTCTTGCGGGTTTGGAATAGGGATGGGAATTTTTTTTAAATGTTAGGCTCATAAAAATCAAATATTAGTTTATTTAAATGACGTTTAATGAGAGACTTTTTTATTATTATTCAAGTTTTGGTCAATTCCTGAACAAGCTTACGATTAGGCAATATACACAACAAGCTTATGTCATATCTTAAGGTTTTCTTTTTGTTGAAAACTTTCAACAATAGGCCTAGGTGTAAACAAAAAAATATAAAGAACAAAAGCATTTAAGCTCAAGCAGAGTGAACGGGAAAAAACGCTAAGCAGTTATCGTGTTTATTGTTACACGTTCATGTTGAGAAGAACAATAATATCCACATGTTCGAGTGAGAACGCGGTGCGCTGACAGACGTTGCGGAGACCCAAAGATAATGGTGTGCTAACTAAGCAAAGTTTCTAACAGCACTTTGTGTTTTCTGTTCCTAAACCTGTCTCCCTCAACAAAACTTAAAGGAAGCATATGTCTCAAAATCCTTTTGCTGTGATAGGTGTCATTTCGGCACACTCGTGGTACTGCTGCGCTTTCCTGCAGTCGTGAATGCAGTGAAGGACAGCTGTCGTTCCTCATTCTACTGGGGCCTGATGTATAAACGTTGTGTATGCACAAAATGGGCATAGAAATATGCGTGTACACGCATTTTTCCACGCACATATCGGGATTTATAAAAAATAAACTTGCCGTAAATAAGTGCGCACCGTAAGGATGCTCTTGACCGTGCGTACGCACTCTTTTAGAAGAGTATGTGTTTTGGCGACACCAACTGGCCCAAATTGCAATAACTATTTAAAATGAAAAACTTCTAAATTATCCTATTACATCACCCAATAATGAATAATGATCAATAATGAAATCATTACTGAGAAGTTACAACATTTTTATATTCAATAAATATAAATATTTGTTGTGGATGTGATGCTTTTGAACACTTTTCCTCTGGCATGCTGTCTATGTTTTAATGTGTTAACTACATAGATAATTGCTTGTCATGATAGCAGATTGTCTGAGAAAATGGTTTCGTGCAAATAATGCACAACAAGGTCTATCTGTTTCGATTAAAAATATAAATCAATTAAAATACTTGGGCTGAGCAATTTGATCGATTCTGCGATACAAATCGATATTTTTTTCCCCAAGAAAGTATCGATTTTTAAGCCGCGAGTATCGATACATAAGTCACATTCAAATGCCCGTGTTTAACTTAGCTCATCAAGAGGCTGTTCACATATCGTGTCTTTTGCGCACTCAAATTCGTTATTTCAAATGTTGGCGTGCGGCAAGCGCACTCATAATTGAAGCGGCACGCTCATTTTTCCCAGGCGCAGCGAGATGAAAACACCTGGAAACACTCAACTTTTCAGAATGCCGCAAGCGCACCGCAGTTCATGTGACAAGAACCAACAATCAGCCTAACCCTTTCCGTAACGGCATTGAAAGCTCGGTCAACATGAAGGATGGGGGTGCACCCAAACACTACGGGTGTTTTTCTCTTCTCCGTAAATATGTCCTGTAACTTAGCAGAGCTACAGCAAGCGTTTTTCAGTGGTGGAAATCTATTAGCTACTAAAACTTCTTTGTCGTTGTGGAGAGCGCAGTGCATGGTTGCTTAGCAACGACAGACGCCACGGGAAAATCGGACCGAATTTTACTATTAATAATAAAAGATAAGCTAATGTGCATTGTAAATGTCAGTAATTTATCTTTTTTGACTAATTCTTTTTATAAAAATGATTTAAAGGCTAAAATATGTGAGGTTTATCTTTTTATAAAACCTTTTTACTCCACTTTATTTGCACTTTTTAACTCTGCATTGTTAATTGCAATACTGCACTTTATGTACTTTTCAAAGGCTTGTAAGCTACAGTTTGCACTGTTTCAATAAATGGAACACATTTTCTCAACACATCTTTGATTCATTTTGTCCAGCATTTGCAAGCTGTAGAGACTCTGTCCAGTCAGAGAAATATATTGTGTAATTGATGTTTTTAGTTTTCAGTTCAATTAATTAAATCAAGTAAATGGAACACTCACAAGATGTCACCAAAATCACTCTGTCCCCTTTAAATCTTTCAGAAAATTATGTAAGTGTATCGAATTATATTGAATCGTATCAAATCGTATCGTTGGCTGAATATCGTGATATATATCGTATCGTGAGCTGAATATCGTGTATCGTATCGTAAGATTAGTGTATCGCTACAGCCCTATAAAATACTATTTGGCCAGTGGAAAAGATTGAGAAAAACTTTCTCTGAAATGTATTTTGCACTATTTTATTTATTTAAAAAACAAGGGAAGGATGGGCTACTCAATGATTTTTTATTAATGTAATGTAACAGCACATCCGTATTTCATATTTTCCTAATGTCTTGTACCGTTAAACATGTTATCATGTGGATGAATAATCATATGCAAATGATATGGAGATGAGAATATGCATGGTAAAACTAGGCGTTATAATCTCCGTATATGGTTATTTCGGGGTAGAGACGCATGTGCGCACAATCTTCCACTGACTGGGATTTATAGAGTGAATTCTGCACAGGTTCTGGCGTATGCACGGTTTTATAAGTCTGAATATTTTTTTGGGTACGACATTTTTGGCTTTCGGGCGCACATACACTTTTAGTAAGGATTCTACGCACAGTTTTATAAATTAGACCCCTGGTGTTTGGATTTCATATGATTTCTCATTGTTATGGTGATATTATGATAACTCAGTTTCATTAATTAATTTGATTAAAAGTAAGATCATTTTCATCAGAGTAATTCCAAACTTTGCGAGGCAGACGACGACATTGTGATCAAATGCAATCGACTTGTTAACCCGCTCCACAGCGCCACCCAGGGCATTTGTATATATCTGCGTTAGGGCTTGGGATTTATCATGGATTCACTGCATTTACGGCCAGAAAAACAACGTAGTAAAATAATTTTTCGAATAATAATTATAATAGCTATATTATAAAGATTATATATATAATCTTTAATTATAAAGATATAAATAATAATTACAGATTGAATATTTGACTACCGATATTTGTGCACACCCCTAGTTTGAAACGACATGAGGGTGAGTAAATGACAGAATTTAAATTTTTTGGTAAACTAACACTTTAAAGCTTCTCTAGTTGACAACAGCCGGTTTATAAGTGGTTGTCATTAGAAATTTGTTAAGGTGGTTGATGCATGTTGTGTACACAAATGCACACAATAAACAGCCCAAACTCAAGAGATGAGTTTGTAGAGAAGCAAATACTGCAAACTGAGCCGCTCAAGACACTGAAAACAATGGATTGTGAGCTGCTCGCGTTTAAATGCTGCGCTTCACACTGAAACATGCAGTGCAATTATTTATTTAAATAAATTGCAGCCTTTGCAGTTTAAAAATTTTATTGTACCATATCGATATTTCAATTGGTTT
This sequence comes from Tiaroga cobitis, assembly GCA_030578255.1. NCBI lineage: Eukaryota > Metazoa > Chordata > Actinopteri > Cypriniformes > Leuciscidae > Tiaroga > Tiaroga cobitis. The sequence continues at coordinate 30,550,762 of CM060593.1, forward strand.
TGAAGCCCTGCTCAGACCAACAATTTGTTACAATTATATATATTTATTTATTTATTTATTTAAAGGAACAGTCCACCGTTTTGTTTACAGAAGTCATGGGATTTCATGTGTTGCATGATATTTCTGCGCCCAAGTAGCAGTGCTTCGCCTAAGCAGCCGTGCTTCGCCTGTGCTTCCCCCTAATATAGTCCCAAGTCAATATCTGCCTAGGAAATCGCCTAGTGTTCATCTGCATCGCTATTTGTACTCGTTGTGAATACGCAGGCCACAAGAAGTAATTATGTGGGTTTTTTTATTTATTTTTTTATCACTTTTACTCAGGACATGCTAGCTGGCAACAAAGGATTCCATTCATTGTGCTAAGCTAAGCTAGCGCCGACCCTGTCAAACTAAAACAATGCATGCACTGAGACAAAAATGCATTTGCACACATATCTAAATGTAGGTAAGAATGTGAATAAGCCCTATTTCAAAAAACTGTGGAGTGTTCCTTTAAGGTCTTGCAGTGAAGTTACATGTGCTGGTATGATTTTGACTGGTCATCTTTTAGCTGGACTTATGTCAGCGCTTCATAAACAGATGCCCCTGTCTTTGTGTTTGTGTATGGGAGGATTCTGTTGTTGAGATGGCCATCTGGTTAAACACTTTAAGGAGAAGAGGTTGGGGGAGGGGCAGGGTTGTGTGGCCTCAAGCTCAATCTTGATAGGCTGACTTTACCCCCTGGAAGTGGCTATATTCTACTTTTCCCATCAGATACTTGTTTGGCCCTCTCACGTATGTATGTGATGCTGTAAGCTTATTTTATGAGCTTGAAGGATGTTGAAACAGGAGGCAGTGTAACTCTAACCCCTACTGTTGGTAACAGCTAAAACGACTGATACTCAAAGAGATAATTTTGTGACTTCAGTCTGGTAAGAAGAGCAGTCACTTGATGTGAGCTATACCAACCATTAATTTTTTTGTTGACTTTCTCAGCTTTTCAATGCTGTGGTTCAATTTATACTAAGACAGTGATTACTCTGTGACTTATAGTTGGACTTGTCCATCCATTTTTTCCTAATTTTACCACTATGTAACTATAGACAAAGGATGTGGTTAAATTGTGTACTAAGTGTGGTTTTATCATTTGTTTTATAGTTTAATTTGATTTCTTTTTCCAATGACCTAATGGCTAAAGTCATTGTGAAATTAAGGTTGTTCTGTTTTATTTTTTTAAAACATATTGCTGATTTTATAAATTTTTTTTTGTTAATGATTGCAGGGACGGGGTTCGGCGGGACGAATCTATCAGTCACATTTATTTTAATTTACTTTCAGACTCGAACTACAAATGTAGGCAGGCGTACAAAAACATACAAAAAGAGCTTTCTGTTAATTGGCACTTCCTGCAGACTGGGCATCTAATACATGCTTTCACCTTTCATGTCATCCACCTACTGAGTTGAAGTGTCAAATTAACAATCGATTAATCATTAACCTTCACCTCTCAAATCCAAAGTGGGGCGCTACTAAGTTGTCACGTTACTTAACAACCACTTTCTTAACCAACACAAAATTGGTGTCATTTTAAAGCTTAGAAGCTTGACTTTACAGTGAATATAGGGAATGACCATCACTTAGCAAGTGCTTTTGATGTTGCTCACACATTACAAATGCTCTATTTTCATAGATTGATGCTGCATTTTCAGTTTCATTGAAAAGGACTCAACCAGCAGAATACAACGTTTGTTTCACTTAAAGGGTCATGAAACCCCCAAAACACATTTTTTGAGATATTAACAAATATGTACAAGCTGCACATCACTGAAAACACTAAAAGCACTCATAAATGTTATTTAAAGGTTATTTTTGTGTTTTCCTGAGCAATTTCCTGGTTGAAAAGCAAAGTCGAGCCAACGTCACGGAATGTGAGGTAGAAGCGCAAGCGCCCCTTCGGAGTGGGTGACTGGCTGCATGCACGATTCTACGTCAGCTGGCCCCAACCCAGAGATGCTCACAAGTCTCTGAGCTAGAGTCCAAGTCAAGTCTCAAGTCTTTGAGCTAGAGTCCAAGTCAAGTCTGAAGTCTCTTGTGGTTATAATAAGTGTTGCATCACGTACAGCGACCCATCCAGGCTGCATAGAACACTGCATAGCTATATATATAAGGAATTCAAAGCATGTAATATGTTATAATGATCCTTTATCTATTAGCATGTAATATGTTATAATGATCCTTTATCTATTAGCATAAAGTATCAGCTTTGATTTTGGTATATAATCAGTGTAAAAAGGCTATTGCAACATGACAAAAACACCAGGAATGCTTTACTTTTATGTTAATATCTGTATTTTGCCGTGAAAAATTTGTGCGATCTCTCAGCCGCGTGTGGCTCGTGATTTCCACGGCCCCGCCATCACTTGCAGATCCATGTAGACCTAATGTGCACTGCCTACGCAACTAATCATAGATATAAACTACTGTAAGTCAGCAACACATCCCAGACTCTCAAACCAGTGTAACGTTATAACTAAATGAAACAACAATAATCCTGTAACCTGTTTGCAGACAACGTTAATATTAACATAATGAAAGCCAGCGGCACGTAAATTATTACGTTAATCGACCACCACAAGTTTGGCAATTAAACAAACGCTCATTAATATTTCATAAGGAAGACAGTCGGAGTTAACCTCCCGTAACGTTAGGTTGTAGCTAAAGCAAGAAGCAAGCTAACGGTAGGTGGTCAATACTGAGCTAAACATGTTTACTGACCTCAGGGTGTGTTTTCAGATGCCTGATGAAATTAGATGTGGTTGAGCCAGAATCTTTTATCCTGATACCGCATATTTAGCATTGAGCGCTTCTTTTGTTTGGGCCGTCTTGTTTAAAGTTTTTAAACCCAAAGCTTACAATGAATGGCACAGCAGCGGGCGGTGCAGTTGACATGTTTGTTTGTTGTTCTCTTATGTGTGGTCGCGCGCGCGCAGCCGATACGTAGTACGTGTTACGTAGGCAGGTTATAGGTAACGGAGGGAGGGGAATAACAGCGAGCTCATCAGACGTTTCCTAAAAATAAACATTGTTCACGAGTTCCGCAGCTCGAGTCCGAGTCGAGTCTGAAGTCTTTCGAGGACGAGTCTCAAGTCAAGTCTGAAGTCACTGTGTGTGCGACTTAAGTCGCACTCGAGTCTGAGTCTCAAACTCGAGTCCCCATCTCTGCCCCAAGCTAAACTCTACATTTATTCATGGGAAAGAGCTCGTTCAATCCAATCACTGCGCTGGATTACGCATGAGAACGCATTACAGCTGAGAATAAAAAAAAAACAAGGGGCGCGTGCATGAGAGCGGTTTCTGCACGGAAACGACGTGATGAGTTCAACAACACTCCCAACGCGGATCATATCGTTCGTATACGGACCGGAGCCAGCACGTTTCAAGTTTTTATGGACATATTTCATATACTCTACTAATTTAAACATGAACCAGCACCGTGTGTGCACATGTCTTTTTCAAATGAATTATATGTTCATTGTTCATTATATGTTCACTGATCATGAATGCGATGGCACGATGGATTATTGAGATACACAAAGCAATGATGTAGACCAGTGGTTCCCAACCTTTTTTTGTCTAAGACCCCCTTTTTTAGGGGCCCCCTTCACATTTAATGAAATTATCGCTCTTGTAAGCTTGCAGCAAGGATGACAAAATGTGTTTTTTTTCAAACAAACGGTATGTTTATGCACAAATAATAGCCTATAATATTGAAAATACAATAACAAAAACATCAGTAGGGCCTTTGTAATTTAAAAACGTAAGCCTAGGAGAAGCCTATAAATTGGCCCTATTTGAAATGCAAAAAAAAACAAAAATATTCACACTGGTGTGTAGGTAAAAAAAAAAAAGAAAGAATATAGGCTATTACTAAATGACTGTTGTCTGGGGCCTAAATACTTGCATGTTATTTGTGAGGCTTTATAAATGTGAGGCTTTATTTTTTACACTTTTGGCGCTATAGCGAGCGATAATAAACTTGCATTTATTAACAGAATAATGCTTCTTTCGGAAGAACATTGTAGCGGAACTACATCTCTCTGTGTACGTCTATGACGAGTCACGCAGATACTGGGCTACTCCGCAGTGGCAGTGATCCGAACCAGTGTAAAATAGTCCCAATGTAAACACTTATTATAGGTGTTCCATAGTGGTTCAGGATAAGACAAAAACACGGATTGGAAAATAGATTCATGATGAACTCGCTCATTATATACATTTTGTACATTTTGAACAGAAAAAAGTTAAGGACTTTTATTTAATGCTCATTGCTCAAACCTTTCAAAGTATGACGCGACCCCCCACAGAGCTCGCTGAGGCCCCCTTGTGGGCCACAACCCCCCTGTTGGGAACCGATGATGTAGACCGACAATTTAAAGAACAATGGACAAAAAAGTAATTATGCCTTTATTCTTTCAGATGAACTGACACGCCATTTGTTCAGAGACTAGTGCCCGTAAATGTAGCCTAATGAAAATATTATTATTAGACCTTTTAAATGTTCTTCCGCGTTTCTCCCTCGTTTTGGCAGTTTGTTATAATAGGGTAAGATTTTTAACCCTCAACTTTTTTTTTCTCTCCGAGATTTTAATTTTCATGTGTCTGTTTTACAGCTGGTTGGTTTGATCTAGGACTGCAAAATTAAGCGAAATTAAATCGAGGTTGAGTTTTTTTTCCCCCTTTTTTTATGCGAAGCTTGTCAGTGAAGCACGGCTCTGTGATCACTGATCAGTAATAAATGCTGCTCCATCTGAAAGCCGCTCTAACGCAGGTCTCCAAATATGCCCCGCAGAAGTAGATAACGCACATCATTCCAGGAAATCCCTATTGACAGCATACTATCGCTGTAGCTGAATAAACAGAAGATTGAAACGCTTTGATTAAACATGACTAATTAGCACATGACTTCGACAATATATGGTTAATCGGAGTTCTTCAAGCTGCCCTGGGTATTTTCATGAGGATAAAGTATATTTATAATGCAGTGCTAATCGACATAGCCTTTATCACTGTATAGAATACTATGAAATAATATATTGTCTGCCTGATTCTATGATAAGAAGCCACGTTAGCTCAGTCATTTCGAACACTCAAGTCTCGACTGCATGCTGTGGTAGTTGGTGTTACCGGTGTTGTCTTAAAATAGATATTTTTTTTTACCGTTGTGAATTTCCTCAGTTACATCACTAAATATTACCCGAAAACTGGTATGATACCAATGTCATCCATTCCTATCAAGATTTAGTACTGAGTACCAGGGCTCGGTTGCACCAGCCAGTAAGTTACAACTTAGCCTAGTTTTGACTTAAATGAGCACTAAGCTACAACTTGCCCACTACTAAATATGTTTGCGTTGCACCATTATTTATATATAGGCTGCTTAGAATATTGAGGGTAAACGCAGGGTTTCCCATACATTCATTAATTTGTGGCGGCCCGCCACTATCAACGCTGACCGCCATGGATTGATTTTCAGATTTTTTTAACTATTTAATATGGGTAAAATTTTATTTTATTGTAGAGCTGCGCGCAGCTTGCTCCCTCCCTCCCACTCGCACAAACTGACAACGAAGACGCGAATAGCCCCTCCTCTTCGAGCACGATCTGAATCAAAACATGAGTGAACATTGATTGTGGCATTTCTTTGAGGTTTAGAAGCCAGTATTCCTGTATTTGGTCTTTTATGAATTTAATAAAGAACTCTGTCTCGTATTCTGTCCAAACACACATTTTGGGTATCTATACTTTACTGGAGTAATTATTTTTCAGCCGACTTTTTACTTCTACTCCTTACATTTTCACGCAATTATCTGTAGGCTACTTTCTACTCCTTACATTTTAAAAATAGCCTCGTTACATTTCGGCTTGTTTTCATTTCTGCTTGTCATCATAAAAAATTAAAAAAAAAAACTATCCAGATAGGATAGTGCATTTGATTGTGGTTTGATGAGAAGTATAAACATATACCATTCCGGTTTGTACGCGGTGCTTTGCACCTGCAACATTGTTGCCATTAGCTATATCCTTTGCTCTCAAGTGTCACGCATTGAGCGTCACAGTCACTCATTTCGGTCTTTTGTAAATCTCTCGCGGAAAAACTGTTTATAATATATTTAATATGCCGCAGCGCCTAAAATGTCTCTGGCCGTGCCGCTCTCACTATGGAACCGGCAGGAATCAAGCGTGTCTCTCCTGGAGTTCTGCAGTCGAGCCTGCCACTTATCAGCCAATCAAAAAAAAAGGAAAGGGGCTACATACAATAGCCAATCAGAAAATAGCACTATTGTATCTGGGTAAGATTTAACGCAACAATAGGGCTGGGTTTCGATTCAAATTTCAAGAATCGATTCGATTCCGATTCTCAAGATCTTGAATCGATTATCATCATTCGATTCGATCCGATCTGATCTTCGAGATTTAGATCAGTGTTTTTGAAAAAAGCATTTTTTTCAGCAACATATTGATACTATTATTATAGACATTCAACTGAGTATGGATGGTTGTAAAGAACAATCCCCCTTCCAGAGTGTTGATACAAGTGCTTTCACAAACTTGCACTGGTGTAGACGACAGAGGACGCAGTATATCAGCAGCAGTAGTAGGGCTGACGCGATATCCGCAATCTTGTAGTACCACACTGACAAGTCAACCGCAGAGGATTGCAAGTAACCGCAGCAATATTCACGGTTTTTTATAAGGCTATACCCTTCTTGTTTTGAACTTCATGCATGTGTATTGAATGTTGAACAAGTTCATAATGATAACAAGACTGTTTATCATGGTGATTTGTAGCCTACGGCTTCCCACAGACAGTGAATGAGAGAGATCGGCAGAGCGCGTGCGAATACCTGCGTCTGTCTTTGAAGTCATATTCGGGGAAAGGTTGCCGTGTAAAAGGAAAGCGAAATATTTGTCGTATAGTCCTTTTAACGTTCACGTCACGGAAATGCGCGTCAGCAGCAGCGGTCAGCTTCCCACAGCGCGAGGAAGCCGCAGGGAAATAAAATCAGCGAGTCGCGCATCGAATCAATTCCATATTGGTTTTTAATAAATGAAGCATTTTCAGCATTACTCATGCGACGCATTGCTGCTTAGCTGAGCCTTGAAAAGTGGAACTCAAAGTTAAAAATAATTAACACCTTGTTTCATTATCTCTTTTAATGAATCAGCTTTTCTGAACGTGTTCGTTGAATGAACTGTTTAGTGACTCACTCAAAGTTCGTTGTCTTAACAATGTGCGCGCTGAGTGAAAGCCTTTCAATGCGCATAGGGATCTCCCAGTCGCAGCAAGTTAAAGTTCAAAGGGAAAATGTAAGCCTATTATTAAATCGATCCTCTGAGTTACGGATCGATCTTTAGAAATTTATATGAAAATCAATTCAGAATTGGTGAATCGTTTTTTTTTCAACACAGCTCTACGCAACAACCAAAGAAAAAAAGCATATCCTGAAATTGTTCACGTGATTCTGTCACTCCTGCTGCCTGTCTTCAAAACTTGAGAGCCCTGCTATATAATTGAGCATAGTACATACCAGGAAGGTATCAATCAGGATTGAGTTATTTTTCTTTTTTCTTTTTTGATTAATCACTTGGATAAATCATTCATTTTGACAGCACTAATGTTTAGTGTATATAGACAAGTAGGGATGTAACGATTCTAGGGCTGTTTTCGACGAAGGATTTTCATAGTCGAATCTGATTCGTTAGATTTTGCCGTAGTCGACTGATAGTCGAACCTTTTTTTTATTTATTTTTTTAGATAGCAGCTAGACGTTCGGTTGAATAACTGTTCGTCTCTTATAGGACAACTCGCTCTACGTTTAAAATGAACAGCAAGACAACTAGAAGTGAATGTGCTTTCCATTAAATGAATCCTTAACAACAACAAAAAAAGCTTTGTTTTAAATAAATCACACACAGTAAACAAAACCTTAACAAAAAAACTTTGCAATGAACTTTGCAATTTAGACGCGCAAACTGGTTGCCGGTGCGGTCGGTGAGACGTACATGCCCGAGCAGATTCGGCTTGAAGCCGTTCATCCTCGGATGCGGTGTCGCGCGCGCTGTTACAAAAAAAGCCGTGCACACAGCCAAGCGAAATGGGGTCTTGCCGGTCTTGCACACCCAACGCGTCATTTTTTGCCATGCGCACCTTCGCGCTCGTGCGGACGCGTCTGGTATAAACAAGGCTTTCTCCGTGTCAGCGCGCGTTCTGATCGGTGAAGGTGCACAGACCTCTCCCGAATGATCTCCAGCACTCAGCCTCCGAACCACCACTAACTCCGCCTCCGTTTCCCTCGTAAGCTGATATTAGTATTTAAACATTCTCTATGATAAATTTTTTTTGTAAAAAATATTTTAATAGCACGGTTTTGGCGGTTATGGAGTTCTAATGACACTGTCGGTCTCATGGTTATATGATAACCGTCACACCCCTATTGGTTACATAACACTTCCCTACTGTTCGACTATGAGGTTCATAGTCGAATCAGACCTCTCCGAATCGAATCCTCGAATCCTCGACTATTAGAAGTCAGCCCTAAACGATTCACTCGCAACCGGTTGAAAATCGATAAAAATGTGTGACGATTTAAGTCGTTTGAAATGTTAAACGAATCGTGATGCAGGGCGCGTTTACTGTATAGCCTACTGTGAAGTTATGAACCTCGCTTTACAGGCACAATAACAGCGAGCACACACTGGTGTGAAGCTAGCGAGTGTTTTTTTTTTCACTTCATTCATGGAACTCGATCTTGTGTGAGCCAAGCTCAACTTCCATAGGAATGAACTGAAAACGCTCCGTTTGCTCCGCTCGCGCTGCGCCAGTGTGTGCCATAGACTGGTGTGCACGCGCCGTCAAACGACACGGCGACGGCGAGCGTAGATGTTGACGTTGACTCATTCAAATCGGAGGTGTGGCGGCACCACCGTGAGAAGCACTAGTCACCTCCGTTTTAATGTAAAAGTCATTAATATGACAATTGCGAGAGCCACGGAGATCACAAGGTGCATCAGTGTTTCCGTGGCAACCAGGTATTTATTTTACTATCTCTCTAAATGTGTTTTTTTTTTTTACTCTTACTAGTGTAATGATACAAATTATAACAAAATTAGAATCTTGCCTTTATTACAATGTAAAACCCCTGTCAATCTGGTACTAATTTTACAGTCTTTTAGGCTACATAATGTGCAAAGGTACAAGTGTCCAGCCAAAACTTGACCAAACAGACAGAAAGACTGAGTTGCTAATTTTTTTTAATGTAGTTTTATTATTTGACATATGTATTTTAAATTAAAAAGAAATGTGCCGCATGTGCCGAAATAATAAAAGGGACACTTTTGTCTTAAATCTTATTTGTTAAAAAAATCGCGAGAAAATCGTATCGTGAAACCAGTATCGTGTATCGCATCGTGAGATGAGTGAATCGTTACATCCCTATAGACAAGACAACCATATAAGGGTATTTGTTACCAAGCCTGCCCTGGGTACATCAATTTTCTTGTCCGTTGCCCTCACATATTCTTGCAGCTAAGCTTATGTACATTTATATTCCAGTAAAGGTTATTGATAACATGCCTCTAAAGTTGGACTTTTTGCACCATTACAATACATATAGGCCCCTGTGGCACAGCCTAAGCTTTTATCCTTTATGCACCCCCCCACCCCCCGGTCCCCAAACACCACACCACCGCAAATAGAATCTAATTCTGTGGGAAACACTGAAATGTCATATTATCCAGCTGCACATTACTTTACGGAAAGCTTACGACCTACTAGATACGTTCTGCCTTAAAGGAGAACTCCGGCGCAAAATGAACCTTTGGTCTAATAAAACATTGGTACCTAGTCAACCGTTCTCTGAGATTTGTTTTCATGATAATCGAATGTAAAGAGTTTTATCTCTAAAAACTGTTTAGCGTATAACGCTAGTAATGGGGGCATTTAATAAGTAAAAAGAAATCGCTAGTTAATACCACTAACAAGGCTCAAAATAGCCCCACACGAACACAGTAACATAATGAGGGTCCCTACATGCAAAGCGAAGCATTGAGAACTTTGTAAGTGTACAGACCGTTTAATTAGAAGATAAAGATAAAGACAGTCCACTTCGTGTATACGGACAGGAGCCATCTTTGGAAAACAGTCTCGACTAGTCAAACCACGAACGACGTGCTAAGTGAGCTGAACTGTATGAAGTTCAGTGAACTTCTGAACGGTATGAATGGCGTTCGTGGTTTGACTAGTCGAGACTGTTTTCCTAAATATTTTTCAAAAATTTTCTAAAATATTGCATTCGAATATTCGGGCTCATATAAATCGAATTTTCTTTTATTTAAATGACATTTAACGAAAAAGATGTTTTTTTTTTACGTTTTTGTCACCATTTCTGAACAAGCTTTACAATTAGGCAATATACACAACAACAAGCTTACAATATATGTTAAAGTTTTCTTTTAGTTGAAAAAATTAAATAGTAGGCCTATGTGTAAACAAAAAATATAAAAAACAAAAGCATTAATAAAAGAATGCTCAAGCAGCGCGAACGGGAAAAAAACGTCGAATAAAGCAGATTGCGCCAGATATCGTACAGAACGTACACACACACTCGAGTCAGCGTTTAATTATCGTGTTTATATTGTTTCACGTTTATATTGAGAAAAACAATATCCACATGCAGTTTATACTCGAGTGAGAAAAGGCGCTTTGCTGGCAGACGCTTCAGAGACACAAAGATATCGGTGTTCTAAGTTTCTAACAGCACTTTGTGTTTTCTGTTCTTAAACCGGTCTCCCTCAACGAAACTTAAAGGAAGTATATGTCTCAAAATCATTTTGCTATAAGATAAGTTATGATCACGCGGGGTCCAGCTGCGCTTACCTGCAGTCGTGATGCAGTGTTGGACAGCTGTCTTTCCTCATTCGACTGTTTGGATTTCATGTGATTTCTCATTGTGGTGATGATGATATTATAACTCAGATTAATGAATTAATTTGATCAAAAGTAATTCCGTTTAGTAAGATCATTTTCAAGTAATTCCAAACTTCGCCAGGCAGACGACAACATTGTGATCACATTCACACAGCTTGTTAACACACTCCACAGCGCCACCCAGTGCATTTAATTATAACTGCGAGTTAGTGCTTGGGATTTATCATGGATTCACTGCATTTACGGCCAGCAAAGCAACGTGGTAAAATTCGAATAGTATTTTATTTTTCGAATAATAATTGCAGATCGAATATTCGTGCACATCCCTAGTAAACACCATTTTAATTTAACCTATTTCTGCGGTAGCGCTATTTCAATCCATCACTTATGTTGCGAGCGAACTGATTGCTCAAACCTGATGCTCGAGACAAAATACAGACATCCCAAGTCTCGCTGAAGTTTCGGAAGTCTCCCGCATAATGATAGCGGCTCCCTGATGCCCGCAAATTAGTTCAAACTCTCGGAATCTAGAGCGCGACCAACTAATTGATAATGACATTCATTGACAACTATTTTAATAATCGATTTTAATCGATTAGTTGTTTCAGCCCTACTAGATAAACATTGTGCATCTTGCATAGATCAGCAAATCTTTGTGCAGATCTAGAGTATAGGTAGTCATCGAAAAAGTGTTTGCCTGTGTGACCCACAGAGATAGTTGTCTGTTTATAGAGGAGTAATTTCCCAGTGTAATCCGTTAAGGAGATTACCAGAAGCTTTCTCCCTTTTACTAAATGCCTTGCTGCATAATTTATTTGGAAATGTAGCTGTGCGTAACGAGTTGCTAAAGATGAAGCCACGTTATCATGTTTTATCTGCCATTTAATCCTTTTGTTTTCAGGGAAATCGTTCGAAACACGGATGGAGAGTGGATGGAGAAAAGTGTAGAGCTCATTGGAATGACGATAAGGAAGAAGGGGCTGGTATAAAGGTAAGAATTATTGTGTGCGGGGAGTTTTTTTTTTTTTAGCTCAATGCATTGTCACGGCATCAGCTATCAAGCCATATTCATTAATGATATTGCTCTATTTGTGTTTTATTTCTGATTGGAAAGAGAAGAAAAGACATTTATCACAAGTGACCATACTTTGTCTTTTATGCAGACCAAGGCACATCATAGAAACTTGTCAGTGGGTGTAGCATTTTTCCACTGAGTGATGTGGAAAGGCTGAAAACTCAGGTCTTTATCTCTTGACCTTGTCTTTGCTCTCACAGTAGCTTAAGGCCAGTGGTGTGACTGACGCTTGGTTAAGTCTGGTAACAGCTCTCCTTGGGAAAAGTTTCCGGGTGTGTCTGTGGTCTTGCTTGTAGAAAGTCAAAATTTAAAATGTGTGGAAATTATGAAATTTAATTTAGGAATATGTCTTTTTTGAAACCCTCTTTAAAAGTAGTTTGAGCTTGGGAAAAGACCTTAAAGTATTGTGATGTAAATACTGCATCTACTTCATTCGGTATCTGAGTGAAGCGCTGCTGCTTAGAGATTCGCATGGCAAATATCCAAGAATCATGTTTCCAGTACCCACCCCTCCCTGGTTACCCCGGGTGACTTTACACTTATCTGTTGGCCCAGATGTCCTTGTCTTCTTCATGAGACCGAGTAATACTTAGGCAATAAAGTTGACTTTGCTGTGTGCAAAACAATATTTTGCTCCTTTTTTATTTTGACTAGATAATAAACATTCACTCGCACTTAAATTATATTTCATGACTTATTCATCCAAATAAATAACAGCTGGAAACTATTTGGTCCTCATCTAAAATTTCAAAACACGTCCCAGTCTACCTTCCTGTTTTTCCTTGCACCTCTCATTTTGAACATCTCAGTCTATGAAAAAGTCAAAAGTTTATCATGATCTCTTTTTTTTTCTTAGTAAAATAGGTTCAGACAATGGAAAACCCTTCAAGAAATGATTTGTAGCGTCTGTGTTTTGCGACAAATGTTTAGTGTGTTGACTAAATCACCTAGCTGTTGCTTAGCAATGACCATGCACAATATGTTTGCTTTCATAGAAGAGCCACTGACAAAGATGGCAAGTATTAAGTCATTAGAGGCTGGAAAATCACTTAAAAATGCCAAAAGCAAAACTTCAGACTTCTAAAAGATAGTACCTTTCTTTTTGGCTCTAATAGTAATAGATTACTGACATAGCTGGCACCAAATATGGAAAGGCGTTTCAAGTCAAGACCTGTTCATGCATACTTGTAATTTTAAGACAAATGGCAGACCAGATCATGTCCGCAACTTCTTTTGGGAGTGTTCAAGAGAAACTTATTATATTTTAGTTTTTGTCCACTTGATTCCGCTTTTGACATTTGTACAAGCACGTTGTCATTTGTGCATTTCAGCAGTGAAGAAATAAATGCACTCTAGTATTTTTAGTGTTCCTGGAAAGATGCCTTCCGATACTGCATCAAACCAGAAAGCATTCATTCTTTCTCTAATTTTGTAGTCATACAGGCTTGTCATTGAATGCTGCACTGGTTGTTGCAGTGCAACAGATCAGCATGACCACCTGACTTCCTGGCGGTTGTCATTCCACAACAAGCAAGTCGAAGCTGTCTGAACAGGAAGTTGCCCCTAAAAAAACACAGACCTGTTGCATGGTTGCAGTATTATTTCACACTTTTGTTTCCTTTTGAACTCCTCTGCTAAAATATTCAAGAGATAAAGTAGACTTCAAAAAATGAAAGCCCCCAAAAGAGCTCCCCCTCACAGAGCCCCCACTACAGGCAGCAGGAGGAGCTGGCAGGAGTTTCAACTCGAGCAGTAAAATGACACCATGCCCCACAATTTTTTTTTCTTTTTTTTTTTCTTATGAAATGTAAAGAGAAGAAACAAAGCTGGATGTGTTTAAAGGCTTCTGGTAAACCTGGATAGGAGGGAAAAAGGAAGCTGTGATCTAATCCTGTATTACTTGAAGGTAGAGTTTCAGTTTTTATAATAGGCTACAAATATGTTTTATTTTTGTATTTTGAGTTTTTCTATTCCCTTTTATTGTTAAATTGTTGAATTTGTAAAATATTCACGGCTGTTTTGATTTGAGAGGAATAATGTCATTATGCTAGTCTTTTTATTGGTAGCTCTCTGTTCTAGACTGTGGTTGACAGTCGGGACGGTTTCTGTTTTTATAAAGCATTTATCTAGTTCTTTTTTTTATTTTTATGTGAAACTGAATTGCTGCACTGTGAGGTCATTCCTGAAGAGGAAATTCCACAGCCAAAACAATGTCCATGAACAGACTGCTGGATATTGCAAACAGTTAAGCTGAGCATACAATGGTACATGTCCTCAAAACATCGCATTACCATCACCATACTTTATAAGTAACTAGTTTGTAAGAATAAAAATACTGCATTAACAGTTTTAAGAAGCTGAATGTGCAGCGGTGGTAAACTATTAAACTATTTGTTAGTGATATTGACTGTCTGCTCTTTAGAACTGTACATTTTCAAACCTGAATGCATGAAAACAAGTTATAGAACAATTGAAATCAGATGTATTGCTTATTTTTATTCTTACAAACTAGATACTTATAAAGTACTAAAATGCATCATGGTAATGCCATGTTTTGAGGACATACACTCAGGGTCCGAAATTAACACCCGCCAAGCGCAAAATGCGGGTAGATTTTCCGTTTGGCGAGTAAATCTCAAAAGGCGATCCGCCCCACTGGCTTGTGAATGTTCATACCAAAATAGTAATGTAATAAAATGTTTATTACAATTGCATTTTGTAATGTTATAAAATATCTGGCATGATGTCTACGGACATGGAGGAGTTGTTGTGTTTGCGGGATGGGAATTGAAAACCGGTTCCACTCGAGAACCGGTTCTAAGTTTTATGAACCATCAATATTGTATGCCCTCGACTTTAACGAGTTCTCTTATCGATGCTCCTGCTCCAAAGCGAATTTTTGTCTCGCCATAGTCTAATTTGATCGGTGAGTAATGTAGACGAACTGCTGTGCGTGACAGGGCGCAACTGAAGAACGAGCAGAGAGAGAGACCCGGTCTCTTCGGAGCCAGGCGAAAGTATAAACAAGGCTTCACCGTCTCCTAAGCGATGTCTTGCTCTCTCTCCCTGGGACATATTAATCAAAATAAATCGACACGATGGCAAAAGGTCGGAAGTAGAGATGTTCCGATACCCTTTTTCCCTTCCCGATACCGATTCCGATACCTGGACTCAGGGTATCGGCCGATACCGAGTACTGATCCGATACCTGGGTGTGTACAGTATCTATACAGCTGCAATTCATACTAGCACTGTATGAATTGATAGAATTATTTTATGGTGTGTTTCAGACTTATCCCTGATTTAAACATGAACAAATACATACAGTGAACTAGAGTATTTTTATTATCTGACATACATTTCACAGCAATATATTATTTATCTTTCTTAAGTGAAAAAGAACTTAAAATGCAGCCACACATCTAATACTGTAAACTGAAAAAGGTATTTTAGTTTTACAATATAACTGCATAAAAAAAGTGCAACAAATAAATCTAGGAATCTAAAAAATGATAAATGAATAATATAAGAAAATAATCTCTTTATAATTTAAAGTCCATAAACAATTTTGTTAAATAAACGGCATTTCAGTATTGACCGTGGCTGGTCATCCAGAACAATAAACTCAATACATGTTGTCGGTTATATTTATCGCTCGTTGGCTGTCTTTTGAAAACATTTCTCTTTGTTTGAACGAAGCTTTCAGAGATTGTTGATTCTGGCGCGGCTCATTCTTCTCTGCCCTTGCCTTTGTGTAATCGTGTTCTGCGGGGTGACGCGTCTTCAAATGCTACAAGGTACTTGTGTTGAAGTTGCTAATCTTGTTCCACCCCTCGAAATTGCATTATGGCATACGAGACATGTCGCCGTTTTCCTGGCTGGTTGGGCCAGTCTGAAATACTGCTAAACAGCGGACATACTGCTATCGCGCGCACGCGCGTTTTCTTCTTCGCTGCTCTAAACAGTGGTTGCTTGTGGCAACAGCACAACTTCCTGTGTCGCCGCAAGCAACCACAGTTTAGAGCAGCGAAGAAGAATTGATCTCCGATTTGCAGCGTTATGCAAAGCTAGCGTGCATTACTAGATATTGTTTAAGAAAATGGTATCGGATCGGTACATGGGTAGAAGTACTCGCCGATACCGAAGCCAGCATTTTTATTGGTATAGGCGGCATTTCCGATACTAGTATCGGAATCGGAACAACTCTAGTCGGAAGACCATAGTTTCATGTGGAGCATTCGGATATATTTTTTTCCTGAATTACCGCTGGGTGTGAATTGTTAAAATACCTTATCTTCTCTGAAAAGCGTTCCGCACATTCAGCTGACATAAACCACACTTTAAATAAACGAAAAAACCCATCCAGTGATTAAATGTTTTCTGTGTTGACACAAATCTTGTGGGATGTCCTAGCTGCCAGGACAATCACACAACGCGTAGGCTACACATCCAGTACACATCCGATAATGACACTTCCGATTCGCAAACTAATGACTCATTTGAACCGATTCATTTTAATGAATGGTTAAAACAACTGATATTTCCAGTACTTCAGTTATTGATCGGATCAGTCAGAGTAAATGGAGTAAAAAATAGGCAGAGCAAAACTAAATTAAAAAAAAAAAATAATTATAATATATTATTATTGCATCAAAGATACAATTAATACATTTAATTTGTACAGAACTATTTTCATAGGCACCACCACAAAAATATTATTTTAATGTGTGTAAATTGTGTAATATGTGTGTAAATAAAAGTAAAAATGGAAAATAATAGACCAGAAATATAATGACAAAAATGTTTAAATATAGCCTACCGTATTTTCCGCACTATAAGGCGCACTTAAAAGCCTTTAATTTTCTCAAAAAACGACAGTGCGCCTTATAATCTGGAGCGCCTTATATATGGATGGCGAACACACGTTCACCAAGACGGAGAGACGGTGCCGGCCCGGCGATTTACGCCATTATCTGCCAATGGATCGTGGATGCCTGGGCTGATATATCAGTCTCAACTGTGATCCGAGCTTTCACTAAGGCAGGAATAATCTCTTTATTCAGCCAGCTCACATACCCGTATTTACTTCCTGTTTTCGGTCGAAGTCCACAGTAGTTGATTGTCGAGTTCGCGCGCGCGATCAAACCTCCACCGTGTGTTCAACATCTGATTCGGATGAACTATCCATTTGAGCTGATATTCTCAGAACACCACACAGCACCGTCATCGCCTGACAGCTGACAGTCTGAGTCTCCACTGTTGCTTAGTTACCAATGATCGCGCGTGCGCACTCGACAATCGCCTACTGTGGACTTCGACCGAAAACAGGAAGAAAATACAGGTATGTGAGCTGGCTGAATAAACATCATTTTTATTCATATCTTTCACATTTACTGCAGTCAGATTCACCGTGTTCACTCAAATGGCTGTGCACTTGTAATGACACATTAAGGTTGTTAAAAGGCTAAAAGCAGGTTTAAAACTTGCCCCGTTTAAGTCAACAGGGTGCACGTTTTAAAAAGACGATAACACGGTGTAGTCAACACCGGTTTTTGTCGTTGTTATCTGTACTGACAGCACTCCAAATTTACAAAAAAATTAGCTCTACGTTAAAATTGACCGGAGTTCTCCTTTAACGTTTGAACAACGTTACCATGGGAGTGAACGGAGTTGTCAGAACGCTTAATAAAGTTTGACTTTATCTGACTGTTTTGTTGACATTCCCTTTAGCACGTCTAGTGGATGCAAAACGCAAACCCAGTCAAACGTTTGACTGCAGTATCTTATGCGCCTTATAATCCGGTGCGCCATATGAAAAATGTTCTAAAATAGGTAACTCATTGATGGTGCGCCTTATAATCCGGTGCGCCTTCAGTGTTTCCCCTAGAAATTTTTCCAGCAGTGGTGCTGTTACGTGCCGGAGGTTGTTACCAAGCCGCGCGCGGGCATGCACTTCCAGAAGATTTTTTTTTTTAAAATAACCCCTTAAACCATGACTTCTGGCAAGTTTTGTGGATAGAAATGAACATTTTGAGAAAAACAAATATGACATACCATCAACAGATTCAAGGCATGATATTGCAGCACGTACCTTGAACTGATCACAAACAGAAACCATCATTTTATAATTTTAGACAGGATTATTCACGTTTTTTCTTTTGTTCATTTTCAGAATTGTTTAGGGGAAAAATGAAACGGCACAACCCAGAAAAAGATTATTTACTATTTATTGAAAATTTTATCTTAATGGCAAAGGCCACACCCAATCTGTGAGCACTTAATTTTTCTGGGCTTTTCATATAAGATCTCTAAGGCTCTTTGGTAATTGAATGCTATTGTGGGGGTATTTTTTGTTTTTGCAAGAAGTCTTATGCTCATCTAGCCTGCATTTATTTAATCAAAAATACAGAAAAAACTATTGTGAAATATTATTACATGATGTTCTTTTTAACTTTTTATTCATCAAAGAATCTTTAAAAAAAAAAAAAAGAGCATCACATATCATCATATTAGATTGATTTCTGAAGGACACAAACCAGTTTAGTAGACTCATCTGAAAAATTAAATATGATTTAACTATCAGGACTATGAGCAGTAGGTGATACTTCCTCGTCCTAATGCATATCTATGGTCCTAATGGAGAGCGCAGTTCGTACCGCTCCACAAGCGCTTGCTCTCCCGTGGCGTCTGTCGTTGCTATGCAACCATGAACAGAGGCGCGCTTAGAAAAACGTGCGAGCCGCATCGCTTCTATTATGAGCACGCTTGAAATAGCGAATTTGCACACGCACAAAACGCGCTATTTGAACGGCCCCTTATGGCAACGTGACATTAGCCTAATCGAAAATATTTCCATATGTGGCTCTTTCCTCCTTGTTAACAAGTGGATTCAGAGCCACCGCATGCAGCGCCGCCGGTCGCCATGTCTCAGTGTTTTTAGGTGTGTAAGTGAATAAAGTGAATGTCGTGATATTACTGATCATGGAAAGATTTTGCAGCGGCGCTGACCGCTGCTCCGCTGCTGAGTACATTGTAGGGGAAACACTGGCCTTATAGTGCGGAAAATACGGTATATATAAATGAATGTATATGTGACAAAAAGGCTGTTTATTATTTTTGCCGGTAAAAAATATGCTTGGCTGGTGGATTTTTTCATGTCCCAGTCCCCATGGCAGGTGAACCAAAAAGTTAATTTCGGACCCTGCATACACTGTATGCTTTGAAATACTGCAATAGCATCCAAATATGATGGCGCACAAATATAGCAGTGTTTCCCATAGGATATTGTGTAACTGTGGTGGGTGGACCTCCGTCCCTTTAGGGTGGTCCGGGGGCATGTCCCCCGGAAGAAAATGTTGTACATTTTAAAGTTAAATTCATCAATCTTTGATGCACTTTTGGCTCGTTTCCACTGTACGGTACGGTACAGTTCGGTACGGTACGCAATTATTTGCGTTTCCACTGTCAAAAGTTGCGAATGGTACCAAAAAGCCGAACCGTACCACTTTTTGGGTACCCTTCCGTTGGGGTACCTAGCAGAGTGGTACGGTACTAAAAGGTGGAGCTAGAATCACTGCAGAACGTTGATTGGTTGACAGAGTATTGTCACTTGCGCGTGCTACAAGGGCATTAGAAGCGCCATTTTTTTAATATACATTTGAAATAAAATACTACTGTTATTGTGTCACGAAATGTAGTTTTAAGAGTTTTTCAGGCGAGACTGTAGTTTTTTAAAGCTCAAATCTGTGGTTTATTTATAGATTTATGATAACATACATGCAGTGAATAAAATCAATAGGATATGCGTTGCCTGAACCACATTTGTGTGCTTATAATGTTTAAAATGTATTTAATGAAATCAAAAAGAAGCAGAGTGGTGTTTTATAACATATTTCGTTTTATTTTTGCCTAAAATGTACATACAGAGATTAGTGAAAAGTGGTCCCTATATGACAGGCATTTAAGGAGTGATTTAAATTTAAGAGTGTAAAGGAATAAAAAGGAATATTCAGTTATTTTAAAGAGATTTTTGGATCTGGATCTGATTCATAATGATGAAAGTAGATTGTGTTCATTAACACCCCCAAAGCATGCACAGTCCTACAACTCTTTGTGGGTTTGACATTACATTCGTTTAAGTTAGGCAGTTTTGATCTAAATGCGGTTTAATGTTTGATGATCGCATTTACCTTACATGTGTGTAGGGGTGGGTGATATACCTGTAGACACAATTAACCGGTAGAATACAGCGTGTGAGTGCTGAATTTAGCACCTA
Source organism: Tiaroga cobitis (assembly GCA_030578255.1). Classification (NCBI taxonomy): domain Eukaryota; kingdom Metazoa; phylum Chordata; class Actinopteri; order Cypriniformes; family Leuciscidae; genus Tiaroga; species Tiaroga cobitis. The sequence goes on from CM060593.1 coordinate 30,571,078, forward strand.
GAGTTCTTTTTATCACCTTACTGGGCTTGAACAGTCAAATACACACACTTATGTCAAAATGCCCGCCTTTGCGAGTGTCCTTACAAACACAGTCGTTAATGTCTTAAGTGAACGTTAATGTCTTGATGGTTGAGAAAGAAAGCGTATGTGTATCAGTATATTAGATGAGTGCATTTGGTCTTAAAGTGAGAGCAGCCTAAAAAACCTGCTTTGTTCTATTGTAGTTTTATTTATTTATATTAGGGATGTCCCGATCCGATACTCAGGATCGGTATCGGCTCCGATACTGCCATTTTTGCGGGATCGGGTATCGATCAGACATCGATCAGACGAGGCCGATCCAAATCCGATATTGTGGGTATACTATTATGTGTTATTGTTAAGCCCCACAAAAGGCACAAAAATATTCTAAAGTACCATAACGTTTTCGTGCACTCTATTATAAGTGTTCTGAAGCCATAATGTGAGAGAGAAATTAATATTTAAGTCATTAAATTCAAGATCACGTAAACTTTTCCCTCTCGCGGCTGTCAGTCATTCTCCATTCAGCATTCAAACAGCGCGTCGCGTTCGGTTACAGTCAATGATGAAACTATCTTCAAGATGATTCAATGTTAATACTATTATACTTGATCTGTAAGATAAAGGTCTATGTTTTCGCATATAACAACTTTATCTTGCTGGACTTTATTGCTGTAACTCAATCGTGTTACTCTCTACCGGGTGTCGGACGCTGTCAGTTTGATCCATAGGGTTTGATCACAACACTAGAGTCAGAGCACTATAATTGTTCTTCACGTGCACAGTAACTAAAATTTAAAACTGTTAAAAGAAAAGGCTCAATAAACGATTGCATAGATAGATACTGTATAATACACTGTCCATCAATATGTATCTCCGTTGTGCTTTGAACTTTTCAAAGCGGACTCGACGCGCTGCGTGCTGTAACTCCACGTGGCTTCAAGCGCATCATTCTCCGCTCGGGATGCGCATACGCGCTTTGTGCCGCACTGTATTGAAGCCTTTCATATCATAATGCAGTGACGCAATTAAAGCTTATTAACATTAATAATTATTAATGTTGCTGCCTCATTAAATAGCTCTGCAATACACTTAAAACATGTCTCAATTTTATAGCAGATTTAGCTATATCTAAAATAATTATCTTTTTCATTTTTGTTACCCTTGTTTTTCATGAATGTATTTTACAACAATAAGAAGAGCAATGTGTATTATCCACTAATCTAGTTTATAATAGCATTTTTGTCGTAGATTATGATAATATATTTTGGGGATTTGTTGTTTACCTTTATAATGAAGCTGTCTGTATTAAGTAGATTATATTTAACACACACAAGAGTGATAATCAGTTTAACACAGTTATAGAAATTCTACTTGATTTAAAAAACAAAAACTGTACTGGTATTTACAATGTAGAATGCTGCTGTTTAAATTGTTTTAACTTGCTTTAACTAGTTAATTGTTTTAACTAGCTAGCTTTAAGTACTGAAGTATCTGTATTTTCTTTCATTTATATATTTCTTTATTTTTTTGTAGTGTTTGAATAAAGGGTGGCAATCTTTCATAATCAACTGTTGTTGTGGACTATATAGGAGGTATATTTTAGGTGGCTAATTGAGAAAATTGCTATATTTTTTATTAGTTTAAGAATAAAATAAAAATATCGGATTAATATCGGCATCGGCAAAAGCCAAAGCTGCGGCATCGGTATCGGTATCGGAAGTGAAAAAGTGGTATCGGGACATCCCTAATTTATATATTATATTATGTAATATTATATATTGCTCCATGAGGACAAGGAAGTATCAGCAAAAAAATTACTGATTTCTAGCCCTTGCATTAGCTTTTCTACTAGATATATTATGGAGATGAGAAATAAAAAGCCACCCTGTATAGCTATGATCAGCTGTTCGGCCGATCTTTCGATGTTGTTACGGAAAGGCCGTAGCTGATTGTTTGGTTTTTGTCACATGACCTGTTGAGATGTTTTCATCTCGCCACGGCATAGCCGCGCCCTTGCCACGTGCCTACAATTGAAATAACGAATTTGCGCGCAAAAAAACGCGCTATGTGAACAGCCCCTAAAGTGGACTCGGGTGCGGTTTAGGGCTGTCACTTTTGTGAAAAAATCCTGATCGCTTTTTGAGACCGTGTTCATTAAATCGATTGGAAAATCGATTTTCCATGTCTAAAGACGTTTCCATTTTTGCCAAATATAGGCAAGTCCACGGACAACTAACAGGCATTAGGACGAACGTAAAGAGTGCGCTTGAGACACACACAAGTCAGCAATATTTCTGATGATTAATTGGCGTGAAGTTTCGTGCACAATGACAAACAGGAGTGTAACATTGTCGAAAAACAATTAGCAGAGTGGACAGCCATAACATCAATGAAAAACATTACTGCAGGCTTCAACATGGCTGTGTTTACGATTAAAATTATTATTTCGATTATTTAAATGTCAAACAAATTTCGCCTACGTAGCCCGAATCTGTATCTGTATGCATGAGACTGTCTGAATACCGGCAGAATTCACATTTTTGTTGTAAAAAGAGACACATTATGCAGAAGTATAGTTTGCTGTTATGTGTGTTTGTCAGAGCCTGCAGTTGCTGTGTAACGCACGTTCGCTACGGGCGTATCATGACGAGCTGAATGCGCCCCAAGAGAAGGCCGTTAAAATCGATTCCCTATTTCCGTTTTCTGAAACAAATTCTAGGGGAAACACTTCCATGATTCCTGTAAATACCCTGTAACTTTATTTAAAGTTCAGTCTGTACAAATCACCATGATGACCAGTCTTGTTATCATTATTAACTTACTTAACATTCAATACACATGGTACGAACTACGAAGGGTGGCTTTGTGAAAAAAGAAAACGCGGTTCGCGGTTGCTGCAGTTACTTGCATTCCTCTGCGGTTGGCCTCTCAGTAGCGCGGTATTGCAATATTGCGGTTATCGCGACAGCCCTACCCCTACCATAAAACAGTGAAACCATGAATTGCCTGAAAATTCCATCAATTGCAGGGAAGCATTGTCATAAATATAGATGCACCGACACTAAATTTCTCCACTGATACCTATTGCTGATTTTTCAGAATGATATCTGCTGATACTGATTTTTGTTTGATAATTTGGTTTTCCTAAGGGAAAAAGTCTCTCCCAACTATGCTGTAAACTATACAGGGAACCCTCTCATTTAGTGCATTACTATCATATTAGAGGTTAAAATTAACAACATCGCCCAAACTATTCAACTGCTATTTTTTTAGATTTAATAATTGCACTGAAATGTTTGCAAAGAACTTAGTTATATATAGTTATATGCGTTCATAAACGCTTGTCTTCATGTCAAATTTAAACATACATATTAAAAGTAAATTTCTTTATAGCTAACTGACATTGGAAAACTTCCCTAAAGTAAATGCAAAGTTAACCTGTTAAGCTTCACCAGAGCGCGGGCGCACTGAAGCGTTTTTTTTTAAAAATAGTTCAAAGTTACTATCAGATTTAATGTTATTACCTTGACAAACTATACATCATTAAAAAGATATAAGACTCAAGTTTCAGTATTTGACCACTATTGTATTCTGATAAACTTATAGTGACAGTTATGTCTTAATTTGTGTCAGGAGTTATGTAATTAAAAAATGAGTCGTTACCTTTAATATGAATTATGAGCGTCAGCCGCTTCCATTCAGAAAAAAACTCCTGTGCGATCGTCATGACAGAGCTTGACAAAACAACGTCCCTCAGGGCTTTTAGCTCAAACATGTGCAGATTTGGAGAAATATTGATATATTCTCATAGGTTTACATCAGATATCTATAGACAGGAATAATATTTATTGAATTTATACCCAAATGCGTCGATGTAATCATGAGCGCTGGATACTCTGATGTACTGTGTTTTCAATCCATACTGGCCGCATGAGAGCGCCGGCGCTCTATGCACAGTAATAGTCCATATATGGAACACACGAAGAAGTGGCATAACCATGTGACATTCCAGGAAGTCCCTGGCATAAACAAAGCTTCCAGAGATCGCTGTAACATGCAGATAAAGATGTTTTGAAGACAATAAACATGATTGCAATGATATTCGATTTACCTGTGTTCTTCGAGCCATGTCAGGTATTTTCATAATAATAGATTATATTTATAATGTAATGCTAATCGATATAGAGTTTATCATTGCAGAATACTATAAATTTATATATTTTCTGTCTTATTTTTTCATCTGAAGCCAAATCAGATCACAGAAGGTTATTTAAAACACTCGACTTGCGTTATAAAGTAAGTTTTGAGCACAAACATGGTTTTAATCACATAAATTGTCGTGTATTGATGGTGTGCTAAGCTAACATGCTAGCTAACTCTGTGCACCTGCCAGCACATTAGCTGTTATTTTTATGAATTTTTCTAAATAGGAATGCTTACTGAAATTTTTCGTTTTTTAAAAAGGGCATTTGATACAGTTTCAAATGTGAAGTGAGAACTTTGATGAAAGAAAAAGGGATTGAAACAGTGTGAATAGCCAGTCGTTAGTGATTATAATGCAGACAAAAGAAAAGCATATTTAGAGCCATAACCAGGCCGGAGAGGTGTGAATATGTGCAGGGAAGACTGACACTGAATGGGGCTCGTTTGCACCACAAAACAATAGAGAAAATAGTCTAAATAGATGCTAGAAGATGACAATAAACACCAGTTTGCATTTTAGAGTCTAATCAAAATAAATTCATATGACATGATCTTGAAAAACATTTAACTAAATGCAGAGTTTTAAACTTATCTTCTTCAAATTTTAAATATAACATGGACAGACATGTGGCTTTAGCTGCAGTGCATTTCTAGATTGATACAATGCCAACTTCAATTTTATTTTCATGAAGATGTTTCATAAAAATACATTTCTAATAACTTTACAAAACTTTGAAGACATTTTTCATATTTTTTTTTTCAGTATCACTAATTAATTCCACATTTACAATAAACTGCCAGGTGTCAGCTTTCAAATGAGATCTTACTTGTGCTTTTAGTACAAAGGGTTCATGAACTGTATCTGTTTCAGTTTGGGTATGCCATTTCTGGGGATTTTTCAAAAGTGGGGTTGAAGCTTAACAGGTTAAAGGGTTAGTTTACCCAAAAAATAGATTTTTGTCAGTAATTACTCACCCTCGGGTTGTTCCAACCCTGTAAGACTTTCGTTCATCTTCGGAACACAAATGAAGATATTTTTGATCAAATCTGAGAGCTGTCTCACTCCTCCATAGGTTTCTAGGCAATTTCATTCTGCTGGTCCAGAAAAGTTAGTAAAAACAGCATTAAAATAGTCCAAGTGACTACAGTGGCTCAACCTTAAAGGGTTAGTTCACCCAAAAATGAAAATTAAGTCATTAATTACTCACCCCCATGCTGTACCAACCCCGTAAGACCTTCGTTCGTCTTCGGAACACAAATGAAGATATTTGATTAAATTTGAGAGGTTGATCACTCCTCCATAGGCTCCCTAAGGGAATGACACTTGACGGCCCAGAAAGTCATTAAAGAAAATGTTTAAATATTCCTTATCAAGCTACGAGAATACTTTTTGTGCGAAAAAACAAACAAAAATAACGAGTTTATTCGACTATTCCTTTTCTTCCTTGTAGACCTGAAACGAGACTTCAAGAGATTTCCACGACGCATGCGCGAGAATTGCGATCTCCTTCAACTACTTCAGTTAAGTTCTCTCGCGTGCACGTCGTGGAAATCTCTTGAAGTCTCTTGATGGGAAAGTGTGAAAGGTCAGCCATTCATTTTGCGGCATTGGTAAGGCACTATTACATTTTCTCGTTGGTTTCTCACGATTCGGACATCCAGGAAATGCACACTTTAGAACCATTTTAAACACCACATCGAGACCCATCTGCGTCATCATCTCAGTTCTAGCGCATGCGTCGTGGCCCCCACGGAAGAAAATGAATAGTTAAAGTCGTTATTTATTTATTTTTGCGCACAAAGTATCCTCGTCGCTTGATAAACTTAAGGTTGAGCCACTTGGACTCTTTTAACGATATTTTTGACTTTTCTGGACCGGCCGAATGAAATTGCCTAGAAGCCTATGAAGGAGTGACACCGGTCTCAGACTTCATCAAAAATATCTTCATTTGTGTTCCGAAGATGAACAAAAGTCTTACGGGGTTGGAACAACATGAGGGTGAGTAATTACTGACAGAATTTTCATTTTTGGGTGAACTATCCCTTTAAGTTGCATTTTGTTTTATTGATTAATTTAATTGTTCAAACTGTTTTATTGACATCTTTCCGCGGTTGAAAAACTGAGCGATTACATGAGACGTGATACGTTTCGACATGTTGTACATGCTCTTTTGTGCTATAACTTGTAGGGCTGGGCGATATGGCCAAAAAATCATATCTCTGTATTTTTTGGTTAAATGGCGATATATATATCTCGGTACTTTCTACATTTTTCTATTTGGATAAAGAAAATCTGTTTATTTTTAAAAAAAAATCACATCCTGCCCAATGATATCCTACAAACAATGTTGATATTGAAGGATATGGAAACAAATATAGTGAATGTGTAATGTAGGTAGGCTATGCAATTATGTGCAAAAAGGTGGTTAAAATCACTTACATTCTAACATTGTAACATTACAGTCTAAAAACAAAAATAATGCTTTTGTTTTTAAATTGACTTAAGGCTAAACTAAAAATAAAAAAATAAAAAAATTCACTTGCAGAAGCTCGTCCTCTCCTGACAGTGAAATTGACACATTTGTTTCACTTTCTAACATTTCCATATGGAGAATATACCTCTGAAATGTATGTTAAGCACTGAGGAAAGCACCACATCTCAAACGCATTAAACAGCGCAAGTATTTATCTGTCAGTCAGCAACAGTATCTGTCAGAGCATCTGACAGGACAAGCTGCTTTAAACTTGTTAACTCTATCTTACCAGTTAATTTGAAGCCCTTAATATAAGCTTGTCATGTTTAGGACAAATTGTACTATGTACTTTCACTGCAGGAGCTCACACTGCGTCCTCAACTATTTTTCAGATGTGCTCGTATCAAACTACTGTATCGATATAAACGGTATTGCCTCATTCCATATCGTTTAAAAAAACTATATCGATATATTGTACAAACTCGATATACCACCCATCCCTAATAACTTGTTTTAAAGTGAAAGAGGAGAACTTGAACTGAGGAGCTACAGCGATCTGTCATGTCACATTTAAGTGCATTAAAACACCATGTATTGTTTTGAATTTGATTGTTTCTTATTAGAAGTAACAAAGCTTGTTGCGATTATTAGATGGGAGGCACACTACAATTAATGTTTGGCGTAGGGAAAACACATGAACCTACCAGCCCTAGTAAAAAAGAGCCTGCTTTAACGTCACTATTTTTTTAACTGTTAATGCATTATAGTTGTTAACTTCAATACAGCCCTAATTTCAACATGTTTTCTTCACACACAGTATGAGTTGCAGTCTAACATGTTTTTCTGCACCCTTTTGATTGACAGAATATAATTGGCCCTGATCATCAGCTGTTTTTAAACAATTGGCCGATGGTTGATAGTGAAAATAATTGAGTAAATTGTGTAAATGTCTCAATGAAAATATTTGTTTTAGTGAGCTCAGTAGTTGTAAACCATTTGTTTAAGTCAAAATTTACATGGACTATGACTCTAATGGAGATTAAGTCTTGAGTTTTTAACTCATTTTACAACCCACTATCTGTTGCCGTGTCTAACAATTGTGCAAGATTGTATTAATGAACTGCTAGACTTTGACAACAACCGAACTATTTGTATGACGGTAGCAGCAAAACTATACTACGTTAGCAACATTGCACAGTTTTGAGTTTGTTTCCAAAATGTTCCTCTATTCAGCCAATGTAGAGGAGGCATAATTAACATAGTGGACTTAACGTGGTACCCATGAATCTGTATGGAACTGCTCTCTATATGTTATATAAGCAATAGACAACTTAATCTCTCGAATACTTTTTTATTCAGATTATTGGCCTTCAAAACTTTTAAAATGAGGTCAGTTTCTAGGTGCAGTATGTATTTTTTTTTGTTTGTTTTTTTTTTTTGTTAGGTCTCCATAGTTTTTATTATTCTTTGTTTTACTTTAGGGGTGGTTTTTATGTCTCTAGGTCAGGAAAAATTCCACAAAGAAAAGCTCTTTTTAGGCATCATTAAACTAAAATAGATATTTGTTGATTAGCTTTAAATTGTGCAGAGTTGTGTAGGATGAAAATATTGGGGTTTACAGTTTTTGATACCTGTTATTGTTTTGATTTCAGTGCCAGAACATATCAAGTCCAGTTTCAGCCAGCCTCAGTCTGCCAATTAGAACAGCAGCACCTCCACTGTAACCTGCGCCATCAGCAATGCCAAGAGGGCCCCAGCCAGCGGCCAGCCCCAAGCCCTGCCTCGGTACCCGCTCTGTGAAGTTCCGCCGCATCTCTGTTAGCACAAACAGAAACAGCTGTTGAAGTGTGGGCAATCCCTCACGGTCCTCGCTGCCACCCTGGGAACTCAAGTGCAGCTCAACTCTAGCCAGCCAGGGGAGCTTACGACTGAGAGGTCTGTCCAATACTGCGCCCAAAGCCACCTTTCAGGTACTAGTCCTCCGCAAAATTACCTTATTTACGGATCAGCCAGGTGGACTGAAATCTATGATATACATGTTTAAGTCTAGCCATTGGTGATAGACAGAGGCTTTTCAAGTTTACAAGGACAGATATGTGTGTTCATTGGGGGAAAAATCAGTTCACATATGAATCGCGATTCTATCTTCTACCGATTCACAAATTGCAAATATACATTTTCGAAAGTGTTACACTTTAACTTCGCAGTAATTCGTTGTTAATCACAATAAGCCGGTGAAGTAGAACTCAATGTGATGCTCTCACTGACGGACACGGGCAAAGCGTGAGCACAGTTGACGCCGAATTTACTTTTTTCACAGCTTATTGCGCTTGCATGGTCGAATCCACGTATGCACATCATGTAGAGTATTCACATAAGAACACAGTTTGTTATGTCCTAACACAGGAGAAAATCGGTATGTGTAACAGTTAGGGGTGTAGCGGTACACAGAAGTCAGGGTTCGGTTCATACCTCGGTTCAGACATCACGGTTCGGTAGAATGGAGGGGAAGGCAAAACAAACATGCAGAAGGCAATTTTTTTTTTTTATGCATGTCTCAGGCTGGATTAAAGGAATATAAATGCCTCAAACCTTGTATTTTTTTAAATAAGTTGTATTAATAAAGTAAAGGCATAGAACCAGTTTAGTGCATTGACAATATTTTTATATAATTAGTTTATTAATTAAATAAAAGACAATAATACCTTGAGATATGTTTGGTAATTGTACCTGAATGAATTTAAAATGAATTTGCTACATTTCAGACTAATTTATTTTTTTCCCCTTATTTTTAATTAACACTAACTTTATTCTCATCTAAAATATAAATAATTTATTACTGTATACAATAATACTACCATTAAAAACACATTTGATTTTATGTTTTAATCAATGTAGATTGTGTAACTCATAAATACACAGATTAGTGCTTTGTTTGAGGACATGAAATGAAAACCAATGCAATATGATGAATTTCCAAAAGATGGCACCCACAGACTGTTTTAATGGGTTGGATAAATAGATAACAGCTGTCATCATGACTCATGAATGTTTTGCTGGTCAAACGGAAAATATATATAGTTCTGATTTTTTCCCCTCCCGTTAATCTACAGCTCAGATCTAGAATTCTGAAGTGAAATAAAGTAGCGCTGTAATAATTTTGTTATGAATTAACCAGAGAGAGAGAGAGCGTGCGCGCGTGTAACTGCCTGGCAAACCGGTGGCCGAAAAGAGGCCGGCGGGTCCTCTAACTCTTGTGGGTCGCCACCACTCGCCATACTCGTCCTTAGTGCTGCCATCTGACTCACTCACTGGACCATCATCGACCTGACAAAAAACTGCACATATGCGGAGCTTTTATTGTCTATGGGAGCTCGCCTAGGTGGGGCTACAGATTATGTGTCCCTAAAGAACCCGCGTATCTATCGGTAGTTCCGCATTACATTAATTAATTTGCACGTGAGTTTTATTTATTTTTATACCGTGTAAATTCATGCACCGAACCATGACGCCCGTACCGTTTCGGTTCAATACGAATACATGTACCGTTCCACCCCTAGTAACAGTATATTAGATCCGTGCATTCATTCTTAAAGGGACTGAAGTCTTGTAAACCGTTGCTGTCTGTTTCATTAATGTTAAATAAAGTCCTATCTACCACAGTCAAATAGGAAAAGTAACTCAAAACAGTAATTTAGAATCAAATCTATGTAGCCTATATTCAATTAAAAATCGATTCTCAATTTTGAATAAAATTTCAATCTAATCATGACCTCAATAGTCGATATGAAGTGAATAGTGAGGTACCAAAAGATTCCCACTCCTAGTGCTCATAAAGTACTGTTGTTGTTTTTTGTTTTTTTTTGTAGTCATGTTGATAAATTGTTGATAGATTGTAAGCATTGTCTAAAGTGTCAGTTGAAAAAAGAGAGCTGTGCCAAAGCTAAACAACAAAATAATTTGTTCCAAGTGTTTTGTTGTTTTTCTGTAATGCAAGTATTGTGTAAAAATATCTGTACTAGTAGATATTGGCATGTGCATCTCCCACTAAAAAACCCATGTTAGTCAAGCACTAATTTAAAGTCCAGTTCAGTAGTCATGCTAATGGAGTTACCCGTAAAAGTAGCATTGATGAATTGGAATTGTTGGTCATAGCTGTAGAAATAAGCAATAATATATGATAAATGGCTTTAGCGTGTGGCCTTTTTATTGGTGACCTATTTTGCAGCTTCATTTAGTTATTTTTCCTGACTGTGTTGCTCTTTGTTTTTCGTAGGCATGGCTCCCATTCGGGATTCTGTCAGCCACTCCCCTAACCAAACAGGTGGCTCACTCTTCATTTTTTCTCACCATGTGCTGTTGTTTACTATTTTTGTTTTGTGTGTGTGTGTGTTTTAAGTCCATAAGTCATCTGAAGACCTGTTCATCAGTTTGTGTTTAGGTAGATTGAAAGTTGTTGTCAATATCTCTGTGGTGCATGCTTCAGTGTTTCAATGAGTAGCTTTGATTCTCTCTAAAAACAAATTCTCTCTCCAAATTTAGCCAGTTGCTCTAGAGCTTCTTGTAAGAATTAATATAATGTCTTGGCATAGGTAGACTGACTTTCCCTGTTTCCTGCCAAATCTGTGTTTTTCCTGTGTTATATAAGACCAGACTAGTAGTGCTGCTAACTTTTCTGAATTCAGTCTTGCATTGTAAGTCAGAGATTGTACACACTGCCCATGACACAGTATGTCTCCCATTAACGGGACAGTTCCTTCAAAAATATTAAAGGCTGTCATTTACTGACCTTGTGGTTCTGAACCTACATGACTTCTTTTTTTCCCCCCAAAATATATCCTTTTGTGTTCAACTGTAAACCCGGGAACGTCATAATATGAGTCCCATTTTTATTCCCGGTAATGTGTCATGTGAAATCTTAAACAATATTCAGCACAGAGCTATAATGTGCATGAACACATTTTTTAATGTCTTAAACTTAACAGAAGTCATATAGGTTTAGAAAGACAAGGTCAGTAAACGACAGGCTTTAATAGGGTGAGTGAATGATAGCGGAATTTCCATTGTTCTATCCTGTTAACTTGTAGACTACTAAGTCTCTCCTTAGTTGACGTCTCTTTTTGTCTCCCCTGGAGAGATGAAATATGAGATTGAATTGTAATATAACTGTAATTTTCCTTTACCTCCAGTGACCTTCAGCAGAATCTCATTTTACTGAGTCACTCTTAAACAAACAGTTTACTTGAGACCAGCAATGAGACTGTCTGTGCTGCTTTGTCTTCCCATATCTGTTGTTAACACAGCCGGGGAGAAGGATCTCAGACTTGGCAAGAGAACAGTGCTCAAGGAAGCTTGGCAGCCATCTTGCAGAAAAATATGAAAGCAAGAGCAGGCTACCAGAAAACGCTTATTTCAACGAACACAGCAGTTGTATAATTGTTAGAATTTAGTGCCACCACGCTTGCCGCATCGAAGCAAAATTAGCAAACTTGCAGAGACACTTCACACTTTGTGTTGCTGCTTGCAGTCGCCTGTCTTTCCCTTCTCTTCCATCCTGGCTTGCAGCATGATCATGCTGCGGCTACAAAATGGTGGCAGCTCTACTACTGTTTCAGTCTGGCTTGAGTCAGACACCTCTCAGCAGGACAGAGACAAGGGCTATTGGGCAGTTAGCCATTGTACAAAACAATTTGTAATTTGTAACCAAATGTTTGTAACCAACACATTAAAATACGCCATTTGGCTTGTGTTTTAGGTTGTTTTATTTACACTGGGTGTATTACAGTTAATAAAAGAATCAGGATATTTCATTGCATGGAGTCTGTGGAGCTGAATGTGCTGGATGTCTAAATTAATCTCTTGCTGAATGTCTAAGTTGTCCCAACAAATATTTTGGAAGGAACCTTATATTTTAAGTCGCCACATTCTTATTAAGTCTTTACTAAACAAATACAGACTGTGTCCATTTTTTTTTTCCTTCTGTTTGCCATCTGAAATGACTGACCTTTTATTTGCCTTCACAGGTTTGGAACATGCTGGTCTGGAACCTCAGTATGAAAGTTCACCATGGAGCTCTGGCTCACCTTGCAGCGACTCAAACAGCAACTGGGGAAAAGTAATTGTTGATAAGGGACCCTGGCCCTCTATCACTGGTAGTGACCCAGAGTTAGCCTCAGAATGTATGGATGCTGACTCTGCCTCCAGCTCTGGGTCAGAAAAAAATCTTAGTATGATGCCGTCTGGGAGCACTGGGGGTGACAACAATGGCAATAGACAAGGTTCTCATTTCATGGTTGCAAATGGCAGCAATAATGTGGGTAATGGGAGTGTTAAGGGGCCTTGGGGTGTATCCAATGGCTCAATGCTAAGCACATGTCAAGGCTCCGGAGATGGCCCCAGTGGCAAGCTGGCAGAAAGCAGCCATGGCAAAATAAATGCATGGGGTACCCAAGTTTCCTCAACCAATATAGGTATAAATCCAAGCACTTTGAACCCAAATGCCAACCATGGTGCCTGGCCCGTTCTTCAGAGCACTGGGCCCAATCCCCACGGGCCGGTGGGGAACGGAAATGGTGGCACCAACACTCAACAAAGCACCATAGGTCAAACACCCAGCATGCAGAGTATCAACTCTAAGATGTCCTGGGGATGCCTGCAGCTGTCCGAAACTGAAGTCAATGGTACAAACAAGGTTCCAAGTGGGCAGCCTCAAAACCTTAACACTGAATTTAATGGACCAAATAACACTACTAACTCGATGACCTCTAGTTTACCAAACTCTACAGGTTCAATGCAGATAAATGAACAGCCCCCAGGGCACCGAGCTTGGCCTATGAGTACAGGGGGCTCCCCTCAGCTCCCTATTTCTCCAGTCTCTAATGGCACTTCCATTTCTCAACACGGCAACAGTGAGGGGATTAACAGCGGGTCTTACGGTACAGCATGGGGCGTTACGCCCAGCACTAATTACTCTGGAGACAAATGTCCCATCCCTAAAGGCCAAGCTGTGGGTGACACTGTGAATGCAACTCTAATGCAGTCTGGAGCCAACAGTTCCTCTGTGAGTGCTGCTTTAAAGAATAATAATAATAACGGGATGAGCGGTCGTGAAAGAGGTTGGGACTCAACCCCTGGTACCTCACAAAGTATGCCTTGGGGAGCAGGTAATGGTGTGGGCCCAGCTGGGATTCCTCGCCCCTGGGGGAGTGCCTCTTCCTCTTCTTCCTCTTCCTCATCCTCTTCAAACACTGGCACTAAGGTCTCAAACGGGGAGTGGAACACTTTGCCCAGCAACAGTCAGCATTCCAATGATAGCACAAATGGAAGCAGGAAGGGAACTAATGGATGGAAGTCTTTGGAGGATGATGCTCTTGGTATAGGGAGCTCTAGTCAAGCGTTGCAAGGCAGCACGTGGAACAAATCTACCGGCAGTGAAGGTAGCGGAGAGAGCTCGGGAGGTCGCAGTGAGAGGGACGGGCAGCGTGGTGGCAACCGACGGAGGGGAAATCAACAGGGGATGGTTAATGCAGCTCTCTCTAGAATTGACGTGGACCCCAGGGTGCTGTCCAACACTGGATGGGGACAAACTCCAGTCCGCCAGAACACTGTCTGGGATGTTTCAAGCTCTGATAAAAAGACAGGATGTGGACAGACAGGCTGGGGCAGTGCTCCCCCTCAGGTATCTAACTCAGGTCGGTGGGGAGATGGACCCAGCACCAACAAAAGTAGCGATTCTTCAGTGTCTGGGTGGTCTGAATCGAAACCTTTAACTGGCTGGGGAGAAACCAAAAGCCCAGTTGGGCAAAATGGATGGGAGGATGCCCCTTCTGTTACAGTGAACAAAGGCAGTTCCTCATGGAATAGCACCAAGGATGAGAAGTCCTCTTGGAATAATGCGCCGAAGGCAAAGCAAGGCTGGGGCTCTGCTGGAGAGGAATGGGGTGGAGAAGGCCCAAAGGGAAACCATTGGGTAGAGCCCCAGAAGTCTGGTTCAGGTGGCTGTGACAGCGACAGCGACCGCTCTGGATCGGGCTGGAGCGAGACTGGGCGCTGCGGGACAAGCAACATCTGGGGGGGCAGTGGAGGCAACAACACTCCTGACCAGAGTGGTCCAGCCACAGGATGGGGAGACCCACCGAAGACCAACAATCAAAACCAAACCTGGGGCGAGCCAATCAAACCAAGCCACTCCAACCCTGCTTGGGGTGATAACACAAAACCGAACAACTCTTCAGAATGGGTCAAGTCCCAAGATTCCAGCATGGGAACGTACAGGAGTGGGAACCCCTCTCAGACTGGAGCCCCTAGTCAGAACAAGCCTACAGGATGGCAGGGGGGCCCAATACCTGCTGCCTCCAAAGAAGAATCATCCACTGGATGGGAAGAGCCATCCCCTGAATCCATCAGGCGCAGAATGGATATTGATGATGGTACTTCAGCATGGGGAGATCCCAACAAATTTAACTCTAGCAATGTAAATATGTGGAACAAGAACAATGCTGGAGAGCAGGATGGCATGGCTGTTTGTCAACCCCCACAAGCCCAAAGCTCCATGGCTCCAAAGCAAAAGAACTGCAGTTCAGGTGGGTGTCTTCCTTTTTGGCAGTGCCTTGGCAATTATTACTCACCCATTATATTTATCTTTAGTCATGCACTCATCCCTTTGGAATTTTTCTGGATGCGCTTTTTCCTCCCACCCCTTTCCTCTAACACCTCCTGCACTGACAAGTTCTGAAGTTAGTGTTTGTTTGCATGTCTATATAAATATATTCATGCAGTACATTGAAATTGATATACATTGTATAAATGCAGCTTTTTCATTTGTTTATTTGCTAAATGGGAACTGTAAAGGTATAGGTTCAAATATTGTTCCCACTTCATTTGATATTGGCTGTATATGAGCTGTGCTCAGGGAAAAATAGGCTTGGGTTACATTCTGACCGATGGTGCAGTCATATGGCAGCAACTTGAGCAGGAGGGCACACATGAACAGGGCTATTTTTGAAGGAAGTATTCAGGGCATATGCTGGATGGTGAAAGTGCAAAAACCTTAGTGGTTAAATGTAGGCTGATCCATTAGAAGGACTTCAGAGTAAACAAAGCTTGCATAAGCATGTTTATGCAAGGATCGGATTTAGGCCATCGGAAAGTTTGCAGGTGCTGTCCAATGCCACTTTGGAGTTTATTTGTACATATGAATTGCGTTGTCCTTGGTATTAGATTTTAGTTTTTAAACAATAACCTTTCCTTGTTTTAAGTATGTTAAATACTTAATGTTTGGATGCAAATGAGTTGCATAGTTATTTGCCATGTAGCTAATAATTCACACTTCTACGTCTTGTTTGCTCTGATGATTTAATTTGTTTGCACAAAAAAAACAATACTACAAAAATAGTATTATTTTGTGTTCTTGTTTTTTGTTTTTGTTTTTTTGCTGTCTGCTCACAGGGTGGGGAGAGACGTATTGTGGGCCACAAAAAAATGAGTCCTCTACCTGGGGTGAGCACGCTGCTTCACCTGTCACTGTGGACAATGGCACATCTGCTTGGGGAAAGCCTGTTGATACAGGTTCCAGCTGGGAAGGACCAGGGAGGGAAAACTCAGGAGGCAGTAGCTGGGGCAATGCTGCTGTAGGACAGCAGTCACAGCACAAGTCTGGTATGTCACATCTCCAATTAAGGCAAAGAACTTTCTGTAACGCTTCCTTTTACAGTCCTGTTACCCATGTACTTACTATGTACTTATTATAATAATTATAATTACTGGGTAATAACTAGGTACTAACCCTGAACCTACCCCTAACCCATGTACTTACCTTATATTAGCCAGTACTTTCTAGGTAAGTACACGTAAGTACTGTACTGTAAAAGTAAGCGTTACCGAACTTTCTTTGATTTATTTTAAACCCATTGTTTGTTTTTCCCCATTTGATATTGTTTTTGTCTTTTTAGGATCCAAACCTATGCAAGACTGGTATGAAGAGCAGAATTCTATGGCAGGCCACTCCAACTTGGAGGAGGAAGAGCAAGTAAAGATAGGCATGTGGAACAACAATTCATCACTGGAAATGAACCAAACTGGTAACTGGTCCTACAAGAAGATGCCTCCAAAGGTAACAATTCAGACCTGATTTATCCTGGCAGAACTACTTAAAATATCATTCACTGAATTTACTGTTTTATTGCAAGGACTTAGTGACAAAATTGTGTACATTTTGCTTGCTTATTTCCTTAGCTGAACAAAGGACCCAACAAGCAAGAGGATTCTCAATGGATGAATCCGTTTGTGAAACAGTTCAACAACATGTACCCTGTGAGGATTAATTGTCTGATTGCTACAATTTCCATTGAAAACTGTTTATTTTAGATATTAGGTGACCACAAATCCTTTGAGAAACAAACTCATTAGTTAGCATGCTTACGCTTCTGTCTTTTTACAGAGGGATTCTGCTGAAGATTCCATGAAGAGCAATAAGATGGATATGTCTGGAGGTAGGTCACATTCGCATGCTCTTCCAGTGTTTGAACTGGAAGTCCATGAATACAAGCATGATATTGTAAAATCTATAAATTCCTCTCATATTCTGCAGGAATGACAGACAAGCGCATTGATGTTGACAAGCATGTTCTTAATATGGGAGAGTACGGAAAAAATCCTGCTTCACGTCACCAGATCCACAAAGATTCTCCCATAGACCGTAATCCCTATATGGATAAGGTCAGTTTTTTCCTAGTCTCTTGAAGCATTAATGGAGCCTTAACTTCACACAGTGACTGTTACTTTTGCTTGTTGTTTACTTTAGCACCCTCTATGGGAAAGAAATACAACGTAAAGACCCTATGATGAAAAATTGATGTTTTATGTCAAATTAAACTATTCCTGAAGTTAAGAGCTTCGAGGGTGGAGGCGACATTTAAGGGAGTGAATTTCGATTAAAAAATCTTCCTTTTTTTTTTTTTCTGTTTTTTTTTTTTTTTTTTTTGCTTAATTTTAAACTTGATTTTCTTTTTTAAAATCATTTTAAGTCATCTTGAGGCCCCATTGGAAAGGCCAAATTTGCCTTTTCACAAGGAAATGCTTCAATCAATTTCTTGGGGTTTTTAGCATCAAGTCATCGTAGAATCGTAGTCTGTTTCTTATCCCAATTCCTAAAACATGCCATAGAGGATGCTAACATAGCCTTTCTGTCACCTTTTCTGTGGCTGTTAATGTGTCTTTCTCTGGTGGCCTGGTGTTCCTTCTGTTCTACGACCAACTGCTGTTTTTCTCTCCGTCCTGCTTCTCTCTCTCTCTGCTTGGCCTGTGATTGTGCTTCAGCTTTCACTGCCTGTATGTAATAGCTCTGTAGCAGAGGAGTTCCGAAACTCACAGATCACTTCCATGCAGAATATCTGCTTTTCCCTTACGAATTATGCACAACAAAACCAATGCAACTTGCCAGGGCCTCACCATCCAAACTCTGCCTCTGTTAGGCAGGTAAGTTAGTGCATGCAGATCCCTGTGTGCTGAAGCTGTGAATGCACTGGACTGCTGAATGCTCATTATGTACATGTGGGTTGTTTGTGTTTCTCTACAGAATGTAAACATGTACAGTGTCGGTAATGCAGCAGCACAAGGCCGTAACGCCCAGCAGCCTCCAGCACAACCTCTGAACTCCACTCAGCCCACTCTACGCAACCAAGTGCCTCCTCCACTACTTCCCTCTCAGGTAACTCCAATTGGGTTTCTAAAGCTCACTTCACTTCAAGATTAAAGGGTTAGTTTACCCACAAATGAAAATTCTGTCATGAATTACTCACCTTCATGTCGTTCCAAACCCGTAAGACTGTTTAAATGTGAACAAAAGCCTAAATTCAATCTGTTAATCATATAAAGCGATCGAGTCTCTTCAGAAAATTTTGACTAAACTGCTCAATTCATATGGATTAGTTTTACGGTCTCTTTATAAACTTTTTGAAGCGTCAAAGTGGAAGTTGCGTAGCTGTCAATGGAGAGTACAGAAAGGTCTCAGATTTCATCAAAATGATCTTCATTTGTGTTCCAAAGATGAACCAAAGACTTGCTGGTTTAGAACGACATGAGGGTAAGTAATTAATGACAGAATTAAAATTTTTGGGTAAACAAACCCTTTAAGCTGTGTGGTAAACAGGGTTCCCATGGTCGTATCAGGACATTTATCAGAAAAAAGTATCAGGAAATTTCCAAATCTGTGATTCCGCACATGGAAATTAATAAATTAACTCTTAAAAGTAGGGCTGCACAATTTGAGGAAACAATATAATTTATATTTTACAGAGAAAAATTATTTGCAATTTTACTAAAATGAAATTTTAAAAGAGACAGAATAAATGTAATTTGTAAACCAGAATAAACCATTACAATATGTATGTCTTTTTTTTTTCTTAACGAATGTGTACAAACTCTCTTTGCAGGTTCCTCCACCCCTGTTGAAGTACTCTCCCAATAATGGAGGTCTGAACCCTCTGTTTGGCCCACAGCAGGTGGCTATGCTGAACCAGCTGTCTCAACTCAACCAACTGTCTCAGCTTTCTCAGATTAATCAGTTACAGGTATTGATCCCACTGCAAGTAACAGCCTAGAAGATATTTAACTGATAAGTTACCATGTTCCTAGCGATACATATTACTTTTTCTTTTTTTTCCCCGGTCCCAGCGTCTCCTTTTGCAGCAAAAAGCTCAAAACCAGAGGGCCATGCCTGTTAACAGCCGCCAGCAACAGGAACAGCAGGTTTGCGATCTCTTGGACCTACTTGTGTGTTTGTTTCTTTCTCTCTTGGCTCGTTTATGTAATTTTTTCATTTGTGATTGTGTAGGGTCGTGGTTTGGGTCCGTCCCAGCAAATGAGCCAGACTCCTCGCCATCTCGATCCCTCCCTGATGAAGCAACAGACTTCCCCTCAGCCACCATCACTGCACCAACCCAGCTTCAAGTCCTATATGGAGAACTTCATGCCCCCCAATGCCTCTGACCTACAGAAAGAATCAAGTTCCTTGAGCTCATTCAGTAATTTCCCTTTAGGTGGGTGTCCTCCCCATCCTAATATAGGCCAGACTGACTCTATGTTGCACCAAGCTGCCAAGCCCAACTCAATGTTTGCATCTGACATGTCAAGCTATCTGCCAGCTGGCATTAGTCAAAGTCATAGCCTCCTAGCCCCACCTATGAGCAATGGCCACATGGTGCCAGGCTCTCCCATCAAACCTCGGGTAGGAAAGAACTTCTGTCCTGACAGCAGCTCTCTGCCAGCAAGAGGTGAATACAGTCTATCTATTTTGTTGTCCCTAGGAAAGTTTCTTCTTGCATTTTGTATTACAGGGAAAATGAAAACAATGCAATGTTGCAAAACCTTCGGAGTTCAGACCCTTATTATTTGATTGTAAATCCAATGTTTGGCTGGCATACGTATGGTGCTTGTACTTATTATTTCTGCCGCTTGACAATAATAAGGTTGTTTTTGCTTGTCGCCTTCCTTTGTTTTCCCACAGTTTTTGTGCACTCTGTAATTTTTTGTTTGTTGGCAATAATGCGGCTGCCCATGGTGGTGTGAACAGTGTTACACAAAAGCCAAAGTATTGAGTTGCGACGCTGTCACCGTAATAAATAATTTGATTTTTTTTTTAAATTCGATACTGATATATCAAAAACACTGAGTGCATTTAAATTTAATGTAATGTTGATATGATCTTTTTGTTAGAGCTGCTGCTGCTGGTAATTCCTGGATACCAGAAATGTTGTTAAGAAAATGCACATCCTGACAGAAAATTAAGTTGTTTTTTTAAATTACTTTTGTTGTATTCCTCTAGGTTTTAACTCAAACTTGAATGTAAGCAACCTCGACATTAGTAGTGTTGGTTTTAAGGAGCCACAGTCCCGTCTGAAGAAGTGGACTGCCATGGATATCTCTGTTAACTCGCCACTTGATCAAAACCCCAGCAAATCTGGTGGGTTTCCCCATTTGATAACCTCTTTTTTGTAATCAGTCATAGCTTCACAGCTGATATGAAAAAAATATAATATGACTGTGTGATTAATTGTGACAAGTGTCAATTAGTGCAGTCCATCTCAATGCTGTTCTATTCGAATATTTTTTTCTATTTAAGAATGCATTATATTATCAAGAATAAAAATCAGCAGTAATAATTTTTAGTCTGTTGTGCAGCCCTAATCTGATCTCATCAAACAATGCGAGCGAAAAGTCTAATGGATATTTTACTATAGGTGCTATAACATCTGGCCTGAGGCTTGAAGACTCGCCGTTTGGTCCATATGACTTCATGAATGCCAGTAACATTCCCATCAGTCCTCCTGGCTCTGTGGGAGATGGCTGGCCCAGCCGTGCCAAATCACCTCATGGTTCCACCAATGTCAACTGGCCACCAGGTTCAGACCCATTTGCTTCATAAATGATTTATAAATGATGTTCCAATCAAATCTTTTACTGAAATAGAATATTACAGAAAAGCTCAACTGGTTAAGAATGGCGCTGTGGAATGAATGAGCTCACCATGTAATGTTTATTTGACAGAGTTCCGTCCTGGTGAGCCCTGGAAAGGATATCCAAACATTGATCCTGAAACTGACCCATTTGTCACTCCTGGCAGTGTGATTAATAATCTCTCCATTAATACAGTCCGGGATGTTGATCACCTCAGGGACAGGAACAATGGTAAGTGATCTGTTAAACCAGCTACATATCATTATAAAGTACTGTTCAAAAGTTTGTGGTCAATAAGAATTTTTTTTTTTTTTAATGAAATGATTTTTTATTTACCAAGGATGCATTAAATTGATAAAGTAACAGTAAAATCTTTTACTTTAACTTTACTTTTACTTTAAAATCTTTTACTTACTGGCCTCACTTTAAATATATTAAAATAGACAAGTTACATTAAAGGGTTAGTTCACCCAAAAATGAAAATTAAGTCATTAATTACTCACCCCCATGCTGTACCAACCCCGTAAGACCTTCGTTCGTCTTCGGAACACAAATGAAGATATTTTTGATTAAATCTGAGAGCTGGATCACTGCTACATAGGCTCCCTAAGGGTCTGAAACTTGACGGCCCAGAGAGTCATTAAAGAAAATGTTTAAATATTCCATGTCACAACAGTGGCTCAACTATAAGTTTATCAAGCGACGAGACTACTTTTTGTGCGGAAAAACAAACAAAAATAACGACTTTATTCGACTATTCCTTTTCTTCCTTGTGGGCCTGAAACGAGACTTCAAGAGATTTCCACGACGCATGCGCGAGAACTGAGATGAGGACGTTCTTCTTCGACTCCTTCTTGTTACCGGCTGCTCACCGCTTAGAAGTATTACCGCCACCTACAGTATAAGATGACGTGTTGGAAGCGCAAAACTTTCTGTTTACAAGCAGAGGAAGACGCGCGCTGTACATACGCTTTTCAATTCGACACTTAATGTGCTGTAGGTCTCGCTATATTATATACAATGGTTAAAAAGTGTGCATTTCCAGGATGTCCGAATCGTGAGAAACCAACCAGAGTACGTAAAAGTGCTTCAATGTTGCAAAATGAACGGCTTACCTTTTTCAATCTCCCATTTAATGATCTTGAGCGACTGAAGCTATGGCTGCTGGCTATTCAGCGGGATGTTAATTTACCACTGAAAGTCGTCAAACATATGAGGTTGTGCAGTGAACATTTTACACCTGACGACTTCAAGCCAGTTGAAAAAAACAGTCGACGATTACTGAAATCAACTGCTGTGGTTGGTTATACAGAACAACAATGGTTATACAGAACAACAATGTAAGTGTAAGCGGCATGTGGTGTTTGTTAAAATAACAATAACTTAACTTTATATTAGTTATGTTAAGTTTGTTTACACGTATATATATATAGCTTCAGTCGCTCAAGATCATTAAATGGGAGATTGAAAAAGGTAAGCCGTTCATTTTGCAACATTGAAGCACTTTTACGTACTCTGGTTGGTTTCTCACGATTCGGACATCCTGGAAATGCACACTTTTTAACCATTGCATATAATATAGCGAGACCTACAGCACATTAAGTGTCGAATTGAAAAGCGTATGTACAGCGCGCGTCTTCCTCTGCTTGTAAACAGAAAGTTTTGCGCTTCCAACACGTCATCTTATACTGTAGGTGGCGGTAATACTTCTAAGCGGTGAGCAGCCGGTAACAAGGAGTCGAAGAAGAACGTCCTCATCACAGTTCTCGCGCATGCGTCGTGGAAATCTCTTGAACTCTCGTTTCAGGCCCACAAGGAAGAAAAGGAATAGTCGAATAAAGTCGTTATTTTTGTTTGTTTTTCCGCACAAAAAGTATTCTCGTCGCTTGATAAACTTATAATTGAGCCACTGTAGGCACATGGAATATTTAAACATTTTCTTTAATGACTTTCTGGACCGTCAAGTTTCAGACCCTTAGGGAGCCTATGTAGCAGTGATCCAGCTCTCAGATTTAATCAAAAATATCTTCATTTGTGTTCCGAAGACGAACGAAGGTCTTACGGGGTTGGTACAGCATGGGGGTGAGTAATTAATGACTTAATTTTCATTTTTGGGTGAACTAACCCTTTAAATTATAATATTTCACAATATTTCTGATATTGTGATCCTTATTTGATATTTTTGATCAAATAAATGCAGCCTTTGAGGCTGATTTTCAAGCCAGAGACTTTGCTCAGAAACCATTAAAGAAAATTGAATGGTACTGTAATTTACTGACTTGTATGTATTTGTGTTTTCAACAATGAAATTTTTTTTTTTTTATGTTCTTCCAGGGCCATCCTCATCACTTAACACCACGCTGCCTTCAAATAGTGCCTGGACATCCATTCGTGCCTCCAACCACAATAGTTCCCTCAGCAGTACAGCACAAAGCACTTCAGGTTGGTGTGCAACTATTTAGGCCTAGCCACACAGACCTGTGGTTCAAATACAGTCCATTAACTTTGTTTTCTTCCCTGCAGCCAGAAACAGTGACTCTAAATGGTCTCCTGGTACAGTCACCAACACCTCTTTGGCTCATGAGCTGTGGAAGGTTCCTCTCCCTTCGAAAGGCATCTCTGCTCCGTCCCGCCCTCCACCTGGCCTGACTGGCCAGAAACAGCCCTCATCTTGGGACAACGGCTCTCTGAGGCTGGCAGGCTGGGGTGGCTCTGAATCCAGATTCAACTCTAGTTAGTCACAGTTATATTCCCTTTCACCTTTACAAACTCTATGAACAGTGTCCGTACTGTAGAGTTTAAAGAATTGAGAGAGACCTGAAATGATTGTTGTTCACAGGTTCCAGCTGGGGTGACAGCAGCTCAGGGAGAACTAATTGGCTTGTACTCAAAAACCTCACACCTCAGGTAAGAAGTTTAATGATTTGGACTGCATGGGCTCATTTTAACAGTCCATAGCATTCACATTGCCTGTTTCAGCACTACTTTTTGTAAGTAATGGCTGTTATTAAAGGAAATACTAGAAATCTAGATATCTTTTTATATATAACGGCACAGCAAAATCATTTATTGTGTAACATGTTTTGCAGATTGATGGCTCCACCTTGCGAACTCTGTGCATGCAGCACGGTCCACTGATCACATTCCATCTGAACCTTCCCCATGGCAATGCTGTGGTCTGCTACAGCTCTAAGGAGGAGGCGGCAAAAGCCCAGAAGTCACTGCACATGTAAGTCTATCTTTTTTTTCTCAATGCAGGTAAAGAACAGAAATCATATTATGATTGCTAATAATTACTGAGCAGTGTAAGAGGAGGTGAGTGCGTTCAATTTAGCTATACATAACTTGACCACTTCTACCTTGAATAACTAGATTCATCAAAAGCATTGATTGGTTTATAATTGTAAGAAATAGAATTTTCATAAAAATGTACAGCTTAAGACTGCAAATTAGGGCTGGCCGATAAAACGGTATCAGTGTTTATTAATGGTTCATCATTGTCGGTAATGATATAATAAATAAAAAAAATATATTCGATATAGCGCTCTATATTTTCATTAAAATGCGCGTGCATCGCCCGTAGATCGTTTACATATCGTCTAAAAACGCATGGAAGGCGGGGCTGTGCCGCTTTCTCTTTTCCAAAGCGATTGCGCTCCCGTGGCGTCTGTCGTTGCTATGCAACCATGAACTGCGCTCTCCACATCATGTTGACTGAAGGTGCGTTTCATTGGACCGTGATTTGTAAGTGGACTGCGAAGTTAAAGATGGCGCGACCACCATCAACAGCCCAACATCAAATGGCAAACGTATTGAAAACGGAACGAAAACTGCGCTACTCAATATTTTGTGCTTCACACTCAGTTTGAACCAATCTCAGTGCAGCGTGAGCCGATCTTGATCAAGGGACACTGTTACTACACAGCGATTAGAGGTCCAGGAAAGAAAGCATTCGAATTCGCCACAGAAGTAATAACCTCACTGCGAGATTTAGTGAGAAGCATTCAAATTTCTCTGTTATTAACCGTAGATCTCTATTAGTTTAAACAGCGCTAGTGTGGAAACCAGAAGAAACATTGTGCCATGAATGAACTAGTTATAGGCTTTAATGGTGCGTTCACGTGCTATGGTAATTATGGTAAATACCAAAAGCCGACGTGGAAAATGTACATGAACACCCCCTCATGTGGTATTTTCCACTGGGCAACTCGTAGAATATTTTGATGTACGAGTTGCCGAGATGAGATAACCTTTGACCTTTTCAAAATGGCGGAGAGCAACGCGAGAGTCGTGAATGGTAAAAATATGTACTATTCATGATCTAGAAAATATACAGCATATTATTTACCGTTTGAGTTTTGATAAATCATTTTCTTGCTGTAGCAGATGACTTAAGCAGTCTAAAATAGTTTTAGCTAAATAACAGGTCTGGATCTCCATCTTTTTACCACATTACGACAACAAAAGCACTTGAACGCAACACACTGGTAAATACCAGTTCACCACTGAAAAATATCATATTTTCCATAGCACGTGAACGCACCATAAGTCCACAGATCAGCAACATTCACCATGGATTTAAAGCTGCAGTCCGTAGCTTTTTTTAGGTTAAAAATGATCCAAAATACATAACCAGCCAGTGTTCAAAACCTATCTGCTTGCCTTAACGCGATTCAAAGCGGTAAGCTTGTAATAATGTTTTTAATTCCAGTGGTACTGGTGGATTTCCGTGGGAGATTCGAGCATGTCTTTGCGTCATTACGTCACATCTGTACACATAAAGGAGTCTCGGCTAGTAGACTATATTGCGTGTGAGGATGCTGGAGGTGGAGATTTATAGCCTTTTCTCACAGCACTTGATATAATTCAACTTATCAATCTTGTGAATCTACCTCAAAGTTAGCCTTGATTGTTCTACGTTTACACTTTTACATTGCACACATTTTGTAATGTTTTATTTAACTTCAAGAGTTTTATTAACACTCACTTTTTTATCTTAATATAAGACATAAAGATATTTTTGTTTACATTTTATTTTAGTTTTTGACTGCTAAAACTAATAGAATTAGTTTGCCTTAATGTGGATAAATAAAAAAACAGTGGTTTAAATTCAAACTTTTCTACTCGTCTTTAAAAAAAAAAGTGGTTCTAAAAAATTTCAATAATTATCGATACCAAACGATATGAAACATTAGATCGTGATAATTTTTTTAGCTATATCGCACAGCCCTACTGCAAGTTAATGTTTTCTTTTTGTGGTGCATGGCTACTGTTTTTGAGGTTTGATACATTCCTATATAAAATTGAATTACTGTCAGTTCATCGTCAAATAATATTTTTCGTCCATTTAAAAAAAAAATCAGCTTATGCAGTTTAGTATTGCAGTGGTCTTGAACCCCTGCCCCCTCCCTTATTTTGAAAGATTATAGAGAAGAATTTTAACTTGATTCAATATTTTATATTCAAAGTTTGCCCCGGCCCCCTGGTTTAGATCCACTGCACTATAGACCTTATTCACATCTTTGATTTTTAACGAGAACAAAAGCGAGCCTGTGAGGGATAGACGCATCTCTTCAGTGGGTTGTACTGTTATGTAATGTGTTTTTGGATTGTTCAGCTGACGAAACACTGCAAAAATATCTTTCTGAGAAATTTCAGTAGACAAAAAACCCCAGACAATGAGCTTTTGAAAATTATAAGTGATCTAGGAGCTTTATACAGCTTTTAACATCGGATGCTATTTAAAACATGGTAAGTCTATCCCTCACAGCCTCGCTTCATACCTGGAATGGCGCTGCTCTGAATAAGGTCTATAGGGGATATGCATGATACTGTTCAGTCATGTTTTAATTTTAAATGAGTTTGACATTTTATATATATATAGAATTGTAAGTGATTACAATAAAGGGTTATTCACCCAAAAATGAAAATTGTCATTAAATACTCGCCTTCATGTCGTTTCAAAACCTTAAAGGGTTAGTTCACGCAAAAATGAGATTAGTCAGTAATTACTCCCCCTCGTGTTGTTCCAACCCGTAAGACTTTTGTTCATCTTCGGAACACAAATGAAGATATTTTTGATGAAATCTGAGAGCGGTGTCACTCCTTCATAGGCTTCTAGGTAGGGCTGGGTACCGAGTTCGGTACTTTTTAGGTACCGACCGAATTGCCTCGGTACTACCGAGTATCGAAACATGTCTTGTTTTTCGGTACCAAATTTCGGTACCTAAGTGGTTAATCTCTTCAACGTCAGTGAAACATGCATGCAGCATGATTGGCTGTGGAGGAAAAACACTAGTTTACGCGGCTGCCCAGAGACTTGGCTTGTCGCATGTGAGGCTGTAGTGTGTGTGTGTGTGTGTGTTTGCCAGAAGCACGCGATGCAATATTTTCGACAAGATAATTGCTGCCAAGACCGGTAACACGGTAAATCTGATAAGGCAAAGCGGTGTGTCATACAAAGCACACCGAACGCGAATAGAGCGTCAAATAGGCGTCTATCGCGTCTAGTTAGACGCTTCAATCTTCCGCTCGAGTTCAAAACGCGTCGCCCAATTCGCATCATTCGCGACGCCCGGCGCGAATGATGCGTCTATCCGCGTCTTTGACTTTGTATCTAATCTACTAGCGCAAATAATTAAATTCGCGTTCGGTGTGAACAGTGAACACACCATTAGTAAACACTTGTTCATTAATAAACAATTAAAATATCTCCTTGCTGTTGTTTCCCGACACATCCATAATCATTAGGCTACTTTTGCCAGTGCTTTGCGGCAAGCTTGATGTGTGCGGAGCGCGAGGCATATATCCCGCCCCCTAGTAGCCTATATTTAATTTAATTCACATTTATTTGTAGGCCTATAGCATTTTTCACAATACATATCGTTTCAAAGCAGCTTTACAGAAAATGAATGTGTCTAAATTACAATTTAGAGTGATCTGTTATCAGAGGTGACAGTGTAATGCATTTTTTTATTAATTTTCATTCAATTTCATTGTTAAACAATGCATTAAGTTAAGGAAGAAACAATGAGCTCATTGAAGTAAAGAATACATGTTGTTAAATGATTAGGAAACATAGAAAACTTCAGCATTGGTGCTTTTTTACATACTCAAAATATGAGTGTAAAAAAGTCAACAAACTGAACAAAAAAAAATAAAAATTAGGTAATGTTATATTGTTAAACAAAATTGGTATCGAAAAAAGTATCGTTCAGGAACCGGTATCGAAGTCAAGGTATCGGTATCGGTATCGGTATCGAACATTTTGTTACGATACCCAGCCCTACTTCTAGGTAATTGCATCTGCCGGCCCAGAAAAGTTAGTGAAGACATCGTTAAAATAGTCCAAGTGACTACAGTGGCTCAACCTTAAGTTTATCAAGCGACGAGAATACTTTTTGTGCGCAAAAAAACCCCAAAATAACGACTTTATTCAACTATTCATTTTCTTCCGTGTGGGCCTCTGACGCGAGTTCACGAGAGCGCCACGACGCATGCGTGAGAACTGAGAAGATGACGTAGATGTGTCTCGATGTGGTGTTTAAAATGTTTCTAAAGTGTGCATTTCCTGGATGTCCGAAACGTGAGAAACCAACGAGAAAACGTAAAAGAGCCTTACCAATGCCGCAAAATGAAGTGAGTGAGACAGCTCTCAGATTTGATCAAAATTATCTTAATTTGTGTTCCGAAGATTAACGAAAGTCTTGTGGGGTTGGAACAACTTGAGGGTGAGTAATTACTGACAGAATTAAAATTTTTCGGCGAACTATCCCTTTAAGACCTTATCATCTTCGGAACACAACTAATGAAGATATTTTTTGATGAAATCTGCAAACCTTCTGACCCCCCTGTAGTCAGCAATGTTATTGCCACTTTCAAGGCCCAGAAAGGTAGTAAAGACATCGTTGAAATAGTGCATGTGACTACAGTGGTTCAAACTTAATGTTCTGAAGCAACAAGAATACGTTTTGTGCGCATAACCAGCCTCCTTCACACACACACTTAAAAGTACAACTTTAATCAACAATCTCTTCTCTTCCATGTCAGTTTGCTAGAATCACGTAGTAAACAGGTTCTACGTCAGAACGCCGGCTCATTATTGGGCGGCTTCAGCATCACACATGTCATGGTGTGTGGCACTGTTTACATGTGATCAGCGTAGCAAACTGACTTGGAAAAGAAGAGATTGTTGAATAAAGTCGTTTTTTTTTTTTTTTTTTTTTTTTTTTTTTTTTTGTGCAAAAAGTGTTCTCGTCACTTCAGCATTTACATTTTTGGGTGAACTAACCCTTTAAAGGTAGGGTATGTAGAAATTTCCCAAAAAATGTTTTTCCAAATTTGTTTATACCGTCTTTATATATCAATGCATAATTAAAATCTAAGTACTCTGGAAAAGAAATTATAAAAATCGAGTGTCTGTAGTGCTCTCAGGGCTGTAATAAACACAGCTCATTATTCCATTCACTCCCACCCCCTCCCTTCTTCGTTTACCAGCGCCGAGCGGAGAGGAGCGCCGTGCATGTAGTGACATCATGTTAGAATCACAAGTAATAAAATAACTAACTTTATCATTATGAATATAAACAACTAACATGGCTGTTAGTACTCACTATCAAGCTTTAAAATATATTGAGTTTGATTCGGTAATGAGCTAGTAAAATAAGGCAAAGCTATAAATAGCTTCATTGATGCACGTTTTCCGTTATCATAACTTACACTGATGTAGGTGAATTTCGTGTAAGATTCATAACATATACGGTGTTTTGCATGTAAGAGCTTCCACGATGAAAGCACCGTTGGCTCTGATGAGGACTACACTCCGGAGACAAGTACTGCATCGTTGGCTCAAATTACATGTGGGCAGCTCTGTTGCAGCAGGGGGTAGGAGCCATGGTAGCGAGGGAGATTGACAGTCGCCCCAGCCAATCATTTCATTCGTCCCGGATGGAATAATGAGCTGTTTATTACAGCCCTGAGAGCACTACAGACACTCGATTTTTATCATTTCTTTCAGAGTACTTCTATTTTAATTATGCATTGATATATAAAGACGGTATAAACAAATTTGGAAAAGTTTTTTATTTTTTTATTTCTACATACCCTACCTTTAAGGGTCCTGACTGAAGTTTATCAGCCTGTTTACTTATTCGGTTGAAAAACTATAATAATGTGGCAACCTCTATGCAAAGCGGTTTCCAGATTCCCAGAACCACATGCTGGAGTTCACACAGACTTGTATGAGAATGTAAGGCACAATACTGATAAAGGCTCTGCTCTTCCTCTTCCTCTTCCTCCTCAGGTGTGTTTTGGGGAACACTACTATTCTTGCAGAGTTTGCTAGTGAAGAGGAAATTAATCGTTTCTTTGCACAAGGTCAGTCAATGATTCCTAATCACTGGAACGGCAGCGGGCTGTCAGGAGCTGGCAGCGGAGACCTGCACGGCTCGTCTCTCTGGGGCGTTCCCAATTACTCCACGAGCCTGTGGGGCAGCCCCAGTGGTGGTGAGGGAGGGAGAATCAACAGTCCCTCTCCCATCAGCTCCTTCCTTCCTGTTGACCATCTGATGGGAGGTGGGGAGTCCATGTAGTGCATCTTTCACCTTCTGACTTAAAGACAAAAAAACAACAAAAAAACATACAAACCCGTGACCTCAATGTGGAAATAGTTAATCATAATCATATGACCATATATATATTATATATAAAAAAAAATCAAATGGCACTAGTTAGACTTTCTTCACTTACAAAAAAACAAAAACAATGCGGGGTCACCCTGTGGAAACAAGTTACGTTTTTTTCTGCACATATGTCCACTTTGTTTTAGCCCAAAACATATCAGTTTGAATACTTGAATCATGCAGGCCAATTCTATAATGTGAAAGGATGTATTTACACTTCCAGGTAGTGCTCTTCATACAGAAAAAAGCTTCAGTTGAGCTCATCTGTTTATTCATCATGTTTATTTGAATTCCAATTCTTTTCGTTTTGTTTTTATTATTTGCATTTTGTTTTCTGACAATGTTGGAGTTTGAGCTTTTTTAACTTTGCACTGAATGTGGTTTTTCTCAGTATAATCTGCAATATGGAGGGAGCCGACAGTTCCAGTGTAGTTGTTTACTCAAGGATGTTCTTAAAGTGTGCGCTCTACTATGCCTTGATGTACGCCTACCTTATTGTGGTATTGTGGAGTTTGAGATCAAGATATAGATGCTGACTTAGGATTATTTGATGATATTACAGAAATAAGTATTGCACCAATTTTGTTTTAAAACTAAAGAATTTAGCTCTGCAGTGTAAAAAACTGTAGCCACAGCTGTGACTTGCAAACCCAACCTGCAAGCCAGGGGGAACAGCACTTTCAAAATAGGCTTTCAATTTTGTTTTGGAGGCATCACATTGTGCCCTCTTGTTTACAAAACTTTTTGAGGGGGAAAGTATGGTCATTCTTCCTTTTATTTTAAATGGAAAAAAAAAGCATAAAGAATTTTTAAAAAATCATATAAAAATTATAAAATACCAAAAAATACAAAAAAAGAACAAAAAGCGACAAAAGAAAACTTAAAAAAAAAATCTTGAGGATGAAGACGAAGCTTTCTATCTCTGGGAATACTGATCAGTGTTTGGCCATGTCATTGGTTATTTTATCTATTCCTCTTGTCTGCTAAATAACCAGCATGGTTCTCAGGAAATATAGCCAGTTTTCCCCCATAGAAACTCCTTGTAGGAAAATCCAACTTTTAGCACTGAAACTACTTATAGCTCTGTAAGTTTTTCTCTGCCAAATAACTGCTTTAAGCTGGAGACATTCTACATACTGCTTTTTTGAATATGCTGTCTTTTTATTAATGAGTGGATATGGTTTGCTGAATCACTATCTAGTCCTTCCCTTTTTCCCACTGAGTGGCTCAATGTTTTTCGCTTTGTGACTGTCGAAGTAACTGTCAGAAGTCATAAGAAAAAGCAGAAATCTGTAACTATGCATACTGTGGCCACTGACTCGGCCTACAGAATCGCTTTTTCTTTGTCTGAAGTAATGTTTTATGTTTCCGCAATTTGCATATACATTGTTTGAATGTGTGTGTGTGTATATATATATATATATATATATATATATATATATATATATATATATATATATATATATATATATATATATATATATATATATATATATATATATATATATATATTCCTCATTGCCAGAGCTGGTGTTAAAGAAAATCTTGTTTGGTTATTTTAACAGTGCAAAAGTCGTCCACATTTCATTGCCTTGATTCAAATTGTGTCCGAAGATGCAACAAGTCAAGTGGCTTTTAACTGTTTACAAATAGAAAATGATTGTAATGTGTACAGTTTGGTTGTGTTAATCTGAAGTTCCTTACAATATTAATAAATTAATGTTTTGGCTGCTCATTACCATTTAATTTTAATTTTATTTTATTTTTTGTTTTTTCTTGCCCTTTCCCCTCCCCTTTTCCCCCTTCCTCAAAGCTGGTTTGTCATTGAAAATGGCTTGCCTCTGTACTTGTGGCCAAGGAAGGCTGGATTAGAGGTGAATGTAATCTATTGCTGGTAGTTAAAATAATGTGCATAGATTTACAGACTATTTACCTTTTATTGTACTATATTTTAGGTGCACAATTTATGAGAAGCTTCAAGAGGGAGAGAAAGATGTCAGCATTAGGCTAAGCCATGGACCTTAATATTTGTTTAAGCTGTTGTTGTTGTTGTTGTTGTTGTTTGTTTTTCTCCAGTTTGTTTTATTTGAGAAGTAGAACTTGCGTGGTGTTAACTTATCCATATTTTATGACTCATCGTACAAAACCCTGAGTATTACCCTCACTTTATGGTTGTGTGCCAGTATTGAACCATTTTAAGTAACCGCTTTACCAAATATACTTCAATCAAAGGATTTGTTTACTTAATTCCAGACCTGGCTAATCTCATTTTCTTTGTCGGACTAATTTTAAGTGGAACATTAGAGAAACTACATAACGAAAGCCGAAAATGAGTTTTTGGAATTGCACTTGGTGTACATAATGAACTAGAGAAGCTTGTACTGTATTTGTGTTCTGGAGGCAGACTGTAGCTTTGGAGACTGGACGGGCCTTTTGTTTGTCTTTTATTCTTTGTGTACATTTGCTAGACTCTTTAAAGCGTGCGTTTGTGCCTGCGTGTTTGAGTGGTCCACTCCATTCCTGCGCATCAGGAGGCCGAGTATTCTCCTCTTGTATGGGGGCGTATAACTGCAGGTATGACCGATCGGATTGCCGTGACTTTGTTTACTCCCTCGATGTGGATTGCTCAATCTTTTGTGCATCAGTTACATGTTCGTATGCATCCAGGATAGCGTTTGTCCTTCCTGGAAGTGCGGCGCTGAGCTTTACCAATGGTTCTGAATGGGTTCTTTCCTGCCGTCTTGGCAAACATGCTAGTTTCCCTATTCTTCGTAGCTTTGTTTAAATGAAGTGAACCGTGAAAGCCTCGGGAAAACCCATTGGCACCCAGTTTGTTTCCACTTTAATTATTCATTTTGTTTTGTTTTTTCTTCTCCCCCCCCCCCTCTCTTAATTTTATTGTATGTATGTGCAGCTGTTTGGTGTTAGACAGAACTGTCATGCTGAGAAATTTTAATAATCCACTGTCATGCCAAATTATCAAGTAGGGGGAGGAAAGGGATTTGTTGTGTAAAAGCTGGACAATGTATATGCTTCAAATGTCACTTGCAAAATGGATGTTTTGAGGATATTCATGAGCAATGTACAATCCCCATTTTTATAGGTTGAACCTGGAGGAAATGAAAAAGTGACTTGGCCTGACATTCTACTTTTGTACTGAAATTGTCATTCTTTTCTGATTTATCCTGTGAGCAAATATACCCATGTCTTTTAAATGGTTCCTACTGTTGAACAATGTGCTAAGGCAATTGACTTAAACTGTGAGTATTGCTGTCATGTTATTATAAACCCAAAAAGCTTTAGTAAAACCAGCACAAGAAATGGACGAAATGGAGAGTTTAAATCTAAGCTTCCACCATGGGGAAATTCTAAGAGAGTCTATGCAGTGAAGGGTGAGGCTTCCATATTTGTGTCTTTGCTTAATGAAATCCTGACCACGGTAGTGGTTCGGATTTAAAAATACGATTCCTGTAATGTGCCATGATTTAAAAAATTCTTTTATTTTTGTCACAAAAATTGGCCAGATGTAGCAAATGGAGGGTTGCATTAACATTTCCTTTTTCACAGCGCTCCTCACTGAACGGGCTGTGGAATGGCAAATTTTTCTTGTGGTCTGTCCAGAAATAGTTTTGCTCACATGTAACCTATATGCACACTGCTTTGATAGACTGTTTGAAAATGAATAGAAATAAACATCAATAAGATAACTTAAATGAGCAGGAAGTTCTTTTCAGCGTCTTCCTGGGGTCATCTTAGAATTTTAACTTGGGGAACTGCACTTTTTGAAGGACAATCCTTATTTGTATTGGTAACAATTGACACAAGGTTTAGTCTAGTAATACATGGTAGATACTCAAATGTGTAGTGATGAATGTTTCCTGTAATGCTGTTTTTCTTTTTTCCTTTTTTGTTGCTTGGTTTTCAATTTTAGTACCCTTAAGTGCATATGTAACGAGGTAGTTGAGGTAATAGAGTAGTTTTTAGGTCTTTTGTTGGCTGTACTTGTAGACTGATAACTGTTTGTAAAGTCCTGATCTTAATATCGGAATACAAAGCTGTATAACTTGGGTACAACCCGCAATAAAGCCTAACAGTGACATGGTGTGCAATGTTTTTTTTCTACTTTTACTGCAAATGCAATTGGAAAACACTCAATCTTACATCTTTATCAAATGCCACATTTTGGCATTAGACCTGTGCAAATATGTAGTTACTGAATAGTTGCCAAGAGCCTCATCACAAAACATTTATGTGGAGTGTAATTAATATTGTGCTTTATGATGATAAAGTTGTATGGGGAGGGGGAGGGGTTGCCTCCGGAGGCCTCCAAAAGAAAATGTTGAAGACAATCATCACTCATTTACAGGGTTGTTAGTTTCCTAAAACCAAAACCATCAAAAACATTTGTTACTTGAAATAAAGTATCCCCCAAAAAATCAGCTGTTACCAAAGCAACATTTCTGGTTTTCATAATTTGATGTTCTAAAATAACACTGTAGACATGTTCAAAAAGCAATAATAAAATATAAACAAAATTACTAGACCTTTAAAATTAAAATACACAAACTATATTTTTTTTTATCTCAAAGACATCTCAATGGTGGTGGAGAGATTCCCTGATATGATTGTAAAGTGTTTGGGGTGTACAGTAGTACATATGAAAGCGCTATATAAATGCCTCATTCATTCACAATACAAATAACAGTGGCTCATTAGCATCCATGTCTTGTCCACTGTGATACAAGGTAGTGATTACATGCACACACAAAAATATAGTGCTTTTAAAAGAGGCTTATCACATGTGTTTACATGACAAAGACTAGTCAAACAGTGGCCTTGAAAAAGTAGTTTTATTTTACATAAAGGTGGACTATCATGAGATGGCTTTAGTAATGCTGCAGTACTAAATCAAGGGTGATGCCACATGCAGTTGTCATTATGGAACAGTTTTCTATTGGTCAGTAAAATGTTAAAGATCTAACACACCTTCAACGGTGCAGTATAATTTCTGTGCCAACAAATAAATCTCCAAGAAATACTTTACAAACATGACTTTGAGGCCTGAACAAGTTGTGGATATGAACCAAACTATATTATTTAGTGAATCAGCCTGAATTTGAACGATTTTTAATAATCTTTATCCAGTAGTCATGAGCAGATGTCATGGAAACTTGCTAGTCAGAAAGTGTGGGACCTTGAGGTTTCCTTGCTAGTCAGAAAGTGTGGGACCTTAAGGTTTCCTAAACACACACCTACTACCTGCCTCAAAGTAGTGTTGGAAGCACCACACATTTTGAAACATCTTACGAATTGCTTAGACATCTTTGCAAGGCACTGACCTTGTAAATTAAGTAGCCGTTTTACTGCCCTTCCAGCAGAGGGACCAGTGAGAGGCTTCACTTGTGGCATGACAAACCAAAGAATTACAATTTAGTCTTGGCTTTATTTTCAGCTCAAGTTCCCAAGAGTTTATAGTGACATTTTCATTAAATACAACAGTACACATGACAAGGCAGTTGACACCATAAGCAAGAGACAGAAACTGGACAACGAGTGGATACAGCTGATCCACATCCATATTGTTTAATACAGAGTCAATCCTTCTATCTGTGAAAATGAGGAAAGAAAAACAATATTTTAGGATCATAAAAATACAATTACCAAGCATGCATAAGTTACCTACAATCTAGGCATTATAGCTCGTAAGACAGGGCGTCCGTAACATAAGACTTACCTCTATTCATACACATCTTTTTTATCCGCAATGTACTTTACGATCTCCTCAGGAGTCATAAGCTTCTCCGCCTCTGCATCTGGGATCTCAAATCCTGTGGAATTTGAATTCAGAATTCAATGCCTATAAGATGTGACAGTTGTTAAATGCTTTAATACTAGATAAACAAACCCCTACTAACCAAACTCATCTTCCATAGCCATGATAATCTCCACCTGGTCCAAACTGTCCAGCCCCAGATCTTTCATGAAATGAGATGATGTTTGAAGCTTGAGGAGGGGGAAAAAAAAGGTCAATCATGTCAGAGATTAATGCTGGGAATATGCATATCTCAAATGTAAACCAAGCAAATGCAGTAACAATAAATCTGTATATCCACACAGAAAAATTAGTGAAATGTGGTAGGCAGGTATGCAATTTACAGGTAAGTTGCACATAATGGTCCTTCAAATTTCAGTGCACCCATGCAATGTTACAGTACAATAGGCGTGACGTATATCTCACCTTATCTGGATTGATCTTGTCATACAGTTTAAGGACGTACATAACACGGTCTTGGATGGTCTCTAAAGTGAGGGGTGGAAGATCACCGTAACGGCGACACAGATGAACAGATGGGTCTGAAATCTAGAGCCATCCAAACATTTACATTATGACTTGAAAATGAGAAAAATATCAAGCAATTTGCCACAGAGACCAAATATTTATACTACACAATGATCATTAGAATAAAAATAATCTCCCTCAAGCAAGTGAAGGTATGAAAACTGTCATACATGTCTGCTTTTGTTACACACCAAACAAAATATGTTGGACAGAATGTTCGAGACTAATAGCTTTGGTCACCATTTACCATACAGTCAAATGAAGAGTCTGTGAATGTTCAAACATCTTTTGTGCTCCTCAGAATGAAGTCATGCGAGTTTTGGAATGACTGACACGAAGATAGAATTTAAATTTTTCGTTAATTATTCCTTTAATAATAGCTACAATAATAGACGCCAAGAGACTGGCAGAGCAATAACCGCCAGTGAAGTTGCACAGTGATAAAATGTATTATCCTATTGCGTTTTATTAAGTTAACTTAACTAGTAGCTATTTCTACTATAAATAATTATGACATCATGCGTTTAAAATCTTGCAGGTCACACTGATGTTGTAGATGTATGTTGTGAATGCACACTATTTTAACTGAGACTATGGCTGCCCGCTGTCATGCATGAATAGATTGTCGGAAAGACACAGGTAGGTCACTGAGTAATCCAGCACCAGTAGGCCACACACACAAACATCTCCCGTCTGCAGAACTCTCACCCGCAATAGGTCAGTCCACCTCGTCCGCTGGCCGCGTGAAACGGCAGAGAGAGCTCGCTGGTTTGAGGTGAGGGGCGCGCATGCGGATCGTGCTAGCATGTTGCCATGATTTAACCTTGCAGAGGCGCGAGCGACGGAGCGCACACAGTGTGCAAGCGCACGGGACGCCATGTCTGTGAATTTCTATCCCACAAGTCACTGCGACAGTCACTGGACATAAGTTTGACATGCGCGTGCGCACTCTGTCAGCGCAAGGATATCTATCTATGAGCGCAAATGCGACTATTTTCCGCGAATCGGTTCTTTCGAACGGTGGAACACTGCTAAATAATCTAATTCATTGAAAAGATCCGATTCAAAAGATTAATTAAAACACGAATCGGACGTTAACGTACATGAATTTACAATTTTTTTACCCGCCTCGTTTAATTATTTATTAAAGTTATATGTAACTGATTTATATATATGACCATTATGCAATATTGTATATGTGTAACATGAAATAATAAGGCTTTTAATTTGAAACCAATCATGGAAGGATATAGTGAATTGTTGGGAGTTAAAGGGAATGGGGGTGGAAACCCTTTTACTGTCTATGGTGGAAACCATGGTGGAAACCATAGCTGAACACGCAGCGACAGTGGGTGGGTTTTTATTTTTATTTTTATGTAATGGGGATGATTAGAATAGGAAAATGTTTTTCAGCCAAGCTACCTGATGATGGCAGTAATCAGGCAGTAATGCACTGTTTAGTGCGGTTGCCAATAAAAGACAGAAGAAGAAGAACCAATCATGGCACCTTTTAGTTTTGTTTTTTGTTTTTTGTTTTTTTACAATATTATTAACAACCATAATTGGCCTGGTACAACATATGAAATGTCTTCTCAGACAACAGACAATCACCAAAACATAGGATATAGAAAATACAAATGAAGTAAAAATAATAAAATAAATAAATAAAGGAAATAAAAGACTAGGGGTTTTCAAGTCAAGTCAAGTCATCTTCATTTATATAGCGCTTTTAACAATGGATTGTTTCAAAGCAGCTTTACAGAGATAAACATATAATTTAAGGTAACAGATTGTTTTGGCATTATAGCGGTTCTTGAATAATGTTATTTCCAGCTAAAGTTAACTTTGATTGATTCACCTCCGTCGAAATGATCAGACTTTTAAACGCGAACCTGTGATTAACGCTGACGGCGTTCACATGCTCATTCAGAATTGATTCTATAGTTATGTGCTTTTTAAAATATGTGCGCAGGTTTATAATTCATACAACCCAGCCTAAACAAACTACTTTTCTTGCCTATAAATTTTGATACAGAATTTTGTTTTATTTTATCACTTCGGGGTACGCGAGCCGGAATTCACAACGCTTTATCTGTAGAGTGGGAAAGGGATCCTCCATAGGGAGAGGATAGTGGATACTTCAGCACTGCATTGTCATCGGGTCCAGGCGGATCTCCTTCGTCAGATCTGGACACGGCCTGGATCCGGCAGGCTGCGGGAAAACCTCGGGATAAACAAAGACACTAATATTAGCGTAGATGCCATTCTTCTTATGATGTAGCGAGTACATCAAGTACATTCATATTTTTTTTCAGAAAGTTTCACATCCTCTATCAACGTAGATAAGATTAAGGCATTCTTTTTCTTCATCAATTTTAGCGATAAGGCACCTTTTAGTTAGGGAAACATGAAACTGAGTTGAATGAGCAGTGTAATAGTATCATAGAATAGTAAAGAGTCAACAGAACATGTAATTATTCATTGTCTTGGTACAAGCAGGAAATGAA
This sequence comes from Tiaroga cobitis, assembly GCA_030578255.1. Taxonomy (NCBI): domain Eukaryota; kingdom Metazoa; phylum Chordata; class Actinopteri; order Cypriniformes; family Leuciscidae; genus Tiaroga; species Tiaroga cobitis. The sequence goes on from CM060593.1 coordinate 30,610,760, forward strand.
GATTCTGAAAGATAGGCTAAGTAAAGAAAAAAATTTGATTTGAAATTAAGGAAATATTTCAAATGAATTCAGGGCATGTGGGGTATGGAGCAATATTTAGTTTTTTGGGGGGGAAACTGGGCTTATTAGAAGGATATGCGTTTAGTTGTTATTAAAATTGTGTTTATAATGATGTGAATAATAATGTATTATTATTCATATTTTTATTTAGTTAAAGTCCCCATGAATTCAAAATTGACCATACTTACTTTGTTTGCCTAAATTGGTCGTTTTGTGGTGAACAATTCATCCATGCAAGTGAATCCACACAAAAAAATTTTTTGGCTTCATAATCTTTAATCAAAATTTGAAATGTCCCCTCCCCTCTGCATTGGAGGACCTTCCCTGATGATGTAGGTTTGACGGTTTAGGTGTCTGCTTAACATCCGTAACCACTCCCCTCCAACTGACAGTAGACAGGCTGAATGAAAACACCTACTTTTCTAGATCCAATCAGGTGCTAGTTGGAAGAAAAGCCACGCCCACTAGTTTGCCTCATTTTGTATTCCGTTTCTCTCGGAAATACGTCACAACACTGGAGAAAAGTCGTTTGCAACTTCCGGTTCACGGGGACTTTAATTTATGTATTTATTTATTTATTTAATTTTTTGTAGCGGGTAAAGTAGGCTATTTTGATCTACACTCCATTTCAGAAGGTGGCGGTAATGCACATCAAAACGTTGTTTACCAACCACCATTAAAAATCAGAAGAAGAAGAACCAATCATGGCTGCCAGTTACGCATTTAGACCGTCTATGATTTAGACCATCATGATATAGACAGTAAAAGACTACGGCTTTTCGTGTTTCTTTTACTGTCTATGCCAAAAATCGTCCAGTTATGGTCTATCAGAGTAAATTTCTTTGCTCTACCCTATAATAGTTAGAAACGTCAAAGTACTTTTTGCAAGATGATTGAAGAGAAACCGTGTACGAACCTGTCTATGGTACGAACTAATGCTTTCTCTAAAGTAGAAGGTTTGCTTCGTGCCGAGACAAAATAAACTGAAGACTGATGTAAGTAATCCACAACCGGCATGCTGCACAACAACAGTTAAAGCAGGTATTCGTTTTTTATAGCAGTTTTATATTGTTTTTCAAAAAGATACTTACATATGGAATATTTTAATATGTTACATATAATGTAAAAACTTGTTGATATACCATGATACAGAATAACCTTGGTGTTGCTTTGCAGAAGATATAGAGACCATGGAGCCTGCGAGCCTGGAAAACTTGTGTGTTTTGTACCACAGTGCAAACTATATAGTTGTCAACAAACACTGGGACATCCGTATTGACAGCAAAATGTGGTATGAGAAGCAGACGGTCCAGAGTCAGCTAAAGCATCGCTTCCCAGAACTTGCAGATCCTTACACCTACTACGGCTTCAGGTCTTTTTCCCGGGTGTTTCTGTTACTTTGCTATAAGCTGACACCAACAATAATTTAAACCATCATTTGTCTTATCTGTAGTTTATTGATATGCATTGTTGTATTCTGCAGGTTTTGCCATCAGTTGGATTTCTCTACCAGTGGTGCTTTGTGTGTGGCTCTGAACAAGGCAGCAGCAGGGCATGCGTACCGCTGTTTTAAAGACAGACTTGTTACCAAAGCTTATCTTGCACTGGTACATCCTGGTACATTAAGACATCCTGTGAATATAGAAGGTTTTTCCTAATAACAGTCTATTTATATGTCCTGTGCAGGTCCGTGGTGTTGTGGCTGAGGAGAAAATGACCCTGGACTTTGCGATTGGCAAGAACACAACAGAGGGCAAGACCCATATGATGTGCATTGAAGGAACAGAAGGTCAGAATCTCTTTTGCTTCAAAATTAAACATTATAATTAAACTATCTGAAACACATTCATGTGTATATTTCGTGTCATATACGGTAGGTTGTGAGAATCCCAAGCCCTGCCAAACAGAGCTCACCGTTTTAGAGTATGGAGCATATGACGGAGATCCAGTCACAAAAGTGCTTCTACAGCCTCTGACAGGTACAGTACCATCAACAGTACAGAAAAAAATATAGATGTGTCTGAAAAAAAGTTTTAAGTATCTTAAACTTTGTAGGACGGACGCACCAGCTCCGAGTGCACTGCAGTGCCATTGGTCACCCCATAGTGGGCGACTATACCTACAGTCTACGCACAGACAATGCTCCGTATCGCATGATGCTGCACGCCTACTTCCTGCATATTCCATTAGAGAATGAACCCATCCATGTCATAGCCCCAGATCCCTCTGTACCCAGCCTCGACTCCAAATGGGCACCACAAAGATGTGTGAACATTCTGGAGGATTTACTGAAGAGTATTTTAACAAAGCCACAAGCTGAGATCCGAGAAGACCCAGAGCCCGTGCACAGGAGCAGCAGCTACCCAGTGGAGAGTGAGGAGCAACAGGCACAGTGTCAGCAGTGGTTATGTGAATGGAATCTGGACTGAGGAACACTTGCGCTGTTTTACCAGTAAACTGCTGAAGCTATGCTGCATGCTGCTAATGGGGTACCCTCTTCTTTAAAAGGCCAACCCTCCTTAACAACAGTGTACAGAAAGAACTAAAGGCATAAAGGAGTATTAAACCATTTGGCCGACCTGTCTATGGAAAAAGATCACTGCGAGTCATGGTGCATTATGGAGACCCCCCACGCTGGCGTTCAAAAGTTTGGGGTTTGTAAGATTTTTTTAAATGTTTTTGAAGGAAGCCTCTAATGTTCACCAAGGCTGGTCAAAATTACAGTAAAAACAGTAATATTGTGAAATATTATTACAATTCACATGACCTGTTTTCTATACATTTTAAAATCTAATTTATTCCTGTAAAGAGGGAATTTGGCAAAGCTGAATTTTCAGCAGCCGTTACTCCAATCCTTCAGAAATCATTCTAATATGCTGATTTGGTGCTCAAGGCAAATTTCTTATTATCAAAGCTAATATTCTTGTGGAAACTGCGATGCATTTTGTTTAAGAATACTTTGAATAGGAAGTACAAAAGAACAGGATTTATTTTTTGAAACTGAAACTTTTTGTAACAATCTTTTTAATGTATCCTTGCTGAATTAAATACATTTTGTTTAAAAAAAGAAAGAAAAAATCTTACTTACCCCCAACTTTTGAACAGCAGATTATACTTAATTTGAAAAACAAACAAAAAATGTCAGAAGAAAGGTAGCATAACATTAGTTAACAAATCCCTATTAAGTATCTTTACCTCTTTCAAGTATGCTATGTGTACAAATGGTATTGTTCATTGTATGAATGCATATCTGTTTTTCAATAATTTGATTTTATTATTTTTTGTTGCAGTCTAGAAGGGGCAAGACCATTTTTTCTACTATATAAACAGGCAAGTTATAACAAGTAACACTATACATGGATGTACTTGAATTGTGTGAAGCATGTTTGTAGAAATCCATTGCTTAAAATAGCCTGAACGATCCCTACCTCAAATACTGAAAGTGTAGCTTTGAAAATGAAATTTAGTGCATCTATCTACAGAGTATGTTTCTTGCATATCATCCTGTTCCTTACACCATTAAATAACATTTGTACACAGCTACAGTGGCAGGCAGTCATTAACCGTTGTACAGCGAGATTTAAAAATCCAGTCATTTCAATAGGAATCCACATGATAGAGAATTTTGCTTGAGGGAAAGATCTTACCATGCAGATTCTTTCAAAGGGTTCCTGTTGGTCACATGGATTAACTGCTTTGACCAACAGAAAGTTGCTTGATTTGATGATCTCTGTGTGAGCTATGCTTCATACATCGTTACATTATTGACAATAGACCTTTTTTGCAGAAATTGTTTTTACTAGTGTGACCGCACTTTACGAAAGGAGTGTAATGTTTAGTAAAAGCCCCCAAAACATGCTGTGACCACTTAAAATGAGTCAGTACATATGCTCTTTTCTTTATAAAAAACAAAACATTTATTACCATCTGTAATCTGTCTTTGCACACAGAAAAGGTTTAGTGTTGCAGAAATTGTACTGTTCAATAAATAAAGGTCCTTCAGTCTAACAACTTATCACTGTGTTGTGAAATTTTTCCCAGCCACGCAAACAAGACAGTGGTATGAGACATTAACAGAAATCTAAAAATTCTGACATGAAAAGCAGGAGATATGTGGTGGTTGCGTATAATACACATTTTCTTAAATTTTATATTCTATGTTAACATAGCCATGAACACAGCAAGGGCCTTTTACTGCAACTGTGAACAGAATTAAGTAGCATTTCGAGATTTACTCGATGTTGTTCGAAATTTACAATTGTGACCTAAAGCAAGGGAAGGCTGGGGAATATTAGTTCCTTTGGTCCCAGAATGAAAAAGTGAGCGAGGCACAAACTGAAGTTTAGTCCTAGATCTGGCTGAGAGGGAGAAACTTCTGGTAGTAACTCTTGGTAACATCGATCATCAGTTCCTGGGTACATTCAGGGAGTTCTCCTGAAAATAAACCTGAAATACAGAATGACAAAGCTTACATTTAGCAAGTGATATTAAATCACTTCTAAAATACATTGTTGACATGATATAAATAAAATAAATTCACTTCACTAAATTACATTACCAGCTTACAATAATAATTAACAGTATTTATAAGTAACAATAAACAATTTATCACATTCATAACATTATAAATTCATATAAAATAAATAACGATGTATCTGAAGGTGGTGACCTGGACAGCCAGAGAAAACTGTAAATGGAGGAACCACTGTCTCTGGGGGAAGGACAGTATTATCCAGTATCTTACAACAGTCCTTCAAGACACAGCGTCGACCCTGAAAAAACATGCTTTATCACTGCAAATGTCACACCCACAAAACAAATGAGAGGATACAGATGAGGGGGATACTTACAATCACACAGTTCTTGCCAATGTGGACGTATGATCCGATCTGAGCGGCGTTGACAACACAGTCCTCCTCTATGAACACATGGTCCCCAATATGCAAGGGGAAGAAAGCCACTCTAATGTACACATAACAAACACAAGCAAGTTAAATCATACAAATTCAATTTTATTAGTGAGAATACAAGCACGTCCTGATTTGACGCGTTCCTGTGTCAACGTATTTTGTTGATCCTGGAACAACAGGAACCGAAAATTTAATCCTAATCATATAACTACCCCTACGCTGAAATTCAGAGGGAAATGACAGGTGAATAACACTGGTTGTAAGCCTAAACTAGACAAATTGTAAATTTGTCCTTCAAATCTGATTGGTTAATTGGAATGTTGTTCCAGGATCAAAAGAAGATGTTGATCGAGGAACATGTTGCACTTGGTGAAATCAGGTTCTGCGAGAATGCACATGCTTTACTCACCCTTTGCTGAATTTCTTAAACGGTGGTCTGATCACACTACGACTTTTAATGACACAGTGGCGCCCAACTCTGACATTAGCAAGATCTCCTCTGATGATACAGTCATTCATCACGATGGTCTGAAGAAAAAAAACAGCCCATTTCACAAAGTTAACACACTGGTGAAAATAACAGAACGAAACAACGTGGGGAAAACTCACTTTTCCATTGAGGACGATGTTTTGACTGCCGCAAAGCACTGACTGTCTGCTGACTTTGTTGCCTGATGCCTAGAGAGATCAAATGTGCACGTTACCATCATATGACGGTCCAGCTCTAGGCTGATCTGAGTAATTAAATAAACAACATAAGCAACTGATACAGACGTTTAGTGACTGGTAAGTTATGTCAAAACAACACTTTGTTTATTAGAAAACACATTCGGTTTGCAGAGACAAACTAGTCAGTCAGTTCATTCTAAATTTAATATTTGCAACCGCTCGATTCAGCTGAAGGATATTATCGACGATATTCACATACCGTCTCGATGTATTCAGCCTTGTTGTATAATATTTCACACAGCTCCATTTCTGCACAATTTTATTGTTTTGTTGGCGAACCCCTTCTGATGATGTCCAGCAGCTGTCAACCGCTCCCTCGCTATATCCGCTTCCGGTTAGTACCAAGATATTTGTAGCACACACATTTTCATTGTCATTTAAGTGAAATTACTGAACTTAAATATACGAGCTTGATCAAAATTATCATTCTAGAAGAAAATTTCAGATGGCACTTAGAGGCTTTTGCATCTGAACTCTTCATATATACATAGATGCCTCGTAAGCGGCTGTCCTATGGGCCGCGATCGCAATACATAAGCATAGACAGTAAAGTACATAAGTCATCCGCCATATTGGAACGGTCAAAGCCGTGAACATTCTAGAGCGAGTTGACTGTGCGTCGTCGACTCTGCAACCGTTGTTAGACGCATGTATGATTATCTAGAACTACAATAGAGTCCACCAGATGATTTTGCTCAACTAACTAACATAATACAACAAGACGAGGGCATTAGCAAACACAACGTTAAAAAGTTACTTACCATATATTAAAAACCTGTAAAAAAAAAAACACAATCTCACCTGGAAGGTTATCCCATTTCTTCGGGAATTTAAATCTTTGCGGTTTCACAAAGAGAAGCTATGAGTGACGACCTATTTTTTTTACAGTCTCACGACACGCTGGCCGTTCCAACATGGCGGGCACGCCGACGTGTCTGAAGAGGTCGAATTTGGATTCTACGTATGTATCTATGACTTGTAGAGCATCGTACAAGATGACAAAAATATTTTAATTTATTTTCCATTGCATATATACAAAAAATGTCAACAAGAGAATTAAATATGTGATATTTATTATATTCATACAATCTTTAAAAATCATCAAATCAGAAATATGCAAATTCTATGTTGTTTCTTTTTAATCTACGTCTCCGGTTATTTATAAGATATTTTTTAAATGAACGTGTATGCGTTTTATGCTTTCAAAATGGATTGCACATCAAATTAGATTTATGATTTTTTTTCATAATCGTCCCCCCTCTCCCCTCGCCAGTGAAAATGTGTTATTTACTTATTTTACATGCAAACACTGTTTGACCGCGTGCTGGCGCTGTTGTATCGTTTCACAGTTTTGACTCCCGCAGTACGGACTACGGAGGCGGTATTAATTTAAAACGTGCCTAATTAATCCATAGTGGTCTGTGCTCGTCAATGAATTTAGCTTGCACTAAAAAACAATTTTTGTTTTTTAATCTTTAATTTAATTGCCATTTTCAATGTTTGTTTTTTTTTATCACATAATTCTTTGCCCTGCAGTATTTCTGTTTACTCTTGAGCCTGGGAATAGCCTCCTGAATACACACAGCCCCCTCACCTTGACTGAAATGTGCTCAAGCAAATGCAGTGTTGTGTAAGACGTTCGTGTAATCCCTCGCTGACCACATCTGTCAGCTTGAAATTCTTTTATAGTTATACAATACCACAGATCAGTTATCACAATGTAACAGCAAAGGTCACTTTGACGTTGTATCGACTAGTTATTAGATTGTACACACAGCTATTCATTGTGTGTCCCCACAACTAACACAGCTAAAACACTCACTAGGCTATACTCACGGCCCATTGCCCTTCGTGGATCTTTAACAAAAGCTGTTAACTAAAAATCTATTTTTATTAGATCAGATAGAGAAATGTGTTTATGATTGGCTGCTGGCGTCTGTGTGGGAGGATTTGTCTTGCCCACTTGAGTCTTTATTGATAGATTTACATCAGGAAAACATATCCAGCATTTGAACTCAAGAAACTGTTTATGTTTCCAAGCACTGAGGAGGAGCCTTTATCTATCTGTTGTTTTGATTTTCACATAAGCAAGACTTTCACTGTTTTCATCACCTAATGTGGTATTTGATTCTGTCTTGTCTAGAGATGACTTCCTCTACAGTGTTTGTCGGGGTTCTTTAAATAACAAACTATTTTCATACTTTTCTGAATGCATCTCTTAGCAGTGAAGTTCTCAGCACTAGCTGAGCTAAAAATAGTTCAGGGGTCATAGTGTCTAGAGAATGTGCTTTTAGGTACTGTGTGTGTGTGCGTGCGTGCGTGTGTGTGTGTGTGTGTGTGCGTGTTCTTGTATATGTGGTTTGTTGACACAAATTTGTATAATGACATGGGTTTTACAATGAAAACATTGTTTATGAGGATTCTTCATGTGCTCGTAAACCAAATAGTCAGACACTTCTGTCCTGAAATTCAAAAAATGCAGAAAGTTTTGGGTGATGGATAGGTTAGGGTTTGTGTAAGGGAATAGAATATACAGTTTGTACAAAAATCTATGGAAAGTGTGTGTGTGTGTGTGTGTAAATGCACAGTAAGATATGTGAAGTCTTGCCATTATCGTAGTCATCACTGCAGCGGCCAGGGTTTCGGGAGGGCTTTATATAATACAGCCTCCATGTCTGTGGGCGATGGACATGCTATCTGTTGAGAAGAGCCAGTGGAGCCAAAGTCAGGACTGTATTGTGTGTGTTGAGATCATTTGTTCTGCCTGTGTTTAAAGAGAAAAGGACAACTGGAGGCACTGTTAGCATGACTCCTTTCTTTCGGTCCTTTAATTGCTATTTCGTTCTCTCCTGATTCGGAGTATGTAGTTTTGTCTCTGTTGAGCTGTTATGTAATTCTTCCTGGGAAAACACTATCTAATGCCATCCTCTCGCAAACTGGATCATATTATGTATTGACTCATATAATTACTTTGGTGTAATGCCAGTTGATATGGTTGGTTGGCATTACATACTGTATGCAGTAAATATATCAACACCATTCAAAATTTGATGTTTTTGAAAAAGTCTCTTATGTTCACTAAAGCTGCATTAATTTGATCGAAAATAAAGTATAAACAGTGATACTGTGATATAATATTAAATGTAATTTATTCCTGTGATGTCAAAGCTGAATTTATTTCCAGCATCATACTCCAGTCTTCAGTGCACGATCCTTCAGAAATCACACTAATATGATGATTTGCTGCTAAAGAAACATTTCTCATTATTATCAATGTTGAAAACAATTGTGCTGCTTTATATTTTTCTGAAAATCAGGACAGTTCTCAGGATTCTTTGATGAATAGAAAATGTAAAAAAACAACAACAAAAAAAAACAAAGAAGCATTTATATGAAATAGAAGTCTTTTGTAACATTATAAATGTCTTTACTGACACTTGATGAATTTAATCTGTCCTTTAGCTCAGACATGAATTTTGAGCTCATGTAGTGTATTTCCTGGTATATTTTTCCTTGTTCACATATAAAATAAATATTTGTTTATAATTTACAAACATGTTTTTAGCGACACAATCAACTAATCTGACTAATGTATTTATAAAACCAATTACTAAAACTGTGAATAAAGAGATTTTGCCTGAAAAAAAGTTATGGATAGAATAATGATATACTGGATATTCTGAACAGCCAGTTATTTGGTCAATTTTGTGGTAAAAGGAAATGGAAATGCAGGTGTCATATGTATTTATTTATTTTCATTTCAACATGTTTCATTTGATATGATGTTGGTGTGTTCTTAATTTTCATTTTTAAATGTCAACTATGCAATATTACACCTATGTAACACAAATTCTGGAAATAAAGCACTGATAAAATGATCTTCACCCTGATGACAATTACCTAATAAACCTTGCAGCAACAACATGATTAAGTTCATGTTCTTCATCCAGAGCAATTACTAGCAACCAAATTGCAAAACATTCCCCTTAAAGGCCTTGTTCACACATAATAAAATATTAAGTTGTCTGTCTAGACCTTCTAGTGGCGTTCTAACTTCAGCACATCTGTGTCTTCATTAGCCATGTCTGTCTATTTTAGCATTCCTAATCTTTGCAAAATCTGACAACATTAATTAACCTACTGAAAAAAATCCATGGTCACCAGGATAAGGTATGTTTTGCATGCTGGGACCAGCTTGGAGTGCTGGAGGACCAGCATATGTTGTTTTTTGAGTGCTGGTATGATCCCAGCAAGACCAAAACAAAACTTGCTTATGTGTTACATGTCAATTTTCTTAGTGTGTGTTCATAAGACCAAGACAATTTTCCAAATTAATTTTGATTGATTATTTAATAAAGAAAATGCACGTTGCTGGTTTCATGTTTACTGGTACACAGTAAAATCCGCAGTGTTATACAAACACTCAGTTTTTGCTCAGTTTTCGTATGGTCCTAATCTATAGAGAGTAAAACTGAAGCAATGTTGCAGTTAGTGAAAGAAAGTAAATTCACTACAAGTGATGATTGAGCATTAGACCCCTGCAGTTAACAAACAGAATCACTGAAGATAAGAGAAACAACAAGAACAGAAAAAAAGAGCAGAGATGAGCAGAAACACAACAACTACGACTGACTCACAGCCACACAGCCTTAGATGAAATCAACTGAAAATAAAATCAATATCTCACAGAGGATGATTAAACAACTCCAAAAACAGCATTGAAATATTAACTTATTACAAACCAGTTTGGCTTTATTTATTTTATATGGTACATACACATTGCTTGAGAACAGCATGAATATGCTGGTCCACCAGCTAGACCGGCACTAACCAGCATAAACCAGACTGGACCAGCACTAACCAGCATAAACCAGCCTGGACCAGCACTAACCAGCACCATACCAGCATAAACCAGACTGGACCAGCACTAACCAGCATAAACCAGCCTGGACCAGCACTAACCAGCACCATACCAGCATTAATCAGCCTGGACCAGCACTAACCAGCATAAAGCAGACTGGACCAGCACTATAGCAGCATAAAGCAGACTGGACCAGCACTATACCAGCACTAACCAGCCTGGACCAGCACTATACCAGCATAAACCAGCCTGGACCAGCACCATACCAGCATAAACCAGCCTGGACCAGCATTATACTAGCACTAACCAGCCTGGACCAGCACTATACCAGCACTAATCAGCCTGGACCAGCACTATGCCAGCATAAACCAGTCTGGACCAGCACTATACTAGCACTAACCAGCCTGAACCACCACTATACCAGCACTAACCAGCCTGGACCAGCACTACACCAGCACTAACCAGCCTGGACCAGCACTATACCAGCACTAACCAGCCTGGACCAGCACTATACTAGCATAAACCAGCCTGGACCAGCACTATAGCAGCATAAAGCAGACTGGACCAGCACTATACCAGCACTAACCAGCCTGGACCACCACTATACCAGCACTAACCAGCCTGGACCAGCACTATACTAGCACTAACCAGCGTGGACCAGCACTATACTAGCACTAACCAGCCTGGACCAGCACTAACCAGCACCATACCAGCATTAATCAGCCTGGACCAGCACTAACCAGCATAAAGCAGACTGGACCACCACTATAGCAGCATAAAGCAGACTGGACCAGCACTATACCAGCACTAACCAGCCTGGACCAGCACTATACCAGCATAAACCAGCCTGGACCAGCACTATACCAGCACTAACCAGCCTGGACCAGAACTATACTACTAACCAGCCTGGACCACCACAATACCAGCACTAACCAGCCTGGACCACCACAATACCAGCACTAACCAGCCTGGACCACCACTATACCAGCACTAACCAGCCTGGACCAGCACTATACCAGCATCAACCAGCCTGGACCAGCACTATACTAGCACTAACCAGCCTGGACCAGCACTATACTAGCATAAACCAGCCTGGACCAGCACTATACTAGCACTAACCAGCCTGGACCACCACTATACCAGCACTAACCAGCCTGGACCAGCACTATACTAGCACTAACCAGCCTGGACCAGCACTATACCAGCACTAACCAGCCCGGACCAGCACTGTACTAGCATAAACCAGCCTGGACCAGCACTTTACTAGCACTAACCAGCCTGGACCAGCACTATACTAGCACTAACCAGCCAGGACCAGCACTATACTAGCACTAACCAGCCAGGACCAGCACTATACTAGCACTAACCAGTCTGGACCACCTTTATACCGGCACTAACCAGCATAAACCAGCCTGGACCAGCACTAACCAGTACCATACCAGCATTAACCAGCCTGGACCAGCATAAACCAGCCTGGACCAGCACTAACCAGCATAAACCAGCCTGGACCAGCACTAACCAGCATAAACCAGCCTGGACCAGCTCCATACCAGCATTAACCAGCCTGGACCAGCACTAACCAGCACTAACCTGCCTAAACCAAGAATAAAGCCTGGACATGCTGGTTTATGCTGTATTTTTCAGCAGGGTATGAATCGGATTCAATCAAACAAAGGGGACAATTATGTGAAATATGCTTTTGTGTCTGAAAAATAATGGACACCTTTGAGGTTTCACCAGCACTGTGAGTCCTGTCCTTGCTTTGGTGCTCCACAGTGAGGTGACCTGATTTTGCAGGCACTGAAGGAGAGGCCTTTCTCTGTGGAGGTTAAGACAGCTTACATCGACTGCATTTATAAGCACCATCACACTTACTATCCTTTTCCTGCTTCTGACATCAGTTTAAAGGAGGATGTGTGCTCATAATTTAACAGAATCCTAGAGGTGGAATAAACTTTTATATCTAAATTTATTCTATCCAAGGAGTGCAGGCAATTTTGTCTGATTCATAAAATGTTACTAAGAATTATATTACGTTATGCAAGCACTATAATCCATATTCCAGATTTGGGAGGTGATTTGTGGTAATGAGGAAGTGCTGGCTTCAGGTATTAGTCGAAACATAGAGTGATGTACCCAAACAGTGTTGCATAACATTTAAAATAAGCCCTGTGCCATAGCAATGTTACCCTTATGCCACCTTGAGAGTGGCTTAAGTCAACAATCACACACAGGTAATAGCCTTATAGGAGTTAAAGGATGAAACACACTTTATGCTTGATGTTTACTAATGACGTCATAGTTCTGCATGTCTTTGACGTAGGTCACCGTGTCTGCTGTCAGTCTGAGGATGTCCCTCCTAGAGCAGGCCTGATTCAGTGACATCTGGCTGGAGTGTCACATTGACAGCTGTGTCTCGGTGCCAAGCTGAACGGCTAGTGGCAGGTGTGTCCTGCCAAAAGGGACGCATTCAGACACACACTTCCAAACAGTCTCTGGACTATACTGCGGGCCGGGGAACGCTAAGGTCACTTCTCTCTTTCTCCTTCTCCGTCGGCCACCGGCACAATGCAGGGCTCTTTTCTCCAGGCCCGCTGCGAAGACCCAATCATGACCACAGACTGGGGTCTTCCTCTGATCATCGCTCTTCTGCTGCTGGGGCTCCTCTACGTGTTCCTCTACCTGCCTGCTATCACGCAAAGAGCCCTGCTGGAACAGGCCCTCACTAACCAAAGCGCCGACTTGGACTTCCTTCCTAAAGAGGACTGATCAGAAGTTCGTCCGTTTAGGATTGGCACAGCTGTTTATTATGTCCTTCTATGCAAGTAACCTGAACCTTGAAACCTGTGAAGCAGCATTTCCTTATCAGATGATGATAATGATGATGAGACACAGGCTTTTTGTTTTTTGCACAAGATTAAGACACCAAGAATAGCTGCTACTCTTGAGATGTGAATGGTGAATCATATTTTACCACAGTTGGAGGAGGAAGAGGATTGTGCATCTCTGAGATTTCTCACCACAGCCTTGTGTTTCCAGTCCAGCCTGAGGGAGAGGAATTAGTCATACAGAAGTCATCATTGCAGCTTATCGTGTCAGCCAGAAAGAATCACTATGATATTAGAGCTTGTAAATATTCTGTTTAAAATCCCTGCAATCAAACCAGCACAAAACTAATCTATTCAGCTCGAGGAAGGTGCGCCTTTGGATTTAAACCAGTAAAAAGGAGAAAAGAAATTGTAATTGTTGTAAATATATTATTTATTAATGATTATGATTGGTTGATAATCTGTATTTTTTTGGTGAAAATATTCAGTCTTTGAGGAGACCTTTCAAATTGTAACAATTTATGCATAATGTGATTTATGCCCTTTTTACCACCAGAATGTAGATGAATTTCATACATAATTTTCAACAAATTGCATGTAATGTATGTGAACCCTGTGGAATTTTTGAATGCTTCACTTATAGCAAGATCTTATACAATATTTAAAGTAATAAAGTTTTAATTGTATTTTATTATGTAATCTAATGATGTGTCTTATTGATTGATTGAGTTGGTTCTTCTTTCATCTTTAATCTGAATGTGATTAGATAGATTCAGGGAACAGGACGATGGAGGGCAGACTTCTGCTTTGTTGAATCCTGCAACCTTCACTGGGATGTCAGCATACATGTGTGGCTATAAGTGTAAGTGTGTGTGATACAGAGAACACCACATGTCAAAAAGTGCACATTTACTTGGAACAGCCTTAAAAAAAAGATATAGGCTAGTGATTTTGAGAACCATGTTGATTTTTAGTTATGTGCAATTAAAAGTATAAAAATGAGAATACTTAATCTATGCAATTTATTATGTCATGTCTACTTTGTTTTATTTAATAAAAGCCTAATTACAAAAACATTCCCCAAATTGGCATTTAATATAGGCCTATATCTACAAATTATTTTAAAAATAAATGTTTTAAATAGTTAATTATTTAAAATAGCACACAATCAGTTTAATAAATGGATTTGATACTTATTTGAATACTTAATATTTAAGTATTATATACTTATTCTTATGGTCTCCATTAATTATTGCTTATCCTCTAGTGCTCAAGACATTATAGGAGCAAGGCTTTAGTGGATTTCTGGGATCATGGTGCTTTTGAATAGCGAGGGAAGCTGATTTAATCAACAGCCTCCAATGAAAAAGGAGATCTATTTTGTTTTATTGTATTTGACGGGAGTGGCCCATCATCAGATTAGCGCTTAATCTCTTACTGTCTTTGACTCTGGCAGTGGATGTGGGGTGTCACATAGAATCTCACTTGTTTTTTGTAAAAATAGGCTACATGTTCAGTATGCATAATCTTTACGTGTGAGTGTGACCATAGTGTCGAGCTCAAAGTCAAAGGAACTTTTTATCTGATAGTTGCTTAAATGCAATAAATAAATAAACAAACAAACAAACAAACAAATAAATCATTAATTGTTAAATTGATTATTTGTCGAAGCTCTTAAATGAACTACAAAAATCCACAAGGACTACAAAATGGCGCATTGTACCATTGAAGCCAAATGCGATTGGTCATGGCCAAACGTCTGACGTCAACAGCTCCATTCGATTGGGGAAGATTGCCAAAAAATAACGATTTAAAATAAATAATGGTGTTTTTTACGAAACAAAAAAGTGGCCAAAATCATCTTAAAAAAATTCACCGTTTCTTTGTGTTGCACAGAAGTAAGAAAATCTGGATTTTGAATGTCACGAGGGAGGGTGAGTAAATGATAACGAAATTGTGAACTATCCATTTTTAACACAAAACTCACACACACATTTCAAATGAATACACAAGAATACACAAGAATCTGTGTGTACTGTGGCAGCAACTCCATTCTCAATAAGGGGGTGATTTATAGGACACTGCATCCACCTGTCATGTAAAGAGGGTTAAAACACAGTCATCCATGATACCATTTGAACAGATATAATGCTTTTTGATCTGGGCTGGGGATCTTGATTTGCTAAATGACTGTTAAATCTTCTCTGGTGATTTTAGGAGTGGGGAGGGGAGGTGATTTGGCGGGTGGGCTCAACTAAGGCTTATGCAGAAAAGATGCCCTACATGTGTGTTCATGTGGGTTAATGCTTGAAGACAGAGCCATTAAAGTTTTACCATGACAGCAATGTTTTATTGAGCAGCTTTCTCTGGACTGGGATATGGCAAAATTCGAGCAATAGATGCCGCAAATGCAGACATGGACTATTAGAACCCAGTGTCTTTGTATACAGAATTACAGCTCATGTTATAAATGATTGGGTTCTTTTATTGTAAATGCGTTTATATATTATATCATATTATACTACATTGAATTGGGTTTGTGTTTTTACAATGAACTAAAAGCCCGTTAAAAAAGTAGTTCAACCTAAAATGAATAATCATTTATGTCATCATCATGTATGACTTTCTTTAATGAAAGTAAGTGGACTGTTCACCATC
This sequence comes from Tiaroga cobitis, assembly GCA_030578255.1. Lineage (NCBI taxonomy): Eukaryota > Metazoa > Chordata > Actinopteri > Cypriniformes > Leuciscidae > Tiaroga > Tiaroga cobitis. Next base: position 30,626,806 of record CM060593.1, read on the forward strand.
CACTTTGACATTCTGCTAAACATCTTCTTTTGTTCTCTACAAAATAAATACATTTGTACTTGTTTGGAGCAACATGAGGGTGATTAAATGATGACAGAATTTTTGTTTTAGGATGAGCTATTGCTTTAAAGTGTTTGCTGCTTTAGCAAAAATAAATATGGTCATGCAGTGTTGATGGTCCTTCTTTGATGGTGCAGAAGGAACTTTCTCACTGCGCATCATTCAATCTCTATGGCAGGGTTCCAGTTTCATAAGAGTGCTCCAGCATGTGCAACCTCGTGGGATGAAGCTAAAGGATGCTGTACTGGAGGAGAGAGTGAGCCGATTACATGATAGACCTACCCCGCTCTAGCAGGGACCTCCCTGACCCACCCTCCCCCTTCCAGAGCCAAATGGAAAGAGAAGGTCTGGTTATTTCTGTGATGTGTGTCCATGAATTGTTAATGTCTTTGAATTGGCTGACTGCGCTTTGCTGAGCCTGAGCTGGTTAATTAGACCTAAGGGAGGGAGCAAGAGAGAACAAAACTGACAAAGAAAAGTGGCATCATCTACTCTGAGATTATGCACAGTGGATCTCACCAGGTTGGATGAAGAAAGAAATCAATTTATCTGATGTTATAATTCTCATCCAGTCTCAGATAGTAACTTTTACATTTTACTACGGCATTAAAACCCAAATGTTTAAACTGTAGTAGACTGTTTATATACTATTTTAAATACTAATTTTGCTCTACTTAATTATGGGGGCAGTTTTTGCCCAGATCCCCATTTAAATGTGTGATCCTGCCCCAATCTGATGCTTTGCGTAAATCTGTAAGAAGGGTTTTTGTAGGTTTTTGCACTGCGGGTGGCATTTTCTAACGCGTGCATTCAAAAAGTGCCCACTAAATATTTTATTTCAGCTGTGCATTGCTTGAGTCTGCACTGTCTGCATGATATTTCCTCTTAGATTTATTAATAATCCATAACCATTTGTATGCTCTACTTCACTGCATTTTAAACCCAACTGCAAGTTAATTTTAAATGTTTTTTTTTTTTAAAGTACCTGGCAAGAGAACGACGTAGAAACAAAGAATGCAACCTCATTATCTCGCCATAAACATTGGTACACTGGCAAATCTCCAACTGTTGCAAGCACACAGGAGAGCGCTATAAAAGGAAGACTGTGGTCTTAAAGCCTGTGTTTCTTCTTTTGGAATGTTTCTAGAATCTTGTCGTCTCTCGGTCAGCGTGTTGCCATGGAATTCCCTGAGTGCTGCTCCCTCTCCTCATGTCACACAGTAACTTAGAGCGAGTCAGTATTTTTCCACAGTAAGACATACAGCAGATACAGCTGCCATCAGTCTTAGCAGGCACACAGATGATGTGCACAGTTTGGAATGTCCCGTGGACTGTGCACCATACTCAATATATGCACATATACATATATACTCTCAAAATTTCAAGAAGATGCATACTGTTGGGTCACCTCAGTGATTAGGGTAACGTTTGATGATTTTACCTCTATCTCAGCTGCTGATGATGTGAAATGTTGTGGATGACTTCGTCCCAGACCTATTTCCCATAAGGCACTGCTGCTTCTACACCACATGTTCTGCTAACAAAGCACCAGAGATTAAAGAGCTGTCAGCTCGGGGCTTTAATCTCCTAAAGAGGGACCGCTGGGGCACACAGGCACGTCATAGCACATACTTCCTGTCACTGCCTGTTGTCTGAAGGAGGGATGGCAGTGACAGCTTTTATGCACAACTTAGAAGGTGAGGCGAAATGAAGGATGATGCTTTTTGCAAAAGACTCACAGTGTACGTGTTTTCTTAGGCAAGATGCGAGTTTGATTGGGTTTTCTGAGAGATAGTGGGAGTGGCCATGTAACAGAGTAGAATAAGAGGCATTCAGTCCCTATTGGGCAGTTCAGCCAGATCGTTGTGCAAACATAGCAGGCCCACTGGGGTTAAGTCAGCCATGTAATGACACCACAGTGGAATAATGGGCAGCCGTGCTCCAGTTTGTTTTTGTTTGCCTTGTAAAATGGCTGATTCGGACACGTACCCTGGGAAGAAACCTCTCACTCAGGTTCAATGTGCATAAGATCAGTCCGCCATTCGCAGCATTACAACCATACATCTTCCTCATTGAGCACATTTGCACATGTACCAAAAAAAGTGGGCCAAAGATCACAATCCCAACACACATTTTCACTTATTCAATTTCCACTCAGCCAGTTCCAATTAGCCCAGGGCGCGGAACAGAAGAGTTTTGAGGGGAGAGGGAAAAATGGGTGTCTCTAGAATCTTTGCACTGTCCTCATTTGAGGAAATGAAGCATGACCTCGGCTTGACCCGTCTCCCCTGGTGCTCAGACTAATGGAGTGAGGCGTGCAGGTGTTCGACAGCGCTAAAGTATACGTGTAGGCTGACTATGTAAGAGTGCACTGACAGAACTGGATCAATTGTCTTTGCCAGGGGACAAGAGCCACGCTGCTGTGACAGAAATGGCTCATAAATGGCCCCACACTGCATGCGACTTAACATATACTGTATTAAGTCTTAAGGAGCCTACTTGATCATTGCTGCGGTCCATCTCTCAACCCCGATATCAGAATGAATGATTCAGGCATGCTTATGAGTCTCAAGTTGTTTGCCACTCCTTAATGAACTACTCTTGGAGCCTAAAGTACAACCCCAAATCCAGAGAAGTTGGGACATTTTGTAAAATGCAATAAAATCTGATTTGTTAATTCTCTTTAACCTTTAATTAACTGACAAAAGCACACAGAAAAGATTTTCAAAGTTTTCACTGATCAACTTAAGTGTGTTTTGTAAATATAAACACATTTTGATGGGTGCAACACAAAAGTTGGAACAGAGGCATTTTTACCACTGTCACATCGCCTTTCCTTTTAGTTACACTTTTTAATCATTTGGGAATTGAGGATACTAATTGTTGCAGTTTTGCAAGTGGAATTTTTGCCCAATCTCGCCTGATATAAGACAGCTGCTCAACAGTCTGTGGTCATCGTTGCCTGATTCTTTTCATGATGGGTCGTACATTTTCAATAAAAGACAGATCTGGACTGCAGGCACTCAAACACATCCATTCTACGGTGTAAAGTGTCTAGAAACCACTCTGTTGTAGCACATGCAGAATGAGGCCTGAAATTGTCTTGCTTCCCAGGAAAGATGTCATCTTTAATGGCAGTATATGTCTCCGTACAATCCCAATATACGCCTCCACATCAATGGTTCCAAAGTCACCCATGCCGTTTGCACTGAGGCACCCCCATACCATGACAGATGTTTGCTTTTCCACCTGTTGCTGATGAAAGTCTGTATGGTCTCTTTCGTCTTTGGGACTGAGAACTCAAAGTCCGTTTTTCCCCAAAATAAGCTAAAACATGGATTCATCTGACCGCAGCACAGATTTCCACGGTGTTTTGGATCATCTGAGATGAGCTCGGGCTCAGAGAACTTTGCAGCATTTTGCAGCAATTCTCTGCATAGAATTGATGTAAAGCTTTCTCCTTGCGGAACAGAGATTCAAGTTGCATTTCTTGATGCAGTGGCAGATTGTGTTAAGTGGCAATGGTTTTCCAAAGTACTCCCGAGCCCATGTGGCTATTTTTAACACAGTAGCATGATGGTTTCTCATGCAATGCCGTGTGAAGGGCTCAAAGGTCACGGTCATTCAACAGAGGTTTCCTGACTTTTCATTCATGGAGATTTCTCTGGATTCTCTGAATCTTTTCATAATAGTATGTGTGGTAGATGGTGAAAGACCTAAATATTTTGCTATCTTGCACTGGGAAATATGATTTTTAATTGTTTGACAATTCTCTCATGAAATTAGGCACAAAGTGGCGAGCCATGACCCATCTTTGCTTGCAAAGACCGAGCCTTCAGTGGATGCTCCTTTTATACCCGATACCCTCACCTATTACCAGTTAACCTGCTAATTGTGGACTGTTTCAAAATCTGGATATTCTATAGTCTTTTATTTTGCCTCTGTCCCAACTTTTTTGGAGTGTGTCACAGCCATCAAAATTAAAATTTGTTTATGTTTACAAAATACAATGAATTTGCCCAGTGAAAACATTGAAATTTTTTTCTTTGTACTATTAACTATTTTTATGTAACTATTTTTATACGCCTATAACAATTTAAAAAAATATATATATTTCACAATATATGTGTACATATACATAAATATATATTTCTTTGAAAATAATAATTAATATGTAAACCTATACTAATGACTTCAGAGAAAAGTTGATTTGAGTTGATAATAGACTTTTATTTGCCCAATTTGGTCAAATTCAGTTCATCATGTGCTTAAGACATGGTCATGCATGAGCTAAAAGGTTGGATTAGCCTTGCCTTGTGGTTAAAAATAACATGATTTGATTAAGGTTGACACTAATTATGTTAAAACGACCACAAAAGCGTTAACTTCATCAGAACTGGACCTATGTGATTTTAAAGGGTTTAATACTGCCTGGATCACACTTTTACATTGTTCTCTTCACACAGCACATCTTTTTTAGATCCTCAAAGGAGAACAGCAAGAGTGTTTCGAGCAGCAAGTGGTTTTACAAGTCAGAACCCATCATTTATTCTCTCCTGTAATATGTCCATTCGCAGTCCATATGCCCTTTTTAGCATAAATCCCCATTTCAGATCCAGATATAGGATGCATTTGCCGTATTTAGATTAAAGAGCCATTAAGCTTTGCCATATATGCAGAATTACGGTCATTGTGTCAGACTTCGTCAGAGTAGCACTTTACCCCAGATGTGTACATTTAAGCAGACTATTGGTCCATCCATGGGATCCCATATGTATTTAGAAATGGAGATTTGTGATGGAGGCTGAGAGAGTGGATTATTTTGGGCAGATTAGAGTGTCATCTGCTTCGGGTTCAACCGGCGTAGAGAGCAATCATGTGAATGTGTGGCTAGGCAACGGGCATCAGGATTACCAATTCCTAATCTTAGAGAGTGAGCCATTATCCACTGTTAGTCTCACGGCCCCCAGAACCACTCATGGCATCTTTGTTTGGTAAACTGGTGACAGCTGTACAGTCTGATACAACCACTCATGGCATCTTTGTTTGGTAAACTGGTGACAGCTGTACAGTCTGATACAACCACTCATGGCATCTTTGTTTGGTAAACTGGTGACGGCTGTACAGTCTGATACAACCACTCATGGCATCTTTGTTTGGTAAACTGGTGACGGCTGTACAGTCTGATACAACCACTCATGGCATCTTTGTTTGGTAAACTGGTGACGGCTGTACAGTCTGATACAACCACTCATGGCATCTTTGTTTGGTAAACTGGTGACGGCTGTACAGTCTGATACAACCACTCATGGCATCTTTGTTTGGTAAACTGGTGACGGCTGTACAGTCTGATACAACCACTCATGGCATCTTTGTTTGGTAAACTGGTGACGGCTGTACAGTCTGATACAACCACTCATGGCATCTTTGTTTGGTAAACTGGTGACGGCTGTACAGTCTGATACAACCACTCATGGCATCTTTGTTTGGTAAACTGGTGACGGCTGTACGGTACGATACTCGCAGGTCTATTAAGTGCACGAAGATGTATTGACTTTGATTAAAATGCCTGGCAAAGTTACACTTGCAAAATGCAGATGGGTCTGAACAGAGTGAAGTCAGAGTGTGCGAAAAGAAGAGCTACAATTTTCCCTTAGATGGGAAGAAAATAATCTCATGTGTTCTATTATTTAGCAGAGAATGAGTTTGTAATGCTTTTTTTGCAGTGATTTGGGAATGCAGATAAAAATATGACAGACTGTGCTCATTGTGCTAGCGGACTTGTTCTACCAAATCTGTTTTATGGCTTTACATTTACAAAGGAGGTACCAGATCTGTTAAAGACAGTTTAATGGACTACTGCATATCAGTTTCAATTAATCTCATCAATATTGTTATGGATGAATCGTTTGTATTCTTCATTTGCTTTGGATAAAAGCATCTGCTAAATTAATCAATGTTAATGTAAATTTTTTTTTAAAAAAGCCCCCAAATAAAGATAACTTGAAGAGACTAGGTTACATTATTGTGAAGAAAGCACTGAATAAACATAAAAAGTGACTTTAGAAGATAGTTTGTTTCGTTTCAGTATCATAGAACATAAGCCTGTCACCCCCCTACAGTCCACAGCTATCGAGTTTCAGTCGAGTTTGTTAAACTGTTTATGTCTTGGGGGCGTCCAGAATGGACACAGAATCTTGTTTCTTAATTGTTGGTCTATGTATACATATGCAGACATATGTCTCGCTCGTGCCATGAGCGTCGTGTTTGTAAGACATTTTGCCAAGTTAACAGCAGTTCAACTCTAAACTTTGAAACCATTCAGTTGAGTTTCATATGTTCCTCAGCTGTTTTGTTTCTCTTACCGGTATTCTTTGGCTTGCAAAAACATAAAGGTAGTAATTCAAGTTTGAATGGCTCTTATGGTTGGAAAATCTCTTATGACTTGCACAAAATATTGTAGCCACGAATTAAGAATTTGTTCCCATGTTTTAGTTAAATCGTGCCCATGTTGTACTAATTTGTTCCCTTGTTTCAATCCCACAATTTAACAAAAATTAGGACATAAATAAGTGCAACGTGGCCCTGATTTAACTAAAACAATGAGATTAATTAATGAATTAGTGGGAACACACAAATTCTTAATTCGTGTTCAACGTTATTATGTTTTTATTTTCCCCACATGTCATGTGGAGGGCTCCATATTGGGGTGAGGGGCCATGATTTAAACATTTTTATCACTATTATATTTGTAATTACTATTTCAATCTATCTATCTATCTATCTATCTATCTATCTATCTATCTATCTATCTATCTATCTATCTATCGTGTTAAATTGACAGCCGTACTTATTACTAATCGCAGTATAACTGTTATTGTGTAAACACACAGAAATAAATTGTCCAACCCATGACACACACCCAATTGAAACACACAAATGACATTGAAGCGGTCTAAAAATCCTCTACTTTATTCAATAAGATGTTTTGTAAAACATTCAATAAAAAATGTAATCACTTATTGCTTGTTATTAAACTAGTACTTGATCGTATGCATATTTTCTCAAAGCATTCTCATATGTAACACACATCTAGATAATTAGACAGGTTTCTACTGTTTGAATATATAAAAACATGAACAAACCAAAAGTCATAAATTAACCCCACATCCTTGCCATAAGTGCAGATTGAGCTATTAATCTAAGAAAAGAAAAAGAAAAAGCCTTGGCCAGTGCACAACCTCTCTGTTTGCATATCCATTCAATGCTTAAGGGTGCTGATGGTTTACAAGTCCCTCACAACACACATACATTCTTTTTAAGGAAATTGTGTACAAGGCAGTATTCGATGGTGACCTGGCAAGATGCGTTGTTTTTTTTTTTTTTATCCTTTAGCTTTTCAAGGAAGGAAGGGTGCAGTTGAACAACAGCAGGTCCATTGTAGCTTCTAAAGCAGTCGGCGCCGACAGCTTCGGTGGTGAACCAAACCATAAATAAATAAATTAATGATCATAAATAAGTAAATAAATTAAAACGATCTGTACATGTTTAAAAATGGTCTGGAAGTGAGAGTGCTGAGTTGTGGTGTAAATAGTGCACGAGCCTGCAGGAGAAATGAACATGCTGCGTAACAGAGGGAAACTCAAATATTTGCTGCCTTTGCCTTTTTGAGGCATTTCTTCTCACCTCTGTCATGCAGTATGTTGTCTAACAGGCCTTTTCTGGCATTTCCATGTCGACACTACATGCCTGAACTCAAGATCAAGCGTGCAAGCAGCGGTGACAACACTGAAGTCAAAGAGAAATTCCACTAACTGCATATAAAGATATATATCGATGGTTATAAATATAATAGTAATGCATGTCAAAGTGTCAAATTCTGACTATATAGAGCTAGTGTGTGTGGGTTTTTTTTTTTTTTGTGCAGTGGATGCTAAACTGCTGTACATTCATGACGAGGGAATGAAACAGAGAGCAAGCGCCGTGTGATCCTGTCAGGCTTGTGGAGGCTCAGACGGAGGGCTGGGGCGACCGCTGCTGCTACTCTTTTATAGAAGCACACACTTGCCCTTCTCCACCCATGGGTTGTTCTTCATCAGCTCGGGATTCAGGAAAGGGTCCTCGGGCACACACTCCTCGATCCATTTCACCAGGCTAAGGAGAGGAAGGAGAAGGTCCCTCATCATTATGGGACACATTGGAAATTGTGCAACGTATTTAAAGTAACAAACCTCACATTTGATGAAAAAAATGGCTATTATTTAGGGGTAAATAGAGCAGAGACCTGTTCTGGATGTCTGTGACTTTGAACACGAAGTGTTTCTGAGTGATTTTTGAAATTAGGGTCATGTAAGACAGGACCCATGTTGAGCAAATGATAAATGAGGGTGATAATCACGTAACTCTTTGCAGAAGCACCATCCATCACAGGCGATTAATAGAAATGATGTGTCCAAGATGAGAGAGATGATCTTAGATTCATCTGAGACTCAAGTAAAATGTTTAAGTCATCATGACCCAACTTTATGATGGATTTCCAATTGCTTGTTCAGCTGAACTGCACGATAACAATGGAGGAACCACTATGCTGGCATAAACTGGGCTGATCATTGCTGGCTGGTAAAATTTCATTTGTAACAGAGAAATTACCATTGTGAATACTTCAGGAAGAGAGCCCTGGGATGCAGGGAAATGAGATGTCACTATAATGTGACAGTGGCGGGTGTGACTAAGAGGCCATGCATGCTCTCAAATTGGAGAGTAAAGCACCAGAGATCTGAGAGCATTATCTTTTTCCTGAACAATCACCAAGAGGACCTGACCTCTGGGCAGCCTAATTTGTGACATGAGGTGAACCTGCAAAATCAGAAATAACTGCAGTTATGAGTTCATGGTGACATTAGGGTTATTCAATCAGGAAACTGTTCAGAGAAAACCAATGACAAAACGGATTACTCTCCACTAAAAAAAGGATCAATGAAGTATGAACTATGGTAAGTGGATAAGTTAGGCAAAAAATAAAATAAAAAGAACTGTACATTATTCAACTTATTAGATGATGATTTACCAATAAGTAATATTGATTTGAGTTGAAGTTATTTTATTAATATTTTAATTGTTTCTTACTTGTATAAGTTATATTACCTCTAGTACTTACATTCGCTTAAAGCTTCAGCTGGACAAAAAAAAATACCGACCAACAATGGCCATTGCTGAGGTTTTAAGCTCACTATATCCACCTATTTTTAACGTATAAGCGGGTGCAGCCATTTGTAACTTGAATGTGCTACCAGTGTCACCTGGTTCCATTTATTTTAGAACTGTTTCTTGAGCGGCGAATTATCATATTAGAATGATTTCTGAAGAATCATGTGACACTGAAGACTGTCATAACGACAGTTGAAAATTCAGTTTTGCCATTATTGTTACATTATTATTATAGCCATAAATTACATCTTAAATGTGTTTGTTTTTTTCTGCATGTTTGATCAAATAAATGCAGCCTTGGTGAGCATAAGAGACATTTCAGTTTCAGAAACATTAAAAAAATCTAACCGACAACAGACTTTCGAACAAAAGTGTATACTGAATACTACTGAAACTGAAGATCTTAAAAAGGCAATTTTTACCACAACAAAGTAGCGAAGTTGCTCCAATTAGCTAATCTAACTTGCATCGTATGCAAAGAGAGAGATATGAGAGACATGAGAGAAGCACTAGTATATTATTGTCAAACCAAGTCAAATGTACGGCTGAGAGTTCATTATAACAAAATACTGGACTGCTCAATGCCACAAATGACCAATGAGAATTAGGTATTTGTATAATAAACTGACAGAATACATGGATGATGTTCTGTTAGATTTCCTGTGCTTGATTATGTGATGTACAGCAACAAAAATAGAAGGAGGGTAGAACGAGTCATTATCTTTTCTGTTGTGATATGGGGTGACAGCATAAAATATATGGAAAGAGAGACTATCACAGTATGAAGAACAAAAGAGAGCACACTCACTCAGTCACTGTCTTTGAGGATTTCTCCCTTTTGAAGGCCAGCTGGTACTTGAGGCTTTCTACCTCCTTCTTCATCTGGGGCAAGTCCATCTCATCCATGGCTGTGGCTTGATGTGGAAGTGATCAAACTAAACCTAAACAACAAAATTGAAACAAGAAAGAAGATTGTTTTACAAAACCAATTGTACTACTGAAACTGCATTAGTGTATCGTTTACATGACTTTCCTTCAACAGCCATTCTATGGCATTTTTAGACCGGCAAACTGTGCCGGCTCCAAATAAAAATGTAAAATAGTTGATATATGTTGTTGTTGATGTATCTTTAACAGCTGATTTAGCATCAATGTTGATTGCAATCAAAAATCTTGCCAAACCAGCTCCTCACATAATTTGATGTGTATGCGACAACTAATGATTTGTGGATGTGATCTGTATGTCTATGCTGAACAGATTGCTTATGTGACGTGATATGAAAATAATGCAATGACTACTAACAATGCAAAGCTATTTTTTGTAATATTTATTAAGTTATTTTGACTACCACAATAATGTGGGCTTTTTCAGCTAATAATGGCATTATGTGATATATTTTATTTAGAATTTGATGAATTCATTTAATTCAAATGTTAATTTGTTTTACAATTGAAAAAGCAAAAAAAAAATGCCGTTTTTAACTTAAGGGACTGCTTCTACCTTATCTGTGCAATCTAATGTTATAAGGCTGATTCAGTCAAGCTACATTATATTTTTTTACTTGAATAACAGATAGTTATTCAGTGAAAATAGATGTCACCACATGAATCACATTTTAGATGATCTGACAAAGCATTTCTACATAACCATGATTATAACCACATATATTCTGTTATATTCTTGTTCTGGGATGTACTGCATGTGTTTAGCTTTGAGATAAATAAAGAATTGAGCAATGAGATGCTTGTCTAATGCTTGCTCCTCTCTTGAGCAAAGGTTGGGCGACCAGAGTTTGCATCTTGAGGGTTTCAGTGTTGAGAGGAGTCCAGCGTTAGGGCATGTGTGAGCCAGAGAGCAGAAACAGTTCAGCATGCAGGTGTTCTGCTTCCTGTATACATCCGTCCCATAAAGGCTTTTAAGCGCTTCCCATCAACACCAGCCAGACACTGGAGCCTCTCACTCTAGTCTCAGATAGTGAAATCAGAGCTTTTAAACACACTCAGAGCAGCTGGGAGACTGTGCTGTTCTTCAAATCAAACGTGATGTTCAGAAATGGTTGGGGGACAAAGATGTTTTGCCAACTGTATGATTAACTGTAATGCTCTAAAAATGTCCACTTTTCTCAAACATCCATATACTTAATTCATATGGAGATATTCATGAAATTCATGACATTGTGTCCGAATATAATGGAAGCTGAAATCGGCTGTTGCCAGAAGGTAAATACACTGATTTCAGTGTAGGCCCCTTCACTGAGGCCCTAAACAAATATAAAATCAATAGTGTCCCAGAATATACAGGAGTTTGCCGCAAGGCATAAACCTTTCCCCCCCTCACCCATTAGTCATGAACCAAATATTATTGATGAACGCAGGGCTTGACATCAACTTTTTGCTCAGCCACTGTGGCTAGTGGTTTTCCAAAGTTATTAGCCACTCAGCATTTTCACTGGCCACAATTTTGACATTGATAGGGAAAAAAACTGCCATATAGATATTTTTAATATTATCTTTAATTTGGCAGCCGGTATATTAGGATGATGTCACTTTAAGACCTGCTGCACGGATCCATTATACTGTTACACATGAATTTTCTTTACTTTTACTTAAAACATAACTGTTTATGTGAATACTCATCAAGACCAGCATTTGACATTATTTTGTGTGTATTTGACTGTTTAAGCGCAATAAGCAGCGAAAAATAACTCAATTTAGTACTGAGAGGTGGCTTAATGTGCGCGCACTTTGGGTGTGAGCACAAAATCTGCTGGCATGAGCAAAATTATGCGCAATCCCACAATGAAATTCAAGCCCTGTAACACCAACAATATTCATCCGGAGTAAATGAAACGAGTGAGGCGGGTTTGTGTCAACTTGCAGTCGGAGAGATGAGAAAGCAAGAAAGCTCAGCTAGTATCGTGTATCTATTCTGCGGGAAACGAGTATTGGAAGCGTTTCAGATATTTCAGTATCGGTATCGAAAAATCAATATTTCTGACATCACTACATTGAACTTATTTCAGATGCCTTTTTAAAAGACAACAATTGAAAAAATGTATATTATATATCAAATTTAACCCGTCAAAGTGGCTAATAGGAGTGACTGTGTTACACGCCACTGCTGAAATCCAGCCGCATTTGGCGGGTGGGTGTTAATGTCAATGGATGATACCATTTTATATTTGTTAGTTTGTTTATAATATTATGTGTAGGCTACTCATCATTACAGTAGGACAAGTGACATATTAGATGGAGGATGAGGATGAACTTCCCAAGCCAAGTTCTTCATGTAGGTCGTTCAATGATGTAGGTCATCACCATGTATTGCATCCAAATAGGGGGGATTACAATTTAGTTTAGTTAAAAAAATAAATATTCAAAATGTAACAATTACTAAACAGAAGCAGAAAGAACTAAAGAAGATGAATCAAATCTATCAATGAATGTGATAAATTCATTTCTGTAGCTATATCATCTGATGAAGACCAGCATGACTTGCTGTATCTCAGTTAACGTTACCTCCAATGGGTGTATTAAGGTTTCACAGAGCAGATACAACTATTAAGAAGCTAATGCAGGCAGAGGCTGAATTGTAGGCTTCTTTCTGTAAATATAGGCTACGTTTAAATTACCCAATTATTTTATTAATCACAAAAGAGGGATGGATGAGGTAAAAGGAGGACGCTGAAAATCGAAGTTTTATATAACACCGGCAAATCGCTGGGAGCCACAGTGGTGATGGTGGGAGTGGAAAAACAATATGGAAAATGCACACACACAAAAAGAATAATGGATGTCCATCACAAATATTTCACGCCAACATAATAAGTTGTGTCAACTGCCATAAAGAGTCAATCGCGGAAAAAAGATTAGATCGATATGTATTCACAATTGTGTCGCTTACCTCGGTGATGTATCTTTGGGTAATACCCGAAGCCCGTCTTTGGCGCAGACTGTTCTTATCTATGAGAAATGTCCTTAGATTTATCAAAAAACACACATACGCCAGTGTCTAATTGGCGAAAACAAACGATGGACGATTGTGTGTCCGCTGTAGACAGCCAACAGACTGGACAGGGAGACTAAAGATGGGCTGGTAAGCTCCGGCAGCAGCGGCAGAGAGAGAGACAGCTCAAATAAACGATGCTGAAGAAGTTGAGCTGATGGCAGTGGTTACAGCCTAGTAAAGTGCAAGGACGCTGTTCAGTCGCTGCTGCTGGGCCAATGTAGAGGAGGTGCTGGGGCAAATCTGTCTGGGTGGGGGGGACGGGGGGGGGGGGGGGGGGGGGGTTCGGGGGGTGGTTATATGCTGTTGAAGTCTAACGTAAATGCCTCTTCTAATGTTGGAGACAAAAGGACGCCCGATGTCCCTTGCCTATTCGCTAGAATTGTCAGTGTAAAGTGTTAACTTAGATTTTCCATACGGATTTGCTCCTACTCTTAGTATATCTATGCCCTAATATGGACAAACTGAGCTTCAACATGTTAGGCTATTTATGCTTCGCGAAGATTAAGCTTTTCTGTCAAAGAAAACATTTAGCTGTGCGATTATTTTATATCCTGATGCTATATCCAAGAGTGTTTTACTGAATACCACGGCTGTCAGCATGAATCCCTTGCTTTAATTAAGAAAAATCGTTCTTGTTTATTTTCTCTCCGCCAACTAAAATAGTTCCAACCAAAACATCAAGCTTTGCGTGTTGCCACGCAACACGCAGACTGAAAGCCGGTGTGGAACGGCGTGTATTGTGTGACGCGGAGCCACCTAGCTTTTCCCTTCCTAACCGTTCCAACTTCCTAACTCAAAGATTTCTGTAATCCACTCCAGCTCTGCTCCGGGTTCATCTCTAACTCATCGCTCATTAGTGAAAGAAACCGTCCTCGTTCCTAATTGTAATAGAGGAGCAGAAATACTGATGCTGCGACCCTCAAAAAAATGTATTTGGCTGCAGGAAAAATAAGTGGAGGAATGCTAACAGTGGAATTTTATACTAAATATAAGAATATGGAATGTCGCTTGTCAATCATATTTAAAGCTACACTATGCAAAAAAAATAAATAAAAAAATTTAGAAGAAAAAAGAACTGTCAGACGAATTTTATTCATCATGTGCCAGTGCCGTGGCGTGCATGTCACGTTATATTCGTACACAGCAGGCCCGGCTCCACAAGGGGGCCCCCACCCAATCAGGAGCTTGGCCCAGCCTGGCCCCACAGGAAATATCAATCATTGCAAAATTAGTGCGATGTTCAATTCAGCTCCAGATTTTGAGGGTGATCATGGTTTGCGGCTGGTTGATATCCATTTGTTATTTAGAAACGAGAAAGCAGTATTAGAACGTCACCGTCTTCATAAACATTCAAGCGATTTTTACTGTTCATGCACAAGAAGACGTGAAATAAACTCAAGATAGCTGTGTTCTCTATTGTGTCTTATCACGCTTAAACTAAAAATACACACAGAATTACGTCAAAATGCCCGTTCTTAACTGAGTTAAAAGAAAAAGTCTTAAAGGTGCTCTAAGCGATGTCAGGCGTTTTTTAGGCCAAAACATTTTTTGTCACATACAGCAAACATCTCCTCACTAGCTGCCTGCCCCCTGAACACACTGTAAAAAAACAAGGGGGTAATCCACATAGACAGTAAAAGAAATGGACACATCGACCAGACTTCAACGGAGAAAAGTTAAGTCAATGATGCAATCGTTAGCCTATTTTTACAAAAACTGCTTCTTCGTAACGTAAGATGCAAGGTAATGGAGCCTTTTATACATTGTCGTGTTTCTTTAGAAATAAATAATGGACAAATGGAGTCTTTAAACACCTCAGATGTAAAGTTATTCGCTGTCAAATTGACGCCAAAATGAATGGGAGTCAATGGAATGCTAACAGCAGGTGAAGGCTTGCTAGCCAATGGCAGCCCCCAAGGAGGCTTCAGTTTCCGGCTGGTGGAAGTGACAGCGAATAACTTTACATCTGAGGCGTCCAAAGACTCCATTTGTCCATTATATATTTATAAAGAAACACGACAATGTATAAAAGGCACCATTACCTTGTATCTTACATTATAAGATACAAGGTAGAAACAGGCCCCGTAGAAACAGTTTTTGTAAAAATAGGCTAACGATTGCGTCATAACCACGCGACTCTCTGTCGCACAGAGAAATGACCGTATAGACAGGAGGAGAAGCTCGCGGGCAATCGGGGGGACATGGAGGCATAAAGTCAAGGGAGAAGCCCAGAGTTGTAAAGTTGCTCCTGCTGCTAGCTCATGGACAGCTCCTACTCACACTCTCCGTCTCTGCAAGATGAATGATTCACAACCTTCCGTAAAAAAGGCCTATACTTCGAACGTCAACAAGAAGTGACGTCACCCAACATCGCTTAGAACACCTTTAATGAGCGTAAACAGTTCTGAGAATATCTAATGTGTCAGATCTGTGCTGTTGGTCTTAAAGTGACAGTAGCTTAATGTACCTGCTGTCTTGTCATTAATTACAGAACAAAAGCAAAAAAAAAAAAAAAACTCTGCTCAAATCTTCTCTTGACTGAATACCTTCTTTAGCTTTAATAAGGATTAATATAGGCTACATTTAATTTATACATCATAGTACTTTGTTCCTGAATACTGTTAGACCTGAAATGTGTTTATTTAATTTGTATCTTTAATCGTTTTGTATTTATTTGTGCTATTGCTTGTAAGTTGTTCATAAGTTCTTATTTTATTACTGACTGTTTATGTCTTTATTTAACATTATTTATTATTATTT
Organism: Tiaroga cobitis; assembly: GCA_030578255.1. Classification (NCBI taxonomy): domain Eukaryota; kingdom Metazoa; phylum Chordata; class Actinopteri; order Cypriniformes; family Leuciscidae; genus Tiaroga; species Tiaroga cobitis. Next base: position 30,642,842 of record CM060593.1, read on the forward strand.
TTATTTGTATAATATTATTATATTTATTTTTGTGGTGGGGCCAGTGAAAATGTTGGCAGGGCAAGCAACCAGTAAACTCCTTAGTGTTGAGCCCTGTGAGTCCCTTTAAAGACATATTCCTTTTGTTATAAAATGTCACTTGGCCCAAAGCTGGAGGCGGGCCTGGTACACAGAAAAAAAGTAGTGGGTACCTTGAAGCTGAAATTTTGTTGTCACAAAAACGACAAAAAAGTAATTTAGATAAGATGTCCTGCTTCCATTTGTACAGCGGTGCCTTGAACCACATTCATCCGCACAGAGCAGCAGTCTCAAAGCATAGCCAAAACAATGTTTTTCCACAAGACACATACTGTACAGTGTGCTTTTTTATTTTTAAGTGCTAGACGCCGGTCAAACAAGTGCTATTTGTCGTATATAATACCGTTCATTCCTATAGAACAGAAATAGAACCAATTCAAGGCTTGTATTAATTATGTTACGAATGCTATTGCACACTATTTGACATAAACCTAAAAGCACTGACATTAGAATTCCATCAAAGGTGTTACCGCTGTAAACTGCTCACATAGCGGGATTAAAATTTTGCCTGTTGGCTGATACAAGGGCATCTGTCATCTGCTCATCTCAGAGCAGCACTCATGTCAGTCTCCTGGTATCACACCCAAGAGCAACATCACGAGGTGTAAGATGAGGAGATGCCCGCGGGACAGCAGGAGCAGCAGATCAGATGAGCCTCATTTTGTGGGACCACCGTCACCATGCAATGAATGACAGACAAAACAAAACAATAATAATTCAACAAAAGACTAGGTAATGCGAAGATGGAGAGGAAGTTGCTGTCACTAAACAAAGCGAACCACAAGATGTGAGATAAACGTAATTCAAAGTATGTGCAAGCAAGCAGTATATAGGCTTGATAAAGTTAATGGTGAACCAGATTCTAGATAGGCCTACACACATTTCTGTATGGATTAAAAATAGTCTGACAGTTGATTGCAAACCTCCATCATAAAATCTGCATCAGACCACAGTACTAGATTACCAAACTCATTATCATTCATGTCATGACCAAACTGAAGTGATTTGTCTAGTCTATTATTTTCTACCCCAGAGACTGCTTTCAAAGTGTATTCAATACATTTGATCAGTGCTGTATTTAGCACCATGCATTAACCAGTTTGAATTTGCATTTTACATTCAGGTTGTATTCTTTAGATATTTGTGTTTCACAAGCAGAAATTGACTACTGGCCAGTTCTCCCTTCAGCCATCTAACTTTAGCACATCCTATTTTTATTGCATCCATCATTTATTGCACAGGCATATGGGAAGAATGGAGCTCTGCTCTGAATACGGTTAATGGATCCTGAATGAAGAACTTCCTGCACTGCCGATGGGGTCAAGCTTTTGATGGGTCCACTGGCTATTCTTTGGCTTAACAGTGCAAAGAGTATCTTAAGTGCCAGGTAGGACAACAGTTCATAGAGGCTGTGATGCTTCATCAAAGAGAATTTACACAGATACTCTTTAATAGCCTGGGACCACATTCTGAAGATAAAGACATATCCCATGTGTTCTAAATTGATGGGTGTCCATGAGAAACTCTGCCATTAGTGCTTTAACACAAAGAGCAAATGCCGGGGGGAGTAACCTACTCTAATGGAGGTTGTAGCTCAAAAGAATCAAGACCGTAGCAGCCTAAGACATTCTACATTCACAACATTTCTGCATTTATTTTGGCCTTAAGTCGTTTGCCTGTGGCTCTGAGAACAGCATAACTGAGCATCTCCAGCCGGGTGAATGCAGGTCAAATCATACACCCAAGTGCACAACGTATCATTGTATATTGTGATTTTATATATTTAAATAGACACAATTATAGGTATTGTAATATTTTCACATGCATTACATATTCACAAAATACTACAATACAACAGAAATATTCCTGACATGAAGGAATATTTCCAAAACATTTAACTAAAATATCTGTAGGCCTAATTGACAAAAACTACATGGCAGAATTTAAAGAACATCTGTAGACACAAGAGTATTATTGTCTAAATTATAGCCTATAGGTTCGCACCAAAATACCACGGTTACTACAGTCATAGTTAACTACAGTTTTACTATAGTAAAACCATGGTTAATTTTCGTAAGGGTAGTGATAGAACCATTTCTGCTGCCAGACTCTACCGATCTGCTGCGTGAAACGTGATACAGAGGAGTTAAATTCATGTCCAGACTCAGGATCTGAGCAAACAGCGCCCCCTTCCGTTTAACTAATTGACTCAATATGGTAGATCTAGAATCGTACTGTAAGCAAAAATGTAGATGCAGAAATAAGATCTACTCAAGAAATAATTAAAACAATCCAGTCCTTCTCAAAAATATCAGATTATGCAATAAACTGGAATAAATCTTCCATCCTCCCTTTACATAAAACCAAATGCTACAAATGGGATGTGGCACCCCATCAATCACCAATATCTATATGTCATGATCACATCACTTACTTAGGCATTAAGATTTCCTCCAGACTGTCAGAGTTGGTAACACTCAACTTCACACCACTGCTAAAAAAAATAGAAGACGATTTGCTCAGGTGGCTCAATCTTCCAATCTCCATAATCGGCAGGATAGCAGCAATAAAAATGACGATTTTACCGAAAATTAATTACCTATTCTCAATGATTCCAACCCACCCCACACTCACCTGGTTTAAATCACTAGACTCCATTATAACTCGCTTCTATTGGAAAAATAAAATACCAAGGATAAAACTCACTACACTACAAAAAAAGTAAGGTTCAAGGAGGACTAGAAGCACCAAATTTCCAATATTACTCAATGGCTAACCAACTGCAATACATATACAAATGGATTCATCCCACCCAATCTGATATTATATGGCTAGATATAGAACAATCACTATGCAAAGAATTAAATATAGCTGACATACCATTTCTCACCAAATCAATTAAACAACACACATGTTTTAATGCAGTAACTATAGCCACCACTCTGACAGCCTGGTGGAAATTTCACCAAATCACAAATTCTACATTAGCTCCATCTAACCTCACCCCACTATGGAACAACCGTGACTTTATAAGCAATAAAAAACATTGAATTTTCACACATGGGCGGAAAAGGGTATCACCCACATTAAGCATATTTTCAAATCTAACACATTTAGACCATTTCAACAACTGGCCCAGGAGTATGGGATCGGGAGCAACGATTTTTTAAAATACCTGCAAATCAAATCTTCTGTTCTGACAAAAATAAACATCAGAGACACAAATTTAGAACTTCCACCGGCAATATCAGACTTGGTCAACATTTCCTCCCCAAAGAAACTTCTCTCTAAAATATACAAAATGATTCCAAACAAACTTCAGACCATACACTTACCAACAATAAAATGGGGAAAACGATCTTTCAATAGCCCCTGATGCCAACTTCTAGACCCAAATCTGTAAAAACATCTATCTCATGTCCAAAAATGCGAATCTTCAGTTAATACAATACAAAATACTTCACAGAACACATTACACGGGAAACAGATTAGCTAAAATGGGTTTCACATCAGAAGTTTGCACACATTGCAATCAAAATTCTACAGATACATACATCCATGCAACCTGGCACTGCACTCCAATCAAACACTTTTGGGAAGAGGTCACACAGTCGCTATCCACTATAGTTGGCTGCCACATCCCACTGTCGCCTTCTCTTTGCTTGCTGGGGGACCTCACAATAATCACTGATAAAACTATAAACTCTAAAATACTCCTCATAGCTCTAACCTAAACCATCGCCAAGAAAACTATCCTCATGAACTGGAAAACTAGAAATAAATTACACATTAACATTTGGAAAAATCTTATTACAGACTTTATTACAGTGGAATACACATCTCCCCTTCATAATTTCGCATCTGAAACTGACCTCTGCCATCCAACACTTTCTGACCTCTTACAGCTATGAATCCATTCTCTGTTTTCAACTCCGACTCCTCCCACCTTCTTAATCAACCCACGAATATTAATACATTTTAGTTATTTGAACTTGTTTGTCATCATTGTTATTACTATCTTTACTGTTATTGTTATGGTTACTATTTTCACTTTTATTTTTTCATTGTTGTAATTGCTGTTGTTGCTGTCTTTTGCTTTCGCCATTGCGGTCGCCACTGCCATCATCATTGTCATTTATTATTAATATTATTATTATCATTATTATTATCATTAATATTGCCATTGTCAATGCTGTATTGGAATTAAGTGTCATTGTCATCACTACTGCAATAACTCCCCCCTTATCCCTTCATGGGCTTTTAATGCACCACAACATAGAATAGAAAAAAAAAAAAAAGGGAATATGTATGGAAAACCTAACAAACACCAAGGCAGGCAAGACAGGCGAGAAGTGGTTTCAACGGGACAGCATCTCTGTCCCAATTTGAGACACTCTCGCACTGTACTCCCTCTTTTAATGCACCTTAGACATTGCACATAATACACGCAAAAAATAAATAAATAAATAAATAAATAAAATTAGGAAAAGATAGGGACTGATGAGATGTGGGGGAAGGTTAGCTTATATTATCTTATTATATTATCTTTTATTTTGTACAGGATTGACAATGACAATTGTTACATAGGAGGAAGGATGGAAATAAAAATCGACCAACACAATATTGGCAGTATGGTGGTAGTGGTGATGGTAGTGACAATGGTAATCGATAATAAATGGTTACTTTGTTTACGCATACACACACACATACACATACCCACACTCGCACCCGCTCACATATACACTTAGATCAAACACTTAAATCACTTTTATGTCACTTCTGGAATTATGGATTTACAAGATTGCTCACGACTGCACTATGTTGGTCTGTATGTATGTCTGACTGTTAAATAAAAAAAAATAAAAAAAATTAAAAAAAAAACCAAACAAGACACTCTGAAAAAAAAAAAAAGAAAAGAAAGAAAATCTCTCTTACAATTTCTCCACCATGCATGAACCCTCTATATCTAAATATGTAAAACACAATCAATTATGTACTGTATATTGTGGTTGGTAATACTTAATTTTTTTTTTAAATAAGTCTCTTATGCTCATAAAGGCTGCATTTATTTGATCAAACATGCAGTAAAAACTAATATCGTGAAATGTTATTATCAAAATAACTGTTTTCTATTTGAATATATTTTAAATGTAGTTTATTCCTGTAAACAAAACTGAATTTTCTCCAGTCTTCAGTGTCCCATGATCCTTCAGAAATCATTCTAATATGCCCAAGAAACATTTATTATTAGTATCTCAATGATGAAAACAGTTGCGCTGCTTAATATTTTTGTGTAAACCGTGATACTTTTTTTTCCGGATTCTTTGATGAATCGAAAGTTCAAAAGAACAGAATTGATTTGAAATTAGAATCTTTTGAAACATTCTAAATGTCTTACCCGTTTCTTCTGATCAATTTAATGTATCCTTGCATGCAGAATAAAGTATTTCTTAAAAAAAAAAAAAAAAAAAAGTAGATGCAGAATACCAGACTGTGTATGCTACATGTATAGTTGTACACAAAAACGGAATATACTATCATAACAAAAATATCTACTAACAAAGTGTGTAACGTGACGTTACGTGCATGCCGTCGAATGGTAACTAGTGTTGCTTCATGAATGAATCTTTTAAGTGAAGGAATCGGTGTTTTGAACAAATCTTTCATGTGAACAACTCGTTCTCGTTCACTTCAATGCTTATTTGTTCCACCATTGAAGTTTATACCTTTTAAAGCGTGTTACTTTGGTAATATTATTGTCTTCAAGACATGCAGACAAAAGACTTAAATAAGACTCTCTGAACGACTCGGCTTTGAATCAGTTGAGCAAATCAAGTACATCACTCAATACGGTGCAGCCTGCAGAATTCAAAAGATTCGACTCACTAAAATGAATCAAAATCCCCACAACTATAGTAAATGGTTGACGTTAAACTCTTAAAGTGACTTGGAAAATACCCAATAAAAACCATGATTTAACCATATTGTTCTGATCGTCTTCTTGAATATTCAATAATCAGTTGCCGATTCCAGGAACTTGTTGTTTGTGTCAATTCCCAACAATGAAGCGTATTTGCTCTTCCGCAATACATTTCCCACAATCCCTTTGTATGTGAACCTGGGCGTGTGAGAGAAAGATTAAAATTGGACCATCTGCAGACTTTGATTTAGCATCAATGGTGAGAACCTACATTGTTTGTCTAAATAGACATGCGATATGTATCTTGTCAGCTTGTCTTTTCTATAGCAGAGCTAAAGGTCTATCTTACTACATTTCGTAAAGCTAAATCCGATGTTTTATTAAAGCTGTTCGAAAAACCAACTTCGTCAGCTAGCCAACACAGCTAGCCAGCTCACTTAGGCATGCGAATCACTGGTACATCATCAAACGTACGTGCTTGCTTGTCTTTTAACATGTTTTCTGTTGTTAATATAGTGTAGTAAACATATTATGTGTTTTATTACCGCTTAATCCGATACTTAAAATACATTGTTCCATTTTTCGCAATCACCCGCTAACACAATCTTGGCTGTAAATCAAAACAGTTAGCTGTCTATAACAGCATTTTATGTGAACGCACCATTCTGAATCTCACCAATTTCTAGACATAAAGAAAACTAAAGCATTGATGCTGTGCCAGTTGTCATTTCTGTTCTGCTGACATACAGCCTCCGCCATTGTTAATTTTGACAGATGAAACGCTTTGATTTGTTTTGACACTGTTGTCGGGAAATGTGTCTGATTGTCTTCACAGCTATATATATATATATATATATATATATATATATATATATATATATATATATATATATATATATATATATATATATATGCAAAACGAGAATCGGTAGTTGACGGAAAAAGTGTCTATGAATACTTGCAACTTGCAATCTGTAAAATAATGTCAAGATAATAGGCTATATGTATATCTTACGTTCTGTACCAGGTCACCATTTCTTAAACGTTTTTTACCATTTTAATCACATTTTTACTACTAGTTTATTTGAAATGATCCTGTGGTTACACCAAAAAAAAAAGGTATTCCATGTATACCCATGTATCCATGTATACCTATCTAAATAGCAAAAATGAGCACAGTGCTGTCTACAATAGTATTAGAAGTATAGTATATCACAGACATGCCTATGTACCATAATATTTGAAAGTGAAAAGTTTCATAACAAAATATATTAAATGTAATAATATGATATTTTTTCCCTTTTATCTACAGGCTGCAGCAGATCTTTTCTACAGGGTTTTGCTGTATTATGAGCTGTAGTAAACAGTCACACTTTAATTCGGTTCTCAGAAGGATCTGTGGTAGGTGAAACTATCACTGTACCCTCACCTGACATCAGCAACCGGGTAAGAGCGTGATGTGTACTTGCGTTTGACGTTTGAGTTATGTGAAGACTTCAGTGGCAACAAATCTCATTGTTTTCTTCTTTCATAATCTTTCTATGCAGGCCAAAATGGAAGCTAGTTTTGGATCCACGTTTCCAGCAGTCCCTCAAGTAGCAAAAGGTCAGCATTATCTTTTGGACTACTTGGAGTCAGATTAAAGGCATTAAAAAAAAAAAAAAATATATATATATATATATATATATATATATATATTTATATTGCAGGGGGAAAAAAAAAAGGCAAACAGTTTAAGTGGTCCTCAGGGACCACTTAAACGAAATATTAACAAATTATGTATGGTACAGCTGTTTTAAATTTCCTAAAAAAAAATAAATAAAGATGATCAAATTGACTAACATTTACATTGCGTGTCGTACCTCAAACCACTATGAAAGTAATTACTGGTGTTAAAAATGACCTAGATCAGCATCGATTGGACAGAAATCCACATGAGCATTTGCCTAGCAACAAGGTTCAGTCAGTCGCTTGTAACTGTGCTCTTTCTTTTCAGCGGAAACCAATTACAAACAGCATCGTAGAACCCCTTCATCCACCAGCACTCTGACCTACTCGCCTCGTGACGACGATGATGGCATGGTAATCACAACGCCATCTCTTTTCAAAACAGCCAATCACATTTACATATGGAGGAATGGAAATCAAAACCCTCTCAATTTTGTCATTGCTGACGTGCATCACAGTGGGCTTTTGGGTTAGCCGATTTGCCGTTTGGGCAGTTCTTAGTTTTTGATAAATGCATCTGATAAATTATCCTGCTGTGTTTTAGCTTCTAATTATTTTTAGACTGTTTATGAGTGGCTATATATATTGTTTAGTTTTTCCCAGACACCACAGTGTTGTTTTTCCACCAAATGTAAGTGAATCAGAAGACATTGAGGTGCTTTCCTCCTTTCAATCGTTTTGCACATTCACAGGAAAGCCCGCCCATTTATGAGAAGCAGGAATATCCAGCATCATAACTTGTTGTTTGTTGTACAGCTTTTTTTTACTACTGATGATTTTGGTGACACATCTTTCTTTGTAGAGTGGGATTTTGGGAAGAGGGGGCATGCTTTTTGTAATGCCAAGGTGTGTATTCCAGAAAACAGGGTTAACTTACTGTCACATAACTCTCTGTTGATTAACCCAAACCTTTCTTGCGATTATCTGTTCCATAAATGCAACCATGAGTAATTTCAGTAAACTCAGAGTATGTTCATGCTGAAAACAAACGCTGCGTCCAAAATCGAGTACGGAGTAGGTAGGTACTACATTTGAATTTGAATTTATGGTGGGTTTAATGGTCCGTTCACGTGCTATGGAAAATATGATATTTTCCACTTGTGAACTGGTATTTACCAGTGTGTTGCGTTCAAGTGCTTTTGTTGTCGTAATGTGGTAAAAAGATGGAGATCCAGACCTGTTATTTAGCTAAAACTATTTTAGACTGCTTAAGTCATCTGCTACAGCAAGAAAATGATTTATCAAAACTCAAACGGTAAAATAATATGCTGTATATTTTCTAGATTATGAATAGTACATATTTTTACCATTAACGACTCTCGCATTGCTCTCCGCCATTTTGAAAAGGTCAAAGGTTATCTCATCTCGGCAACTCGTACATCAAAATATTCTACGAGTTGCCCAGTGGAAAATACCACATGAGGGGGTGTTCATGTGCATTTTCCACGTCGGCTTTTGGTATTTACCATAATTACCATAGCACATGAACACACCATTAGTCCTCCTGGGAAGTTTGTATTTACGAGGTGGGTCGTGTTACGACGGCAGGTGAAATCAAATCACTTTTGTCGGAGTAAGATGGCAGTGTACTTTGTCTCAATTAATTACACAAAAATACAGCAAGGTTCTTAAACTCTACTTCTAGAAAATGAAGAACAAAGAAATGGGCATCAGGTGTGTTTTGTTTTTTTAGGTTTTAAATTAATTTATGAAACCACTGTAAACTTTATCGTTACATAATGCTATCATATTTTCTGCAGGCAATTAGCTTATTTCGCTGTAAATAGAAAAGCCTGACAATATCACTGCTAAAATACCTTAAAGTATTGTGGTATTCCGCCATGTTTCTCACTCGTAAAGATCAGGGCTTAATGAAAATCCCGAGCTTCCCACTCGTATTTACGAGTTGAACGCCACCACAACGATCTTTATGACATGACTTGAATGCACCAATACTTTGCGACCTTTAAAAAAGTATGTTCTTATATAGAGTGACAATATGGGTAATATGAATGCATTTCGGATGTACTACATTCAGCATGTTGTCCTACCAGCATCAGTTGCGTCGCTTCTCTTCCATTCATAAATCTTCTCCCCCCATGGGAGAGTAAAGTGTCTATCGAAAGCACTCTTCATAATCTCGGCAAGTATTTAGTTTTTTGCTAAATATTAAAATTTAAATGCATATATTAAAAAAAGGATTGCTTGAACTAAAAAAAACTCTTTGGTTGCACAGATGATATGGGTGTATACATTTCTTTTTTATGTTTAGCCATTTACTTCAACTTTTTTGTGAGATGAGATGTCCCGTTTTTTATTATAGAAATAAAAAATAAAAAAACCTGTTGAATGCAGATCCATGATGTGTGAGATTAATAGATTAAAATAATCATGGCTTTGGTATAATAGTGCTTTATAATTTTAGACTATATAATAACTAACTATATAATATAATATTGTGCAAATATCTGTCACGGCCACTGAAGCCTCATCAATTGGGCAAGTATGTACAGGTGAAACTCGAAAAATTAGTGCAAAAGTTCATTTATTTCAGTAATTCAACTGAAAAGGTGAAACTAACATATTATATAGACTCATTACATGCAAAGTGAGATATTTCAAGCCTTTATTTGTTATAATGTTGATGATTATGGCTTACAGCTTATGAAAACTTGGGGTTTTGGGGTTCCGAAGCAGGCTATATTCAGAGAATAAGTTGCTTTGGCTACTTATATACACTTTAAGTTACCTCAGTTTTTGGAAGTTAAGGTAATCTTTTTACTTATCTGTACACTTACCCGGATGTGTCACATAATCTGCTTTATGGAGTACCCTCCAGATGTCATTCAAAAAACAAACAAAAAACAAATAAACTGACTCTGTCCCCTTAGCCGCCCATCAGTACCCCTCGTCGCTCAGACTCTGCCATCTCGATTCGCTCCCTGCACTCCGAGTCCAACATGTCATTGCGCTCCACCTTTTCCCTGCACGAGGAAGAGGAAGACACAGTGAGTGTCAGCAATCTTCGGTTTCCTTTTCACATGTTGATCTAGTGTCGTGACGCGAAAGGCTGACAGACATGCACCTTTGCCCAGCAGGAGATTGACTTTCTCTCTCTCTCGCCCTTGCTCTTTTCTCACCCAGGAGCCGCTGGTGTTTGCAGAGCAGCCCTCAGTTAAGCTTTGTTGCCAGCTGTGCTGCAGCGTGTTCAAGGACCCCGTCATCACGACCTGTGGAGTGAGTCAGCCAGTCGTCCCCTCACCTCTCCCTCAGGATAGGGCTATCGTTCATGATCTGGTTTCAGGCCATGTATTGATTTCCTGTCAGTTTGGGCCGTGAACAGCACGCCTCATTGACCCGTTTCCTACGACACTGTCAGGCTGTTGAACACCATTATACAAGTGTCTGTTGAGAGATAGCTTAAAATAGCTGAGCAGATGGAAAAAGTAAGATTCTGCTCTTCTTCACTCTCATTGTGCTCTCTTTCTCTTCCTCTGTCACCTCAGCACACATTCTGCAGGCGATGTGCCTTGACCTCAGGTAAGCATAGCATTTTTATTCTACGCATTTGTCTTGCTTTCACCTTTCCCATGGTGACTGTTAGTACAGAGAGGGCTCAACACAATTTACACAATTACAATTAAAATTACAGTTGGCCAGTACCTTTATTAGGAAACTTAACATCAGTTGAATGAACAATAGTTGAAGAGAAGAGGTGCGCTGATGTGAGCGATTCAAACAAAAGGCGTAACTAGGAGTTTCGTAATATGATTCATTCATTGATGTGATTCATTTACCAAAAAAGAGAAAACACAAAATAAACAAAGTTAAAGATGAATTTTACTGATAGTGTTACGTTGTTTTGCTCTATATTTCTATATATTTTGTGATAATATCATTATCATGAATTATTTTGGCCACGATAATCGTGTATTGAAAATGTAATATTGTAACTGTCTACTACAGAAAATATTTATTCACAATATTTTTTTTTACATCTAGAGCTCAATGTCTTGACTTATTTTGTGAGGTTAATAATTGTATGGTCACAGAGACAAAAATATAAATTTAAAATATATAAAATAATGCAAAATACCTTTACATAGCTGATAAGAAATATTAACATTTCAGGTTTTATTTTATTTTTAATACATTTGATACAAAATTGATTGATACAAAGTTATCAAAAATTTGTTTTTGTTTTGCCATTAATCAAGCATGGAGTGCAGATTGATGTTAAAAAAAAAATTTTAGAGCATTTTTAGCATAGGGCTGCAAGATAACAAAATGTGAAAAAAATAAGGGGTCTGAATATTTATTTACAATTTCTAAATTTGCTTGCCATTAGCAGGAGTGGCCTTAAGTTAATTTTGGATGAGTGCAGGTCTCTAGCTCTGTTCCTCTTTCATTTCCTCTCCATGCTGAATCTGTAATTTCACGCTCTTGATTTGAGAAATGTTTTTAACATGGGTAACTATTTTGTTTTGCCAATAACCTTGTGGTTCCACAGATAAATGCCCTGTGGACAACTCCAAGCTAACAGTGGTAGTGAATAACATAGCGGTGGCTGAGCAAATTGGTGAGCTTTTCATCCACTGCAAGTACGGCTGTCGGCCAGCTGCCTCAGGCAAGCCCGGTGCCTTTGAGGTTGACCCACTTGGCTGTCCTTTCACCATCAAGCTAAGCACCAGGAAGTGAGTATGCAGGTTCATTTCCTTTCACAATGTCAGCGTTTGATTTCTGTTTTTGTGACATAGTCATACAAAGGGGGTTTAATTACACTGTATTGTGTGTGTGTGTGTGTGTGGCAGAGATCATGAAGTAAGCTGTGACTACAGACCTGTTCGCTGTCCCAACAACCCCAACTGCCCTCCACTGCTCACCATGAACCTGGAGGCCCATTTGAAAGAGTGTGAACACATCAAGTGCCCTCATTCTAAATATGGGTATGGAAGTTTGAAAAGGCTAACATTCTTTCCTTCAGTTACATAGATGATTTTACACATAATAAGGAAATATAACAACATTGAATTTATCACTGCTGACTTTTCTCCAGTTGCACCTTTATTGGGAATCAGGATACATATGAGACGCACCTGGAAGTGTGTAAGTTCGAGGGGCTGAAGGAGTTTCTCCAGCAGACTGATGACCGATTCCATGAGATGCAGGTGACACTGGCGCAGAAGGACCAGGACATCTCGTTCCTGCGCTCCATGCTGGGCAAACTCTCTGAGAAACTAGACCAGCTGGAGAAGAACTTGGAGCTCAAGTTCGGTGAGGAAACAAAGCTAATTCTTAACCGCTTGCTGTTTTTAAGCCAAAAGATGCATGAACGTTCAAATTGTTGTCTTTTTCTTGTGCTAATGTGGCAGATGTGCTGGATGAGAATCAGAGCAAGCTCAGTGAAGATCTGATGGAGTTCCGACGAGATGCTTCCATGCTGAATGTTGGTCTATTTTCGCTCTGGTTTTACCAAATTGAGACGTACAGTTTTGGTGTTCCAGTATTAAGAGCTTTCTAACTCATCCTTTCTTTTTGCAGGATGAACTGTCCCACATCAATGCCAGGCTCAATATGGGTATACTGGGCTGTGAGTGTCTCTCTTCTCATTTATACTCCTAATTTCTGTGAATATAATGACATATGTCATCATCTGACTATATGAAATGTTTTGCAGCCTATGACCCGCAGCAGATCTTCAAATGCAAGGGTACATTTGTGGGCCACCAGGGTCCGGTGTGGTGTCTGTGTGTGTATTCTACCGGTGATCTTCTCTTTAGTGGGTCATCAGATAAGTCCATCAAGGTAATTCCACCTGCCATCAGCAAGCTGTCCCTTTGGTTTCTGAGGGTTCCTCTTCAACCAGATAAATCTTCTGTACTTCTGTGCTCAACATAGGTTTGGGACACATGCACCACATACAAGTGCCAGAAGACCCTAGAGGGCCATGATGGCATAGTGTTGGCATTGTGCATTCAGGGGTAAGTATTTTGAGAATTTGGAGGAATACTTTTAGATTTTTCATAATCTTTCATCGAAATCTGAAACGACTTTTCCTTGCCAGTCAGTGTAGTGTATTAAATGTTACAGCTAGAAATAAAAATTGACAAATTTTTCCAAATGTTTCATGATGGCTTTAAGTGGACAGGAGATCTTATATATTCTTTTCTCCTTTCTGCTGCAGGAACAAGCTGTACAGTGGCTCAGCTGATTGCACGATCATTGTGAGTGTTCCTGAAATGCTTATTTCAGTTCATATCAGGCCTGTTCATGACTAGGGATGTGCGCCACGACTAATTTCTTTAAAGTTTAAACTGAAATTTTGCAACAGACTAGTCTAACCCCCAACCTTCCCCCGCCCCCCGAAGACAGTCTGTATATGCAATCCATTTGAAATAGTCTACTTAATCAGATGAACAGTCAAATCCCATACTGAATGCTGCTAAAAATGTCAGATACATGCGATGTGCTTGCCTTGCATTATGATCATTGTATATTAAACTTAAGCAATGTTAGTGTTATAGACACATTTATTTAAATCAATTGAACCAATAGGCAGCGCAGGACCAAAAAGTTCAAACCTATTAGCCTATTATAAACATATTTCATCAAGTAAGAAGCTAGTCCATATCAGTCAGCATGTTAAGGTATTGATGTTCGTTTCCACGGCAACCACTTGCGCGTCGTGTTTGAACACGCTTTTTGTGTATGAAAAGTATCTGTACACATGACGGGCGCCAAAATCGCATGAAAAGCTTGGTGTGCTGACAACTATACATTATTTAAGTGTATTCTCTTCGTTAGGGTGTTAATAAGCAACTGTTCAAGTGTCAAGTAACTTTCATTTAATGTTTCTCCTTTAATCCGATATTAAATTTCATACTGTATTGTCTCTCATACCCGGTAGTAGCAAGCAGCATAGAAGAAAACTGAGACTTTTTTTAAATACTCCCTTCACCTTGCTCCGCTTCCGAGTGGACATTTATCTGAACCCGCCGCAAGTGTCAGAGAGAAAAGAAAATCTGTTTTCTGCTCCAGAGATACACTTTTTAAAATATGTTAATTTTAAACATTAATATTAAAATTATTAAAAAATATAAAGCAAAACATTAAATGTGCAACCAAAAAAAGTAAACGACGAGTATTTCCAAGTCGACTAGCAGCCGCAGTATCGTTTAATCGACTAGTCTGGCACATCCCTGTTCATGACACGGTCCATGTGAATCTAATGCAGAAATGCACTTTCTCTTCCTCAGGTTTGGGATATCCAGACCCTGCAGAAAGTGAACACTATCCGGGCACATGACAACCCTGTGTGCACTCTGGTCTCCTCTCACAACATGCTCTTCAGCGGCTCTCTCAAAGCCATTAAGGTCAGTGGTGCCTGCTGAAGAGAAGTGTGTGTCTGCAGACACGAGCCCGATCAAGCAGCTAATTTTAAGCTTTATTCTGGCCCATTTGCTGATGTGCATGTTAGCTGTGTACGATTTTCTTAAAGTGATGTGGAGATACGATCGGTGCTCCAGCAGAGAAGAGAAAAGCACTGACTTGGGTTACTGAGGCACGAGTGGAGCAGAATTAGGTCCACTTGGCTCTGAGAGTTCGTCTGAAGAGCACATGCTGTGCTAATATCACCATGGTGATGTGTGGGAGGAATGAGGGAGTTGAGGCTTAACAGTAGATGATCTCATCTCTCTGGGACTTTCCAGTTTGCCAATTCTGGATGTTTTTTAAGTGTTGAAACATCTTTCTTTCTTTCTCTCTATAGGTGTGGGATATTGTGGGCACTGAGCTGAAGCTAAAGAAGGAATTGACTGGCTTGAATCACTGGGTTCGAGCTCTGGTTGCTTCTCAGAATCATCTTTACAGTGGATCTTATCAAACCATAAAGGTTAGAAGTGTTCAACTTTGAACTGCTTAAATAGAAAACAGCTCTGTCAGTTGCTTCAGGAATGCCCAGTCCATATAATAAAGGACAATATGCAGGTTGATTAATTATAGGGATGTCCCGATCCGATCCACGTCATCGGTATCGTGCCGATACTGGCCCAGAACGCTAGATCGGAGGGGAGTCAAGTCATCTTCATTTATATAGCGCTTTTAACAATGGATTGTTCCAAAGCAGCTTTACAGAGATAAACATATAATTTAAGGTAACAGAGATTGTTTTGGCTTTATAGCGGTTCTTGAATAATGTTATTTCCAGCTAAAGTTAATTTTGATTGATTCACCTCCATTGAAATGATCATTTGTTATTAAATTAGGGGCCACTAAGATCACGCCGTTCTCTCTAAACAGACTTAAAACGCGAACCTGTGATTTACGCTGACGGCGTTCACATGCGCATTAAATTGATTCTATAGTTATGTACTTTTGAAAATATGTGCGCAGGTTTGTAATTTCCCTACAACCCATGCCTAAACAAACTACTTGTCTTGCCTATAAATTTTGATACAGAATTTTGTTTTATTTTATCACTTCGGGGTACGCGAACCGAAATCCACAACGCTTTATCTGTAGAGTGGGAAAGGGATCCTCCATAGGGAGAGGATAGTTGACACTTCAGCACTGCATTGTCATCGGGTCCAGGCGGATCTCCTTCGTCAGATCTGGACACGGCCTGGATCCGGCAGGCTGCGGGAAAACCTCGGGATAAACAAAGACACTAATATTAGCGTAGATGCCATTCTTCTTATGATGTAACGAGTACATCAAGATTTAAGGGAAGTGTTCCCAGTTCTGGCTGACCTAATCTATGCAGCCTAACATTGAATTATAGAAGTCTATAGTGTATTATGTGTATGCTAGGTCAAAGAGATGTGTTTTTAGTCTAGCTTTAAACTGACAGAGTGTGTCTGCTTCCCGGACAATGGTAGGAAGACTGTTCCAAAGTTTTGGTGCTAAATAGGAGAAGGATCTACCGCCAGCAGTCGATTTAGATATTCTAGGTATTATCAACTGGCTGGAATTTTGAGATCGCAATAGACGTGAAGGACTATAATGCGTTAAGAGCTCGCTCAAGTACTGCGGAGCTAAACCATTTAGTGCTTTGTAAGTAATCAACAATATTTTAAAAATTATACGATGTTTAATAGGGAGCCAATGCAGTGTTGACAGAACCGGGCTAATATGGTCATACTTCCTGGTTCTGGTAAGAACTCGAGCTGCTGCGTTTTGAACTAGCTGTAGTTTATTTATTAAGGGTGCAGGGCAACCACCCAGTAGATCATTACAATAATCTAGCCTTGAGGTCATGAACGCATGAACTAATTGTTCTGCATTTCCCAATGAGAGCATATCCGTAAGATGTAAAAACGAAAGTAGGGCTGTACACTTAATCAAATCGAGATCTGGACTAGTTCCTGTAAATATTAAATTAAATATTACTGTGCAACTCTGGCATTGGCTGGTCCAGCCTGAAAAATTCAGTTTTTATTTTGTCATGATTTGACCATTTAGAAACAATTTATGAGACAGTTGTCAGATTTTGTTGGGGATTTTCAAATATGAAATTTAATCAAAAGCTTTGGAGAATTTGATGTGTTCTTGTAAGACTGGAAAACTGGAAGAACTGGTTATCATCGAGTATTATACATGTTTAGTATCATTTGAAATGTCTCAGTGCGACTGGTACATATGTCTCATTTCCAAATAAGTAAAACAAAATGTAATAAGGTTTTTAAGAGTTTAGGGATAACTGGCACACAAAGGAATGTGGTCTCTAGACAAACAGTCTTCTACGCCCAAAAGTACTGTATATAAATATAAAATTTTTAGTTTTATTAATTCAATGGATTAGACACTTTTTAATGTAAAAAAATGTATTAAACCATTACAAAATCTAGATGTCTTAAAATGGAAAATTGTGGATAAAAATAAAACTGATTTCATATGCCCCTATATATCATCTTCTTTTTTTTACAATGGGTTAAACTTTTGAACAGGATCCCTTGTGTAAATTGTTATTTGGTCTGTGTGGTTGTATGCACGTTGTTTGTGTATTAGTTTTATGTCCGATGCCTTCATTAGGGCAGTACTGAATAAAACCTTTTTTTAATGAATCTGTATTCCTGTAACAGGTTCCGATTGGAAGCTGTTCTCATGAATTCCTTTATTGTTCAGACTGGTAAAAATGAGAGCAACTCTCCGAGTTGTTTGTAAAACAGATAAGACCGATAAACCCGAGCTGCTTGTCTCAAGTTTTCTAATTAAGGCTCCAGAGATTGCAGGCAGGAAGGAGACTACAGGCAAATTTTCACAGAGAGAAAGAATGAACACGAGCACGCTACTATAGAATACAACAGTGATCAAAGATTAAGTCTTTAAGTTGAGAGTGTAGGGAGACCTACTCAATTATTCCCCTGTTCCACTGAGTGGGTGGCTGCTGAGCTTTTTTGGCACTCTTCTCGTCTTCATGGTAACAGTGAGTTCTCTGATTGGTTGATCCATTGGAGAATCTCTACAGGATTATGAGTAGTGTAGTTCTCCTCTAGTAATTTGGCTATTGATTTTTTTATTTTTTTTTAAATGAATCTGAACACGTTCTTTAACGTATCATGCAAAGCTTGCATACTATCTAGAGTGAATAAATGAAATGGATTTCTGTATGCTCTCTCCCCTCAGATCTGGGACATCCGTTCTCTGGAGTGTGTGCATGTGCTCCAGACCTCTGGAGGCAGTGTGTACTCCATTGCAGTCACCAACCACCATATAGTTTGTGGCACCTATGAGAACCTCATTCATGTAAGTATTAATGTGTACGCTTTGCAGGGCTTTACATATGAGAGTAATGGTCACGGACAACCTGGAAATGTCAGTACATTTTTAACATTGCGATTTCTTCCCATATGAACAAGGTTTGGGACATTGAGTCCAAAGAACAGGTGCGGACACTTACGGGCCACGTGGGCACAGTGTACGCCCTAGCCGTCATCTCCACCCCTGATCAGACCAAAGTGTTTAGTGCCTCCTATGATCGCTCTCTCAGGGTAAGGACAAGGCTTGTGTATGGGATGTGAAATGGGGGGATTCGTGAAACCTCTAATGTATTGATTTTTACCTGTGCAGGTGTGGAGCATGGACAACATGATCTGCACCCAGACTCTGCTGCGGCACCAGGGCAGTGTGACGGCGCTCGCTGTATCCAGAGGAAGACTGTTCTCTGGAGCTGTAGACAGCACAGTAAAGGTCAGAGGCTCTTACAACCAGTTTGGGGATGCAGCTTTGAAACCGTAGCTTGCCAAGTCTGACAGCATTTAAATGTAACGCTATAAATACAACTAAAAAAATATACTCTTTCTAAAAAAGGAATGAACAGCAGTTTTTGTCTCACGTGGATTAGGGCTGTCACTAACGATTTTTTCTGCCAATTAATCGAGTTAGCGGATAGAAAAATAGACCTATGCAAAGATTTAAGTATTTTAAATTACTTAAAATACATATATAATAACAATGAGTCAATAATATTTGGTTTAAATAAAGTATCAAAAGCAAGTAATCATATGATTTTATAGAACACTGTTAATAATATGTGTATTATGTAGGGATGCACCGAAATGAAAATTCTTGGAAAAAGAGGAAACCAAGGCCGAAAACCGAAACACCGAAAGAAATGATGCCAATTATTAGTACCATTGCATTTATGGCTATGACTGTGTACAAACTTTACTAAAATCAAGGCAATGCAATTGCATAAATTAATATAACATTTTCATAGAATAAATCAATTACAAATTATGCAAATATTTATTTATTTAGCACAATGCACAGTATAAAATAAAATTCAAACTTCAATGTTTAACTTGACCCCACTCATGTGTACATTAAATAATAATCTACTGGCCTGCAGAAAGGTTTTACAATTAAATGTTCTCTAAAACAAAGCCGAGCACGAACTTCTCATCACACCAGCACCCAGTTTGCACGTCTAAATTAGTTGCTTACATTTAAAAAAATGAGCATACAATAGCATAAAAAGCATTTTTAATGAACAAAGGTCCATGTTTAATACAAATGTACACGAAACTTAATGAAATATGTTTAGTGAAATTAGAAAATAATTAAGAGAGCGTTAATTTAGTTGTATACATGTTCCCATGTACATATTTTTTTGTAATGTCACAAGTAATAATCCCAGGGTTTACAAGATGATTTTTGTATTGGTGGTGGTATACTAAAAAATAAACATTGTCACGTGTTTATGATATCTTTCTTCTTCTCACCTATTCCTGATGGTTAGAGGACAGTTACTTGAGTCGCTCCCTGTCGTTTCAAAGAATAGTACAACAGCGACCGCCTTAAGTATAAACGCCTTGACCGTTTGGAGAGGTGCGCGCGCGCTGTCTGTGGAGACTCGCGCTGCGGAGGCAGGTGAAAGTATAAACAAGGCTTCCGTCTCCTCGCGGGTTCATATATATATATATAATACTGAAATACATCCACACCGCAGACACGTTGCTTCAGACAAGCTCGCGCAGGTCGCGATTTCTGTTTGCGTCATCACAACATTTTCGGTGGCCGAATATTCGGTGCATCCCTAATATTATGTGTTTTAACAATCATCTTATGGACATTATGTAAAACATTTTACAGCAGATCAAATCCTCATTTAATATTGTCCAAATGACATTTAATTCAAATGTTTACTTAATCTTTAATATTTAGCCAATTCTTTACGAAAGAGATGCTACAGCCACTGTAATTTCTTGGACATTAAAACATACAAACTCAGTGGGTTTGAACTTTTATTTTGAAATTGCGATGAACAGTTTGCATATTTAGAAACATATTGAAGAATTCTCCTGTGTTGGCGTAGGTTTGTAAATAATTTACCTTACAAATCTGATGAAATGGCACACATTGCGTTATAAGCAACCCAAACTCACAGCATATGCAAAGAGATGCGGATGTAAATGATAATAGTTGATGTGGAGCAGCATTAACTGTGAATGAAGCTGCTCTGAGATGCATGTAACTTACACGCATGTAAATAAGTAAAGCACATATATATATTAAACCCACAGGGCATATGTATTTAATTTAATCGCAGCCTTTGTGAATTCACAATAGCACTATCCTATAGTATGGTTTTAATACATCGTGCAGCCTTAGAAAACGGTCTAATAATGCAGTTTCAGGTATTTTTCCGGTTACTCGACACTGTTAAATTGCAATCGAGGACTTTTTAAAATCAAGGACTCAAATGTAATCGAGGAACCGTGACAGCTAGGGGTGTAACGATTCATTTGTTTTCTCGATGGATCGATTACAAATCCTGACGATGCATGTGCATCGATCTTGAAACATGTATTTTAAATCGGGAATCGTTTATTTCGGTCAATATTATAAACATTATATGACAACATGCGCGAATTGAGGCGTTGTGCGGCGTCATTTCACTCTGCCTCACAGCTCTCCTTCACATACTCGCTGCACTCTTTACCATCTTTCACTGGATTTCGCTTGCGCTCGGTCCCATATAGCTCTCATCTACTGATTTTTGAGCAGTCCATGTTTGAGCTCTCCTCAGGACAGCCACTGGTGTTCACATGAGCAGATGACAGATCTCTATCGAGAAAGCAAGCCATTGATAAAGCTGCCATATCATTGCGCAGGCACTGCTATGAAATAACGCGTTCGTGGAAACGTCGCCGTTATTTTCTTTAAAGAGGCTACATGCGTTTTTCTGAAATTTAAACTCGCGACTGACACCTGTGGCCAAAAAACAGAACTGCTCTTCCTTTCTGCTCGCTCTCGTACGTGCACAGTTCACAAGTCATCTGCTGCAAGGAGGTCAACATTATGTTTACAGAGGTAAGAACAGTCAAATACATATATTGTTTGAGATAAGTGCTGGCAAGCGGTGGTGGCAGAGTGATCTGAAACGTTTAACATGAACGCGCTTGACGTCACATCCGCCGACAGCGCGGGAAAAATCCGACCCGACAGAAAATAGGAAAAATAGGATACAGGCTTATAGGTGCACCCACTGTGAGCGGACAAGGTGTCAGTATGCTCAACAGGAGATGTTTGAGTCATAAATGGTAAAATAAAAAGGCTATTGTTACGTTTATTTTGGGGAAAAAGTTATATATAGTCCCTTTAAGATAAGATACTGAAGTTTTACGGAAATGGGTCATACCCGTCCTGAGCAGTTAAAGTAAAACCCCACATATTCAAGGGTGCGCATTTATTACATGAAAAGAGAAAAGGTGTCTAAAATGCACACGCTTCTGATTAATCATGAATGATGAATGAAATGTAATAATGTCGTTAAACTGAATGTACGAAGCAAACTGATGAAATAACTACAACATTAATTACACTGAAATAAGAGCGCGTGGTTTATCCATCAATCATATGCGCATTAAAGTTGCATTTGTAATCGTTAATATAGCACAAGCTTAGACACCCGGCGCGTTTTCTTTCAGAATCACAAGGAAAATGTTCAGTATTTAAGAGAACAAAGAGTAGCTATTCCATGAGGAAAAGTTAGTTAAGGTTTAGTTGGGAAAGTTCATGGTATTTTTAGTCTCACAATGAAAGGATGTTTAATGTAGGCCTACCAGGAACACTTTAAGGTTGTGTATCCATTAACACTACAAAATAGTTAGCATGATGAACTAACAATACTTTTAAAGCGGTTTACATTTCTACAAATGCTAATTTATAGGCTTTTGAAATATGTTTTTATAATAATAGATTCATTAAAAACTATCATGAACTAACGTTAACAATGGGGTTTTTTTTTTGTTCCAACTCTGACCCCCGAAGGCAGCTGTATAATTCACACCCTGACTAAGACCCATTGGGGGACGCATTTAAATAATCCTATAAATGCAAATAAAAAAATGAAGAATCGAATCGAATTAATCGAATCGCATCGAATTTTAATGTGAATCGCATTGAATCGAATCTTTCTGAATTTGCAAAAATCATTCTTGAATCGAATCGAAAACCGATGAATTGTGAATCGAATCGATTCGCTGCCTACCCAAAGATTCACAGCCCTAGTGACAGCCCTTACGTGGGTTTTTGTTGTTAAAGAATTAATCGGACTTGATTATTCCATCAGTATGTGCCGTTAAAAACAGCTGTTACTTTTGATGACACTACACCATTACTCGAAGATTATTGCTATTGCTATTTTAAAAGCAGCTGAGCAACACTGTTTACACCATTCCTTGAACCATTCTCTACTGGCATGAGATCTGTATATCTCTGTATATGAGCACTAACAGTGGATTCTGTTCCCTTTCCTCAGGTGTGGACATGCTAAACATGACCTCTGAGCATTATTAGTTATTGTTACAAATCTCATGAAACTCAGAACCAACATGAACTCTGATGCTCAGACTTATACACGAATATGAATAATATTATTCAAGAGAACATTGCAACATACATTGGACGGGAAATGTTTTTATTTTTGACCCTGTGAACTCGGGTATCTGTCCCGTGTGAACTTTACAGTAAAATGTCGTCTGGGTTTATTTGCTGGATGGATGGTGCTTGTTTGCTTTCCACATACCGGACACATTTCGACAGCAAACAGAACTTCCAAACCTGCTGTCTTTATTAACACCCAGCGGAGCGCAGCCAACATGACAACACTGTATTTTATATGCACAAATAACAATATCATTTCCTACAAAAGTATGATTTAGATTTGGTAAGACTTCAACTCAATTCCAAAAGAAGCTGAATCCAGTCCAAGGTCATGTTCCCAGGAGACCACGGAAATGTTGCTGCGATGACTGTTGAACTTTGTGAGTCACAGTCTCAAGACTTAGTGAGTGCCTAAGCTTCAGTCTGATGCCAGTGGAGATGCATGGAGTGACCATCATCCCAGGGCTGAATGAAGACCTACACACTAAACCAACTTGGGCCTGAAACAGCAGAGCATTGACAACTCGGTGCCCATGTTTTTATTTCCGATTTGAAAGTGCCAACTGACCGCCCAGAACTGCTCAGATATTTTCTAACTGCCTGTTGACTGATGTGAAACCTTTGTATGACGGTGTAATGACCTACTCATCCATCATGCTTGTGTAAATAATGCAATGTTTCCTTACCAAAGGCGCAACTGCTTCATGCATGGTTCCATGTTTATCATGGAAGCCATATTTTGCCCATACCAAGCTAATAAGACTTTTACAGTGTAATTCATGCTATTTACTAAATCATTTTGTACAGAAAGTTCAAATGTAAGGCACTTAACTCATTATCACTGAGCATCCCAGGATAACTTTGAAGGAACAATGAAGTGAATGGAGGGGAACACAATCTTGCGTTCAGTGTGAGGTTGAGTTCCTCTCAGCTTAAAGTGAGAGTTCACCCAAAAATGAAAAGGAAAAAAAAAAAACAGTTTTCATGCTGTTCCAAACCTCTGACATTTTCTTATTGAATATAAATATATCTTAGATGAAAGATGATATTTGATAAAATTAGGGTTTTTCCCCATACAATGGAAGTTAATGGGCACCAAAACTGTTTGGTTATCAAAGTTTGTCAAAATATCTTTGTTCCACAGAAGTGAGTAAATTGATTGAAATTTCATTTTTCGGTGAGCTATCCCTTTAATGCGAAGCGTATTAGGTAAGTCAATGCTAAATTAAGACAAAAGGCATAACAACAGCTGCTATTTTGGATATCACAGTGCCTTTTAGTGGCATGGAGCTATTCAATCCAGCTCCACACAAATAGGACAACTATGGAAGTAATGAACAGGTAATGAACCCCCCCATTAAGCTTATGACAGGATGTGATGTTAAAAATGTTCAAATGCAAACTACCATAAAAAGTTTCTTGTATAAAATAAATAAGGCAGATTTTTAATGCTTGTATTGAGTGTACATGAGTCTTTTATATTCAGTCGCTATCTTTAACTCACACATAACGTGCCGTTGACTCCCTCTAGTGTCCTTAATACATATTCAGTTATATCAAATAAATCTGTGAAGGGTTATATGCCCCTTTGGTACCAGCTTGTAATATTTTTTTTATTTTTTTTGGACAAGTGCTCAGTATTATATATGTGAATTAATGAAACACTATGGTGTTAAGCAATTTCCAGCTGGCCTTGTTGGTGTTCAGTAATTGGACGGCTATGAGAGTGTTTGTATATAATGTTTATTTAGAGCAGGTGGCTGTTGATGCAGTCACTGCAAGCACACCACTGTTCCCAATGCCAGTCACAGCAGGTATCATACAAGTCAATGGCAGAACATCAACACAATATACAGCCTGCACACACTGAGCAGTGCAGATTTATTTCTTTTCTTTTTTTAATTTCTCTGCAAATAGGATGGAATTGAAAACAGCTTTCATTATTAAATAACATCTTGCACCAACAACAAGTCTGACTTCAGTGTTTTCAGAATTTGAATAATTTTCATTTGTTTTTTTTTTGTTCTCTGGTATTAAAAAAAGAAGCAAACATGACAATAAGAAACTGACAGAAATGAGAACTTTAAAGTGGAGAAATCAAGTAAGAAAAAAAAGGATGATTTCACAGTGACAAACATCCAGCTATATACACAGAAGAAGTGAGGACAGGGTTGTAACTACTCAATTAACACTGGATCAACACCCAGTCCTTTGAAGCGATAGGCATGATAAAGCTTTTATAAAAGCCATTCCCATGCCAGACATCTGCACTTTGTCCATAGAGCAGACCACAACAAAGAGGGATATAATTCTGAACATCTGGTGGACAAAAGCTGAGACCGGCCACATATCACATTGTTCAAACATGAAAGACAAAATAAAAAGAACTAAAGGAAGGCACATACATGTTTAAAAAAAAAAAAACGTAACATTGCATAATATACAACTTATTTCATCTGAAGACATGGCAGTCAAAAAACTTGTCACAAAAAGTTACCTTAAAAAAGAAAACGAGTTCTAAAAAAATGACCATTTACAATTCATTTAAAACCTTTTGAGCCAAGAACACTTTTGTCTCAAATATTAGCAGTTTCATCAACAAGCCCTCTTGATGCTGCATCATTAAATACTTTTTGAAAACATCTATAATAATCTCTGTTAATAACTTAAATATTACAAATATTCTTTTTTTTTTGAGAGAGAGAACCGGTGAAGGGATTAAGCATATGGAGCTACTGAAAGTGTGCAAAGCATTGTGGGACCTACACAACTATTTTTCTTGCTCATGTTCCCCTCCCTTTGGGCCCTTTCTTAAATTGCATTTAAGATCATTTTGATACTGTGACGATTCTAATAATGAGCAGGCAGATTGTCATGGCAACAAAGATGGTTAAGTAATGAGAGACTGAGTTTGCTGGCAATGAGATAATGACATTCAGAGGCTTGCAAGAGGTTTGGTGCTGTCATAACAGCAAACTGCCCTCACCATGAATATGGCATCTGGAAACATCTCATGTCCACAGCGACCAAACTGTAAAAGCATCACTCATTCTACCCTCAATATGTCCCTGTAAAAGTCACCTAATGTGAGTCTCAGTGAATATGTTTAACCTACTGCTATGTTTTTCAGAATAAATTATGGACCCAAGCTTAATTTGCATCTTGGACTAGTGCTATAACTTTGGTCATTAAGGAAATGTCTGTCTGGATGATACTGGGGGGAATGCAATACAAAGCAGGCACACCATGGTACATTCACACCCTTAAACAGCCACTGCGTAATGTGCTGAGATTAGACTGCATGCAGGCTTCCAGTGGAACCACACCTGTCCAAGCTCACTGACCAGTGAGCATTAAGCTACAATAATGTTTGCAAAATCCTTGTTAGTTCACTACACTGTCAGTCCATAACACCTTACATGCATGTTTCTTTTCGATTGCTGTTTTATGCCACTCACAAACACACACATTTGCAACTTTCTCACTTTGTGCTTCCTGATGTCCCACCTTCCAAAAACCCCAACCATCACTGGACCCGTGTACCTCGCCTGTGTTTCTCAGGTCACTCATGTAGTAAAAGTAAACATGACTCTATTTACTTTCTTAATGCACAATTCATTGACACTTTATTCCTAAGAAAAATTAGTTTGTCTTAATCTTCACTTAGGGCGCACACCCGCACAGGCTATTTCATAATGCTAATCAATAGCTGAATAGCTATTTTGGTATCCAGTACCTACTTTAAATTGCCAAAGAACAGAATCAAGTCCCATTGTACATTTTCTAGCATTTTCTGTATGGCCTGGAAATGCATTACATCACGGAAGTAAAATGGCTATTCACTTTGACTTCAAGGCCTACACTGTGTATCCCCTTTCTGCAGATGACTAAAGCATAGAGATGTCCAAGGATGAGGTCATGCCTCGCCAAATCAGAGCACACAGGCCCCTCCCTTCCCATAAGCCAATGCCTCTCACATGGACATCGGGCCTATCTCAGCTTGAACCTGTTTGCTTGTGTGTTAGCAGCACTGAGGTCACCTCTCACGTTAAGGCACACAGGACACTGCACATGATGAGGGCAAAGAAATAGAGGGAAGGTGAAGGAAGGAGGCTGTGCAGGAGCAGGAATGTATGAGTTCACACAGGGAAAAAAGTAAATGGAAACATAAAGGGTCACAGCAGCAGCACAGAGCGAGAGCCCAGAGCAAGCACAGAGCAGGGGGTGAAACAGCCACTTCAGTCACTACATTCAACACAGCCCACAACACTCTTCAGCAGAGCACAGCCAAACATACAAGATGTTTAAGCCAGCCTTATTTTTTGTTTTGTTTTAAAACTTCATTATAGTCATAGAAAAATCCACATATCTGTCATCAAACTTTATAGAATTCTTAATGTTTCAACACTGTATGTACCATTGAACATGAAATAAAAACATAAAATATTTATATTTATATATATATATATATATAACAGTACTAATGCATGACTCTCACTATGAGATTTTTTTCTTTATAGATACAAACTTTCCTCATGCTTACAATGTACACATACCATACTATTATTTCATATACAATTATTGTTTTCATATTATTATTTTACTACTCATTGCTCATGGTAGATAGAGATATTCCATGGACAGAGAGTTGCGCTTTAAAACCCAACCTCTGCCTCTCCACCCTCTGCTCTGTCTTTGATGTTTAAAGCCCTGGATGGCCTTCTGCCCAGTCCTGAGGTACATCAACTCGGGTTTGTGCAAAACCAACTCGGAGGGAGAGAGGAGAGACAGGTGTTTCATGACAATGGGGAAGGAGCAGGAGAATAGGGGGTGAGAGGAGCAAGGGATGAGGGCTAGAAATGAGTAGGTGGGTATGTTGTTGGTCATTGTGCCCTTGTGCTCTCCCGGGGTCCTGAGGTTGTGCCACAGAGACACATGCTGTGCTCTTCACTCCAGCATGGCATCCAGCTGATCGGCCAGGTCGTCGAACATGCTGCCGATGTCGTCTAGGATGCTCACTGTGCTCTTATTTTCAGTCATTGAGCTGTGAATCAAAACACACTTAAATATCTTTTAAAAATAAGAAAAAAATGTAGCTGCAAGCAACAGTGGTGGGGTCAAAAAAGCAATGCAAATTCAAAAGTTGAATAGATTTATTTGGTCAACACACCCCCAGTGGTGAATTTAAAAGAGAATAAATTCAAAAGCTATAAACAGATCTGCCTTTAGTTATCAAATTTGATCAGTTGATGTTGCTGTCACTAAAGGTAGGTGGTTTCCTTAGGGATTCTCAATGATAGACTGCGTCAATACACAGAAGCCTTGCCAATGTAAAGCCTCTTCAACTGTTCAGGTTTTTCATGTTTAAATTGGCTAACATGCTACAGGCAGTTTTGAAAAGAAAAATAATTAATTACTATAGAATTCTGGTATTCGCTGTATTTAGCACGATTTAGCAAAGCTGCTTAAAGTCTGTTTCTTAATAACCACAGATGTAGACTCAAAACTGCTGAATTGATTTGAAGGACTTGAATTATATTTGTAACTACTTGAAAAAAAATATTAACCTCAGACTAGATGCCATAATAGACTAGATTCCTACTGGTCTATTATGTCACTGATATCATAATTTTTGCATGTTTAATGACACTCACTCTCTTTGCCCATCCTCCTTGATCTTCTCTTCTACTGCCAGCAGGGCCGCAGCCAGTGAGGCACTGGTCTCCTCTATCTTCTGGTGCATTGCATCTGCTGTCACTACCCCTGCGACACATGCTGATCCAGTTGAACTGTCCATAGATACCCCACTGATTGAGGAGCGAGGGGGCTTCACAGGTGGGGGTGTAGGGGTGGGGGTTGGGGGAGTTTGGGGCGTCTGTGGGGTTTGGGGTGTCTGAGGTGTCTGTGGGGTGTGAGGAGACTGAGGTGTGTGTGGGGTGTGAGGAGACTGAGGTGTGTGTGGGGTCTGCGCACTCAAAGCTAGTGGGGTTGTAGCCTTTACAGGGTGGTTGGTCTGGGCAGAAGCTGTACTGGCCATTCTGGTGATAGTCTGCTTGGCTGGAGAGGGTGTGGGAGTGGGATTAGGTGTCGCATTTAAAGACTGCAGAACATTTTTGGATGGTTTGGGAGCTGTGGGAGGAGGTGTAGGTTTTGGTGAAATCGGAGGAGGTACTTTCTTTCCTTCAACTGTAAATAGAAGAGAAAAGAGATAGGAAGAGAGACGGGAAGAGAGACTGACTGAGCGGACTTTGATTCAACAAGGTTTAAACGTTACAAGGCTTTACGGGATACTCACATAATTGTGTAAAGACAGGGCAAGTGAAAGGCCCGCACTGTGTAGTACCTGGGCTGCCAGGTGCCCCAGTTGGTCCAGGAAATGGGGCTTTCTTGGTGATGGCAGCCGGTGGTCCTTGTTTCTTTATGTGCTGGGCCAGATCAGGTTTGGGAGACACTGGAGGCTTGACAGACTTACGAGGGGCACTCTCAGTGACATGGCCTTCCAGGTCTGAACTGTCCCGACGGGGCGAGTTCTCAGGATGTTCCTGTGGCCGGGGCTGCTCTGAAACGGTCACCTCTGACACAGGGCGTCTTTTAATGGTTCCAGTCCCATTCTCATATGGTACGTGCATCTGCCCATCCTGTTGGTCCTCTGCATCTTTGTCTTTGCTTTTGGGGCGGCGCTTAACCGTATTTGACTCTGTGAGCAGGAACTTGGTGCCATTTGGCTGCTGCTTGGTGCTCTGGACCCTCCTTTTCAGCGAGTCTGTGGCATCCACACATGAAAGGTCTTCCTGGGGTAAAGAGTATGACATTTCTTGGCCCTCCTCAGCCTCATCCTTTCCCTGTCTAGGTCTTTGTTTGATGGTAAGGTTTCCATCCTCAGCAAACGGAAGGTTCTCTGCTGAACTCCCACTAGAGCTTGGTTGGGGTTCAGTGCGTTGTCTATCCTGGACTGGCTCTGGTCCTCGCTTAGCAGCTGCTACTAACTCAGTGACAGGCCCACTAATGGTCCTGCGGCGGTTCACTACTTCCCCATCCAGTCCAATGGCATCACGCTGCTTTGTTCCAGCAGAACCCACCTGTAGAGAAACAACCATGTTTTACTATGACCGATTTTGCTAACAGACATTTTTATGAAAAATGCTGAGTATCTTCCCAAGGGGGTACTGACAATCACCTTACCTGCAGATAGTGACCTGCAGATTTCTGTGAAGCAAGACCCTTGGCACCCCCACCAATAGAGGACATTTCCAACATGGCCGCAATGCTCCTCACAGTTCCTGCACTGCCTGTGTCTACAGTGCCACCCAGGTCACTAGCACGTCTTTGTGGTTGATAGGGAACATCCAAAAGAGGTCCACTGCTTGTCTCCTTGGGTACTTCAGCCAGATTACTGCTGGAGCTTGAGATAGCCGAACTAGAGCGTTTAGGGGGAGGTGGAGGAGGACCTTTCTTCTTCTGCCTGAGTGCAAAGGACTGGCTTCGGTTGACATTCTTTTCTGCCTGCCCTTTCATTGAGTTGCTGCGACCCACCCGGTGCTGTACTGTTGCATACTTTCCTCCTGAATCTGTCACATTCAGTTCGTCGCGCTCCTGCTCACCATCAGACACAGCATATCGATTCAGGCTGTGGGCACGTTTCTTAGGCAGACCATACTCATCGCAAGCTTCGTCGCCATCTGGTGGCAGGCACAGGAGTGGCACTGAGACAGCAGGTCCTTGGGGTGCAGCTTCCATGGTTTCCACAGGCTGGGCAGCTGGGTGTGGATGGGACATTTGAGTGGGGGATTGGGGGTGAGCACGAGGTGTCATGGGCTTCTCTGTCTGCTGGAGCAGCTGAGGACTAGGTTTTGGTTTACCTGGTTGGTTGCTCATCGTTTGTGAGGCGGGAGGCTTCATTTTGGTGGGTGTTTGTGGTGGAGTATAGGGTGGTCCTGCACCTTGGGGATAAGACTGACGTGGTTTTGGCTGCGCTGATGAGACACTTCTCTGGCCTCCTTGGCTGCTCTGGCGCATAGTACGTGCCTCCTTTCTGGGTGGCCCGCTAGGCTCCTCTGTGTCTCGGCTCTTATTCATGCTGTTCTCATGCAGACTGCGGGCTCGGTGCTGTGCTCCCGGACCACTGTTGGTTCTCACCTCTGTGCCGTCCTGCACATCAGCAGGGTGTTTAAGAGCTGCCTGTAATTCCCCGCTTAGTTCACTGTCCTGGAAAGTGCTCATTTTAGGAGACATACACTCTACGCTGTCATGGGGTGGGCTCTCAATTGCCATCACCTCCTGAGCGGCTGGGGGCTTTTTACGCAATGCGTTACGACCATCAGAGGCCTTCTGGATCTCTGCCAGCTTCTTCACTGCAAGCATAAGCTTCTTCTGGTGTCCTACGCAAATTTGGTTAGAGAAGTACTATAAACCAACATGGCCTATGCACTTTGGTAAAAAAAGAGAAGTTTTATGTGTACTTAAGTACTTAAAGATCCCAGTCCACTGTCTATCTTACCAAGTTTTGTAATGCCAATCTCCTGAAGGTCCTCCCACGTAATGTCAGTGATAAAGTCAATGTTCTCGTAGCCATTTTTGACTAAAATCTGGTGATATTGGCTCAACCCAATCATGGATAACCATTCTCCAAGACTCGCCTACAGATTAAATACATATAAAAACAAATTACATCTGGATGCGTGTGTATGTGTGTGTTCAGGTAATCCTACGTTGTGGGGACAAAATAGTAATACCAGGAATGTTATATCTTGTGGGGACATTTTTTGGTCCCCATTAGGAAACAGCTTTTAAATCATCCTAAACTATGTATTTTGAAAATGTTAAAATGCAGGAAGTTTTTTGTAAGAGTTGTGTTTAGGGTTAGGGTATCTGTACAGATTGTACAGGTACTGTATAAAAATCATTACGTCTATGGAAAGTCCCCATAAAACATGGAAACCCTATGTCTGTTTGTGTGTGTATCTGCACTTGTTAAACTCACCGGTTTTTGATCAGGCAGCCACTCATTAACACTGAGCTTATTTATCTCCGAGGTTATCTTCTTTCGATGTCCTGGTTTGGTTACTCCAATAGCTGTTAAATCCTGAAAATACATATAGGAGTCCCAGAAACCATCAGATCCATAACCAATCACATTCAAGAACCCCAAGACCTTTATACACACATACACACTAAACCAAGTGGCGCATATTCTATGAACATTACATTACATATACACAAAAAAGATGATAGAAGCTGATGAAAAAAAAAATGGGAAAGGGAAAATAATAAAATAATACCAGGAGCAAGTGAGGAAAAGAAGCCTTTTCAGAGTACCCCCACACACAATCATATAAACATATCCTAATTGAGCATGTCCATGGTGTTTCAACAAAATACCCCTGTTAATTCTGCTTTCAGCAATAATAATATGTAAATCTCATGAAGGCAGTGGTTTAATGTAATTAAGTATGGCAGATGAGTTTGCTTCCAGGAATTCTAATTGCTCAAAGATTAATTTCAGTTTTAGTAACAATTTAGTTTAGTTCAATTTAATCATAGATTTGCACTCCATAATGAAAATTCATGAAATTACCATTAATAGTAAAATATTTGTAAATGAAAAAAGCATGTGATTAAATGCTTTAATTTTAATTATATGCACATAAATACATAGCTCACAAGAGCATGTACATATGCTTAAAGGGATACTCCACTTTTTTGGAAATAGGCTCATTTTACAACTCCCCCAGAGTTAAACTGTTGAGTTTTACTGTTTTTGAATCCATTCAGCCGATCTCGGGTTCTGGCGGTACCACTTTTAGCATAGCTTAGCATACATCATTGAAGTGGACAAGACCATTAGCATTTCTCCAAAAAAAAAGACCAAAGTGTTTCGATATTTTTCCTATTTAAAACTTGACTCTTCTGTAGTTACATCGTGCACTAATACCGACAGAAAATGTAAAGTTGCGATTTTCTAGGCTGATATGGCCAGGAACTATACTCTCATTCCTGCGTAATAATCAAGAAACTTTACTGCCGTACCATGAGTGCAGCAGGCGCAGGCACTTAGTCCCGGTCACGTTGGAAGTTACCGAGCTGGGGACTATTTTCAGGCGCTGCGTCATATCATTACGTCTGCTGCACTCATGGTACGGCAGTAAAGTTTCTTGATTTTTACGCAGGAATAAGAGTATAGTTCCTAGCCGTATCAGCCTAGAAAATCGCAACTTTACATTTTCCGTCGGTCTTAGTGCACGATGTAACTACAGAAGAGTCAAGGTTTAAATAGGAAAAATATCGAAACACTTTGGTCATTTTTTTTGAGAAATGCTAATGGTCTTGTCCACTTCAATGATGTATGCTAAGCTAAGCTAAAAGTGGTACCGCCAGAATCGGAGATCGGCTGAATGGATTCAAAAACGGTAAAACTCAAGAGTTTAACTCTGGGGGAGTTGTAAAATGAGCCTATTTCCAAAAAAAGTGGAGTATCCCTTTAAGTTATTATGTGGGTAATCAAGATACCAACATAACATAATAGGAAACACATTTAATAACCACAACAGCAACAATGTCTGGGGGGTTTTCTTGGTAAGATATTTTCATCCTTTGTCACGAGTCTCTTAAAGCCTGTGTGAGCCATGCCCATGGGTTTATGTGCTTCAGTTCAGACTCATTGCAAGCCATTTCGCTTAAAAATCCAAGGAGAGTTTGTTGGTTGATTCGTTTTTATCTTCTGACAGCTTCTTTTCTGTGCTTTGGGTGGGTCTGTGAGTGTTACATTTAGGGAAGAGGGGAGTGACGTAAATAGTTTAGGGTGGCTTAAGGAGGTGTTGGGGGGGGGCAACTCTTACCTCTGGGGTCATTCGGCTAATTGTAGGAATGTCATAACCGGCGCTGATGAAGTTTGGAGCGTAGACCTGCAGCTGAAATTCACTCAGCCATTCGATAACAGCCTCTGAGCTCTAGAAGAGAAGATAGGTGGCAGTCTATCACTGTTTGGGTCCCGTGGCTGAAGATGGACCAGACCCCAGGTCAACAAATAAGCCAATGACCAATGTCACAGCTTCACTAAACTTTAGAAGTTCATAAATAATTAAAAAGTCCACCCTTCTTTTTTTGTATTAAATTGGACTAATTGCTCTTAGTCCGGTATTACTGCTCTGGCAACAAGGGACAAAGCTTTAGCAAATAAGGACTCTCCTTTCTGAACCATAGGGTTCAGCTTTTAAAAAGTAGTGGCCATACAGTTTCTGCTTTGGGATGTAATTTCCCTCGAAGTAGGAGGATGTACTGTAAACTCTGTGTAGGGGAGGAAAAAAGGGAGTTGGGCAGCAGAGAAAATAGGGCTGTTTTGAACAGATGGCCCTTAGTCCACAAGTCCAGCATGGAGCAGCTCTACTCAGCAGCTCAAAAGTCCTGCTGGGAAAGATATGGCAGCCACATTTCTCTGTTATATGACTAAATGGCGGAATTTCTGATATCAGCTGATTGTAAAAATGACATCAAAAATTGCGAGGGTCAGTTATGCATTACCAATTTGCAACATACAATGTAATTTAATGAGATAAAGGATAAATAATACCTATACTGTGTCATATTTTGTTGGTATTGTGTTAAAAAAAAATTTATCTAGAAAAATATCAGTGTAATAATCTCATTTTCCCTATAGCTCTAACTGTTCTTCAAGTCTCAATACAGACAGACTAAATCTTGATCCTGCCCCAATTACCATATCACTCCACATTTAAATCACACGTCTACATTGTTGGGTACTCTCTGAAAAGAAATCAAAAGGTGAAAATTACTGAAAATAAGGGGGGAAAAAATGTTGGAATGGACTTTAAAATGTAGCAAAGAAAATGAAATGAATGATCAGAAAACATCACAGTGAAAGGAATCGCTGTCAAAATTGAACAACAGTATCAGACAGAGCGGCTGACAGAAGCCTAAAGCTGAGGACAGCGTGCAAGGAAGCCTGCGGAAAAGCCCACTCACCGTGTCCTGACGACAACCGAGAGCGTGTAATACCGATGAGGCCAGCTGTGAGAGGAAGTGCTGGGAAAGCATCCTGGATGTGCAGATGCCAGTGCATCTATATGTATGTGTGTGTGTGAGAGTGTATGCTTGTTTGAGGAAAGGTAACGGGACAGTGTGTTTTGAGTAGGAGTCTCCTTACCTTCCCCTCAGGCAGCGCCTCCCCTTTCCTCTGGGACACTGCCTCCCCATACGGCTGCTCATGGAGTGGACAGCTTGACAAACTCTGACTGCGTGAGGAAGATCCTAGATAGAAGGACCATGAGATCATTCATACACATTGGAGCATTGCTATTACACAACCAATCCCTGTTGTGTTTTTTGACTAACTACTCCTTTAGCCAATCAGATCTTTGTGATGCTCCCATCCACAGCAATTAGTGCAACCATCTGGCACAAAAAAAGGAGCCAAGTCTCTTATTTGTGAAAAAAACAAAAAACATTTTGGTTGGAGAGACTTCTTTGTGACAAGATGCTCGTATATGAAATCTTTTCTAAAGAATCATTTGAAATTCCCACTAACCTTTGTTGCTGGAAGCATGAGAAGGGTGTTCCAAAGACTTCGTCTGCTCCAGCAGGTGTTCTTTAGCTTTGGCAGACTGTGATAAAACCGTGGCCAGAAGCTACAGGATAAACAAAGCTCATCAGATCAAGAAATAACATACAAATATCAATGCAGACTATACACATTGGACCTCAAGTGCACCCCCTTATTGAAGAACAAAGCTTCGTGAGACTGAGTAACAGGTTCTTCTCTGATGTATTAAAGGTCCTGCTGGAAAATTCAGCTAAAACCATCTCCTCAGGGTAGCTGGTTGAAGCTGATTATTTATTGGTCAGGTCCAAGCTGATTTAGGTGGACTACCAGCTAATGGGGTTAAGGTCGACCTCATAAACCACCTTGGTCAACCTGGTTAGGGCTGGTAGATTCGTTTGTTGGGAGGTCTTTTAAGGTGGTTAGATGGTCCAAGCAGGTTTAGTTGGATTGCTAGCTTGTAAGGGTCAAGGTCGACCTTGTAAATCATCTTGATCCACCTTATTTGGTCTGGAAGACTAGATGGTAGCTGGTTTTAAATGTTTTCTAGCTGGTGCTGAAGCTCATTATTTATATTTTTTTAATCCATTCAAGCTGGTTCAGGTGGACTACCAGGAAATGGGCACAAGGTTGGCCTTGAAGATCATCTTGGGCTGGTTAGGGCTTGTAGATGACCTTGGCTGAGCTGGAAAAATTCCAAAACACAACTGAACTTGACAAGGCTGTTCATCTAAGGATGTTATGACCTGTTTTTTTCCCCCAGAGATTCTAATACATCTAGTTATACTGGCAATAGATAAGAGGCTTCTAAAATGAATGACAAACAACAAATAAGGCAGTTCTTTTAGGTATCTTCTCAAAACCACAATTGAGGTTGAGTCACTTTGCATGTCAGCTCACTTTGAGTCACATGGTGAGACAGCTCACCTTGACTCCCTCAGCCTGTGCGTGAAGGATATTGCTGCTGCCTGCGCTCTGTCCACTACCAGAGGATCGGGCACTGGCCACACTCCCTGAACTGCCCACACTGCTGCGGTCTCCACCTGGAACAACAAGCCCCCAGCAAACACATACACAAACACAGTCAGCCCCATTGGACCATACCACCACAATTGCTCCAGTCACACCACTATGAACTTCCCCTCTGCAATGCACTGATCTGATACACGGGATGACAGAGACTTACATAACAATGGTGAAAGACCAGGTGATTGATGGACACAAGACGTTAGCAGAGTCACTAATACAAACACACTCAGGCCCACACTGCATTCATTGAAAATGCAGTTTGCCACAGGGCTACAGACACATCTGTGGATTGTCTCTACGTGTGCTCTTGAGGGAACGATTCCACGGATGTTACTGTAACAGAGCGAATGAGAGCCTTTCAATGCGCCTACACGCCTGCAACCGAGGAGGTTTCTGAGGTCAGGGGTACAGCAGCTGCACCAGGAGCGTGGCAAAGCAGGAGGAGTCATGAGAGAAGAGGAAGAGGAGGACGAGGAAGGGGCAGTCCTGCTGTTACCTGCCACAGGCTTGCGCAGCACCCAGATCTCTTCGCTGCTGCCGCCCTGGGGACCACCGGCTGGGGTGGGTGAGCCATGTGGACTGGAGTCTGAGCCGCGAGAACCTTTAACACAGAAACCACCATTAACTGCGCCCTGGCTTGGCCACCTGCCCGGGATCAGAGGTTTTCTGGACAGGTCAGGCAAGAGGAAATCTTAACTGTATGTATGTGCTTTAGCAGTCTGTTTGACCACAAACCTCACTCTCTCTCTTTCAAACACACACACAAGGCAATCACGCATATATATATACTGTATATCTAACACAAATATATATGAACATTTATATACAGAGGTACATGAAATATATAAGAAGAAACATGTACTGTATA
Organism: Tiaroga cobitis; assembly: GCA_030578255.1. Classification (NCBI taxonomy): domain Eukaryota; kingdom Metazoa; phylum Chordata; class Actinopteri; order Cypriniformes; family Leuciscidae; genus Tiaroga; species Tiaroga cobitis. Next base: position 30,680,405 of record CM060593.1, read on the forward strand.
TATGTGTATATACATATATATATGCCTTGATTTACACATACACATAGGTAAAACATATATAATATATACAGAGATATATGATTATATATGTAAATAGGTTTAACAACAAGAGGAGTTGCAGTGCATTACAGGAGCATAGTTCATTAGGGACTCCAAAGACATCAAACCACAAGTGTACGTAAATGTGTTTAAAATACAATAAATGCAATAACATCTTATGGTAATGGTCTCTAATCATTGAAGAGAGACAGTCTCACCAGACTATAATGTTGTTAAAGGAATAATTCACCTAAAGATAAAAATTCTGCCATATTTTTTTCAGCCCCCTGTTGTTACAAAACTGTGTGATTTTCTTTTGTGAACACAAAATAAGACATTTTTCTAAAACTGTTTTTGTCCATACAATGAAGTGAGTTGTTTTGGACTCCACTGACTTTCATTGTATGAAAAGAAAGATTTTTTTTTTTTAATGTTCCACAGAAGAAAAAACTGGAACAACATAATGGTGAGTAAATTATGACAGAATTTGAACTGTCCCTTTAGGTTTGTTTTACGATTCCCAGGCCCAGACAGAATGTGCAGATTTGTTTTGCTGTTTTTAAGAGAAAATCAGCATAATTCTTCAAAATGGATGTAAACATTTTATAGGAAGTGAGCAGGAAATAAAATAGATTAGTCAAAATATTTTGCTATGTACACCATTCAAATTCTGCTGGACACAGATTCCATGTGGGCCTGATGATTACTGATCATTTAGAACTAAAACAGACATATTTATATTACAATTTACGGTGATCCAGAGAACATAAGAATATCCTCATGCTCCGTACCAATATCAAAGTTTGGTTTGATACACATTGCTGAAAGGATCAGAGTTAGTATGAATGGACAGATCAGTAGAGTTGAGACGAAGGAGAGTTGAAACAGACAGATGTTCAGTGACGGACAAATGGCTGTGCAGAGATGCAGGAATGGAGGGGTGAGAGGCTGGCTGCGCATTCCCTATTGGTCACGTGTACGAGTGAACGGTTGAAAGGGGCAGTGGAGCGAATCCAAAGTGTGGTCATCACAGAGAGGGAAAATATAGCACCAAGATCAGGGAAATTTAGGGGTAAAAGAGGAGAGATAACAGCTTCAACAAAGAGAGGCCCATGAACCTCTTTTGTGCTGGTTAAAAGAACTTACTAGCCAAATCTTGATCATTCTTGGCCTCTAAAAAAATCAACAACCAAAATAATGTCAGAAAATAAATTTAATTTTAAATTAAATGTAAAGTTAAGAAATAATAATTTTCAGAAAAATAATTTCAGAAAACTTTAAGGAATTAGTGGAGCTAATTGATCATTGTTTGTATTGACTATTTAAATGAAAAATACTGTAATTTAACACATTCCTTAAAGCTTTGTGAATATTAATAACAACAATAATAATAAATAATAATAATACAGTGGAGACAGATTAGGGGATCTGTACCTTGTCCACTGTGCGGCTCTTCTGAGGTGTTTGGGGACCTGTTATAGCCAAAGGAAGTGAAAAGTGGCAGATGGGAATGTGGTGGCGGAGGTGGAGGAGGCGGCAGGATATGAATCTCATGATACGAGTCCCCATTCACCATGGCAACGGCGGGCGACACGGGGCCGCACACCGGCGCACAGAGCTGTATCTTTTGATACTGTTGGGTACAAGTGACTGTACTCCATGAACCTAGATACGACAACACAGCAACCACCACCACCACAACAAACAAAACAATTACACATAAGAGAGGGAAAGCAAATTAACCCAACACAAAAATCACAACCAATCACAAAATTCAAAACGGAAAAACCATAAAAGACAAATTAAAAGGAAGAAAACGCTTGTTTTTCACTTCGAGCTGTTTAGTGTGAGAATGGAGTGAAGAACTATTTCTTCAATGATGAAGGATATTTTTATAATATACATATATTTGAAATAGAGGTGATGTGTGGTAATGCAAGGTTAGTGAAATGAAATGAGCTGGTGCTTTTAGTAAAACACAAATACTTGTCTCTGTAAGTGCCTGAGGAGAAATACTGTAGAGCTGACTTCTCAAATGAGAAGTTTAGTAAGCGTGACTCTTTTCAGTAAGTCTGTGTGTGGGAGGGTGGGTGTGCGAGTGTGTGATTTGACCATTTATGTTCGCTATGAGGCGAGCACAGCAGGGCTTGTTTCAGATAGTTGTCCTCCTTCAGAAAATATATCAACGATGTATTTTTTTTCATAAAAACGGCAATTTAAGTAAAAATGGCACTATAAGAAAGGAGTTCTAAAAAGCACACAAAAAATAAGTTGAATTGAACTTATGGAGTGGAGGAAACCGAGCAGCAGATGCAGAGACACAGACATGGATACTTAGTGAAGCATGAGACACAATGAACACACAGATTAGACCCCTGCTGAGATATCAACCGGACATAAACCCATTGAATGGAAAGAGAGCACTGTATGGATCATATGCATCTGCATGAGTGCACAAAAGAGTGTTCTGTTGCCCAATGATTCTTCCAATGAGAGACAATCGAAATATCCATTTAATATCAGGTGTTTCGTCTCATCTCGTCTCGTCTCGTCTCGTCTCGTCTCTTCTCTTCTCTTCTCTTCTCTTCTCTTCTCTTCTCTTCTCTTCTCTTCTCTTCTCATCTCTTTTCTTCTCTCATCCGTTCTCCAGCGCGGTTCAAGAGGTACTTATTGGCCAACGTGAACTAAGATCTAGATGTACCCCACACTAATATTTATCTGGTGACACTATCTGTTCCATCAATGAAAAAATAACAGTGAAAAAAGCGCAACACTGCCCAATGTTTGAGTGTCGAAGTAACAGAAGAGCGTTTTGTGAAAATAGCAAATGTAAATGGACCCAAAGGGTTCAATCCAATGAGATCTGTTGTTCTGTCAATGGATGGATGGAGGCAAGGCCACTATTTAAAGTACTATTAATGACCAGCTTTTTTCCCCCTGACAGCAAGAACTACTATATTACAAGATGAGAAAAGAAAAGAGCTCTACATTTGCCCTGTTTTTGTTGCCACAAACGCAGATGGCCCTGTCTGGCTCTCAATCCAGTGCACATGAGAATCATGAACAGCTGGCTGTAAACAGAATCAGGGTCATGTGAGTTTAGCAGCATTACTTATGCATCTGTGAGTGTGAGAGGCAGCACTGACCCGCCCGTTGTCGTCTCTTACCCACAGCCCCAGGCCTCTTACTGATCACCTCCACTATGCTGGAGGGGAAGTAGCCCACTCTGTCATTCCCTGTGCGGTTATCATGGATGCAGCCCTTCCACCTCCCATCTGAATGTTGCTCCAGAACCTACAGAGTAATGAATCATAATCATCCATCATCTATAACAATCACTTTTTATCAATTTAATGCGTCCATGCTGAATAAAAGTTACAATTTTCTTTAAAATAATTTTAGTATTGTATATATCATGTATATGCCAATATTTGGAATTGTTTTTCAATTTATTTATTTTATGTTTTATCTTTGTGAGGGCATTCTTTCAAACCATATAAAAACTTAACTAAACAGGCCTAGAATAAAACGATAGTATGTCGATAAATTATAGTATAGGTAAAACATTTAAATATTTGGGGCAGTTCTGTGATTTCTGCGCTGAACCCTGGATAACAAACCCTGAGGTAAAGGAAATTAGACCATTCCAAATATCATACTGTATATAGAGCAAAAAGAGATATATTTTCTCTGGGAAAGAGTCGATGTGTGTCTAAATTATTTTTGACAGTCTGAGGAAAAACACAGGCAACAGTGCCCTCTGTTGAGAAATTCTGAAAGTACACTGAACTAACTACTATGGTTACAAAGGATTAATGTGGAATTTATAATGTAAACCAAAATTAAAACAAACATTGTACATTTTTAAAATAGTCAGCATATTTAACACTGCTTGAAATTTATATAATACATGAGAGTAAAACAAACTGTTTAAATGAACTGTTTTCAAAGGTTCTGAATTGATTTAAAGCAGGTCTTATGACAATCACCGTGATAACGTCTCCAGCTTTTATGTTGAGGCTTGTCAGGTCATAATTGTTGCAGTAGTCCTTCAGGGCCCTGACCTGCAAGGCTGCTGAGGCATCTGCACAGAGATAAGCTGCATAATCTACTACACATCCCTTATAAACATATATACATGAATACATATGTGATGTTTATTTTTATTTTATTGCCATCCCATTTTCTTACCTCGTAGCATCTGTTTGATTTCCCGGCTGGCCTGTGTAGCAGTGAACTGATAGACGATATCCAGCGCTGTCTGGCTGAATGTGTTTCTCACTGCTGCATTTATGCCACTCTGTAGGGAGAAGGATAAAGCAATATTAGATCATGTTTGGGCTCCAATTGACTAACATGGTCGAAATGTTTCTCAATGAGACATAAAAGTTTGATATTTTTACTTACCATTCAGATAAGAGGGTACATAAGACTAAATATTCTAGCCACTCCTAAACAATTCGCTATTCAAAGTAATTCAATGTATAGTGTTGGGGTAGGGGAGTGGATATCCAACCTTTTCAGGTGATGGACTAGTTAAAAAAATAGGCCACCTAACAGGCCAAATCTGCAGGAAACCACCATATCATACAAATGAACTAGACAAGACTAAATAAGTGGACTGTTCACTAGCGGAGTTGGATGAAGACAATTATGTAACCTGAGGTATACTATTAACGGTACTGTAACGGTCAGGTATACTATTAATACTTTATTACAAATCAATGTTATAACAAACAGCGCGGGTAAATCCATCAGTGAATTAACATTGGTGCTTAGTGACAACTATAAATTAGTGATGTTATTTTATTAGGCTGCTGTGTTGCTGCTGTTGTGCACTAAATTCCCTTCAGGGATCAATAAAGCTTCTCTATCTCTGTCTACTTACATCCAGCAGGAGGCGCACTACGTCAGTCTTCCCACACAGTGCAGCCTCATGGAGGGCAGTGCCCGCTTTGGTCTGCCTGTTGATATCGATGCCCGCCTGGATCAGCAGTCTATTGAGAGTGGATAAAATTAGTAACTAGTCTGACAAACCACTGAAAACCACTGTGATCAAACTGCTCACATCCGAGGCCAGAATTCATGCCTAGATTTTCATTTTAAGCTTGTTATTATTGTCCTCATGTTGCCAGCACTTATGTGAGGGATAATATAAAGTCATTACAGACATCAGTGATTCCCTTCCTGATGAGGTTTATTATGCAATCATTACCAGCTGGCTGTACTGTATATTAGCCTGCTTATACAGCTACTTACAAGATAAATAAATAGTTATGAATTAGTTAATAAAATGTTATTTTACGCAGTTCTTACATGATATTATCATGCAAGAAAAAGAAACCACAGAGTAATACGAGAGGCAGTATATGAGATTGGTTGCTGAGTAGAATATGCAGTTTAGTTATCATTATATAAAATATTTGACAGCAGAATGCCACATTTGACCAATCAGAATCAAATATTCCAGAGAGCCATGTAATTATGTTAAACTTGTGTAAGTACTGAAAATTGCTCCCCCAAAAAACCCAAATCAGCCTCCTGAAGACTGAAGAACCTCTATTAAATAGAGCATGACCTTCTGACACTAGAGCAAATTCAATTACGGCAGCGGGACATCAGCAAACACAGTCATGGCTTCAGAGAGGAGGATGGGAAACAGGGTGAGAGCAGAGAACTTGCACTGGCGCGGTATCAGACACCTCCCCTATAATTAGCTATCAAAATGACCCTTTTTAGCTTCACATAATGCCCTCTCTGGCTCGACCCCTCGTGGAAAACACAGGAGATTAAAAAGCATATTGACTGGCTGGGTGAGCACACATTGGTCTGACTGTATGCTGAGGCGTCCGTCACTCAGCATGGGCCCACACCGGAAACCATAGTTTCTGTAGTGGGCAAATGGCCACACATTTAATTAAAGGTATGAGAGCATTAACACAGGTACATGACATTAAGTTTAGGAGCGTTTTAATATGAAGGTAACGGCGTTGGTTAGAGGTGCCATGATCCATTTCTTTCACAGATATGAACAACAAATGAAGCCTTTTTTCATATTTTCCCCCACTACATCAATCTGTTTAGGGTCGGCCAATGCGTACGGCCTCTAGGGTTACTGGAGTAATGATGTAATTTAAAGCCTTGCGATAGCCCACACTGTTGCTGTAACCTGCACATTCACATGGTCTGTAATTAGCTCCAGGCTGATGAGAGCTGGACTCGTGCTGGATTGGTGAGAGAGGGAGGTGTGCGTGCTGTGTGGGCACATGCACCTTATTCTAATGTGTGGCACTGCAACACTTACAATTCAGGCAGGCTAATTAAGGATGAGTGTCAATGCGCAGTGATAGACCTGACCATCACATGGAGATGTTCCTTTATGATACACTGACCAAGTCGAATAGCTTGTCAATTCATAGTTTGTTTGTTACTTACCCCAAACTTTTGAATGGTAGTTTATCACAGTTTCCACAAAAATATTAAGCAGCACAATTGTTTTCAACACTGATAATAATAATAAATGTTTCTTGAGCAGCAAATCATCATATTAGAATGATTTCTGAAGAATCATATGACCCTGAAGACTGATGATGCTGAAAATTCAGCTTTGACATCACAGGAATAAATTACATTTTAAAATATATTCAAACAGTTATTTTAAACTGTAATAATATTTCACAATATTACTGTTTTTACTGTGTGTTTGATCAAGTAAATGCAGCCTTGGTGAGAATAAGGGCCGGTTCACACAGAACGTGTTTTTTCTGTTAAAAATGCGAGACGCAGGTGTTTACATTGAAAAACAATGGAAAAATAGAGAAGTGGAATGGAAAATTGCATTCTGTGAGAGTTCATAGCCCCTATATGAAATCTAAAAGCCTCTTCTAAACAAAATAATTCAATTTCATGCACTTCATTTTGATTTGATTTTCAATGTAATTACATGTTTAGAAATTCTTCTGGTTTTGTATATAATTTTTATACATGTCCATACAGTTTTTATGAATGTTTATTTCAGTTTTATTTTTTTAGTGTATTAAGTTGGACTAAATTAAAATGATAAATTATGCCATGGCAAATACATATACACATATATATATAATTTTGTTTCAGTTAAGGTTTCTTTTAATTCAAGTAACCAAAAATTGGCAAGCACTCTCTATGGGTCCCAGGTTTAACAAGTAAAAAAAAAAAAAAAAAAAAACCACCTCTACAGTAGAATATACAATGACAAACAGTCACATTCTGACATCTGTATTGACAGAGTATTGATCCTTATTGACAACTGCACTGATAGTTCTGATAGTTCCTCAGGGCTTGAGACTGAAACTGTTCATCATAATCATATTCACAACCAGAGAGTTTACATTTAAAAGCAGTTTAATTTTAGACACCCACTGGAATAAAAGGAAAAGTAAGACTAAAATTTGTTTAATAAAAAATCAATAATACTGTATATGGAACATTTGGGTGTATGCCGCTTGTGATTAATGTGTTAGTCCGACTGTCGTCCAACAAAAGCTATGAGACATTGAATGTGGTCAGTATGTTTTTACTGTGTGTATGGTAAAATTCTTGTAATAACAGTTTGTTTATTTTTTGTATTTGTATTTTTTATGTTGGTTATTATGGTTTTATTTTAATATTTTGCACGCTTTTGGCACCTGCCCAGGGACTGCAGATGGGAATTAGCTTTTAGCTAAATATGGTACAGTACATATATTGTACATTGTCCCTGTTAAATAAAAAAATAAAAAATAAATAAATAAAATGCTTGACGTGCAGTGTAGCATTCGCCTGGTACAAAGGCAGGACAGCGCAGAACACCTCTGATCTTCCTCTCATCTCTGTCTGATCATGGAGGAGGTCTGGCTGTCACAATGATGGATGGCAGTGTGTTGTATTAGGGAGTGGATGGGGCCTGGCACACCCTTAGGAATACAGCCGGGTACGTGCACCCTCAACCATGCTCATGTTCCCAGTGGAAAGAAGGAAAGATGCCCTTCATCACAAGCAGGTGCAGCTGGTTGTGCACAGATACGGCAGCTAATGCTGAGGACACCACTTGTCCAGTTTCTAACGCACTTGGGCTTGTATGTCGATGCACAAAATGCATGGCTGAGCCAAGATCTGGAGCAATGGATTTCTCATTCAATGTATATAGTTGCATGAGGACCTTTGGGCATTTATATGATAATGCAGTGGGAAGTCACATGATAATTGACTTATGGCTCATCAAAGAGTTTCTCTAATTAGCTTATTTCTGAGCTCCAGGCCAGTTCTGAAAATGCTTAGATCTCATAACACACGCACACAAAGATCAACGGCTCAGTCAAAATGGGTGAGTGTGAAAATGAACTGTGAGACAAAACATGAAGGTTTTTTTTGTAAAGCAGTGGCTAAAATAAAATAAAATAAAATACTTTTATATAAAAAAATATATTTCAGATGTAATTATGTATTTCATAACTCTTGTGTAGTGTTAATTACAGCCTATTACACTTTTACACTCAAGGGCCATCAATGGAAAAATATAGTTTTTTTGCCCCCAGAATAGTGTAGTTCAGACTATGGACAACTTGACCCCTTCGTCCAAACAATGGCTTGGGGAATTACTGTTTTTGCAATTCCGTTTGATTCCAGTGGTGCAGAAATGGCTTTGTTGAACATGATGGATATTGTATTACATGTTGGGTGACTGACTGTTTCCCCTCCTCTCTCATGAGCGGCAGTAAATCCAGCGCTTCTGACCTGCACACGCTGCTTGCATCATCTTCACATGCTCATTGGCTGCTCATTAGCATCAGTGTCTCTTTGCAGTCTCTCTTCATCAAGCACATGGATCCATTTACACTCAAACACACACAGTGTGTCCCAGCGTCACATCACACCAATGGATCATGAAGTCAACTTCCATTAATATAATGTAGGCTTTTCCCTGCCCCATCTACATTTCCATCCCAGAGCTCCAGTACACGCTACAATGTTTTGATTGTGTTTATGACCATGACTATAACAACTTTCTTAGCTCTTAAAAAGAAAACTGCTGGTTCAGATAAAATGCAGAGTGATTCAAAGTACAACACAAATGATCTTTTTTAAATCAGTATTTTTGTCTTGCTTTCCTTAACAAAATAAATTTACATGTGATGCAAAATTGCATAAAAATAGGACAGTTAATTTATCAAAATACTTTGTTGCGATTCATCTAAACATTTAAGTGAAAAACACTGCAATCACAAAATGATCCAAGCACATTTTTGCATTCCACTGTGCTGATTTTCCATGCACCAGAAAGACATATTTGATCATTCTGATCTTGTTTTTTGCAGCGTCTCGTGGATGACATGCGTTCTAAAAATGTGGCGTTCAAGTTAAAGAACAACCTTTAAAAAACATACCTTATTTTCTTTCATTCCACTGCCCTGCGTCTAACAGTTTTAAACTCAAAAATACATGAGAAAGGCCCCTAAGTGCATTTAAATGATTTAAAAAATGTACACCATTTTAAAAGTTCAATTTCAGTCTAAAGCAATAAATCATCTTTTAAAACGTTCATGCAAAAGATTTAGTCTTACTGAAATCTAGCTCATGTCGCTCAAACAGTAGTGGCGCTAGCAACGCCAAGGTCATGGCGTTGAACTGAAAAGAACTGAAAAGATGTATAGTTTGAATGCAATGCAAGTTGCTTTGTATAAAAGCATGTAAATGCAACCAGTCTGGTTACATGCAGGCTTTTTAACTGGCCTTGCCATTGTGTGCACACTCTGAAAGACATAAGTGACATGTAACGTGTATTTAATCCTTTAAAAATTCAGTTAAGTATTATGACATGTAGGCTTGACAGATGAAGACTGTAGCTCGACTATACAAAAACCTGCTTCACCTTGATTGTGACAGCATGTAAACACTTATTGAGGACGTAAACAGTCGCCTGCCTTATAAGAAAACAAATATGAACGTGAATTCATAAACAGGACATCATTTTGCTTTATGATAAATGATTAAAGTATTCTTTCTTAATTTCACTCAAACTTTCCTATCTCATCCCAGAACTGCTGCAGGTTTTAATCAATACACACAATCTCTGAAATTTAAAGCATTCCTCTGGGTGTTGATGCCACAAGTCAAGTCAAGTCAAGTCAAGTCATCTTCATTTATATAGCGCTTTTGGATATAGCGCAGAGAATCTGGATCGTTTCTTACGGGCGCTGCTGTGGGCTGTAAAATTTCCTTTCACACAAACAATAGGTTTACAGAGCGTTACGAGAAATTCCTATGTGTGATGTATATTCGCCCGTAATATAAGAGGCGCAAATCCCGCCAGCAGCTTCTGACTGTCTCATGAAAAACATGCACTGCTTCTGTTAAAGAATTTCAGTATGTGTTGTATATGACCCCTTCCCTTCAGAGCATCAAATGTAAATGCAAATTTCTACATATACTACATTCTTCTTGTACAATTTTAACATTTCAAGTTATAAAAATTAACAATAATGAATGTATTATGGACGAACACGAATAATGGAATAACTGCCCATTTATTATAATTATTGGTAAAAATAATAATATACAAATTAAATTAGTTACAAATTAACCTAGATTAATAAATAATGTGAAAATCTTTGGTAAAACTTTCCTTTAGGTTGACGTAGTTGCATGTTTCTACATGTACAGTAATAACAGTAAATTATGCATAATTACAAATAACAACCCTAAACCAAACCCTAACCGTAACTCTATAGTAAGTACATGTAGTTAAATAATATTAATCAGTTCTTATTTGAGTAAGTACAATGTAACCTCGTCCCCTTAAATAAAGTGTAACCAAATCTTTTGCTTATTGTTAATTCATGACACCTAATGCAGTAACTAATGTTAACAAAAAAACTTATTGTAAAGTGTCACCAAGTTTTCTTATCCCAAGATGTTTTAGTGGCTAGAAAAGGTGAACGGATTTGTTTTCAGTGTCTGGTAAACAAAGGTGCAACATCGACCTGAGCCTGAGATCTAGAAAGGCGGACTGGAGGTGTGACTTCTATTCTTAGAAAAGCATTCAAGCCACGCATCATGTCTCTCCAGCCGAGTCTTGGGGCTCAGAGTGCTCACCTGATGATGTCGATGTGTCCGTTCTTGGCAGCGAGATGCAGTGGGCTGGTGCCGTTGGGATCAGTCGAGTCTCCAGGTTTGGGCTCCAACAGAGCTGCACACATGTTACTGCTCAGCAGCAGCTGGACCACCTGCAGGGCAAACAGAAGACCATACGCACACACAAAAGCCAATTACAGACAGAAACAAAAAGATATACAAGTAATTTGACAGTACCAAAAAAAAAAAAGCAACGTGTGACTCACCCCAACACGGCCGAATTCACAAGCCAGGTCTAATGGCGTCTTTCCAGCATTGTCCATTATGCAGGGGTTCGACTGGTGTTGCAGAAGCATCTCAGACTGTGGGCAGGTAACCAGCTGTTAGTTGCATATATCACTACCATAGCCAATATTGTCATAGTATTTAATTTTAATATAGTAAAATATTAAATGTATATATCTATATATATATATAATATTTCTAAAAACATATTATTCCACCTATTTTTACATTTAGCTCAAGAATCAGTTAATCTCAAAATATATATCCAGTGAGCTGTATGGAAATAAATAAACAATAAATAAATTTTGATATTAAAAAATATATTTTATTTCTGTTTTAATGCTATTTTCTGTTTTATTGTTTAATTTTTTATTATTTATTTTGTTGTTTTAGACAATATAATATAGAATTTTTACGTAGGTTATCAATCATAACATGAAAGTAATTAACGGATCACCAATACCAGGATTTTAAGAAAGCAGGTTGGGGTTAGTTGATGTTTTTTCCTAATCGGGATGCGCTCATACACAACAAAACGAAAAATTAAACTCTAATTTAACATGCCAGAATTAAAACCTGTTTTAGAACACTGCCTTAGCATGGTTCTCCAGGGGTTCTAAGCACTATCAAACGAAAGCAAGAGCACCCTTAGATGATACTGTAATAATAGCATATTGGCAAAACATATTTGGCGAACGCTCCAGTGTGTATTTGTGTTTGCGCTCTGGAGAACGTTAAATGTTTCTATTTACAAAGTGTTTTAGCTCTGTGTGTGTGCTGAGCTCTGCACGTTCGAATCGTCTCATTGTAACAACGTATAGGTGCAATGTAAATAAGAGATTCAGAGACAGCTTCATTGATTATAATGCGATTCTGAATCCCTTTAATTTTTCTTCAATTTGGCTAGCTGTAGTTTTTATGCTGAAATATAGACTATTAGGATGTTTCGTGACAAAAAAGCTGTGCATGGATTAAAGCCACTGGAACCAGGATCATCACGTAACCAAAACGCAAAGTGTCAAAGAATAATAGCCGCAGTAGAATAATAGCCACTGTATCTACTGAAACTGCCTCTTCACTAAGTGGTAGAAACTCTGACAGAGAAAGAGATGAAGGCATGTGCGTTTTATTACATGCATGTGTGTGTGGGATGATCTCGCTTCAAAGCATTTACTCATCAGGCACAACACCGGTATTCTCTTGTGCACCCGCTGACATATGCTAATTGTTATGATGGTGGTTGAGACAAGGAAGAAAGCAGGATCCAAATGCAGCACACTTTAATAACTAAACTACAAACTGTACAAACTCACAGCAGGAAATATGACTCAGGGACAGAACAACCAACATCAAGGTTGCAACAACAAGAACTCACAAGGACTGGACTGAAACACAGGGCTTAAATACAAGGGCAAACAAGCTAAACAAGATGACAAGGGGGCGTGGTTAATCAAGGACACCTGGGAAGACTAATAGAGATAACGGGGAGCGGGAAAACAGGGAACAGGACTGAACCAAGTGCACAAAGACAGGGGGAACACAGACAGACATCACAACACTAATCATTATCACATTTGAAATATCTATATTGAAGGGGGAAAAAATTGGAGATATTGCTGGTACAACATGCTTGTTTTATCACATTTATTTACTAAAGGAACCATTTGCCAAACAACTGATTTGTGTGTTTGTGAGCATCATAATGGAAGTCCTCAGACATCAGGGGCGTCATTTATAAGCGGTGCGTACGCACAAAACAGGCCCTGAAAGAGGCGTACGCCACTTCCGACGCATAAGTTGTGATTTATAAAAACAAACTTGACGGGAAAATTTGAGCACCTGCACACAAAGTCTGACCCATGCGTCCGAACATTTTGGAGACAGAGCAGTTTGGCGACACCGATGGTGAGCTGAGGGACTGACGGCAGATGAAGGAAAACCACTTTAAATCTTCATTATGAATCCTAATCATAAATACAGTGCATGTTCACAATAACAATTTAAATTAATAAAAGAATGAATTCAACTATGTTTTACGTCTGATATACACTTTTAGATTAAATATACCATTCTTGTTAAGCACTTAAATTACATGAAATCATTAAGTTATAAAATCACTTTACAAAACATTTTACTAAAAAAAATTATATTCTAATAAATATAAATATTTGTAGTGGATGTGATGCTTTTGAACACTTTTCCTGTGGCATGCTGTGTGTTAATGTTTTAACTATAGCGAGGATTGCTTAGCGCATGACAACAGCCGAACTCGTGGTCTGAGAAAATATTTTCGTGGAAATAATGATCAATAATGCACAATAAGGCCTATCTGTCTCCATAAAAATATAAAGCAATTAAAAATACTATTTGGCCAGTGGAAAAGATTGAGAAAAACTTTCTCTGAAATGCATTTTATACTATTTTGATTAATTTATTCAAAAATAAGGCAAGGCAAGGCTACTAAATATTTTTTAGCAATGTAATGGGATGGCACATCCGTATCTCATATTTTCCTACTGTCTTGTACTGTTAAACATGGTATCACGTGGATAAATATGCATACGCAAATGACGATATGCATAGTAAAACTAGGCATTGTAAGCTCCATATGGTTATTTCGGTTATTTTTGTTAACATCGTCATTGGCTGTGTTCGAAAACTTAAAAATACTGCATTACACTGTAGGAGGGCATCAAGGCACGTCCGAATACAAAGTTAGCTTCACTTTCTGTCTCCTAAGAGACCTACATCTGATTGATTTTTGAAGGCAGCTTAGATGTATCCTTCGCTGCCTTTGATATCCCACAATCCTGTGCTTTCCATTATGTGACAGTCAACTTCTTAGAATGTATCTTAAGAACTTTTTTAACTTCTTTCTTAAAGGGTTAGTTCACCCAAATTGAAAATTCTGTCTTTCCAAACCTGTAAGACTTATGTTCATCTTCGGAACACAAATAAAGATTTATTTGATTAAACTGAGAGCTTTCTTTCTCCCCACTGACAGCAACGCAACTACCACTTTGACGCTTCAAAAAGTTCATTAAGAGATCGTAAAACTAATCCTTACGAATTGAGCGGTTTAGTCCAAATTTTCTGAAGACACTCGATCACTTTATATGATGAACAGATTGAATTTAGGCTTTTATTCACATTATAAACATTCATCAACTCACACATCGGTTGAGGTAAACGGAAACTCAAGCATGTTGGCTTGACATGCGAGGACCAATGAGGTTCATTCTTGTGTGTTATGCTGCACGTTTGAGCTTCCGCAAGAACCAATGAGGTTTGTTCTCGCGCGTTGAGCAGGATCGGCTGAGCTTCTGTTTATGTTTGCTGATCAATGTTAATTTGGGAATAAGCCTAAATTCAATCTGTTCATCATCGTGTCTCTTTAGAAAATTTGGACTAAACCGCTCAATTCATATGAATTAGTTTTATGATGTCTTATTTTTTGAAGCGTCAAAGTTGTAGTTGTGTAACTGTCAATGGAGGGACAGAAATCACTCAGATTTAATCAGATCAGATCTTTATTTGTGTTCCGAAGGTGAACAAAAGTACAGGTTTGGAACGACATGAGTGTGAGTAAATCATGACAGAATTTTCATTTTTGGATGAACTAACCCTTTAAGATGATTTTCGTGAATCCGGCCCCAGGTTCTGGTTCCAAGTTGTCAGTATCCATAACAGCATGTTGGATCTTTTATCATACACCGCCTTTGAAGAAGAGTGGACATGGTGTTGTAGCAGTATGTACTCACTACGTCATAGTGTCCGTGCTGAGCGGCCAGGTGCAGGGGGATCTGACCCTCATCAGACTGACCGTTCACTGAGGAGCCTGACTTCAACAGCAACTTCATGGGTTCGGACTTTCCCTGCCATGCTGCATAATGCAGAGGCCGCATCCCTGGAACACGAGAGGAAAGACTTTTGATATTACTGCACTACACATTCCTAAAACATACCCATACATGTAGAGTTAAGCTTGTTTAACCCTCTAGGCGCCACGGTCGAGTTTACTCGACAAGATGCGGCACTGAATAAAACGGCCGATTTTGCCAAATTGGGTGTCAAATTTCGTTCGACCTCCCCTCCACTGGATGGCAGACATGTCATACTTCATCTCAGACTCAAAAAAACGTCATGCTTCTGTATCAAAATGTTCGAGTTAGAGCGCATTGAATCAGTGCGATCAAAAGCGGAGCTAGTGTGAGAGTGAGCCATTTTATCACAGCCTCTCCGTAATCGCGGCGACAGTATTGTGGTGGAGACTTTGTCTGTTATCACTGGGTATGTTAGACGAGGTCGAAGTATTCATAGTACAGTTAGGGGGCAACGTGAAGGCAGGGTGGGGAGTCGCAATGAATGTGCATACTCGGCGCGCGCGCGAGGCAGATCTGGCCGCGCTCGCGCTGCTCGTATCATCTCACTCATGATATGTGCCTTGCCGTCGCGAGTGATCTTTTGAACTAAACAGGTCTTGTCTACTTGTGTTTGTGTGTCATATAAATAATATATATGTGCCCCATACATGGAATCAGAGTGCTTACTGTATGTAGTAAATGGAAAATCTTTACAGCAAAAGGCCAACCACTACATGCATACGGTTTGTTCTACCATTTATTAGTAATTATTTACACAGTTTGTTTACTACTTCCTATATACCTGAGCATTCAGTATTGTGCAATATAGCATACAGAAGGTGATGGACATTTTGGGGGGAAAGATATGCTGCATTTTATCATTTAAACATGTGACTTTTCATGAAACTTCTATAATCCAAGATTTCTGCCACTATATGACGTCATAATATGCAAATTAGATGGAAAAATGTAATCCCTAAATAAACTTTGGGTCATCCTTAATATTTCTCTAATTTACAGAAAGTCTCTATCTTTTTTCACTTTTAAGATATAGCCTTGTGAAATTAAGCTGTCAAAATCGAACTTTTATGGAAAAAACCTCTGGCGCCTAAAGGGTTAAGATCGTTAGGAAGTGACATCTAAAGCAATGCAGTACTTTTTTTTTTAATCTGCATAAATGTTTTTCTGGTACCTTTCTGGTCCCTGATGTCCACTAAGGCCTGAGAGTCAACCAGCAGTGATATAACCTCCACATTTCCATTGAGAGCTGCATGGTGTAGTGGTGAGAATCTGTGAATAACAGACACAAAACATAAACAGGATGTAGATTTTAGGACTGTGCGCCATTCAGAATTGAATTAAGAATAGAAATTCCAATATTAAATTTAAATCGAAGTAACAAACAGGATGTTACTTGTAATTTTAATTTGATATACACAATTTATTAGTATTATTCACATTCAAATTGCAGTTGTGCCTTGTTTGCTACTTCCATTCAAATATTCCAATATATATATATATATATATATATATATATATATACACACACACACACATATACATATACAGTATATATATATATATAGGAATATTTGAATGGAAGTAGCAAACAAGGCACAACTGCAATTTGAATGTGAATAATACTAATAAATTGTGTATATCAAATTAAAATTACAGTTACATCCTGTTTGTTACTTCAATTTAAAAAAAATAAAAAAAATAATATATATATATATATATATTTATATATATACACACACACATATACAGTATATATATATATATATATATATATATATATATATATATATATATATATATATATATATATATATATATATATATATATATACAGAAAGCCTAAAAAAATTCAATCAAACAAACCCAACATCACCACCTGTTGTTTTGGAGGGTTTCAAGAAAAACCCTCCTCTCTCATCCACAAACAAACTCCAGAACATTCAGTTGTCAGACACGACTGGAACTTCTAAAGGGATTCTATGGTAAGATGAAACTAAAAAAAAAAAGAAGCTTTTAGGCAGAAAACCCACCAGATTGGTTTTGTGCAAACAGGAATAAAAAGTACCCCGTGCCCACAGTTAAATATACTGCTGGATCTTTAAAGTTGTGGGCCTATTTTTTTCCTGCAGGTCATGGACATCTTGTTCAGATACAGTACATGGTATCATGGATTCTAGCAAATACCAACAGATAAAAAATCAAAACCTAACGGCCTCTGCTAGACATCTTATAATGGGCAGTGGTTGGTCCTTCCATCAGGACAACGATCCAAAACAAACATCAAAATGAGCACAAAAATAAGTAACATAAGCTTCTGCCATGACCATCCCAGTCCCCTGACCTGAACCCTACAGAAAATGAGTGGGCTGAACTGAAGAGAAGCAGCATCAACATGGAGCTGAGAATCTGCAGGATCTGGAGAGATTCTGTATGAAGGAATGGTCTCTGATCTCTTTTCAGGTGTTCTCCAAACCAACAGGCATTATATGAGAAAACATTAAAGGAGCTCTAATCTTAGCAAAATAAGGTTGCAAAAAGTATTTAATAAAAGGGTGCCAATAATTGTGGCCAACATGTTTTGGAGAAAAACATTTATTTCATAATGTGATTTACCCCCCACTTTCAATTCATTTACTCAAATGAAAGGTTCGATTTTTGCGAATTTTGAATGAAAGATCAAAACTATAAACGATGCAGATATATTTTTACAGGCATTTTTTATCATATTTACCAGGGGTACCATTAATTCTGACCACAACTATATATATATATATATATATATATATATATATATATATATATATATATATATATATACTGTATATATATATATATATATATATATATATATATATATATATATATATATATATATATATATATATATGTAATAATTAGAAATAACTAAGTTCAGTAAATTTCTCTTCCTGCCATTCCAGTTCAACATATTGTGGGATGTGGCCAATTCAATTAAATTCCCAACTCTTGAATTCAAATGTAAATATATCCTTCTGAACTTTGTCCATCTGTGGTAGATTCATAAAATTACAGTGCAACACTGCAACATGTAACACATACAGTAGCTGCCTCTGAGATGCATACCATCTGACCATATTGCACTGCCAAACATATGACACCAACATCACTTAACAGATGTTAATGTCTCTTCAGCAAGACCACATCACCTGCCTTATAAAGGACTTAGTAGACAACACTGTCAACCACATATACTTGAATTATGACTTTCACAGGACTGAAATTTGAAGTTAATACGAGAAGCCTGTGTTTGAGCAAGAACCTCAATCATCGGTGTGCATGTGTCCCTGTTTGCTCAGCTGTTTAGCTTGTGCAGTGGTTCTCAAAGTGTAGCGCCCAAGAGCTGACTGCAGCCACTGATTATAAAGCAAACAGTTCAGTCAAAAGCAGTACTATAGCCAACAGGATTTAAATTAGGGCTGCACGATTTGGGCCAAAATGATAATCACGATTATTTTGATCAAAATTGAGATCACGATTAATTATCACGATTATTTGTTGATTTTAACCAAAATGAATTTTATTGTCACATAGGCTAATTATAACTGCTTTTACATCCATATTGTGCTACATTCCTGCTAATGTACAACTATGTGCATCAAAATAAAATAGGTCCTCTTATTCACCAAAATTCAGTGCATCTCCTTAAAGAATAAAGAAGAATAAATAAAACAATAAAGAAAATGTAGCAAAACTTCAACAGGGCACTATTTTACATTTTACATTGTGTAAATATATTTTAAGAAGGAAAATATAAACTTGCATTGTCCCTGCATAATGGATGTGAATAAAACGCGCAAAATATACAATCAATAAAAACCTATTACACCAAATTAATATGATTATCTATACACATTCATGACAGCTTTTACTTTCAATGAATCTGAGTATTTTCTCACAATGCATTATAATGATACAGTATAACATGTCCAGAATGCAGTAGTGTCCTGTGTTCATAACCCATTAGTGCAGAAGGTTTTTCAAAGAGGAGAAGACAAAAAGCCCTCATTGGATTTTCTGTCACAGCTCACTTTCTGTGATTGGTGCATGAAATATGCTGTAACCTAGCTACGGTTGTGAACGTAAACCCTCAGCTCAGAGCAGAATACTAAACTCACAGGAACCCGGTCTGACCAATCTCTTCCTCTCTCACTGGCACTATCATGCAGGTTTGCACTGTGCCACTGCAGAAGAGCTGCTGGGTGATGGGCCAGTCTCCCCACCAAACGTCCCCCCTTTCCCAGGCTCCACATCTCATGCAATATAATATTCATGTTCCCTTCACTCTGTGTGGCACTTTCTCTATTAGTAGGTCAGATACAGTAAGCCCTGTCTATTCATATCCGTGTATGTATTTCTTTCTCATGTGTCACTATAGAGCAAGACAGAGGTAAACACATAGACACGTCGCCTGACCTACTTTTCTTAATGAGGGAACTAAAGCCCAAGGCGTTCCCTCGAAAGGAAGCACAATCAGCACTCCTCCATTCACTGAGCAGAATGTCTGATAAGATATTGTTTACATATATATATATATATATATATATGGTATCTGTAAGATTTCTAAAGATATTAAGTAAAGACACTTATAATCTTACAAAGAATTCTATTTCAAATAAACGCTATTCTTTTGAACTTTTTATTCGCCAAAGAATCCTGAAAAAAATACACAAAATACTGTTTTTAACATTGATAATAATAATAAATATCTCTTGAGCAGGAAATCATAATGATTTCTGAAGGATCATGCTGGTCATTCTGAAGGATCATCATAAGATTGTTGTAATGATGCTGAAAATTCAGCTTTGCATCACCAGAATAAATTACATTTTAAAGTATATTAAAAAATAAGAAAACAATTATTTTAAATTGTAAAAATATTTCACATTATTACTGTTTTTACTGAGGACCATGGTCCTCAGTCGGAAAAGGGTGGCTTGCTCACTTCAGGTTGGTGGAGAGATCCTTCCTCAAGTGGAGGAGTTTAAGTATCTTGTTTTGTTCACGAGTGAGGGAAGGATGGAACGGGAGATTGACAGACGGATCGGTGCAGCTTCTGCAGCAATGCGGTCGATGTACCGGTCTGTTGTGGTGAAGAAGGAGCTGAGCCGTAAGGCAAAGCTCTCGATTTACCGGTCAATCTACGTTCCTACTCTCACCTATGGTCATGAGCTTTGGGTCATGACCGAAAGGACAAGATCCCGGATACAGGCGGCCGAAATGAGCTTTCTCCGCAGGGTGGCTGGGCGATCCCTTAGAGATAGGGTGAGAAGCTCGGTCACTCGGGAGGAGCTCAGAGGAGAGCCGCTGCTCCTCCACATCGAGAGGGGTCAGCTGAGGTGGCTCGGGCATCTGTTCCGGATGCCTCCTGGACGCCTTCCCGGGGACGTGTTCCGGGCACGTCCCACTGGGAGAAGACCCCGGGGAAGACCTAGGATAAGCTGGAGAGACTATGTCTCCCGGCTGGCCTGGGAACGCCTCGGTGTCCCCCCGGAAGAGCTGGAGGAAGTGTCTAGGGAGAGGGAAGTCTGGGCATCTCTGCTTAAACTGCTGCCCCCGCGACCCGGCCCCGGATAAGCGGAAGAAGATGGATGGATGGACTGTTTTTACTGTATTTTTCATCAAATAAATGCAGCTTTGAGCATAAGAGACATAGGAAACATTCAAAATTGCACTGACCCCATACACACCCCAAGAAATGAAATATATATGTATATAATATGTATATAAAATAATATAATATATAGTTAAATGGGTTGATGTGTGCGTTTACATGTCACAAGATTTAAATCGGAATTGATTTTTTGACATGCGCACACTGCACGAATATGCCGCTGTTCGTGCATAACTATTCTCATCTATTGGTTCTTTATTTGTTTTAAACACCAGACATAATATTTATCCGTCTCTGGTTATGATTTGGAGACGATGAGCATGAACCGTTGTGCCGTGCTGCTTATATTTATCACGCAGGAAAACCCCACGCCCAGAACCAGTTGTCCGTGGATGATAATCTGAAACAAGGACTGGAGGGGCATTGTCCTGCTCCACTTCACAGACGCTGAGTGAAATGAGAATTTTAGAATATCGGGAAACTCATTTATAAGACACTTTAGGCCCTGTCCCAAATGGCGCACTTCATGCGGACTTTCTGTCTCGTGGACTTAAATTGCGCGTGTTCGCCGAGTCTACGAGTCCGTAGGCCGTCCCATTTTAGCATTTTAACGCCCTGAAGTGAGCTCAGCAGCGCCCCCTTTGTACCCTTGAAGCAGTCTTCCGCGAAGCCCGCATAGATGCAGGCTCCACGCACTTTAACTACCCAGGAATCCTTGCGAAAGGCCAATCAGACGACGGATGGGAGGAGATTTCGCTCACGGACATTTGTTAACATGGCTGAGAAGAAAATATTTAAGTGTCATTATCAATACGGTTTTTATGACAAGTTTATACAAACATTATGATCATCGACCAGTGGTTGATGTCTCAAACATAGGCTAATAATAGCGAGCTGAATAATATGATCGCATTATGGTTCATTAAATAAATAAAACAAAATGTCAGGGCTTTACTGAGTCATATGTAAACACAACAACAATAGGCAGCATATTTCCCCGAACCTGTAGCTCCTGTCCATAACAACAATCAGACCGTCTTCCTGTTTCCGGCGTCTGGTCGATCAAGGGGGTGGTGATGGCGCAGTGGATAAGACACATGCCTTTGGTGTGAGAGACCCGGGTTCGAATCCACTGTGAGACACCAATGTGTCCCTGAGCAAGACACTTAACCCCTAGTTGCTCCAGAGGCGTGCGACCTCTGACATATATTAAAAGCGTCAGCTAAATGACTAAAAATGTAAAAAAAAAATGTAAGTCTGTCCCAAAAATACCTCTCAATGCGCCCTCGCGGACTTGCGCTAAGGGCTCTATAGGTCTGCATGACATCACCGAAGTGTGGACTCAGTGAGTCATACGTTATTACGCTATTTCAACGTCATTGCACATGCGCAGTCCTCAGTTTCGGTTTTCAATCCGATCAAGTGTTTACATGTTCTCTCGATCGGATTACAAAAGGAGTAAACCACCCCTTTCCAATCGGATCGAGCTCAATCGGATTGATTAAGGTATTTACATGAAGGTTTTTTAGTCCAATTGAGCCGTCAATCCGATTATAAGTGTCCATGTAAACGCAGCTAATGATCTCAACATTTGGTTTTTGACAGACACATCAAATGAATCAAGGGTAATAATCCAGGCACATCTACTCTACTGGCTCCTCCACCTCTTAAACATTTATCTCCAGCAAAATGCCATCAAACGAGACAATCCTACGTGTCGGTGTAATATCCGTTTCTGAAATATTTCAGCTCTGCTGTTTTTCAGTTGTTCTTTCTCTGTAACACTTTCATTTGAAGGCAGGTTTCATATTGTTTTATTAAAGGTGGAGGCAGCAAAACGACAGGCTCTTCCTTGCTCATAAATCAAATTTTGCTCCACCATTGCTCCTCTCGTGCTCCCATTTAAGGGAATGATCTCAGATTAGAAAGAACATTAAGCCTCTTATGAGAACACTTATTATCACAAGATGTCTGTTAGCTCTATTACCGAAGATAATATGGATGTCATGTGTGTATGACATAGCTGCAAAATTATATTTTTTTCAAATTTGATTGGGCAAAGAGGTGGGAAACCTGCTGTCGCACCACTCACTCTGTTGCTTGGCGACATGCAAAGCTTTATGTTTTGCCAACAAAGAATAGTCACAAACGAAACCAGAAAAAATATATATCTGAAATCAAAAAGCGAATTTATTCCTGTGATGCAAAGCTGAAATTTCAGCATCATTACTCCAGTCTTCAGTGTTACAAGATCCTTCAGAAAACATTCTAATATGATGATTTGCTACTCAGGAAACATTTATTATTATGCTAAATTTTTGGTGTAAACCTTGACAATGTATTTTCTTTGATGAATATAAAGTTATGAATATAAAGAACAGCACTTACGTGAAATAAAAATCTTTTGTACACTGTCAAACCCAACGTTAAGGTAACTAAAAGTATTTAAGGAACTGATTAGCTTAAACCACTTAAGTTTAAAAACTAATATTTATGAATACTGTGAACTTATTCCATTTGAGTCAACATCTATAATCTATACATCTATAAATTACAGGAACGTCTGTCTGTCTGTCTGTCTGTTAATCGAATATCTCTCGAACCGTTAGTCCGATAGATTTCAAACTTGACAGGTGTCTTGCTACGGGCACGAGTAAGCGCAGTGCCGAGTTTGACGTTGTTTGGATTAGAAATGTAAAAGATATCGTTAAATATATCTGTAAAAGAAGCACACATTGAAGTTGTGGTTTAAAAATAAACATTCTGACATTAGAGAGGGTTGTGGTTTAAAAATTGTGGTTTAAAAATAAACATTCTGTCAGCTAAACATTAAGTCAGCTACACTGTTTACTTCTGAAGTAAAAAAGTAGCGATTCTTTTCGAGGTTGTTATTATACATTTATTACAATGTAATTATTTCTACACTGTTTACTTCTGAAGTAAAAAAGTAGCGATTCTTTTCGAGAAATGTAGCGATTCCTTTCAAGGTTGTTATTATACATTTATTACAATGTAATTATACGTCTATTACAATGTAATTATACATTGTTTACAGTGTTATTATACATTAATTACAATGTAATTATACATTAATTACAATGTAATTATAAGTTTATTACAATGTAATTATACGTCTATTACAAAGTAATTATACATTGTTTACAGTGTTATTATACATTTATTACAGTGTCATACATTTGTTACATTATTATTATTATACATTTGTTACATTAATATTTTGTTACATTATGCTTTTTGAAAAAAGTAGCGATTCTTTTTGAAAAAGTAGCGATTCTTTTTGAAAAAAGTAGCGATTCATTTTGAAAAAGTAGCGATTCTTTGTGAAACGCTTAACGTTATTGTTTTCTCAGAGTTTAGGCTCCTGTGTAATAGTAGTCTAGGCTATTCAGGAACTCAAACATACCAAACCAACAATTACTAAAAACACACAAAAACTAATTTTGCACGGGCATTGCACTAGTTATATTAAATTAAACTATAATACTACTTAAACGCTTTATGTAGCTGGAACTTAATTAAACTGCATAAAACCATCAGAACCTATAAACTCAAATAATTGACTGTACTTAAATTGCATAAAACCATTATAATCAGAACCTATAAACTCAAATCATTTACTGTACTTGCTATTGCTAACTGCTAGTACTTGTGTAAAAAGCAACATATAGTCTTTGTTACAACCCTGGCTCTAGGGATGCAACATAAAGGACACAAAGACAGAAGTCTGCCAATTAAAACAAAGTTTATTTAATATAAAAAGGAAAAAGGGGACTGTAGAAGCAAAACACAGCTACTGCTCTGCCGGCTGCAAGACGAGAGAGAGAGAGAGAGAGAGAGAGAGAGAGAGAGAGAGCACGTCCTAGATTTAAAGTAGCTCCTGTCAGGTGACACCAATTAACCGGTTGATTGCAGGTGATCTACCAGGGAAACTGCAATGACATATAGATTAGAACACACATAACATCTTAGCGGTATTCGGTCAATCCTTAACCTACCCACAGGCTATTCTTCACCACAATGGTAACCCCACAAATCTCAAACATACCAGAAACCCCTTTTAAATTCCAACATAACAGAACATTAAACATTACTGTCACTTTAGATAAATTCTATGCATCCTTGCTGAATAAATATATTAAAGCAACACTATGTAAAAATTGTTACTTTAGTAGTCGTAACAGGGTGAAAGGCACTTCTGCCAAAGCCTGACGGGGTCTGTATTGCTTTTACTGGCACTAGGGGAGCGCGGGGCACAACCTAACGCGGGGTTAAATGTAACACGGACCTTTTACATAGTTAGTCGGGATCAAGCCGGTTGTGTTTCCACTCTTTTTCTCTCGCTGCCAGAAGACGGTCTCCCGCGAATTTGCGGAAAGTTTTGATAAGATTTCATGAAGATGCTGGACAAAGAGTGTTTTGACACCATGCAAGTAAATTTTTTCATCACAGGTTTTTTTCGGTTTCTGAGTTGGGTGTGTACGTCACCAAATCTAACTTTATATTGCCTTAATAACTGTCTTGTTGGCTAAAACATAGCACCGTTTTGAAACATGTCAGCAACTCCTAGCAACTGTTAGCTAGGCTTAAAATATGTTTTACACAGCGGGGTTAGATGTAGCACAGTGTTACAAACAAGCCGCCAAGTGTACAATGATAATCAAATGAAAACAGGGAGCCACACAACTTCTAGGTTTGAGTATTTATTTATATATTTAACTTTGTTGGACTTTCACAAACAATGTTGGAATTTTTTTATTTTTTTTTATTTAGTTTACTATGCATTAATCACTTTTTTTTTTTTTTTAAATATAGCCTGGTTTTAATGCAATAAACCCTTTAATTTTTTTATAAAAAAAATTTATTAAGTTTTTATTATTATTACTGTTATTATTATCAATAATAATAATTTTACATGCAGCTGCCACACATAAATGTAATTCAATTGCAATTACAATATTTGATGATTTTATTTATTTATTTATGTATTGCTTGCAAAACTGTGCAGCCCTTTTCTATGTCTCTATCCATGATATTGATCCATAATAGAAGGATGATTGGATGAAGGATGGATGTATGGATATCTATCTATACATATGCACAAACAATATCAAACTATACAGATAAAATAGTACTGAATTATGTGTGTTACACACAAGTGTTACAACTAACCCCTCTGTCTGTTACAATTAACCCCGCATATGGGGTAGGTTGTAACATTTGCACTTCTGTCCCTTTCAGTGCAACTGTACGGAAATGGAAGCTCCTAGAAAAAAACTTTAAGTGTTCATATGTAGCAGAGATGTGTATGTTGCTTGTGTAAAAAAAAGATGAATCTAACTTAATTATTTTTTAAATAATTGAGCCAAAACCAAAATGTGTTAGGTTGTGCCCCGCTCTCCCCTACGGAACTTCGGGGTTCAGGTAGTAACCCGAGCACAAAAAGAACTACAAAATTCGACTGCTTTACGTCAAGCGTTACAATAGTCATTATTTCGGTTTTCTTCGTATCTGATGTCGCAATACATTATCCTTTTATGAAATCATGTAACATACTCTACCTTGTCAGTGGACATCGTTCATTCTAAAGCCGGTGCCTGATAAACAGCGAGTGTGCGTGCGACGGTAGGCTAAATTATTTACGACAGTGGTAATGGACAATTTCGTTTCCAACCAGTAGGGCAACCGAAGAGGAAAAGTTCCATGGTGTTGCTTTAACTTCTACCAAAATCTTTATGGCCTACAGTAATTTAATGATCTTAAACATACTGTTACTGACCTATCCTACTTATCGGACCAATTCAAATATAATTGTTTACCAGAACTCTTGCTCATATGAAAAATGTTTAAACTAATGTCATCTTTAAAAAATTTGTTGTATGGCTTCAAAGCAACTCAGTGTGGCTTTCACTGAATTGATTTGTCTTGTTATATTGATTGGCAGCAATAACAGGAACCTTTAGTATATTAAAAATCTTAAGATGACGAATTGCATGGGAGAAACTGCAGAGTTGCCGTTCATGAAATGAAAAGTCATAATTAACTTATTGGGTTTAGACAGAACAATTAAGACTTTACTAATGCTCACTGAGCATGGTAATGAATTCAATAAAAGAACAGCATCATTAATCCTGCCATTGAGTCGTAGCTGCACAAGCTGTGTGTTTTGAAGACATCAGCAAGAAGCAGGTTTATAAAGGAGGTCATTTTTGATCCGCAAATGCAGTC
Source organism: Tiaroga cobitis (assembly GCA_030578255.1). Lineage (NCBI taxonomy): Eukaryota > Metazoa > Chordata > Actinopteri > Cypriniformes > Leuciscidae > Tiaroga > Tiaroga cobitis. The sequence goes on from CM060593.1 coordinate 30,707,597, forward strand.
ATTACACTGATTCCCAGTATTGCATACTGTTCTCTCAACAACAAAAAAATGAACATTATCTGCTGAGCTAAAGCTGTGTGTTTAATTAGAGAACTTCCATGTGGTAGAAACATAATCATGACATACAGTAATAATGAATCTGTTTTTTTTTTTAAACAAATCAATTCAATAACTTAAAGGGGTCATGACATGAGAAACCAAATTTGCCTTGATCTTTTGGTATATAAGAGATCTATGTACTATTAAAACTTCCTGCAAGTTTCATAGCTTAAGACGTCCTCCCCATTATAAACGAAGCATTTATTTAATCAAGCTCTAAATACAGCTCGTTCTAGATCCTTTGTTCTTAGTGACGTCACGGTACGAAGTGACGTACGAGTCATTTGCATATGACCGCCTCCAGCGCAGGACAACTACGCCTCATTTCGCATCATCGCATGCGCTGTCGTGCAGCGAGTGGGTCTGTTTACAAGTTGACTGGGATGCCACGCAGATGTGCTGTTCCTGCTGTGGACAAACAACATGTTTGAATACGCTGCCGAACGATCCAGACGTCAGGGAAAGCAGTTGGATGCAGTTTATTTGCAGCATATGCAGCCCGCCAAAGCTTTATCTTATCGGTTAGTGATGTAGATGAGTGTGACAGGGCAGGTTACTGAAATAGCGAGCAGAGAGAGAGAGAGAGAGAGAGAGAGCCCCGGCCGCGTGCGCGCCTTCAAACTGCCCTGCTCTCTCTCTCCCTCTCTCCGTCTCTCTCTCTCTCTCTCTCTCTCTCTCTCTCTCTCTCTCTCTCTCTCTCACTCTCACTCTCGCGCATATGAATCAAAATCAATTGAGAATTGACACGATGGTAAAAGATCGAGACCGAAGTTTCATGTGTTGGAGCATTGTGTAGCCTACATGTGAAACAAAATGATTAACGTTAAAAATGTATGCATAAGCAGACCGCAGCTAAAGAAATGGGCACTGAATGAATCAATGAACGAATCTGAACTAATCCTTTCAGTGAACAAACTCAAAACACAGAAATCCTAGGAAGGTGGCGATGTAATTTTCACACCAGTATATGGGGGGGTGGGGGGGGGGGGGGTGATGAATGTGCGCTATCTTTTCCATTTGCGATCACGCTCTATAGGCCTATAATTTGAGGCATCAGGTAGCCACTTTCAATATGTGCGGAATTGGAATGGCTTTTTATTGTGCGCTCGCTTTTTATATTCACTTCCAAATTCGCAATCACGCATACTCTGTCTACAGGGTTTGACTATTTTACAAGATATTTGTCAATGATGCTCAGCATCTGTTGTGCACCAAATCCTCCGCCATCGTCTTTTCAGTCATCTCGCCTTAAGGCCTGTTCACACCGGGACGAATTTCGCGCGATATTCGCCGACGTTTGACGCCTCGTGACAAAACAAAGGGCGCCAATGTGAGTGTGCACACCGACGCGATAAACGCCACGCGTAAAAGCGTCATTTTTTTAAAAAACGCCTCGGGTTCGTTTTTTTAGTTTGACGCGCCGCGTCAAAAACTATCCGACCAATGAGATTGGCGCTTTTGCTCACGTGTCTGGAGCTTCTGAAGTTACAGTAAAACACAACTTGGGGGCGCTCAAACACAAAACGGTCTTGCCGAGCACACACACGTAACGGCGAAGAAGATATACGCCAAGTAGCGTCTACACTGCCGGGAATAAATAAGACGAGGAAGATGCAAGGCAAGATGAATGTAGAGCTGCTGGTCTCGTTGGTGTCGGAACATAAAGAACTACATGACAAATGCGACAGCAACTACAAAAATCTTGATAAAAGAGAACTGTTATGGCGTGGTATTGCAGAGCAAATGGGCACCATCTAATGTCAGGGAATGAATTTGCATGTTCACTCGGCTCATCGTCAGCGAAAATCGCTTGGGTGTGAACACAAAAAACGCGTATAACGAATAACGCGCGCCGATATTCGTCCCGGTGTGTATGGGCCTTTACTCTCGCCACGTAATAGGCCTAAGTGAAATCTGACTCCTGCTTCACTGTGCTGCGACTCATCTCATGCTGTATGGAGCAGAGCAGATGCTTTTTAAGTTAATAATTGTAGCGTAGTGTCCATTGTCCAACTTAACTAAATGGGTTTTGCTTCTATAAAAAAAAATGACAACAGTGGGGGCGGTGCCGCGGTGAGCAAGTTATGTAATCGGTGTGCGGCCGAACACAGTAACACCGGTAATACAGTCTATCGTAGCAAGCCTAATCCTATGATGAATCTGTGAGGGAAATTTTACATTTTTAATAAAACAACTAACATCCCTTTTTCTTGCAGGATTAACATTTAATGCTTTTGCAAACTAAATGTCCTCAACACTTGGCCAAATTGTGTCTGGATATGTGCTTGGATACAGAAAAAAAGAGGAAACAAAACTACTGTAGATGCTGTCTAAATATAACAACAAAGCTAGACAGTTGTCTGAATATATATTTTTAACTTTATGACCCTAGCATCAAGCTTTTACCAATGAACAGAAAATTATACATAAGAAGAACCAATCATATTAGAGAAAATAATGTAATGAATCAAGTCACCTTTGCCCTACAGTTATTCTATAAAAACTGTACACAAACAGGTTTGGTATAATCCATAGTCAATTTAAAAGCTGGTATGGTATGTGGCTGAAATGTGTGAGATGCAGCAGGAGAGATGACATGGTAAGATTATCCCAGAGAACACAGCCTCACAGCAGATGGCAGTCAAGCTGCAATGTTTGTCAAGCTCATTTCAGATAGAGCTCATCTTAGAATCCAATGAAAGCCGCCTATTTTGTTGTGGCTCTGCTGGGCCTAAACTCTGACCGCAATGAGAGTGTGTATTTGTGTGGCTGTCAGTGCCAATGACCTTCACACTGAGTGCCTGTGGCACCGAGACACACTGCCTTCACAAATCTGTCTAAAACATTGTCACAACAAGCCTTTAAATCAAGTGCGCGGCCCATCTAAAAGCACCTTTGTTTTTATTGTTCCCGCAGACACTCACTGGAACTTTCTACCACCGGGTTGAGGATCATTCTATCAGCATCATGCTCCTGACATCCCTCACACTGTGCTCCTGCTGTTTCTCTCTTGCTCCCGATCAGGCCCGGTTCCAGATTCAAATCACTAAGGGTGCTTCTGAAATTCCTGAGGGTGCTCTAGTAAAGTACAGATGTAGGCTAAGCAACGGCTCCATAGCAGTGTACAGTGAGACATTTAAGGTTATTTACAATTCATCACTTTTACCAATAATTGGAATAGAATTTCAAAATCATTTTGTTATGAATATTGTTTCTATTAATCTATTAGTCTGCCTTTACATTGCTTTAAAGCTATTCTATTTTAACATGTCATTATTCTGTCCCATGCAGAGTGAATCCAGTATTTATATGTAGATGTCACTTCCGAAACTTTGCAGCATGCAATTGGCCGTCGGTCCTCTTAGCAGCATGAAAAACAACAGTTTTATACAACGGATTATATAGGCTGTAGCCTCAAAAGCGTGAAAGAGTGCTCACTTTACAATCACTAAAACACGGTCGCTTTGTCAGTTCCTCGCGATCTCACAAAGTTCCATTACAATCAATGAATCTGCCAAAATGCACATTAAATAAACTTACATCATGTCTATACTTTGTTTGTTAATTAGATTGTTAATTGCGAGCCTGCATAACTCAGCACTGAATAAAATCTGGTGTTTTGAGCGAGGAGTGGATTCTGAGTAACTTAAAAACCTCTAAATCGTTATAGTGTTCAAGAGATCAACAACTATGTCTGTGATTAGCTCCATTGCTCACCGTTGCAAAAACACATTGTAAATATATACATTTGACGTTCTCCACAGCACGAACACAAATATGCACTGGAGCGTTCGCCAAATCTGTTTCGCCAATATATTATTACAGTTTCAACAGAGGGTGCTGCTCCCGATGAATCTCAAAATGCTCTGAAAAAAACTCTAAAAATGGCAAAATAAAAAATGTGCTTCATCTAAAACTCATTGATTTAAAAAAAAAAAATAAAATATTTAACAGTGAATCAACCTTAATATGTAACGTTACACCAACAAAACTAAAATTAGGGGTAAGATCAGGTAGAAATAGCTCCTTAACATGACAATTGCAGGTTCCCACTTTTTAGAGTGCAGATCTGACATAAATATAGATTCAAATAAAATAATAACAATAACTTAGTAAAAACTTTCCCACATCATGCTATAGGCATGAGTCATATTATAATGTATTTTTTAAGAGATCAGCATTACAAAGTTTATCTTCTGCATGAAAAACAGGCAAAAAAAATCCCCAAGATTACATTGAATGTCATTAAAACTTATAATGTACAGTAAGCAAACCTAGAAATACCCTAACAATCACAAACCACCCCGAGCATGGGTCACACTTAACGACTAAAACATTCTAAGACTGAGCTGAACACACTTACAGACTGTTTCCAATGACTGGAGCAGATTTTAAACACAGACTGTGAACACAGACTGAACGCAACTGTCTCTGACTCTGTCTCTGCGTGTTTGGGCATGATCAGTCGTAAGTCAAATTACATTCATTATCGGCCTTACAGTCGTTAAGTGTGTCCCCAGCTTAAAGCAACTGACTAAATAACACCCTAGCAACCACCTAAAACACCATTGCTACCACTTAGCAATGCCCTGGCAACCACAAAGAATATGACAAGCAATGCCATAGTGACCACCCAGAACCCCCTTGCAATTGCCTAGTAGCACCCTAGCAACACCTCGTTAGCCTCATAGCATAATTGCCTAAGTCATATTTCAACGTTTTTGGAAAACACGAAAAAACACAATTTTTTGAAATCACATTGTGATTTTATATTGATATTATAACAGTACATTCAACCAGATGTGTGAACAAGTATGCAAAAAGAAAAAGATCCATCACCAATTGCCTAACAAATAAAAGTGACTTAGGCAGAACATGCCATGACTTAGGCATTTTTTCTCTTACATATAAATGCAAACATAACATAACTAAAGTTGTTTTCTCTCCTAAATATAACCAAGATGTGTAACTTGCCAACCTTAACCAAGTTGTTTCTTAATGTCTAACCGTAACTACTGTTTTCCTTTTCCACCTTTAATCGAAGTTCCACTCAGGTGTGCAAATATAACATAACCATAGTTTTTTTTATTCTCCTAAATATAACCAAGATGTGTAACTTAACCCTAACCAAGTTGTTTCTTAATGTCTAACCTTAACCACTTTTTCTTTCCCACCAAGTTCTACTCAGGTGCTGTGCACACTCATTTTCACACTGTCTATTGATGAGGGAGGTTGTCATAGTACTGGTGGGCCACTCTTGGTAGTACTGGTTTCATTGCCTGCAAGTCATTGAATTTCCTGAAAGTAATTGGCATTTGGGCAGGAAAGAGTGGGACCCAGTGGAATGGTTCTTTGGGGATGTTGATTCGGATTTGACCATCAGCCAAGTACTGGAGAGCCCGGAGGCCATGGACTGTGGGGTCACCAACCTTTTTACCTGGTCGAATATTGGTGACATAGGCCCCAGATAACTTCATGAAGTCATTCAATTTCACTATTTGACGATAAATCAGGATCTGATTCAGCTCTGGAGGCTTTACTGGCTGTTTCCTCTTCTATCTGTTGCCCCATGTCTACGTCATTGCCTTCTTTCTCAGGTCTACTCTCATCTAAATCCTCTAACTCCACTACATTTCCTGACAATAAAGCAGAACATAAAGTGCTGTTGAATATTTTAACACAATTCATATGTTCACTGCAAAAAAAAAAAGGTAACACTTTACAAAAAAGGTTAATTTATTAAACATTATGTATTAACTAACATGAAATTGCAATGAGTAATACATTTGTTACAGTATTTATTAATCTTTGTAAATGTTATTTAATAGAAATAAAGCTGTTCATTGTTTGTTCATGTTAGTTCACAGTGCATTAACTAATATTAACAAGATTTTAATAAAGTATTACTAAATGTGGAAATTAACATTAACAAAGATGAACAAATGCTGTATAAGTGCAGTTCATTATTAGTTAATGTTAATTCATGTAGTTAACTAATGAACCTTATTGTAAAGTGTTACCCAAAAAAATCTAAATCTTACCATATACTTCTTATGTCTAGTCAAAATGTCTAATTTCTAAAACAAATCTATTTGCCCTTAAAATAAAAAGTAAATGCTTGAAAAATTACTTGCCTAAAATTGCCTAAAATTACCTAAATGTCTTTTTATGGCGATGTTCTGATCAGAAATTAGGTAATATTTAGCTAGTGTTTGCTAGCTACTTATCTGAAATCTATGTGATTTCAAGTTTAAATACACAGTTTATAATCCCTTTGATTGACTGAAATTACATTTAGTGTCTAGAAAATTTAAGAAATATGAACTCTTACCAGATGAAAACGAATCAAACAGAAGAGCTAATACATCACTTCTGGACATCTGTCTTTCCACGTTTTTTGCCATTTTGTTTGTATCAAAACGGCCTAAGTAAAAGAGATGACTAAGGCAGATAGTGTTTTTGGATCCTAATAAGTGTTGTGATTGGCTAAGGACATTGGCAGAAAGGCAGGATGATGCAGCAGTGGAAGGATAGTAAAAATAGCCAGATATCACAATTTGGCAAAAATGACTAGAACACTATAAAAAACACTTATCAATGCCATTATCGACCTCAACAAATACTACTGGCAACCACCTAGAAATGCCCTAGTGACAATCCAGAACCCCCTAGCAACTGCATAAGTAACACCCTAGTAACCAGCTAGAACACCATTGCAACCACAAAGAAAACTCTAGCAACCGCTTAGGTCAAGGTGAACTTTATTATCCCACAAAAGGAAATTCATGTGGTCATTCATTACGCGCCCTTGTCACAACATATTCTCTAAAAACATAGACACCACAATCAAACCAGTAAACATATATATATATATATATATATATATATATATATAAAATACAATATTTAAAAAAATAACAATACTGCAGAAATGACAGTCACAATCCAACATCTAAAGTTAAAAATGACTAATATTATCAGGTAGCTAAAAATGTGATAGCTTGCGATGTATTTGATCATTATACAATCTGATCGCTGTAGGTACACATGATTTATTGTACCTTTCTGTTCTAATCCTCTGTTGTAAAATTCTACCAGTTGACCAATTACTTCTCATAAATGGAGAGGGTGAGTGGGGTCATTGAGAATTTGGTCAGTCTTTTTTAAGATAAGCTCATACAGCTGAGCTGCCGAACACCTGGTCAAGTCCGATGATCTTACTGGCCATCTTGATCATGCGCTGCGGTCTCTTTTGGTCCTTAACATGCATGTTGCCAAACATACAGATAAGCCCAAAGGACAGAACACTCGGGAGGTGACTTTTATAAAACATTACAACAACGTGTCTGTCTATTCTAAAATGATATAGTTTCCTAAGGAAGTACATCCGCTGATGCATTTTCTTAGTTTTGTTCAGTGCACATTCATTAAAAGTTAGTTTAGAATCAATTTTAACTCCCAAGTATTTATAGGTTGAGACCCTCTCCACTAATTCACCATTAATCTAAGAGGAGGGAACTATTATTCTCTTTTTGCTAAAAATCTATGACCATCTTTTTTGTTTTCTTCACATTGATTTCAAGAAAATTAACAGAAAACCACTGAGTGAAACCCTGTAATTCCCTCTGAAATCCGAGAAGAAAGACTTTAAAAAACCTACCAATGCTGTGCCGTCAGCATATTTAAAATAGGTGTGGGCTGAAGAGAAATCTTGACAGTTATTGGTGTATAATGTCAATAGGATGGGTGACAGAACGCACCCTTGTGGTGCCCCTGTATCTTACATTTTTGAGGATGATATACAGTACATGAGTTAAACCTGACTTTCTGACTACAGTCCATCAAGAAGTCATAGATCCATAAAATCAATTGGGGGATTTACTCCCAAATCATTGAGTTCCTTAGGTCTATTGTTTTTAGACACAGGCACTATTAGGGATTGTTTCCATAGACTTGGAACGACACCTGTATCTAGTGACAGCTGGAACAACCTATGGAAGGGCTGTGCCGACTGATCAGCACACACCTGTAGTGTCCTGCAGCTGATACCATCAGGTCCACAAGCAATGCCATTGTGATCAATCGCCACCATATCTTTAGCCAGGTAACTTGTTATGCCGTCTGTTATTTCGCAGTACCTTCATGAAGATCTGTCATTGTGTGGCACTTTCTAACACTTGAGGGATTGAAGTTTGCTTAGATGTCAGTCAGTGTGTTTATCAGTGAGCTTTTGGCCATGCATTCATCATACATTTGAATATATATTCAATACTTCTGCAGGTGTTGATAAAGGGTTGTTGTGTTGCCTCGCAAGGTCGATACAGACGTTCGTCAGGTTTTACAATATATTTGCCTTCGAAGTACATCAGAATTCCAAACATATGCTGTGCTTTTTTTTAGGTACCGAATCATCTGCAGGATTTTGCTCTTCTAAAACACACTTTGTTGCGGAGTTGAACCGCTCTCACTCGCACGCATCTTTTCCAAATGACGTTCTTGCCCCCTATTGGTAAACTCTGCGTCAAACATAAAATACTCAGAAAGCAAACTGTCAACGACTACGTGGATGCTTGTTACTATATTTGATAGTCCTTAATCGAAGTAATCGCAGCTCTTGCGATTTGAAAACCGTTCCCTTTCAAATTGCTATTTAGGTTTAAAAACGATTAATCGTGCAGCCCTAGTAACCACCCAAAGCCCCCCGGCTCTCGACTGCTTAGCAACACTCAAAAATACCAAAGCAACCACTTAGCAATGCCCTAACAACCAGAAATGTCCTAGTTACCACCCAGAACTCTATAGCAATCGCCCTAGCAACACCCCAGTGACCACCCAGAACCCCAAAGTAAATGCCTAGTAATACCCAAGTAACTAGCAATGCCCTAGTACCCAATCGCCTAGCAATGCTGGAACACTGGGTTAGGGTTACTGTGCTAAGGGTGTCTTCACACTTGGCATGTTTGGTTTGATTAAAACAAACTCTGGTGCGATTGCTCTGTTAGTGCGGTTCATTTGAGCATGTGTGAACGCTGCCATCCGAAACCTGGAGCGCACCAAACAAGCGGACCGAGACCGCTAATGGGTCTCTGTCCCCTTCCAAATGAACTCTGGTGCGGTTCGAATGTAATACGAAAGCAACACGGACTAAAAACACATAAATGAACCAAAAACAGGAAGATGAAACCCTAAAAAAAGAAAGAATGCCCACGCATATCTTTTTTTCCTGTCATAGTCGCGATGTTGTCCATCACAGTTCGGTAAAGGCATCAGAACCGCAACTCCTCGCAGCAGATCTTCGTTTCTGTGTGCGACAGAGGGATTCCTGCGGCTGTTTTGACTTCTTTACACATTTTATAAGCTCTTCATGAGTTCTCAACTGGTCGAAATGCCATTATATGTAGGCTACGCACATACAACGGGCAAGTTTAGCCCAGAACACAGCATTGTTTTGGATGTTCAGTAATTTCTGTCTCAAAATAGGCAATAGGTCATCAAATCTGACTAATCAGGTTGTGAACGTATCACTATGCCTTTAGGTTCTGTATCTTTTAGTTCGGTGATAAAAATGCCAATCTGAACGCGAAGTGGGCCAGGAGTAAATATATTTTGTTTGTTTTTTGGCCCAGACCAAACAAACCAAGCCAACCGAACTACAAGTGTGAACACACGCTAAGACTACCTTTTCTTTATATAACTTAAATTTTAGACATTGTAGCTATACACTCATCAATCACATGGTGCGAGATGTGTTGATGTCTGGCTGTCATTTCAAGGCTAGATGGACCACAGCCCATATTGGCAGTTTAACCTCGGACAAGAGAGTCTAGTCTGCAATCCATTTTCTCACTGCAGCTCTATTCTCCCCTCAGCAGACAACATAATTGTATCTTTGTGTAGAAAGCAATAGTCTATGGAGAAGGAATTAATGTGCAAGTCATTGATCTTGCTGATTCAAATGTGAGCTCGGCCTGAGCAAGGCTGCATGTGTAAATACACACTGTGTGTGAGGATTCAGGCTGCACAGAGGTATCCGTCGGTTAAGAGTTACAGCTTTCATTTCCTTAAAACCCATGAAGCAGAGCTGTGATGATGAATGCCGCCGTTGTTCAATGACAGTGATCAATAGAAGAGATTTTTTAATTATTCTGATGGTTTCACAGCTTGACAGATTACGGCAAAATAAAACAGGCTTTGATCTTTGGATCTCTGGGCTAAAAGCAGATGTGTATTTTGGATCGTTTGAGATAGTATGACTAGTGGTTGTGTTGTTTTGTTAGATAATGTTTGTGTATTTTCAGCCTGACTACATATGTGTGAGAGTGTGCGTCAGTGTGTGTTTGCCTGTCCGCCTGCGCATGTGAAAATATGTGAGTGTTTGTGGCTGCCTGCCCATCCACTGTGCGCACGAGTGTGTTTTAATATGCGAGGTGCAAATTCTGTAAAATTCTTCGTGCTCCGTACCACCACCGTTACTGGCTGAAGAATAGACTGTGCTCCACTGACTACAGACAAAAAAAAAAGGCTAGGGAGCTACTGGCTCCTTAAAATGCAAGTTTTAGGAGCCAAATGTATTTTTTGTTGACAAATTACGGTATCGCTAGATGAAGATGAATGTTCAGTCAATTGAGAACTTAGTAACAGCTCTGAATGATTCTCCATCCGAATCAAATGGCTAACACATGACTGGATCATTAAAAAGAATCAGTTCATAAGAATAATTTGTTCCTGATTTGCACTGTTTTCATTGTTTTGTAACAAGATGATATCTGACGATACCACATAGAATCTGTTAAAACCTTGATTCCACTGTTTGGCTCCACATTAGTATTGAATCCCTATTTGTTATTCCATTATTTTATTCAGCTGCGTCAACAGAAATATTTGACCATGCAGCACTAGAAACATTGGTGCTTTAATCCAGGTCTCTTTCTGCTCTGTGACAAACCACCTTTTTGCATTATGTCTCAACACAGAGTCTTCTTTTCAGGCATGCTGTACTCGGGTAAAACTATAGAAGAGCGCATGGTTGTCTTTATTCAACATCCGGAAAAATATCCTACAAGAGCCCAACAAATGTCTGATTCATCCCACTGACGTTAGCACAAATAACACACTGCCACAAATAACACAATGCTCTCTGCCTCTGAAACAAACTGGATAATACTAAACAAACATCAAGTGCGGCTGAAAGAATTATTGAATGTGGCAGAACCAATTTGGATGAGAGCAAATATGCCTGTCATACTCTCATAATCTAGTTAGACTTTATCAGCAATCAGCAGTGTACAGTTTTTGGACGCTTAAGCCACATTTAAAAGGTATACCACAAAATTCTGGTTTATCGCCATCTGAAACATATGAACACTTTATTTCAATTTTTTGGGACATTTCCTGCCAAATCAGATCCAACAGCTCTGAATATAAAACGTTATTGATGGCTTACTGTAAAGCAATAACCCATTTATATTTACTAGTATTTTGTTTATTTCTAACTAAAGATTAAATGAAAAATCTTCTACAGTGTACCTTTCAAAACATTGTTATAAAACAACACATTGTTACAAGTAAATTTGAGAAGTGTATCTGTCCCTAGTCAGTGGGAAAGATACTTGAATAAAAGTTTTTTTTAAACCAACAAGTGCACATAAGCTCTGGCAGATCCCGAGGATATTTGGCAGTCAGACAGGAACGATCATGTTTACAAGAGTCTACCACATGGAGCCATATAAAGTCCTTATATGTCCCACTCACCCATCAGTGTCCTGAAAGTTGACGTTCACCCTCTTGGCAGAGCCCAGCAACTCTAAAGAAAAAAGAGGGAAAGAGGGATAAGTATGTTTAAAAAGCAACAATAGTACTCTGTGGGAGTGAGGACATTTCACAGCAGGTTCTATGATACTAGGGATTTACATACAGTTTTTGTAGCAAAAAATAGCAACATTTGCACAGATGAGTGTTGGAGACTAGTGCATCTAATTTAAGGCTTGAATTTCCCATTTGCATTGGAAAATTCTCTATTTTAGGATTGTCATTTTGTGGCCATGTGTGTAAGTGAGCAACTTTGAGTATGCACTAGAATACTGAGTGTGTACAAGAGCTGCATGACCAGCAGTGAAAATAACACACTCTGTAGCTAAAACTCTGTACTGCATTACAACTTCCAACTGAAAACGCCTTAGGACGATAGGACTATGACTATTTTTGGTGCATAATCAATTATTGAAATGTATACTTTTACATAAACATCACATAATCTTCATAGTTTGGCTGTACTAATTAGAGAGAAGGAACAACACAGGATAATCATTCTTCTCAGCTGTGTGGGCCAGGACTATTGTTTATTACTGTCAGTTACCCATGCATCCTTGTCACACACATTTGAGGTTATACACCATGACCATTTTTAGTTTGCATTCAAATGGACCTGCATACAAGTGGATGGCAAACTGTCCTGTTTCCCAGCAGTCACAGCGAAGAATGCTATGCCTGTCTCTAGGGGCCGTTCACTACATCACTTCCCCTAACAGCAGCACAGCCATTATGAGAGACTGTGGAGGACTGAATACTGGTGTCGCATTTTATTCTATCCATAAATCCCATATGCTTCACTCACAGCGCCACCAAGGAACCAGGATGCGGGTTTAAAGGAAGAATTCAGTCACCTCATGCCTTGGTGCTCAAATGCAGCGTCTTTGAGACTGAATCAGACACAAATAAATCCCCATTTGTACACAATTTTTTTTCAATTTTAAAATGAAATATGAATATTTAAAAAAAAAAAAAATTTAATTAAAACAAAAAAATAAAAGCACAAATTGTAAATGCTACAAGTGAATTGAGGCACCACAACTGTATAATGTACAGTATGAAAATGGATATTCATTTGGAGATTTGCTTAAGATTACATTTAACAGTGTTATATTAGTCTAAATTAGTGTTTTCAAAGATTAACTTTAAGCGAGATTTAGCTGACAGTTAAGTTAATCTAATTGTAAAAATAGGGCAAATGCGCACAACTAAATATCTTATTTTGGACCAATAGAGATTCAATATCAACAGATAAATAGATAAAAATCCAATAATCAATATTATGAAATGAATATACTGTATGTTTCCTCCAGGTGCTCTAGTTTCCCCGCACACTCTAAAGACATGCAGCACAGGTCATTCGTAGACACCAAATTTTCCATAGATGTGAATGTGAGTGTGAATGTTTGTGTGTGAGCCCTGCCTGTGGCCCAAGAAGCTAGGCTCTAGCCCCCCGCGACCCTAATAAGGATGAAGCAATAATGGATGGATATATTATGAATTCGTAGGACTCCAATCCCAACTTCTGCAGAGAGACAAGTATCAGGCCACAAAAAGTACTCTCAAAACTAAACACAGCAACAATGGCATGTATTTGAGACAGGTTCTGTTTGATCAACCAATGGTAAGCAGGAGGAATGTTCACAGTGTCTATTCATCCAGACGTTTTGAAGCCTGTGGCTTTGGAATGTTTGAGATTTCACCGATTTAACTGGTCTATAGGTGATCAAAGCTTTAACACCTGGTAAAAGGGCTTCTATTTGGCCTAAAATATGAGCGGTGAGTTTGGAAGCAGATCAGAATATGCCAGATGAGGTCAGTATTCCATCTGGAGTGGAGCTGCTCGCTGCTCGCAGCCATCTACATCAGTCAGCCTGAATACAGGGCTGTTGTCAACAGCTGCTGCTCAATGCGACAGAGAACATCTGTGTGTCTTTTTCTGCTCTGTCTTTAACTCTTTCACCTCTCGGGCCTGGCCTGATGTGTTCAATCAGAGCAGAGTGGGGACTGATATTAAATAAAACACAGGGATTAACACAGGGGTAAGTCCCCAGTAAATGGCTGCCTGTGTTTATGAGGAAACAAGTGTGCTTCAATTTCAAGATGCAAAGGTTACAGAGGAGAATATATCTATCTATATGAGCTGCTGCTTTTGTGCTCTTGCTCTCGGATGGACTGTTCATCAACCGTTTGGCCTCTGAAACAAGATCCTTTAGATGAAAGGTACTGTACAGTATGTTAGCACTAATCCCAATAATGGCAATGTGAAAAGTGCAGACGTATGGATTCTACTTAGAGACTCTATTTTCACATCTTTTATCAATTATTCAGTTGATTACATCAATAGGATGACCTATTACTGATTTTGTTTTTAAATTGTGGGAAATAGTGGTTTATGTTGCCTTTGAGTGAGAAAAAAAATTCAGTAGGCCTATAAACCAAATATATGTTAAGATTTTGAGGTTTCTGAAAGAAGTAATCTTATACTTACCAAGGCATTTATTTGATTAAAAGTACAGTAAAAACAGTAATGTTGTGAAATATTATTACATTTTAAAATATATTTATGGAGACATACATGATGGGAATATTGAGACTGATGTGTCATTGACTCTTGATCATCCTTCCAATATTCTTCCATTAATAAAGAGCAACAATAGTAAATTGAAAATGAAATGAAAATAAGACCTTTCTTCAGCTGCATAAGCAATAGAATAATAAAAATCAGCCTTAGTTTCAATGCACATAATAATTAGTAAACTCAGCCTAACTTCTCTCAGGATTGTTTTGTATATACTTCCTTCAGCTCTTTTTATAGTACCCGCAGTTAACCCGCTGAATAGTCTGGTCATCAAAACTGAAAACAAAAGATTACATCACACTGACACACTCAGAGCAAAGACAGAACTAGGTTGCTTTGTTGTATGAAAACATTTAGAGGTACAAATATGAGCCTGTAGATGTTCGGACAAGAGGAGGAGTTTTGCCTCTTTGCAAAAATGAACGAGCCCACAACAAATAGGTCTCATAAAAAAACTCAGCATGTACTATTATAGTCTACAAGAGGTAAACAACAGCTGTCAAGCCAGAATACATTACCCCCAAATGATAACAGCGCTCTCACACCTGAATTGACCTGAACTGAATGAAGTTTCCAGCAGAAGCACACGGGAGACAGATTGACTGCCTTTTGACTGAGGAGAAATGTCTCCTCCTAAAGGACTACGACATGACATCCATTGTTGCTTTGTGCTAAAATATTGGAGTGGATAAAAGAGACAGAAGCTCTAATGTAAAAATCAAAGAGCTGACTACAGGACTAGAGACAGCAACAAGGGGAGAAACAGCGAATGCTGCCCGGGCAAGATTGATTCTGCATATCCGCTGTTTCCAGACAGAAAAATGTTATGAGATGTAGTGGAAAAGGTTCTCTGTGAATCATCTCTCTCTGCAGGCCATCCGAAGTGGGACTAGTGTAGTGTACTTGGTGATGCACAAAAAAAGACAGGGTGAGGGGTCATTGCAAAGTTTCTGAACAACAGATGAGGCACTGAGCATTTCAGAGACAAGCTGGAGTGGTGATGAGTCAAAGGCATTGAAAGTTCTGGATGCCAGATGTAGAACAGTAAGGAAATGTGTTCCAGCAAGAATGCATCTTATAGCCTAGATCTGCAGCTGTGCTCTCTTAATCTGAAATAGAAAGTGAAAACGCCTGAAACTTTCCTGAAACATAAAAAGAAGTATTGTGATTATGCTGCCAAAACTCTACTCTACTCGGCCATCTGACTAATAGTACTGTGCCATAGAAATGTACAGTTTTCCAGTTGAGTTTTACTTACAAAAAGGTAGGCTAGTATTTTCAGTGATGGGTTTACTCTAACATTAGGTAAAAAAGAAGATATGACAACATGCAAAAAAACATGAACAGCGTTGGAGACTGAAACAAAAGAGAAGAAATTGTTCAATAAAGTTGTTTTTGTTTTGTTTTTTGCACACAAAAAAAGTATTCTCGTTACTTCATAACATTAATGTTGAACCACTGTAGCCACATGGACTATTTTAAGGTCTTTAATACCTTTCTGGGCCTTGAAAGCTGCAATTATGTTGCTGTCTATGGGGATCAGAAAGCTTGCAGATTTAATAAAAAAATATCTTAATTTGTGTTCCGAAGATGAACGAAGGTCTTACGGGTTTAGAACGACATGTGGGTGAGTAATTAATTACAGAATTTTCATTTTTGGGTGGACTAACTCTTTAATGCATTGCTTTCATTCATTTTAATTAAACAGAAGTCTTACTGACCCCAAACTTATAGACAGTAGTGTAAAAGTAAATTATTTAATTAACAAAAATAAAAGGAAACAATGTGTTGTTTTGTCTATAATATAACACTAAATATTTCACTGAAATCTTGACCTTATATTTTAGGAAGGGGTCCCCTTGCAAGGAGATCAGATATTCTGAGGTCCTTGGCATCAAAAAGTTTAAAAACTCCTGGTCTAATATATTATTTTACTAAATGATTACTACAGTATATGCAATAGTATTTCAATTGTATTTTAAGATACGTGAACAAATACCAAGGCATTATCATCATGTTAGTATCCAAAAATACAACTATATTACCACGGTACCATGCCCAAAGAACAATTGGTAAAAAAATTGTAAATATCAACAGCAAAAGCTCAGAATTTTCAACTGTATCAAGAGGATTAACTAAGGCTTAAATTTGACAGACCATGTTTACAAACAAAAGAACAGTACACACGACCCATACACTGTGACAAATCGTATGTACGGTAGCCATGTGCATGAGGAAATATTGTGACACATCTGGAATAACTTTGGCAGTCACCCACAACAGTGACTCACAGCAGGGCCTCATGAATAAATGTTATGTATGCAAAAATGACTTCAAAGACTGCAAACACTATTTGTATGCACAATTCGGGATTTATAAAAATGCTAGCTGGACCTAACAGCCTGAAATATAATTTGGTGTTACAATAAAACATGTGAGGCAATCAAATCAACTGTGAGGCAATATTTTTCAATAATTTTGACAGTTTTAGGGTATAGCCTAAAAAAAGCGCAACAAGGTACAAAAAAGGAATTAGAATGTTTTTTTGGATAAGGTGTCATTACATGGTACTTACTGAAGTGCTATTTTAATGTTTTATTTTTCAACATTTGTATATTTTAAGTCAACTTAAGACATTTCTTCTGAAAGAGTATTGAATATCATATGTAAGCATGTGTATATTTAAAATAACGCAATCATCAACATTACACAGCATATAAATCAAAACTGCCTAATGTTACTGAATGAAATGTCGACCCAGGATGAGCTACAGGACTGTGAAGCTTTGGGGGTGTTGATGGACTCGATCTACTCCATCTATGTTTTGATCATCATTCTGAATCTGAATCCTATAATAGTCTTTGACAAAAACACGATTTTTTCAAAATGTTGCTTTTTTTTTTATTAAACCTACCCATATTCAAGTGTTGATAAAAAAGAAATGCATGAAGCTAGAATAAAACGTTTTTTGTTCGTTTGTTTGTTTAAAGGCAGATGTCTGTTCTTTCTTTTGACATATTGCATGTTCAGATATTCATACAACAAAATATCCAGGGGGTCATGAAACTTGTTAAAATGATCTGCTGGCAGTGGTTGGCAACTTTTTTCAAAAACCCTGATGGGGAAAGAGTAAAAAAATAATTTCCCCAAAACGTATACACAACACAGCAGTAAAACAAAGACAGCAGTATATTTCTGCAAGTCAGTGGTTGCTTAGAAAGAGGCCTAACTTTGTAAGCATAAACAAAAGCACTTTAAAATCTTTCAGTGAAAAAAAGAGGCTGATTATAAAGCTGCATTTGCATTGGCTTGTCAGCATTGATTGATGTATCTGGGGTTGAGGAAAATGGCCTACTGGGAAAGCAAACAATAGCTAAGCTAAACTTAGCAACAACTCTCTTTCATATCCCATTTCACATCCAAACCTTAGTTTTATCCACCATTTAAATCATTTAGCATCAAAGCTCATTTCTCGGTGCCAAGCTCTCAGCTTGTTATAGTAGCAGCAGGAAAATGTCCACACCTCCAGAGTCGTTACTTTGGGGTTTTCCCAGAATTCACACAATGAGACCCCTTCATCCGATCTGACTGCTGAGGTCTGTGCTTCACACTAAAGCACACATATGCAGTCTAATAAAGACATTTTTGCTCCCAGTGTGAGCTCCACGACACACATCTTCACAAGCAGGGACCCACGGTGCGAACACAACACATTCCCCTGTTCATTCATAAGGAAGACAAGAGTGAATGAGAAAGACGGAAAGGAAAACGTCCTCTGAGAGGTGCTCTTCCCTACAATCCAACACCCAAATGCTGACAGCGGATCAAAGAGATCAGAAACAGGCAGAGAGAGCATAGACTCCAGCCCAGGGAGGGAATGGCTCCAAGTGTCCAAGTAACTTGGGAGCAGTTTCCGTTTCATGCTCGTGAACTGGCCTGATTGCTATCACCCTCGACGGCCATTTCAAACAGAACTGGGGCGAAACCAAAGCTCATATCGGGGCTTGGTGCCGGAAGGGCTGGCAGGTGGCTAATAGTAACGTTTGAGTCTCCATGGTGTTGGCAGAGCGGATGGAAAGTGATTAGTTAAAGCTTGGCCCTGTTCCTTTGCTTTGCCTCTTCTCTTGGCTAGTGGTTGGTGGGGCGGCACTTCCATGGACTGGACTGCTCCTCAGCCTCGCTCCCCTATTTCCCAGTCTCAGGCACACTTTACACACACAATCTACACTTTTAACCAAACTTTTACATGGCTATCACTGCAGTGAACCCTAAAACATTGTTAAAAGGGGGAATATTGTGTATTTTGGATGTGCGAGTAATGGTATTCGAATCTAGTCTAACCAAAGGGTCAAAGTTTAGCTGGTTAGAATGGCCCTGTCAGCCTTTGCTAGTACATCCTGTAACTACATCATCTGATTGCAAAAAAGTTTCATTCAAAAGAACGTTCAAAGGTAGCAGTTTATTCTGACAATACACAGTGGGAAAAAATATGTATTTGCATTATATGTATAAGTTGGGGTGGGTCAGTATTTTTCTTTAAACCAAATAAAATGTTTATTCAGAAAGTAAACATTAAATTGATCAAAAGTGGCAGTAAATAAATGTACAATGTTCCAAAGATTTCAAATAAATGCTGTTCCTTTGAGCTTTTTAATGATCAAAGAATACTGAAAATATATATGGTTTCCACAAAAATGTTAAGCAGCACAACTGTTTTCAACATTGATAATAATAAATGTTTCTTGAGCATCAAATCAGCATATTAGAATAATTTCTGTAGGATCATGTGACACTGAAGAGTAATGATGCTGAAAATTCAGCTTTGATCACAGGAATAAATTACAGTTTCAAATATATTAGCATAGAACACAGTTAATTTAAACTGTAATAATATGTTATACCATTTTTACTGTATTTTTGATACTGCTTGGTAAATATTAGAGACTTCTTTCAAAAACACAAAAAAATCTTACTGACCCCAAACTTTTGAAAAGCATAACAAAATAGCTAAACAAGTAGCATTAATTGTAAAGAAATAAAGCACACTTTTCAGTCAAAACATTTCACAGCATGAATTTTGTTAGGGTTTCTTTTTTATCCATTTTAGGAAACAATAAAAGTATTGTTCAAATTGAAGATCTAGCTGTATCTTTCATTCTGTAAGGCATTTAAACCTTTTAAAGCTCTTTATACTTTTAAACTAAAAACTAAAGTCTACTTCTACAATATGAATTCATGTGAATTTCTATTCCTTTTAATTATACATTCAATTAAATTCAATTCACATTTATTTGTATAGAGCTTTTCACAATACACATCATTTCAAAGCAGCTTTTCAGAAAATGTCCACATTACATAAAGAGTCCACATTACAATTTAGAGTGATCTGTTATCAGAGGTAACTGTAAGTTTTGTATTTCAGAAAAGTACATATACAAAATCACAGTTAGCGAAAAAAATATTAATTTAAACATTGTAATAATTTAATGCAGAAACAATAAGCTCATTGAAGTAATGAATACTTGTTTGTTAACAAATGATCATGACATTTAGAAAAATGTAGCATTGGTGCATGTTGATACATCCTTACATTCAAAATTCGAATTGCCATTCTGGATCCCTGTCCGCTACCTAAAATCAAATTCAGGAATCAAATTGAAATTTAAAAGGAAATTTTAAAATTCATTATTATGAAGTGTTTGTCAATCACAAACACTTCATAATAATATGGCAGATGTTTTGCCAGAGTGCTTTTAAAAGCATAAGAACAAGCTTAACTTTTTCATTGTCTCCAAACTGCAGCTGTACTATTTATGTGTTTCTCTTTGCAAACTTGTGCTGACAATGTATTGTCGGGGCCGGTGTTGAAGGGGGTTTTGTTTTGGGTTGTTTTGACTCCTCAGTGCATAACCTCCTCATCAACTCCCTCCCAAAAATATCTCATCTGCTATGTTCTAAACAAAAAGCAAAACAATTCTTCTCAGATAGAGGACGTGTATGATAAAACGTGAGCATGTCAACAGCAGTTTGCTCCTTAGCAGTGGAGCGCAGCTTGACTTCTCTGTAGCTGTAAGCCGCTTTTGATCCAGTTTGACCCCACTTTTTCTTGCTTCCTGAACTTCCTGTGGAGCCATTTCCCTTCCAGGTAAAACAGAGGAGACCATCTGGTGCTCTTCCCGTGGGGTTATTCCGGGATCTCACCTTCCTGTATCCCACACACAAGTTTGTATCAAGGTTCCATAAAACCACAATCATTTTGTTCTTGACTTAAAGTACAAAGAGAAGCCGCTGGGGTGTATAAAGGTTTCAACATTGTTTTATGCAAAAGTACAGTAATATTTTATGGCACAGCAGCTCTCTTATCATGTCTTTTGTAGAGCTGTAATGGAGTTGCTAGGCAACAAGCATCATCTACCTCTTCCTACACATGTGCACAAAAATTAGTGCAGCGCACCCACACAATCCCTTCAACACTCTGTTACTTTCAACGCACACAAATACACTCACAAAACAGGACAGATTAAAACACGTTCTGAAAAAAAAGCTTTTTACATACCCTCCTATTTTACTGTAAACTCTCTGTGGCACTACACGAAACCAAACACACACTCCAAACACTCCTCGTAATGTCATGTTAGCATGCACGCAGGTTCATTTCTCAAGTGTCATCGGCTGAGAGTGTTAGTGCGGAGCTGTGTCTCCTCAAGGGATCTGCAGCCCACAGGTGAGTCTGCCTCTCCTCGTACGCTGATAGCTAATCTATTTCCCACAGCACTGCTGCCTCGGCTAGAGAAGCCTCATTGATCATTCCCAAATTACAGAGGCTGCATACCCAGCATGCATCAGCCTTATCCTGCTGAGATCCAGTGCTCTATCTCTGCATAGGGCAGGCTGTTAAGGATTGTGTGGGTTTGCCATAGAGGCACCAGGCAGCTTTTTGTGTAGGCTTGCACTACATGATGAATGTTTACTCAGTTAAAAGCTCACAGTGGCGTGCGTAGTACATTTAGCAAATCTCCTTAAAGAAGGCCTCTAAGGAGCATGTAAAACATATATGTTTAACATATATATAGAAGCCTAAGTTCACATATACAGATCTCCAATAAAAGAAAAAAAACCCTAGATGGTTTAAGATGGTTAAGCTGGTCTCTGAGCCTCGCCTAACTGGTGTATGCTGTTTTAACTGCTCTTTCAGCTTATTCTAACAGGTTTAGGTGGTCTCCCAGCCTGGCCTAGCTGGTGTATGCTGATTAAACTGGTTTTCCACCTTAACCTTGCTGGTGTTAGCTGATTTAATTGGTCTCTCATCCTAGTCTAACAGATTAAGATGATCTCTGAGCCTGGCCTAGCTTGTGTAAGCGAATTTAATTGGTCTCCGAGCCTGGCTTAGCTTGTGTATACTGATTAAACTGGTTTTCCAACTTAACCTTGATGGTGTATGCTATTTTAATTGGTCTTTGATGGAGAGCCAGTGTTGCTTCTCCATCCCTCAAAACTGTGGCCTAACCTCTAGGGATGTGTATACATCCCTTTGGGTGGTGGTAAATGCTCATTTGAACTAACTTAGGAAATATCAGTTGTGCAAATGACAATATTTGTTTTTCTCTTGCCTGTATTTTGTATTTATTGATTGTTTTTAAACTTAATGTCTTAACTATCATTGAGGGAACTTGCTGAAATGTATAGAGAGACAAGAGTTAGTTTTACAGAAAATGGTATGTTCCAATTATCTAAAGGTGGGAAAATTACGCATTTAAGAGTGTTCCGAAGTGAGGCAGCGGGAACATAGAGTGGCTCGGAGCTTAATGCAAAGGTTGTTAATGCTGCTTGAGCATGAGAAACTTCGGTCTTCAACAGTTAGTGAGAAAAGTTGGTGCTAGTTTAAGTACCTCAACAGTGCTCAGACTGTTTTTGTAACCTTTGTTTTTATTTTTGCTCTTATCCACTGTTGTATGGACCTTTTGCACTTCCTTGCCTTTCAAGTATTACATTTCTTTTGGAATGACCTTTAAATGGATGCCTGGTGTGATTCTCCTTGCTACCGCTATAGGGTTTCTATCACAGTCTTCCATTTTAACATAGCTGGTGTATGCTCGTTTAGCTTGTCATCCAACTGGTTAAAGGCACCTGACCATCTGAAAAGTGCGAAAGAAACAGACCAACCTAACCAGTTTGGCCAGGCTAGGAGACCAGCTACGCACGTTTGGCTAGTTAAAGGGATAGTTCACCCCAAAATGAAAATTCTGTCAGTAATTACTCACCCTCATGCTGTACGAACCCCATAAGACTTTCGTTCATCTTCGGAACACAAATTAAGATAATTTTGATTAAATCTGAGAGCTGGATCTCTCCTCCATAGGCTTCTTAAAGGGTTAGTTCACCCCAAAATGAAAATTAAGTCATTAATTACTCACCCCCATGCTGTACCAACCCCGTAAGACCTTCGTTCGTCTTCGGAACACAAATGAAGATATTTATGATTAAATCTGAGAGGTTGATCACTCCTCCATAGGCTCCCTAAGGGAATGAATCCTGACGTCCCAGAAAGTCAATGAAGAAAATGTTTAAATATTCCATGTCGCAACAGTGGCTCAACTATAAGTTTATCAAGCGACGAGAATACTTTTTGTGCGAAAAAACAAACAAAAATAACGACTTTATTCGACTATTCCTTTTCTTCCTTGTAGGCCTGAAACGAGACTCCAAGAGATTTCCACGACGCGCACGCGGGAGAACTTAACTGAAGTAGTTGAAGGAGATCGCAATTCTCGCGCATGCGTCGTGGAAATCCTCGAAGTCTCGTTTCAGGTTTAATAACCTCTCAGATTTAATAATAAATATCTTAATTTGTGTTCCGAAGACGAACGAAGGTCTTACGGGGTTGGTACAGCATGGGGGTGAGTAATTAATGACTTAATTTTCATTTTTGGGTGAACTAACCCTTTAAGGGATTGAAACTTGCCGGCCGAGAAAAGTTAAAGACACGGAGAAGGAAATGAATAGTTGAATAAAGTCGTTATTTTTGTTTGTTTTTTTGCGCACAAAAAGTATTCTCGTCGCTTGATAAACTTAAGATTAGTAGTCACTTGGACTATTTTAACGACGTCTTTAATAACTTTTCTGGGCCGGCAAGTTTCAATCCCTTAGAAGCCTATGGAGGAGTGATCCAGCTCTCAGATTTAATCAAAAATATCTTAAAGTCGTCATGAAACGTAAGTTGAGATTGTCCTTTTTTCCTTATTGTGACGTGTATCCGAGTGAAACGGCTTATAAAATTAGAAAAAAAATGTAGGGCGGGCCTTGTTCATCCTTTGGGAATTGATTGGATCGTTGGAGGTTGGGCGTTGCTAACAAAATGGAGGCAGATTTGAATAGCAGTTTACAGTCAGTTGTGGTCAATTGAGGAACCCGACGATGAGAACGAGGACGAGCAGCCAAATTTTCCGAAAGGAATCACCCCATAATTATATGAGCCTCCCGCGAACCAAGATGAAAACATTCTCCAGTGAAATGCCTTGCACACAGACGCGAACTCACCGTTATTCCTCCTTTTTCGAAATGCAGGAATTCGAGCCAGCGGGCACGCAGACAAGGTTGTTAAGGGATAGGAAAGAGGACGTGAGGAGCGCAACCAAAATTGCACCTAAACACCATATTTGCTGGCTGTCAGTGACACTGACAGGTTTCTGAGAGGCGGGCCAGAAACGAGACAGACCCCAATAGCCACGCCCTCTTGTAATAGTTTTTGACCGGAAGAGAAGAGAAGTCGTTTCGAGGGGGAGGAAAGGGTAACGTATTTGATCAAATATTACAGGGGTACATGAATTTAAAAAAAATAATGAAGTGCACAGATAAATCATTTATAATAAACACTACAATATTACATATAAAAATACGATTGGTAAAATATGATTTCATGACAATTTAATTTGTGTTCCGAAGATGAACGAAAGTCTTACGGGGTTGGAACAACATGAGGGGGAGTAATTACTGACAGAATTTTCATTTTGGGCTGAACTAACCCTTTAAAGCTGTTTTTCAGCAGTATTAATAATAACCACACGAGGGCTAAAATTGTTAAAAGGCAGCCTGTCATCAGCTAGTGACATAACTGAATAGCTTTATTTTCTCAAATGTTATGATCCGGTTAGAGTTTGTAATTCTTAAGAAAAGTACACAAAAGGTCTACAAAATCAAATGACTGGCAGAGACTAAAGCAAAGTAAAAACTATGTAATTTGATTCTCACCAAATGTGGCAGGCTGAATGGCCATGGCACATCAATGCATACACAAGCACAAACTATCGTAAACACGCTACCCTTAAAGACCCAACATGTTTCATTATAGCACATTTTCTTTGCGTCAGTCTATTGCAGTAGCACCATCTGTCAGACAACCAAACACTACTGTCACACTGTTCCACATGCCAGTCCCAGTGTCATGTCAGAGGACACAAAATCTTCTCAGCGGATGGAACATAACAGTGCCAGTGTCTTGTGTCCACAGAGGAAGCGCTAAATTGTCAGAGGAGAGGAGCGAGTGTACATTTAAGATTGTGAGCAGAGGCCAGAGACACAGTATTAAAGACTCACACAGAGACTGTATTGTTCTATGGCACAGCAGCGGAAGCCAGGAAGAGCTCAGTAGCATTGCCAGTGGGGAATTCATTTACTATAAATACAGTCTGAAGAACCAAAATGGACACAGACCATCTCTTCATTACTCTCTATTCAACATCAACAGTTTTTCTGAGGAACAATCTTGAAGCTGTCCTTTCAAAATCTTTTAAAGTAAAGTAAAACAATTTGTCCCAGGCATCTAGGGGTTTTCTCTCTATGAATGCTTAAACAGGACTTGAAGAAACTTTCAGCCAGTGACAGATTTTCTGTAGCATTACAATAGTTTTTTAGTAACTACAGAAAAAAATAGGAGATACTTTGTGTAATGTATTGACCTACCCGAGTCCCTACTCAGACATCTGCACAGCATTTTACTGTATCTCTTCTCTTCTGTAGCAATGCACAAATTAACAATAATGGGCCCTTTTCCCAGACTGCAATGGTTTATCATTGTAAATCTAGCCCATTTTTTCATATCAACATTTCTTAATGCACATTTTTAACACTTTATTTTGTGTTATATTACCTTGGCATTAAATTGTAAACAACTAGTCTAGTCAACTAACAATGAAGATATCATGTAAATTGTATTATTTTTCAAAACAATATAATATTTAGAGGAATTCTGCATGTTTTCTCTGTTATAATTTGTTCTAGTTTCTATTGGTGGTATTAAGTGTAAGTAAATATGTTTGTTGTCACATGTTGTCACTCCTATTCTTCTGTGTGCCACATAAATACTGATGTAACTGCAATAAATAAATAAACAGAAATACAATGATCTGATTTATATCTTTAGTCACTATAGCCTTTTATCACTACAGTCTGTAAAAAATATAATCCAATGTACTGTAATTGGAAATACTGTTAACGGTTGAAGGAAATGTCCGTAAACTTAACAGAAAAGTTAGTGGTAATTTTCTGCCAGGACATTATACATTATGTTACTTTAATTACTAACGTTTATAAGATAATGAATGTCACTCTAAATGTTTTTCAAAAGGGTAGCTTGGCATTTCAAAGTAGCTTTCCTAATGCTGTCTCACAGAGTACAAGTATATGAGAGAACTGAGAGAAGCCAGCCCTCTTTCTTTTTGCGTGAACTTGTCAAACACAAAAGTACAACACCTCGTGCCTCATTGGTCTCTTTTCTTCAGCTGCATCCCTATGAACCGCACTCTTACACAATGAAATCAAATGCTCTCCATGTTTAGAAAGCTAATCTCCCCAATAATAGCTGTAAAATGTACATTTTATAATGCTGATCACCAGGTGGAACTAAGCTGAATTTCAGAAGGCAAACAAACTGTCTCCTACAGGTCACAGATAAAAATTAGGGTGGCTCTCAGACAGGATGCATGAAAACAGCTCAGTCTGACCAAACCTCCCCTCTCATTACCCACACTATGATGACTGAACTTTAGGACTCCATGGAGCGGGAATGAGTGTTGTTTACAGTAGAGGTTAGTAGTATACTTTAAAGTGGTCTCTGGGATCTTTGCAGTTTGTCCTGATTAAAGTGCCCTAATTAGAGTGAGGATGGCACAGATGAGTCTCAGGCGCCCGCATCCAGATTAATGAAAACAGTGTGTGACAGGCCTTGCAAAAAGCCTCTTTCCTCATTTAATTAACAACTTCCTCATCCACTTCCTCTCTATGATCACTCTCCACAAACACATCTTAACATCCGAATCCACTTCTGGGCATCCAACTGTTGCTCTAGCTTTAGCCTTGTTTTTACACTCGCTTGATGCTGTCGACTATACGCAGACTACATGCACAGCTCACTCCACTTCGGACACCTTTATACTTTATGCATTCCGTCATTGCTCTATTCTCAGAAACACCAGGTGGCAGTGCAGAGAAAATTTCAGCTACATTAAAAGAAAGAGAAATAACTTTTGTCAAACTTTACCAAAGCTTCGGTTTTTTAGACTTATTTAATCTAAATTAAATCTAAATCTCGGACTTAATATAAATAAATAAATGATCCAAAAGAGGGTTTTCACAGTGATACCATTGAAGAACCATTTGGGTTCCCCAAAGAACCTTTCAGTGAACAGATCTTAAAAGAAGCATTTCTTCTTAGTGGATTTTTATGCTATAAAGAACCTTTTGGGCAATGGAAATATTCCACACTCTTAAAAATAAAGGCTCTTTATTGGAATTGATGGTATGATTCTTTATTGGAATCATGGAACTTTTCCATTGCACAAAAGGTTCTTTATTGTGGAAAAAGGTTCTTTAAATTATTAAAATGTTCTTCATACTAAGAAAAATGCTTCTTTTAAGAACTGTTCACTGAAAGATTCTTTAGGGAACCCAAAAAGGTTCTTCTATGGCATCAATGAGAAACCCCTTTTACGGAACCTTTATTTTTAAAGGGATACTTCACCTCCGGAAAGATGAATGTATATTTAAAATGGGTCATTTATGTAGAAAAAATGTGAAATTATTTTTGAATTTGGAGCTTTCCAGACTGAGAAAAGCCAGAAAATGTATTTTTGGCTTATGTGGATGAAAGACAACAACTCCCAGAATGCACTTGCTTCGCTGCCCTAGGAGGCCACGCCTACCGGTAACAGAGCGCAGTAGTTGAACAACAAGTCCAGGCTACTAGTGAGTCTCCTTGATGAGTCTGCCCGGGGTTTCGAGATCACCCAAAATGTCCGGGATTCGGCTTTTGCGTTCTACAGTCGCCATTCATCATGTTTACTGTGGCGAGCAGGACGAGGCTAGGGCCGCGGGAGAACGGCGTGAGGCCGGTGGCGTGATTACCGATGAGCGACACCTGTGAGAACCACTGGTCTCGTATCTCTCACGGAGGAGCGGGAATTTGATTACCGATGAGCGACACCTGTGAGAACCACTGGTCTCGTATCTCTCACGGAGGAGCGGGAATTTTCTTAGCAATGTTAAAACGCACATCAACCGATCACTTGTTTAGCATTCATGTAAACACTACATTCAGATTCACCAATCAGAATGAATTCAGTTAGATTGAAACAAACGGTAAATGGTAAATGGACTGCATTTATATAGCGCTTTCACAGACCCAATGGCCACCAAAGCGCTTTACATTTTGCCTCACATTCACCCATTCACACACCGACGGCGGTGTCAGCCATGCAAGGCGCCACCCAGCTCGTCGGGAGCAGCTGGGGTTATAGGTGTCTTGCTCATGGACACCTCGACACTTGGTCAGGTGGAACCGGGGATTGAACCACCAACCTTCTGGTTTGTAGACAACCTACATGAACCACTGAGCCGCACCCTATGTGCATGTAAACAATGAATGGTGACTGCAGAAAGCAAAAGCTGAATCCAGGACATTTTGTACGATCTCGACGGCCGGACAGGTCCGGGAAAAAGAGGATGAATGGTAACCCCTACTACTCAGCTTTCTCCTACTAAGTGACTCAGCTTTCTCCACAGAACAAGAGCCTGCTAGCTTAGCTTCCAAAAAATATGTCTGACACTATGTGTACATTCTGTGAGTGAGATCCCACCCTCTATGGGCGGGTTGAAAACATGCGGAACAGCCCCTTCTTTAGCCTCTGGCCAAAAAATCCAGACAAAAAATACATAAATCTCTCGTCTCAGGGGGATATGAGGGTGGAAAGCACGGTAATTTAAAAATACTACAGGTTTTCTACTAATACAAAGCTTAATGCTAAATCCTGAAGTATCCCTTTAAGAAAGGCTCTTCATGGAACCATTGATGCCAATAAAGAACCATTATTTTTAAATAATGTAATGTAATGTAAATATTAGTACATTAACTAATATATTTTTTTTTAACTAAAAAACTAACTAAATGGGAGGGAAAAGGTTTTGATGGGATTTTGGTGGGATTTAATAATTGTTACATTGGATTGGATTTGTTCATCATTATCCATCTTCATGTAAAAGCAGCAATATCTTAAACACATACTTCTGCCAACAAAAACTGTGAATGCAACATGCTTATTTTAATTTCTAGAACAATACGAGTAGTTCACTGGTTCATATACAAGAGGGAGATAAATAGCAATGCATTGCACTCTGCTCACAAGTGCTGTTTTCGCCCACTGAAATGCAACTTTATTGTGCACTTTGAGATGGAATACTTTCTCTGGAATACTTACCTCTATGGAGGTACTCTTGGTATTACCTGGCTTACAGTAAACTGCAAACTGATTAATATTTACTCAGGCAGGATACTTGGACCTCAAAGTGTCCGCTCATGTCCCTGTGCTTTACCAACAGCACTATTTCAGCTCTAGAAACAGGTACAGCTGCTCTAGCAATGTTACTCAAGTGATATAAAAGTCGTAAAATAACCATTAGATTGTATAGAGTTGTCTCAAACTTGCTGCTTAAAACATGTAATAAAGTTCATTCAGACGGGAATGTTAACCTTACATTACATTGTAAGGTTGGTCCCCAGAGGGTCCCCAGTGTTGGTCTACACTGGTCCCCAGAGGGTTAATGTAAAGTTATTGCTCTTGCAGGTACCAAGATAACATAATCCACCTTTACTTGTCTATGTGTGAGATAAGCAGCAGAGAGAGGTTAAACGTGGCCTTAATTATGTGCATAATATTGGCAGTACGTGTTCCCAGATTCTTCCTGCAATTGGTCACTTAATTTATTACAGTGTAAAGGAGTCTCTTAATCAGGCATGTGGTTAAACATCCTTCATAAATAAGAATGTTTTATTAATTTCTGACAGCATAATGGTGTGCGTTATGACACCCCGAGCCAAACCAAACACGGCAGTTTGTGTGTGTGTGTGTGTGTGTGTGTGTGTGTGTGTGTGAGAGAGAAAGAGTGTGAGAGACAAGGAACACAAGAGAGAATATGTACTGTATGTCTGTAATATGCATGTTTGTATGTATGTGCATATGTTGTATATTATATAAATAAAGAGTTCAACCCCTCCGCTCCAACAGGATGCATATGCATAACTTTTGACGATCCAATGATGTTCTTATTATCAGCCCTATATTTTCTAATTAAATATCCAGTACTACTTCAAAATGTGTCACTTTATGGAAATAACATGGGTTGCAAATGTCTTGGGTTGATTTCAAGTATTAATTTTTTCATGTCCTCTGAATCAGCAGAAATAAAAACTTATTAAACCATTAATAAAATATTAAAAACTAAGTACCTTTGACTGAACATATATATTAAATAATGTGAAAATGGCATTTATCTTTGGAATTCTTATGTAATATGCTGAACAAAACAATAATTTCAGTTATTCGGGAATAAAGTCTGTACTTGATCTCCAAGTCTCAACAATTCATAATGACAAAATCTGTTTTTAGTCAACAAATGCAACTAAACTTATTTTTTTCTAATTTGAGCTGGAAAGATGTCATTGAATGGCACTTAAAGGGTAAGTTCACCCCAAAATGAAAATTATGTCATTAATGACTCACCCTCATGTCGTCCCAAGCACGTAAGACCTCCGTTCATCTTCAGAACACAGCTTAAGATATTTTAGATTTAGTCCGAGAGCTTTCTGTCCCTCCATTGAAAATGTATACACGGTATACTGTCCTTGTCCAGAAAGGAAATAAAGACATCATCAAAGTAGTCCATGTGACATCAGTGGGTTAGTTAGAATGTTTTGAAGCATCGGAAATACATTTTGGTAAAAAAATAACAAAAACTACGACTTTATTCAGCATTGTATTGTCTTCCGGTTCTGTTGTCGATCCGCGTTCAGTGACGCTGATGACGTAAGACACTGCTGACATGTTATCAGTGCACCCGAGCTTCGTTTACCGTCTGAGGGAGACGCACGCTGTAAACAAAACAATCTTCGCAAACATGTCTAAGGATCTCGACACAGAGGAAGACTTGAATTTTTTTGCCCAGCCATATTTATTTGAAGCTGACTACACGGACACACCAGATACACGTCAGCAGCGTCTTACATCATCAGCGTCACTGAACGCGTATTGACAACAGAACCGGAAGACAATACAATGCTGAATAAAGTCGTAGTTTTTGTTATTTTTGGACCAAAATGTATTTTCGATGCTTCAAAACATTCTAACTAACCCACTGATGTCACATGGACTACTTTGATGATGTCTTTATTTCCTTTCTGGACAAGGACAGTATACCGTACATACATTTTCAATGGAGGGACAGAAAACACTCGGACTAAATCTAAAATATCTTAAACTGTGTTCCGAAGATGAACGGAGGTCTTACGGGCTTGGGACGACATGAGGGTGAGTCATTAACGACATCATTTGAATTTTTGGGAGAACTTACCCTTTAAGAGCACAAAAATGCAGATAGCAAAGCTGAGAAAAAAAAAACCTTTCAATTGCTTGACTAAAAAGAAACCAAAAGACTTCTTAAGAAATGATAGGAAGAAAATCTTCTGGCACATGTGGAAATGTTTATTCACGTAAAGCCTGGAGATGATGACAGTAGATACAGCTGACAGGACAGCTAGACACAATATAACAGAATGTAGGGCCATTTAGCACCCAGGCTTGTCGCCAGTTTCTCTGCATGTTTAATGCATAAGTTTACTAATTAATTAACACAACTTGTTAAATGTTAATAAGACCCTTTATAGAAGATGGTAGAGAGTCTTACTGTTATTTAGCTAGCGAGCAAGCTGACGTTGATGCCCTGTGTACAAAGACCATTAAAAAAAATTGCGCAAAACACATCCTGTTTGTACACCCTCTAACTGATGAATGAGTGGAGCATTCTTGAATATATCTACGCAGTTGAAGCTGGTTCGCAGCAGGTGGATGTTGTGCTTAGGCTGGCTGGACTCCAAAGGGTCTCGTTCCTTTGCGTACCAGTGAGAAAGCCATTAGCATGTGAATGAGAGGGGGCAAAAGCTGTAAGCTAGAGCTCAGAAGCCTGGGTGGGCCCTGGGTCTGTCCGTCATGCTAACTTCTGCCATATTGCTTTTGTTGTGGTTTGCCCCTCAGAGAAGAACAACCAATAAGCATCTGCTGCCCCCGTGAGGCAGGGTCTCCTCGGGTCAATGCCCCCACTACAAGACATGTCAGTGGCTCTACAGCTCCTGACAACAAGAATCTGCATTTGTATGCATGTGTGCCACACGTTCTACTCTCTTTAAGTCTCCCATAATAAAGTTATTGTCTCCTAAAAAAAAATCGATTCTGAACTGCTGAAATGAGTTGTCAGCAATTCCATTCTAACTTCCTGTGACATACCTATGTAGGTTTTATAACAAATTTGCACAATGCCAGCCTATGATCTTCATTAGCTGCATGCCCACGAACAACGTCTACTTAGTACTTTTACCCGCCATCAAACACTGAAGCATGGAAGAGTTTGGTTTATGTTGTCAACATGTCGAAAAGATGCTGTTTTCTGCACAGCGTACTCTAGCATAAAATTGATACAGTAAAACCAACTCTATCATTACTGCTCGTATCACTGTACAAGTGCTGAGGAAGCCTCCGGCGCTGAAATTCAGATATGGTAATGGGTGGTAATAGAGTTTTAGTTTCCAACAAGCGCAGAAGGCGGTAGGCTTGTAGATCACAACAGACTGGGTCGTCTGACCAATCAGAGCAGAGTAGCTCTCGGAAAGGAGATGTTTAGAGAGACTGAATCTTCTAACGAACCATTTTCGGAATCTTGTGAGAAATGAGGTGATGTATAATGTATGTTATGAGAAAATTAAAGTTGTTTTTTATTTTATTTTTTGCCTTGGATTTATGTAAACCTATTGTTGGAGACCTCAAAAACAAAATTAGGAACCTTTAAAGTCCCCCTGTGGTGGAAAAAAAGTGTTTAATGTTGTTTATATGTCTATGTGGTGTTTTAAATGTGCTTTAAGACAAACCATGTGCAAATTCATAAGTCAACACCATTGATGAGTATTTTCT
Organism: Tiaroga cobitis; assembly: GCA_030578255.1. NCBI lineage: Eukaryota > Metazoa > Chordata > Actinopteri > Cypriniformes > Leuciscidae > Tiaroga > Tiaroga cobitis. The sequence goes on from CM060593.1 coordinate 30,740,591, forward strand.
AAGAATCTTTTTCACAGGAAAAAACATTTACATTTTGGTGATCAAAGATGAGTTTTAAGGGATACAATTATTGACTACAGGGGGACTTTAAAATAGCATAATAGGGGCACTTCAAAAATAAAGGTTCTTTATTGGCACCTATGGTTTAATGAAGAACCTTTAACATCCATGGAATCTTTCCATTGTACAACATGTTCTTTTGAGTAGAAAAGGGCTCTTTAGTTTATCAAAATGTTCTATAAACAAAGAAAAAATTGTTATTTTAAGAACTGTTCACTGAAAGGTTCTTCAGGGAACCAAAAAAGTTTTTCTATGGCAGGGGCACCATGCATGATTTCATCTGAGGGTACGCACAGAGCACAGAATTTTTTCCTAACACTAAGAAGTTAAACAATTCAATATTTGCTCATGTTAAAAATTCAACTCTGAGTCTGAAAGAAGTTAAAATTTTCTTGAGTACGTTTAGCATTAATGTAACTGTTACACATCTATAAGATCTGAGACCCAACCGATCAGTGTGAGCAATGAAACAACCAAGAACAAACGTGTCCCTAGACACGTTTTAAACTTTTTAAAACATGAAAATGGCAAAAAGTAATGAAATCATCAAATCCATCTAGTGCTTGTTCACATAGGAAATTAAAAACAGCGTGAACGGACACAAAAAAACATGCGGTGTGAATGGCTGCTTATTCATGACACAACAGCAGTTGAATTTTCTTCAATTTAAAGTCAGTCTTAATTGTTCGTAAGTGAATAACCATTTCATCCAGCACTGTTTGCTCTCCATGTTCTTAGGTATCTCTACAGGCCTACTGTCTGTTTGTTCTGATGACTGAGAAAAAGCTCCAGATGATTCAGTAGAAAAGCAGTCCGAACGAATGAGAATCAAACCCGATTGACCAAATCACTGAAAAGAAAGAACCGACTCAAAAGAATGATTAATCCACAAATGGCTGGCATAGCTAGTTCCCTATCAGGGAACTCGAGCTGCGTGACAACGCATTGGGAACGCCCCTGCGTGAGTCGTCATGAAGCACGTATGAAATCAGTCCAATGGCGAGACGGAACGTCATAGGCGGGTGACGTCATCGACCAGGAAACTATATAAGCACCCCAAAACACAAGCGCGTCAGCTTCTGAGTCTTCAGCAAGCGCTCTATGTGTGATCATATCAGTCTGTCTCAAAGTGTTTTTTGTCTGTCCTTAGAAAGTGCTAGGCAGGAGTTTTTCACATATAAAAAAAATATAAAAAGAGACGATATATATTATGGCGAGTGAACAGCAATTCAGAAAGTGTGTGCATCCCTGCCCACGTTACATCACGGGTGGGGACACTCACGATCTGTGTGTTGCTTGTTTGGGAGTGCAGCATGCCCAGTCAGCTCTCGAGGGAGCTGACTGCGAGCATTGCGAGCGTTTATCAATGAAGACGCTCCGCTCCCGCCGAGCCCTCTTCGAGGAGAGTGGTTCGGTGCGCGCTCCCCGCGGTTCGGGTCCCGCTGCTGCCGAGGCACAGCGGAGGCTTCAATCGTGGGGATCGCAAATGGATGTATCAGCGGGGATTGAGACGGGCTCTGCCTTATCTCAGCCTTTACCTGATAGATCCAGTGCCTCAGATCCCGGGGTGGAAGCACGCGCTGCGGTTTCTTCCCCCCGGGCTGAGGTACCAACACTTCAACTATCCAGTTCTGAGGAATTGGATGTTGAAAGTGTTGATACAGCAGAGACTGGGGACTCGTCACTTCAGTCTCCTGCTAGTGAGGAGCTTATGGAGGTGCTCACTCGAGCTGTGGAAAGATTAAGCATTGAGTGGCCAGCGGAAAGACATGAATCTCGTTCAAAAAGTAAATTAGATGAGAGATTTCTACCATCTAGGGCTGCACCTCCACGCCGGTGTCTTCCGTTCTTTCCTGATCTCCACACCGAGGTGTCGAGATCATGGAATAGACCGGTGTCAGCCAGAATATTTACGCAACAAACATCTTTGTATTCTAATATTTCTGGTGCTAAGAGTTATGGTTATGGGGCGATGCCTCAGGCTGAGGAGATTTTAGCGAGCCATCTGTCCCCAAATACAGCATCATCGTTCAAGACACCGGCGTTGCCCACCAAGCCATTAAGAAATACTTCGGCATTGGTGGGCAAGGCTTACTCGGCGGCAGGTCAAGCAGCAGCGTGTTTGCATACAATGTCCATCTTACAAGCATATCAGGCAGACCTGCTGCAAGACATTAGTGAGGGGGGTGAAATCGGTGCAGATGTGATCCGCGAACTACGTCAGGCAGCGGATCTTTCTCTCCGTGCCACCAAAGAGACGGCCAGGTCAGTCGGCCGCTCTATGTCAGCTATGGTGGCTACGGAGAGGCACCTATGGTTAAATTTATCCGATATGAAGGACAAGGATAAATCTTTTTTACTGGACGCCCCGCTATCGACCGTTGGCCTTTTCGGTGACTCGGTGAACTCGGTCATCGAAAGGTTTCAGGAAGAAAAAAAGCAGGCGGCGGCGCTCCAGAAATTTCTCCCCCTCCGTGTTCATGTCTCCGGGGCTGCTGGGCGGGAGCAGCCCCGGCCGTCGAGTAGCTCCTCACATAGGGCGCAGCAAAAGAAGAGTGTCGCGTCTCGTGCTCCTCCCCAGCAAAACTGGGCCGAGTCGCGGCGCTCTCAGTCGAGGTCTTCCAGGGGCAAAACCGATCTGAGGACGGTTATTGTCGCCAGGAAGGCTTCGTCGAAGAAGTCCTGACGCCAAGGGCGTCAGGGTGCTGAGGGTGGTCCCCACCGAGAGAGAAAGGTGTTCGCCGCTGTACACGGCGCCCGTTCTGTCTCGGTGCCCTCAGGGGCCCGTTCTGCCAACCCCGCCTGCGTGCCGGGGCGTAGACGGTCCCAGCGAGCGCTTTCCCGAGGGACGCTCGCCCGCTCTGAGGAGCGGTTTAGAGCAGTCAGACCAGTTGTTCCCTGCCGGTGCGCCGTTACAGGGCGCTGTGTCTGTCACTCAAAATATTCCAGAGGCCAGTCTCGAGAGACTGGTACCCTTAGTAGAATTTTTGGCAGAGTGGAAAAGCCTTCCAAATGTATCTCATTGGGTCCTGCAGACTATCGAGAAGGGGTACGCGATTCAATTCAGATCACGCCCGCCTCGCTTCAGAGGGGTTCTGCCCACAGTGGTGGGCCCCGAGCAGGCTCTGGTTATGGAACAGGAGGTGAAGACTCTCCTGCTGAAGGAGGCTATAGAACGAGTTCTTCCTCCCAGCAGAGAGCTGGGCTATTACAGCCGATATTTCATTGTTCCAAAGAAGGACGGGGGGTTGCGTCCAATTTTAGATCTGCGCCTATTAAATCGCTCAGTAGGGAAGCTCAAGTTCAAAATGCTTACTCTCAAGCAGATCGTGTCACAGATCAGGTCCGAGGACTGGTTTGTCACGATAGATCTAAAAGACGCATACTTCCACATTTCCATCCTTCCACAACACAGGAAGTTCCTGAGGTTCGCTTTCGGGGGCGAAGCGTACCAGTATCGGGTTCTTCCGTTCGGCCTAGCACTCTCTCCCCGAACTTTCACGAAATGTATGGATGCAGCTCTGGCTCCGCTGCGGCTCCAGGGCATCCGCATTTTGAATTATATCGACGATTGGTTGATTCTGGCTCAATCGGAGCATCAGGCGATTCGGCATCGAGATGTCGTTCTCGCCCATATCAAAAAGTTGGGGTTGAGGCTCAACGCCAAAAAGAGTGTGCTTTCTCCAGTACAGAGGACCACTTTTCTGGGCGTGGTTTGGGATTCGACGACGATGCAGGCACGTCTGTCCCCTGCTCGTATAGCTTCGATTCTCTCAGCCGTCAAACAGGCAAAGCTAGGCCAGTCACTCACTGTAAAAGAATATCAGAGGATTCTGGGTCTGATGGCAGCAGCGTCCAACGTTATACCTTGCGGCCTGCTGTACATGAGACCACTGCAGTGGTGGCTCAGGACCAAGGGGTTCTCCCCGAGGGGAAACCCGCTCCGCAAGATCAGGGTCACGCGACGGTGTCTCCGTGCTCTGGCTATGTGGAAAGAACCTTGGTTCCTGTCCCTGGGTCCTGTGTTGGGGGCTCCGTGTCGTCGTGTAACACTAACGACGGACGCTTCTCTCACAGGCTGGGGGGCGATCATGAGTGGTCGCTCGGCCCAGGGTCTGTGGCAGGACCATCATCTTCATTGGCACATAAATTGTCTAGAAATGATGGCAGTGTTTCAGGCCCTGAAACACTTCCTCCCAGGCCTGAGAGGTCACCATGTTCTTGTCCGGTCAGACAACACATCGGTGGTCTCTTATATAAACCATCAGGGGGGTCTGCGTTCGCGCCCGTTATACAAGCTGGCTCGCCAGATCCTTCTATGGTCCCAGGGGAAGCTTCTTTCATTGAGGGCAATTTATATCCCGGGATATTTGAATCAGGGGGCAGACATCCTGTCGAGGCAGGGGCTGAGGCCCGGGGAGTGGAGACTCCATCCCGAGGTGGTGGAGCTCCTATGGAAACATTTCGGTCGTGCCGAGGTAGACCTATTTGCATCCAGGGAAACATCACACTGCCATCTGTGGTTTTCCCTGAGTCCTCCAGCCCCTCTGGGGTTGGACGCAATGGTACAGGAGTGGCCGAGGTCACGCCTGTACGCATTTCCCCCGATTGCTCTGCTCCCAGGAGTTCTGGAGAGGGTTCGCCGGGACGGGGTCAGTCTACTGTTGGTAGCCCCATACTGGCCGGCCCGAGTTTGGTTTTCGGACCTAATTTCTCTCCTCGACGGCTCTCCTCTGGAGATTCCGGTGAGGAGGGACCTTCTCTCTCAGGCGAGCGGGTCGATACTTCACCCCCGCCCAGATCTATGGAGGTTGTGGGCTTGGCCTCTGAGGGGGCCCAGCTCATAGATTCTGGTCTCTCGACTGAGGTCGTGGAGACCATCCTCCACTCCAGAGCTCCGGCCACTAGGAAATTATATGCCTTGAGGTGGAAAATGTTCACCTCTTGGTGTGGAGAACACCAGTTAGACCCAGTCAACTGCCCCGTCAGTGCAGTGCTGGAATTCCTTCAGGAGCGTTTCTCCACAGGGTTATCCCACTCCACACTGAAGGTGTATGTGGCGGCCTTATCTGCTTACCACATCCCTTTGAGTGGAGCTTCTCTCGGGAGACACCCACTTGTAACCCGTTTCCTTTGTGGCATTCTGAGGCTGAGGCCAGCAGTTCGCACGAGGGTGCCGACCTGGGACCTGGCGGTTGTTCTAGAAGGTCTCTCTCTAGCACCGTTCGAGCCCATTGAAGAAGTCTCGGAGAAATTCCTCACTCTCAAGACTGTCTTTCTTCTGGCTATATCTTCACTAAAAAGAATAGGAGATATTCAAGCTCTGTCGGTTTCTCCCTCGTGCTTGGAATTTGCACCAGGCATGGTGAAGGCTTTCCTCCTCCCTAGGCCGGGATACGTTCCCAAAGTACCAACCAATGTTATCAGGCCTATTGTACTGCAGGCTTTCTGTCCTCCTCCATTTCTTACATCGGACCAAGAGAAACTAAATCTGCTCTGCCCTGTTAGGGCCCTAGATGCTTACGTCCACAGAGCTGCCCTGTGGAGGAAGTGCGAACAGCTATTCGTTTGCTTTGGACCCCCTAAGAAGGGCTGTCCAGTATCTAAGCAGAGGTTGAGCAAGTGGGTGGTCGAGGCCATCTCACTTGCCTATGAGTCTGTCGGTCAGCCCTCTCCTTTGGCTGTCCGGGCTCATTCAACCAGGAGTATGGCTGCCTCTAAGGCTATCCTGTCAGGAGTTTCTATCCAGGATGTTTGTGATGCGGCAGGCTGGTCCTCACCGCACACATTCGTCAAGTTTTATCATCTTGACTTCAGCTCCACTCCAGGGGCGCAGGTGCTTTCGTCCGAATGTGCGCTCTGATTTCACACGACGGACACTTGCTCGTATGGCGACGTTGGTATTAGCGTTCCCAATGCGTTGTCACGCAGCTCGAGTTCCCTGATAGGGAACGTCTCTGGTTACGTATGTAACCCTAGTTCCCTGAAGGGAACGAGACGCTGCGTGTCTATGCCATACTCCCAGCATGCCCGAGAGCACTTGCTTCAGTCTTATCAGAAGCTGACGCGCTTGTGTTTTGGGGTGCTTATATAGTTTCCTGGTCGATGACGTCACCCGCCTATGACGTTCCGTCTCGCCATTGGACTGATTTCATACGTGCTTCATGACGACTCACGCAGGGGCGTTCCCAATGCGTTGTCACGCAGCGTCTCGTTCCCTTCAGGGAACTAGGGTTACATACGTAACCAGAGACGTTTTGTCAGCATAAATACGGGACACACGTAATATCCACTGACATGTTTCTCAGGTCAGTTGTAGTGCTCATGGTACGCACAATGCGTGCCACTCTTCTATGGCATCACTGCGAAAATCTGCTTTTGGAACCTTTAGTGGACAGTAATCACTGCTGTGGTTTATTGAATTACATTTACTTCTGTGTAATAACGATGGACAAAATGAAACAAACGTTATAATGCAGTGATATTCATTGTGTGCAAGCTATGAAATCTGACCCCATCCACGCAAAAGGCTTCATTTCTGATCAAACCTCGTATAAATTATGCATGTGTGTGTGGGAGTGGATGTGCAGTGTTTATGAACGAGGATAGCGTGTTTGTGACTGCGATGCTGAGAGGTTATCTTTATGTTTCAACCCTTTGGAGATGCAGTCTCTATGGTTACAAAACAGCTCTTTGAATCTGAATCTTAGAAATCAACCAATATGGTGTAATTCTGTGCTACTCAACCATTTGACAATCAAAGGTCTTGTTTTCTTGTTTATCTAAAGGACTAACATAAGGAAAATTAACCCTTTCGGACCCCCCTGATATTTCATAAAATATAAAATATTTAACAGAATACAAAATGAAACACCTTATGCATGGGTGTTAAATGGAAGAACATGGCTTCTTCCTGGCCTTGCCGTATTGGTCTGAGCTACTCTACGACAGCACTGGGAATATAGAGTTTCTCTTCTTCTGTGACCAGTCTTCTTGAAAGCCCACATGTCTTTCTCTGTGATCTCAGTCAGATGTATAACCTTTAATACAAACCCTCTGCCGACAAGTAGAGGAAACTGGGACACGAGTTTAATGACACCACGTAATGCTGGTTTCACCCTCTGATTAGGCAAAATAGCATCCCTGGTGAGTCTGCCTGTATGAAACCTGAACTCAAAGAATAGCTCCATCATAATAGAATAAGAAAAAATGGAAAATCGAGTGCAGCAAAACCACAGAGGCTTTCAGACAGCAGCGATGGATAATACCAATGTTTCCTCTCCTCTCAGACAGCCATTCAGCTAAAGAAAACAACCTGGGCAGATCTAAGGCAAGCTCTGCCTCAGCTAATGTAACTATCAGAGAGGAACTCAATTAGATATGTACAAATGACACGCATACAATAATCGCATTAGAAACCTGCACTTGTCCTCAGCCATTAATAATGTTTGCTGCTAGTTTTTGCTGATCCTGCCATGAGCGGCATAAATCTTCTTGTCTCCTAGCAACTGCGTTTCAGTGTCAAGGTTATCATGCATAGGCTTGTACTACTGTGTTACTATAGTTCACCCAAAAATAAAAATAAACATTCCCTTTGAAATGGACTACAAAAGTCATATGAACTACAAACATCAAGTGTGTGGTCATCAACACCAAATGCCACTGGTTCTTGTGATTTGTGATGAAACTTCTTGACGTCAAACCATTGATTTAAGAGCTGCAGTGGAGGGGAATGACGAACAGCGTATAACAGATATTGAAATTCTAGCTGATACTGATAAGCCAGTAATTATTTACATTTTATGGCCACACTAATCAATAAATGGTTGATATATAAAATTTTATACATTTAAAGTGAAACACTAACAACAAAAATCTATTGTTTTAAATGCTACAAGTGAATTTAGGCATCACAACATTATAATGTACAATTTGAAAATTGGATATTCATTTTGAGATTTGCTAAAGATTACATTTAACATTGTCATTAAATTGTGTTTTTAAGTGAGCGTTAGAGGATGGCAAAGATAATCTAAATGTAAAAATGTGGGAAATGAGCTTGCACAATTAAACATCCCATTTTCAACTGATAAAAATAATTTAAATAAAAAACAAAATAAAGTTTGGATTCACATGAGGGCAGTGTTGGGTGTAATACTGTTAAGTAAGGTGGTGCATAGAAGTTCTCACGACGAGGATTTACTGGAGAAGGAAAACTTTAATCATCGAACACAACATTACATGGAGACACTCAGGAGAAACACTACCCAACATCAACGTCGACCAACAAAGACAGGAAGAACAGAGGGAATATATACATGGCAAACGAGGGGAGCTAACAAGACTAATACAAGACACAGCTGAACTAAACAAACTAATGAAGACAGAGAACCTGGAACATGAAAAGAAATCCAAAACCAAACAGACATGTAACAAATACATTACTATGTAATTAATTACTGTAATTTAATTACTTTTCCCTTGAAAAAGTTAAGTAAGGGATTACCCTTAATTTTTCTGTAGTTTAATTACATTTACTTCTGAAGTAATTGCATTAAATATGGCATATACATAGAACAATTCGATTTAGAACAATAGTGGAATTAATATCAAAATTTTACGTCTAATGTTAAAATGTATGTTTGTAATATAACCTTCTCCCACTTTTGTCAAAATTAAAAGAGAAGTTTTATGTCTATACTTGTATTGTTCAAATGGTCTAGGTTGATATGGGATTTAGAAAGTAATTATAAGGAATGCAATACTTTTTAGATTAGATGAGAGCAATTAGTACAGTAATCTAATTACATGGTTAAATGTGTAATTAGTATCTAGTAATTATTAACTTTTTAAGATAAAATAATGACAGAATTTTGACAATAATGACAGAATTTCCATTTTTGGGTCAACTATCCATAAGTCACAGTTATTAAAAATGGTGTTCACCAATATTTCCTCTAAGCTGTTCCCCACCAATGTTCCCCTTCCTATGTCTCGGCCGTGCAGAAAAAATAAAATGCCAAAAATGCAGATGCAAACATGAGTGAGGAAAGACATTTGATTGTATTCTAGTAAATGATAAATAATTGCAGTGCTCGAGCAAACCGCTATAGCGTTAGTGTTGCTGTAGAGTTAGAACCGGTGAATGCGGTTAACAGGTTTCATAGAAAGAGTCAAATCAGTCGCTGACTTGCAGTAAGAATACTGTAATGTTTCCATTTCACGCTGTACAGGTCTGGTATTGTCATAGGTCAGTCTGACTCTCGGACTCTGACTCTCTAATGGTTGGAGAGTCGGACTGGTAACCCGAAGGTTGGGGGTTCGGTTCGAAATACCGGCAGGAAATGACTGAGGTCCCCTTGAGCAAGGCACCGAACCCCCAATCGCTCCCCGGGTGCCACAGCAAAAATGGCTGCCCACTGCTCCGGGAGTGTGTGTCCACGGTTTGCAGTGTGCGTGTGTCTTCACTACTCACTACTCCTAATGTGTGTGCACTAACTTGGATGGGTTAACTTGGATGGGTTAAATGCAGAAGACAAATTCCGAGTATAGGTTACCATACTTGGCCTTCACATCATGTCATTCACTTAAGGAATGTTTTTATTTAGGTGGCCAAAATGTCACAGCAAGAAAAAAAAATAGAGGGAACATTGTTTTTCCCTTTAAGAATCCATGACATATGGTCAATATCTACAAATAAAAATATTAAAGGCCAGCCATTGAAATGCAAAGAGAGCAAAATGAAAGACAGAGGGCCTCTAATAGTGAAGGTTCTGACCTTTACCATGACGTCCATAGGACTCAAACAGAGGGTTAAATAAGATATCAATAGAATCTATCCATCAGCTACAATTACATCATTCTCCATCCCCAGTACAAGCATCCTCAATTAAAAGATCCCAATCAGGGCTGTTGACCTTGGAACTCCCACAGGGAGTGAAGTGGAATGAAGACGAATGATGGACGAATCACCCCCCAAAAAAATTTTTTTTAGAAAGAATCAAGCATAAATGGATAAATGGAAGAAGGAATGATGCAATGAAACAAACGAAATGCTTAACTTTCAATCTGTAAAGTCATACATACAGTGGTGTCAGAAGCACTCTGCTAAGGTCAAAAGGTCAATGTGTGGCCTCAAAAGATCTGCACTACCATTCTGCCAATTTTTGCCCTCTCTACTCTCTCTAATGGGGTTAAGGGGTCTTTTGTCATATCTGATGCCCATGAAAGAAGTGGGGAGGCGAGGATGGACAGCAGGACAACAGGGAGCACAAAAAGTCTCCAATGTGCTCAGACAACTGCCAGTTAGAGCAAGACACCCACCACCTTATCCATCAGACAATCTTCTCACATAATTATAATTGAGACTTTTATACTACATATAATAATTCAGATAAAAAATGTAATCAGATCAATAAAAGAGTCAGGGACACTGGAAATATGAATCGCAATTGTTAAGTTATACATTAGAGGTTGAATGAATTTGAGAAAAAAGAAACTGATTTTATGCTAAATATTTTCAGGGCAGTCAAGTTGAACGCAGTATTTTTTAAAGAGCTTTGCAAATAAACCTGAATTGAATTTACAGGATTTATATTCAGGTTATTATATATAATATTACTCTAATAGGTAGAATTAATTTGCACTGTCAGCGTAATGTAAATATGAAGTAAATATTTTTCATATAATATTTTAATAATTGCCTTTACTAGAGTGACAATATAAAAGCCAATTATTTAATTTTCTTTATAATATCACACTTAATATTTTGTTCACACACTAAATGGGTCTTTGCACATGGAAATAAACAGCTGTCTTTATAGAGGGATTTCTTGTCATCATGCTTGGTTCAAAATTTTTGAAAACACTCTGGTATAAGTGACACTTTTTGCACACCGTATAGACTCCTTTAAACTTTGTTTTTCACAGACATATGACATTCCTCACAAACCAACTAAACTAATGCAACTAATGCAATACTAACAGACAATACATTTTCCATTCTTATTTGCACTGAATTTCGTTCTTTTGTTATCTGAAAATATTATGCATGTGAGAAGAATTGTTTTCAAATCATTTTTTGTACATCCCTTACATTCCTTGAAATTCCAAATAGAATCAATAATGGAAACGTTCCAGAAGCTGGAATCATTAAAAACATAACAATTCCTAGGCTGAATTAAAAAGCCTCTTATTCCCTTAGTAGCAGAGAATCCTTTAGAACTGATCACTCAGATGTTTATAGATGCTCTCAGTCATTCACAGACAGAAGCAGAGCTTCAAAGCTCTGGTGACTGATATGATTAGACCCACTTAAAAGCTCTGGAATATTTCAGGTAAACAGCAGGCTTAAATACACAGACCCATTAACACACACTACAATACACACACACACACACACACACACACACACACACACACACACACACACAACACACACACAAACAAACACAAATTCATTCAGTCAGCTGATAATAAGAGGCCATTAGTCTGAGAGGTTTTTATGTGCTACTACATACACATGACATTCTTGGAAATAATTAAATACTGTAAATGCCGAGTCATTCCTAGCCTACCCCCATATTACTACGACAGATCTTTTTACTTCTGAATAAAGACTGGCTAAGAAACAGTGATCCAGCAGTTCTCAAGCTCCACAACAGATCTCTAAGACTTCAGATCAAAGATTGCAAAAGAGTGTTATGCAACATGGATCAGAACTGTCAATCAAAGACAAGAGGCCATATCTGCACAGGTATCATTTATGGTGGGAATACACTTTTTGTCAGTGGTAATATCAGTCCTAACCATTTCTAATACAGACACATCCAATCTCCAGCTGTCAAGCATTGTGTGTGTGTGTCAATGTTGCCAATACATATTTTATCCACTGATTTGAAAATCATTCGGCCAACCGTGGGAGATATAGTTATTATTAATAAAGTAACACGGTTTCCACAAAATATATACAAAAATATATTAAGCAGCACAACTTTTTTCAGAATGGATAATAATAATAAATGTTTCTTGAGCAGCAAATCAGCATATTAGACAGTGAAGACTGGAGTAATGATGCTAGATGATAAAATAGATGAAAAGATGATAAAAATCTTACCAACCCCAAACTCTTGAACAGTAGTGTGTCACAAGTTCACTCAAGCACTTGAATGTCAACCAAAATTATTGCTTTATGAAGTCAGTGTAATGAGAACAATTTCTGAAAAATACTCTATGCAGACATGATCTTCGGATCAGTGCACCTCATAGGATATCTTTTTCTCAACACAATAAAAGAACATGTTAAATTATTTGAGCCTATATTAATATACTATACTATATTAATATTCATGTGCTAAGCCCTCCCCATTTCATGACATCACAACCGGCAGTCCAACTGTTCCTTTTTTAAACCAAGTGATGTTCATGCTCATGTATGCGAGATGCTGTGATCACTAAGATTTTGTTTTGAAGATCTTGAAAATAATTATTGGTTGATGATGCTATTTTTTTATAGAAAAGCAGTTTCATATTGATAAAAGATTATGATGCACCTTTGTGTTTCTTTTCAGTGACGTCCACAATGTCAGCATAGACATTTATTAAAAAGGTAAACAATCGATTTTCCAAGTTTACTTCAACCACGCCTCAATAACAAATAAAGCAATAGGCTACGAACATCTGCACAATCTTGCCTTTGTTAATACATGTATCCATCTGAAGACAAGCACAATAATACATGTACAAACTTACGCAAGGCCCTTTGAACTCGTGCAGGTGTTTCAGGGCAGTCTTGAGCGTATCCCTATAAATAGCTTGGACACTCTACGCTCATTTGATGACTAACAGTAACCTCAGGTCAAACACAGGCCAATGGATATCTCAATTATGTCAACAATCAACAATCAATTATTGAAAATGCTAAAGCTTAACATCATTGTCTCAAATAACACAGACTTGTATAGAAGAGTCATGCTCGAATCCCAAGTGGTAAATAAACAACAGACTGCTTTCCAAGTCAAGGTAAACATCAGCCTCATTTATCTCAATTTGTAGCGCAAGCGGAGGAGCTTTGTTGTGTGTGGACCGAGAGCTTAGCAAAGAGATGCAACTGAACATCGCACAAACATTCAGCGTCCCTGTTACTGCAGTAGACGGCATGCTGTGTGTTTCAGAGTATTAGGAGCCTGGAAAACAGTCAAATAAGCATTTTAAACGATCTCATTGAACAGACCAGCCCTAAGCCCGTCGCAAACATCATAAAATCTACTATTTAAGCAAAACACCACAGCTCACACAGAAAGGGGGCGGTAAAAGTCACCGAAGCCAAGACGTAACTGCCGTCAAGCAATTTGGTGGCCTCCACAATGATTTAATAGCATGGAATAAGAGTATACTCTTCTTTATGTGTGTTGGGTTTCACTGTGGTTTTGTTATTGTTCTTCTTGGCTCATGATAAACTAAAAGGCTTGCTGGCTCTCGAAGCCATATCACAAGCTTCAAAAGAATTGTCAGTCTTTGAAGCTAAGGACACTCTGGTTGTGAAAGGCCAAACCAGGTGGGGTTGTATAGGGCTGAGGGTCTCAATTTCTCTGGGTTATTAATGGATTCAGCTTTAGTGTAATGAGATTAAACACAGCAAACTCTGGATTATATTGCTACATTGTTTGTCTTATTCTCCTCCAGGCAAAGCAAATAGAGAGGGTGAAAAGAAAAGAGACAGAAAGAGAGCAAAAGGAAAAAAGAGTCATCTCATTTCTTTTCACAGCAGAGGTCATCCTCTAAACAACATAGAAAAGCGGTTTGAACACTGTTTGGGTAAATGTCAGGTCTAGAATACGGGGTATAAATATTTACCAGAATATTTCTGTGTCTTATATTTTATTCATTTTACAGGCAACTGAAGAAGAAATAGGCTAGCCTACACTTCTCGTAACTTGAAATAAGGCAAAAGTGCTCCGAATTAGAACCAATTAAAGTTTTACAAGGCATTAAAACAACTTCTTTATGAAAATATGTTTAAAATCATGTCTACTCACATGAGATGACTTTAGTCATTTCAGTAGCCTAATAAACGTTGGCTTACAAAAATAGCGGGTCGCCTCATGGGGGCCGACGTGTTGCAATCCCACAAAACAAGTCGAATGCTACTCACTTTACTTGGACACAGTAAATCATGGCTGACTGCAAATAGGGCATTTCTCCAGTGGCATCAATAGCCACAAACATTTACATTTGCGTGCAGCGTGATGCTACATTCACGTCACAAGGTGTCAGTATAAGTTGACTCAAAAAACTATAAACAATTTTTTGACAGGGTCAAAAAGCTGGGGGTGTTTTTTTTTCTCAGTAATCTCAGTCTGAGGGCACACAGACAACACTCTAACACAGCGTCTTAACCACATACAGTACACCCGATAAACCGCCAAAAGCCAAAGGCTATTTTCATGTTAGAGTGTTTTTCCTAACAAGCTGACATGTTGATGACTTGGTTGTATTTCTTGGTTGTATTATTATCACCAAATTCACTTTATATTCAAGTCAAATATTTAGACTGTTTCTTGTTTCACATTCAGCATGGACACAGACAAATGACTTCTAGCTGAATGCTTGACGCATCTCGCCTGGCTAGAACACAGTGTACCGAGGGCAGATAAAGAGCACATTAGCATAGCATGTGTCAAGAGCACTACTAGATAAGGCTTGTGGGCAGCCATGCTAAATACCACTGGAGGCCTTTTTCTTAAACAACAACACCTTCATCTTTTCCTAAGAGCGTCGTTTTCTTGGTCCAATTAAACATGGCGAGTCCATCTGGGAGATAACCTGTAACTCTTACACACTGCATCTGCTTTCTGGATCCTGTGTGCTGATTCTGCTTTGCTTTGATGGAGGTGATGCAATTAAATTAGCCCTGGTTGGCAGCTCTGAGAGAGCCTGGGCATAAACACAGCTCTGCAGCTTTGCGTCTGTCCTGCAGGGTTTGTTACTGATGCGTAGGCAAGAGCCAGGACCATTCCGATAAGAGTAAAACTGAAGCTCTCCACAACATTCAAAAACAGAGAAACCGCAAAGTTAATGTAAGCACCTACTGCAGCCGTACTATTTTTTCTCCATTTCTACATCTCTCTTTCTCAGCATGTGGGACACCCAGGTCGCACCGAGCCTGAGGTTTTGAAGAAATATCCTCATCATTGTAAATGCCATTTCTGACAGTAATAGCCTGCACTCGGCTCTTATACTGAACACACTCCAGTAATGAGCCAAGAGCCTGTGACACAGAGAACGATGAGACAGACAACACACTTCCATGAACTCTACAGTCTCTAAAGCCTAATATCACTGGATCTTGTTCGCTGTTATCTGTGTACAAGTTGTGTACTTATGCAAACAGAAAATTTTCTCATGCAAAAAAATACCCTCGTTCTAATGTTGATATCTCTGGAACATTAAATATTAAATAATTAGCATAATATATAATGTAAATAATACATGTTCTTATATTACTGTATTTAACTACATTATAATATTTACGATAACTAATTTTACACACTATATTCAAATGTAATTTTATTCCTGTGATCAAAGCTGAATTATCAGCATCATAACTCCAGTCTTCAATGTCACATGATCCTCATCCTAATATGACGATTTGATGCAAGAAACATTTCTTATTATTATGTTATGTTGAAACAGTTGTGCTAAAATTTTGGTGTAAACCATGATACATTTTTTTCCTTGATGAATAGAAAATTTAAAAGAATAGTGTTTATTTTAGATATCTTTATAAATTCATGATGTAGCATTATAAATGACGTTACTGCCCCTTGTGATAAATTTCATGCATTCTTGCTGAATAAAAGTATTAATTTTATTACTTTACTTTTTATTACTTTTTAAGTAAGAATAAAATAATATAAAAAGCTGACACTAACCTATTTCATGACAAAATTATATATATTATGTTAATTTTATAACATTTTATCATTTTATTTTATAATTTTATGAACACATTTTCATGAAATATCTTTCAGAACTTCTGTTGTTCCTTTCATTTCAGATTCACAGGGATACCCTGCAGACCCTTTGGGTCCTGCCCACTCCAGATCAGACTAATGTGGTCCTTCATGCCTCTTTATCTCTCTTGCTTGGGAAATTTTGTGTTTAGTGTTAAGTGTGCCTTAAAATCATACCGTCCCCCACAAGCCAGACTACTTCAACATCCATTCTAAACAAACCACCATTCACCAATCTCATTATCGCCACAGCGACAAGACAAATAAGGTGGAGTGGAGAATCATGGACACAAACAAGGGATGGGATGGTGGGCAAAGTAAACAAGACTCTTCACACAAAACGGCCTGCCAGCTCTCACCAGCACACAAAAAGAGCCGGGACAAGGCCGAGGCAAGCTGACCTGTTAAGAGTGCACATCTCAGTTAGTAAACAGCCTCCAGGATTAGTATTTATTCACTGCAATTAACAATGACAACTTACTGCACTACATACTTGTATCAAAGAGCTGAAGATAAAAACAACACAGCCGCAGGAACCCTCTCTTTCATTCTGAGTCTCAATCTACTCTACACTGCATTCAGATCATGAAACTGGCAGATTGAAAACATGCTTCGCTACATGAAATTGTGGCCATATGTTCAAAAGTTGGCATGTTCTTGAGAAAAACAAATGGTTTAGCAGTAAACAGAGGAAGAGTTTAAGCAATGCATTTAATGGTTTAGGAATTCTGTCTAAGAATGTCACAGGGAACTGACGATACTACAGAAAGTCACATTAAGAGCCTTGGGAAAACACATTCTGACTACCTCTATACTATCCTACTATATATAATGTATAAAGATTGGCAGAATTAAGAATAGCATACTACAACTCTTACTATTTCTGCCATGAGTCATGAGTCACGTACACTACCATTTTAATGTTTGGAGCAAGTTTTTTTCTTTTTCTGTTGAAAAAATGTATACATTTATTCAGCAAGGACGCATTAAATTCAGAATTGTCAGAATAAAGATTTTTATAATGCTAAAAAAAGTGTATATATAACATTTTATATAATGGTTTCCACAAAAATATTAAGCAGCACAGCTGTTTTTCACATTAATAAAAATGAGAAATGTTTCTTGAGAATAAAATGTAACATATTATATGGATTTCTGAAGGATCATGTGACACTGGAGACTGGAGAGCAATGATGCTAAAAATTCAGCTTTACCATCATGAATAAAGTACATTTTAAAATTGTTAATACATATCGATACATAACATTTTCAGGTGCAAAACGTACATTATTGTATGTTTGAATAGATGCTGAAATGTACAATAAGGACGTAGTCGTATTGACAACATTTAAACGTATTCATTATGTATTTACAGCTAAAGAAATGTAAAATATTTACGAATCTTTTTTTTTTCATTAAGATATAATTGTCCTTTTACCATTTTAAAGATTAATTGTATCCCTTAACCCTACCTCCCAAACCCAAACATGTTTGAGAATATATAAAACGTAATGGACAGAAATGTATAGGAAAATGTCACTTTTAGTAACAATATAGCATTCAAAAGATATTTTAAGCCGCTAATCCCACTCCTACCTCTAAACCTACCAACAAACAATATGTAATCTTTCGAAACATGATTGCAGCAGTCACAGAACAGAGCGAAATATTATCATTTCATATAAAGTAGATGAGTAAACTGCAAAAAAAAGCATAAGCAAATGCTCAATTACTCAATATTCATAAAACATTATAGGCGTACAATACCCAGATGACTCACTGCATACTCTGAGATTTGTAAATGCAATAGCTAAAGTTGTTCAATGTGGTTAAATTGTACTTGTTCAGCAAACGTAAGATACTTCATGTAGCAAGTCCTGCATTGAAAGTATGAGAATTCGGACACAGCAAGAGAGGAGATTATATGATAGCACAAAAAAAGAAAGGTGAGAACAGACTGAGAGTGAAGAACATAGAGATTTGCCAGTGGGGGTGGGGTGTTATTGGATGTGCATGTCCCATCATGGTCACCTCCATGAATTACGAAGACACAGCCTTGATATGTCCTGCACACTGAGCAAGCTCTAGTAACAGCTTTATTGCCCTGAATCCGTAAGGCCTGTTTCTGGAGCTCACGCCAAAATATCATCAAATCTCTGTTTGTGTGCGGGCACGTCTTCGTAAGGCTTTACATTGGACTGCTTTGTCTATTCTTTCCACAGTTCACACTGCAACAATAATGAATGCTGGGTCAAATGAGGCTGTAGTACTTATTTCATAGATCTATTACCCACCAGCAAATTACAGCCTGTCCGTATCATTAATGCTCTCCTAATTAAAATCTCAACTTCAAATTATTGAGGCCTGGGTGTGCGTGTCCTAATGCAAGTGAACAAGCTCTGTTTTTGTAGCATTTATCTAACCTTATAATTTATTGTCAAGTTCTAGAGATAATGAACCATGCTTTATTAAACACTATGTGTTCTGAATAAGCAATGTTTCACTGCATTTTCTGAATAACAATGACTGACATAAATACAGACATAAAATCTCATTGATCAGTTTCTTTTAAGACACTCTGCAAAAAGCAGAGAGCGTAATTACTAAAGACGTCTAACGTCAACATTTAAATATTGGGATGGGGGAAAGGAACTTCCTGTTGATTCCGATTCATTTAATTTTTTCTTTACTTAAAGGAATAGTTACACAAAAAAGAAAATCCTGTCATCATGTACTCACCCTCATGTCGTTCAATATTTCACAATATATTCTTCTGTGTTCCACAGTAGAAAGAAAGTCATGCCGGTCTGAAGGTGAGAACATGATAAAATAATTTTAATTTTTTCAGTGAACTATCTCACAGGACTCTTTTTGCATCTAGCGCTACTTGTGCTTGCATGAAATGTTTTGTAGGATTTGGCTTGTTATGTGCAATCCATCAGAAACATTTCTGACACTCAGTTTCCATTACGGAGCGCTCGACAAATGTCAGCAAGGAGCCAACATCGCAGGTCACCCAAAGCAGAAGCCATCCATCAGCAATCATAAATTCAATTAGTTGACAAGATAGACATAGAAACCTAATCCAAGTTATTGTCATAATGAAAGCATCCACTTAATGGGAATTGCGTTGGAAACGTTCCTCTGAGGGTGCACAAATCTAGGGACAGGACACTGTGTGTGAACCGTTCCAGTGCCAAAAAGCAGAAGCCTTTTCTCTCTGTGATGATAACTGATGGCATCTCTTTTTTGATTTGAGGGTCCGAAATATAGCTCTCACATGCTATCGGCCAAATCTACAAATGTTAAGACACAAACGTAGCCAACTGCCAGGGTAAAGATGAAATCATCTCTGAACCAGGGTGGGCCTTCGGGACAACTTGTCAGCTACTTATAATTTTGTCCTTTCATCCTTACCCCAGCAAATATGCCCCTTTTCACACAGTGATTGTGATGCACACCATCTGGAGGCAGCGATTCATGAGTATTATGACGTTGTGATGTGTGATGCGGTTTAGTCCCAGGGAATCTCCACCATCACTTCATAACAGATGAGTGTCAAAACTTTTCTTCTTCTTTTTTGGTCACAATTTTTGCCTTTTGACCCAATAAATTTAGTCAGTATTTTGCCATGTCATATTCATTCATTTTAATTCATTTTATTTGGACTGAAATAAATAAAATAAAAAACAGTCAAATATAAGGTGCAACATAAAAAATGTGTGTGAAACTGTAACAGACCAAACTTTAACTAAATCTTTCAATATTTTGAACAATGTATAAACATTATTTTAAGTACAGTATGTGAAAGATTTGTCAACATAAATTGTTTGTATTTTAGAGACTTTTCTACAGAGTATTTCTAAACAGCTGGTTCACATTTCTCATTTTTAGTCAATTGTTGTTGTTGTTGTTGTTGTTTTTTTGGGGGGGGGGGGGGGGTGATATTTGTTTATATGTTTAAACAATGATAATTGTCATCATCTTTTCTGTTATCAGAATCAGAATCAGAAAGAGCTTTATTGCCAAGTATGTGTGCACACAAAATGAATTTGTTTTGGTGCCAATAGAAGCTTCCAGTACGCAGAGATAGATGAAACAACTATTCATCACAAACATTTATCAGTACTTTTGTCACTACTGTTGTAAAGTTTGGGGTCAGTAAGATTTTTATATAAAGAAATTAACACTTATTCACCAAGGATTTATTCAATTTATCAAAAGTGACCACAAAGACTTTAACATTGTTACAAAAAAGTCTATTTTAAATAAATGCTGGTCTTTTGAATTTTTTATTCATCAGAGAATCCTGAAATAATATTCAGCATCGTTTTCACAAATATATTAAGCAGCACAGTTTTCAACATTGATAATAATTAGAAATGTTTCTTGAGAAGAAAATAATAATAATAAATGACACTGAAGACTGCAGTAATGATGCTAAAAAATTCAGCTTTGAATCACAGGAATAAATTACATTTTGAAATATATTCAAATACAAAACAGTTATTTTAAATTGTAATAAAATTTCACAATATTGCTGTTTTTACTGCATCAAATAAATTCAGCCTTGGTGAGCATAAGATAATTCTTTCAAATCAACTCAAAAAAGCCCAAAGATGTACAATTGGTTTACATTTGCATAAACATGAACATTCATGTTTTAACAAACTCCTGATGTGCCTGAGAAACCCTTTGTGTATCTGTTCTCTAAGCTGCACATATGCACTACAATTTTTAAAGCATTTTTACATTAAGATTTTTTTCACACAAAAAAAAACCTTCTTTTGAATTCCAAAGAAGAAAGAAGCTCATACAGGTTGGGAACGACATGATGGGGATTTTTTGGGTGAACTATCCATTTAAACTCGTTTTCTGCCACAGAAGAAGTAAACAAATCCAGCGTGAGTGAATTACAGGATGAAATGCTACACACAACACATGGATATATGAAGAAAACGGCTCCCAGAACGACAGTGCCACTAAAACCACCCTGCTCTTGATACTCTGCCAGGGCCTAATCTCCTCCAGCAGGGAGATTCGAGCTGCTTTCCTCACTTGGTCTTGGAACACAAAGAGCTTTTTCCATGTGCCAGGAACCAAACTCCTTCCTGTCTATGATAGGGCTTCTTGCATTGTGCTGCACAGGATAGGGGGTCAGGACTACTCAAGCCCGCTCCCATTTCCCAAAAGCGCAGTTAGCCAGTGAATTTGGAATCAGGCCAAAGTTTGTATTGGAGGAAATGGCATATTGGACTGAGATTAAGGCGGTGGTCATACACTGAGAGAGGAGGCTGAGCCTGTGGAGTAGCAATAACGAGGACTCTGTGGTTTAAGGACTGGCAGGATAGATTAAGACCACTCATCCATGTAATGAAGTGCTATAACGCTGCATCAGCAGACACTCAAACCCAGCTGATTAATCGTTGGCTGGAAGGACTATGTAACACATCTTGTCCTCAGGACATCAACCATTAGAAATCTAGTGTTTTACATGTCAAGCAAACTAAGTGGTTGTAATCTGTCAATCATCACAAACAACCTACAGTTATCTCACATTTACTCTGGACACAAGCATGTAAGGCAGTAAAGCAGTGACTGTGACAATTTATAATTATTTGAGGAAATTGATAGGCCAAAAAAAAAAAACTTAATTGGAAAAATTAAATCAATTAAGCATTACTGACATATGACTACATGTGTTCAAATTTACAATATGATCAAAGTAATCAATTAATAAAAACATAGATAAATGTTAGGTTTTCCATTTACTAAAATACAAATAATGATATACAAAAAAAAGAAAACAGTTATTATCTACATTTATCTATTGACACATTAATGCTTTTCTACTGAGCCAAGCAGAGACACAAAATAAAATGAAATCAAATCAAAATAAAACATTCATAACTAAAAACAACCATACAGGACAAGTGATTAGGAGAAATGCTGCAGACAAAAACAAAAAAATAATAGCTGCATGCACCCCGTGTGTTAAGTTGCATCTTGTGCAGTGACCAGAGAAGAGTTAGGCTAGATAAAGGATAGTATTTCTTTCTATTATCTTCCATTCTCCAGTGGACTCTCTGCAGAACAGCTCCCGTCCACTGCAGTGTGTTCCAGCTCATAGACCCTGTGAAGCTCCTGAAGAGCCTCCACTTAAGCTTTACACTGCACTTTAGCTAGCAGCTGGAGCTGCGCTCTAAGATATAACACACACTGATAGTATGATGTTGGTAAGGAGCTGGCAGCACTTCCCAAATTATATATTCATGCAGCGCTATCAGTGTGGCTTCTCATCTATCCAAACCAGGCACTGACAATGAGACTAACTCTATGGCTGAAACTGGAAAAGCGAGTTGCCACAATAACCCATTTTTGTAAGTCATCTCCATGGATATTGGTCTAAGGGTGGGGTGAACAGACATACAATGAGATACTTGGAGTCAAAAGACACACCACAATATAAATGAGCGTGGGAATATAGTATTTCAAATGTTAGCTGTGAAACATTCAAGGGTGATTCAAGCTGTCAAGTTACATTCTGGCAAACTTTGCAAGGTCATATAAATTATTGAGTGCTTCCCATGGATATGTTTGAGAGTCTATCTACACTTAAACACTACTGTAGCTTGCCATTTTCCAGAAGTGTACAACTGACTCCTCCTTGTGTGATTTATGGTTTTAAAAACATAGTTCACCCAAAAATGATAATTTTGTCAGCATTTACTCATCTTCATGTTGTTCCAAACCTGATGAATTTCTTTCTTCTGCAGGATGCAAAAGGTGAAATAATCAAAAGTTTCCATAGTCTTTTTTCAAGTCTTTTGAAGCCAAACAATATTATTTTTGAGAAACGGGCCAATATTTAAAGGAGTCATAATGTGCAATTTTCACTTTTCCATGAGAATCAATGTATGTTATGATTGACTAACGATTATACATTGGCCGGGATGCCGATATTCAAAAGTGAAGCGTTTGTTTACCACAGGGTTCTTAAACTAGCCCACGTGCACGCGCACTCAAATACGAGATTTCAATTTCTCCCCCGACTTGACGTCATGACGGGGCCGGATATACCATATATGGACACCGCAGAGGAGGCCCGCCCTGCCCCTCTCCCCATCATATTCAGTCAAGAAAGATGCAGAAACATAGTGCACACGTGAGTTGCTCTGTGGTTGACTGCCAGAATAAACATTCTAATGTTTTTTCTTTACCCAAAACTGACCAAACTACAAGGGACAAGTGGATGAAATTTATTTTTAATGACGCTGTTCCAACAACCATCGCAACTGGCTCAACGTTAGGTGTCTGCGCTAAACATTTCACAAAAGAATCTTTTTCAAATTTGGGGCAATATCAGGCGAAGTTGGCATCGAAGCTACGTTTGGAAAAAGGTGCCATTCCAACAATCAGGGACTTGCCTGAATTTGAAACGGTAAGACTGTGTTTTTATTACTATATTTTGTGTAACAAACAGCAGCTAACTACTAATGCGGTTAATGTATGTGATAAACACGGGGAATGGACTCTACGAATGCTAGCCACATCTTTCTGTAAGAATGTATCTGGCAATGGTGTATTTTTTTTTCTTTTTGAATTGTTTGTGATTACAATTTCAATAGCAATAAGTATTGTCACATTAATTGAGCTATTGGAGTTAATGGAGTACCGCTTGAAGTACTGAAACAATTTTTTTTTGGCATATCACTCATAATTTTTTTGAATTTGTAATTGTTTTTTTTTCTTTTCATTCTACCATTATTAGGCTAGCACATCTCATGCAGTGTCTGGTACCAGTACTGTTGTCGTTGCATCAAACGTTAGAGATGTTGCCTGCCAGACAGAACCATTGGTGCTGGCATCAACTGGAACGCAACTGTCATTTAAAACTTTGCAACCACACTTCCGAAGTGAAGGTATGTAGACTTTAAAAACATTTTTTTGAAACTACAAAATGACAAAGCATGTCATGTTATTCATGGAAGAGGTAAACATCTAATTTATTTATTTTTTAATTTTTTTGGTGTTGTCATGTCTATTTGTTTCCCTGCATAAAAGGAACACAGACAACAGTCAAGACCACTACTGATGTAGGCATCTGCACATCACCATCTACATTACATCCTGTCCATCCCTGGTCCTCAACACCAATAAAGCCACGAATAAAGAGGCCTCGTCTCATGGAGGACAATAAAGAAGAGGCCAGTACTGCAGAGACTAGCTCCTCTTTTCTGGCACCAGAAACAGATGACTACACGTATAACCCTGAAGATTCAGTTAATGTGTTAACTGAATCAATGGACACACTGTAAGTTACTCTGATTCAAGTAAACTTGCCCAATTACTATTCAACATGTTATTATACTATTTCACTTGCTTTTTTTTATATATATATAATGTTAAACCTTATGTGAGTACTACTGGTTTTGATTATCAACAAGAGACAGTTGTCTGTATGCTTAGAACAGCTAAAATTTGGAATGTTTTGTATTCCCTATTAATTGCATTTATATATTGTACTTGCTTGTGACTGTTTCAACTCTGTCTTTGTAGGGTAGACACCGGTCCCTTTCCTAAAAAGTCATCGGCCATTCCCAAAATGAGAAAGCTGTTGGTCTTTGAAGAATGCCTCTTGGAGCTTTTTGAGAATTGTCCAGTGTGTAAGCAAGTTTGTGAGGTCCAGACAAGACTGAGAGGTACATTCATAGCAGTTTGGCAGAGATGTCCACATTGCCAGTACCAACGACGGTGGAAGAGTCAGCCAGTTATTGGAAACTCCACACCAGCGGGGAATTTACAGCTTTCTACAGCCATCTACGTGTCTGGTGCTTCTTTCTTCAATATACAGAAGGTATGTCCAATGAGTATGTCTAATATTGTTAATATAGCTTCAAAATCAAATAGTTTTGGAAATGCAATGCTTTTCATTCATTGGCTGAGGTTGGTGGTTCATCCACTTGATGTTGCATGGTGCAGTGATTAATACCCCCTGAGTCCTCAACGCACACTCTCCTTTATATATTTGGTTATTACCAGCATCAAAACATCAAATTTGGTTTCAATTGGTCTTTCTGAAGCTCTCTAATAGTCTCCTCATGACCAAATCATTTCAGCTTTCTGTTATATAGTAGCAACACTACAAAAGTCTTTGGGATTGTTTGCCTGGTGGACTATTGTTGAGTCAGCCCTATTGAAAGGAAATTTTTTTATTTATAGGGATACACCACTATTTATTGATTTATTGTCTTTTCATTTAAAACACAAATAGCAACACTGCTTGGTATATCATTTAGACTCACCACAATTTTATTCTACATATGCAATGTTAATAAAATCAATATCGACCAACATCTAGACCTATTTAATTGTATTTTTTTTTTTTCTTCATGACAGGTCTTCAAGGCCATGCAGTTGCAGATGCACAGTTACAACCAGTTCCGAACACATTGCCGCAACTTCATAGAGCCGGCTGTGATTCACAAGTGGAAGAATGATCAGGCAGTCATCTTGCAACAGCTGAGTACAGAAGGGAGTGCTATTCTTGGTGGCGATATGAGGGCTGATTCACCAGGCAATTGTTTTTATTTTTTAAAAGCTTAATATAGGAAAATAGCGGATTAATGCACATTTTGTGCATTAATTTCCACAATAACATTAATTTCGATTTTCTACAATTATGTGTTCAGGACATAGTGCAAAGTTTGGAAGCTACACCATGATGGACTTGAACAAAAACACAATTATCGACATCCAGCTAGTCCAGGTAACTGACTAAACCACATCACTTCTGAGATGACATTGGCGTATTAGCTTTAATGTATTAAATGTAATCCACTCCTATACATATTTCGTAATAGAGCAACGAGGTTGGTGGTAGCGTGAACATGGAAAAGGAAGGTTTGAAGAGGAGCCTTGCAGTCATCACAGAGTCCGGAATTACTTTGGACTGCATTGTATCGGATCGGCACCCCCAGATCCAGAAATTCCTCACTGATGCCAAAATAACTCAGTACTATGATGTATGGCACTTTGAAAAAGGTATTTGACATTGACTTATTTCATTCATTATGGCAAATGTTGACCTTAGTTTAATTGCCCTGGCACTAACTTTATATTTTCAATGTTTTCGTAGGGATGGGCAAAAAATTGAAGGCCATTTCTAAAACAAAGGACTGTGAAAAGTTGCAAAAATGGATGCAGATGATAAAGAACCAGATCTACTGGATTGCGGCTTCATCGACCTCTGGTCCAGAGAGGATCGCCAAGTGGTTGTCTGTGATAAACCACATCCAGGACATCCATAACCACGATGACCCCCTATACCCAGTCTGTAGTCATGCTCCACGTGTGTCGACGTGCAAAGACAAATGGTTGAAAGCAGGTAAATCTATTCTGGTCACACACAAATACAAAATGACCTACACAATATTATAATTTATGAATTAGATAAAACAGATACCAGGTTCTAATGAAATAGTATAACTAAAAGAAAATTAAACTCATCATATTTCGTTCCTTTAGAAGCCGTAATTACAATTAGAATATATATATATATATGTATTTTTTACGCTTTCCACACTTTTTATAAAATAGATAGAAATCGATTCTGTTGGAGACCCGTTTTTACAAACAACATTAATCTTAAAAAAACAAACATAATTTTACATATGTGGTGTTGTAAAATTAAAAATGGTGAAAATTGGATTTTCAAAGCTATACATAGCTGTTTTACTTTATTGATTTAAAAGCATGAACACAATATGACCTATAACCTTTGTTTTGTCTTCATCAAGTAGGCCACTATCATAAAGTTGTTTAAAGTTTTTGTTCAATATTTTTTTTATCAAACTATTAGGAACAACAGTTCATTATAAGTTGGAAAAGCTGTTTACGAGCAAGAGAGTCCTGAAAGACGTGTCAAAGCTAAGCCCCCATCACCAAACGTCATCGCTGGAGGCTTTTCACTCAGTGGTCATTCGATTTGTTCCAAAAAGTGTGCCATTTCCATTCTTGGGAATGCTATGCAGGTAAATAATAATGGGTCTCAATGCTTGTGAAAATGTTCAATATCGAGTCACAAGATCCGTAATACACAGTGACGACATTTGAGAAATTCTCTTTCCAAAGACTCTACCTGTCAGCGATGCATTATAACGAGAACGCTGACCGTCCACAAAGGCAGGTTGATGGGAAACCTTCATTCAAACTTTACTGGCCAAAGGGAAGAAAAGGGACATGTACAGTGAAGCCACTGAAAGAAGACCCGACATTCAGTAAGTTAACTTATAAATTATTTATTATTGCACACTGATCAAACAGACAAAATATATATAAAAATAACAAGATAAATTACAATATAAAATGCTCATGTACAATGAAAATTATTTGGCCTTGTAAACCAACATATAAACAGAATTTTCAAACCTATCTGACCTTAATCTGTGAACATAAGATTTACATAAACATGTGAACCTGTACTAAAAAAATTAAATAAATAAAAAGTGAATTTTGTTGACAATTTCTAAATGGTCTGTTTTGTTTTTTAATCCAAATATTAACTTTCTTGCCTTCAGACTATGTGGATGAGCTGATGCACCTGGTTTTTGATGTGGTGTTTCCTGACCCAGAACCTTTTGTCAGTCAGCTCAAGCAGATACCGGTGCCAGACACACTCTGCTCTCAGTTTGAAGCACCAGCAAAGGAAGAAGTTGTAGCCAGCTATGTGTCACGATTCAATCGAGCGGGACCCTGAAGCCTGTATATCCACCATCTGAATCGGGGAACTCGCGGCGGATACGCAGCACCACACATGCAGGAATGACAACCCTGATCTTGTGTCCCAGATGTCCCCAGCACCAACTCACAAAGCACCTATATGATAAGTGCCTGTATTCACTGTAAATATATTTTTTTTTTAATTATTTTGGCATGTTTTGAAAAACGTAACTCAAATTTTGAAAAACATAATAAAGCAAAAATTTTATTTCAGTTTGTTTATTAAAATTATACTGATTGCAAGAACTTGTTAAAATAGTACTGTGTTCAATAAACTTAAATTTACATCCAATCCAATTGTAGATTACTTTGAAAGTTGCAATTATTAGTGTAAATGCAATGATCAGACTGAACAAGCTTCTTAGTTTTCCGATTGTTGTGTTGAATAAGGTTGAAAATGCAAATAATCTTTATTCAATTAGTGTTTACAGATGCTGAATAAAACTTGCCTTTCACTGCCTCCAATAGGCAGATGTCCATAGTCCTGCATATAAATGTTTCTTGCATTTTGAAGAGAATAGATGTTCAAACACACTGGGTCTAATCCAGGATGCTCAATCATACACATGGGAGGCGTCTGTATCTGATTCATCCTTCTTAGAACCTGCAACATGTAATACATTTTTTTTTTTTTTTATAATTACTTATATGGACTAGGAAAGATGTGACTGGTAGGTGATGTATGATGTCCACCTTTGGGGTCTCCCTGCAGCAGACGTTTTCTCTTTCAGTGGGCATGGTGCTGCAATTTCCACAAGTGCACCTATTCGTCCCAAAAAAAAGTGTAACAAGTGTAGAAAAAAATAGGTTACAATGCTTGTATGCAAACGAATGACAAGATGATTTTGATATATCTGTCAAATTACAAACACTGCAGTGAGTAGACAAGAGGGAGATTATGACATTGACACTTTGATGCATAATATCCACTGCAGTGTCCACGTATCTAAAGGCTGTTTTAGAGTATATGCATGAGTCAGGATGGTATTTTAGCAAATGAGCCACTTCACTGGACATTAGTAATTTAGTAATTACTAATTTAAAATCTGATACCTTGTAATTATGAAGTTTTCCCTCATAAACAGACTAGAAAATGATACAGCTATTATTTAATATAATCGTATATAAAATAACAATGACAACATATCATTGTATTGATTTTTTTATATAATAGATAAGGATAGATACATTTAAAAAACAGTCAAGAATTAATAAACAAACGTTACATGTCATAACGTTACATGTCTGCAGATGAAAATTATTAAATATCTAAAAAAACACAACGTCAAAAAAGGCAAAAACAACACATTATAGCAAACGTTAATCTCTACAACCACTGTAAACTGAAAATAAAGTAGACTACATCTCCGTTAATGTAATCTACATTAAATTAAAGCTAAACTTATGTGGGAGAAAATAGCAAAAAACGTTTTAGCTCGTTACTGATGTTAATGTATGTCTCAGTCAAAAAAATGGTCTTTACCATTCAGAGACATGTTGATGTCGACGTCCTTCAATTGACTGTTGTTCCTCTTCCGTTTCCAGCTCTGGCTCAGAGTCTGGCTCAAACATGTACGGTTGAATCCCGTAGGTCGCGGCCAGGTCGGGTTGCGCCATGATCTCTTTTTGGAATGATATGCTGAAGTTACCTGCGGTGTCAAGCCCCCTCCTTCCTGCCACCAATCAACGCGCCCCTCATTTGCATTATTAAAATGACCGTCCACGACAGCCAAAACCTCGCATCAGATCCCGCGAGACAATAATGCATTCAGAAATAAGGGTCAAACGAGCTCTGTTTTTATTTTTTTCCAATTTGTCTTTTTTAGGAGGGCATGAAATGACTATAATAGAGCGTGGGTATCAAAGTTAATACTACATTATGACTCCTTTAAGTTATTATTCAGTTCTAGCTCTTCTTGATGCATTCATGAGTAGTATGAGTAGTCTAATACGTGAGCAAGCTACTATTAGACAGACACTCAAACATATATACCCATGGGAAACACTCATTCAATTCATATATGACCTTGCAAAGCATGCCAGAATGTAACTGTAACAAGGTTTGTGTTCAGGGAAGAAGGAGGTGGAAACCTGTAAACGTTCAACGTAAAACTTTAATCACAAAATAAACAAACAACAAATCGAAAGTAAAGCAGCAGCCCCTCACAGACCGACGCATAAACGAAAGCAAGGCAACCACACAAAGTCCAGGCCTGGTCCTCTATCGTCCCTCACTGTTGTCAATCCTCCTTTTACCCTTCTGGAGCTCCTCCGTGAGACACTCGCACCACCGGCCTGCTCCGATCCCATTACTCTCGGCCCCACCCTGATTGCCACGGTAACATTGAAACATTCTTTAAGTTTGATCTTTTCATTAAATCGGTTGATCCAGTGAACAAAACTGGTCTGAATGAATCATTCCCAAATAGGGGCCCTGAGTTCAACATTGCAACAGCCCACCATTTAACAGCTACTGAAGGGGAGGATTACAGAAGATCATCCAGGTTTGAAATGACATGAGGGGAAGTAAATAATGACAGAATGTTTTTTTATTGTTTTTTTTTGTTTTACTATGAACTATTCCTTTAAAGTCATTACAAAATCAAACTTGAGAATTGTTATTGACATCTTATTGACGCAATGACATCTTTTTCTCATTTGAGAAGCCATTTCACTCAGATATATGCCACAATAGGGATGAAAAGCGATCGCAACTTCCATTTCATGCAGACTTTGAATATATGAGACCAGGGGCGTAGCCAGAATTTTACTTTTGGGGGGTCCCGTCTTTAAATGAGGGGGCAACATATATATATATATATATATATATATATATATATATATATATATATATAGCCAGAATTTTATATAGGCTATACATGGCTATTCTGGTGATGCGGTGGCGACTCTAACATGTAAGGGTGGCGCTGCCAATAAAGCACCTAAAAGCTGTCACAAAGAACCGGCAAAAGTAATGATTATGAATATGTAAAATATAGCAATGAGGGATTTTAATTGTTTATTAATAAACAAGTGTTTTCTTTGTCGGCTAAGATGAAGTTGACGATGCTGACTCGCGATCTTCAGTAGGTGAACGCGCCAGAGAGAATTAGACAAATGCACATTTCATAAGGATTACATAAGCAGAGAGCAGTCTGTTTTCTTTCGTTTTGAATTGGTCTGTTTAAAAGTAGACATGTGAGGCAAGTAGACTACCTTATATGCTGAGTTTCTGTTCAGTTATGAGACGCGCTCCAGTTCACGCGCCGGCGCCTCCGTTTCTTATATATCGTCTGCTATATTTACTTCTTATTTATTAAATCCAGGCAATTGGTTGATGAAACATTGATTAAAATTAAGATACAATTAATACAAAACGAAATTCAGGTTAACCCTCTGGGGACCAGAAACGCGCCAGCGCGTTTTGCTCGTTTTTTTTCACATAGCAGAAAAATAGACTTAAAGTACTACCATCATTTCTGTTCATATAGAGTTAAGAAATATGAGAAAATAATCTGTTAAATGTCTACTTTTTTATGTGCCCACATACAATCGAAATAAAATATTGTGCTTTTGTAAAATAAAGAATATAAACAGGGTGTGCGTTCTGCCTCTCAGTCACCGTGAACTTTTTTCCTGGAGCACGTCTCTAACCTTCAACACAACTCAGCTAATACTATTCACCCAGCCATAAGCAATATATCTTTTAAATCGTTTGAGTTTGTACTTTTAAATGATCCGATTCAAAACTAAAATTATTATTCTCCGTTTATGTCATCTATATAAAAAGAGAGACGTGTCAGCCCGTCTCATTATTGTTCTCTCAGCTGATTATCTCCGGTAATGTGACACGCCCACGGAGAGCACGCGCTATTCAAACGCAAATATGTGAAGCAACACATTGAGACGCGTTAACGCCCATAAACTCTGAAAACACACTATATTTTTTAGCCAGATTAATCTACTGTCGCCTTGCGCGGCTATGAGGAACAATCCTGGGACATTTACCACTGGGTTTATTTTCACTTCGAGGATGAACAGATTCAGCTGAGAAGTAAGTGTTTTATGCTTGTGCTTTGTTCTAATCGCGATATAGAATAACGTTAGTGTCTGTAAACGGAAAAATAGCATACTGTTACATGTGAATCATGTTTGTGTGTGTGTGTGTGTGTGAATGAATGAATGAACGCACAGATACGCACTGTTACAGACTAAATAACAGACAACATTTCGTTGACTCGTTTTGGATAAAGTTTTTACTCTAAAATAGACATCAAATAAGCTTTTTTAGGAGTTTCTGCTCATATGTTAAATATATAGTATGTTTTGTCAATAAACTAATCAACTAAGATGTTATAGTGTTTGTTCAAGCTATATCAAAATAATGAATCCTCAACTTTGAAATATGTATGATCAAACTAAGACATTTATGGAGAAAGACAATTTTCTTTTCAAGATGTTTCCAACTCTAACTTTGAACTTTGAACTGAAATAAAACCATGTCTATATGGTGAAGGGTGTGTGATAGAAGTGTCCAGACGTATGCACCCTGTATTTTCCTTATATAAATCCAAACAATCTAAGAGCCATTCTTTTTTAAATCTCCTCATTCTTTGTGCAAGGCTCCTGTAATGATATGGCCTGATAGCACCTAATAGGGCCATTATGGGGAGGGTCTTTGTCTTTCTCAGGTGTGGAATGCCACACATATTAATGAGAGATCAAGCCTCCTGCATAAAGCTTTCTCAAACAAAACACGTCATTAAAAATGTAAAAGACTTTATTGACTTATCTGAATGAGTAGTCAGGATGATTCTCACATTGTTTTGGAGCAAATATTCTAGGCTATGTGATACAATTTTTAAAAGTCTTGTGAAGAAATAATCAATATGTGTTTTGTGGTCTTATTTCAGCAACTTTCATTTAGATTTTTTTCAATAACCACGCATAAACATTATTCTATTAAAAATACAAACATGTACATACATGTTGCTCAGATCTCATGGTAGCCAAGTTTGTGCTATATAGAGTGAATTTACACCTTTGCCATTAACATGTTTATAAATAACTGAAAAAAGCACAAATGTCAGTGCATGTCAAAACATCCCAAGGGCCCCAAAAACACTCTGGTCCCCAGAGGGTTAAAGAAAGGTTTTGTGCTTTCTGTTTGATGTGTATGTGAAAGTTTTAAAGCAGCTTTTAGTGCCGCTTTCAGAGCTTTTTTTTTGTTTTCCACTAAAACACGTCCATAACATTGTTTTTTCCTCATAAATGCGAACACAAAAAATAAAATAAAATAAATATTTTATGTACTGTGGAGAATGAGAGGAAACCCTTCTTCATCCGGTGGGTATTACTTTGGTTTGCGCAGTGTACTAATTTACAATCACTAAAAAAATATTTTGCCTCCTAAATTTTTTTTTTTAATCAATCAGAAATCTGAGGGGGCCGGACATGTAAATGAGGGGGCCTAGGCCCACCCAGGCCCCCTCGTGGCTACGCCACTGTATGAGACTAAAAGCTGTCTGTTGAAAGCTAGGAAAATTACAGATTCAACAAAAAATGTCAAGTATAATTTGGTGCTGGAGGGCCTTCTCTACCCACACATCACTGCAGGACGAAGGCATCTGTTTGAGAGAGAGAGATAGCAAACGATAAGAAAAGCATGGATGGGTCGGACAGATCCCCAGGACAAGGCATCTGTTATCTAGAGCTACTCCTGACTGATGCCACAGTCTGAAGGAATGTATGCTCAGCTCAATGCGGTATGCATCCAACTTTATCACAGCCAAAGAGCTGAACTAGACAAAAATATATGTGAATCTCCATACCAAACAACATCATGAACTATGGGCTACTTTTATCTTCATCCTGGGCATCCCAACACAAGCGCTCTCATTCCCTAATCTCTGCCAGGACCACTCTCACAGTGTGGCACCTGTAAACCCTGGCACCATCTGCCTGCTGCCTGCTGCCCTGATGGGCACCATTAGCACACACACAGGAGAAGCAGCCTGATCTTTGAACCGATCTCTTTAGGGAAGCAAACAGTCACCAGTGCTGCTATGATTTCTGGGAAACATCCTCAACCTGCAGAGCCTGATGAGAGGTGAGATATCAGTCACTGGGTCAATAGGCATGAAATTCAATTCTCAATAATAACCAGTTGCAGATTATAATCCTTAGTGCGGAAATCCAAATACAAGACTGTATTTGATGTATAAAATTTACTGACTGTAAATGATGCAAAGGTGAACATGACACAACAGTTAAGTAGAGCTTTCAAACTAAATGTTAGTATAGTTTCCAACCTAGATCATAATTGTATTTGTCTATTTTGGTGGTTGTTGGCGCCGCATTACATTCAGGAACAGTTATTTGCATTTTGAATTAAAGGCCGTTAACACCAAGGACGATAACTGTAACAAGAAAATGTTAACAATTGTTCTAATTCTATGTGACTAGTAAAGTCCACACCACTGGTATAACAATAACGACACAGATGAACGATATCATTGGAATCACTTTAAAAAAAATGTCAGCTGATGAATGATAAAACACTGACAGCTATTCAGAATTCAGCTAACTTTAAAGAGCTTAAGGATTTCAAGAGGCTGATGACAAAACTGCAGCATTATCGCTCAATTGTGTGGATGTTAATATAGTTACCGTTGTAGTTACCATTATCATTATATCAACAGGCCTTAAGAGTTGAGGAAACTGAAATCTTATAAGTCACTCAGTTTTCCACAAATAATTGTACTATGTTGGTTTGGCAAAGCCAAGTATTGTAAGCCACAACGTAGCCACATACAGTGGAAACATTCATTTTTACAAAATAAGATGTATTATGACCATGTATGAACACAATCATAATGGATGAATCTGCGGAAAAATCTACAATGTTTCCACAGAAACACAAAGCACTGTTTTATTACATTATTTAGGCGATGGAGCTCTCGGTGCCGATTCTTTTAAAGCACTCTCAAGAATCAACCTGACAGGAGATTATGTCTTAAAGAGGAGTTCACACTGACAGTGATTTGCAAAGACAAAGTGTCTGAATGACATTTTCTTTGTGACATAAGAAAGAACTTTATGCCGAATGAGCAGTGGCACAATATATAAGGCTATGACTGACATGGAGTATGAATGCCTACTAGAAACCAATAGCACAACGACTCAAAGACCTCCAGGGATTTAATTAGAGTGAACAGGCTACAGTTATAGACCGTAGACCGTCTCCATGATATTTTTTACCGTCAACCTCAGGCAACACAAAGAAAAGGATCTTTATGCAAACATCCTACTGATTGCTCTCATCAAAGCATCTACAAGCCCTTTCACTATTGTGGGAACAACAACAGTGGAATAATTCTTTGAACTGAAGACAAATGGGACATGTTTTTTTCAATATTCAGTGCCAAGATGCAGTTCTGACCAGATTAAAGATGGATCTTAAAGGGCATTCCAAAACCTTTCATTATAAAGTTCAATTAGATCCATTATTACAGGCTAGCATGTTATATGGTCTGTGCATAATGAGAAAAAATTTAGAATATTATTGGAAAGTCAGATTATAACTTAAATTTGTTCATTCCCATTGCAAGCAATGAGGTCTCATCAAATGAAAAAGCTTAGGAAAATGTGTTTTTATCCCCTCTGCTTGATAGGGATGTAATACAGGACATCATCAGGAATCCATTAGAAAATTCATTATCACTAAAAGAGAACAGGCAAAGAAAACAGTTCAAAAAGGTGAAACTTTTGCCATGCGCGTGACTGATTTATCACAAAGTGCGAGTTATGATTTATTAAAAGTGGGCCTGAGTGCAGAGAATTAATTCACAGACTAGATTGGTTTGAAATAACTTGGAGCTACACTGGGAGGAAGATTAATGTCACAAGGGGGAGAAAATGTCCATTTCCTCAACAGACTGGGTCCGTGGCAGAGACAAATGCCTGGCTCCAATCGCCCCCTCTGGGAAAGTGTGATCTGGTGAGCGGCAAGAGGTTTATTTAAAAGAAAAATTATACAAATGAAATGATCCTACAGATGGGAGCTAGGAAAGCAGAGATGACACTCTTGGAGAATGTGTGGGAGACTATTTTGACAGTGTGCCTGAAGTTCTGTCAGAAGAATATTATGTTCCCTGAACAGCCTATACCTGTTCAGAACCGTTTACAGCATAACTTATTTGGGTGCTTCTCCAATAATGCAATATGGCAAACCCATTATGCATTTTGCAAAAAGCAGAGATAATATACAAAAAAAATTAGGTATCAGTTGTAGTATGTGTAAAACAAAAATAGTTGACTAAGAAAATGTCAACCACCCATTGTCCCGTTTTTGCCTTGGTCCCCTGGAGCATTTACAACACATGACCTTAATCTGGGGACCTGACCCACATAATCCTGGAGGTGGAGGGGGCGGCAGCATTCTTAAACACATTAACTGTTGCTGATTCCAGCCACATACTCTGGCATGTTTAAATGTGCTTATCGCTATCACTTTAATCAGACTCCACAGCATGGTACAAATGAAATCTGTTTATGTTTCCTTAGCCTTAAGAGCATTATTGCAGTTTTGATGATTTCATACATAAAAATCAGCAAATTGGCTGTTTGAAAAATTAAAAAATGCCCTTGTACGGTTCAAATGTCTATAAAACCTTGTGCTATTGTGAACATCAATGAGAGGTGTGAAGAGAAAGAGGATGCTGTTATGTAACCTCACACAATGGAGTCATGGGTATAGGTGGGTGGACGGAGAGAGAGGGTGGAAAAAGTGGACTGTGTGTTTTGTCATTTCTTATATGCTGCAGTGTTACAGATCATCGCCTGAAAACTAACAATGTAGCAGAATGTTGATAACTGAAACTGAAGGCTGTTTAAGGCTGTTTTTTTATATAAATAAAGTGAAATAAACATAACTTTTAATGTATTACAGCACACATTGATATGAATACTTCGAAATGGTGTATTTAATCTGTATCATTATTATCTGTATTCTATATCATTAATGGTTACTTTTTTATTTAAAGAACACCCTTTTTTTACAATTCAATCAATTTCTAATGTTATTAAGTAAGTACCTCCTTCTTTCTTACATATTCGGAAATATATTCCATGCCATCACCACAGATTTTCACATTTTTGCAAAACCTTTGGAAAGTGCACACACACGCACATTATTATTAGTATGAGTTTATAACGACAGCCACTGCAGGAGTCATTAATCATAATCCTCACAGCAAATAAACAGATTTAATGAGTGACTCACTAAGAGTGACTCAGTAAACCCAATGTTACTGAAAATAAAGAATCTTGAGAGATATTGAGGATCTTCACATCCAGATGTTGGACTGGGGTGAGCTGACAGACAGGCAGATGTGTGGAGAATTGCGGCTGTCGGCTGAGAAATAGTGCAGATGTCCCTGTCTGGAGGCCATATTTGCCGAGCTACAGGAGACAAACGGATCACATATCCAGCAAACCTGAATCCATCTGATCCTTACAGACTCAGGCATGATTAAAGTTCCCATCTGGAGTGTGAATGAGGAGATCTGGATGCATGTGCTCAAAGGGTCAGCAGCCATTACAATTGGGAAGGAAATTTGCACAATATTATATGGTATCATATCCTTTATCGAATGATATAGATGCTCGTATGTTTTATTCAGCAAAGAAAGCATTAAACTTATCAAAATTAAAGACTTTAACATTGTTCTATTTCAAATAAATGTTGTTGTCTTTTCATCAATGAGTCCATAAAAGCATCACAGTTTCCCCAAAGTATTATGCAACACAACTTTTTTCAACATCTATGACAATAAAAAATGCTTCTTTAAGCATCAAATCATCATATTAGAATGATTTCTGAAGGATCATGTGACACTGAAGACTGGAGTAATTATGCTGAAAATTCAGCTTTAACATCACAGGAATAAATTACATTAATATAATAGTTAATGCACAAAATAACAATGAACAATACTTTCAAAGCATTTACTGAATTAATGTTGTTTAATGTTAATTTCTACATATACAGTTCTAAAGTATTATCAATTAACATGTATTTTGAATGAACATGAATTAACAATGAATGTATGTTAACATTAAAGTAGATTCATTCCTAAAGTAGAAAAAATGTTGTTCATTGTTTTTTTATGATACCTGAATTAACGGTCACACTTCTGTTTATGGTCCAATTCTCACTACCTAACTATTAACTACGTCTTTTACCTCAATAAACTCCTAATTTCTGCGTATTAATAGTTAGTAAGGTATAGTTGTTAAGTTTAGTATTGGGTAAGATTAGGGGATGTAGAATATGGTCATGCAGAATACGGCATTAATATGTGCTTTATAAGTAGCCTACTACTAAACAGCCAAAATCCTAGTAATATGCATGGCATGCTAACAAGCAACTAGTTAAAAGTGAGAATTGGACCCTAAACTGAAGTGTTACCGTATTATCTAATGTTAAAGGGTTAGTTCACCCAAAAACGAAAATTCTGTCAGTAATTACTCACCCTCATGTTGTTCCAACCCCGTAAGACCTTCGTTCATCTTCGGAACACGAATTAAGATATTTTTGATGAAATCTGAGAGCTGGATCACTCCTTCATACTAGTCCATAGGCTTCTTCAGGGATTGAACTTGCCGGCCTCGAAAAGTTAGTAAAGACATCGTTAAAATAGTCCAAGTGACTACAGTGGCTCAATCTTAAGTTTATCAAGCGACGAGAATACTTTTTGTGCGCAAAAACAAACAAAAATAACGACTTTATTTCAACTATTCATTTCCTTCTCTTTGGGCCTCTAGTCAGTTAAACTAGTGTAATTGCGTAGAGCTACGTCACACGTAGGCTCACTATTGGCCGACGCTGGTCATGTGCGTGATGCGTGTGACGTACAACAACAGAAGCGTACGCTATTACACTAGTGAACTGACTCGAGGCCCACAGAGAAGGAAATGAATAGTTGAAATAAAGTCGCTATTTTTGTTTTTTTTTTGCGCACAAAAAGTATTCTCGTCGCTTGATAAACTTAAGATTGAGCCACTGTAGTCACTTGGACTATTTTAACGATGTCTTTAATAACTTTTCGAGGCCGGCAAGTTCAATCCCTGAAGAAGCCTTATGGACTAGTATGGAGGAGTGATCCAGCTCTCAGATTTCATCAAAAATATCTTAATTCGTGTTCCGAAGATGAACGAAGGTCTTACGGGGTTGGAACAACATGAGGGTGAGTAATTACTGACATAATTTTCATTTTTGGGTGAACTAACCCTTTAACAAATTGAGTATTGAAACATTTTATACCCATTTCCAATTATTAGTCTATTAAAATAGACTAATAATACAACAAAAAAATGTAGTCTACTAAAATAAAACTTTTTAATTTCAAAAACATATTTTGAATATCACATCAAATTACTTTTTAAAGATAATAACAGAATAAGAAACTTTATCATCTAGCATAAATTGACAGCTCTTAAAATAATGTGTCCTGTCATCGATGTTATTTGGGGGGTTGTTTTGTTGTTGTTGTTGGTGGTGGTAAAATTCTGCTTTGACTCAACAGCAACTAAATAAAATGTCTATTTCACAGCTAAATATATAGTATCAAAGAAAATTACCCATTTCTTAGACAAAGGTGTTTTATATCTTAACAGCTTAATATTCAGCATTATGCATGGGCTTCATAATACAGGGTGAATATAAGCAAATTTGGACATTTTTATGATAATGTCTAATTGCTGTTATTTTAATAATGCAAAATGGTTTAGTTTCTGAAAATTGTCATACTAGTATTTACATAGAAAAAAAAAAAAAAAAAATTATGTTCTCAAATAAATACAAAACTTTCACACTTAACCATTTGCTCAACTATTTCTGTATTCACTCTGTTTTTTGTAGTTTTTTTTAGAATTAGGATTTATTTTAATTATTTGTGTGAAAAGAGAAAACAACCTCGAAGACGACCGCAAATGAGTACTTTGATGTTCAGATTTGTGAGTAGGCTACTTACTAAACTCTGTTTATATACACTTGATTAACAATATTGAATATTGTTTATATATATATATATATATATATATATATATATATATATATATATATATATATATATATATATAACAATATATATCCAACCTTGGACATTTAATAAAGCATGCCATGTCAAGCACGTACATTTCATTTAGACTTGTCCTAGATGGTCACACAGAAGATGTCTCCATGGAGATCTGAGGAGGAAAATAAATCTTTTTTTTTTTTGGAGGAAAAAAAAATCCTCCAACCAATCTCAACAGTATTAGTACTTCAGTGAGCTGACTGTCATCCATCAATATAGCACTACACTACTACACCCCTACTTTCATTTTCTCACCAGATTTATTTCACTCCAAAACTTCAGAATGAAGCCGGCAGAGGAAAGCAGAGTGAGGGAGGCCTACAACGATCTGAGTTTTTTTTCCTTTGGGACCCCATATGCTTCGACTGCTAAAATAGCTTGTCTCTAATTGCTGCTGGGATATGTGAACAGGTTGTAGAGGTGGAGAATAGATAACCCATCCCGTCATGTCTTCATCAGTATGTTGAGTCACGCTCTGCAATGTTCCACTCACTTCATGCTATTGAAACTAATCAGCAATT
This sequence comes from Tiaroga cobitis, assembly GCA_030578255.1. Taxonomy (NCBI): domain Eukaryota; kingdom Metazoa; phylum Chordata; class Actinopteri; order Cypriniformes; family Leuciscidae; genus Tiaroga; species Tiaroga cobitis. Next base: position 30,781,106 of record CM060593.1, read on the forward strand.
TACTGCAATAATATATACTGTATTCCAGATGTTCTTTCTGTGGGGATCTGCATTGAATGCTTGTGGGAAAAGGTGGAGAATGTGCTGAATATGTGGAAAAATGCTGCGCAGAAATCGTCTGGAAACACTCTTTCCAATTCACTCTCCCTCTGGGTTCATATACACACTAACACCTCAGAAATCAGACCTCAGTACTTCAGATAAATGAACAGAAAAGGAGCTTCACCCCCATTGACAAACAAACGCTTCTGCGTGAGACATCTGCACTAGAGTCATGCTCACCACTAAAATCCCCCAAAGGTGGCCACCGTCCAGTGAGATGTGAACGTTTCGTTGTGTCAGAGTAACTGATGTCTTTCTGCTGTCTTATTTCTGCTTCTCTTGCTTTCCCTCCCAGCACCTTTTCCTTCTTTTTTTCTCTCTCTTCTGCGACTCACTCAAAGCCATCTGTACTGTAATTCAATCATCACACTAAGCAGTGGAAGTAATGATTACTTGGATTAGCTACAGGGCACCAAGCCACTGTCTTAATATTGACTGGCATGCAGTGCAAATATGAGCTCAGCCAGCAGCTTCGTTTCACTTTTTGAGGGATGTTTTATGATGTTGTCTGAACTCACCTCATCCTATTGCCAATATTTTACAATGTACATGATGCAAGCTATTTTTAGATAGATAGATAGATAGATAGATAGATAGATAGATAGATAGATAGATAGATAGATAGATAGATAGATAGATAGATAGATAGATAGATAGATAGATAGAGATAGATAGATAGATAGATAGATAGATAGATAGATAGATAGATAGATAGATAGATAGGTAGATAGATAGATAGATTCCGTTTCGGTGGGCATTTACACCTCTTTGGACGATCAGTTAGGTATTCGGGCAGAGAAAATCCATGAAGTGATCAAACAAGCCCATTTTCTGCACCTGTTTTTGCTATGAGGTAATTTAATTAAAGGGGTCCTAATATCCCCTTTAAGAAGTCTTGATTTTATTTTCGGAGGCTACTAGAATATGCTTTCATGCTTGATTGTTCAAAAACCACCTTATTTTTCACATATTTTACATTATAACAGCACCTCTCTCCCCAGTCTGGTTGAACGCGTCGTTTAGTTTCGGTTTCGATGAAGCCCCTCCTTCGAAAAACAAAATGTTCTGAGATTGGTCAGCTGGCCAAGTGTGTTGTGATTGGAACCACTTAGCGCTTGTTTGGGAAATGTCACGCCCCTTACCATAACCACGAGTTTCATCTGCTTAGATGTAAATATTAAGGATGGCGTCAATTTCAAACCAATTCAAGACTGATTCAGACTTAAGACTGTTAACAAACAAGAGGATTGTCCAGAACAGATTTCACAGGACGTTTCAGAGTGGTATGTTTTTTTCCCCGTAAGTTTCTTATACATTTTTGATACGATACACCAGTTAATAATGATATTTGTCTGAAAACTATGGTATTACAAGCAGTAATCGATCACAAAAGCATGGCTAATTTCCCTAAGGGGCGGTGAACCATCTTACAAAAGCAAGAGCTTACAAACATTACAGTAAACAACACTACATCAATACTGTAATTCTAGTTAGCAGGCGAGCGGAGGCAAACAGCTTTGCCCTTTGTTTACATCATAGCAACTATAAAACTTATAATAGGAACTGTTAATAGAAAAAGCAACTACAATTAATAAGACTACTTCCAAGTTGTGATCCACAAACAACAGATTGTCCCGACAAAGTGCACACTGCTCCATTTCAGGAGAAGCTTTTGTGCGTATAGCCTGCATTGTACTCTGTCTGTCTACTGTTCTCCATAAAATGTGCAGCACACAGATAAACGTTGGGGTATAATTTTCAGGAACGGTGTTTAAAATTAATTTTAACCACTCTCATCAGCCTTAGGAAAGTCAAACAAATGAGTTTTGGAAAAGGGCTGGAGAAAAAAGCATCTCTTTGACATAGCAGCAGCTCAGCCAGGCCTCACACTTTTTGTTTTGTTTTGCGTATTCCGTGGGTGGGGATTATTTAAATGAGAAGCATTGTGACTTCACAAAGCCCAGGAAAAAAGTGTTGTAGTCCAAACGAGTCGTTTGTTGTAGTTCTTGAAAAGTGAATTCTGTTAAATAAAATATCTCCCTTTGGAGACTTTGGACTTTGAGCTTTGTAACCTTGCAGATCTTTTATATGCTTAAAGCTGCAGTCTGGCGTTTTTCCTCTTTGTCGCCATCTCTGTTCGAAATCTGCAATTCCAGTTATTCGCGGAATTATCAACTTTACGTGAGTTGTACCTCGACACCCTCGACACGGCACAGCGTGGATGAACAATGTTTGAGGAGAGTGTGCAGCTGTCAGTCGCCGCGCCGGTGTGGAAACTGTCATTCAGAATCACAGATTATTCTTTTTGGAAGTATGACCAACATAAGAATTTTCACCGGAAAATGTCATCTGAACTAGTAAGCAACATCCACTTTTGTTCTGGTTCTGACATTGCAGTAAATCACGCTTATTAAATCTAACAATCGCATATCATATTACGTAAAACCGTGCAAATTATACTTGGTTCTCAAATTGTTAATGTTAACAACGTCAGAATTGCGTGACTACATGTAATGTCCTTCCGATATGTATCCTTGCTTTCCCTTGGGTCCGGTTGCAGTCTCTTTTTTTCTGTAGCCACTCCGAAGTCCGAAAGAAGTCTTTTACATTTTACAACCGGTGAATCTCTAGTTGTCACTGGTAATTGTCGTTTGAACCTTTCTAGATCCGCCATCAAATGAATAAGTTTAATTATATCAAGAGCTGTGAGAAAAGGCTATAAATCTCCACCTCCAACATCCTCACACTCATAGCCTACTAGCCGAGACTCCTCCTTTATGTGTACAGATGTGACGTAATGACGCAAAGACATGCTCGAATCTCCCACGGAAATCCACAAGTACCACGGGAATTAAAAACATTATTACAAGCTTACCGCTTTGAATCGAGCTAAGGCAAGCAGATAGTTTTAAACACTGTTATGTATTTTCTCAAAAACATATTTTGGATAATTTTTAACCCAACAAAGCTACGGGCTGCAGCTTTAAGTAGCAACATTGCACACTAACTACTGTTGAAAAGGTTCAAAAGCATAATAGGACCCCTTTAAAATGAAATGAAATCCTGTACCAATGTAAAAGTACATCTAGGCAACTAGAAATAAACTATATTCATATTAAAAATGTTTACAAATGTATAAGGGAACTGGCATGTGTCAAACACACAACAATTCAATGTTGGCATCAACGACACCAGCCACTTGATTGTTCAAAGCTACAGTCCTTAAACGAATAAGCTATGATTTTATAATAATTGGATTTCCGTACAAAACAAATGCAGGTGCTGCATTTCAGTCAATTGACCAAAACTTTGTTACAGAGCACAGACAGCATCCAGCCCAACCAATCACTGTCAAGCAGGAGACTGCAGTTGCTCTGACTGGAACTAATTGGCTTCTGGGTAGCTTTGTGTTTCCAATACAGAGGTGGAGCTTTACATAAAAGCTAACCAACAACACTTTCACAGAGGCATATCACTCTCTGTTTGAAGAAGCAGACTCATTGTTTGAGTGACAAAAAAAGCTCTACACGTAACATGAACATGTGAAGTCAACACAGATTTTCACAATTTGAGTCTTCCTAGTGAAATGACTTACAATAATCAACCATGAACTGAAATAACCAACTATAAAAGACATAATACTCCAAGATTATGCTTTTCCCACAGAGCAGCATCATGCATATTCAATGTCAAAAAGCTGTCATCGTTTACAGAATACATCTACGTGTTGCTTCGATGGCAAGAAGCCAAGTGATGAAGCTCGCAGGCAGCGTTCCTGTCTCTCCTATTGTGAAAGTGCAGTGATGTGGATGCACCTCATGCTCGTTCACCCCATCATTACAGGGGGCAGTGTTTCGCAGGGCAGGAGTGTGCTGCAGCCACACTGGAGAACAGGCAGACGAGTGCCGAGACGCAGCTTGGTGCTCAGAAGAGCGGCATGACGGCTGTGGCTCTCTGCCTTGAGCCCCCGGGGTTATTATAATCCAAACATGCTCAGTGCAGACAGGCACGTAAGACAAAGAAATCCCAGTCGAGCTGTTGTGTGAGATGCTGTTGATAATGTCACAGATGTGGTGGAGGAGATAGAAAGCAGACCAACACAATGCATCCTGATATGCAGCCACCTCAGTTTGTGGTATTCAAAGCAGATCTAAATCTAAATCTAAAAATAAATCATGTTTACCACACAGCTTTGTGTAGAAGTTTTTGCCTGTTGAAAGACGTTTTACTCCTAAAAATGAAAAAAATCCATATAACTCTTTTTTTTATGCATGCACAAACAGCATTCCACATCTGAAACGCCCCTTTACGAAGGGGAAAGCATCGAAATCACATTGCAAATCAAGTGAATATATTGGGAATCATATGAAAGTCTGGAACATCACAGTATTCAACATGGGACCCCTCTATTATTCTGAAAAAGAACAGCTCAGCCCAGTAATGAATTGACATGCTGGTATATGCTGGTCTAGCTGGTGGACCAACAAAAACAAGATGTTCACCAAGCTGATTGACCTTGCTGATAATGCTAGTTAGGAAGCTTGTTGAGGGCATCAGCACCCAAAACACAACATATTCTGGTCTTTTCAACAGCCTGAGTAAAATCCTAAACATACAGCCATAATTAAAAGGTAGGGCAAGTGTTCTCCTTCTCATCAGAAAGTACACCCAACAACTTAAGATCTCTCTTGCCTACCAGCCATGACAACATGGTAAGCAATAATGTAAACTCTTTTTAAAAAAAAAATCAAGCAAGACCTACTTGCTTTCCCAGGTTTGGGCCTCTGCAGGAGCTTCTGCACCGTCATCAGGTCCTCCGTCTTCACCGCTTGAAGTAATTCATGATCTTTCCCCATCGTTATTTATTTTACATCCAAAGCATCCTCTGAATGTGTGGTGTTGCCCGGAGATTTCCTCTGCGGATCCTCCCTCTTGCGATGGAGCTGCAGGGCGCGATGATGATGATGGTGATGATGATGATGCACACTGGCGGAAGGATGCTCGAATACTATAGAGCTGGTGCAGCTGGCTCCTATGAATCACAGATGTTCTTATTCTGATATCAAGAAAACAAGCTCGGCGACGGACTTGCGATTAACGCTTCGGTGATGGATTGGATCTTCAGTGTGCGTTGGGATGGCCAAAACGGAACAGTTTGTTCTAAAAAACCATCACCAGATAAATCAGCTTCAGTCACGTTTTGGTAGCGTGAGCGGAGTTGATGCGATTCTTTAAAATACAGCAAAATCAATGTTCCTTTAAATTCCCACGAGCGTTTTTTTCCTGGGATCCGTGAGGCTGTGCTGAAGACGCGTCAGTCGGCGGTGCCATCGCTCCGTAGTACTCGAACCGTTATTTTCTATGCTGCGATGGAAATACACAAGGAGCGTGCAATGTGCATTTCTCCAGCCGTGGATTGGGCTGACATTGCTGTGGTAATGGCTCCGCTTCATCCAGAGGGCGGTCCCAAAGTGTAGGAACACCCCCCTATTCCAGTGCTGACAGCCACATGCTACGAGTCTACATTCATGCACTGTAAAGACATGCTGTTGAAAACACCATAGGCCTACCCTGTAGCTGGCACTGGGAACTTTGTTATGATCTTGTTTTGTAACTTTTGCCCATAACTGCCAAAGGTGGATTACAGCTGTACAACTCACCTGTGCACTGGAAACAAAGTTCTCCTTTAAAAAGAACAATTTTTATGCTACTAGTAATTATTTAGTAAATAATCCGATAGTCAGTAGTATTGAATTAGTCCCAAATAGTACTTCCTTTGCTTAGCAGTGTCAATAGTGGCAAGTTCCATTTTCCAAATAGGCTGTTGCTAAATTGTCACTAGTAACAATTATTAACTAAATTGAACCATTGACGATTCATTACATGTACCAAAATAAAGCAAATAACAAGTGACATAAGAAACATTAACAATATTATTATTATTATTATTATTATTAGAAAGTACTAACATAAAAATAGTTTAAAGGAATTCGTTGTCATTTATCTGGATGCTGTAAAGAAGATTTCCAAGATAAAGATTGAGCATTTGTGACCTGCGTTGTCTAGGATGCTATGATTCATGCAATTTTTCTGTTTTGTCTTCTGACCAGTTAAACGAATGCATACATAAAATAATACTTGCAGTTTGGTTTTTCTTACCTCTCAGACCCAACAATGCTGTCAGTTTGGAGGAGCCTGAAGATTACAAATTAGGATACAAAAAGAGTTTGGCTGCATGAAGCCTACAAAACAAAACTGTTTCCTGAATGCCTGGGCAGAGTTATTGTCTTAACTACATGGGGTTTCTTTCAGAGTCTTATATCCAAGTCACAATGACCCTCTTTCAGAGCAGGATCCAGATCCATGACTGTCTGTCATGTTCTATTCACAGATACTTAACACTTGATTTACCACCTCAGAAAAGAAAACTGTAATATAGGCCTATAAGTTTTTTTGTTTGTTGTTGTTGTTGTTTTTTTGGGAAATTAGAAAACCACTCTTTGAAAGTTATTGATCCTGTCAAGTCTTTGAATGGATATTTCACCCAGATTGTTATTATGTCATCACTTACTCACTCTCATGTTGTTCCAAACCTATGATTTTTTTGTTTGTTTTTGTCCATACATTGGAAGTCGATAGTTACCAAAACTGTTTGGTTTCCAGCAATCTTCAAAAAGGTGGAAATCAAAATCAATGTGTTTTAAAGAAGAGAGTCATAAAGGATTTGAACGACATGGGGCTCAAACATCTGAACAAGTCCATATAATGTTTCATCTTCATAAGCGATCTCTGAAAATTCTTTGTAGCTCTAATTTGTACACCCAATTTGATTTTAAAATATTATTATTATTATTATTATCATCCCAGAATGTTCTGCATCTGCAGCAGCCTAAACAATTAGCAACAGCAAGAGATTTAAAAACTACCTAGACATTTTCATATTTTGATATGACAAATGATATGAAAAGCCATTTTGCTCCAATTGTGTTTTAACTCTCTAATATGGTTTCACCATTTTGCCCTCATCATCACCATCATCAAACATCTACCTGCACATCCTCCATCCAGACATTACTGACCCTGTACTTTTCACTGTACTGTGATCCAGCGCCACCCAGTGTTACAAAATATAAAACCAATTTTAAAATGCCCAATAACATCCTACGGACCTCTAGTGTTCACTACGCACATTAAATTTCAGCTGTCAGTTTTGTGCAGAAAGAATGCAGTGAATGGGTGGAGACAGGCCTCTTGTGGCTACCACCCTATATAGAAACCATGTATTGAACTCCATTAAAACGTGCATATATATGAAAATATCATATTCCATGTGGTCTCTCACACTCTTCTGACAGTTCTGAAAGCTTTTAACAGTCATACATATTTTTCAGCACCAAATGAACAATTGAAATAAGACACTTAATTGCAACACTCTGTTGCAATTTCTTTGCAAAACAAACTGTGCTATTTCTTTCATATCTATTCAAGGATAAAAAAAACATTTTGTGTTAACTCTCAACCAGTGTAAACCATCTTAACACAACGTGTGTTTAGATCTTTTACACTCTAAATGTGTTATAATCACACTATTTTTGTCAGAAATGTGCCATCTTTGAGACAATTTGACAAAAACATGCAATGCAAAAAACAAACTCGCATTATTAAAACTTCACTGTTACATTTATATTAAAAACAGTTAACATTCACTCAAATTCGCATACAATTATTTTACATTTATCTCGTTTACATTTATACTTCAAGGGCTTACAAGCGAGGGTGAGCTTCTTGCATATCTCCATCATCGATAACAAGTGTTTGAAGCATCTTCCATTTACAGCTGCAAGAATGCAAATAAAAATACTATTTTATACATACGCTATACCTAATAACATTATAGAAAGCATTTTTTAACAAATAACCAACACAAAATTACACAAAATGTGTTAAAATAGCCATAACACAATATTATTACTAAAGGGTTAGTTCACCAAAAAAAAAAATTCCCATTATTTACTGACCCTTAAAGGGTTAGTTCACCCAAAAATGAAAATGAAGTCATTAATTACTCACCCCCATGCTGTACCAACCCCGTAAGACCTTCGTTCGTCTTCGGAACACAAATGAAGATATTTTTGATTAAATGTGACAGCTGGATCACTCCTCCATAGGCTGCCTAAGGGAATGAAACCTGACGGCCCAGAAAGTCAATGAAGAAAATGTTTAAATATTCCATGTCGCAACAGTGGCTCAACTATAAGTTTATCAAGCGATGAGAATACTTTTTGTGCGAAAAAAACAAACAAAAATAACGACTTTATTCAACTATTCCTTTTCTTCCTTGTAGGCCTGAAACGAGACTTCAAGAGATTTCCACGACGCGCACGCGCGAGAACTTAACTGAAGTAGTTGAAGGAGATCGCAATTCTCGCGCATGCGTCGTGGAAATCTCTTGAAGTCTCGTTTCAGGCCTACAAGGGCCTGTTCCGAAGACGAACGAAGGTCTTACGGGGTTGGTACAGCATGGGGGTGAGTAATTAATGACTTAATTTTCATTTTTGGGTGAACTAACCCTTTAAGCCATCCTATGTATATACTGTATGACTTTCTTCTTGCAGCCAAACACAATCGGAGTTATATTAAAAAATATCCTAAAGCTCTTCCCAGCTTTATAATGGGAGTGAATGGTACCATTTTGAAGCCCAAAAAAACTAATCCATCCATCATAAAATAATTCATAGGCGGCTCCAGGGGGTTAATAAAGGCCTTCTGAAGCGAAGCGGTGTGTTTTTGTAAGAAAAATATCCATATTTATAATTTTATAAACTATGGCTTCCGGAAATGACCGTATAAGTCGAGTTCCGAAGAAAGAGTGACCTCATCCTTTTTGAGAGTGTATAATACAGTAAGATAAGTGAATAAGTGAATAAGACAACTGTCAATGACTGTTTTGCAAGAGGCTTTCCTCTAAAGCATTTTACACTTGTCTGAAAAATAAACATGATGTTCATGTTACATCAGAACTGCTGAAAGGGTCCAGGTATTTGGCTTGCTGTACGCAAAGGAGGGACTCAAGAATGAGGCTCAACTCAAGCTCCAATTGTCCCATGATACTACTTAATGGCTGAAGACAGGGCAGTATCTCTTAAAGGAGTGAGGATCGAGGTGGTGACTAGGACAGATGCCAGGAAAACCATCACTAGAGACAGGCAGGCAGCAACGAGATTGATTGGCAGATTAGATAAGTGCTCCTCCTGAACCTTACTAATAAGCATGAGTGTTGGAACTGGATGAAATATTCTTAATGACATCAATACGCAATCTGACTTGTAATGCAGCATGGAATAATAATCACACCATGTTGGTCCATTTGGCCAGAGGAGAACTGGTCCCCTTGGTTTCTCCCAAGTTTTTTTTCTTCTTTTTCTCCACTCTGACACAGATGGAGTTTGGGTTCCTTGCCACTGTCACCTTTGGCTTGCTTAGTTGGGGACACTTAATATTCAGCAATATTATAATACATTTGACTGCACTGACACTATCGGATGAGAACTGAACTGAGCAGGATGATGATATCAGTTTTTTTCCAGAGCTGCTTCAGCTGAACTGAACTCATTTCATAATTGATGAGCTTTACATTGAACTGAACTGAATTAACACTGCACGGACTTCAGCTGAACAATGACACTATTGTCTTTTTAGAGCTGCTTTACAGCAGAATTGAATTCTGTTTGCATCAGTGATCATTATTTTCCTGCTCACTGTAAAGCTGCACTGAAACCATTCTTTAGGTGACTTGACCTTACTTAAGTTTTATCATAGTTTTCAGTAATGTGCAACCTGTACATATGTTAACACCTGAAAAGGGTGTTTTAGAGTTTCAAGAAACTTTCATATTTTAATTTAGAGGCACACATTATAAAGTACTTTGTAGTTATAGATGCTACACACTGGTGGTGGTTGAGGAGAGATTCCCTGATACAACTGTAAAGCGCTTTAGGTGTACAGTACATATGAAAAGCGATACAAAAGCCTCAGTCATTCATTCATTCGGCATTGTAAAGTTATTTCAAGCTGTAACATTTCATATCACAACATTTAATGAGTCATCACGAAATAACTGTGTAGCCTATGTGTATAGCTTTCATTGCCCACACAAAGCAGCTACAAACAAATTTGTAACCAGAAGTGACCAAAACCTGACAAAATCTCCAAAAACCTCCCTTTCGGGACATCCTAATTTGTAAATCTGGTATAAAAATTTTGTAATTAAAGGTTTCTTAAAAAATGCAGAAAGTTTTGTGTGATGTGAAGGTTTAGGCATGTAAGGGGATAGAATATACAGTTTGTACAGTATAAAAACCATAACGTCTATGGAATGTCCCCATTTAGATAACTAAGTGTGTGTGTGTGTGTGTGTGTAATACATTATTGAGTTTGCTTACGAAACTCTGGTTTTGGTATATTTTACAAAATAAATCACACAAAACAGCAACTCAAAACTATAATGCCAGATCATTCAGCTGATGAAACATGAGTCTACTATTTCACAGTAAATTTGGTATTCCGCGTTCTGACAACGATGGTTGTACATTTTTCTTTTTAAAGTCTTGAGCTTCAGTACTGTTCATAATTGACAAATATCTGCAAGACAACAGTTATATTGTGATTAACACAAGTTACATTCCCTTGTTGTCTGACGCCAAATAACTCTGTTGACGCCTTCGTGCGGTTTGGGTTTTTAACAAAAGATGGGGCGGGGTTAAGAGGGGTTAAATCATCTGATTGGCTAGAACTGACAGCAGACAGGAGGAAAACACAGTGATGCGGCATCTGATTGGATGACGGGTTTGTATCAAAGTGAAAATATGTGCCTCGAGCTCTTCTGTTGCTAGGGCGTCAATGGCGGAACTCCGCAGCAGAAGTTAATATGACACAAGACAGAATCGCATAAGGTAATACTGCAAAAACCTTTTTACAATAATAGCATATTTTTCGTTACAGTTTATTTTTTAGTGCTCAGTTAGAGATGCTGTCTCTCTGTGAGCAGGTTTATGGGTGGAGCAGTTTGAAGAGCTACTGTAAAACTGAGATAAATTAAGGGATGAGTGTTGGTGTGGCGATCCTCGTAGAAGAGTCTCATGAACTGCTTCTTTCTGAGTTTTAAAATAACTGCTATGTTCTATCTACTTTAGTTATCAGTTGTTTCTCAAAGCTGATTTTAAATGTAATATTTACATATCTTAACTGCTCTTCTCCCATCTGCCTGTACTTTTCACTTGTTTTGAACATGTATAAACATGTTGAATGTGCACGATGCACCAGTATGGCCCATAGAGAAATGCTGCACTTTGCATAACTGTCCTTTAATACTTGGATTGGACCAAAAGAGGAATACGCGTTTTTATGTAAGACAAGAGTATAACAGTAAAGCTGATAGGCAGCAGGATGAAAATGACCTCTGGTAGTTTATGAACAATTTTGTTTAAATGCATCTTATGGTCTTCATCTTAATTGAAGAGCCCTTTAAACTGTGGCCCTTATCAGGGAACGGTCACAGATTGTGAAGCAGGACACATGATCCTCAGATGTGAGACATCTCATCCTGGAATTCCCAGCATTGTCTTTTGGCAGCAGATTTTTTTTGCCTTTGAATCTAGGTCATTCACGTCCCTCTGAAAGTTATCCAGTCCTCTGCTGTAGCCTACTCCCTGATGGATTCACTTGTGGGAAAGGATTCTGGAAGAGCAATAGATAATATAATTGCTGGTCTTAATGCTCTTAACCCAAGTCTGGATGAGAACCCTGCTGCTAAATCAGAGGATTAGACTATGAATTTGGAGAACCCCTCCCTTTCCTGTGATCATTAAATGTCAAAATCTGCTAAATATGCCGTAATATGCTCATAACATTTTTTAGGCATTGATCATTAGGGAGATGAGTGTGGAAACACAGGCTTGTTGGTGCAGGTCACAGTTTGTTATTTACGTTTTCTCTCACATGTGTATGGATGAAAGGGTGTTTTTGAGAGTTGAGCACAGCTTCATTCTCTGCTCTGTGCACTAAGGTCAGCATCTTTGTGTTAAACAAGAGTAAATTGAATAGCTTGCATAACAGAGCTGCCGATCCACCTGTCCTGTATTTGTGTTCACTTACACGCAAAAACAAATAGGCAGCTGTTCTCTCCTGCACAATGACACCAGTGTTATACAGGCACTATTGTACAGAAGTTAAGGTGTAGTTTTAGTTAAGGGTAGTGTATATTGGTAGGTTCAGTCATGCTTGTAAATTTGAGCCACATGGGCACGTAAGGCAAGTGCAGTTGCTTTCACTTGAACGGAACACCCATTTAACGGAAGTGGTTTCATTGTAGCATGCTAGCCTCAAAACATATCCCCTGATCAGTAAAGAAGTGAGTTTTCTTGTTAGTACCGGTAGTTGTAGAGAAGGTTTATAAATATGTAAATAAGGTTTTTAATATATATATATATATATATATATATATATATATATATATATATATATATATATATATATATATATATATATATATATATATTATTATTATTATTATTATTATTATTATTAACATTAAATGGCTGAATAGGAAAACTAACTGCATACATACCTGTTCAGACCAAGAATCATAACTATACAGTAGCATATTTCACACTAATGCACAATACCATTCTGTTTATTATCAGTGTGTGCCGCAGTTATGTCATCTGCCGCTTTAAATGCTCAAGGTGGATTCTGATTGGCCTCTAGTGTTGTTATTGTTTATCAGATAAGACAAAAAACATTCTGAAAAGTGATTCCAACGATATATTCTTATAGAATTAGAATGAATATTAAAACTGTATCGTTTTATATGTATATATATAGTCATCATTATGTTCCTTGGTGTGACTGGCCCTTAACACAGAACAAACAATAGTCCAAATATTATTTTAGCATTAATTGCCATGACAATTCTCTTCCTTTTGAAAGCTATTTGTGAGTATATGGTTAGTTGCATTATTAATATTTGCATCTAGCATTGACTTTGTGCTCTCTCCTGTCCAAAAACCAGAATCAGAACAGATGTGAATGTGAATCATTTTTGGATTGAGAATCAATGTTCCTTGATCACAGATTTGCTATCTAAAGTGAAAGCAGTCAAAGCACAAAAATACACAACAGTGTCATGCCATCCTATCTAAAACTGGCTCACACTATGCGAATGAGTTTATTGCACACACACATCTCATCAGGTCTTGTTTTCAATACATGTAACCTTCAGGCCAGTGATTCATTTCCATGGCTCCTGTGATTTTGCACTTATATGATGGTTGACTTGAATGTGGTTTCTCAAGGTTATAGCGTCTTAGCCTTTTAGTCATAACTATATATGACTGCATCATCCCCTTGTGCTAAACTTCAACAGATACGGCTGTGAACATGTTATTATGTTTCAAAACACGCTTCCTCACTTGAAATGATGGCCTGATGGTTGCATAAAGTTGGTGTTACATTTTTATGAGCACAGACCATGAGGAACAGGCTCTGTTTTTCAGGCCTGTGTGGAATTTCATGCTCCTGTTATTATTATTTTAGCTTTGTTAGAGTGACATTTTCCACAATGGGTGTGTTTTGGCTTTACCCTTTCTCTGTAATGTTTTCTAACCCCATAATGATAAATCTCGTCAAACTAAAAGTTATCTATCAATGGAAATGTTTTCCTACACTTTACCCTGATATTTGTGACAGAGGCCAACAAGGATGTCAATAGAGGCAGAGGCGTTGCTGCAGGAGGCGAAGGAGAGCATCGAGGCAGCCCAGAACTACAGAAGCGAACTACAGCAGAGACTGCATGGACTCAGCCAGGCACGCAAACAGGTACGCTGTCGCTCTCTGCACTGCCGCTGAAGGAATAAATATGGGTTTCCAACAACTAGCAACATGTCAGTCCACACCGAAACTGCTGTGCAATGTGACACAATCACAGCCAATCAGAAGATATTTCATATACGGTGGGATTTTGGACCAATGACTTTCACAGTAGGCAGGGCTACCCAGTGTGGCGCTGCAGAAATCAGGATTGGCCAAAATTCAGAATTTAAAGGGTTAGTTCACCCAAAAATGAAAATTAAGTCATTAATTACTCACCCCCATGCTGTACCAACCCCGTAAGACCTTCGTTCGTCTTCGGAACACAAATGAAGATATTTTTGATTAAATATGACAGCTGGATCACTCCTCCATAGGCTCCCTAAGGGAATGAATCCTGACGGCCCAGAAAGTCAATGAAGAAAATGTTTAAATATTCCATGTCACAACAGTGGCTCAACTATAAGTTTATCAAGCGACGAGAATACTTTTTGTGCGAAAATAAAACAAAAATAACGACTTTATTCGACTATTCCTTTTCTTCCTTGTAGGCCTGAAATGAGACTTCAAGAGATTTCCACGACGCGCACGCGCAAGAACTTAACTGAAGTAGTTGAAGAAGATCGCAATTCTCGCGCATGCGTCGTGGAAATCTCTTGAAGTCTCGTTTCAGGCCTACAAGGAAGAAAAGGAATAGTCGAATAAAGTCGTTATTTTTGTTTTATTTTCGCACAAAAAGTATTCTCGTCGCTTGATAAACTTATAGTTGAGCCACTGTTGTGACATGGAATATTTAAACATTTTCTTCATTGACTTTCTGGGCCGTCAGGATTCATTCCCTTAGGGAGCCTATGGAGGAGTGATCAACCTCTCAGATTTAATCATAAATATCTTCATTTGTGTTCCGAAGACGAACGAAGGTCTTACGGGGTTGGTACAGCATGGGGGTGAGTAATTAATCACTTAATTTTCATTTTTGGGTGAACTAACCCTTTAAGAATTAGCTATTTTTTAATTCATGAGTTGGAATTTAAATTTAAAGTTCCCCTATTATGCTATTTTAAAGGTTCCTAATTTTGTTTTGGAGATCTCCTACAATAGGTTTACCGGCATCCAAAGTCAAAAAACACTTTTTCTCATAATGTACATTGCACATCACCTTATTTCTCAAAGAGTCTGAAAACGGTTTGTTTAAAGATTTGGTCTCTCTAAACCCCTCCTTTCCATGAGCTACAGTCTGCTCTGATTGGTCAGACGACCCAGTATTTTGTGACTGGTCTACCACTTACACCGTGTGTCGGAAACGATGACCATATATGAATTTCATTTTCCGCGCTTGTATGCACAGTGATATGAATAGTATCAATAGAATAGAATAGTAGTAAGTAGACGTTGTTCACGAGCAGCCAATGAAGATCATAGGCTGGCATTATGAAAATTTGTTACATTGTTAATACGTAGGTTTGTAACAGGAAGTGAGACTGGAATTGCTGATGACTCGTTTCAGCAGTTCAGAATCAAATCTTTATTTTAGGAGACAATAACTTTGTTGTGCACTTTGATCTTTAAAACTTTGCAGACCTTTTACATTCACAAACAGTTGTATAACACACTACATGAAAGGTCATATTTGAAAAAAATCATAATAGGGGCACTTTAATTGGCAACACCAATTGAAGAAGAAAGGAAGTTGAATTGTGGAAATTTTTGGAATTGGAATTTAACAGGTAATCTTGAAATTTTGTGTTTTTCCATTTTGGTCCATAAAATTTAAATTGTGCCGTGTTATTTTGAAATGATTTATCCAATATTATAGTATTTATTAATGTTTTTAATTAGCTTTTATTTTTATATCTATCTGTCTGTTTCTATCTATCTGTCTATCTGTCTGTCTGTCTGTCCAATTTTGCGCAACATTGACAGAAATAGGAACCAAGCAATTGACAAAATGTCCTCTTGCTCGTTACTTGTCTCGGTCCAGGCTGGCTCATATAAAGTGATCTCTTCCATGTAAATCTGTTTTTATCTGATCGCGTCTTTGTTAGGACAAACCATAGAGACAGTAGTGAAATTGCTACTGATCACACCCAGCATGCACCAATGCATAAAAATACTACATCGAACACAATGTAGAAAATGCCAGAAACAATCCAGCTTCACAAAGGTAGTGGTTCCCTACACAGTAACCAAATAATGGGACATATGTGTGTATTTTTGAGAGAGCGTGGGTAAGTGATACTCCCGCTGTCTCGGTGAAGTGAGTAGGATCTTCTGTGCCAGGAAGCCTGTTGGTCAGCACAGAAGGGCTGATTCATGCCGCACGTCTCCCGGGGTGACTGTAGGATGTAAAGCCGGCCTGCTGCTCGGTGTTATCTTCACTCTTTGCTTCTGGCATCTTACCCAACTTCCTCCTTCCCCCACCTCCCAGAATGCCCCATTCAGAGCGTAAACAATGCTGTGATTTCCTGCTCTTCATATGAGACATTAAACTCAGAGAATGTTTAAGCTCTCTCTCCTCACATCCTCCACAGGACAGAGAATTGAACCAAACTTTTAGGATCATTGACTGGTGATTGTATGACGCCCCACGGTACTGTGATTAACCTCACAGCGTGTGCAGCTGTCTGAGTGAGATCCCATATGTGCAGCCCATCTGATATGATCATATCACATGCTCTGTTATTCACAGCAGTGACAACATTTGCGGTCAATCTTTGGGTCAAACTGCATTTGTCCTGTATGAGCAGAACTACTTCCAGCTGTAGAGGCTCATCTGTTTTACGATTCTTCATGTATTAAAAGAACTGAAGCCTCCTGGGCAGTAGTTGAGCTTGATGCTAGATCTTTAACATTAGCTGTTGGTTCTTGTCTACTTCCTCTTTAAGTTGTTACACTCTGTCTCAGCCACTGATGCTTCCTTAAATCCTACAAGTGGCCTCTGTTTCCCACAGCCTGTCACCCACGAGCCACACTGCAGCCAGCTGGAGTCTAATACATGATCATAGGAAACACATACAGCGTGTATAGCGTGTTTGATCCACACTAGCATACATATGTCTATTTGAGATGAGGGGTTATACTTTACAGTACTGTATTCATATTCTCTCAGCAAAAATGTATTAATTTTTTTAGCTAGTTAGTATATTTTATTTTATTACTTCCTGCCCAGAGACTGCAGATTAAATTTAGCTCTGTAGCTACTAGCTAGATATTCTCTCGTCAAAAATAAAAAACTATTATTAATGGAGTTGCATTTGCTAATTCTGGGGCAGTCATGGACTGTCTATGGTCCCCGTTAAATAAAGTACTAAATAAATAAATAGTTGTTAAAATAATATACTGTGTATATATCAATTTATTTATATATTGATCAATTTGACTATGAAGTAAACGGGGAACGACATGATTTTGGGCTTTAATTGGGAGGTGAAATTGCTGTCGCTCCACTCACATACTCTCACTGTGATGTTGGTCAATTCACTTTCAATTATTTAAATCTGACCAATATGCAAACTCAGAAGAAGCTAACAATCTAATTTTGAATTACATTACGCTGAACATAAATTCCAGGACTATTGTTATTGCGCCTGTGTTCGTCTGACATAAACAAAGAGGTACTGAAGTGTTGTGTATGATCCTACTGAATCTTTGGGAAGGCTGAGTCTAAACATCCTGTGATGGGGAGTCTGCACTTCTAATCGCCTCCACCCTCCACGTGCTCCTCACAGCGCATTGTCACGGATAACAATATTTAGGCAAAGGATTCTGTCCGGGCTCAAAATATTCAGATTGATCCTGATAAGACTTCAACATATGAGGAATGATACACGTCTCTGGACAGAAGCATTTCCTGCGTCAACTGCAAACAAAGCCATGTCTGGAACTTTCCACTAAGGTTCATTAATAGCACCGTCTTTTTTGGGTTTCATCCATTTATCCTGCAACACTTTATCTGTGTTATTTTAGACTCTCTTCCCACTTCCTGGTGCTATCTCTACCTACACACACTGTCACGGCAGTCTGTTGAGTTCCACGGTGCAACACTTTTGCTCTGTTGTGCATTTCTGTCAACATGCTTTGCCCGGGGCTGCGTTGCGCTTCACTGATTATAAAGGAATGAGACTTTTCCTCGTTCCAGAAATATGACTCAAGGAATTCTTATAATTACAGGCTTTAACGTGTCCTTTTATGTAAGTGTGAAGAGTGCTTGTGTATTTCACTAGGTTTTAAGCGAGTGTACTAGGTCACAATTCACTTGCAACACAGATACAAATGTTCAGTGATACGGGGCATTGAAGGACCCAAGCTAACCTTCAACATGCAAGTGCAAGTTTCATGTTCACAAGATAAGAGGAACTGTTTTTTTGTTTTTTTTACATTGAAAACCGCCAGGCTTCCTGTCACTCTTGGCTCCATTTTGTTGAAGGTGAAGCAGTTAGTCTGAAAGATGCACCAAGAAAATTGAATTGTGCCATTCACTTCTCACCACTTCCGCTTTCAGCCCTACACTTCATGTTCAAAACAAGACAGTGGCACATTTAAATATATTACACAGATACCCGCACTTCCTATCACTGATTTATGTAACCCTCATATATGACTAAATGTACATTTTAAAATTTATGAATAAATTGGTTGATTTATTGTTATAGCATTTATATTTATGCATTCAAATAGAGATTATTATTTATTATCGGCTTGTTTCTTTACTTAAGCCCTGTTTAGAGGGGACTAGTTTTCCGAAATATTTTAAATTTGTGTCATAAGTACTCAGTACTTTATTATTTTAATCCTGTAGGAAATGAGCAACCTTTTCCCTTGTAGCTTTTGTAAAAAAATAATGGTGCAAAAAAATAGTGGGTCATCTAAGAAAAAAAATGTAGGATAAACTAAAGGATGCATTAAATTAATCAAAAGTGACAGTAAAGACATTTATAATGTTACAAAAGATTCCTGTTTCCTATAAATGTTGTTCTCTTGAACTTTCTATTTATCATGAATCCTGAAAAAGTTTCACGTTTCCACAAAATGATTAAGCATTTTCTTGAGCAGACAATCAGCAGATTAGAATGATTTCTGAAGGATCGTGTGACACTGAAGACTGGAGTAATGATGCTGAATAATCAGCTTTGACATCACAGGAAGAAATTACATTTTAAAGAAAGAAATTACACATTTTAAAACATATTCAAAAAGAAAAGTTATTTTAAGTAAGGATTAATTTACTCCAGGCCGTTGAATTAGAAAAATAACGCACACCCGAGGTGGTAATGCGGCCACGACGCGAAGCGGAGTTACACCTCAGGTGTGCGTTATTTTTCTAATAATTCAATGGGCCTGAGTCAATTATTCCGCTTATACTACGGTTACCACACCTCTAAACATTGAGAAACGTCATGTAGCTTTTGTTGCTAAACTATTTTACTAATAAAATCGTCAGAGCAGTGCTGACAGTCAAAATATTCGTGCATTCGAATGCTCACGTAAGATGATGTAAAATTATAACAACTTCTGTCTGTACCATCTTGACTTCTTTGCTCGCTCTCATCACTTTCACATGTATTCACTCATTCGCTAAGCTGAACAGCCAATCAGAGTTCTCTCTCTCTCACCGACAGCCCGACGCCGATTAAACGTGCTGAATCGGCTCCCAAAAAAACCTGACGGAATCTGACTAGAGCTGTGAAGGCAAGGCAAGGCAAGGCAAGGCAAGGCACTTTTATTTATAAAGCACGTTTAAAACAGCCACTGCTGACCAAAGTGCTGTACAGTCGGTTCAAACAATATAAAATACACAAATACACCAACCAACATGAACACAACATACGCCCATCATAAAGCACATCATAAAATTACATTTGACCAAACGCCAAAGAGAAGAAATAAGTCTTTAATAAAGATTTAAAACTATCAACAGTGGGAGATAGCCTTATATGATCCGGCAAATCATTCCACAGACGTGGAGCAGCGACAGAAAATGCACGATCCCCTTTTAATTTCAGTCTAGATCGTGGCATAGTAAGCATCAACTTGTTCGAGGACCTTAATGGTCTAGAACATTTTCTGTGGAGAAGATCCGTAATGTACGGAGGCGCCTGACCATTCAACCCCTTAAAAACGTATAATAAAACCTTGAACTTGACACGGTATTCGACCGGCAACCAGTGAAGCGAAGCAAGAACAGGCGAAATATGTTCCCTCTTTTGAGTACCAGTAAGAAGCCTGGCGGCAGCGTTTTGTACCATTTGTAGGCGGAATAAGGATGACTTAGCCACCCCAAGGTACAGCGAGTTACAATAATCCAGCCTTGATGAAATAAAGGCATGGATAACTATCTCCAAATCTTTTACTGTTAAAAATGCTTTCAATTTCGCAATAGATCTCAAATGATAAAAGCTACTCTTCACCACTGAGTTAATTTGTTTGTCAAATTTAAGGCCGTTGTCAAAAATCACCCCCAAGTTTTTAGTATGAGCACGAGAGTTCCCTCTTAAAGGACCCAGTTGCTTTTCAATCTGTATGTTAGAAGCTGGTGAACCAAAAACTACAATTTCAGTTTTAGAATCATTCAGTGTTAAAAAATTTGCTGCCAGCCAGCCTCTTACCTCGTCAAGACAATTCAGCAAAGACTTTAGGTCATAATTATCCCCATTTTTCAAAGGGAGATAGACCTGTGTATCATCTGCATAAAAGTGATGTGGAATATTGTGTTTTCGAAAAATTGAGCCTAAAGGGAGCAAATACAATGAAAACAACAGCGGGCCTAAAATAGACCCCTGAGGTACACCACAAGTTAATGGTACAGAGGAGGAAGAAAAATTTTCAACCTCCACAGAAAATGTTCTATCAGAAAGATACGATTTAAACCAGTTCAATGCGGTACCTTGAATTCCTACACAGTTACTCAACCGTTCCAGCAAGATAGCATGGTCAATGGTATCAAATGCAGCACTGAGATCCAAAAGGAACAAAATTGCGCAGTTACCCGAATCCACAGCCAGCAGTAGATCATTCAACACCTTCAGCAAGGCTGACTCTGTACTGTGATATTGTCTAAAACCAGACTGAAATTTGTCTAATAAATTATTCTCACTTAAAAATACCGTCAATTGATGGAAAACAACCTTTTCCATTACTTTTGACAAAAATGGTAATTTTGAAATTGGACGATAGTTATCCAAAATAAAAGGATCTAAACTGGCTCTTTTGCGGAGAGGATTCACTACTGCATGTTTCATGGTTGCTGGGACAGTACCTTGAGAGAGGCTGCTGTTTATAATAGCTAAAACAAAAGGTTCTACTACACATAACACTTCCCTAAAAAGACGAGGAGGCATCACATCCAAGGAGCAAGAGGAAAGCTTCATTTTATTGATAAGCTCAACAAGAAAAGCAGAAGAAATAGGCTCAAACTCAGTTAAACAGGCCGCACATGGGTCATCAACAGGTGTATTCAAATCAAATTTGGGGATGCAAGAGCGAATAGTACTAATTTTATCCACAAAAATTTTTAAAAATGCATCGCAGATTTCAGGTGTAGCATCATGATATGAAAGTGAATTTGGGTTCAGTACATTATGTATTGTACTAAACAGGATCTTTGGACTATGAGCATGCTCTGCTATCAGGTTGGAAAAATATTTTTCCCTAGCAGCCTTAACAGAGTGCTGGTAACTCACCATGCAATGTTTCATAATTTCATATGATACTTGGAGCTTATCTTTCTTCCACTTTCTTTCAGCCTTCCTCCATTCCTGTCTAGAGGCACGAGTATCCTTGTTAAGCCAAGGTTGCGACCTCAACTTCAATTTCTTAATTTTAAAAGGAGCAACCACGTCCAGAACATTACCACACAGAGTGTTAAAATAATTAAGTTGGTCATCAATAGACATCTCTGAAAATGAGGACACAGTAAGACAAGCATCCATAAAAAATACATCTTCAAAGTGTTTCGATGTAGCAGAATTAACAGACCGGATCTGACGATCACAGGACTTAACATTAAGCTTTGGAGCATTGAGTACAGTGTTAAACAATACTGGCTTATGATCTGATACATAGATTTCATCAACCTCTATATTACTGACAGAAAGACCTTTTGAAATCACCAAATCAAGAGTATGGCCTTGTTTATGAGTAGCTTCTGTGATGGACAAAGTGAGATTAAACGAGTCAATAATTTGAAGAAATTCCTTAACCAAGGGATGAGAGGGACAACACACATGTATGTTAAAATCGCCTAAAATTAATAGTTTGTCAAAATACAGTACCCTAGAGGATAAAAAATCAGAAAATTCCTGCAGAAATCTCTTATTATAATAGGGAGGTCGATAAATCAAGGCACAGAGAAGGGCATTCTCTGTACTTATCTTAAGTACTTGAACTTCAAAACTACTAAAAGTGTCCACTGATAATAAATGACACTTAAAAGTATTCTTAAAAATTGTAGCTACTCCCCCGCCACTATGACCCGATGTCCTAGGAGAACTAACAAAGTTACAGTCATCTGGTGCCGCTTCGGCAAGAGGGCCAAGTTCATCACGGTTTAGCCAGGTTTCAGTTATAAACAAAAAATCCATATCACGTGATAAAAATAAATCATTAATTAAATATGTCTTATTTGAAATCGATCTTACGTTCAGCAGAGCCATCTTTACAGTCATTGGTTCCGTAGATTGAGTCAGTGATGCTTCTGTGCCGCCACTCAACGTCTGCAAAGGAGCGCGATCGAAAGTTCTGAGGTTGCCGAAGTTTACACCAGCCTGCGGGCTTGATCCTAGGAATGCTCGATCCGGCAACCACCTGCACGCCAAATCCACACGCCGTGCCCAAAGAGGCACGAGGCACGAAGGTCTTGACCCAGATGCACCAAAGTAAAAGAGCAATCCATCGCTGGAGACGTGAGCGAGAGAAGCAGCAGAGAAAGGCCCCAATGGTCCAACACGATTGTGACGAGCCTTCTTTAATCTCACCATAGTGCCGCCGCGCTTCCCGCGTCTTCTCGCCCGCCTCCTTCTGTGCAAGGAACAGCCCGGGACTCGGCACATCTCCGATGGAAGCCGGGTTAAGAACGGTGGATTAAAAGATCCGCGTTCTCGTTCATCATAACCATCGCGGCGATAGTCCACAGCCAGAGCACGAATGTCAAGTAGAAATTGGCGATCGTATACAATTAAAGATGCAGCTTTATGTGCTGATAGGCACACAAACAACAGAGCTACAAACAGAAATAGCGGAACACACTGCACACATACAGAGCGACGGCCTGCCGAACAACATACTGGCGCCATCTTGACACCGAAAAAACTAAGCCGACCGATGCTCAGAAACGGCTCGATGGCCGACCATTGGCTTGGTGTGTCCCGGCGTTTATACGATTTCTTTAACACTTGTTTACACTTTTTTCAACCAATGGTCATTCGTTGGGTTATCTTAAATTTTTATTAGCCCATCCTCTTCCTGCTCTTAAAGCAGAGGAAAATAACAGGTACACATCTCAATCTTTCTTGCATGAACACTCCTACACATGCACCTCTCAACATCGAAAGTATCTCCTTATCATTGTTGCATTTGGTGCTCAGAGCTACTGAAGGGAGACAGTGCACTCTATGACCTGAGGCCTTTTCTGAGGCCTTCTTAGTTTTACACTGTAGATTGAGAAATTAAGCATTTCCTAAACGTTTAATAAAATTACACTTTAATAAGTATACTTAATGGTTTGAGGAAATGCAATTTTTTTAAAAGTTATCCTCAGCACAGCATTTTAGTGTAATTAAGGTGTTTGTATGTAAAGCGTGTGTGTGATGTCCCCACAAAGATAGTAAAATGTGAACATTTTGACAGGCCATTTGGTTGGGCCTCATGAGGAAAACAGCTTATCAATCATAACCAGTGATGTTTTTTGAAAATATAAAAATGCAGAAACATTTTCTGTATTGGGTAGGTTTAGGGTTAGTGTAAG
This sequence comes from Tiaroga cobitis, assembly GCA_030578255.1. Classification (NCBI taxonomy): domain Eukaryota; kingdom Metazoa; phylum Chordata; class Actinopteri; order Cypriniformes; family Leuciscidae; genus Tiaroga; species Tiaroga cobitis. The sequence continues at coordinate 30,805,035 of CM060593.1, forward strand.
GGGATAGAATATACAGTATAAAAAACATTATGTCTATGGAAAGTCTACATAAAGATATAAAAACAAGTGTGTGTGTGTGTGTCCAGGTGCGAGGCAGTGCCAGTCAGACGCGTGATGCTCTGCAGCGGCACTTCCAGGAGCTGCAGGTGGCGGTGAGTCGACTGCTGACCGAGAGACTGAATGCTCTGTTGCAGGAAGTCGACAACATCGAGCTGGACAGTGTCAGTCCCTTAGATGACTGTCAGAAGCTCATTGAGAGTGGAGTCAGCACAGCTGATGAGCTGCTCCGAGAGGGTGAGTCTGTCAGATCAGTGGAAGTGGAGGCTGGCCGCTCATTGTTCGGGCTACAATGATTCTTCAACTGTCACACTAATCTGATTTCATGGGATTTAAAGTATGTGAAGAAGAACCTCATTAAGTATTTATTAGAACTGAAAATTGTATTTAGTCTTGTGCCAGAGGAGGATACCTCATGTTTGAGCAGTCAGTTTCTTTTAGAGTACTGTATGCCAGCTTGAAGGTCTATGTCAACGGTATGAAATGGAATCAGGCCAGACATTTGCCTAAGTAGTTGAAGAATAGCAATTATGTGGTAGAATCTGATCAAACTGTGAAAAAATTGGCTATTCAAGGCTCGGCGATAATGGCGCTTAGTTTAGTTTAATTAAAAATTAAATATTTTTTTGTTTTTTGTAAAAACATTGAAATATAATAATTAACATAAATATTTTTTTTCAAACATAGAATCATGTTGCTAAAAAGGAAATTAATTTTATTTCAAATAAATTGTCTTTAAAATATATACATTTTTGTTGTAGGCTCATTGAAAGTATAAGCAGATAAAGTACAAATGTGAACCTTACTGGCTCATATGGACCAGCAGAAAAAGAATTCTTATTGTTGAGCCCTTCCATTTGGATAATTGCTAGCTATCAAATTGTTAGCTTATTTAAGAGTTTATTTTGCAATTTATTTTGATTTTCCAATTGCTATAATGTCCTCTAGAGCTCATTTGATTATACTTGCTAGAGTTGCCCTGACGTTCAGTTATAAGTGTAATAATACAGCTGTCCTTTCAGGGGAGGCTGCCATCCGCTGTGGTGTAAATGAGAAGGAGGACAAGCTGGGGAGCTTCACTAAGAAAGCCCTGCAGATCCAGTTAGACAGGTGAGGAGCACACAGACTCATTCTCTTAACAAACCTCAACTGGCCCAGTGAAAGAAGAAGAGCTTTGATATTTCACTGTCACACTCAGTTCATGTCTAGGAACAATGAATACAGACTCAGATCTTCAGCTCTTGAGAACACAAAGCAAAGCCACCTATTTCTGAAGTTCAGGAGACAATATTCCCGTAATTCCAGTACTGCAGCACTCATTGAAAAGCGCATTAGCTAACCTTTACTAATGCCTGGTTTCGTGACTCAACTGTTTTGTGACGCATCTTCTCAAAGTTTAATGGAGAGGTGGCAGCCGTACTCGCAGTGATGCGCTGAATCACCCAAGCATCTACCTCAGATGCCATTTAAATAACAATCCTAACTTTTGTGTTTTAGAATAAACGCTTTTGAATAATTTATACATATAGTAGTTACCCTCCCCATGTGAACAGGACTTAATTCCCGCCTTAAAAACATTACTCACCACCAATCCTACATGAATAACCGTTGCTCTCCACCTTTTTGTTGGCTAGGCTCTTGTAAGTCTAAGGAGGGTCTGTGTTTTTGAATAGCTTTAGTTTTAATGAAATTATCAAAAAAAAAAAATATGATAAGACAATATTGCTGGATAACTGTGCACCTCTATTAAAAATATACAATCGTCACGTTGTTTTGTGCTACTTTATACTACAATATAGCTACTTGATGTGCCGATCAACAGCAAAAGCCATGTTTTAAACACAGGATATTTCTTTAACCCTTTAGGATTATTTGCCAAAGATTTATATTGAATCATATAAAGTATCTGTTCTCTACACATCAATAAGAGTCTGCGTAAGGACAGTATATGTAAATACATGTGTCTTCAGTCTGCCCGAGGTACCTGTGCTGGTGGACGTCCCGTGTCTGTCTGCGCAGCTGGACGACTCTCTGCTGCATATGTTCCGTTCGCACGTGGCTCGGCACGGCAGCGTGGCGTCTCATCCGCCCGTCCAGATTGAGGAGCTGGTGGAGAGACCAGGCGGTGTGCTGGTGCGCTGGTGTAAGGTGGGTCTGGCCTCCCACGTTCATGCCCATCAGACATTTTAACCCCATGTGAGCCTCTTGGGAATGCCTGTTCTTTTTGCATGTAGGTGGACGATGACTTTACCCCTCAGGACTACCGGTTGCAGTACCGTCGCGGTAACTCTTCTCAGTATGAGGACGCGTACATCGGGAAAGACAATGAGTTCCTGGTGCTCCACCTTGACCCGCACATCGACCACCTGTTCCGCGTGTGCGCCAGAGGAGAGGGCCGAACCGAATGGAGCCCGTGGAGCATCCCGCAGACCGGCTACACCACACTCGCACCCCACGGTACAGACTAGGAAACCTAGCAATGCAAACACTCTCTAACATTAGCTATAGTTCATCCTAAAATTTAAATTCTCTCATCATTTACTCACCCTCATGCCATCTCGATGTACAGCTTTTTGTCTTCAGATAAACACAAATAACTTTTTTTTAGCCCATATAATGCCATTGAATGTTTTCCGTTCGACCCAGTGGATGAATCATTCTGTTTTCTGAAGTGAAACAATAGGTGTGTGTGAGAAAAATACTAACATTTGTAACTTTTTTTAACTGTAAATCATTGCTTCCGGTCTACTGTCATACAAGTGTTCGTGACTATGGGACGTTGTGACGTGGCGGTCCTCTGTGCTTCCGCTTTGCTTCTCGCACTTACGTTTATGAAAAGCTGAACTTGTAAATGTGCTTAGGATAGTTAAACAAAGTCAAATACATCGGGGATGGCATGAGGATGATAAATGATTCGAGAATAAAAAAATGTGGATAAACTGTACCTTTATGTATATTCAGAGTACTGTTCAGAGGAACATCTCACCAGGCTTTTTTCACAACACATATTTCTGTGTAAATTGTTTATAAAACACCTCATGAATATTGTTTCATTGTGTGTTTCCAGAATGGCTTCCTGGCGTGGATGGTTACATTTTAAGCAGTAGGAAGAACATCGCCATGCGCAGTGACTCATCAGCTGGTCATGGAGGCGTGCTGTACTCCAACTCCTCCACATACTTCTGTGGCCAGACCCTCACCTTCAAGTACATCAGCATTTCATTCTTCTTCACACTCTCATAGCAGATAAACTGTGGGACATTTGAAAGTGGGACACTATAAATAGGTTAAGATTATATTACTCGTATACCAATTAATTATTCAAACCGACGAAAAGATGCAGAATCATCGTAAATGACATTTTTACAGGAACAAATATCAGCAGGCCTATCAAATGTCTCACTCACTGTGCGCCTGATTTCTGTCTTTGCTCTTTGTTTGTTTGCAGGATCACAGCTGCTGGACAGACAGATAAGCGTGACAGTTTGGGTGTGTGTGCGGACAGCAGAACTGACACAGACTCACTGCAGAGGGATCAGGCTGTCTGCATCTCCACTAATGGTACGAGCAGGAAAATATAGTTAAATAGAAGATTTAAAGATATGAAGATATGCTGTATATCTTCATATCTTTTGAAGATATGCTGTATACACTACTGTTCGAAAGTTTGGGGCTGGTTAGATTTTTTATGTGTCTGAAAGAAGTCACCACAGCTGCATTTATTTGATCAAAAACAGTAAAAACTGTAATTTTATGAAATATTACAATTTAAAACAACTGTTGTTTATTTGAATATATTTTAAAATGTAATTTATTCCTGTGATGTCAAAGCTAAATTTTCAGCATCATTACTCCAGTCTTCAGTGTCACATGATCCTTCAGAAATCATTCTAATATGATGATTTGCTGCTCAAGAAACATTTATTATTATTATCAATGTTGAAAACCAGTTGTGCTGCTTAATATTTTTCAGGAAATGGTGATACATTTTCTCAGGATCTTAAATCCACATTAATGTCAATAGTAACAATGTACAGTAACATTTGGTAGGCGCTTTAAATCTAGCAATAATCAAGGCGTGTTTATCACACTGTTTTATCTAAACTGAACAGGTAAGTATTAATACTTAGTGCTAAAACAATTAAATAAACAAAAAACGATGACTTCTGGGACTCAAATGTTTTGTCCAAGTCAGTTTTGAACTGATGCATCAAAAATGATAGTCATTTAAGTTTCTTTAAATCAGCTCAAAATAACACAATTTTTGCTGTTGAAGGTTAAATCAGAAAAAGTGAAGGGTTTTTTTTTGTGTGATTGTTCCCTGCTACACCGCTCACTCACCGACTGCAGGCTTCTTGAGGGGATGCAAACATTAGAGTTAAGTCACCATGTGCTTTCCCATTTCCAGGTGCTGTGTTTGTGAACGGAAAGGAGATGACCAACCAGCTGCCAGCCATCACTGTTGGCTCATCTGTGACCTTTGACATGGAAATGGTCAACCTCTTTCCTGTGAGCAACAACAACAACCCTAGCGACGGGGGAAACTTCAAGCTGAGGGTGACGATTGGCTCAGGGAACAGAGAAGTGGTGTTTGATTGGCTGCTGGATCAGGTGGTGGACAGCCTTTTCTTTGGCTGCTCTTTCACACACCCTGGATGGAAAGTGCTGGTGTTTTGATTGTTGCATGATGAAATATCCAGTCTGCTGGAATTCAAGACCTCAAGTTCCTTTCATTTGATCAACCTTTCCAAGTGCTTAAAGTGTCACATTTTGCCCTTTTTTCTTATTATTATCAGTAACAGATATCACTGCAGAATAACATTAAACTTTCTGTTTTGAGGTATGACGCCAACCACTACTCGTTGACCTCATTACAGGTGGACAGGTGTTGAGTTATTTGCATAACAGTACATGTTTGCAAAAGAGAGTCTAAGTTTTTACCTGCAGGTGTTAAGTTGCAAAGCATGTTGGTCTGGTTTACCACAGAAAAAAAATGAAGCATTCAGAGATCAAAGGCACTCAAAACTGCTCAGAAAATGTGCAAAATAAAAGTTCTTCACAACAACCAACAAAGTTAAATCTTTAATGCTCTGACAATCTTTCTGCATGAGTTTTCTCAAGTCAGAAGTGGAGAATGTATCTGTGGAAGAATTGTTGCCTGTTTAAACATAGCTGGATGTTGGTTTATGGAGGACACTGTAACATTTAGAGATGGCGTACCTAACAACTAGTATTTTATTCTTGTTTGCCTGGTACTCAGTATTCACATTTAGACAGTACTGTTTTTAAAACCACAGGGTAGACTGCTTCATCGACAATACTGATCAGTAGATACCAATACAATGTGTCCACAGAAATGTGATCGTTCGCACTAAGCTTAAGTGTTGTGCCATTTTATGATGAACTGTTTTTTTTATGTTCTCATTTTTAATACATACGTCTTGCTGTACCATTTTGTGTTTTCATTAGCTGGCTTACCTTACGTTAACTGTTATAATGCATTTGTTGGAGATTTTAGAAGAAAAAAAAGCGTATTTCACACAACAAAATGAGGGGCCAAGCACCCAATTCACTTGCTCCTGAGGTAGAAGAACATCATTTACAAGGTACTATGTAATTGCTCACTGCAGAAGGGAACATTTGTAACTCAATGAGGAAACACCCATGAAATATCTGATACTATATTTATAAAACTGTGACTGTTTCATGTATATTTACCTCATTTTGCCTGTGCCTTCTCAGTACAGACGTAACATTTGCAATGAACAGTTTGGAACATTTAGACAAATTCCTGTTTTTGTTTTGTTTTTTGCAAATGTTTACTAAAATAAAACCAACAAATGAAAGAATGTGAACATGACTTGTGAGGTATCGATTGTAAAACAAAAAAATCTTTATTTTAAATAAAGAACCTGAAGCACTTGTTTCAGCATAATTCAGAAACTCAAGCAGGTTTCATAATGTTCCTATCATATTCTTGATATAAATATCTTTTTTGACATTAATTCATATCAGTAATCCACATCTTGTGTAATTGATACTGTATTGACTGTTACACACTCCGTTACGTAATTGCTTCAGCCAGTTAAGTAATTGATCTGAAATATTGACCAAAAACTTCTTTTTTTTTAAACCAGCGCACAGTTTTAGCAAAATAAAACAGTGTTTTACAAACAGATCCTTTTCCTTTAAAACAGATGCATATAACAAAAACAACTATGAAGACTTGCATTTCTGAGTTGAAACAAACTAGACGAACATTGTAGCCATTTCACTTTGGTCTAAAATAATCTTTCTTGAATGCAGTCACCTTCAGCAAAGCCATGCCACTAAATGTATGTACATATTACAACAGGTTTCAACAAACACCTGAAAATAAAACAAATGGGCACCATGAAGAACAAATGGAACCAAAGTAAACTAATAGATACAGCAGAGCAGAACATATATTAATAGGTGGAACTGGACACAGTATTGTGTGCAGTAAAACGTCACTGAAATTCAAACAAAATTAAAAGAAACCTGTTCACACCACAATTTACACCAAAAATTCAAACCCTGCTTAGAGTCCATGTTTCCATGGATAAGGCAAGTGTAAACATTTCTGCAAGGCATCCCATCGCACTGTTTAGTACCCTGTACCTGTATGTATCGGTGTTGCAAGGTCAGTGGAATAAAGGCTCTGAAAAACTTGACAAACTTAAAGAAAAAAAAAATAGCAGTGTATCACTGATGGTTATTCTTCAAGCCGAGATTCCAAAGAAAAGTCATTTGAAGTCTTCAAGTGTGGTGAAGAATGATTGTGGATACTTTCACTTAAGCCACCACAAAGAGATCAACAAAACTTTGGTCCAGAAATATTACCATGAAAAAAAAATGTCAGAGGTGACAAACAGAAATGTTGAAAAACTAACAACAACAAAATACTATACACCAGCAAAACTAATATGTTCAAGTTTTCAGAAGGGGTTTATAAACCCCTGTGAAAAATATGCAATAAAAGCGAGTTTGTAGGAGCCATTTCCATCCATCAATATTCAAAATATATTAAAAAATAATTTTCATAGTCCTTTTAAAAACAGGCACCTAAAACAAGTGCTAAAAACTTGCTAGAGCTACGGGGTTGTTTGTGTGAGTAGAGAAAAAATCAGAAATGACTTGTAGTTCTAATAGCATCTTCAAGTAATTTGAATCTAGAGTTGCTTTGAACTCTGATGACATCAGGTCAAATCCCCACACAACCCGTTCCTAACTAGACATCATCTTTAACCCTGCGAGCGCAGAAATTGGTGGTTCTCACATCCAGGGGGCGTTTGACACCCACTGACACTTAATTCAATCCAGAGTGAGGAGGAGGTGGTTTCAGTGATTCTGGGTCTTGACTAAATTTGATACACTGACTTCGCCATCAGCATTGTCTTGCGTTTTGGATTGCTCCTGGCTATCTTTGTGCGATTTCAGATCTCTCAGGTGAGCCATGGCCTTGTCTATAGTCACTGTATTCACTAAGCCAAAGTCGTGCATGCTGACCAGATGGAGCAGAGTGTTCTGGCACAGATTCTTCTCGACGATGGTGGTGCCGTGCTCCTCCACAAATAACACGCAGGCATGATTCATTTGGTTGTCAGCTATGAATCTGCACGGAAGGAAATAAGAAGCAAATTACTGGCAGAAATGTGATCAACCTCTGAGAGATAAGCTCACATATGTGCAAGGTGATACAGGGAATGTATCCAGGCCACAGTGATATACAGAACATGGATTGTGTTTAATGGAAGAGGTTTAAGTACAAACAAAAAAAAAAAAAAAGGACAGTGTGAAAGAAGTGAAATTTACGTACCCATGTTTCATTACATGCAGGTTCCAGAGTTTCATGACCTCTTTCTCTCCCTCATTGACATCTGTGAACTCCTCGATTTGCTGAGGGGTGATGAAGATGAACAAAATCATTTAAAAAGAAAATGACAAATAAAATCAAACTTATTTGCAATTTCATAGGTGCGTGAAATCCATAGTCACTCAACAACGCAACATTGTGGCTCAATTTGACCCTTTTCAGCCTAACACTGATTTAGTGCAAATTTACATCAGATCCTGTGTAACATCCTTCTCAGATGTGATTTGAATATGTGAATGTAATACAATTCCTCTGACACGACGTCTCGCACACACACACAATGAGTCACAAACAGCACGCCATCTGTCCTCTACACTGCATCTTCAATGGTAACAGAACCAAAGGGTCTTAATGATATAATGACTGCTTCCTCACCATAGCAGTCTTCTCCCTGAGCCACTCCGGGTCCCTCTCGTCCTCACTGTCCACTTCCATTTCCTGTGGTCTAAGTGGCACGCAGCTGTCGCTGTGGAAGTACAGGCGGTTGTGGCCGCTGATGCAGGTCCGCGGCTGCTCCTGTTCTCCATCCTCGGGCTCCAGGAACTCAGAGAGGCTGGGCTTTGAGCGCTTGGGCCTGTGGAGACCGCAACACTGTGTTTAACATCAGATTCAAAGAAATGAATACAAGGTCGGTAACGGTGCATTCACACAGGCCTCAGAGTTAACGCTTCTCACTTACTTTGAATGGGTGACATAATGCTTTGCCGAACTGAATTGTGGGTTCCGTTGCGTTGCGGGCATTACGCGTGGCAGAAGTTGAAACATTTTCAACTTTTCAAGCACCAACGCAGCAGTTAGCCAATCAGATCGCCTATGCAATTGCGTTCATGCTACACCGAAAAAGTAAAAGTGATTGGCTGTTGTCACTATGATGGTCACGTCCACACCAGTGTAAAAGGCCTGGGCAAATAATAAGCAACACCGTTTCAACATTGATAAGAAGTGTTCCACGAGCAGCAAATAATCATATTAGAATGATTTCTGAAAAATCATGTGACACTATAGACTGGAGTAATGACTCCAGAGATTAAAATAGAAAATTATTTTAAAATTGTAATATTTCACAATATTACTGTTTTTGGATCATATAAACGCAGCCCTGGTTAGCATAAGACTTTTTTGTATATGAAAAATTCTTTCAGACACCAACCGGTTGAACGGTAGTCGGTGTAGAATTCAAATTACGCGCCATAAAAAGTGTGCATATATTCACCAATTTACAACGGAGTAGAACACGGATCAACGAGTCAAATTCATAACAGATTACTATTTTGAGTCTTTTAACTCAAGCATTATAGAACAAAGCAGCTGTTTCTGCAATGATGCCAGACGCATCATTAATTTCTTATGAACGATCTGTTTTGCTTCCAAATAATTTAACTGACTGCTTAATGGGGAAATTAATGACCAAGTAATATCCAACGCATTTTTTATTCAATTTAAACTACATTGTGATATATACCGCAACCACATAGAAATTAATGATGAAACCTTTCGCTAAGGCCACGCAGCAGCTACAGCATTTTTGAATTTGGATACACATAATTTCAGTCTCATTTTCAAACCACACAGACCTGCAGACAAGGAAGTGTGTAACCGGAGTCCTCTTCACTGGGCCGTTACGGCTGAAGGCAAAGCCAGGCTGGCAGTGGATGTCCTGAGGGTTGCCCACGTAAGAGCCGTCATAGCATTCATTTATTGACACATCTATCCTGGCTCCTTTAGAATGAGGCTGGGTGAGAAACACCTTTACATCAGTATAAACATTTCTACCCAAATATGGACTATATGCAAAGGTTAGATATGCGATTTAACCCTGTCCAACTACAAATAGTGCATTTATAAATATAAAAAACACTGAGGCGTTTCTGGTGATGTCTCTCACCACATAGTTGAAGATGAAGCGGCTGTGCGAGAGCTTGAGGTGCTTGAGGAGGCTGTAGAGTTTACGGCAGTTCAACGTGCACCACGGACAGTGCAGGTCATCTCTGGCCTCCGTCTGCTGCCGTGTGTTATTGTTGTAGAGGAACTAGAAAACAAGAGGATGGATACAACACACCATGACCACACAGTGGCCCATGGACAGAGCGAAATGTCACAGCAGGACGCTCTCATGCTGATATCATACAGCACAGAAATCTACAGTGAAAATACTGCACTTTGATAGTCAATATAAAGGCGTGGGATCACAGATAAGTGTACTGTATTGTGTGTACCGTCTGCTTTGAAAGTTTTGTTGGTGTCGTCAGGTAAATTTACAGATGCGTGTTACTCACCTGATAATAAACACGTAGTTTCTGACGAGGTTCAACATGAGTTTGTTCTCTTCTTACAGGTAGATCAGTGCCAACTGAATCATTCACAGCTGCAACCAGTCAAAAGCCATTGTTATGACTAGAATCTTCTTAAGTATTGAACACAAATCAATATGCTTTAAAAGGCCAAAATGTTATTGAACTTTACTTGTAAACACTAACCAGTGCTTGTGATCTTACCTACTGCTTGTGGCGGCTTTACATTACTAGGCTTGCTGCTGTCTACTGTGCTGGATTCAGAATTGCGTGTAGCAAGCGGTTTGGCCACTGGTGCCGTTCCTCTGTCAGCAGTGTCATTGGTCCATCGCAAAGTGAACTGCAGGTTGGGTCCCTGAGAAAAGGTCTCGAAGGGTGGAAGCCGCTGAAACACGGGGTAAAGATCCCAAATGAATGACCAAAAACTACTTGACGTACAAAATCTCAATTTAGCCAAAATGCAGACATAATAAAACACACCGCCTGAAACTGACCTTCCCATCTCGTATGGTTTCCCACGTTGCCCTTTTCTTGCCTACAGGACTCTCCTCCATCTCCTGCATGGAGACTTCATACTCGCCATCCAAAAGCTGGAGGCGTCTTTTGAAGGAATGCAAAAATAAAGTCTTAAACCAGACAAGCAAACACAAAGCAACTAAATATGAAAAAGAATAAGAAATTTAAAGGAGTGTTAAATAAAGAACGTTTACCTATTTTTATCAAAAACTGTCATTTGTGCCACAAAGATAGTTTCTCCATCATCCTGATGAGAGCAGTATCTCTTCTTCCTGTTAGACATCTCTTCAATAACATCTGAGAAGATAACAACTTTTTTGTGAACAGGCCTCATCAAAATGTATTTTGAGGTGTAATTATTAAGTCTCAAAAGCTGAAGCTCATACTGGAGTCTCTGGTGGTCATGCCGTTGAGCTCTCTCCCACCTGGACGTGACACTCTGAACAGAAGGGAGTAGGACTTCACCATGTGGCTGTTACTGGGTTCAAACTCATGGCTGGGCACTACCAGAGTGGGAAAAGCTCCCATCTTGGTCTGACTGATGTCGGGGTTCAGAGGCACCTGCTTTTTACCTGTAGGCACTTGCTTCACTGGGCAACTTACATCCTAAAACAGAGATGAGTTCAAAACGTTAGCTTAGCAGTCATATATATATATATATATATATATATATATATTAGGGCTGTCAAACGATTAAAATATTTAATCGCGATTAATCGCATTAATGTCGTAGTTAACTCGCGATTAATCGCAATTATTTTTATCTATTCTAAATGTCTCTTGATTTTCTTTTTGTCCCATTATTTTTTCTCATTTTAATGCTCTTATCAACATGGGAAAGTGGATTGGCTTGCTTTGTGCAAATGTTTTTTATTGAAAACAACATTGACATATACTGTGTTCAATTTCACACTAACATTCTCACTTGGAGCAAATAATCTCTCAATGTAACACTGTCCATTAACACTAAGACTCCCGGAATTCTATAACTACTATAATGGCCATAGCAGTCATTCTGACTGCTCATACATTAATTGCATATAATTTCAATAAGCTATATCAAATCTAAGAATAAATGGATCTGTAATGTTAGGATAGGTCATAATAAACATCAGAACACTACATTTTAATTATGATGTATGTAAAAATGTATTAGTTAAGCAACAACCACTCAGCCTCATCAAGGCTCTGAAGCATGGCTAAAGCCTCTGTGGCAGTCATTCTTCTTGCTGACATTGTTCTGATATTCTCTTTTCAATATTTCAATTTGGTTTTAGCTCGAAGCTAATGCTAGATTTCAGCTTTGCAATAGACTAAACAAACAACAAGAGAAATTGTTGCTAGTCAACGGTGATGCATCTTCAAGAGCGGGTAAAGGGAGCAACCGACACACGGTCTGTAATGCATACGGTCAGTATGACTGTGTATGGCCATTCAAGGTAGAAATACTCAAAACTCTTTTGTGTCTTGTAATTTTAATAAAATAATAATGATAGAATAAAATATAGGCACACATAGGAAAAGTAAGGGTCCTATAGTTACATGGGTTTTATTTCAACTAAGTTATTACATTGCACATTTTTAAAGCAGTCAAAATGACTGCCTTTGGTAGTTCTAGAAATACTCAACACTCTTTTGTGTCTTGTAATTTGAATAAAATAAATTACATAGAATAAATAGTTGATAGAATAAAATATAGACACATTTAGGAAAAGTCAGGGTCCTATAGTTACAAGGGTTTTATTTCAACAAAGTTATTACATTGCAAAATTTTAAAACAGTCAAAATGACTGCCTTGGGAGTTCTAGTGTTAATAAAAGGGTGAAAGAAATACTGACGAGGTCCTGATATTGACGAGGGGACGCAGAATTCGCATCAGCTGTGTGTGTGTGTGTGTGTGTGTGTGCTTGTCCATCATCAAGTGGTATTTCAGACTGGACGTGCTGCGATGATGATAGCTCAGTTCACAACGACAAAACACACAGATCACTTTGGTCTTGTCAATGGAACCATTTGGCAACTTTTTAAAAGTAAACTTTCCATTCAGAATCTTATTGGCGTCCATTTCGGCGTCTCGCGCTCGTCATCCACTCAAAACGTAACGTTAACCTATTTGGCCAGCTCGCAAGCCCAAACAAGTGTGTGCGGCGCGCCTGTTGTTTTGTTTCCGGTCTATAGCTAGATCCGCTTGCGCTTTGGTCGACGAAGCAACAAAACGTCCTCGCGCAGCGCAAGCCATTGAAATGAATGGGTTTCATAGCGCAGCGCCGCGTCCTGTTGTAACAGCATGTGAAAAAAAACTACAAAGTTTGCTAGGCCAAAAAGACCGTTAATCGCGCAATAAAAAAATTGACGCCGTTAAAATGGGTTTGCGTTAAGGCCGTTAATAACGCGTTTAACTGACAGCCCTCATATATATATATATACACATATATATATATATGCTAGTGTACTACTAAAAGTTGGCTAAATTAACACTTACAAATTTAAAATTACATTAGTCACATTAGTGAAATTTCTATGAAATTTAAGGCAAAGAGATTCGTCGTCTATTGTCTAGGGCTGCCCCCGACTTAAGATTTTCCTAGTCAACTGTTAGTCTTTTATTTAAGCCATTACTCAATTAGTCGGGGGAGAAATACTAAACCATAATAACAAGCATTTAAAATATAAATTAAGCTCTCAAGCACACACATAAAGCTTGCTGCAGCGACAAAGGCAAATGTTGCATGAACTTTTATGAGTTCAGAATGCAAACAAAATAAACCTAGAGTATAAATAACAGCCTTATCTTAAAACAAAGAACCCCCTGAAATTTAACAAAAATATTTGTAAAATTTAGGACATAAATATAAATTATAAACAAATGAATAAAATAAATATACAGCAAACTGAAACACTTATATATTAGTGCAAACAATCAGCCCAACGGACAAATAGCCTTAACATTAGGCCTGTAGCGGCGTGTCGATGACGCTTCGACGTCAATTTCGTCGACGTCATATTTTTTTGTCGACGCTTCTTAATTTATTTATGTATTTATTTTCTTGTACCGTTCCCGGCGGTACAGCTCGCCACACACACGTGGGAGACCAAAACATTGCAGAATCGAGACCAAAACAGCAACCTCTTCACAGAATTCACAACAAAGCCATGCAAAAGTCCCAACAAAAGAAAAAGTCCTAAAAAAACCCAGCTCGCACTATTCATCGAAGGTATGGGAATACTTCAAATTTAGTCCCAAACGTAAAGGTGTCGTTATTTGCGCTCTTTGTCAAATGGAGTTGACATCCCAAGTCTCCCGCATATTGATAGCGGCTCCCTGATGCCCGCAAATTAGTTAAAATCTCCAGGAATCTAGAGCTCGCGAGCTCCAAACCGTGTAGAGGGAGAGAGCGAGAGACCTTGCGTGTGTGTGCAAATGTGCGTGTGTGCCTTATGAAGCGCATGTAAACCCCACCCCCGTCAACAAAACCGAAAAAAAAGTCGGGATGTTTTTTATGAGCATTGACAACATTAAAATGAGCACCACATCCAAGTGTGATAGGGCTCATTTGAGTAGCCTACCAAACATTTTACAGTGTAGATACTCCGTAAGAACCAGATCAAAATTGTTGTGCATTGAATGTGCACTCCTGCAATTTCCATATTACAAAAAAGAATCGTTCAATTAGTCGTTAGATTAGTCGACTAATCGATAAAATAATCGACAGACTATTCGTTTAATTAATAATCGTTTACCCCAGCCCTACTTAACATTGAATGAAAACTAACAAAATAATAAATATACATTAGCCTATATAAAAATAAATAAATTAAATATATAGCAGCAAACTAAAAAAACAACGATATGGACAATTAGGCGGTACCCAACTCATAGTCACTATTTTCTTTCCTCCGAGAAACAAATACAAGTTTGTCTACTTTGTTAGAGACAAGAGTGCTCCGTGTCTTGCTCACAATGAAGCCGGGCTTTGAGAAGAAGCACTCCGAAGAAGTGGACATGGAAGTTAAGTTAAACATGTCATGCAGTAAATGTGGAACTTTAGCTTCAACAATTCCCACAAACAGGTTAACAATGGAGGAAGCAGTTAGGCTACTACTTACAAGTTTTAAATGAAAAGTCATGTTTGAGGTTGCACGTCACACTACTGTGGTCGTTCTTCACCCTTTTGAAATGTTCCCCACACTTTGGATTTTTTGCCCAACTTATCACCAGTTGGCGATCCATCATTGCCTGACCAAATCCTGTGGAGTTTTTTTTTTCTCCGACTAACCGACTGATTCAAATGTAGTTCGACTATTACTAGTTCGTCGACTAATGCCTGGTTCAGATTACACTACTTTAAACGTCGCCAGATTGCTGAGCTGTTCAGATTACACGACTTGCTGTCTGTAATCTAGTGTCTTGAAGTTGTTGTGGTGACCACACTACGTAAATGATCCGCAACAGGGGTCCCACACTACACAAGCTGACAACAACTCTGTCACCCAACGACTCTATCTGGTCCCCAAACCATGTTTTGTCACGAAAACACACCCAAGAAGTGGAACGGGAAATGAAGCGAAACAATGTGCGAAACAGAAATTGTATATTAGAACATGGACGTCGGGAAGAAAATAGCGCTGCAAGCTATTTGCGCGATGATCTTATCTGAAAACCCCCGAAAAAGTAAAAGACAAAGAATATGGGTGAAAGAATGGATCAGCACAAGTGGGCAGCAGGGATTGTGTGTGCTGCAGAGAGAGTTGGAGGCGAGTAAAACATGTTTAATAATGAAAAAGTAGTTGCCTGTTGCTGCTGCCGTTATTCTTTCAGTGACCTCAACCCAATGCCTTGCTCTCTCATTGGCTGTAGCTCGTCGAGACACTTGACACCACAGGATGTCGAGTTGGCCGACAGCTCCAGATATTTATAATGCTAGGTATTTGTCTGGCGACGGCGAGCCGTTGAGTGTTCACGCATAAATATTGGCGAGGGCTAATCACCCGCTGATTTGCCCCCAATCACAGCTCGACCTGACGGTGAGCTCGATCATTTGAAAATCAGACTTAAAATCCTGTGATTTTGTAGTGTGAATTAGCATAACGTTTAGTCGACTATTAGGGGACAGCCCTGCTATTGTCAATAGTGTAGAAATGTATAAAGCACAGCTCACTTTTGAACCAAGCAGCTTTCTGTTGGTCAGCATGGCAGATCCACTGGAAATCTGCATGGGGAAATCTTTCCCCCTCACTTGAAATTTCTATTAAATTGACTGAATTTCTCCCACAAAAAAATGTGCTGAATGACGGCAAATGTGACCACACCTTCTGGGACCAAAAACCTTGATGACAAGTTGCACTATGCTGATTTTTGTGCAATCAAATGCTCTCAACAAAGGACACAAAACTGTGCTTGTCAAGTAATTTCATTTGGTCTTTAATTATGTGCCAATGGCAAAGATAAAACCAGATTAAAAATTAACCTTTAGTACAACAGTCGTGCACATACAGTATCAAGACAAGGAATTGTTTTTTTTTCATTGAGGAAGCTTATTTTTGTTGGTGTGCAAGGTCAATGCAAGTTATTTTTTACTTCTCTATGACGCAAAGTTTTACCTTTCTCTTCTTGTGACAGACCTTGACGAGTAGCACTTCAACAGAAACTGAGTTTTCTTCATTCTCTGAGTTCTGCAATGGCTTCTCTGATACATTGAACAAATCAAAATTACTAAATGATCAGTGGATATTATTTGTACACGCTGGTAAGAGCATACAAAAAAATGTGAAACTTAACGTTGGCTTACCAGTTCTATGGAAGAATCCAGTGAAAGTGAGCTGCAGGTTTGAAGCCATACTACAAGACAAAAGACTGGAGTTAAAACCTCTACATGCATTTGACCCATTCAGTCAAGTTCAGAAAACGAACCACATAAATCTGGAATAAAAGGACATCTTACTTGTGAGATTCCTGGTCCACTTTTGACTTCTCTAGCAGATCGTTCACTCTAAAGCATTTTCTGAAACAATGGACGCCATCAAACATTGTTATTTTATCTGTTGAGATGCAAAGCCCTCATTCAACTTATCCAACTACAACTAAAGAAGATCACTCAGTTGCAGTGTATCTGTCAACAAATTGTCTCACTGTGAGGCCTACAGAAGGAAATGGAAGGTGTGGCTTTTTGACAAACAAAGAGATTAACTTGCATGAAGTTTGTTTAATATACAGCAATCATTTTACCTTTTTGAATTTGTTCTGGAGTTTCTGTGGGCCATATATGTAAGAGATCTGTGCAGGAAGATTGGCTGATGGAAAAGGACAAATTAAAGATGCAACCAGTTAAGCTATTGTTATGGCAGCCATGTACAGTTCTCCCAAGTTTACAAAGGAGAACAGCATGTTATGTCTTCATTATTATGCTCTACTTACTGCTATGAGATTCCTTGTGCGAAGAAATCTATATATTTGAGTCGGTTCTGTAAACAGAAATGCAGAGAATAACTTACATTGATGTTGCATAATTAGATGCCATGTAAATAAATAAGCTGCTATTTTTAAATCATACTAAGCATGTTGAGCCAGCATCTATGAAAAAAACTAACCCCATTATTTCACTGACACTCTTATACATTAATCAAGATGGCAGTTTGGCAAGACCTGTCTTAGCTCGTGTAGAGAAACTTCTGGTTTTCAAGGGTTTTATGTTGTTTGTGACTGCTTATTTGCCTTCCTCTTCTATGACCATAAGTCTAAGTCCCCAATGCCATATTCAAATAATAAAACACATAAAATCACCATAAAGCACGTGTCATCTCTTGATGCACGTGTCTAATTTTCATATAGGATGTGGCCTAGACAACTATTATGTGTTTAAAATAACTCTATTGTGACAAAAAAAACATGACTTGAGCAGATAACCCACATTAAAATGTATATTTAAGAAATTTCACGAACTACTGTAAAACAGAAGTATTGGTTAGTATTGTTGTTTAGCCCTCAAGCTAGGAGTGTGTGACAAAACAATTGGATACTGTTAAGTGTGCTAGAAAAACAGCAGTTTATTGTGTTTACAAAGCGAAGATGGTGAAAAAAAGTTAGATTTACGAGCAAACCGGAGCAACTTACTCTCGAACGCCTGCAGGAAGAGTTCTTGGTCGGCTTGGATCTGCTCCATCTTGGGTCGCTTCACTGAAGGGATCACAACTCCGGACGATACGTGCGCTCCTCCATTAGCAGCTTTACTCGTGCTGTTAGAATAAAAACCATTTCCACCAGAGCCGTGCTTTTGTGGAGCCATCCTAGAATTGTGTTCGCGGTCGAATGAGATGTTTGAAACGGAAGCCCAGTGGATTCAGCCGAGTCCTGAGCCCAAACAAAGGGAGAGCAGCCGAGACCGGTTCGCCCCCTCAACAAAGTAACAGTTAACATCAACGAGCCGGCAGATCAGTTTGTTTTACAGACCGGGTGGAATTCGCGACAACACAAATGTGCACGTAGAAAAACATCGCAACAACGACGACTCATAAGCGTGAAAAAAATAAGCGCTTCGCTAACTCTTATCGGATCATAATTTGGATTCCACGGGATAGTGAATGCGGACTAACATACAACACAGAAACCAGCCGCAGCAGAAAGTGTGCTTAAAGATTAGCTGTCCACTATTGTGTTGCGAAGAGAATATCGCCGCTGTTTACTTGTTACTAGGAATATACAAGCCCAGAAGCTTTGTGCCCTATGGGAAACAGCCTGAAGTCGAAAGTGCCGTGAATATTACCCGCCCTCTTTCTTGAATGTATTCCACTCAGCTGATAAAAGCTCGAGTTTGGACATTATTGCAGTCAAGTTTGGTAGAGAGTGTGCTGTGCGCTCGCGCTGCCTTCAGTTTCGCTTATTATATTTTCGCGGGAAATTCGTTTTTCAGAGTAGTAGATATTGTGGCGAGAAAAAAGTTCAGGGTGTAAATTCTGGCCCCCAGTTGTAGGCTTTTAAATATTTATCTGTAGACGTATTATTTAAGTTGTTTTTGAAAATGTTTAAAGACGTTTTGTTTGTGTTGTTTGATAGTCACTATTTCAATTTAAAGGTGCCCTAGAGTGGTTTTTTATATTATTTTATAATGTTTCCTGGGTTGCCCTTATAATGTTAGTATGTTTTTTAGATCAAAAATAGTCATAATTTAGAAATAAAAGGCATTTTTCCCACCCGGATTTTAGCCTCTGATTTGAACGCTCTGTTTGAAGGGGCGTGTCTGCTGTGTGGAACCGGCCTCTGCTGTGATTGGCTGACATGCTTGCATATGAAATAGCTATGTATTACATGTGAAACTCTCTCGAATATTTTTACTACAGCTATTATACGTTTTTACTATTACAGCTATCGAAATTAACGAATCGTGAGATGTTTTTAAAGTATTTAGATCTATTCCCATCACATACAATGTTGCTGTGATGACTGAGCATTGAGCAAGCAGAGGACAGTCTGTTGGTCGCGAGAATGAAGATCTTATCATTGCAATGCAGTTTCTGTTCTCTAATGCTTTCCCCAATGCAAACACGATCATGTAAATACAGTAAGAGCTTCGCTGTGCAGTGTAACGTGCGTCATTGAATTCATAACGAGTTTGGCAAGTGTCCAGATAAACTCGCGCTGTGGAAAGATTGTTCTTTGATCGCTTTCTGTATATAATTTATTCACAATTTAAATACATTTTTTTCTTCATCCTACTAAAAGAAACGATGTGAAGTTGATATTTTAGTCACTGGCTTGACTTACTGATGCATACACAGTATTGAACGATTTTGAGAGAAAGGTTACCTGTCTGAACTTGAACAATTACACATCAGAAAGTGTTGCTTGGTTGATCCGAGGCCAGCTCTGTATTGGCCCAAGTTGAGGAAACAGTCGTCGGTGAAATGTTTGGAAATTTCCAGAGTAAATAAAAGTAAGCCGTTGTTTCTTCAGAGGCTCGGATGAAGGAACTAAAAAATACTTTTGTGTTCATGTGTACATCCAAACACTATGCTTTGGCTGCGCAGTTTCGCATGTCATTGAACATGGGCTGGGATATGCAAATTTGTGGAGGCATACATATTAATGATCCCGACTATTGCGTCACAGTCGGTATTGTGTGGAGAATCGACCGTTTTTCAGGGGTGTTTTTCATAAACGTGAATTAAATGAGAACGCGAAAACAGTCCAGTTTGAGATTCACTCTATGTCATGTCAATGCACTGAACTCTTGTTATTTGACTATACCAAGGTAAATTCAATTTTGAATTATAGGTCACCTTTAAACTAACAGAACAGAGTTCTTTGTTTTTTTTTAGTTTAGGGCCTCTCGTTATAAGTGGAACAATTACTACTCATTGCTTTATGAAAGTGCATGACTTCTCCAGTTCATGACTATAAAAAGAAAAAATCTGATCAAACTTTTAATCAGTTGTGTGTATACATTGGCTATCTACTTTTGAGATGAGATCAAATGTCCATAAACACAAATAATAAGAAATAATGAGCAGCTGTGAAAAATATAAATATTTTTTCTTTTCTTTTCTTTTCTTAAAACATATTTTACATAATATAATGGTATTCACCATTTTATTTTATTCCCCATGAAAAGTTTTGTGGATGGTTATTTCACTAGAGACTCTCATCACATAAAATGGTAGTAACAACACTGTTATAAAAGCCAAGAAAATACCAACTTTTTTAGGGAACCAAGCTACAACACTACACTTTATATATTGATTACAAAAAATGGGGCTAAAGGCACACCGGGGTAAAAGGCGCCTTTATTTTTCTCTAAACGACTAGAATAGATGGTACAAAAATTTAGCTCAGCAATCCTTCCCTCGCACTTTGTAAAAAAAAATACTTCCCTTGCGGATCAAATTGACCTGAAGCCCTAAAATACTTACTTTTTTTTGTCCAGAAAGCTTCTTTTATTTCATTTTGATAATATTTTTCTATTTTTATGCAATATTTTGGAGATTTTATTTTTATTTTATTTACCTTTAAATTACTAGATTTTATTAATAAATAATGACTAGCCTAAATAATAATTTAAGCACATTCTTCACATTCTTTCACTATTCCTTTTCTTCCTTGTAGGCCTGAAACGAGACTTCAAGAGATTTCCACGACGCATGCGCGAGAATTGCGATCTCCATCAACTACTTCAGTTAAGTTCTCGCGCGTGCGCGTCGTGGAAATCTCTTGAAATCTCTTGAGGCCTACAAGGAAGAAAAGGAATAGTCGAATAAAGTCGTTATTTTTGTTTGTTTTTTCGCACAAAAAGTATTCTCGTCGCTTGATAAACTTATAGTTGAGCCACTGTTGTGACATGGAATATTTAAACATTTTCTTCATTGACTTTCTGGGACGTCAGGATTCATTCCCTTAGGGAGCCTATGGAGGAGTGATCCAGCTGTCACATTTAATCAAATATCTTCATTTGTGTTCCGAAGACGAACGAAGGTCTTACGGGGTTGGTACAGCATGGGGGTGAGTAATTAATGACTTAATTTTCATTTTTGGGTGAACTAACCCTTTAAGTAGCACATGAGAATCACTAAAATTATTGAATATAACTCAAGCAACAGTTTTTCAACAACAAGAATATGTAAAAGGGTGGTATTTGGGGTAAAAGGCTAAAGGCACAATAATTAACATGATAATAAATATCTGGCTGACTTTTCCATTTGTTGACATGACATTAGATTCAGATGGTAATATCATATATTAAGTTGGGCATCCACCTTATAGATAATCATCATATTTATAATTAAACCATCATATTTGAAATATTAATCATATCATATAATAAAATATATAATTTACTATAAGCTATATTAAATTATGAGATCTCATTGAATGCTTTCAGAATCTTTATTTTTATGACAATATATTTACTGAACAAAAATGATAAAAATAAACAGAAAATAGTGCACATTTTGCTAAAGTAATTGTTTAGAACAAGTATTAACATAGACATTATTAGAAAAATACATATAAATATAAAATACTTTGTGCCTTTTGCCCCATGCTGGTTTTACCCCGTGTGTGGGGTAACAGGCCCACTTGCCTCCTCATTTAAGATTTTTAAACAAACACTTTTATAATTTATTTTCACACAAAATCTGTTGCTCTATCAAAGTTCAATAAAAACATACATATTTTTCTGCAATTATACACTATATGAGTAGTGAAATGCATATTTTCAAGATGTTATACTTCAATTATATTTATGTTCCAAATGTTGGAAATAAATGGAGAATTAATAAATAAAAAACCATAATACTTTAACCTCCTAAGTTGATATAGGTTAAGCACGCTAAAGTTCCATCTGATTAAAAGGAAAAAATAAAATGATGTTTCAGGCCGTATTGTGTATTTGTGTAAAGCTCAAATAATAAAAAATATGCTATATAATTAGTGCCTCGACCCGATCAACTAAATATGTCAAGATACAAAAATCATTAATATACCAGGGAAATATTCTTGCTTGCTGGATCCATATTTAAAATTAAATTACCAATAACACGTGCTAACATTTATTGTGTGATGAGGTCGATAAATTTGTTCTTGGTTTGAATTGATTCACATCCCGGGATGGAAACCTCTAATAATCTAATGTCTACCGGATGTGTCAGCAGAGGGAATAAAATAACCTGGGTTGTTAGATCGCTTCTATAATATTTACAAAGGAGACTCGTGAACTCACATGGGAGAAAGAATTAACGAGAAAAAACAAGAAAAAAAGAGTGTTTATTCGTAGTCTTCGTTCGGTCGAACCTAGACCAAATCAAGTTATTTGCGCCCTGGCGGCCAATAGGCGCGGTGGCCAAGTGGTAAGGCGTCGGTCTCGTAAACCGAAGATCGCGGGTTCGAACCCCGTCCGTGCCTCGATCAATGGAACTAATTTGCTTTTGCATAAAGGGGGTGTGACGAAACCACAGACAAATAGTCTTATTTTCCTTTAGGATTATTACACCACCGAAGGTTTCATTTCAGCAGGAGAAAATAGAAAGCTTGTTGGCATCCAGACTAACATGAATAGAGCCAAATGCAGGCAAAGTTTATGGTTATGACGACCTGAACAGTCTACAGACGCTCTCTGTGTAATTTAGAAACGTTGGACTGAACACAATGAATAATGTGCAAAAACTCCTAAATTTAAAAGTACAAACACTTATAATAAACAAAAAAAAGATTCTAATGGAAGGAATGTTCTTTGAAGAAAAATATTCATGATTGAGTGATTTTATTGTGTTAATGCAGAGAGCCAAATTGTTCAATGGGGAAGTTTAACAGAAAAATGCAAGAATGTAAGAATGTAAATTGGTGTCTGATATAGCCGATCGGTCAGTTATGTAGTGTTATGCATGTATCCACAAGATGACGCTAGTGCTCCAAATCAAAACAGACCTTCACAACGACCATAGTAGGCTACGCAGCTAATATAGTGAATATTCTACAGCTCAAAATTATAAAACTGTAAAGGTTCGACTCAAACAACATACCTGCTGCTTCTCTGTGGGACTCATTGCATATGTTTGCCATTTTAAATAAACGAATAGGATGCCCCCCGACACCAACGCACACATTTCGCTTTTAAGACATATCATCAAGATTACCAACAATAGGTGAGTGTGACATGGGCTGTTCATAAATGCATGTGCTACCTAGAATTGCATTTTGGGGAGGGCCTGCGAACGGCACGAGATCTCCGCTCGCTGCTGTCTGTCGCACATGGCACGCGGCTCTGCAGAATACAGGTAAACCCTTTAAGAAGGCGGCGGTGACAGTCATGACTACGCTACCGAGCAGGGAACTTACAAGGATATTCATACCATTTTGGCTCTTCCAACAGAAAAAACACGCATATCTTCTCAGAAGAAATTTATATGCTGGCTTTAGTGAAGAATGCATCTTTATTCCATTTCTTTGGCAGCAATCAGAACCAGAACTGGACCGTACGATCGACAAACTTTTCGACAACTGTTTGAGTGTCAATCAATACGTGCGATTATGACCGTGGACATAAATCAAAAACAGGCTGGGTTGATACAACGCTCAAACAGTGGAAGTCCAGCCGAGGTAAATTAATCTCCTGTAACGTTAGTTAATTGTTGAAAAGAAAATAGCCTACATCAATATGTACTGCTTCATCCCTGATGAAATGTAAAGATTTTGTGATATGTTTTGGTTTATTTCAACATGAATCATACCAGTGTATGAATGAAACAGGCTAGGTTAACCACATTAAATTAGAATTTTGTGAAATAGTGTATTTTTAAGGCTATTTATCATGAAATATATATATATTTTTAAATCAATAATGAATGTATTATAATAAACTGTGTATATGGGGTTAAAGACATTAATGTGTTAGAGGTTGGGTCTTTGCAGGCAAGGTGAGTAGTTCAATTTACTCTCAACTGGCCTACAAAGTCCCAGTTTCTGGCTCATGTAATCATCCTCACTTATTTCTGTCCGAACAGGTACATTATAATACACACATACATAATAATGAAAAAGATATTTATTTAGAATATGTACTGTTGATGGGATACATTCAAATGGGAAAGAAAGTTTTAAAATCAGTCTATTTTGCTTATAAAGAATACTATTTAGAATATAATACTTATTCAGTACAATATAATTACAGTACATTAAATAGTTTGCTCAAGGTGTTCTGTCAAGTATTCCCTACTTAATATCCCACTCTTGGAAGTTCAAAACTTATGAAAGTTTGTTTGGATCTGTTTGCCAAAATCTTCCTGTTGCCATTTAAATTGCATCGTGGCTCATTCTGGACTGAGCACATTGTTATATTGTCAATTGTACTGTGATTTGTTTCACTAGCACACTTATAGGACACTCAAGTTGGAATTAGAACCTAGTATGTAGACTTTAACTTCACAAACATTTCCGTGGCTCATGACTGTAAAATTGAAAGGACCTTCACGCTGTCTAATGGGCATGTTTGTAGTGCATGTATAAACACAGAAATACCAATCCGAATAGGAAAGAATCCCTGCTCCAAAATGGACTGAACTCATTCACCTCTCTCCGCTACCCACTTAAATCCCAAAGCAAACCCCTTTTTTATAAGGGCAATTTATAAACCCCTGGCATGCATGCTTCAGGGGAGGAGGGAGGTTAAAATTCCCCTCTCTCTCTTCTTAATTTAAACTTTTCACTTGTTGGACGGCTGACAAACAGGGTCTTGCTCGCTTCCAGCCGTCTGAAGCAGGGACGCGATACAGCAGCCGCATGTCTGCGCTTCCCCAGGGGAGGGAAAGGGTGTCCAGCTCTCACCAACACCCAGTCGCCGGATTGAAAGCTGGCTCCGTGCTGTTGAAATCTGAGTCTAGGAAGAGGACCCAAAAGGCAGCAAGAAAAATGAGGGACTTTTAGGGGCAGCTGTGTTTTATTAACCCAGTCATAATGCCCCTAAAAATCCTTATTGCTCTTGCAATTTTCAGCGTCCCTGCGTGGACAGACATGACCTAGCAGGGCTTAAATGCACATACGCGCTCTAATATAACAGCAGAATAGAGAAAAAGAAAGCCTTCTTGTGAAATACTTTTTAGATACTCCTGTTTCAAATGCAGGCTCCTAATTTAGCAATTTAGGTCTTTGCGACAGACTGTAAAGGATTGACAAAAGATGCGGTGTGACTTAATGCAAAACACTATGTGGTTTAAGCGGTTCAGTAAATACACCCTTTCCTTTCATTAATGTCCATTTTCTCTTTCAAACCATAGAGCTCTTTTCAAAGACGTGACTTCATTCTGCTCTGAATCGGACTGCTTTTTGTCAAGCCCACTAGTCAATGTAAGCCTTGTAAACACAGAATATAGTTCTCTGGCTTGAGGTTATGAGTTTTTAGAATTTGTGTTGTGTTGTCAATATCAGTTTGAGCACATTCATTCTCCCAAAACTCACTCTTAAATCGCCCAGTTCCTCTGGACATGATCGTGTTACCCTGTATGCGTTCTTAGCTTGAGCTTCAGCCCTGCTTCATTCTATCTTATTATAATGTCACATGGAAATCACACTGACAAACTCAATAAACGGTCTGTATGGTTTAATTTTCGTGAGGGGCAGGTAATAGCCTGCACAGCGGCTGAGAGAAAAAGTGACTCAGCTCGGAGAGGATGCATGCACTCTAAGGGTGTAAGCCTGTGGAATCTCGAGCTGCTCTTTGAGATCGCCTGCTGTCCCACACGTCTCATTTGCACGTCACTATTATCACAGCATTTCCCTTCGCTGAGAGCAGAAGATGATTTGGGTCAGGACGTCCCTGTGCAAAAATAAGCCAAAGAGAAGGCATGGCCAATAAAGACCATAGCAATATTTAACTTTACACACTGAAATATACATGTACAATATATTATCTACTCTACCGTATCAAAAGTTTGGGGTCAGTGTTTTTTTTTTTTTTTAAATTTTTTTTTTTTTTTAAGAAACTAATCATTTATACAGGCGCATTAAATTGATCAAAGGTGACAGTAAAGACATTTATAATGTTACAAAATATTTCTATTTCAAATAAATGCTGTTCTTTAGAACGTTCTATTCATCAAAGAATACTGGAAAGTGGTACAAAAAGTGGTTTCCACAAAAATATTAAGCAGCACAACCGTTTTCAACATAGATAATAATAATAATAAATGTTTCTTAATCAGCAAATCATCATATTAATGATTTCTGAAGGATAATGTGACACTGAAGACTGGAGTAATGGTGCTGAAAATTCAGCTTTGACATCACAGGAATAAATTGCATTTTAAAATATATGTAGAAAGAAAATCGTTATTTTAAATTGTAATAATATTTTACAATATTACTGTTTTTACTGTATTTTTGATCAAATAAATGCAGCCTTTGTAAGCAGAAGAAAAAACTATAGAAAGAGTACTACTGAACTTTTTTGCTCATTCAACTCTTTTCTTTGAAATAATTTATGGATCTCAATTGATTTAAAATGTTAAGCAAATTAATTGCATTAATAAATCAATACTAATACTTGCTGAGAAAAAAACTAATTAAGATAATTCAAAGACATTGTATTATTGTAGAAGACAAATAAAGAACTGAATGACTACAAAAAAGTGGGTCATATAATGCTACATGCACTTTTTCAAGTTGATTGTACTGCAATGTGTGTTGGCAGTGCCTGTACACAACCATCATATAATGATAAAAATGCATCCAGTGTTTTTTTTAATTTTCTTATGTTTTCCCTGTCTCAAATCGAGCGGTTCGACCGTGTGACTTCACACGGTCGGACGCCCCTCCTACGATTGTTGATTGACAGCACCGTTTCAACACAGACCCGCCCTGAGCGAGCTGTCATCATAGCCGTCATTGTTGATATGCTGGAGTAGAATGGCGTCTAAGCGATTGTGGTGTTCTGTTCTTGGGTGTAACAACGAACACAGCAGTCATTTTGATGTTCCTAAATCCGAAACGCTGAATACACAGTGGCTGAGTTTTGTTTTCGAAGGGAATATTCCCGACGACTCACGAGCAACGTCAATGCTTTCATGTCTGCGCGAATCATTTCTCACCATAAACGAGGGTCAGTATAAAGCTGGTTTTGCTAAGAAGCTGCTCCTGAAAAGAGAACCGGTACCAACTATTCGTGTTCCTGCTACACCTCCAGAAGAAGTGAGTGTAACGTTTTATTAACCTTTATATTAATCTTTGCAAATCGCTTGCACGCTTCACGATAAATGCGGCTAAGGTTTAACGTTACATTCAGGGTAACGTTACATTACGGCATGTTTTCTATGCACGATGTTCTCAATATAATTCATAATCCCACGTTTATAATGAACAACGCGTTATGGTTATTGTGTTATTACAAACTGTGTAACTTACGAATACAGCATCTGTATCTCACTACTCTACCCTGCCAGTACATATACAAAGATAGATCAAAGTGACATTATGTTGGGCTGATATTCGATTCAGAGTATTGAAGAGCACATTTACTTGGCACTGCAGCATTTGCTGTTTGCTAGTAGAGCAGCCTAAATTATTATGGCATGGATTCTGATGTAACGTTAGCAAATTTGTCAGCTTTAAGCACAAACTAAACAGAACTGAACTCTTAAGATTAGTAATGATGTTTACACCAATTTCCAATTTTACCTATGTAGCCTAACTTAAAAATAGTCAGATAATGGTTGCCTCTTTTTAGTTGCCAGGAGTGAAAATGTGTCATCCTTAACATTTTTGGTGTTTTGGATTCACTATAGCTGGAGAACAATTATATACAAAATAGGTTGTAGGCTCTACTGGGTGATTTATTTTTTTTAAACTATCTATCATAATTTTTTTTAGTAACTATCATCATTAAACCCAGATTGTGTATAGATTTTTAGGCATTCTATTATCTCAAACAGCCTGAAAAATAGTGCATTTAGCTGATGTAAATGGGAAAAAAATCTCCCCGGGGGAGTATGCCCCCGGACCCCCCTAGGTTTGGGCTAAGCCCCGAATGTTTACATCGTCTGGCTCCGCCCCTGGGGGTAGGTCATCAGACCAATCAGGGATGAGTTCCCCAATGAATATGAATGAGTCTTCCCCTACCGCCCTGCAAAAAAAAAATTCGCCTCCCGCTGCCATTCTTTCTCCAAAACATACCCTCAACTGTTGTCAAGGCAACACTCCAGGTGCGTTGTGTCAAAACGCCCCACCGAACGGAGGGGCGGGGTGACTGAAGCTCATTTAAAGACACATGCACTGAAACGGCGTGCTGAAAACAGAGCTGTTTTTGACCAGGTAAAATTTATGTTTTCTTACAAAACTAATGAGAATTTCTAATTAAAGTATATTACAAACTTTTTATTTAGACCCTAAAGAATCAAATTAACTTGTATGAAAATGGCATTATATGACCCCTTTAAAAGTCAGTATAGTGTTTTCCCATATCATTATAGCACAATATAAGTTCATAGTGCTCCATTTGTTTAATTGGTTGGTTGTGTACTGAATGCAGGCAGACTGATGTCTTTTTTGTATCGTGTCTCGCATTACGAGCGCTGTGAGCAAAAGAAAAAGACAGAAACAACTAATATAAAAACAAGAACAGAGAGATATTGGGGGGTATTCCAGAATTTTGGCGCCATGACCCTGAAGTTCCTACTGCCTTTGGAAGACAATAGGAGTGTTATGGCTGCAGAGTTCAGTAAAAATCAACTGCTTAAACAGTTTAATGAGTAAGAGAGTAAGAAGGGAGTTACAGAAATCTAGGTGTGAGGTTATAAAGGCATGGATTACAATTTCGGCATCTTTAAGGATAAGGGAAATACAAATACAGGTTCGGAGGTACAGATGAGAAGACTGTAGTGCTTGATATGGGCTAATGAGTCAAACTACATCACACCCAGGTTACATACAGCATGTGAAGGCCTCACTTGATCATCAGAGGTCAGAGAAGAAAAATATTTTGGGCCAACTAGCAGGATTTCGGTTCTGTCATCGTTTAATTTGAGAGAAATGGAGGTCATCCACTCACTCATTTAGGTCATGGATACTTCTTATGAAAGCTGATGTTGATTTCAAACATCTCCTTTGAGTATCACACATTGTGATCTACTTCTGTGACTGTAGTATGTAATATTGATTAAGCTCACAGGAAAGCGATGACATGCATGTGATTTTATGATGCACTCAAACCCAGAGTTCACACATGTATGAATCACACTCACTTTTTACAAACATCCATGCATAATAACCACGAGTGAAAACTTGTTGAGCGATCCCAACGCTCATGAATCGTGTGTGTTTGTGTGTGATTCGGCAGCTGTGTGTTGTTAAGGAGTGAAGAGGCAGTGGTCTGTGACTGGGTGGGGAAGAGAAATGAAAGGTGACACAGATGTGGTGACTCAGCACAGACACACCTCCTGAGCCACACTGACTCACAATCACACTGAGGAATTTGTTTATCTGGAAACCATTTAGATATTAATGCTTCACAGTTGGTTCACATTCTGCTTTGTAGCATTTGTTTAATTTAATTAATTGTTACTGCTAATTACTCGTGATAATTGTATGTGGTGATGATACATCATATACTATTTAAAGTAACAAAAATTCAATTTAAAAAACGTTTACTTTTTATTTCAGCTAGTTGCCAAGGTAAGTTACATTTTCACACCTGTAGATTGATTGCTTTGTTTCGAAATCGGGGCTTAAAGGGGTCATATAATGGCATTTTTTAACAAGCTAATATGATTCTTTAGGGTCTAAATTAAAAGTTTGTAATATACTTTAATTAAAAATTCTCATTAGTATTGTAAGAAA
This sequence comes from Tiaroga cobitis, assembly GCA_030578255.1. NCBI lineage: Eukaryota > Metazoa > Chordata > Actinopteri > Cypriniformes > Leuciscidae > Tiaroga > Tiaroga cobitis. Next base: position 30,835,105 of record CM060593.1, read on the forward strand.
ACACTTATTTTACCTGGTAAAAAAACAGCTCTGTTTTCAGCACGCCGTTTCAGTGCATATGACTTTAAATGATAATGAGCTTTGCTGACTCCGCCTCTCTGTTCTGTGCGTACACCGTTTGAACACAATAACCATAACGCGTTGTTCAGTATAAACATGGGATTATGGATTATATTGAGAAACGTCATACATAGAAAACATGCCGTAATGTACCCTGAGTGTAAACCTTAGACGCATTCATTGTGAAGCGTGCAGCTAGCGATTTGCAAAGATTAATTTAAATATTAATATAAAGTTTAATAAAACGTTACACTCACTTCAGTTCTTCTGGAGGTTCAGCAAGAACACGAATATCTTCTGGTACCGATCCTTTTTTCATGAGCAGCTTCTTAGCAAAACCAGCTTTATACTGATCCTCGTTTATAAAGCAGTCTGGTGTGTGAAATGATTCGCACAAACATGAGAGCATTGACGTTGCTCGTGGGGAATATTCCCTTCGAAAACAAACTCAGCCACTGCGTCTTAAGCGGTTCGGATTTAGGAACATTAAAATGACTGCTGTGTTCGTTATTACACCCAAGAACAGAACACCACAATCGCTTAGACGCCATTCTGCTCATAGACAGTGCTCCAGCATATCATCAACAATGACCGCGCCGGTCCGCGCGGACTATGATTGACAGTTCACGAGCGAGGGCGGGTCTGTGTTGAAACGCTGCTGTCAATCAACAATCGTGGGAGGGGCGTCCGATTTAGTGACGTCACAAAATCGAACGGCTCAATTTGAGGCAGGGGAAAACATATAAGGAGATTAAAAAAAAAACACTGGATGGATTTTTATCATTTTATGATGGTTGTGTACAGACACTGTCAACACACATTTCAGTACAATCAACTTGTAAAAGTGCATGTACCATTATATGACCCCTTTAAATCATTACAATGTTGCAATTTCATCTTGGTTCGGTTCGCTTCACAAGGCAATATTTCCAAATGGACCAAACTTTATTAATACAGCGAGTAAACTCTTCTTTAATTGGTCAGACAACAGCGTTGAGGGCTTATTGTGGCTTTTTTTGGTAACCGCTGTTATCATTTTTTTGAGCAGGAATCAAAAGTTCGACAACATTCTTACCATGTACCTATTGCGGAGAAGAACAATTAGACTATATTTTAAAATGAAAAGGCGGTCATGGTCATGTCTTACCTTGCCTATAGAGCACCAAATGAGCCAGGACTGCAAAAATAGGTGCTTGATGATCCTGACTGAAACTGAAGCCAGTATTTTAACAGAACACAGCAATTCCGCCTCTCAGTTGTTTAAAGTGGTGTTGGTGCCTGCTACAGACGCACAGTGTTGTTTTCTTCTCCGCAGCAGGAAGAGGCCCCAGGCCTGTAGGAACCATCCAGCTCCAACTGGATAAACTACATAAAAGCTCTAACCACAATCAAAGTACTTCTTTTAAGTTTTCATTTACATACTGTAGTAGTTTTACCCAGGTGCAATTGCCAAATTGTTGGCTATATATATTTATATAGTGTGCGGGCGTATATATTGTTAATGCAAAGCAAACGTAACCAAGATACACAGACTCTAAAGCCTCTGCTGGATGGAATAAGGAGAGGGAATGCCAGAATAAATCATACACCTCATGATTAAAATGATTCGCAAACATGCCCTGTGGTCTGTTAGAGCTCTGCCAAAACTTTGTGAACAGTGAAAGATCTGCCAGGAGAAACAAAAGATCCTATAATATAAGAAACAAGATGAGTAGAGGTGAAGAAATCTGCGTTTGTGAAAAAAGAGAGAGACGGCAGTGGCGAATGCGAGAAATGAGTTAGAAACAGAAAGCAGAAGAACATATCACAGAAAAAGAAGTAATGTGCAAAAAAAAGACATCATATACGATACATGAACAACTGAAGTCCTATTGTGAACACAAAACAAATTACACATTCAGACGTACCCAGCCAGCGGTCTTCAGCCTTGTGGTGTGCTCTATACCACCAAATTTATTTTTAGTTTAAGGCAAACAATTTTCTCTATTCCCTCCTAGCATGTCTGTCAAGCCATGAAAAATAAGCTTTTTAAAACATCTTTTATTCGAATGACATGCTTCATGTGGACTTACACAGTCTGTCATCTTGCATGAATATGTCCTATGATACCTGAACTCCACATGTTATTTACCATCTGTCAAGCAGAGAAAGTTTCTGAAGAGCGTCTGGTCAATCAAACATATACGTAGATGACAGGGTGTCTTTCATAAAAGCGTCAAGATGAAATAAAATCAGTTTAGGAAGCCGGAAAGTGATTGTGACAAAGTGCGGTTGAATTTTTGCACAAATTGGACCTCTTGTTTATAAAAAGGGAAAATTATGAATTTATACAAGCTACAAATTTGTTTGAAAACAGTATTTATCAAACTTTTTGTCCACCCTATAATTCCATGACATCCTTTTCTCTGGGTACAGGCCTTTTAGCAATGGGTTAAAAGGCTCAAAAATGGACAAAACAACTTCCTGAGAACTGGACTTTTTGAATCCCTAATGTGGTAAAGACTTGGGCCTGTAACAATCTGAATGATATGCAATATGAGCAGTCATAAACACACTGGAGAGTAAGAACCAACTGTTTGGTAAAGTCAGACTATGGGCAGCCAAAAGCATTTTCATATCCCAGACAAGAGTGGCCAAATGAAAATTCCTTTTGTAAGAGATCCAATAACTTTCTTTTCTTAAAAGATGTATGTTTCAGAAGTAAAGTAACCAATACATTAAATTACATTACATGGAATTATTGACATTTTCATAAATGTATATTAATAATTTCTACTTTATTTTTCTATTGTCTATTTATGGTCTGACATTCTCTATAATTATATATAATTTTGCAACTGCATGTTAACTAACTCTCATTAGAGTATTATTAGACTGTGTTTATATCTGCTAACACTTTATTTTGATGGTCTCCCAACAGAAATTTTACTAATTATAAGCAACTACATGTCAACTTATTCAACTAACCCGAACCCTTACACCTAACCGTAAAGTCTAATACTCCAGTGACTAGTAGTTGACATGTATTTGCAAAGTTACTTATAGTTGGTAGAATGTCTAAAGTGGACCATCAAAATAAAGTGTAACCTTATATTGGTTAAATTGATGAATTCAGGTGAAAAGTTGGCTTGACAAAAAAAACATCTGCTTTTTACAAACTTTTACAAACGTGTGTGGCTGCACAGCTGATGTACAGAGAAAAGAAGATACATGCAAGCAAATCCAGAAAATCTCCGTTATCTCATCCATTCTCAACTATCCATTATGCCTTAAGTTTCTTGTGAAATTGTGATAAAAAGATCTATGAAAGTGCCTGTAAGTCAAGTAGGTTGGTCATCTTTTGACCACAATATTGTCATGTCAAGATAAATCACTTTTTAATGAAACTGCTAAATACCCTGAATGTAAATGTAAGTTGTAATTACATAAAAAAAAAAAATCATTATTAACCTTATCATGGGAATTTCACAATTTCAGCTGTTTTTCTGATGTCATCCCACAATAGATGGAAAATGACACCACAGCACACATAAATTTGGACTGAATGTTTTTTCTTGCTGATATCTCTTGGATTTGCTGAGACAGTCGCATGCGTAAACATTTATTTCAGAATCAGCAAATCTTAACAGACAGGTGTGTTACATTTATGTAATCTGAGGCAGATGTTTTATTGTCAAGCTCTACAGTATGACGAGACTAAGAATGTTGTGCTCTGTGCTGAGAAGCGTCTGTTTTGGTTTGGATTTGATTTTATTGTTCATTTTATACGTTTATTGATAACTATTTTCGAACTTAAAACCTATAAACTTAAAACCATAAAAAGCTTTTAAAACTACTTCAAACTTTCTGTTCTAGCTTTCTGTTTTAGCTGTTCAAGCCAACTTATTCGCAACTTGTTTACGAACTTTACTCTAGTTTTTTATAAAAAAGTTATACAAATTTTTATTCAAAAAGTCATGATTCTTCACTTTCTTAAAGTTAACAAAATGCTTCTTTCATTGCAATGAACGATGCTTGTACTAAATGCCAAACAATGTGCCTTTTCACTGCTTGAATCAGTGCCAGAAATATTTAACTTGCTTAGATATTTAAAAAAAAAAATACAAGGACCACTATGTTCATCATGTCTACAATGCTTAAAGTATAAATGGAGTTTTCTTGCCAAAACCATGCTCTTCCACATTTGGCAGAGAATTACTGTTTCATGTATGTAGTTCACCCAGCGCTAGTGTACACAACTGACAGCTCCAAAATAACAGGGGCCGTTTACCCTTCCTCAACATCATGTTTAATGAGTCTAGCCTAGTGGTAAACAGGATTTTCAACAAAAAAAAAAAAAACACACACACACACTTCTCCAGTGTGTACAGCAAGAGCTCTTACTTCTGCTAGAATTAATGTCCATTTTATTGTATGCATTTGTGAACTACAGGCCACAGATTAATGGACTGTTGACACTTGAGCTCATGAGCTAGACTGTTTTAAAAGCCTTTTTGGTTCACAAAAAGCATTCATTTTGCAATCACTGTGTATATTAGCATGTCACAAATGTGTTTTATTTACAGGTATGTAGTAAATAGCATACTATCAATATTAAGATAATGGTTATATAAACAAAGACCTCACATTCTCTTGACAAACAAAATAATGACAATGCTACACTTAATCAATAAACTTTTTAAAAAGAACTAATAATGTCATTCATGTCATTTGAATATTGAATATTTTTTAATTCATGTCATTTGAATAGTGAATATTTTTTAACAAACTAGTATTAATGGAGCAACACATTTGGGTTCTTGCACCACCAGAGCTGTCTAGTGGAAGTGTTGATTAATTTTTGGCAAATGTGTAACCAATTACCAAACTGAAAGGCATATTCAACCTTAAATAACCCTTGTAAGAAACAAAACACACTTTTGCTTGTGCAGGCTGGATGAGGGAATCAACTACTGCCTTGACCCACTTGTGCTGAATGCTCTTTGAATGAGTACATCAGGGGAGTTGACATCTTTGTTGCAGGGAGATAAAGAGGAGCATCAGTGCCCAAATTTAGCCCATTGTGGGCCAGGCCAGCTAGACTGGTAGAAATTGATGATGCTAAAGGGACTAAATGAGAGCTCCAGACCGCACAGCACATCTACTGCACAGGTGCAGAGGAAGGACAACAGCGTTTATCAGCCTTTGATAATGTTAGTTAATAAAATTACAACTGTTCTGGTTAGCTCAGAGTGCATTACCTATTAACATCAAAAGTTGTATCTGTTAACATTAGTGTATTAGTTAATGTAAAAATGAACATTAAGAAGATGCTGTAGAAGTATTGTTCATTGTTAAATAATGTTAACAAATGCAACCTTATTGTAGTTACCAATTTTTCTGTTATTAAAAGAAGTCTCTTCTGCTCACCAAGGCTGCATTTATTTAGTCAAAAATACAGTAAAAACAGCAATATTGTGCAATATTAATAACATTTAAAATAACTTTTAAATGTTTAAATATTTAAATGTTTAAATGTATTTTAAAACGCAATTCTTTCTTGTGATCAAAGCTGAATTTTCAGCATCATTACTCCAGTCTTCAGCGTCACATGATCCTTCAGAAATCAATCTTATATGATTATGTCGTGCACAAGAATCATTTATTATGTTTATCACAGTTGTGCTGCTTAATATTTTTGTGAAAAAATGTGTTCTGTTTTTTTTATCAGGATTCTTTGTTGAATAGAATGTTCAAAAGAATAACATTTATTTGAAATAGAAATCTTTACACATTTTTAATGTATAGTAATGAATGTTCTTAATTTAAGGTGTTTAAATGTCCTAACACAAATATAGGCTATATATATATATATATTAGAATTTTATTGAAAGGATAGCCCCTTGAGATGTAACATCTCATTTTCGAGGGAGTCCCAATATGTATATATATATATATATATATATATTACACTGGGAGCTCATATACCCTTAAATGGTTAGTTCACCCAAAAATTAAGGTTATGTCATTATTTACTCACCTTAATTCCAAACCTTTCCTTTTCCCTGGAACATTTAAAAAAAAGTAACGTTTCAAATGTCCTTTCCCAAATAATGAAAATCCATGGGGTCCAAAATAAGACTGGACCCCATTGACTTCTAATAAATGAATAAACATTTTCAAAAAATATCTTCTTTTGTGTATCACAGGAAAAAGTAAGTAATTCAGATTTGGAATGAAATGGATGTGTGTGTAAACGATGACAAAATGTTCTTTTTTCTTTTTTCCCCCCTCTTCCTTTAATTGAGACAGAGGATGTTTTTGATGAAGAGGGTGGCTTAATATAGCCAGGTATTCTCAGCATCTCTCACCCCTCTCCAACAGCCCAGCGATTTGACCCACAGGATTAACAAGTCAGTGTTTATGACAGAGGCCATGGAGGAAACCCACACACACACACATTATTCTGAGCCTGTTGCTTGTGAAATTCAACCCATGACTCTCTAATAGAAGTTAACATCAGCATTCGAAGTCGACATGTGCTGTCAGATGCCAAAATTGTGATGACCTTAATCTAAACAGATTAAAACTAAACCAGTTAGTTCATTTGCAATTTAAGACCGGGTATGTTTTGTAATAGATGCGAAATAACCCCTAATTAATACATCAGCTGTTATGCAGTTAGTTTAGCCTACTTCGATTTCAAGTTCCTTAGCAGAGTGATTTTCTAAATATGTGATGGACGCACTGCTAAGGTGTGAGTTTCCTGGCACTAATATAAGACACAGATGAGCGGCCACTTCTGCCAGGGCAAAACAACACAGAAATGCACAAATGGCTTGATAGAGGGTCGGGTAGATTCTTATGCCATGCCCTACACCCGCAACCACGTCGTTTTCTGACAATCCATCACCACTGTGTGAGCCAAGGGCTAAATGAAAACCAAAAATGCCATACCTGCAGAAAGCTGAGCCAGCTAACATATGGGTGTCAGTTTACCCATGTCTTGTAGGAGCATTTTACGAGGTGATGTTAATGGGATACAGAAACGAGGTCCTTCTGCACACTTCATCTCTAGTGTATGTCATCCCTCATGCCTCCTGAACCTGCGCTGAGGTCAGAAACAGGAGAACTAGGTGGATAATCCAGACCAGATACAAGTTGTTCACACAAACTGAGAAACAGAATGCACTTTAAAGGTCACACATCCTGTGGATTCATGTACTGGATAATATAAAAGCACATACCAGATGTTAATTTCTACTCAGAAATGTTCTCGATGTCTTCTATTTCTCTCTCACTTATGTGTTAGTAATGTTAAAGATAATAATAGAAGTATTTATGGTATTTATTTTAACTCCAGCCCTTACACCCACACGGTTACAAGTCACATGCTTGCTTATTTCCACTCGAAGCAAAAAGTCAGGATATTAACTTCCTGTTTAACTCACAATGGATTGGAATCAATCTCATGATTTTCAATAAAAGCCCATCTTTGAAGCTGCAGTTATTCTGTCTTCTTTTTTACAAATAGAACTGGCTCAATGACTGTCATCATCCTGTTTTTAATTCAATCAAGATGACGGTTTCCGATAAAATATCATGATACATTTTTAATTAATGCAATTTGAATCCACAGAAACATATTTAAATAAGAAATTGCCAAAAAAATGCATGCATTAGTCTATGGCAGGAGTCAATGACTCAAAGAATGATATTGTGGGAGAGTCTCTTCCTAAAGAATAAAGGAAACAATATAATTCAAACTTCTGGTTCAGTAAGTATTTTTTTAAGAAGTTATTTTATTCATCAAAGATGCATTAAATTGACCAAAAGTGACAGTAAATACATTAATAATGTTACAAAAGATTGATCTATCAAATAAAAGTTTCTATTCATCAAAGAATCCTGACAAATAAAATCCATCAAAGTTTCCACAAAAATATTAAAGTCCCCATGAATTCAAAATTGACCATACTTACTTTGTTTGCCTAAATTGATCGTTTTGTGGTGAACAATTCATCCATGCAAGTCAATCCACACAAAAAAATTTTTTGGCTTTGTAATCTTTAATCAAAATCTGAAATTTCCCCTCCCCTCTGCATTGGAGGACCTTCCCTGATGACGTAGGTTTGACGGTTTGGCTGTCTGCTTAACATCCGTAATCACGCCCCTCCAACTGACAGTAGACAGGGGGAATGAAAACACCTACTTTTCTAGATCCAATCAGGTGCTAGTTGGAAAAAAAGCCACGTCCACTATTTTGCCTCATTTATTATTCCGTTTCTCTCGGAAATACGTCACAACACTGGAGAAAACTCGTTTGCAACTTACGGTTCACGGGGACTTTAAGCAGCACAACTGTTTTCGACACTGATAATAATAATAAATATTTATTGAGCCGCAAATCATCAGAGAATGATTAGAATGATTTCTGAAGGATCATGTGACACTGAAGACTGGAGTAATGATGCTGAAAATTCAGCTTTACCGTCACAGGAATAAAGTAGCCTACATTTGAAAATGTATTCAAATAGAAAACAGTTATTTTAAATTGAAAATACTTCAGTTCTATATAACTGTTCTATATAATAATATATATATTATCAGCAGGTTTTTAAAAAAACATGTAAAATAAAATAAAAACCTGTAAAAAAAAAAATCCTTATCATAAAGTTGTTTATTAAGGTCAAAGTTGACCCCAAACTTTTGAATGTTATATTGTACATTGTCATATACAGAGCCTTTATATGGTGTAAAAAATCACTGCACCAAAGCTAAAAAAATTAAAAATAAATACAAAAATCAAACATTATCTCTGTGAATTTTTCATTTGTATTGAGTTGCATATTTTTTACACATTAAAAAAAGTATACACTCACCTGAGGTGAAGGAGTTATGGAAGTCTGTTATGTAAGTGCTACAAATTATCGCTAATTATGTTTGCAATATTCAGGTTTTCGCTATTTGAAATGGATGGGATATGAGCGAATAACTATAACCATGGTGCTTGTGTGAAGCTGAAGAGTTTGGTAAGCAGTGGGCTAAGAGCTGGAGTGGGTTTGTCAGTCAGTAAGCTGCAGGGAGACGAGCGGGTCGACACAACCAGGATCAGCGGCCCTGCGTTACTCAAGGGAACGCTGAGAGGCTCTGCTGCTCTCCAATCAGAGAGGAGAAACGGGCATGGCCTGACACAACAGCAGACAAACACACAATAGCACACAGATGCAGAGAGATGTATTGCTGTAACACAAACACAGACGCATGTGCACACCAGCCATATAGCATCATCAATACCAGCACACGCTGTAAAAATGCCAAATACTCTGTTTCACAGGTGTAGCACTCAAAATAGACGTTATTAAATTATCAGAATGGGGGGAAAGCAAGCGGTTGTGTTTAGACATCCAGCACTGAAAACAAATCTTCTCAATACATAATCAATGAATGTTCACATTTAAAATCTATATCAGATGTTTTTATTTAGACTGTTTCCTGTCTTTTGTGCAGCACTTATCTGCGTTAGGCCCGAGACGAGCATTTCTACAGGCCACCATGGATTAATGAAGCCGTTCTGGCCCTGCTTTAAAGAGAGACCATTAATACTCTGTTAAGATTACATTCCAGGGATGATTTAAGGATGACCGGGAGATTGTGCAGTGTTACTGCGCTCTGGAGGTTTTCGTGGATGGAGGAGTCATTTAGGGAGAGGGCCAGGTCACTCCAAAAACATTTCAAACAGAGAGGCGTCTGGATGAGCAGAACAAAGGCCACGGGGAGTAAAATGAGGCCAGAGAAACGACTGAAAACCTACTTCTCTCCAAGGTGAATATGAAACATCATGGATCCAAAACGTGGTTGAAAAGTCTAATGACAGATGATATTATCAGATTTGAGTAAAACGTCAATTTGTTTGTCCTCTTTTGCTTTAAAGTCACGGCAAATCTTTTCTTCCGTATTGTGACGTACATCCAAGTAAATAATACTGAGAATTATTTTTATGGCTAGGACTTGGTTCTGTCAATCAATTGTTGTTTGGATGGAGGCAGATCGGCTGAATGTGATCTTGCAGTAAGATAGAAGAGAGAAGTCTGTCGTTTCACCAGGGATCAAGTTATGTAATTGATTAGAAATTTGCAAAATAAAAAAGAAGCATAAATGTTTCTCAGAATCATTCACAATAAGATCAATAACATGCATTTAGAAAATAGATGGGGTGAATTTCCATCTCATGCCAACTTTAATGACACAAGTTTTAAACTCCACAAGTTTGTGCAAAACCTGATGATCATGTTCGCCAACCAGATCAAAAGAGTGCCTTGAGCTTAAATGGAAGAACATCTGACTGTCTGTACAAAGAGTCACTAAATAATGTAACTAATTTGCTTGAGTAGTGATCTAGCAAAATCTTAATACTGAATTAAATATTGCATAATCAAGTCATTTCTATTTATTTAAATCATGTAAATTCTATGATGATGATGATGATTTTTATTTTTTTAAATATGAAAACTTTCTGTTTATTTCCAGGTTTAAATTCAATTTAAATCTCTGATTTTCAATGTGGACTTTGGAACAGTGCTATTTAAGTATTATTTATATTCTATTATAGTATTAATATTTTGAATTGGCTTTTAGTTTTAGTAATTTGGTTATGTGCTTGTCATTTTAGTCTTAGATTTTTTAAATGTTTCTTTTTTAGCTCCCAATGCATCAATTATTATATGTACACACATTCTTTCCATTAAATGTATTAATCAACGAAAACAGCACTGCTATGGGACCCTTTTGTACAAACTAAAGGTCGAGCTGATGCTATCCTGTTGGTGAGATATGCACTGTAAGCATGAGGGAGAACGCAAACATATAGCCCTACACACCGTCACACTCAATTTCACCCTTTTAGAGGGGATTACGATGTATACTCTAATTATTTACATCCTCATCTCGTATATATTACAGTGATGGAGAACAGGCTGATTTAACAAGACTATGGCTTTGAGAGGTCAGGGCTGAGGCACGGAGCTCTGGTATAAATCAACAGGACTATCAGTAACAAAAGACAAAAACTAATCATGCCTCCATATAGCTGGAGATAAATCACAACACTGACATATCAATTTAGCTAACAGGAAGTTCTCCTGGCTGAAGGCAAGCAAGGCTGTTGTTGAGTTTCAGAAGGTTTATCCCCACACCTAGGCCTATATAAAGTGATATAGCTTTTTATACAACAGTTAAAACAAACAAAAAATGAGTTAATATTAAGTAACTTACATTTTAGACACATTGTTTCCAGTTACTTTGTCTATTTTTGCTCTGGCAAGTGCCAACAAACATATATCCAAACGAAATCAAAGCAGAATCAATTTGAGCAGAATCTTATCAACACACATTGAATCCGGGTGTTTGAACGAATCGGTTCAATGAGTGATTCAATGACTCACTCATAAAGAAAGTCACTTGTCGCCATCTACTGGAGTACACGGACATGCGCAGAGATGCAAACCTGAAACAGTGAACAACAATCCCTGGGCTGTTGGAAATATTTGTCGGATTTTTCTCATATTTACAAGTTGAACATAATGTAAAATATCTTCTATCTATAAATTACAGGAACGTCTGTCTGTCTGTGTGTCTGTCTGTCTGTTAATCGAATATCTCTCGAACCGTTAGTCCGATAGATTTCAAACTTGACAGGTGTCTTGCTACGGGCACGAGTAAGCGCAGTGCCGAGTTTGACGTTGTTTGGATTAGAAATGTAAAAGATATTGTTTAATATATCTGTAAAAGAAGCACACATTGAAGTTGTGGTTTAAAAATAAACATTCTGACATTAGAGAGGGTTGTGGTTTAAAAATTGTGGTTTAAAAATAAACATTCTGTCAGCTAAACATTAAGTCAGCTACACTGATTACTTCTGAAGTAAAAAAGTAGCGATTCTTTTTGAGGTTGTTATTATGCATTTATTACAAATGTAATTATGCATTTATTACAAATGTAATTATGCATTTATTACAAATGTAATTATGCATTTATTACAAATGTAATTATGCATTTATTACAAATGTGATTATACATTACAGTGTTATACATTTATTACAAATGTAATTATACATTAGTGTTATACATTTGTTACATTATTATTATTATTATTATTATACATTTGTTAAATTATTATTTTGTTACATTATTCTTTTTGAAAAAGTAGCAATTCTTTGTGAAACGCTTAACGTTATTGTTTTCTCAGAGTTTAGGCTCCTGTGTAATAGTAGTCTAGGCTATTCAGGAACTCAAACATACCAAACCAACAATTACTAAAAACACACAAAAACTAATTTTGCATGGGCATTGCACTAGTATTACAAATAATAGAAAAAAATGATAATAACAAATGGTGGAGGCAAGTGGAAGCTTGGCCAATCTGTTTCGATGGTTTCTGTAAAGCTTAGTTTCTTGATATCAACTGCTTGTTTGAATTACTGCTGTGCTGATATTTATAACGACTTAAAATAATGCATTTGTAGCAATACTAGAGGCCTACATCAAACATGTATGTTGTTCAAAGGCTGTAATTAAAGGCTGTCATTAAAATAGTATCACAAGCAATAAAATAAATGTATTCATTGATGGTTGCACACAGACAAACTCATAGGGAAAATCCAAAACCTAGAGAGTAAGAGACAATGGCCTTAAATCATGATGATGAAACACTCAGACATTGCAAAGCTCAGAGCCAATGTTAACATTGGACTTATGTAGTTAAGCCAAAATGTCTGCAGGTTTCACTGTCAGAAAAAATACTCATATTACTGACCCAAAGTCCCATCCATACCTTCTCCCACTCATAGTAACACATGCACAAAAATTCAGAACCTACAGAACAAATGGTTAAGATGGTTATCATGCATTAGACGTTTTTGCCAGTGTCTCAAAATAGCATCAATAGCGCCCAACGGTTATGTAGTTTTGAAATCCATGATAAATGTCTTGGATTCGCACCTTCCTGACAAACAACTCTCCAGCCTGTCATATGGCACAGGAGACGTAGAGGAAGAGATGTTTACTCGATGATGTCCTGGAAAACATCTGTTCTCTGCTGACCAGAAGATACAAGAGCTCTTGAACCCAGACACAGGAGGATGCATGGGCGGGGTATACAACAAAGATGACAAGGTCTTCAAGTCTGACTCATTTCCTCATATTCCTTAGGAATACCAATAACACCGCTGAAATATCCCATTGTGAGCTGTCATAGAATAGAATAAAATGCCTGTAGCATGTATCAATTGCATATCAACTCGCTCTCCAATATATTCCATGTTGACACTGTAAAATTCCCCCTAATTCAACTTAAAAACTTAAGTTTAGTTGCTGCCATATTCAAATATAATCAAATTGGTTGTACAAGTCATTTAAACTATTTAAAAAAAAGCTTGCCTAGTTGAATCTTGTAACTTAAAGGTAGGCTAGGCAATTTGTTTTATAAAGCCTTTTTGTTTTATGCCAACTGGTTGAAACTCTCTTCACATCCTGATAGCAATTTTAATATTAAAACATGTATATCTTCTGTGGAAGTCACAGGACCAAAAAATGTTTGTCCAATCATTCCATTCGGTGCAGAGTTTTGGACAGACAGCCAGCGAGGATTACAAACAAAAAGCAGCCGCCTTTTAAAGGTGCTCTAAGCGATGTTGGGTGACGTCACTTCTTGTTGACGTTTCGAAGTATTGTCAAACAAAACGGAGGCTAGCTAGACCCTCCCTCCTCCTCATCCCGTCCCCTCCCCCTGTAGTTATACTGATACTTCATTCAAGGTGTAATCTCACCAAGTTAGATAAATGCTTTCATATAATGCAGAACAGAATGCAGAAAAAGAGAAACATTACCAGAAAAACACGATAAAGCATTTCGCCATCTGAGGTATAACTTTTGTTCTTAATTCCAGTGGTACTGGTGGATTTCCGCGGGAGATTCGAGCATGTCTTTGCATCATTACGTCACATCTGGACACATAAAGAAGGAGTTTCGGCTAGTAGACTGTAAGTGTGAGGATGTTGGAGGTGGAGATTTATAGCCTTTTCTCACTGCACTTGATATAATTAAACTTATTAATTTGATGGCGGATCCAGAAAGGTTCAAACGACAATCACCAGTGACAACTGAAGATTCACCCGCTGTAAAATGCAAAAGACTTTGGACTGAGAGTTTGGAAAAAAGAGACTGCAACCGGGCCATGCGAAAATAAGGATAAATATCTGAAGGGTTTTAAATGTAGTCACGCAATGCTGACGTTGTTAACATTAACAATTTGAGAACAAAGTATAATTTGCACGGTTTGACGTGATATCTTAAGCGATCGCTAGATTTAATGAGTGCGATTTGCAATGCTTTTTTTCCCTTAGTTGGTCAGAAGAACAAACGTGGATGTTACTTACTTGTTCATATGACATTATAGGGTGAAAATTCTTATGTTGGTCATGCTTCCAAAAAGAATAATCTGTGATTCTAAATGCCAGTATCCACACCGGCGCGGCGACTGACAGCTGCACACTCTCCTCAAACATTGTGTTCATCCACGCTGTGCCGTGTCGAAGTACAACTCACGTAAAGTTGATAATTCCGCGAATGACTGCGATTGCAGATTTCGAACAGAGATGGCGACAAAGAGGAAAAACTGTGGACTGCAGCTTTAAAATATTTTAAAGATTTAAAGTAATGGAAAAACATATGATGTCTTGACTTAATATCATTTTTACCAAATTTTATAATTATTAACATTATCATTTTGCATTGACTATATATATATGTGTATATATTTACAAAATAAATGAATACATTTATTCAGCAACGACGCATTAAATGTATCAAAATAATCTCATTTAATGTATTATTTATTTATTGTTTTTTTTTTGTATGGCTTCCTTCATGAAAGATTGTTTCCGACATTCTGAGATTGTCCTGAATTTTCAGGAAGCAGCTCAAATCTAGAGTCAACAATGTATTTACACTGACATCATTCTTCTTTTCAAGACTATAAGCCACAGCAGTTTTCAGCCCTTCAAAAACATTTGCTCTTCTCATACCTGAAATTCACATGTGATGAATGTTTTCTGTGGTTACAAACATAACACTGTGAGCCCTGTTACCAAGCCAGTTCAAGTTACTGAGAGCTCCAAATTTTAAGCCCTACTTTGTATGGTCCGTAAAATTACTTTCAAATTGTTTTTCCCACCAAGACTGGTTAGCACGGCTCAGTTAGTCTCAGCTAAAAAGTAACTTTCTCCATGACCATTCAAGTATTCCGTTATAGTAGGTTTTTGGTGGGCTCTTTAAAGTGTGAAACTGGCTTCTCGGTGCAAGTTACCTGCCATTGTGGTGAATGGAAATGTTAACAGATAGCTCTCTCAAAGTATCATACACCTCTTTGGTTTCCACCTGCACCCCCATAAGGTTGCTCCAGGTACACTGTCTACTGTGCATGACTGAATTTGCTGTGCATATTAATCTGATTAAATGCTTTAGATTGAATAGACAGCTTTCAGCTCGTTTGGGGTCATGGCATATGTCAGAAGATATTCAAGAGTCACTTCATCTCAGGAGACATCCAGAGCCGAGTGATCTTCTTAGGCTTGGTGGCAGTAGATGAGCTAGATGAACAGGAATGCCAGGGCTAACACGACCCACATGGCTCCACACACAGCTCTCTCTAAGCTTGGCACTCTCTCCAGGCAGGACTGGAACAGTTGCCCAGCAACAGTTGAAGTCTGCTCCCCTATTGGCGGGTTTGGCAAAGCCAGAACATAGAAAATTTCTCAACACAGCAATCTGTTTTTCCATCAGTTACAGAGAACCTGAAATGCCAAGCTGGAATCTGTTTCTGCTCTGCGTTTAGACTGACAAACAGATTATTGCCAAATGTCATTCCAGTGAGATACGCCAAAAACACTGCAGCGGGACTGTTTTAGGCTCCCATTGGCTAGCGCTTCTTAGCATAAGCTTTCCATGAGCCATTGTCTCACATTAGCCCCCAACGTGCTGGGCAGCCAGACCAGGGCAGAATTCCCCTACTTTAAACAACACGTTTCTATGAGTCATTATATGGGAAAGAGAGAGTGCTGGAGGCATGCCTGGACAGATCGGAGTTCCCCTTTACAGCACACATACTGAGTCACACACTCCATGCTCTCCAAAAGTTATATTTTTACAAAGTGTCATTTGGGACCCAAAGTCGCACTAAATTTGTCTTTATCTTTTCTGTATCCCATGCTGTTCTTAATGCAGATCTCAATGACTTTTGCCACATAATATTGCAATTAACACCACATGGCCGTAAAGCTTCCATATGTTCAGTTTTAAAGAGACTACCGTACATCAAGTCCCTTGATGCGGTGTCATTCATACGGCACTGCAGGCCAAGAAAAGCAGCTACTTAAAGGGAAAGTTCATCCAAAAAATGAAAATTCTGTCATCACTTACTCACCTTCATGTCGTTCCAAACCCATATGATTTTCTTTCTTCTGCATGAAACAAATAAAGATATTTCACTTATAACACTGGGGCTCAAACAACATGCACTCCATGGACTGTAGTAATCTAGTTATAAGATGTGCCTCAGCAGAACAAGGTTTGGAACAACATCAGGGTGAGTAAATAATGACAGAATGTTTTTTGGGGGGTGAACTATCCCTTTAAAAACCAGAGAGAGAGCAGACTGAAAGAAACTGAATGTGCCCGATCCAAAACAACACTTACTGACTTTTTAAGCAACATGACCAGTGATTATTTTTTCCTTCGTTACATTCAATAGGGCCTTGCATATGAGAGAATTATCTAACATTGACTCCTCTGTCCTTCTGTTACCAGTTTACGCAGGAGGCCTTCAGATTGATTTCCCCCCTCAAGAAACACAGTGAAGCCTCACTGAAGATGGCCCGCCGGACATGTGGGAGAACTGTGATCTTTTTATGTCCAGAGGGCAGACATCACGTTGAGAACAGCAATTAACACAAAGTCAATTGATTTTGCAGTGGGGAGGGATGTGAGTCCCCTTAACAGGGCCCTGTGGGAAAAGCACTCAGTATGGACAAAAGAGACTTAAAGGGACAGTTCACCCTGAAATTACATTCTGTCATAATTTACTTACCCTCATGTCCTTTCAAACCTGTTTTTTTCTAAGATGTAAAAAGATGTAAAAAAGTCATACAGGTTTGGATTGGGGATATAATAAAACTAAAACTAAAACCATGAACCACATTTTTGCTACAAATAAAATAAACATTAACTGAAATAAAATGAAATAAAATACATAAAAACCTAAATGTTTTATATTGCAGCTAGATGCAAGGCAACATTTCTCATTTTCATTAAATAATAAATAAATGACTAAAAGTAAAATAAAAAATTAATAAAAAACTGTCGATTACATTTCCTCACCTTGGAATTATAAGGTTCTTTCTTCATTTTGAGCGGTTTTGAGATATTAGGCATCAAAGTTTTTGCATTCCATTTGACTTTGTAGATAGTTTTTAAAATAAAAAGTCCCAAAATGTACACAATTTTTTTTTTTTTTTTTTTAAACATCACATAATGTAAATAAGTTGTCATAGAATAAGAATATGTGAATAACTCCATTTGGACAAAAATGTCAGATAGAACCTTATATTTTCTATACTTTCTAAACTACTATTTCTATCCAAGGTGACGATTTATCGAGTCAGAATCTTAAGAATCTCTCAGAATCAGAATCTCGGAAACCATATAGAAAAAAATCAGACTAAATCTGATCTTGGATGAGTTTCCTAGTTTCCAGATCTGATCAAATAATTCTGATCAAATAATTAATGTTCCATAACAGGCTTTATGAGTGTTAGATCAGGGGCCGTATTCACAAAGAATTTTAAGGCTAAAAGTAGCTCCTAACTGGCGAATTTAGGAGCAACTCCTAAAAATAATGGGCGTGTCACTCGTAACTTTAGGACTCCTAATTTTTTTGACTAAGAATAATTCACGAAGCATTTTAGCCCTAAAAGTAGCACCTTAGCCTGGGACAGCTTAAAAGAAGTCGAGAGGACTCCTAACTCACTAAGACCGATTCACAAACCGCTTTTTGTGGCATTTCATGTTGCGATGTTTTGAAATGCGTATGCGGCGGCTACAGGAGCTTCCAATCGCGAGGGAACAATTTTGCATTGTAGGCATAACTAGGGATGCAATAACGTCACCAACAACAACCAAAACTAGGCTACGTACTCACTGCATGTAAACTAATTGTAACGTTTCATTGTGAATCAAATTAAAATATTCTTCTCTTTGCAAACGTAGGCAGAGGCATATAGTGACAGATTAATTCAATAATGTTGCAAAGATATTGCATCAATCCATATGTTTCAATAGGCTACTAGGCTATTTGTTTTTCCTTACTCTTTATTCATTTAGGCTATTTATTCAGTTATTCATCATCTTCCGTCCTTCGCACTTGTGTAGCGCACGCATTCTCAGACCTGTCACCTGTCACTCATCATCATAGGGGAGGTGTTTGGAATCATTCCCGCGTTACAATCATCAGCCAATCAAGGTGGTCACTTCAGTCAAGCTCGTGCATGAGTAATGACGTCATCCATAGCAACGAAGACTCACTCTTAGTTTAGGAGTTGTCATTTTTCTTTACTAAGAGTAGGTCTGAAAGGCGTTGTGAATAACTTTTAAGAGAAAACTCCTAGCTAAAATCTTTTTTAGTACAATCCTAGTGGTAAGATACAATGCTTTGTGAATACGGCCCAAGGTCAATATGCTCATCTATATATCAGACTATAAAGTCATTCTCAGCTGTGATTTGGAGTCTGGTCCAAGACGCCCGATCCAAAAAGGAGATCTGAGAAAAGTGTGTAAGTGGGACAGACCCCTGTACTTTGGGTTCCTCACTTACGTCCTCCCTGCTCTTGTGAGAAGGAGGTCATTCACACCTTGCAATGCTCAATCATGAGGAGCAGCCGCGGCTGGCCCAAATAAAGCGCTACATTCCCCTAGCAGAGAGGTAATGTAGCACACACCATGACAGGAGAGTAGAGACTCTAAGGTCTGGTGTGGGAGTGAAACAGCTGTGGGCTACAGCAACATCGACAGGTCATTTAAACCATAGGGTCCATTTTGAAGCTGACTTTAACCTATTAGCCCTCTATTTATTTCCTTAAAGGCATAGTTTACCCAAAAAATTTAATTCTGTCATTAATTACGTAGACTGTCAATGGAGGGACAGAAAGCTCTCAGATTTCATCAAAAAGATCTTCATTTGTGTTCCGAAGATGAACAAAAGTCTTAATTCTGTCAGGACCACTAATGTCAAATACGATGGACAATTAGCATACAGTTTGGATTGGCGGTATGGGTCTGTTCTGGGCGAGAACTCCCTGCGCAGCCTAGCATGGATAAGAGCAGGGAGAGCAGCAATAACCCCCCTTAGGGTAAACAGAACAGAAGCAACATGATTGTATTGCAGATATCATTAATTCAAGATATTAATGTAGCTACAACATAATTCGAGAATTTAGTCAGATTCAAAGGGGAATCAGAATGCCAAATGCTGACTGGGCGAGAGGAGGAGCTGTGGATGGAGGAGGGTAATCAGCTCCTGAGAAACGCGATAGCTGCTGAAAATACTGAAGGAGCTTATATATGTAGGCCTATACAGTGATAGGCGACTTATTCCTATAGACGTGGATCAGCTGAGAGTCCACTTATGCGAACTTGACTAACGCGACCTGCCAGAACTGACGCTACGCTTGATTTTTCATTATTGGGTGAACTAACCCTTTAACCTCTTCCACTAAGGCATATTTTGGAATTCCGCCTGAATTTAACCCAAGTTTAAATATTCACCCTAGACACATACAGTGTAGGAAATTTAAAAGCTAGTGTCATTGTACAGAAAAACCCTTCAAATGTATTAAATCAGATTGCAAAACTTCATAAATAGCATTATATGCTTTTAAAATATTACGAGAAACATAAAAAATGTCTTTTATTTTTTATAGAATCCTGTCTTTGAAAATCTGTGATTCAGGTACTGTTTGCTCTGGGGACCTGCTGATTATATTGTTTGACTATACTAGGTGGCAGTATCCACCAGAAAAAAATATTTTTTCTTTATCACATTCTGAGCAAGAGTTATTCAAATATAACCGAAGGGAGGTAAAGTATCATTTTTAGTGCATGCGCCCTTTGGATTTTTTTTTTTTTTTTACTAATATTACCCCCCAAATCCTACTTTTAATACATAGTAAACTTAATTATCGATAGATTTTCTTCATTTTCATTCAGGTTTAATCTTTGTATCTGAAAAAACGCAAAATGGTTTAAAGGAATGAGACCAAGTAACATTGTTTGTGTTTTGTGAATAAAAGCACAACAAATGTATTCTTCTTTCAGGAGACACTAATCAATTAAAGAAACTGTCTTGTAGAATTTATGTGGTCTAAAACACACCACTTGTACAAATTGAAACATAAATAAAAATGAGAGACTATAGAAATATGAAAGTATATGACGTTAGGCCTAAGATGCACGCTATACGATGCACCGTCACTTTCTCTTTCAAGCTCTTCTAATATTGCTTCAACGCAAGAGAACACCTTCTTAGCTGCTTTTCCCTCTACAGATGCCATTTTTTAATCAAAACGCTCGAAAAATACCAATATATCCAATAATTTTCTGTCAGTCCAGTGACTCCAGTCGTCTTCGTCACTTGTATCTACTCGTGGCGCGCCTATCATCAACAACGTCGTGATGTACAAAAGTGATCCCGTGATCCCGCCCACCTACTCCACTGATTCGTTGGATGATTCAGCATGTGACTGGACTAGATGAATGATTGACATGTGATTGGAAAGCTGACAACCTCAGCTTTGAACACGTGCCTGATATGTATATCATCGTCATGATTAGAGGACGCTTGCACGTTATGATGATGATGTGTAGATCGCGTGTTTCTCCCGTCTAGCGCGTTTTGTGTTCTGGACATCCGTGACATAATAGTGGATTATTGTTCTCTGTTCATATGCACGAGGGAGAGAGAGAGGGAGAGCAAGACAGTTTGAAGGCGCGCGCGCGGCCGGAGCTCTCTCTCGCTCGCTCTCTCTCGCTCTCGCTCTCTCTCTCTTGTCGTTCTATCAGTAGTCTCGCGTAGCCAGGACCTTCAGACTGACGGCTGAAGGTCTGGAATTCATAGCAGCTTTCTTTGGCCAAGGCCCGCCCATAAGGCCGTTTGACCGACATGTAAAACAACCAATTACAGTTCGTTTCGTTCAGCGTCACGTTTCGGTGCGTGGAAATGTCCCCACACTCGCGTTCGGTGGGCGTGACGTCTGAGGCTGAGACTATTCTATCAGTAACATGCGCTCTGTCACGTATGGCAAGCCCTTTTAACATTTAAAAGCTAAGTTTGACTATCCGGAATTAACATTGTAGATATCAACAACGTCTTTCTGACTAGTCATAATTACATTTTGGATAGTTTGTATTATCATTTAAGATATCTGTAACGTAATTGTGACTAGTCGAAACGACAGATAGAGATATCTGTAATTCAGTTTTGACTAGGAAAAACTGAATTACAGATATCTGCAATGACGTCATTGAAAACGACATTCAACTCGTCACACATCTTAAATGACAATTGCAGATATCTGTAATTCAGTTTTGACTAGGCAGAATGAAAGTTAAAGATATCTCAAACGTCATTATGACTAGAGCAAATTATTTTGCATGAGCTTGCTCTATTTTAGATATCCATGAATACATAATTTCCCCTCCCCGCCAAATCAAAGAAGAAGTTGGTTAATTTACTTATTTCTATGAATGGAAGGAGAAAGAAGCAGTCATGGCATTGGCTGTAATCGAAAAGCACCAGAAAATGTTTCCAGCATGACACAAATTGTATTCATTAGCATTAGCCTGCGGGTTTCTCAAAAATATTGGCAACATGCAATGTTTGCCATGCATTTCTATGTTATGATGATGCTTAAAATTACCGTAGGTTATTGTTGATGTAGGATTTACGCATGAGAGAGATTCACACTAATTCACTTTAATGCTTACATGCATGCTGTATTAGCTAACAGCATTAAAAACATGCTCTGCTGTTCCCGCCTAAAGTGGGATGCGGGCCTAATTTGCATACAGATATCTGCAACGTCATTTCGCCTAGTCAAAACTCTAATTCAAGATATCTGTAATTACATTTTGACTAGGCAGAATGAAAGTTACAGATATCTCAAATTTCAGATATCTCTAATCAAAATTAATTTCAAGATATCTATAACTTGATAATAGATATCTACAATTAAATTATGACTATCCCTAACTCCAGTTTGAGATATCTACAACGCCATTTTGACTAGTCATAATTCCAGTTACAGATATCTACAACGTAATTTCGCCTAGTCAAAACTTAATTTAAGATATCTGAAAAGGAACATGTAGATATCTTGAATTGAGGTTAATTAAAGATATCTTGAACTGGAGTTATGACTAGTCAGAATCAAATTGTAGATATCTCAAACTGGAATTACAGATATCTACAATTCAGTTGCAGATATCCGTAATTCACAGAGTGGATATCTCCAACTGAATTGTAGATATCTGTAATGATAAACCCCATACAAATGAATGGCAAAAGTGATGTCATTTGTCCTAGGAAGAATGTCTTTGTGGATATCTGAAATGACAATTATGGATAGGAAGAATGTAGTTGCGGATATCTGAAATGTTCTTTTTGACTAGGCAAAACTGAATTACAGATATCTGCAACACATATCCAGTCTAGCTGTTAAATGTTAAAATGGCTTGCCATAGTCACGCTCATCTACATCACTCACCGAACAAATAAGGCTTTGGCGGGCTGCATATGCTGCAAATAAACTGCATCCAACTGCTTTCCCTGACGTCTGGATCGTTCGGCAGCATTCAAACATGGTGTTTGTCCACAGCCAGGAACAGCACATCTGCGTGGCGTAAACAGACCCCCTCGCTGAGTCGCTGCGAGATATATCCAGCTGCAGACCCGTATGGCAAGCCATTTTAACATTTAACAGCTAGACTGGATATGTGTTGCAGATATCTGTAATTCAGTTTTGCCTAGTCAAAAAGAACATTTCAGATATCCGCAACTACATTCTTCCTATCCATAATTGTCATTTCAGATATCCACAAAGACATTCTTCCTAGGACAAATGACATCACTTTTGCCATTCATTTGTATGGGGTTTATCAATACAGATATCTACAATTCAGTTGGAGATATCCACTCTGTGAATTACGGATATCTGCAACTGAATTGTAGATATCTGTAATTCCAGTTTGAGATATCTACAATTTGATTCTGACTAGTCATAACTCCAGTTCAAGATATCTTTAATTAACCTCAATTCAAGATATCTACATGTTCCTTTTCAGATATCTTAAATTAAGTTTTGACTAGGCGAAATTACGTTGTAGATATCTGTAACTGGAATTATGACTAGTCAAAATGGCGTTGTAGATATCTCAAACTGGAGTTAGGGATAGTCATAATTTAATTGTAGATATCTATTATCAAGTTATAGATATCTTGAAATTAATTTTGATTAGAGATATCTGAAATTTGAGATATCTGTAACTTTCATTCTGCCTAGTCAAAATGTAATTACAGATATCTTGAATTAGAGTTTTGACTAGGCGAAATGACGTTGCAGATATCTGTATGCAAATTAGGCCCGCATCCCACTTTAGGCGGGAACAGCAGAGCATGTTTTTAATGCTGTTAGCTAATACAGCATGCATGTAAGCATTAAAGTGAATTAGTGTGAATCTCTCTCATGCGTAAATCCTACATCAACAATAACCTACGGTAATTTTAAGCATCATCATAACATAGAAATGCATGGCAAACATTGCATGTTGCCAATATTTTTGAGAAACCCGCAGGCTAATGCTAATGAATACAATTTGTGTCATGCTGGAAACATTTTCTGGTGCTTTTCGATTACAGCCAATGCCATGACTGCTTCTTTCTCCTTCCATTCATAGAAATAAGTAAATTAACCAACTTCTTCTTTGATTTGGCGGGGAGGGGAAATTATGTATTCATGGATATCTAAAATAGAGCAAGCTCATGCAAAATAATTTGCTCTAGTCATAATGACGTTTGAGATATCTTTAACTTTCATTCTGCCTAGTCAAAACTGAATTACAGATATCTGCAATTGTCATTTAAGATGTGTGACGAGTTGAATGTCGTTTTCAATGACGTCATTGCAGATATCTGTAATTCAGTTTTTCCTAGTCAAAACTGAATTACAGATATCTCTATCTGTCGTTTCGACTAGTCACAATTACGTTACAGATATCTTAAATGATAATACAAACTATCCAAAATGTAATTATGACTAGTCAGAAAGACGTTGTTGATATCTACAATGTTAATTCCGGATAGTCAAACTTAGCTTTTAAATGTTAAAAGGGCTTGCCATAGACCCGCAGCACCACCATTTTCAGAACCCCAGCGTCAGAACCGGAAGTGACGGAGGGGCGGAATAGAGGGTATGCGCATGACGTCACCGTCGGCCGGAGTGAATGCGGTCACGCCCACAAGTGGCAAAAAGACTGAGCGGCAACATTTGTTTTCAGCGTGAATGCCGTGAAAATCACACAAAACACATCTAAAACGCGAAAGAGCTTTGCGATTGACTGTACAACTAGATTTGACCAGAAATCTGAGGTACTGTATATTTTTACAGACTGCAAAAAGCTACAGAACAGACTATATTCTGCATAATTGGATGTTTTTAAATAAACACTGACAAAAAACTATACAAGTTTCAGGGCTGGACGATATGATGATATACAGTATAACATTAATGTAAGTGATCACTCGGATTTAGACCTATCTATATTGTATTTATATAAAACGTTTACAGGCAAATTTTCTTCATTTATTTCCCCGGCGTCGAAATCAGGCACATATAAATGTCAGGAAACACGATTCCTGGCTGCATGTCAATATCCATGGATCACTGGATCTTTGATAAGTTGTAAGGAACACTATATCGAGTCCAACTTTTAGTTTAAACTGATAATAGTTTGTTTTACTCGCGTTAACGCAGTTTCCCCTATTAACTCCAGTCACGCAGCAGCTCTTCTGCCACTCAGTCCCGCTGAGGGGGGCGTGTTCCGGCGGGGAAGTGACGTTAATGCATTCCCTCTATTGTCAATACTGGTAATAGAGGGAATGCATTAACGTCACTTCCCCGCCGGAACACGCCCCCCTCAGCGGGACTGAGTGGCAGAAGAGCTGCTGCGTGACTGGAGTTAATAGGGGAAACTGCGTTAACGCGAGTAAAACAAACTATAATCAGTTTAAACTAAAAGTTGGACTCGATATAGTGTTCCTTACAACTTATCAAAGATCCAGTGATCCATGGATATTGACATGCAGCCAGGAATCGTGTTTCCTGACATTTATATGTGCCTGATTTCGACGCCGGGGAAATAAATGATGGCGCTTTTCCACTACACAGTACCAGCTCGCCTCGGCTCGACTCGACTCGACTCGCCTTTGTTTGCTTTTCCACTGTGTAAAAGTTGTACCTGTACCTGCTTTCGGGTACTTTTTTTCATACCACCTCCGGCGAGGTTCTAAGCGAGCTAAGGCGATACTAAAATGTGACGTGAAAACAATGCCGACTGCTGATTGGTCACAGAGAATCTGCGTCATCATTGCACGCGCCAGATGGAGTATCCAGAATAAATAACCCCGCCATTTTTAAATAGTTTGGCCAGAGATAGTTACTAAACTTACTACTATTATTATGGCAACTCGGAAGAATGCGCCGTGGTCAAACGAGGAGGTGCAGACTTTCCTTTGTTTGGTTGCCGAAGAGAGGATCCAGCGAGAGCTTGATGGGGCAACGAGGAACGAAAGGCGTCGCTATGACGACCGGGTACTATTTGTGGGGGTACTTTCTGCAATGGAAAACGGAGCGAAAAGCAAGGCGAGTCGAGTTGAGTCGAGCTGGTACTGGTAATGGAAAAGCGCCAGTGAATGAAGAAAATTTGCCTGTAAACGTTTTATATAAATACAATATAGATAGGTCTAATTCCGAGTGATCACTTACATTAATGTTATACTGTATATCATCATATCGTCCAGCCCTAAAACTTGTATAGTTTTTTGTCAGTGTTTATTTAAAAACATCCAATTATGCAGAATATAGTCTGTTCTGTAGCTTTTTGCAGTCTGTAAAAATATACAGTACCTCAGATTTCTGGTCAAATCTAGTTGTACAGTCAATCGCAAAGCTCTTTCCCGTTTTAGATGTGTTTTGTGTGATTTTCACGGCATTCACGCTGAAAACAAATGCTGCCGCTCAGTCTTTTTGCCACTTGTGGGCGTGACCGCATTCACTCCGGCCGGCGGTGACGTCATGCGCATACCCTCTATAGGCTTGTTTGAGATGCGCCTTGCCTCGCCTGAAATGTAGTCGAGAGTAGGCGGCTGCAGCGAGGGGAGGAGTGAAAAAAGCGCAGGCAAGCCGGACAGATCTCTCTTCTCGCAGTGGATCAGACACCTGTGAGATCAAAGGTGGATATCGCGGGATTCACGGGATTCACGCTCGTGCATGGTGTTGCTAATAAACTGGATGTAATTTAAGTTTTTTTGCTTTTATATGAAAATAAATATAATGAACAAGACACCCAAAGTACTTATTTAATTCCATTTTAAATAGGCCTACGTGTTTATCAATCATTTTTTCTTTAATACAGACATGTGTTTTTATAAAAAAAATAAAAAATAAAATTACATCACATAGATCGCACTGTCAGAGAGTTTGGGAATGTCCACACATAATTTATTGCTAATTTATTGTTTTAAAATCAAACATTTTAAAGAAGAACAATACATCACGGTTGTTTAAACCAACGAGCATTAAGCTGTGTCGTCAGCAAGTCGTTTCCCATCATGCTTTTGATCAGCGCAGTCGGTGGAGAGCAACTGCGCGCGACTGCAGAATCCGACACGTGCGCCTTGCGGTCGCGAGAGTTTTTTGACATACGTCGGCATGACATCAGAGCAAGGCGGACCGCACTCGGACACATTTCTAACCGGCATGCATCTCGCGCTGATCACCGGTGATCGGTTCTGCGCAGATTTTGCTCATCTCAAACAAGCCTAGTGACACAAGCATGGTTATTTTTGCAAGTATTTAAAATTGTTGCATCTTTTAAATAATATTTAGGGTATGTTTTTATTACACAGTGAGTCCAGACTTACATTTCACTGCTCGTTGTATGCAGAGGCGAACCAACATTGAGTGGGGGCCCCAGGCAAAATTAATCAATGAGGCCCTTCTAAAATATTTTTTTGTAAATATATCCGTGACTGCACTGACCTTTCAACATTCAAATCACGGATAAAAACTCACCTTTTTAAAATTGCTTTTAATGTTTAGCTTAGTCCAGTGTGTTTTTTTAGTGGATTTATTTGATATTGTTCCCGATTTTTTCTTTTTCTTTTTTTTTCTATGTAAAGTGTCTTTGAGTACTCAGAAAAGCGCTTTCAAATAAAATGTATTATTATTATTATTATTATTATATCTTTGTTACCTAGAGATATAATTATACAACATACAAAAAGTAGTCAAAACACATCTAACAGAACATAAATTGTTTATTGTTTACAACATTAAAGTACTTAAATGATATGTTGGCTTTAATTAACTAATTTATGTCAACAGGTTCCATAAATTAACTTTTTTATGTCAACAGGATGCACATAACTGGGTTACGTTAAACAAACATAATTTGCTCATGTAACTTCAACACACTCAAATAAATGATATGTTGGTTTTAATTAACTTTTTTATGTCATCAGGTTTTGATATGTTGGCTTAAATTAACTTTTTTATGTCAACAGGTTGCACATAACTGGGTTACGTTAAACAAATGGAATTAAGTCATTTTAAGCGACCCAATTAAACTCTGAGCTGAGTGTTAAATGAACACTGAAGCAGTGTTAAAGTTAATGCGATAATTAAGTGAATAATTGAGTGATGATTGAGCATTATTGAAGACACCTGATGTTAACAAGCAGAATCACTGAAGGAGAAAACCGGAATTCGGAAGTCACCATTAGGGAGATCAGTGTTTGCTTTAGTTGGGCTCTTGACCCTCACATACAAGGGTATGAGTAACCCTCAACATACAATACAATTTGAACTATGCTCCTTCGCACGGTCCCTTTTGTAAACAGTGGGGCGGCGCCGGCGACATCGAGCGTGACCTTTCAACGTGATGACGTAGTTCCCGGCGCATTGCAGATGAGCTCAATCCGAACAGTTGTAGTTAAAAAGTATATAATTTTTTTTAGAAAATGACCTATCGTTTCGCTAGATAACACCCTCTTCCTCTTCCTCAGATGCAATCGTACACAGCCCGTTGAAGCACTTCAAAGACCTTTGAAACTGCATTGATTTGGACTTAAAAACGTTGGTTGTCATTGAAGACCATTATTCGAAGAAAAATCCAGAAATGTTTTCCTCAAAAAAAAAAAAATTCTCTTCCACTGAGGAAAAAAAGACATGGATTTATTGGATCGCATTGGGGTGAATTAGTAGGAAAGTTTCATTTTGAGGTGAACTAACGTTAATCCTTTAACGGTAACGTTATTCTATTTCAGCCTGCATTAATACCGTCTAACACTTTACATGCTGTTGCTAAGTGCAACCCCCTAGCTAAACAGTTTTTCAGTAACATATTAACGTTACTAGTAATTAATCTTAAGTGAAACTAAACTGAAATTAACAACGTGATTGTGATTTGTTTTGTACATTTCTTAAAATAGCTAGCTACCGTTATTTAACAGTCACCTCTGATAACAGATCACTCGAGATAACTTACATGTATTTTCTGTAAAGGTGCTTTAAAACGATATACTGTGAAAAATAAATGTGAATTGAACGACGAAACGATTTGTTTGCCATTAATCATCCTTAACGTCAATTAAGTTAATCATCATCATCTCATTCTCCATCACTTACCGCAGTCATGTTTTCTCTTTTCCCCATCATCTTGTTTTTTTTCCGCTTTTCCTGCCAGATGGATATGTCCTCTTCATTTTTAATACACGAATTCATGCATTTTCGGATACAGACAGTAAAAGAAAGACAGAAACGCGAGTAAGCGCTGCGACAGTTTGAAAAAGGCGCCAGAAGCAGCAAAAGCATACGCAGCCTTGCGAGAGAGGGGGGCCCACTAAGGGGGATGCGGCGGCGTCACTGCGTGTTATATTAATATCAACATTTCTGATTGTTTAAATGATCGGCCCTCGGGGGCCCCCTCAAAATGCGGGGCCCCAGGCAATTGCCTGCCTTGCCTGCCCTATTGCAGCGCCTCTGGTTGTATGAACTATAACTGGTATGTGACAAATAAAGAGCAAGACAGCGTTCGTGTTGTTTGAAGACGTGAGAGTGCGGGCGCGCCGCGCGGCCGGGGCTCTCTCTCTCTGCTCGTTAAGCGCCCTGTCATGCGCAGCAGTCATTCTATACATCATTCAGAAGGTTTTAGAAGATTAAATACAACCTGAAACTAAAAAACAGACCTGACCTCTATTTGAGACCGGCCTTTATTTACCCAAACCTGCAGCCACACCAGGCGTGTAAAAGAGACAATCGTCTATTTGGGACTCGGCTATTATTTTAAGTTTTACGGTACATTTTTATTGTTTCTTTTAAAACAATGCCGAATTTTCTCTCTTTTTTAAATTTTTGACATTATTTTACATAAAGAAAAATGCATGCTGCACATGTTCTTGTGAAATAAAGTATATTTTATATAAAATTACCATAAGTTTCAAGCATTATTTTTCACCCTCGTGATCAGGAAGTAACTCTCATAATACAATGAAACGGATAACTATATACAATTATATTACACAAAATCAAAGTTTTAAAATGCTTATTGCACTATACCTTAATGTATCATTATAATAAGTATAAAGTATGACGTTTCGTGTGTAATAATGCCGTTTCGTGTCTAAGAAAATTACGCTCCAAAACGTTAGGTGGCGTTACTCGGTTTAGAACGTAAGCGCTGCCCCTCACTTCCGATCCTGGCGCTGGTGTTAGAACGTAAGCTCCGCCTCTTACTTCCGGTTCTGGCGCTGGTGTTAGAACGTAAGCTCCGCCTCTTACTTCCGGTTCTGGCGCTGGTGTTAGAACGTAAGCTCCGCCTCTTACTTCCGGTTCTGGCGCTGGGGTTCTGAAACTGGTGGTGCTGCGGGTCTGCAGCTGGATACTATAGGTCGCTGCACGTCAACGCATGCGATGATGTCAAATGAGGCGTAGTTGTCTTGCGCTGGAGGCGGTCATATGCAAACGACTGGTACGTCACTTCGTACCATGACGTCATTAAGTTCAGAGGATCTAGATTCTAGAACGAGCTGTATTTAGAGCTTGATTAAATAAATGGTTCGTTTATAATGGGGAGGACGTCTTAAGCTATGAAACTTGCAGGAGGTTTTAATGGTACAAAGACCTCTTAAATACCAAAAGATCAAGGCAAATTTGGTTTCTCATGTCATGACCCCTTTAAAAAAAATAAGTTTAAATATAATGACGTAGCTCCATGCCCCGCCCACGGGCGATCACAGTGGAAGAGGTTTTAAAGCATGTTCCTCATCTCATTAGGAGCATTTCATCAATGCATGTTCTTGCAAAGAAAAATTATTTTACGATCCTTAATAATAAAACAAAGAGTCCCTTTTTTGATGTTACTTGGACCACACAGCCTAACTTTGAATAGCAAATAGCTATTTTTTCAAACTTCGCTTGGTTTGAATCCATTTTGGTAGGAAAGATCCAAACAATTATTTAAGGATAAGGATAAAAACCTACTAGGTTTTTTTTTCTTGTTGAATATTAAATTCAGTCATAGATAGATAGACCTATTTCTAAATATATCCCTTTAAAAACCCAAAACCTGAGACAAAGAGGCGTTTCGTGAATTCAGGAGAGGGTCTGGGAGACTTTTTGTTTGGACAGCTGTGATAAAACACATGTAAGTCGTTTTTGAAGAGCACATTCTTGGTGGATGTGTCTAATGAGAATTGTGCGGGAGGTGACTGGCTTATCAGAGCCTCAGCAATGTGAAGAATGATTGTTGCTTGAATACAACATTTTATGCCAGGAAAGTGTAGTTATCATGAGACTTGTACATACATATACGTGAGATTGCCATGTGACTATTATCTGTTCAAATTAAAGGCCCATGATAGGACTGTGGCTTAAAAATATGTAAATAAAGCTGTTGAAAAACAGCATTGGCAAGAAAGAAAGAAAATTAAAAGACTAATATAGCTGGAGATAATAATCTTTGCTTGTTGATTAGTTGTTTTGTTGGGAATATTTCTCAGTTTCAGTCATAGAAACAGAAAAAGCATCTCAGTTCATTGGTTTCACTTTATTAGTAGGTTAAAACGTTTACAAATCTCCATAACACCCCCTGGTGGCTTGTTCAAGAGAAAGTTGAAGAATGCTAGTGTACACTAAGTTCACAAAAAACGCGACATACTGTAAATTGCAAATAACTTGATGTCATTATACAGATCTTAGTCCTCCAATCAATAATATTTTGGTTACATTTCTTGAAATCTCCTATTGAAAACACCTGCATTATGAAAGAAAGCTTCGCAGATGAGAACAGCCAGTGTGTAACTTAACCACTTGAACTGAACTACATATTCACTCATTTTAGGAATGTTGCATTTAAATCATATCAGTACCATTTCTGAAAAAAACAAACAAATAATTTTCAAGGATTTCAGATGATCACTTTAAAGAGGTGACACAAATCCATCCTGTTCTCAGATGATGGTGACATCAATTACCGTTTCTCATCTCGATGTCTAGGCCGCTAATCGTGGCCTGCTGTAATCACTTGCTATATATTGCAGCCTGAGTCCACTAGATGAAGACAAAGCTACATTTTGTTCTAGTTAAGGAAGCAAAGTAATATGTCCAGATTAAAATTGACCTGTTCATGCATTAAAGACTGATGGAGAAGACAAAAAAGTCAAAACTCTTTTCATTTCAAGTCATGCCAAAACAAGTCATTTATTGTACATTTCAAATTTGTCATAACTCCTGAGGCCTTTAAACTATTATTTAATTTTCTGAAAGCTTTTTTAATTTGTCCTTTCCTACTTGTGTAAATATATATGAGTAATAGTGAATCTAGTTATATACCCACACACTGGACAAAAGAAAGGTCTATCTTTTCTAGAACAACAAAAAAGGCGCAAACACCAAAAAGGTTGCGTAAACCATGACCCACAGAAAAATGTCAAACTGTGTCACGTCTAACCTGTAGCAGTGGACACGGACACAGCGCGACTCTTCAAAATGTGCAAAAATGACATTGTTGCTGGGAATGGGTCAGGGTTTGGTCATTCAAGTGTTAAACGGAAATTATATGACACATTAGGGTTTTAATATGCGTGTTTCTTCAGAAGAAATCAAATTTCCTTTCTTTAGCTTGATAATGAAGAACGAGTTTTGTCCGTGTGACATCAGTAAGGTGTGATGTAAGGATATTAGTAAGGTGTGATGTCGCTTCATTTCAACAGTTGCAAATGATTTATACATTACTCGGTCGCACGTCTACCTTGCCATTTTGTCATAAAACTGTATAAAAGACAGCCTTTCTTTTATTCATTAAGGTTAATGAGTGGCACATCAATACAAATATTAACTATTCTCTGTACAACATTTACAATGAGTGAAAAAATGCTACAGAACAAGTAGAACAGAAAGATATAAAAGCTCCTCTATAACTGATCAGATTAATAGTTATTGAAACAACCGAAACATTAATTGTTACATTCCAAATAAAGGGCACAAACAAAAAGAGATTAAGACCATGCAAAGAAACAGATTCAGTACAATTTGTGCAACAAAGCAAAACTTGTTTGTGACAATCGAACATGTAGCAGTATTGGCTCCTTTAAAATACAGTGATTCACATAGCATTTGACTAGCTAAATCTGTAAAATGGGAATATGGGAATACAGAATACTGTGAGTGGCATGGTGATCCATTCATGGGATGTACAGTTCAAACACTTATTAAATGTGCAGCTTCACTCATGTACATTATTATCAATATATTACTGTCATGTGATCAAGACAAAACAGTAAAATAATGGGGTCAGTAAGATTTATGTTTTTGAAAAAAAAAAACCGGTTATGCTCACCATTTATTTGATCAAAAATACAATAAAAACAGTAATATTATGAAATAATATAGGTTTCAGTTTTAAGAGATTTTAAATGTAATTTATTCTTCTACATCATTACTCCAGTCTTCAGTGTCACATGATCCTTCAGAAATCATTCTAATATGATGATTTGATGCTCAATAAACATTTCTCATTATCAATGTTGAAAACAGTATTGTTTGATGAATAGATAGCTCAAAAGAACAGCATGTTTAACAAATAGAAATCTTTTGTAACATTATAAATGTCTTAACTGTCACTTTTGATCAATTTAATGCATCTAGATTTAGATTTAGTTCCATTTAAAAAAAATGACTGATCCCAAACTTTTGAACGGTAGTGTATATATATTTGATTTTGCATATATTTTATATTTAGACCATAAATTGTTCTCATTTACCATGATATTAATGTTTAAACTACACTGTATTAAGGCTGTAATTTTGTGGGGCTTTTTTTGTTTTCTTGGTAAAACTATACAATTTTATTATATCATAATCATTTACTTCTCACTCATTATGTATTACATCCACCTCTTCCTTGAAACTTCAATGGACCATCATTTCATTTCATTCAAACAGACTTCTAAGAAAAATAAACCTTTCTTTTTCACATTTTCTATAGTTTTTTCTTTCTACACGTATATACTATATTGTACAACTGTGTCATCAGTACTCACAACGTTAACTTGTGCTTCTCTACTACAGTCAAAGGATGTTCAGCACAGTCCCGTTACAAGCTGTATGATTATTTAAGAACTGAAAGCATCAGCCATTAACAGCAGTGTATTTTATCTTAGAATGGACTGACATGATTTTATTAATTTTACAGCAGACCACAATGTATGTAGGCAGAGAACATTCAAATGAAGTTCCCTTATCTGCAGATTATTGTTATTATACAGTCATGTCTTTCTATTGCTCTGTCCATTGATTCAGCGCTGGATTGTTAAAATTCATAGGCAAACAGTACTTTATAGAGAAAATCTAAAGGGCTGATTAAAATGTTCAAATATAATAATAAAAATAATAATAATAATAAACCCCACATGCCATAGGGTGCATGTATAGCTCTCCTATATGGTGTGATCATGTGATATTTATCATAATTCTACTTGTTTTGTTCATGTTTAGAATACAACACTGAGTTGTACATACTCAGAGGTAGTGTGTATATATAACTGAGAGTGAAAAGTACACTTCTACTCTACATTCCAGTTTCATCACTTGTTTGTGTCATTTTTACGGCCTAAACTCATAGCATGGAAATGGAAACTGTAACTCGTGTGTGTGAGGCAGAGCACATGAGAGACACGATTTTTTTTAAAGCAATTTGCTCTGTAATACATGATGACTTGGTGTAAGGGGGCAAAGGTGCATTTCAAACCCCCGGCCTGAAGGGGGAGCTCTCTACCAAATTTGAGTCCTCTACCTGCTCTCAGCTCAGATCCCTACTGCTTGATCTCTAAAATGGAGGGGTTGTGGTCGAGGATAGCCAGGATGATCTTGTCCATGTACTGCCTTAAACGGTAGTTGATCTCCTCTTGTTCTTTCAAAGCTTCAACCAGCTGGAAGGATAGAGAGATTGGCCAAATGACTATGGCAGTCTTTCATGTAAAGCTGAAGGACATTTTGTAGGTTCCTCTAGATAAAAAACATCTGCTAATGTTCTTAGTGTGAATGCAAAGCGTCAATAAATCGTGTTAACACTTAAAGGGATAGTTCACCTAAAAATGAAAATTAGCCCATGATTTACTCACCCTGAAGCCATCCTAGGTGTATAGGACATTCTTCTTTCAGACGAATACAATCGGAGTTATATAAAAAAATGTCCTGGCTTTTCCAAGCTTGATAATGAGAGTGAATGGCTGTTTGACTTTGGAAGTACATTAAAGCACATCAATTCATGATTAAAGTGCTCGAAACGGCTCTTCGGGGGTTAATAAAGGTCTTCTGAAGTGAAGCGATGCGTTCGTGTAAGAAAAATATCCATATTTAAAACTTTATCGACTAAAATAACTAGCTTCAGGCAGACGGCCGTACCAACCGTATTTGTCTGAAGGAAGAACGTCATATACACCTAGGATGGCTTCAGGGTGAGTAAATCATGGACTAATTTTCATTTTTGGGTGACCTATCCCTTTAACTAAATATTAAGGTACAGAATCATAAAGAGGTGATTCACCACTAATGGGCAAGATGGGCTTTAAAAATATGGGCTTTAAAAAAAAACTGGTGCTACATAACTTGAGAAAAGGCTTTCCTTTTTGCCCCCAAAAAATATGGAAAACTTGAGCTGTCAAAAGGCCGCCACATGAAGCACAAATAAACCAGGGCTGTGTCCGAAATCGCCCCCTATACCCTTTAAATAGGGCACTATTTGAGGGGACAGCCATTTGTAGTGGTGTCCGAAACCATAGTGGATGTAATCGAGTGCACTCATTTTATCCCATAATGCACCGCAACAACTAGAGAATACCCATAATGCCCTGTTAGAGTCGTGCTGAATGAATTCCCACATCTGACCAGAAGATGTCGCCCAAAACGGCTGGTCTGATGTGGCTACAGCGTACTCTCATTCAGGTATAAATTCCTTTTTAATTGATTATTAAATTGTAAATTAAGGTTTATACATACTAGTTTCCATGACAGAGTTAAAGAAAAATATTTTCATTACTACTGGAGCTGCCAGTTTGCTAAGCTTCAAATAATTATTAAATGGCAAGCTCAAATTATGCAAAAGCGGCAGCCCTTCCGGAGCACTCAGTCTGCGAATTCACTCAGTTGTTTTCATTCACTCCTTCAAGGGGACTATAGTAGAGTAACGTAGGGAATAGTGAATGAGGGTATAGGAGGCGATAGTGAACACAGCTCAATAGATCTGGGTGCAGGTCCCTTGTGAAAAAGTTGTCTACTGTAGCATCCTTTTAAAAAGAGTTTTTATTGATTACTTAATCACGTAATCAAACTTATAATTGAATTGAATTTAAAATAACTCTACTAACACATAATTGCATAAAAGAAATATTTGGGGGGATGGGACTAATATGCTATCACTTAATGGGAGCAGTCATAGTTCTAGTTTGTGAGGTTCTGTATTCTGTGCTTCTCACCTCATCTCTGGAGGCGTTGTCTATCTCCGCTGCCAGTGACTGGGCCTTGGTGTGGCAAGCAAACAGGTTTTTGGCCTCATATAGGCTGAGGCTGAGAATCTGTCCGTTGAGATCATCGTTCTGGTCTCGGAGTTTATGGTTCTCCTGTTAGAAGTTGAAATACATCAGTGTGCAATTCATACTAAATTCCAGGAGGTACATATGCATACATTATGCCAATATACAGCAGTGGTACCTCAGCACACTTCCAAATTTCAAAATAAGCTAAAACAGCTCAAATCAGTTCTTATTTTAATACGTTCTTTCAACAACTGCCATTTTTATTTAAGAACCACGGTTCCCACGGCCTTGGGAAACCTGCTTACTGTATATGAGGGAATTTTTAAAATATGATTTTTTAATCACATTTACACCTGAAAAAGTCATGTAAATTTCTATAATGAATACGATTTTTTGTTGTTGTTATTTCAGGCTATAACATATTTTGTTGTGCTGAAATTGCTCTAAATGTGAACAAAACTAATTAAAAAAAAATATTTTCCCTTAATCACAAATGACTGGAAACGTGTAAATTCACAGGACATATAAAGTGTGAACCCTGAAATACAATTCAGTTCTTAATCAACTGAAATGATGGAATTTACTTTTATTGTCTTCAAATAAATACAAAATATTGTCTTGGATATTGTCTCGGACAGTAGCAGGTCTTGGAGACAAAATGGTTGAGAACCTCTGATGTATAGT
This sequence comes from Tiaroga cobitis, assembly GCA_030578255.1. Taxonomy (NCBI): domain Eukaryota; kingdom Metazoa; phylum Chordata; class Actinopteri; order Cypriniformes; family Leuciscidae; genus Tiaroga; species Tiaroga cobitis. Next base: position 30,872,303 of record CM060593.1, read on the forward strand.
AATTATAACAATTCTCATTAAAATCTGACAATTTTCAATGAATAATGACTTCAATTTCTTTATATTGCATAAGCCACTTTTGTGATTCTTCTATGTGTTTTTTGGAGCTTGACAGTTGATGTATAGTATACTATGTATCATAAAAACAATCATGCACTTGTTTGATCAGCAATGATATCGTAAGATAACATATCACAGACAGCACAATAAGCACGGCCATATCTTTCCACTGTACCTGCTTAAGCCGTTTTGCTTCGTGCTCCAGTTCAATCTCTCGAGTCTTGGCATTGTACTCCGACAGCCCAGCAGCGCTACGGCCACGGCCGGGCTTCTCAGTCTCCAGTTTAAAGAGCTGCAGGTGTTCCAGTTCGCGCCGCAGGTCCTCAATCAGCTACATGCACATGTGGATTGTGTGAGAGGTCTGTATATTTAAGTTTATGCATGTGTACAGTTGTAATCTGCAAAAAGACATGCGCTACCTCTTGCATGGCCTCTCGTTCCTTCTGAAACTCATGTCTGTTCTGCCAAAGCTTATCCATCATTTTCCTGTACAGATCCATCTCATCCTTCAAACGCAGGCTTGTGTCTTCCAGTTTATCTGTCATACGCTGCTTCTCCTGTGCACAAATACACATACAGTAAATATATACAACATTTTACCACGAAATTAGTCATTTGGATATAGTAATTCTGTCTAATCACTGTGACACTGATATATCTAAACAAAATAATAAATGCAATATAGCTACATCTAAATCCAGAGGATAATTTATGCCATCGTTATACCGTATATTGCCGTGTCTGTTCTATGTTAAAAGCATTAAGGCATTTTAGACATAACAGTATGACTGTGAAACAATCTTGCATTGTGAAAAAAAGCTATACAAATAAATTTGACTTGACATAGTGAGTAAAAAAATCCCTTTAAAGGAATAGTTAACTTGATAAAAAACATTCCAAACAGTTGATGTACCCCATTGACATCCATAATATTTTTTTTTTCCTAATATGGAAGTCAATGGGGTACATCAAATGTCTGGTTGGTTACTGACATTCTTCAAAATATCTTATTTTGTGTTCAGCAGAAGAAAGAAATTCATACAGGTTTGAAACAACTCAGTAGGCTTCACTAGGCAATAGGCACATGGGGACTGTCAAGATCACATTTTAATGTATTTCAAACCAGCAATAAAATCTGACAACAATTCTATCATAAATGTAGCTTCTTCAGCTAAAAACTGCATTTTTCAGTCTAGTCCACAAGAGGACCTTTAATATTTTAGCTATATCAGACAGTGACCTAGTTTTAAAGCCTTATGGAAAGGCTACAGCATCAAGTCGTGCAGTTGCTCCACAATGTTTCATTCCATCTCAGAGATCAAAGCCTCCCAGTCTCTGAGTCTAAATACAGGGCTGCTAATGTCATGCAGGCAGCAGCTTTCACACTCATAACACTGGCTAATGCAAGCAGCACGAAAGAGTGTTCGGTTAACACTGACAAGCTCCAGGGATTTCACTGCCTGCTGAAATGTGTCAAAAGATGCTTCAGTGAGGTCACAAGTGACAGTGTGAAAATGGGTGTGTGAACGTGTGTGTTGGAGAGCAAGAAAGTGCTGTCTATTAATTGTTAAATTAACTTGATGAGCTGATGTATCATGTGATGGTCAAGCGAGCTTTAGCTTGAGTTTTGATGCATCTCTGACCTGGTCTAGTTTCTCAGTCTGAGACTTGAGTCTGCACACATTCACTTTCATCTCTGCGTTTTCCTCTTCTAGCTGCTGGACCCTATAGGGAGGAATCATCCATTATAAAGTAGTATGCCATACACTCCCCTGCTGAATAGTGTCTTGAAACCCCCACATGCTTCATATATGTGTTTTTGTGAGGTTTCTTATCTGAGAATTCAGGTACCTGTTACTAAGCAGTTCAATCTCAGTGCTCTTGTCTCTCTCCATCTTACTGTAGGCCTCTCTGTGTCTCTTCAGCTCCTCCTCTAGACATTGCTCTCCACGCGTCTCCTGATCTTTGATCTGCTCCTCCAGCTCATGTACCCTGATGGGTAAACATGTACAAAAAAACACATACAGACATTAGAAAACATATACTGCATAACTACAAGTAACTACTGCTCACCAATGCTGCATTTATTTGGTCAAAAATACAGTAAAAACAGTAATATTGTGAAATATTTTTACAATTTAAAATAACTTTTCTATTTGACAATATTTTCAAATGTTATTTATTCTTGTGATGTCAAAGCTGAATTTTCAGCATTATTATCCAGTCTTCAGTGTCACATGATCCTTCAGAAATCAGTCAAATATGATGATTTGCTGCTCAAGAAACATTTATTATTATTATCAATGTTGAAAACAGTTGTGCTGCTCAATATTTAAGAATCTTTGATTAATATAGAAATTTCAAAATAATTTATTAGAAATAGAAATCTTTTGTAACATTATAAATCTTTACTGATTTAAATTTACCAATTTAATGCATCCTTGCTGAATAAAAGTATTAATATCTTTTGGCCTTAATGACCCCACAGTTCAAAAATCTGTATGCTCTTTATAACATATCAAATCTGTATCTAATAGTCAGATCTCTCTATCATCTTTACCTGTGAACTAGTTGTGTGTTTTCCTGTTTAAGTTTGGATTTCAGATCTCCGTTAGCCAGGCTGTCGTTCTCAAGCTCTGTTATCTTCTTTTCCAAATAACTCACCTGTATTAGGAATAAATAAGTTTGTGGTTATACTTTATTATAATCTATACAAGTACTGAGTAATATTAATTAACTACATGTACTTAACTATAGAGTTACGGTTCGGGTTTGGTTTAGTTACTTGTAACTATGCATTCTTTAGTATTATAACTATAGTAAGTACATGTAATAATGTGTAACTATGTCACCTTAAATTAAAGTGTTACCAAGTTTGTTATAGACAATCCTTTCTGAATCACATTCGCAAGTAAACAGCATTATTATAATGGCCTTCACAAGTATTTCTGAAACGTTATTTGATTTTTATCAGTTTATTATGCATTAAGCAATTCAATAATAAATGTGGTCTTCAATGACCACTTCATTATGCCACCAAGACCTTTTCAGTGATGTCAATATCACAGGAGTCGATGCTGTCTCTGAAGAGATCCTCTGTGCTGCCCTGACTGCTGCTGAAGTTACTGTGGTGGAAGAGCTGACTGTGAAAAACACAGAGAAACAGAGAATCAGGACATCTTCTCTCTAACCAGTTATCAGGCAATGGGTATGCAGCACTTTGTAATGTTATATTCTACAGATCTTGTGAACATAACAGAGATCAGAGACTTACCGACCAAATGCTGTACTGGTAATTTTCCTGTTTGGGCTGTAAAATCAAAAGATCCCTGGATTAGAGAACGAAGTTTTGCACTGCTACAACCTTTTGCAACTCTTTTGCATTTTATATTCTCCAGACACATTAAACAGCTTCCTAAAATCTACACATTCACTCCATTTTTCATCATATACAAACTGTAAATGATATAATACCATGCAGAAAATCCAATTTAATGGGTATAGATCCTGAAAGATGAAATCAGAAAAAGACAGAGACAGACAGAGAGACAGATAGACAGATAGATGGTTTGATTCTCAGTGCTTCCCATCAATCTTGCAGTCCACCGCAATGTTTCGTTTATTCGATTCTGGTTATCAGTTTTGTTTAGAGCTTAATTACTGATTTACTATCGCCCCAAGTGGCCAAGATCAGGTACTGAAGTCAGTTTGTCCTAGGTAATGAGATTACACTGATAATCAGACGGCTCTGAAGGACCTCGGTAAAAATAGAGCACCTGCACTCTAATTATAAACCTCTGCCTGTGTTTATGTAACTGTGTGACCCACGTCATTCTTTAAACCCCTTCTCTCGTTACATCACACAGGTCTGAACTCCGAAATACAAGTCAGCTCTCCTCTGTCCTCAAACCCAACCCAGACATCACAGCACTGACAAAACACGTATAACTTCCACAACAATGATAGACCCAGACAATCTGCGAACCAACAAAATACACTCAGCATTCACACACACATGCCCTCAAAAGTGCAGTTGCACATAGTTCTTTATGACCTGTCCTGACCGGTTGGCTTGACATATTTGATACAAAAAAAATAGAACAAAACAGAAATTAGCAATGAAAAAAAAAAACAATCTTAAAAAAAATCCAGCAGAAGTCTCCTGATGTTTTTTAAAGCTTAAAAAAAAAAAAAAAAAAATGTTTGCAGATCATTACAGAGGTGTAGTTCATATTGGTGCTGATCATGTTTTACATGAATGCATTTTAACTTTGGCAGAGTATGCAGTGGAGGATTTGGACAAAAATGCCAGGGGATTAATAGCCAAAGGCCTCAGAATGCCACATGATCCCACTTCCCCATCACACCTATTCACCCAGAGAAAAGGAAATTACACAGCTCTTACTGAACGTCTCTCTTGCACCATTTCAAACATACCGGTAGGCTGTTCCAAAATGTAGACACTTGATTATGTTGCTTTCTAAAATACTGTTTTATTATAATTTATAATAATAATAAAAATAATAATAATGAGAAGGCAATCTCAGAATGCACTCCATTAAACTTGGAGAAAAAAAGATTCCTTTGTGGTAGAGGAAGAGATGCATGTAGCTAAATTTACTTTTACAGAGCATATGAAAATATTAATCTTAATTTTAATTTATGTTAATCTTTTTATGCGTATTACAGTGACATGCTTTTAGCTTAGCAACATGCTAATATCAAACTATAGTGCAACAATTGGCTTCTGGAAGTAAAAATCCCATTCATTTTCTTCATAGGGAAATTTGTTTTGAACTATAACTTATAAACCATTAAAGGCAAACCTACTTTGAGCTACAAGGTTGTTACTCAACAGTATATGCTTTTTTTGTTGAAGCCATCAGCACACATTAATCCAACAGGTTTTTGTAAATAATCATGTTCATAATCACCCATTACCACAAGTAAATCGCACCAAAATAACACACACACACACACACACACACGTCTGGTTCGCTATCTTTGTGGGGACTCTCCATAGAGGTAATGGTTTTTATACTGTACAAACTGTATATAAGCTCTTACACACTAACCCTAAAAGTCGTGATTAACCTGGATGGTTTGGTTTATGACTTATAACTCTAAATGAAGACTTTTCGAAAATCCCTATGGAAAGAATGAATGGGATAAATCCTTCCAGAACCAAGGCAGCTGAAAAAGTGGGCGGGCACTGTTGCACTCTATTTGTGTGCCGTCTATGTGCTCATGAAGTAACTCGTGTAGGTTGGGACGGTTAGGATGCTGTCTTAGAAGGCAGCTGTCTATGTAGGAAGTATGCAGTGAGGCAGCTGTCTGTAGCATAATGTCTCGGTGTGTCAGTAGCATATGAGGTGGAATCCTCATAATCCCATGATGCATTAAAGCCTTGTTACAGAGGAAAGATTGCAGTGTCGTTCTCCTGAAGTACCAAATATGTTATGTGGTCACATGACAATAAAAGGATTATTTCAGCAGTTTTCATCAAATTCCACCACACACACCCACTTAAACACCCCAGGCTTTTCTTGAGGGTTTCAGTTTTACCACACTGTCTCTGATAACATTCACAAAGATTAGTAAACCCTTGACTGGAACATTGTTGCTATGGTAACAGCTCCTTTAATGAAACCCGTCTCCCGATAAAGCTTTTGACAGGGGTGATTAAAGAGAATCATAAAAATATATCTAGCTTTAACTTAGAGTGAAATGAGACAAAAAATTGTCTCAGAAGTGCAGTGCAGTTAAGGGCACTAAAAACAGGACAATAAAATAAAAAACAATAAAAGACTCAATCAATAATCAATCAATCCTTCAAAAGAAACATATCAATAAAAACAGTTCCATGTAATCAGACATGTTTATTTTACCCAGTATTTGTTTGTATTTTTATGCTTATAGAGTGCTGCAGGAATGAGTCCTAGAGAACCAGAACACGAGTTGGCATTTAGAACTTGAAGTTTCATCGTCCTTAATTCACTGGGTTTTTTGAAGGGATTTTTGGTTAAACTGTCTGAAATCAGGTCTGTGGTTAATTCTACAACATAAAATAGATATACTTTTACAGCCTCACACTTTTTCAAACTATTCTAACTCAAACTTGTAGATTTTAGATAAAGTTTGAAAGCGTTTTTGTAAACTTAGTGGTGACGTTAAAGTCATGCGGGCGTGGTGTCGTTGGGTTATAGCCCAAGCTTAGCTTTTTACTTCGACTTTGTATTTAGGCTTCACAATTCAGAAAAGTTGTGTTAATTGTTTTGTTTTAATTTCATAAAGTTTTGTTGGTCACAGAGCTTATTTTCTGCAATAATCCAAAAGTCAATGGAAAAATCCTTGTAGACTTGTAGCAATATGCTAACTTCAAACTCGGTCTCCTCTTACCTGTTAGCTTTGAGGTTTTTGAGTCTGGCCTCCAGGTCATTGAGCAGGTTGACTTTCTTGCAGCACTGAGAGCAGTAAACATCCAGAAGCTCACTGTTGTACAGGTGTCTGATCTTCTGAGGGGTCTGGCCAGCACTGGAAACAACAAGTGATCATCAGTACTGGCAGTAAGAGCATTCAGATTTTTCTTACTCACAGTATTTAATAATATAATATGATGAGGAATTTAAAATTTTGCAGTTATAAGAACATCTAATGAGCTGTTGTTGAGTTCATGATAGGATAATTATTACACAGCTGAAGATTTAAGAGCTGAAGATTTAAAAGTACCACTGTAAGGCAAAACTGTTTAATAAAATGTTATGTTTGACAATGAGATAATTAATAGCTGTCAAAAATTCCCGGCAACATTCATCCGAGAAAGTAAATCCATATATATATATATGTGTGTGTGTGTGTGTGTGTGTGTGTGTGTGTGTGTGTGTGTGTTATAAATAATTTCTTCTTTCTTTCTTTTAGTTTTGGCCTGGACATTTTCTTGTCTGGTTTCATGCTATTCACCCATATTCATCCATGCAATCAAATGACAGAGATCACACATGTAACACAGTGTGTCAGTATTTTATGTGAGAGGTGTGTACTAGTGAGCTAGTCAACCTGGAGGGCAGAGAGGAGCCCAGGTCAGAGAAACCATTAGTACGTGTGTCATCATCAGGGATGGGGCTGCTGGGAGTGAAGTCCACATCCTCTCCCTCTCCATAGTCCTCAAACTGCTCCTCCACTGAGATTACTGAGGCCGCTGCTGACGAGACCATCTGACCACAGCTAAACCAGATAATTTCATTATTATTTATTTTATTTTTCATTTGATCAAATGTGATTATTTTCAACTTAATTAAACAGTACTTATTACATTAAATAATATTTTAACTAAACAAGAAATTCTGGAATCATAAACTCAAATAACACTAAAAAAGACCCAAAACATAATTATCCATGATGCATACTTGTTTCTACGTAGAAAGAGTCCACCAAATCCTTCCTCTTTATCCTCATGACGTCCTCCTTCAGAAGATTCAGATCCTGCCCCGCTGTCCATGTCTGACTCCTGCGCATCCCGTCCACCCATTCCTTCCTCATCCGAATATAGCTGGCACTCTGGGTACGGCCGTGTGCATACGATGATCGGGGGTCCCAGACTCCCCTCCCCGTGCTGCAAACAGATATCATAGAAAACCTTTTCAATAGGGTCATATTGCTCAAAAATCAAATGCAAATACGACATACAGAAATTTCTCAAAACTAGACTGGATTACTGTGACTCACTATGTGGTCTCTTCACACACAGGTCTTAATGAAGTGACATGAGAACTTAAGAAGACTTAAGAACTTTAGAAGTCCTCTGTCCGAGGAACACAAAAGATAATGGGTCAAAGGTTATGGAAACTTTGCTCATTAACCCCAGAAGACACAAACGACACTAAGACAGGACAAAGGTCATCATGGTAAATGGGTATGAAACATTTCAGTTGACTAATGAATGGCGAGTCTAACAAAAGAGAAGGATGATCATTTAGATTGTATAGCAGAGACAGAAATTGTGCTCTCGTAAAGAAATAAGATATATTCTCCATTTGATGTAGCATTTTTTTTTACATACATTCTCTCTTACAACAAGTGCAGCTCTAAAATTTTAACTTATTAAAATTCATGTCACATCTCAATGGCAAAAGGACAATGTGAATCAGCTAATGCTGTCCAGTGGCTCATTGTTATTTGCACACAAAGAGCAGAATAATTATCACACTATGAGAGATCGTTAAATCAATGCTGAGTCTTTATATATGTTTCCATACAAATATAAAAAAGTTTTGGTTATGCAGCTTTATTTTAAGCTGATTTATATAAGTACTGAGTTAACTACATGTACTTACTATAGAGTTATGGTTAGGGTTTGGTTTAGGGTTAGTTACTTGTAATTATGCAGAATTTACTGTTATTACTAAGTGCATGTAGTAAAGTGTACATCACCTTAAAATAAAGTGTTACCAAAATGCTCTCTCTGTCTAATATAGAAGTATATTTATATTTGGAACTAGGAGATACTGTCCATGTCTTGGGAGATACTGTATTATTAAAACAGAATTATCGCTGGTCATTAAGCCTTTACAGCATTCTTGGGAACTCCAATACACACCAGTCAGTGTGCTTTAAAATGACTTCACATCCCTCACAGATGATCAAACTCTGCCCATTTATTCATGCGGTAATTCATCCAATAGAATCAAACTTTCCACTACTTTGAAGATGACATGATGAACATTCACTAATTCCAGAAATAAATAGCAATAAATTGCTAATGTCATACAGTGGCTCTAAATTGATTTGGACACTTACTAATCACACTTTCATGTTTCTTTACACATAAAAAAATAGCACTCATTTTTAAAAATGACTTTTAACCATCTGTTCCTGAGGTAATTTTAATCGACGTATGAAGTCAGGTTGTCTTTTATCACATTAAGTACAGAATTGAATAGTAAGTGCTATAAAATGTTATAAACTGTTAGTACATACAAAAAAGAGGGTCCTATAAATGTGGTCCTAGGACTGCGGTCGTGAAACTGCAGCCCCCCGTATTGCAGGAGTACCTACTCCACTTGATTACTGCTTGATTAACACAGGAATGTTATAGTCAGCTGCTCTCCTCTCCTATGACCCTCCCTCACTCTCTATACTAAACCTGTACTCTCTTTTTCACTTTTCTTTATTTTAGGCTTCTCTTTATTTTTCCTCTATAATATACATAATATAATATATATATATATATATATATATATACATTTTTCTCCCATCGCAAACACCTTTTAATCTTTTTCGAAAAGCATTTCATTCTTATCAAAGTCTATGCAGTGTATATCTGAAGTGACCCTTCTCGCATTCACACCTCAGCGAGCCTGTTACCTTCCTTTGTAGGTCACAGACGAATCACGATACTCGCTCACCCCTCCACTCATGCCCCCACATGGCGGATCTAACAAATAAGATCTATGCATTACAACAACAAAATTATTCTTATAATTGTCTAATAATTTAGTTCTCATGTAAATGTATCTTGTTTTAAGGATGTTCAGATATTTTTAATGGAAAATAGAACAAAAATTCTGATTAAGAAAATCTGCAACATATAGAACCACTGCTGTGAGCAGAGACGTGTCAACCCAAACTGCAGGATAACTAGATATCCAGTAACTCCTGCTTTAGTCTAGTCTTGTGCATTTATTAAAATGTCCTCGAGAAAAAAAATGCTTCTAATTTGTCCAGTCTGATCTGAGATTATGCCTACGGCAAGGAAATGTAACGTCCGGCCACAGGATTAAACATCACAGGCCTAGTCACAAATGTGAGCAAAACTTTGATTCTTCCCACATGGCTGCATCTTTGGAGATAACAGAAGAGGAGCAGATTACTGATGACTGATATCTGCATAGTCTTAATGTGAAGCTTTGACAGCATAATAGAAGTTCTCCCAGCTGAGCAGCGACTGTGATAAATGCAGCCCTATCAGATACACGCTGACTGCAGTAATGTAAGAGGAGACATAGGGGTCTCCTGCGGTGAGAGCCTAGATAAAAGACCCCTTTTGGTCCAACTCGACCTGAATCTGCCAGCCCCCCTTAGACAGCACCGTCTGGAATACCTAGACTTAACATTCATTATTTACACTCTGCTTCTTCTGACAGACTTCTTTTAATGTTAGGCATGCATTGATACACATACATACTTCACATAATTTCATAAACAAATAAAGCCTATACACACACACACACACTCTTCAATGTTCTTTTATATATCATGCATGGTTACACTTAAATGAATTTCACAGATGAAAGCAGTTACATGCAGTTGCAACTATTATCTTTTCACACACCATTACTTTGTGTATTCGGTGACAAAGTGATTTGATTTTATGTGACCGATTAACTTAAAACAGGCATGACTTGTTGATTTGTAAATACAAATACCATCATAAATACCAATGATGGGAAGCTTCACTTTAATGCGGTCATTTTAAAACAAAGACACACCCTAATAGAGTTTGACTGTACAAAATTCCATCTCTGAGACTCAAATTTAGGTATCACTATCACAATTGTATTTTAATGTTTCAACTCACTGTTGAAAATCAAAGCAGGAACAGTTTGCTCTTTGCTCTTCATTAAAATGATGGACTAATGCTGTCATGCTGCAATACTGCTGATCCACCCTACCTCCAGTGATTTATACATTATTGCGGAGTACGGACTAAGGACACTAAGTGCTAAAATATACCCACCAATGTGTCCACATTGCTACAGTATGCTGAGCTGGAGAAGAAGATCAACATTAAAAAGCCAATGACTTCGCTCTGGAATATATAGCCCAGTATTGATTCAAACGCATAATGATGTCCATGCTGAGTGAAAGCTGCTGTATTCTTCTGGAGTGTAAGTGCGATCTGGTCAATAGTTATTGTGTAATCAAACACTCTTTTATGTGTCATTACTGACCAACAGCAATATCCTTTTATTACTTGGCTTAAAGGGACAGTTCACCCAAAAATTTAAGTTCTGTCTTCAAGAAAGAGTGAATGAAACCGTTATTTCTTTGTCTCAGAACACGCCTGAAAACATTCAAATGCACAAGATGTCCCAAAGATCTCTGATCTATAAATAATAGAGAAGTTTTTGTCTGTGAAGTAGATATGGAACACAGAGGACTGCGTGATGGAGGAATCCACATCAGTCTCACACTTACTCGCATACCATCATTAGATTCTTTTCCTCTGTAAAAGCAGAACAAATATTTTTCTCTAATGTTTAGATGCAGTTTAATTTTCCTCTGTAGATCTACTGTATAAGAGCAGCACTTCTTCACAGATCTGCCATCTCATGATGACAGCAACCCACAAACACAAACACAACACTGGCTAGCATCCAAAACGCACCATCATATTCACATTGTTTTCAAGTGCAGCTCGCAAGAAATGTCAAGTGTGTACATAAACATGACAGAAAAACCACTCAAACTTCTGATGACAATAGCGATCCCTGCCAAATACAGCACTGGCTGCTAGTTTTGAAGATTTTTCAGGTAACAGACCAAACAAACATTTTGGACCAACTGACAACCCAAATCTATAGAAAACACCAACTACCTCAAAACAATAAGTATGTACAAATTATCGTATATCTTGAAATAGCTTTAGCTTTAACATTACTGTTTTGTTCTTGTTTACCTGACATAGATAACTGCTAATTTTAGCTAATGAATGACCCAAATATGAACCTGTCGCTAGCCAAGTATTTGGATCGAAAACTTACGTACACTGAAGTATAACCATATGTTACGTTACTGAAGTGACAAAAGAAACATGCTGCCAAGGGACATTCAACATGGCTGCTCATTTTCCGTATCAATTGAGCTTGGCTGATTTTGTTTGAGATCTCAGTGGAAATGCAGCTGGATAGTTGGCCATCTCACTGCCTACACAGACAGCAGACAAAAGACAGTGTGGATTTAGGGAGCCATGAGTCATAATCCAGCTCTCGGGGCTCTAAAACTGCCAGCCGCCCTTCTCTGGACGGTATCAAAGCGAAACAAACACCTTTGAACTCTTTATTGACCTTGAAAATGGTAACCCAGCAAACACACAGAAAGGCCAACCAGAGCTGTAGTTACACAATCAATACTGCAGAGGCACTTGGCAAAGCAAATTACCTTATTATACCACAGCTTGTGTAGGTGTCCCTCTGAAAGCAAGACATGTGGAGACAAGTGGAAATATGGTTCTCAATTTAGTTGCTATAAGATCTGGGCACAATCACAATCACCAGTGAGTGACTTTAAAAGGTCGGTCACAAAATGTTCATCCACCTCTGTCCCTTGGCAGAGATCTCAAAGCAATAGTCTGGATGCACCATATTATTACATTTCAGAGTGTCCAAACTGCAAATTAACCTCCTGTCCCAAATATAACACTGAATTATAACTTTTGCTGGGCTTTGCATTACCATATCCATGAAATGGTAGTGCAGATAGTGCCAATGTCACACACAGGTTCTCTGCTCCCCACGCAATAAACTAGGCCTGATACAGCATTTCATAACGGATCGATATCTAAAGCTGTCAGACCTGCTGCTATATGACTGTAGTCTTAAATGGAGTAGACAAGAGAACTGGACTGACCCTATACAGGATCAGCTTAAAATGTATAGCCAAAAAGCAAGCAAAAGTTAGTATAAAAAGCCTAAAATTTCTGGGGGGGAAAATGCTAACAAGCTATATATATATATACACATGTGGTTAAGATTGATAATAAGAAATGTTTCTTGAATACCAAATTAGCAAATTAGAATCATGTGACACTGAAGACTTTATAAATGACTGAATAAATTACAATTAAAAAAACTGAATACAGTCATTTAAAATTGTAACATTTTAATAATACTTAAAAATAGTGAGAATAAATAATAAATATATACTGTATATGAAAATTACAAATCTTGACAGGGCATGTACTGAAATCCAATATTCTAACACATTATATGATAAAATCATATATATTTTAAGACCACAGAGAGAGACCAAGTCTTAGTATTGACTGAACTTTAGCTGTACAGTGAACAATTGTCAGCATATAGCGGCCACGTACTCGGTTGTAAAAGTTTAAGAAGCCAATAAGACTTTGGCCGACCCCCCTTTGCAAAACAAACCACAAGAGAGGGTAAAGGCAAGCGTCAGGGAAGGAATTTCAATGGCTGTATACCCTATTGTTCCTTGACCTTTCTGAATTGTGCTTTGCCAATGGAAAAAAACATTACTTCAACATTAAGAACCACACACATTCATACAAACGCAATGTGGATGCGGTGCTGCCAGCAGGTGGTCATTAACCGTTCGGGAGTCTTCCCAAACCACCCCAGCACCCTTAATCTCCCCTTTCATGTTCACATACTCCCTTCAAACTATCAGCCGTATTCAAAACTCCACAGTCCCTCCCCCTCGACAACCCCCAAAACCACAACTCCCGGCGCACACCATTAGCCCTGCTCCCAAGAGACACAGAATTAACTGTTTAGGTTTATGAGCATGTGCACTTACAACAATAATCAACCAGTCTGCTAGTTTGTCTACACCATTAGTCTCATTTGAGGTGTAAAAATGGAGGCTGTTATTTCTCAAAGAACAGATATTTTCACCAGTTTGGCATTTAAGAAACGAAACAGTTAGAAGAAAACTGGAAACAATGGGGTCACCAACGGTTGTTCAGTAGACGAAGGCAGACACAAACACACACAGGCACCGCCAAAAATGCATCGACACAGTCCAAACACACACAAGCAGTCTAAACACACACATAGTCTCTCACACTGTCTGATTAGCATTTCAATAGCGTGACCCCTTTCCCCTCCAACAGATTACCACACAATCCAGCCCGGGCTCTCTAGTCATTCATTCAACTTGTCATTCAAATGCAGGTGTAGCATTTTGGAAAGACACAGGCTGGTTGTGAATTCCACCACACTCAGAGCCTTCACATCATGTACTACTAAAACGAGAAAAAAAATAAAAAATGCACTCGCATTTCATTGAGCTTTAACACTCTAAAGTGCTGTTGGGAGTCAACAAGAGCTCCCAAGAGATCTCTTCAGCATCATTGTTGGGAGAAGATGATAATGTAAGATGAGAGATTATTACAGTGTCTACATTGATGCTACACTGAAAAAAATCTCTGTCAAAAATATTATTTAACATCACTGAACCAACCAGCAAAACTCATTGTTATGGGTTAATTCAGGTATAAATAGCTCTTTAAGGTAACAATTGCAGGTTCCCACTTTGTACAGTGCAGGAACAAGGATGAGAGAAGATCATAAAAGAAAGAGCAGGAACAATGGACTTGGCTGCAGCAAATGTTCACACGTGCTAGTTTTCTCATCTCATCCTCTTACCCCTCCGCTCAGTAATGAAGATCCATCATCTCCATCCTCTCTGCCCGTGCCGGTTAAGCCCTCGTTGGCTGAGGACGTCCAAGACTTAGTGTCCCCGTCTCCCTCCAGGATCCCCACCCTCACCACAGTCCAACAGGTGAAATATCAGCGACCAGCAATCCTGTCAGATTTTAGTGCTCCTGTGGACGTGTGGCTTCGGGTATCTCCAGCTAGCCACCGCTGCTCCAAACTGCCTCAGTCCTCCTCACACATACACACACACACACTCGCTCCGACCTGCATCGACCGATCATGCGGCCACACACCAACACATACGGACAGAGACGCTACTGATCTGGCAACAGTTGTTGGGCTTTTGGCCACTCCTCTCAGCAAATCACCTCCCCTACTCCAGCCTACTCTCTCTGCCTCGTTCTCTCGGTTGTTGCTAGGAAACTATTCCGCTGAGCCGTCCCACAGCTGTGACATCGAGTGGAGCGTGAGTGTGCTCCTTCGCAACACACACAGCTATCTTAAGCCTAACCTCAGCTGTGCTGCATAATACACACAATTACAGACAATTAACCTTCTCCTCATTTAAGTGTCATGATAAATAAAGCAAATAGATAAATAAGATACAGACACATCAAAGAATTAATAGGTGGTTGATCATGCGCTGCCATGGAAAAACATCAGCAGTGTTATTTTGATCAAAAAAGTAAAAGCTCTTGTTTTCTGTAAATGGCCTAAATGTAAACCATTAGCCAAGTCTTTTTCTTTAAAAATCCATTATACAGATGTTAAATTGTCTACTATAACAACAAACATTATAAAACATCATGACGAAGAAATGTTACATTATTAATATACTACAAGCAGAAATGCCACAAAACAAATGTAAAAAAACACTTCATATGGGTCATCTTCATTGGAAAAACTAACATGTGGTGACCTTTCTGCAAAATTATATTACGTTGCTTCTTGTACATTTTGAGACACTTTTAAAGTGGAATGTCCAGTGAGTATCACCAAAAGGGAGTTGATGTGAACAGATGTGAATCTGGCCAGTTTTATTACTTTAGTTGTTGTGCGTATCGTGACAGTTGGGAAATGAAATTAAATTAAATGGTTAATGTTTTGTCACATTTGAAAATTACGTACCATACTAAACCCTTAACCAGACGGCATTTGCTGAAGTAACCATACCATGTTAGCTTGCTTTGAGCTTTTTTATCAGGACTCGTACCAGGTGAGTTACAGAGCAAGTTTATTATGTTAGAAATGCCATGCATATGAAGCTGGTTATGTCATACAAACATGAAAATGTATTAGTTTACAAATCATGCACTACAGTATTTTTTGGAGGTAGAGACACGTTGTTACAATGAACCAATTGTCAGTATTTTCCCTCCAAAATTCCATAAGATTTCAAAATGTCCATATACATCAAAGAAAATCATGAGAGTTATTATCTTTTAACGTCTAAACTGACTAAACAGATGACAAATGGCACAATGGCACAAAATAAAATTTCTACATTTCTTAAAAACATTTGAAATAGTTAACCAATAGTTTAAAAAAGTGAGGTGGAGTGATGTAATCTTGATCCATGTTTCACACTTTTTTTCACACAAAAATAAATACATTTCTGTCATCATTTACATGTTGCTCCCAACCTCTATGACAAATAAAAGAAGATATTTTGAAAAATGTTGGTAATCAAACCGTTTTGACCTTCATTGTATGGACAAAAAAACGACATTTGTCGAAATATCTACTTATGTTCCACAGAAGACAGAAAGTCATACAGGTTTGGAACAACATGAAGGTGAGTAAATGATGACAGATCTTTTAATTCTGGGTGAATTTAAGCACAGTATGACAGCATTTAACATTAGCAAACTAATTTAACTATGCAATTGGAAAATTAACTAGAGTTAACTTCCATAAGAGTGATCTTATGACTGATTTAAGAGCTTCCTTAATGAACACTCCTCATAAATTCACAGCAGCAATGAGCTCTTGCTAGAGGCAAAGACGGATGAAATAAAAATCTAATCAATGGTGAACATTTACACGTACATTCACACTTCCACAGCTTCGAGTGAGAAGTCTCACATATGCTGTGCTCTGTTTGTGAACGCATATGTGTGAGGTTTGAGATGCATGTTTATGCAGGTGCATGAGATACTGTATCCGTGTGTGTAAGAGAGAGAGAAAGCACGCAATCCTCCTCCGTTCTAACTCTCTACTGTGTACCAGGGATGCCCCACTTTCTCATGATTCCCATGAGGTCAGTGCCGCAGCACCGGCAGTTAGTTTTGGCCCAGCAGCTCGACCCGGACCCTCCTACCTCTCGCGTCCTCACCTCTCTGTCAGAATTCAGCTCTCTCTCTTCAAATTATCTCAAAATACAGTACACATGATCTCTGTGATGCTGCAGGGATTGACATACAGTCTGAGCTGTAGTTGAGAAGATGGAAGAGAGAGAGACAAGGAGGGTGGAAACACGAGAGTGGATGCTGCAGATGAAAAGACGATCACACAGCTCTATCACAAACTGGTGCTTGGCTCCTGAAGCTGTTTACACAGCCAAAGCCATTCTATTTCAGACATGTTTGTCCCGCTTTACCCTGATTGTCATTGCAGGTAACTGTGTAAATAGAGACCGTTGTTATTTCAGTCAGGTGTGGTTGATCTCCACTTGCTTCCTGTTGTCAGATCTCAAAGGAAACACAGTTGTAATTGTATAATTTTCTCACAATTTGAACTGTTTGAACATGAAAAATAATGTTGGACCATTATTACTCTACACACAGCTAGTTTTAGAAGAAAACGTGAATGCTGTTTGACTGTGGAAATGTTGCTGCCATGATGTTGCCATCATGAGTGTTTACCAGAGTGTCTTTCGACAAAATCTACCAGTGTCTTTTGACAAAATCTATCTGGGTGCTATATTTCTGGGTGGTTGCCAGGGCGTTACTATGAAGCTGATAAGGTGTTCAGAGTGTTTTTTTTTTTGTTTTTTTTTTTACAAATGCTATCTGGTTGCTATATTTCTGGGTGGTTGCAAGGAAGTTACTATGCAGTTGCTAAGGTGTTTTGAATATTTTAGGCACTTGTTACTTGGTTGCTAGGGTGTCCTGTGTGGTTGTCAGGGCATTATTATGCAGTTGCTAAGGTGTTCAGAGTGTTTTTTGACAAATGCTATCTGGTTGCTTTATTTCTGAGTGGTTGCCAGGGTGTTACTATGCAGTTGCTAAGGTGTTCAGAGTATTTTTTGACATATGCTATATGGTTTCTATATTTCTAGGTGGTTTCCAGGGCATTACTATGCAGTTGCTAAGGTGTTCTAGGTGTATTAGACGTCTGCTATTAAGTTGCTAGGATGTTCTGGGTGGTTGCAAGGAAGTTACTATGCAGTTGCTAAGGTGTTTTGAATATTTTAGGCACTTGTTACTTGGTTGCTAGGGTGTCCTGTGTGGTTGTCAGGGCATTATTATGCAGTTGCTAAGGTGTTCAGAGTGTTTTTTGACAAATGCTATCTGGTTGCTTTATTTCTGAGTGGTTGCCAGGGTGTTACTATGCAGTTGCTAAGGTGTTCAGAGTATTTTTTGACATATGCTATATGGTTTCTATATTTCTAGGTGGTTTCCAGGGCATTACTATGCAGTTGCTAAAGTGTTCTAGGTGTATTAGACGTCTGCTATTAAGTTGCTAGGATGTTCTGGGTGGTTGCTAGGGGTCTAACTGGTTGCTATGTGGTTGGTTACTATACAGAACTTTAATACTTGGCACTAAGGGTTTTTTCAAGTGAGTAGGAAGTAACCTAAATTGATATAAGACAGAAAACATTTAGCCTATTAACTGCAAATGCTCTGTAATGTGTGAATGATTGCTTCAGGCTTTCATTTAAACAGAGAAGCCTCTGTGTGCATATGAGCACAGCTTTTATCTCTTATAACTTTCTCTTTTCTCTTTCCCATCTTTATTGTGACTGACAGCTGGTTGATTAGGAGGACTGCCGGAATGTGAAGAAAGACGAGGAGAAAAGTGGGAAAGAGAATAAGAGAGGGAGGCCACAAACAGACCCAATGAGCCAAAAAAAGCACAAAGAATCAGACAACATACATGTGTATACTGGTCAACAGCAAATTTTCATCAGTTGATACATACAAATATCAACAGTCCTAAAAACTAAGAAGATCAACCGAAACTTCAAATGTTCAAGTAGCTACTAGTGTAACACAGAGTGGATTATAAAATGAAAAGAAGACAAAGCGAGTGAGCAAGAGTAAGAAGCAGACAGAAGAGCAGGAGGGAACACAGTGAACACAGGCTTGGCAGTAGGGCACAGTGCACATACAAATGACTGTATTCCTCTATAATCCAAAACCAGGGGTCTCAATCGGTGGATTGCAAGGTATAACTGGGTCACAGGTCTGTTCTTTTGCTCACGGAAAGCAAAAAGAAAAGCTAAATCCAAAGAGTGAAATACAAATAACCATATAATCATGCAAAGAAACTACACAAAGTATAAAAAAATGCAACCAAGACTACATTAATTATGAGTTAATTTACATTAATTTGCAAATAAACAGTTTGTGTAGACCAAAATGTGTTTTCTTGTTATGTCTGTTGGAAAAATAATAATTAATAAATTAATTAATCTGCCTGAGCTGATTTGCTGCTCTTAGCTGGCTCCCCAGCCTATAGTCAAGCTGGTTTTAAAGGGGTTTTGGGCACTTGGTCACTCTGCTAAACAACTTGACTGGGCTGGGAGGCAATCTTAAACCAGCTAAAACCAGTTTAAACCAGCTTAGGCTGTGTTAGGTGTCTTTTTCCGGCAGGGATGTTAATATTTTTTTCATAATGTTAAGTCTATTCAGTCATAGTAATCTTCAAACATTTCAATGTTTAATTATAATGTTGTTATTGTCAACTAAAAATAAAACTATTAAAATCCTGTTTGGCCATTGAAATAAAGCTGATATAGAATAAAAATCTAAATATTAGAGGAAAACTTTAAAAACTGAAATAGAAACGGCCTTCGCAACTTACTGAAATAAATATGTTTAGGTACTAAAATTAGTTTTGCAACGAAAACTTAAATAAAAATAAAGCTATATAAAAATATTAAAAATGATTCAAACTTAAACTAAGATTAGTGAAAATTTTAAATTTTTTAAATAAAAGCTATAGTGCAATGGCTATGGCTATGGCTCCGACCAACATGCTGGAGAGGAGAGGAGAGGAGAGGAGAGGAGAGGAGAGGAGAGGAGAGGAGAGGGAGAGGAGAAGGAGAGGAGGGTGAGAGTGAGGAGAGGAGAGTGAGAGGAGAGGAGAGGAGAGGAGAGGAGAGGAGAGGAGAGGAGAGGAGAAGGAGAGGAGAGGAGAGGAGAGGAGAGGAGAGGAGAGGAGAAGGAGAGTGAGAGGAGAGGAGAGGAGAGGAGAGGAGAGGAGAGGAGAGGAGAGGAGAGGGAGAGGAGAAGGAGAGGAGAGGAGAGGAGAGTGAGAGGAGAGGAGAGGAGAGGGAGAGGAGAAGGAGAAGGAGAAGGAGAGGAGAGTGAGAGGAGAGGAGAAGGAGAGGAGAGTGAGAGGAGAGGAGAGTGAGGAGAGGAGAGGAGAGGAGAGGAGAGGAGAGTGAGAGGAGAGGAAAGGAGAGGAGAGGAGAGGGAGAGGAGAGGAGAGTGAGAGGAGAGGAGAGGAGAGGAGAGGGAGAGGAGAGGAGAGGAGAGGGAGAGGAGAGGAGAGGGAGAGGAGAGGAGAGGAGAGGAGAGGAGAGGAGAG